>JADMNL010000029.1:208369375-209583750 GCA_016271365.2 Neoceratodus forsteri | reverse complement strand
TACGGGATACGACAATAGGTGCTCCACCCCTCCTTTGGGGCCAGACAGAGCCTCAAAAGCAGCCTGTGGGGGTTTCAGCTCCCACAAGGCACCAATGTTACAAAATCAGTAAAGGCAGTGCCTCTCATTGGCTGGGAGAACTGGGATAGTGAGCAACTAATCTCGGTCACTTCCCAACAGTATGAGATCAGTCAGAAGTGCTCATCTGTTATGGACAGACTGTTCTGATTGGGGAGGGGGTTATTAAAAAAAACATGGTAAGAAGTAGTATTACTGCCATAGTTTGCAGATAGTGGGACACTGCCTTTATCCCCAGCTCTTTCAATGGCTGTGTGCCTGAACTGCAGGTCCTAGGCAGTGTGGGAGCACTGATCATGAAACAAGAGATCCCAGGTTCGAATCCCACCAGAGCTATTGGGACACTGTGTGACCTTCATGGACCTCAGTAATGTAAAGGCAGGATCCCTCCCACCTACACACACACATTCACACACACACAAAATTAAGATATTTTGATTTCTCAGAAGATGCTGTTGCATGGTTTTTAGTTATTTGAAAGACAGGAAACAATAAGTGTGTCTAGATGGACACTGCTCGGAGTTAAGAGATATAAAACAAGGGGTTCCACAAGGGTCAATATTAGGACCGCTTCTATTTCATATTAAGGGGATACATGCTGAGCAGCTATGAAATATCAGCAAGAATGGCAAGTGGCTCCGCATAGTGGAGTCACGAGTGATTTAACCTTGAGTTCAGTTGCCATGAGTGCTGATATTTCAGCTATCACATAGCTGCCCAGCACATATCCATTTTATACAATGAGAGTGTGTTTTGTGCTGGGTTTTTTTGTTTGATGGAGTTATCACACTGTGATGATATAATCAGACTGTGATAACCTGGATTTATCACACTGTGATGATGAAATCAGAGTGTGATAACCTGGAGTTATCACACGGTGATGATGTAATCAGAGTGTGATAACCTGGAGTTATCACACTGTGATGATGAAATCAGAGTGTGATAACCTGGAGTTATCACACTGTGATGATGTAAACACAGTGTGATAACTGAAGTTGTCGCTCTGCAGTGAGAATACCTGTTTTTATCTAGTGGGTTATCTGCTCACTCCTATTGTATAAATATATGAACGATATAGAATTTAATCAGGTAGGTTAAAAATATCATTTTTATACTGATGACATTATTATATTTGCAGTAACTAAAACACAATATATACCACAAGGTTTAGAAGAAGATATACCAACTTATTTTTTAATAAACAAGTTAGTTTTAAATACTGGGAAAAGAACGGTCATGCTGTTCAGGCAAAAGGAAAAAGATCTATGCCTTGACACTACACTGGCAATAACAGCATATGATGGAACTAAACTACAACAGGTTGAGGAATACAAATATATAGGGCTTTGGATGGATGTTTTCTGTAAATGGACAATACACATAGACAACTTGGTAAAAAAAAACTGAAACAACCACTTGAAATGTTATACAGGATAAAGAATGAACTTACTAGATAAACTAAACTGCATGTGACCAATACTAAGATAATGCCATTAATAGATTATATGGATGTTATATATAGCGAGGCTTTAATAACAGATTTAAGAAAAATTGATATCATATATACTCGATTGGCAAACTATATACTGGATGCACATTGGTGTACACACCATTGCAAACTCTACCGTGAATTAAACTGGTTACACTTAGGCCTCAGATGGAATTTACATATATGTAAAATAATGTATCAAAGTGTTAATAAGGACTTGCCAGAATACACTGCTGATGAGTTGAAAATTAAACAAACAAAAACTGGCCTGAGATTAACTCCTTATTTGGAATTTGAAATGTCAAATAATAGCACAAAGGCTGGCTGTTCTATTATCTCATAGAAACATAGAATTTGACGGCAGACAAGGACCGCTTGGCCCACCTAGTCTGCCCATTTCCCTGCCTAACGGATAAGCTGCAGATCCTAGTTAACCAACAGCCTACTTCCACCTACCCCCCACTAGAATTGCCTTATGTCTGTCCCATGGATTCTTGAATTCCCCCACTGTTTTTGACTCTCGACCTCTCAGGAGAGGCTGTTCCATGTATCCTAGCAGCTCTCTGTGAAGAAATACTTCTCACATTACCTCTGAGCACGTCCCCCTCTATCTTCAAGTTGTACTTGTGTTTTTGCACATCTCTTTTCTGAAAGATGCTACCCTCTTGGACTTTGTTGATTTCCTCGAGGTATTTGAAAGTTTATATCATGTCCTCCCTCTCCCTCCTTTCCTCGAGGCTATACATCTTTAGTTCCTTTAGTCTTTCTTCATATGTCTTCTAATGCAGACCCTGCATCATTTTGGTTGCCCTTCTCTGGACAGCCTCCACCCTGTCTATGTCTTTGCGGAGATGGGGTCTCCAGAACTGTACACAGTACTCCAGATGTGGTCTTACCAGCTGCCTGGTAAGTACAGAGGGCCAACAACTTCCTGTTTTCTACTGGTGATGCCTCTCCTATGCATCCCAGTATCCCCAACCCTCCTTACTGCCTTCTCACATTGCTGGCCCACCTTTAGGTCATCTGATATGACTACCCCCAGGTCCCTTTCCATTTTTGTTGTTGTCAGTATCTCACCCCCCATTGTGTACTCTTCCCCTGGGTTTTTGTTTCCCAGGTGCATTACTTTGCACTTCTTTGCATTGAATCTAAGCTGCCATACATTTGACCATTCCTCCAACCTTGTCAAGTCCCTTTTCATCCTTTCCATCCCACCTTGCGTATCAACCCTGTTACAGATCTTTGTGTCATCTGCAAAGAGACATACTTTCCCTTCCAGTCCCTCTGCAATGTCACTTATAAAGACATTAAAAAGGACCGACCCAGTACTGAACCCTGCGGTACCCCACTAATAACCCTCCTTTCTTCACTGTGGACTCCATTTATTATTACCGTTGTGTCCTGTTGTCCAACCAGTGTTTTACCCAGGCTACCACCCTGGGATCCACTCCCAGGCTGGCTAATTTGTTTATTAATCTTTTGTGTGGGATTGTGTTAAATGCCTTGCTAAAGTCTAGGTAGGCCATGTCCACAGCCCCTTCCTGGTCTACTGCTTTGGTCACCCAGTCAAAGAAATCTATTAGATTTGTCTGACATGACCTTCACATCGTGAATCCATGCTGCCTTAGGTCCTGTGCCCCACTGGCCTCTAGGTACTCAACAATTCTTTCCTTCAGAAGTGATTCCATCATTTTCCATACCACTGAGGTCAAACTGACAGGTCTGTAGTTTCCTGCCTCTGTCTTGCTCCCACTTTTGTGAAGGGGAATCACATCCACCCTCCTCCAGTCCTCAGGCACCACACCATCTTCCCATGATTTATTAAAAAGGGTAGTCAGTGGCGTTACTAGTTCTTCCTTTAGTTCTTTTAGAATTCTGGGGTGAATCCTATCAGGCCCCATTGCTTTATCCACCTTCAGTTTTAAGAGTTCTTTCAGAACCCTTTCTTCTGTGAAAGGACTAATATCAACCCCCCCCCATCCAGAGTGCTTCTATTGACCTGATTAGGTATTTCCCCCTGCTTTTCCATTGTGAATACTGGGCAGAAGTATTTGTTCAGTATCCCTGCTTTTTCACTGTCACTGTCTGCCCAACCACCTTCCTCTTTGTTCAGCCTCACTATCCCTCCCTTTGTCTTTCTGTGCTTCCTGATGTACCTATAAAAGGTTTTATCACCCTTCTTAACTGAGTTGGCTATCTTTTCCTCAGTTTGGGCCTTTGCTATTCTGACTGCCTTACCTGCTTCCTTCTGTTTTAACTGGTACAGTTCTCTGTCCTGCTCCTTCTGTGTTTCCTTATACTTTCTGAATGCTATCTTTTTTTCCCTTATCTTTCCTGCCACTTCTTTTGAGAACCATAGTGTTTTTTTCTTTCATTTTGATTTGTTTATTTGCTTCACGCAAAGGCTTGTTGCCTCTGTGATGGCAGTTTTGATGTTCCCCCATTGTTGCTCCACCCCTTCTTCTTGTCTATTTGCTAGTGCTTTTCTGAGGCACTCTCCCATTTTGACAAAATCAGCCCTCCTGAAGTCCAGTACCTCCACTTTTGTGTGGCTTGACTCTACAGCTAAGTTTGTCGTGAACCACACTGCTTGGTGGTCGCTTGTTCCCAGATGGCTACCCATTTCAACAGCAGAGATCCTCTCTCTGTCCCCATTTGAGAGTACCAGGTCTAAGATTGTTCTCTCCTGAGTGGGTTCCAAAACTAGCTGTCTGAGGCATGCCCCCTGTACGGCATCAAGAATGGTCCTCCTCTTGGATGTGGCTGCAGCAAAGGTGCTCTAGTCAACATCTGGCATATTCAGGTCCCCCTTCAGCAATATCTCCCCTTTCTCTGCCATCCCAAGGATGCCTTCTATCATTTCCTTGTCCATTTCCTCCCCCTGAGATGGAGGTCTGTATACAGCCCCTGTGCAGATTGTGGAGCTATTTCCAATCTCCAGGGTGACCCACTGTGCCTCCTCTCCTCCCTGTTTACCCTTTAGCTCTGTTGTTTTGATCCCTTCCCTTACATAGAGAGCTACTCCTCCTCCTCTTCTTCCCTCCCTATCCCTCCTGTAGATTGTGTACCCTGGTATGTTGACATCCCAGTCATGGTTCTCTGTGTATCATGTTTCTGTGATTGCCACAATATCCAGGCATCCCTCTTCCATCAAAGCCACCATTTCAGGGAGCTTTTTACCTAGACTACGGGCATTGGTACTCATCACCTTCCATTTTTTTATGGCTTTATTTCTTTTTGCCCCATCCCTGTCTCTACTGCCTTTGTCTTTTTTTCCATTTACCCCTGCCCTTCTCCCTATCAACTGCTCTATCTTGGCGTTTACCTCACTAATTACCCTGATTTTGGGGGGAGGGGCTAGGATTTCCCCTTCTCCTCTTTAGTGCCTCCCCCTTGGCTAGTTTAAATGCTTGTCATTAAAGCATTTAAACCTAACACCTAGGATCCTGGTTCCCCTCCAGGATAGATGCAGACCATCACACCTGTATAGGCCTGCATCCCTTCAGGTGGAGCCCCAGTCCCCAATGAAGCCAAATCCCTGAGCTCTGCACCAGCTTTTCAACCAGTCATTGAATCCCATGATGCGGACTGCCCTAGCCTCATCCATGCCATAGACAGGTAGCACTTCCGAGAAAGTTACCGTGTGTGCTACTTGTCTAAGGCCCCTCCACAACTCCACAAACTCCTGTTGCACTGCTCTGATCCCATTCTCAGCCAGGTCATTCATCCCTAGGTGAATAATGACATCTAGCTCCCTCCCCCTTGCCGCTGCTCTCACGATCCTGAGGATTCGTTTCCTGTCCTTCCAAGTCTTGTGCCGGGCAGTCACCTTACCTCCCTTCCCCTCCCTCCCCCGGGTCTACCCCCCTAACAATTGAGTCCCCCACCAGGAGTTGTTTCCTTCCCCTGTGGGGTCCTGGGGCACCCTCCTGCAGGTCTCCATTGTGGAGGTTCCCAGCATCCTCCTTGGTCTCCACTGCAGGTGCCTCCATAGAGGAACCATGCTTTGCCAGAGTGGCGAATGAATTGTGGAGAGGCACAACTGGAGGGATGCGCCTCTGTTCTACCACCCTCACCCTCCCTGAGCCCACAATGGTCCAACCACTCCTGTTTCTTGGCAACCTCTGAGGTAGTGGCGGTGGCCTGGGTGGGGGAGCAGGTTTTCCGAATCCTTGCCAGGTCAGCATGGAGATGAACAACCTTCTCCCTCAGACCAGAGAGGTGCCTGCAAATAGGGCAACAACGCAGTCTCCAGCATGTCTCCCGGAAGACTGCTGCTCCACAGCCAGTGCATTGCACCACTCCCCACATGTCTGTCTCCCTTCCTGTTACAGATGTGTTTTTGTTTTTTGTTCTTGTTTTAGTGTGTGCAAGCTTGTGAGTGTCTCTTGAGTGTCATATCTTGGTCCAAAGGTGTGCAATAACTTATCTAATTACCTCACACCTCAAGGTATCAGAATTAGTTGGCGAAATATAAAATAATGGTATTGCTCACAAGCAGCAAGTCCTAGAAATTGTTGCACAACAGTTGACTCAGGGTAATTAGTGATGGGGTGTTGTCCATCTGCTCTCTAAATGTAGCTGTGTGCTAATGCTAACATGTTGTACTAGAGTGCTGTCTTTTGCCCCAGTTTAACTTTTGTCATAGTAATAAGATATTATAAAATGTGTAAGAGAAATATTATACTGTGATTGGTGGAATCCAGTCACATGACCATGCTGCTATCACAGCACAACGGCTTAGGTCAGAAATGTTTAACTTTCTGAACCTCATTACTTAGTCGTAAAATAAAAAAAATTAGAGAAGCCATTTTATAATCGCAAGAAGGCATTCCAGGGTGTGCGTAATTGAGAGATAATGGCACTTCTCGGGTGCATAAAGCCCTTGGCTTTACCTTGGGCTTCACTTCCCGAGGCATGCCATTATCCCACAATAATGCACACCCTGTCATGCTTTATTGCTTAATTATGCTGTTTTGTACCCTAATTGTCTTTGTATAATGTATTTTTTTTTTTATCATTTAACATTTTTTGTCACTCCCCCCGGACAACCCCCATCTGACCGACCCCCCCAGCCGCATCTCCCGGAATTACCAGGGTTTACCTCACACCTGGCCCAGGAGCGGAGCCTGCAAGGAGTCAGTTGCCATCCTGCTGCTGGCTTTTTCGTCCGTTTTTACCCCGGGCCCCAGGAGTAGGTACGCATGTGTGTGGAGGCACGCATTAGTCCACTGCCCCGGTAACAGCCCCTTTCCTCCCAGCTCAGGCCTAGCTCCTCCTGGCCCATGCTGCCACCAGCTTCCACCAGGTAGCAGCCATCAGCTGGAGGAAGCCCCTTGCACCTCCCCGGGGAGGAGAGCTTGCCTGCCGGCAGCTCTATCCAGCTCCACCCCCCCCCCCACGACCTCCGATGGCCCGGGCTCATTCCCGAACCCGGGTCACCAGCGTGCTGTGAAGTAAGACATCCAGCGACTCAACCCTCAGCACCACCGGGCCAGCTTGTATAATGTAGTTTTTTTTTTTTTTTTTTACTGATGTGCCTGTGTATGTATATTGGTATTGCAATTTGATTTATTTTTTTCTCCAAAAACTTGTGAAACCAGGATGAACGTATGGTGTCCCTTGTAAATGAGCTTTTGCTTAATGGAAATTTAACCATGTTCATTCATGAAATGAATAAAAATCATTACTACTACTACACACACACACACACACACACACAATTTCATAGGTGTGTAAATACACACACACACACACAATTTCGTATGTGCGTAAGTATACACATACACATGCATGTGCCCACACACACACATCTCAACACAGCTGTGCTGGGTAAATAAATTAAAGAAAAGCAACCGTATAAAACAAACATCTGGCAGGGGCCACGTGGTGGCCCAATGGCTAGTGCGTTGCACTCCCATGCTGGTGACCAGAGTTCAAGAACATACTGCCATGTGGCAGTGCTACCTGCCAGAGAGGGCAGGTGTCGGGTCCTGCTGTGCTAGTGACCCCTGCAGTGGGCCAGACACCTATCCTTCTCTGCAGGGAAATGCTATGTGCTGGTGTGGCCAGTTGTGGGATTGAATGACGCTGTACAGGTGGGGGTTGGTGCCCTGGGAACAGCTTGAAAAAAATATATGCACCGGCCACCCATATGATAGCACCAACTCTCTCGAATCCCGTGCCATGTGGCTCCCCGCCTGCCTCGATGGCGAGGAAGGGTGGAGGAACTGGGAAGCCTGACTGCCTGAAAGCAGGAGCAGACAGTGGATTGGGGGTCAAACAACATGATGAAAGAAAAAATGGACATCATCTTATTAATCGATACTTAATGAGCAGATTAGACTCTTAATTCATGAACTAAGTATCGGTTAGCATGCTCCCCATTTACATTAAGGGGTCAAGTTTGCTGACAAACACCGCGTACATGGTTTCCGTAACTGACGTGCCGTGCCTTTGCTTCAGTTTTTATCCTTCTCAGCTGGGACCAGGCAGGCTACCAGCCCTGTCCCCGGGGACCAGTGACTGGCCACCTACCTCCTTCTTCTTTTTCCCTCCTGGTAACTTGTCAGTTCTGGAACTGGTGATTCTTCCACCCACCCCAGCCTAATGCCAGCCCCCCATTTGTGTGGCGCTACCTCCAAGCCTCCACTCAGTGGCAGCCAAGTGCTGGAAAGGCCCACCTCTCACATCTGTGGAGGAGAGCTGCCAGGTGTCCCCTCATTCCTTTCCCAGACCCCCAGCTTGACCCCATCCAGGCTCGTTCCGAACTCAGGTCTTCAGCATGGAAGAGGTAAGGTGCATTGTAGCACCTTAGCCCTCCGCGCCACTGGGCCGGCTACGCTCTTGCTTCATTTGCATCGTCGTGCATGATTGCTGGTTTACTATGTTCGCAAGTGTGTGAGCGTCATTCACAAGAAGACGGCCACCCGTGGAGGAGGTTGGATTGTGTCAGTCACCTTCCTTACGGGGGGGAGTGGGGGACTTAGTTAATTTTTTTGAAATTTGGGTGCTGGAGCGAGGAGGGTGGGACTGCTGCTGGGGTGAGGATATATGGATAATGGTCTTTTACATGAAAAAAATGGCACGAGAGACAGGGGCCGGCCATGGAGGTGGGTGGGTTATGCTTGTCGTCCATTGTGGGAGCTTTTGTTAATCTTTCATGAAAGCTTCAACTGGGGGGGAGGGGAGTGGGCTTGTTGCAGAGAGAGGGGGGACGGGTGTTGTTTTTAGCATGATTGGGCTGGGGAGAAGGGTGAGGGGCTGTTTTTTTTTTTTTGGTTTTGCTAGCATTTCTGGAATATGAACAGGCACGGAAGTGCCACTATTGTTATTTGTATCCAAATAGTGAACAGTGCATTTATTCCTGGTATTCAGGAAATACTGTTCATTACTTGCACAGCCCTAGTGGCTAACTTTAATGACGTAAGTCATTAATTATGGAAATATCAATTAAAGCTATTTTTATAATATCTGAGAAAATTAAAACTATACTGAGGATGAAACTAAAGATGTCAGAAATATATTTTCGCAAAAACATCTACATAATGAAAATTTTCGCGATTTAACAAATACTGCTGATTTAAGATATGCTTTAAAAAGGCTTTTCACATGCTTTCAAGCTAAGAGGGGTACTATTAATAAAGGTTTCCCTTAAATATATTCATAAATGGTCGACACCCTGGCACAGCAGTAATGCTATCGCTTGTGACACTGATGACCTGGGTTCGAGTTGTCAGATGGTTGGGTTGGCCAGGGGAGGTGAGATGAACTTCCCATATGATGCTCTCCCCCTCAGGGAGGGAGGGAGGGTTGCCGGCCTGCACTCTGCTACTGCCACCTGAGTGACTGCAGGTGGAAGTGCAGCGGAGCCACAAAATCCGGGGTGGGGGCATCGACGTGCTGCGATGTGCAATACACATCCATGTTATTAGAGCACTCTCTGTATCCCATAGGGGATCAACCCAAGAAAATGGGAAAAAGAAGTGTAGCAGGAGATCTGCCTCCCCCCCCCCCACTGTGGGCTCACCATCGCCAACCAGGGTGTTTGTAGGAGATGCAGGTAAGTCCCAGAGAAGGTGGGGCAGGGGATTAGGTATGGGGGCAGGACAGATGGGGGCTACCTGAACTGGGGAGCAAAGTACAGGAAATAAAAAAATAAAATATATATATATACACACACACACACACATACATACATACACACACATATATATATGTATATTTTGTTATATATATATGACAAAATATAAAGATAGATAAGTCCATCTGTGGTGCCAACATCCTGGGTTCAGGGACGGACTCAGGAGTCAGAGGGCCAGCAGGGGATTGAGCATCCCAGGGACTGCTCTCCTTCTCCAGGAGGAGGGGGGAAGAGTGTCTGGCTCAATGTGGACCTCTGGTGGAGGTTGGGGGTACAGCCATGGCTGGCACCACATGTTAGGGGAGCGGAGCAGACACTGGTGCCATTGCACGTCCCCACCAATGGGAAAAATAGCAGCAAAAAATGACAGTTGCTAATGATGGCCCCCGCTTCCGCCGCCACTCCCGCTCAGACAATGGTCCACTGGGGGGTCTTGCTCCTGCGATGGGGGCAAGCAAGGGCTAGAGACCCGTGTTCCTGGGGGGGGGGTGCCCACCCAGCTGCCTCCACCCAGGGGTAAGCCCAGGGATGGGGCAGTGAGTGGACTGGGGACCAGAACCCCACAAGGGGGGGAGAAACTGGCACCCCCCCAAAAAAAGATAAGATTGCAGATGACACAAAAAACAGGTACATTAGCTAGCATGACAAAGGATAATAACACAACACTACAAAGGGATTAAGCTAAATTGGGTTGTGAGCGCTGGATTGGCAGATGTGAATCATTATTGATCAATTCTGGGTTATGCAGCTGAAAAGAGCAAACGAGGGAAGGGACTACATGCTAAACAGTGTGATATTGATGAGCTCCAAGCAGGCAAGGGATTTGGCTTTTATAATAGATTCATTACTAAAACAGTCAGCACCACCAAGCACAGATGCAACAAACACAAGGCACATCCAGAGGCTTTGGGTAACTTCATTTTGCAGGTACTTGACTTCAGAAAATAGGGTGAAAATACCCCAAATAAAGAGGGTGGAAGTACTGAATTCAGCAGCTTTCAATTTTGATAGCATTTTGTGCAAGAGTATTTTACTAGTACTGTAATATCTGGTGATAACATCTGAAATTTGGTCTCCCTTACAATACTGAAATCCAAACTGCACCAGAGTACCGATGTCGGAATGTTGTTGTACCACAGTAGTGATGTCAGAATGCTGTTATGCCACAGTAGCAATGTCAGAATACTTTTGTACCACAGTAGTGATGTCGAAATGCTGCTGTATCACAGTAGTGATGTCAGACTGCTGTTGTACCACAGTAGTGATGTCAGAATGCTGTCATCACAGTAGTGATGTCAGAATGCTGTCATCACAATAGTGATGTCAAAATGTTGCTGTACCACAGTAGCAATGCCTGAATGTTTCTGTATTACACTAGTAATGTCAGAATGCTGTTGTATTACAGTAGTGATGTCAGAATGTTGCTGTACCACAGTAGTGATGTCAGAATGCTGCTGTATCACAGTAGCAATGTCAGAATGCTGCTGTATCACAGTAGTGATGTCAGAATGCTGCTGTGCCACAGTAGTGATGTCAGAATGCTGCTGTACCAGAGTACTGATGTCAGAATGCTGCTGTATTACAGTAGCAATGTCAGAATGCTGCTGTATCACAGTAGTGATGTCAGAATGCTGTTGTACCACAGTAGTGATGTCAGAATGCTGTTGTACCACAGTAGTGATGTCAGAATGCTGCTGTATCACAGTAGTGATGTCAGAATGCTGCTGTACCACAGTAGTGATGTCAGAATGCTGCTGTACCACAGTAGTGATGTCAGAATGCTGCTGTATCACAGTAGCAATGTCAGAATGCTGCTGTATCACAGTAGTGATGTCAGAATGCTGTTGTACCACAGTAGTGATGTCAGAATGCTGCTGTGTCACAGTAGTGATGTCAGAATGCTGCTGTATCATAGTAGCGATGTCAGAATGCTGCTGTATCACAGTAGCGATGTCAGAATGCTGCTGTATCACAGTAGCGATGTCAGAATGCTGTTGTACCACAGTAGTGATGTCAGAATGCTGTACCACAGCAGTGATGCCAGAATGCTGTTGCACCACAGTAGCGATGTCAGAATGATGTTGTACCACAGTAGTGAAGTCAGAATGCTACTGTACCACAGTAGTGATGTCAGAATGATGTTGTACCACAGTAGTGATGTCGGAATGCTGCTGTACCACAGTGGTGATGTCACAATGCTACTGTACCACAGTAGTGATGTTGGAATGCTGCTTTATCACAGTAGTGATGTCAGAATGCTACTGTACCACAGTAGTGATGTCAGAATGCTACTGTATCACAGCAGCAATGTCGGAATGTTGTTGTACCACAGTAGTGATGTCAGAATGCTGCTGTACCACAGTAGTGATGTCAGAATGCTGTTATGTCACAGTAGCAATGTCAGAATACTTTTGTACCACAGTAGTGATGTCGAAATGCTGCTGTATCACAGTAGTGATGTCAGACTGCTGTTGTACCACAGTAGTGATGTCAGAATGCTGTCATCACAGTAGTGTTGTCAGAATGCTGTCATCACAGTAGTGATGTCAAAATGTTGCTGTACCACAGTAGCAATGCCTGAATGTTTCTGTATTACACTAGTAATGTCAGAATGCTGTTGTATTACAGTAGTGATGTCAGAATGTTGCTGTACCACAGTAGTGATGTCAGAATGCTGCTGTATCACAGTAGTAATGTCAGAATGATACTGTACCACTGTAGTGATGTCAGAATGCTACTGTATCACAGCAGTGATGTCACAATGCTGCTGTACCACAGTAGCGATGTCAGAATGCTGTTGTACCACAATAGCAATGTCAGAATGATGGTGTACCTCAGTAACAATGTCAGAATGCAGTTGTACCAAAGTAGTAATGTCAGAATGCTGTTGTATCGCATTAATGATGTCAGAATGCTGTTGTACCATAGTAGCAATGTCAGAATGCTGTTGTAACACAGTAGTGATGTCAAAATGCTTTTTTACCACAGTAGTGCTGTTGAAATGCTGCTGTATCACAGTAGTGATGTCAGAATACTACTGTACCATAGTAGTGATGTTGAAATGCTGCTGTACCAGAGTGGTGATGTCACAATGCTACTGTACCACAGTAGTGATGTTGGAATGCTGCTGTATCACAGTAGTGATGTTGGAATACTGCTGTACCACAGTGGTGATATCACAATGCTACTGTACCACAGTAGTGATGTCGGAATGCTGCTGTACCACAGTGGTGATGTCACAATACTACTGTACCACAGTAGTGATGTCGGAATGCTGCTGTACCACAGTAGTGATGTCAGAATGCTACTGTATCACAGCAGTGATGTCAGAATTATGTTGTATCACAGGAGTGATGTCAGAAAGCTACTGTACCACAGTAGTGATGTCAGAATGCTGCTGTATCACAGTAATGATGTCAGAATGCTGGTACCACAGTAGTGATGTCAAAATGCTGCTGTACCACAGTAGTGATGTCGGAATGCTACTGTATCACAGTAGTGATGTCAGAATACTGCTGTACCAGAGTAGTGATGTCAGAATGCTACTGTACCACAGTAGTGATGTCGAAATGCTGCTGTACGACAGTAGTGATATCAGAATACTACTGTACCACAGTAGTGATGTTAGAATACTGCTACATTACAGTAGTGATGTCAGAATGCTGCTGTACCGCATTAGTGATGTCAGAATGCTGTTGTTTCACAGTAGTGATGTCAGAATGCTGTTGTACCACAGTAATGATGTCAGAATGCTGCTGTACCACAGTAGTGATGTCAGAATGCTGCTGTACCACAGTCGATGTCAGAATGCTACTGTACTACAGTAGTGATGTCAGAATAATGCTCTACCACAGTAGTGATGTCAGAATGCTGCTGTACCACAGTAGTGATGTCAGAATGCTACTGTACCACAGTAGTGATGTCAGAATACTACTGTACCACAGTAACTATATCTTTATTGTGGTACAGCAGCATAGAATCCCGTGTCTATAAACATTCCTTATGCGTACCAACATAGCAGATTTCTCATAAGAAAGACATCAGCAAAAGTGAGAACACCCCAAGTGAACAGTGATAAAAGGTGAACTACTAGAAATGTTGCAAGCTGTTTTAGCTGTTACTTAAAGAGCAGCTGACGCCTGCAGGAGAACTTTAGCAAAACATAATATTCAGACATAGTTCAGCTTGTGTTTTACATTAGTTCTGTATTTGTTGTTCCCTTTATTTATCACTGAGGTCATTTGCATGAAAACAGGATTGCTGCTCCTGAAGAGGTCATCTATTCCTGTTGCTTTCTCCCTATCTGAGGTCATAATGCACTGCTTGTGACATCACAGTTACTCCCATGGGAACAAAGTGTGATGTCGCAACAGAGGATTATGACTTGAAGTAGGGAGTAAGCTATAGAGGAAAATGAACTCTAAGGGATAAATATCATATATATATATATATATGTAAATGTTCTCAGTAATAAATAACAGGGAGGAGAACTCTGTAGAATATATGTGGAATACAAGCTGAATTGTACCCAAGTATTATGCTCTTTAAAGTTTTCTTTGTGGCGTCAGCAGCTCTTTAAGTCACAATAAATATTTTTAATCATATCCTTTTGCTCACTGTTTTCCATTTATTGGACCACAGGCGTAAATGAATTACAACAAAACTATGCTAAACAAAATAATGTATGGGCAGTCGTACACAACAAGGCCAATATTTCCATCCTGGGGTACAATGACATTATAGACCCCCGAGAGGTCTTTATGATGTCATCTCACCCCGCTCTGGAAACACAGCCTTGTTGTGTATGGTTACCCATACATTATTCTATATAACTCGAGGCCTGAGAAGTTGGTTTGTGCTACTCCGTGGCAACTCACATTGTAGAAACTGGCACATTGGTTACCAACCCAAAAAATATTCTAAAGGGTTCTTGTTCTCGCATCTCTTGTCAAATCTAAAAACAAGCATTTGTCAATGCTGAATGTTTCCTTGCATGGTTTATGTGTTTGATCAAGTTTTCCACGTGGCATTTTTGGGACTCCACCTCATGAAGAGTACCACTGTCATTTTGGTCACTCATCCTGAAAGGTGATTTCACAGAGCAACTGCGCCAATCTGCGCCACAGGTGTGAAAACATGTTTTGGGCAGGATGTGAAAAATGACAGCTGCACTGTTCATAAGGAGGTGCAAAAAATGGCAATCCTGAAAATCTGGAGTGAAAATATTAAAAATTGGCGATGTTAGGAGTGTGCATAGAAACTGTAGAATGTACATTCATAATGCAGTCAATTTATGGAATTTGTTCAAATTTGTAACTTGAGCTTTTTGAGACCCCACCTGATGAACAGTGGCATTGTCATTTTGTTAATCAGTCCTGAAAGGTGATTCCACGCTGCGACTGCAAAATCACCTTTCGGGACCAAGAAACAAAATGACAGTGACAGTATTCATGAAGTGGGATCCCAAGAACCCCATGTTAAAAATTTGGGGCCAAAATTCCTTAAAATGGCTGAGATATTAACCTAAGTTAACCCCCCCCCCCCCAATTGACTGCCATTATAGAGCTTACTGGCATGCCCTCAGGTTGCTGGTCACTTTTGAAGAGTGCAGATGTGTTCCTGGTCCACAGAAGATCACTGCTTCCAACCTCCAGAGGTAATTATGGGGTGAGGGGGTACAGGGAGGTGGGGTGTGCAGAAGGTTGTTGGGGATGGGAGACAGAGGACTGGGGAGATGACAAGGGACCATTTTAGTTTTTTACAAGTTAATTTAAAAAAATACCTTGGGGGATGGTTTTCTTTCTTTGCAGGTACAAAATACAACATAAATTTGGGCACACTGGGGTTTTATTTTCAGTTGTAGGGTCAGCCGGAGAACGAGGGAGTGGGGAGGACAGCAGCAGAGGGAGGAAGCGTGAGGGATTTATTTTCAGTCATAGGGACGGACGGTGAAGGAGGGAATGGGGAGGACAGCAGCAGAGGGAGGGAGGAAGCGGGAGGGATTTATTTTCAGCCATAGGGTTGGCCGGTGAACAAGGGAGCAGGGAGGACAGCAGCAGAGGGAGGAAGTGGGAGGAATTTATTTTCAGCTGTAGGGTCAGCCGGTGAACGAGGGAGTGGGGAGGACAGCAGCAGAGGGAGGAAGCGGGAGGGATTTATTTTCAGCCGGGGAATGAGGGAGCGGGAGGACTGTAGCAGAGGGAGGAAGTGGGAGGGATTTATTTTCAGCCGGGGAATGAGGGAAGGAGGACAGCAGCAGAGGGAGGAAGCGGGAGGGATTTGTTTTCAGCCAGGGAATGAGGGCGAGGGGAGGACAGCAGCGGAGGGAGGAAGTGGGAGACATTTATTTTCAGCTAGAGGGTCAGCCAGGGAACGAAGAAGCGGGGATGACAGCAGCAGAGGGAGGGAGTGGGAGGGATTTCCTATTTGTTCCACATCAGATCGGAGGGCTGGAGGTACTTTTTGATGTAAGTTATAATGGCTGTTATGCAAATGAGAGAATTAAAGTGCACTCTCTCATTGGTGCGGTTCATTTCTCTCAAGTGAAGGCCAGCTCCCGCTGTGAAATTCCAACGGCTGTCACACTAGGCTTCACTGTTCATTGGTGTGTCAGGGTCACCCCCACTGTGCAGTGCTCTGCACTGGACTCTTCCCTGACACACCTCTGAAATGCAGTACTGTCCCAAGGTGTTTCTTGCACAAGTGCGTAAGGAAACACAATGAGCAAACACTTGTGTGTTACTTATACGCTAATTACTAATCAGCATATCTAACTACTACAGCAGCTTTTTAAGGGGAAGTTTGGGTTCCTAATTTTAGAACCTGCTGGGTTCTAGGGGTTTCTTTTTTTCAGAACCTGTTCAGTGAGTCCTTGTTCTTCTGCGATGAAGAAGTGCTATGCTGTGTCAGCAGTGACTATGTCACTTTGGGAAGGATTGGGGGGATGTTTCTGTTTAAAATGCATTATTGCTAATATCATGTAAAACTGTCACCTCCCCATTTCACCTTTCCTTTGTTTTCTGCCTGGAGAGTAAATCTGACCCTGAATCTGTGCCACTGCCGCACTGTTGCATGATCAGCTGCAGCGCAGTATGCACTGCATCATGCGACAGCTGCAGTAACACCCCTCGACCCCATGACAGACCTCAAGGGCCCACATAGGTGAAGTGGAGACTGCAGAGAGTCTCTGAGTGCAGAGGATCCAGTTACAGAGCAGCAGATGGCTACCTAGAAAGGATCAATGGGATACCTCAGTGACGTATCCCGTCAAGTTGCCGAGAACATTTTGCCGCCGCAATTAGGGTGCTGAAACAAGGGTAATCATGAAAGAGACAATCTTGATTTTAGATCACTGCCTCACTCATGTCGCCCATTGTGCCCACACAATTTCTGCCCCTCTGGGACATACCCATCCCAGAGGAGGTTATATTTAGTTTTGGGGTATATGTGTGTGTGGGGGGGCCAAGCACCCCTCAACAGCTGTTTACTGGGAGGGTTCTTTGGCACTGTAACTCCTGGGAGACATCATGCCTGGCGCTGTAATGCCGGGCAGCATGTTGCCTGTGCCATAATTCGCATCAGCAACATGTTTGTCACTGCGGCATGGGTGAAGTCCTCAGTGACACATTGTTTATTTTATATTGTACAATCTAGTTGCCCAGGATAGACCAACCGAGATGCAACATCTCATCCTCAGTGAGGGCCTGCTTCCACCTAATTTCCCATCTTCAAGGACTGAAGAGATGTGAGGTGAGGTCAAATGGACTTGATTAAGGTCACACAGGGAACCAGTGTCTGCAGTGTGATTCAAACTTGTGATCCCTTATGTCACTGTTTAATGTTCTAATGGAGACTCTCCTTATGGATATGCCCATTCTTTTGGACTGGCCATAATTTTTGTTTTGGCCACCAGAAATATTACCTGGGAGGACTGGGTGACTGTGGCAGCTGCCATGGCAGTATATAAATAGCTGTGCTTCCTTATGGCAATAGCAGTAAAATACTGTTGGAGGAAGGGGTCACAGAGATTGTTACATAATTATTGACCAGGGCACAGTTGACTGCTTCTATGAACTGTTGACTGCTTCCATGAACTGTTGACCACTGCCATGAACTGTAGACCAGTTCCATGAACTACTGACTGTTTCCATGGGTTGACTGCTTCCATGGCCTGACTGCTTCTATGAACTGTTGACTGCTTTCATGGGCTGACTGCTTCTATAACTGTTGACTGCTTTCATGGACTGTTGACCACTTCCACACCTGTCAGTCTTATCTCTATTGTAGGAAAACCGATGGAGTCACTGCTCAAAGAGGATCTTGTAGACTACTTGGAGAGCAATGGTCTACAGGAGAGTAAGCAGCATGGATTCATGGCAGGGAGGTCTTGTCAGACTAAGTTGATAGTTTTCTTTGACTGGGTGATGAGGGAACTGGATAGGGGCCATGCTGCAGTTTTGCTGTGCTTCAATTTCAGCTAGGCTTTCAACTCAGTATCCTGCAGATGCTTGCTGAAGAAGAGGGAGAATCTGGGTGAGGCTAAGGTCATAGTAAAGTGGATAGGTAACTGGCTACAGGGGAGACAGCAGAGGGTAACGGTCAAAGGGGTTAAATCAGAAGAGAGGGAGTTCATGAGCGGGGTTCTGCAGTGATCTGTCCTGGGCCCAGTCCCCTTCAACATGTTAATCAGCTACATTGGGGAGGGGATCCAGGGCTGGCTGTGTCTCTTTCACAGAGGACAGTAAGCTCTGTGGGAGGGTTGACAATGATGAGGGAACAAAGGAAATGTAGATCGACTTGCAAAAGCTGGAGTGGTGGTGAAGGATTTGGCAACTGAAATGTAACACCAAAAAGTTTAAGGTGATGCACCTGGGGAACAAGACACACAGGAGAGTGCTGGATGGGAGGGGTGAGACTCAGTACCACAGCTGAGTAATGAGACCTGGGAGTTATCATCAGAAACTCCCTAAAGCAATTGAGCCAGTGTAATAATCATAGAAATATGATGGCAGAAAAGGACCCTTCTGGCCCATCTAGGCTGCTCAACCCTCCCCCTTCAGATATCCTCCTCCCCACTTGCCCCCACCATCCCCCCAATTCTCAGTCCCATAAGCCTGTCTCATGCCCTCCTAAATTCCTCCACCCTCTCAGCCCCCACCACTCTGTCAGGCAGTCTGTTCCAGGGATCCACCACCTTCTCTGTGAAGAAACGCCCCCTCGTATTGCCCCTGAACCTATTTCCTTGCAATCTGAGGCTATGCCCTCTAGTTCTGGCTCCCCCTTTCTCCTCAGCAGACATCCTTCACCTACTTTATTGAGCCCCTTTACATATTTAAAGATTTCAATCATGTCCCCCCTTTTCCCTCCTTGTTTCCAGCATGTACAGATTCAGCTCCTTACACCTCTGTTCGTATGTCTCCCCCTGAATAACCTGCACCATCTTTGTTGCCCTTATCTGAACCCTCTCCAATGCATCTATATCTTTGCAGAGGTGTGTCTCCAAAACTGAACCCCATACTGTAACTGCGGCCTCACCATGCGATAAGGCTTATATCGAGGCACATAGGATGCTTGACTGTATCAGGACTGGTATTAATAGCAAAAAAAGGGAAGTAATACTTCTCCTATACAGATCCCTGGTGAGGGCACACTTGGAGTACTGCACCCAGTTCTTGGGTCTTCACCTCAGGAAGGATAAGGATAGGGTCGGGGCAGCGTAAGTTATCAAAAATGATTCATGGCATGTCCTATGAGGAGCACCTCAAGGCAATGAACATGTAATCACAGGAGACGAGAAGGGAGAGGAGAGGTATAATAGAGACCTTCACGCTACTAAAATGAAATAACAGAGTGAACTGCGGGGAGCTGTTTAATTGAATACCAGCTTATGGTCACATGGTCATGAATGGAAGCTAGCAGGAGGAAGGTTCAGGAGGAACGTGAGGAAATACTATTTTACAGAAAGGGTGGTGCAGCCATGGAACAGACTGGCAGCTGAGGTGGTGGGTGCAAAAACTGTTAATGGTTTTCAGCATGGCTAGGACAGAATGAAGCGTATAGTGGTTGCTCAGGGCGTCAGAATCGGGGAGGAGTATGTAGGGTGAGTGGGGAGGGTTAGGATCCTAGAGGAATGGTAGGCCCCAGGGCAAAACAGGGTACTCAGCAGGCTGGATGGACCTTTTTTTTTTTTTTTCCTACCATACTTGTCTGTTTCTATAATTCTATATTTCCATGAACAGTTGACTGCTTCTAGGGACTGACTGCTTCCATAAGCTGTTAACTATTTCCATGAACTGTTGACTGCTTCCATCAACTGTTGTCCACTTCCATCAACTGTTGACCACTTTTTGAGTGGTTAACCACTTCCATGAACTGCTGACCACTTCCATGAACTGTTGACCACTTTTTGAGCTGTTAACCATGTCCACGATCTTTTAACCACTTCCATGAACTGTTGACCACTTCCATGAACTGTTGACCACTTCCATGAACTGTTGACTGCTTTGCCTGCTCTATGAACAATTGAACACAACTAATGTTGTGTAGCTCACACCAGATACCTCAGATTTATATTATACCTGCCCAATAAATCCCTGTATCACATTTTTGCGTATGTTAAGGATACCTTGCCTTCCTTCCTTCAGCATTTTATTATCAATAATAATAAAAAAAAATAAAGTTGTACAGGATAGCCCTTATACAGGCAGTTCAAATAAAACAAAGTCCTTCCTCTGTGATCAACTTCGCAAATCCTGGAAAGTCATTTCCAGTAATCACAGGTAAAGGTGACTTGGGTACTATCCACACTTTTATTTGGTGTGGCACCCCATCAATGCGTAGAGCCACTTGGGTGGTGGGATAGTACTAAGTGTCCCAGTGAATGCATATGACCCCAGCACCTGGTCCTTTTGTACAGTCTTTTCTCAAAACATCAGCACGCACCAGGGTCTGTCGGCTTCCCATTCTATAAGCCCCTTCACAGTCTTACCCCCCACCTTGACATCTGTTAAATACTTGCCCCAACTTGCTAAGGCTAAATTTGCTCTAGTGTTACCTTCCTTATTTTAATGTCAGTTTCTTGCATTACGAGCTAGCTTATTCAAGTTATAGCAAATAAAGTCATGGGGCCCGATTCCAAGATGAATGCCGCAACTCGACAGCGTATGTGAGTTGTGACATTCGCTGCTATGCCAGGGACCCTGTGACATATTCCAAAACAGGCAGAGTCCCCAGCATTTATGATCTGTGACTTGTGGCAGTGCCAGGGTTGTAGCACGGGAAGGGTGCACCCAACCTGGGTGCTGCAAGCCACCGACGGCAGGGCACAGCCCCAGCCCCCCAAGCCCCATAACATGCCTGCAAGCCCCTGTGGGCCATGGGAGGGGAGTGTTGGCCAAGTGGCACTGGCACAGGGGGTAGTGGCACAGCGCAGGCCCGAGTGCCAGTGGGTGGCACCCTGGTATTGGGGGGTTGCTCTGTGTCAGGGGGTGGTCCGTGGGGCATGGCCTTGTGAAGGTTGTGGCACTGCAGGGGGGGGCAACAGGCCATGTGCCATGTCGGTAGCCCCTTAGACCAGCTAATAGCTGGTCTAACTCCACAGTGCCGCAGTAGCTCTTGGAATGGCGTAAAGGGGTTACAGCAGTTGCCCTTTCAGAATAGGGCACAGCTGCTGCCGTAACCCCCCCCTTCCTCCATGCCACAGGGGCCTTGGGTGGTGGATGTCCCCTTGGGTGCAGGCCGCCCATGCCATGGCGCAGGCCACCTCTTGAAATCCCAACCAGTGTAACGCATGGCGCAAGATGTGACTTGCACCATTGAGTTTGGCACAAGTCACCTTGTGACAAGCGTAAACATCTTGGAATCGGGACCTTTGGGTGCAGATTTATTACCCCCATCAGAGTTCTTATCTGACCTAGAGTTAAACTGGGAAAAAGTTAGGGTTTTATTATTACTTGGGTATTACTTCACTGCTGTGGTGTCTGTTTCTCCATCTGATAGTCCTCGGCGAAAAAATGTCCTTTTCCCCACATTCTGGTTGGTGTTCTTTTACCCAGAGCTGCACATCTGCAGGAAGGATATTGATGAATTGCTCCATTCTGAATATGTTGATGATCTGTGGGACTGTTTTGCACTCTGGTTGGAGCCATTTAATGAGGAGTTCTCGGAGTCAGGCAAAGGCTTCTCAAGGATTGTCGACTGAGTGGTACTTCAGGGACTGGAATCTGTGCCTGTAGGTCTCCCCTGAGATGTCATATCTTCTAAGGATTTCTCTTTTCACAAGGTCATAGTTTTCAGACTGCCCAGTGTCCATATTGCTGTAGGCAAGTTAGGTTTTACCTGTCAGATAAGGTACCAGCCTGATTGTCCACTGCTGTTTTGGCCAGTGGCAGGTTCCGGCAACCCTTTCAAAAGTTGTCAGATATACTTCAATATTATTAGTGGAAACAAACTTTGTAAGTTTAATGTCTTTTAAGTGTTTTGTTGATCTGCTGGACCTGTAACAGATTCTTCAGCTGTGATAGCTTGCAAAACATCCAGTCATTGCTGCATCTCTTCTTTCCTCTGCTGCTCCTGTCGCTGCATCTCTTCTTTCCTCTGCTGATCCTGTCGCTGCATCTCTTCTTTCCTCTGCTGATCCTGTTACTGCATCTCTTCTTTCCTCTGCTGTGCCTGTTGCTGCATCTCTTCTTTTCTCTGCTGATCCTGTCGCTGCATCTCTTCTTTTCTCTTTGATCTTGTCGCTCCATCTCTTCTTTCCTCTGCTGATCCTGTTACTGCATCTCTTCTTTCCTCTGCTGTGCCTGTTGCTGCATCTCTTCTTTTCTCTTTGATCTTGTCGCTCCATCTCTTCTTTTCTCTGCTGATCCTGTCGCTGCATCTCTTCTTTTCTCTTTGATCTTGTCGCTCCATCTCTTCTTTCCTCTGCTGATCCTGTCGCTGCATCTCTTCTTTCCTCTGCTGATCCTGTTACTGCATCTCTTCTTTCCTCTGCTGTGCCTGTTGCTGCATCTCTTATTTTCTCTGCTGATCCTGTTGTTGCATGTCTTCTTACCTCTGCTGCTCTTGTCACTGCATCTCTTCTTTTCTGCTTCTCAGTCTCTTTGTTGTATAGCCAGCCATTTGAAGAAGGCAGACATGTTTTCAGGTTCTGTCCCTGCCATCACTGGTTCTGGCTGTACAGTCACAGTTTAGACTTTTGTTTCTGCTTCCAGCTTGGCTGCCATTCTTCTGGTAATCACTCCTGGGCTTGCTGTCGCAGGATCCATACCTTTCTCCTGTGCTTCCCTGGTACCAGGTCTAGTACCCATGCACAAAACTCCTGGCTTAGAGTATACATGGTGTAAATCCCATTATGTCTGATACCAACTGTCATCGAGGCATTGGTCAGGAAGCATAGGCAAACCAGGAAAAGTTATAAAATTCTCAAGTAGCATTTTATTATTATCAATAACAATAACATGGAAAACATTTTTTAATAAAATTAAAGAAATAAATAAAGCTGTACTGGATAGCTCTTATACAGGCAGTTCAAGTAAAACAAAGTCCTTCCTCTGAGGTTATCTCTAAATCTAAATCTCTCTGTCTCTATCTCCAATAAAAGATTGATCTCTTTATATGTAATGTCTTTTCCTGGCAATTAACTTTTGCATCCTGAGCTTGTTAATATTCATCTACAGTGTCTCACAAAATATATCAACTTTGTCAATTTCTTTCCTGTAGGTGCAACAAAATAGAACATTATGTCCCAGGACTGGTCTTCTGTTGACCACTCTGCAAATGAACCCATGGAGGTCAAACTGCATCTTAAGATTAACCCCCGGAGTTCAAAATAGCTTTCTGCAATCATTTCAACAATAGCTAGCACCTAGTACAAGAGGGGCGGGGTGGACGCAGGACGTCATTGCACGTCCCTGCCCCTGGGGCAAGTTCAGAAAACCTCGCTGGCCACTGTAAATGATGCACGCATCTGGCACTACGGCCTTCATTGCTCAAGCCTCCCCCTCTGACCAATCACAGCTCCAATGTGCCGTCCAACCCAGAACCCCGCCCTGGGTGGGAAGCCAGGGAGGTAATGCCGGTTACCGGCACTTTTCCCGATGGAGATGGGCTGGATACGGGCATCAGCCCCACACTGTAGGGGTAAGTGAGGGGTATCAGTTGGAGGAGGTGAGCAAGGAAGTGGTGTGCAGGAAGGTGCCGAGATATAGGCGGCCCGGTGGCAAAAAAGATGAAAATAATAAAAATAAAAAAAAGCATGGATTATGACACCAGAATGGAGCACTTTAAGCTTTACCCACTTGAACACAGAAGGGTGAGGGATGACATACATACTGTAGATACATAGAATTTGTCGATAGATAAGGACCATCTGGTCTGTTCATTTTGTCTACCTTTAACTTATGCTGCAGATTGTGGTTGATCTGTGGCTTTCCTACTCTTCCTTTTTTCTAGGGTTCCCTTGTGTGTGTCATGTTGTTCATTTACAGATTCTTGTGTAAGTGCTCATTGGGCACTAATCTCGGGCTAGAAACAAGACCATTAAAGATATCCAGTACTAGATGCCACACATATCAATTAAAGGGGCAATAACCAAGAACGTCTAAAAGGACAGGCTTTTCCACGCAACGAGTGATCTCCTTGTGGAACAGGCTGCCCCAAGAGGTGGTTATGGCCCAACCCATAGACATCCTTAAAAGGAAATTGGGCAGTTTTATGGACACTAATGGGGTAAGGCTATTATCACTGACAAGTGGCTGGTGGACCTGATGGACTAATAGTCCCCATCTACCAGCAAAGTTCAGTTCTCTCTGTCGGACTGTCTATCTGCATACATGTGATATGTCCAACTTGCTTAAGAGGGAGATTTGGGTCGAGTTAGGAGGGAGATTGGCCTGCTAGTAGGGAGATGCCGTAATGTCGTGAGTTTGTCCTTAAATGGCGTCAAAAAAATAAAAAAAAAAGTAATTACAAAAGTTTATGGTATTTCATTTTGTCAAGAATAAGCACT
Organism: Neoceratodus forsteri; assembly: GCA_016271365.2. Lineage (NCBI taxonomy): Eukaryota > Metazoa > Chordata > Ceratodontiformes > Ceratodontidae > Neoceratodus > Neoceratodus forsteri. The sequence goes on along the minus strand of JADMNL010000029.1, from coordinate 209,559,033 downwards.
AAAAAGAATAAACAACTAGTTACATAAAGTTATCAGATACATTGTTCATCACTGATTTAATTTTTATGTGTCTTTATCTGCCCAAAAAACATGGATATTTTGGACAGAATTTTACTTAAGCAGGAGATTTTGTTTCCCAGGAGGGAGGGAGGGAGTTCAGTCAAGAAAAACAGGAGTCTCCTGCGTAAAGAGGGAGATATCACATATATGTATCTGTCTGTCTGTCCTTCCATCTGTCTGTTTGCTATCCATCTTTATGCAAGAGGTGTAGAAAGAAATGCCATATTTACAACTGATACTTTTTGGATCTACTTTACAAAATATCTTGATATCTTGTATTTTGGGGTATGTCACAGCTGATATCTAGCAAAGATGGGTGCATCACAGTGTCATGTGGAACCAATCAGACAGCAGCTTTCACAGTGCTGACGACGTCACAATAGCCATGTGCAGTTCTGAAGCCAGCAGTTGGGGCAGACTGGATAGGCCAGGAGGTCCTTTTCTGCTGTCAAGATCAATGATTCTATGATTCTATTATTTAAATTGTCACACAAACAGAACATTTAAAAGCTATAAGAAGTAAAGTGATGCAGTATAAATCAAATATGCAAAAGGCTGACTTAGAATATGCAATGTATCTTTACGAGTGAGGGCACGAGGCCGTAACTCACAAGTGGCAGAGCCACAAGGGAGTTATGAAAGTTTTAGTCTATACAGAATAAAGGTATCGCACATGCAGAGGAAAGAGTATTCTGCTTAGTTGGAAGTGCTGCCTCAATATAGACTATAAATCTAATTAAATATTCATGAGCCTAGGGAGGCTCCGTGTTGGCTACTGGATCAGTCATTAACATCTAAGAAATGACGGCCCCGTTGCCGAATGATGCTGTGTGGCATACACAGTTCGCAGCACACTGCTAAAACCTAAATTTAAGGTAAAAAAAAAAAAAACAAACAGTAGAAACAAAAACTGTTATTGCAATTATACTTAAAATCACAGTAACAACCTTGAAGTCGGTTATTTCCTTGGATTAACGACTGGCTGAAGGGAGGTGTCCATCAGCTGCATGCGTGCCACCCATCCCCCCAACTGGTCATTAATCCCTAGGAACTGGCCATCGTCTCGGTCACTATTGCTTAAATAAGAGTTGACTGAAAGGTGAAAAGTTGAGTCACTGAATCTCTCACATTACACAATGGGCTTTTTTTTAGCTTTTTCTCCCAACCGTGGTCATCTCCCAGGGATATACCATGTTCACAGGGATATACCCTGATCAGGTCTGTTTGCCTCTTGTCCTGCTTGGGACCCAGCTCAGCGTGGTATCTCTCATGGCCATGGGATTTTAACCCTGTTTTTTTCCCTGGCTCCTCCCAGCACCTCAGGTGTGGGCATAGCCTCTGTCGGCCTCGGCTGCACGTAAGGATGTCCTGAGGAGAAAGCAAGCTCCCTTGTCCGACCACTGGGGTCACTGCAGCAACGGTGCCTGATACCTTCCCTGACTGCAATGTACAGCCAAGTGGCAGCTACTGCAGCTGGCCTGCCTTCCAACATGACCACATGTGCTCGCTCTCGAAGCCAGCTTGTGTTCTTGGCAGTGTGATGCCTGTCTGTAATATAGGGGCTGGCAACTTAGCCAATAGATTAAATTAATCAGCTGTGAATGAGCTTGGTACAGCCACCTGACCTGGGTTTGAGTTCCACACTCTCCACTCGCATAGTGTGTAATTCTAAGCAAGTCACTTAACTTCCTCAGTGCTCCCAGGTTTCATAGTTTCATAGTTGGACACAAGTTTGTAAGGCGTTAGCCCGTACAGAACTCGCCACCGACATGATTATCTGTGGAAATTATACTTCTTATTACCCATGTAAAGATCCAGTCTTCTTTGGAATTGTTCCACAGTATTGCTTGTAACAATGTCACTAGGAAGTGAGTTACATAGAAACATAGACTTTGACTGCAGATAAGGACCGCTTGTCCCACCTAGTCTGCCCATTTCCCTACCTACAGGATAGGCCACAGATCCTAGTTAACCAACAGCCTATTTCTTCCTACCCCTCACAAGAATTGCCTTATGTCTGTCCCATGCATTCTTGAATTCTCCCACAGTTTTAGACCCCACAACCTCCTCAGGAAGGCTGTTCCATGCATCCACTACCCTCTCTGTGAAATAATACTTCCTCACATTGCCCCTGAACTGCCCCCCCATCTTTAAATTGTGTCCCCTTGTTCTTGCATGTCTCTTTTTCTGAAAGATGCTACCCTGTTGGACTTTGCTGATTCCACTGAGGTACTTAAACGTTTCTATCATGTCCCCCCTCTCCCTTCTTTCCTCAAGGGTATACATATTAGGCTCCTTTAGTCTCTCCTGGTATGGCTTCTCTTGCAGACCCTGCACCATTCTAGTTGCCCTCCTCTGGACTGCCTCTATCCTGTCTATGTCCTTGCGGAGATGGGGTCTCCAGAACTGGACATAGTACTCCAGATGGGGTCTCACCAACTGTCTGCACAGAGGGATATCAACTTCCTGTTTTCTGCTGCTGATGCCTCTCCTTATGCATCCCAGTATACTCCCAGCCCTCCCTACGAGTTCCACATGGGTTGCACCCTCTGGGTAAAAAATCTCTTGTGCTTTGTAGATTTACACATAGCGGTTTTTAACTTAAGTTTATGAAATCTTGTATTATTGTTTATATGTTGTCTTTCAAGACAGATTGTATCTTATATGGACTCTTTATGGTGAGCCATAAAGGTGCAAATCAGATCTCCCCTTAGGGATCTATATTCCAAGGAGAATAACCTAAGTGTTTTTAATCTGCACTCATAGTCTTTGTTAGTCCTATATATTTTTTTTTTTACCAAGAGAGACACACTAAGTTGAAAGCTTGTTTACAGGTGTGACCTGGGAGCACAAGGAAGTTAAGTGACTTGCTCAGGGTCACACAGTATGCAAGTGGGGGCTGTGGGATTCAAACCCAGGTCTCCAAGTTTGCAGCTCAGAGCCTTAAACCACTGCACTATACTGCCTCCTTAATATTGTCATATTGTTAATCTTCTTAGTGACCCTGTGCTGAACCTTTTCAACCATGGTTTGGCAACCTATTGTAGTCGGAGCACAAAACGGTGCACAATAGTCCAAATGTGGACATACAAGGCCAGTGTATGGTGGTAGAAGGACTTCAGGTTTTCTACTTTTTATGTGCTTCAGAATACTACCTAAAATACCATAACCTTTTTTAACTGTTTTATTTGTATGTATGTCAAATTTTAAATGATCAGATATTGTGACACCCAAATCTTTCTCTTCTGTTGTGATTGTAAGCTTTATGTTACTCATTACGTAGGTAGCCCGATTGTTAATCCTCCCCACATGCATAACCTCATATTTCGCTACGTTGAACTTCATTCTATTATCTGCTGCCCGGTTACAACGTTTATTTAGATTATCTTGCAGAATGGCTACAGAATAGGCATTGTTTACTACACACCTTAGCTTGCAATCATCTGCATATTTATTTAACCAGACGCTTTTTGTTGTTTGCATACTGGAAACTAGAATGTTAAATAAAAGCGGACCCAACACGGAGCCCTGAGGTACTCCACTGAAGACAGGACTCCATTTAGACTCATGTCCCTGGATAACTACCCTCTGTTGTCTGTTATGTAGACAAGAAGCTATCTATTTTATAAGTTACAGATCCCGACTTATTTTAACTAGTTGCTCAATAAGAAGTTTGTGGAAAACTGTATTGAATGCTTTTTCATAGTCCAGAAACACAGCATCTACAGGCATACCATTTTCTAGGGTGTCACCAACAGGTTCAAAGAAATGTATAAGGTTTGTCAAGCATGATCTACCAGGTGTAAATCCATGGTGTGATATGGTATACCATCACTGCAGCAACTCCGGCACTGCGAAGACCATCACATCAACAGGCATTGGCAAAACCCACTTGTCACTGTCATGGTCTGTGCAGTGACTGGGACAGCCTCGCAGGGTGATCCCCTCTCCCGTTCCAGCTCCGACTTGGAGTAGGAATCCTAGAGACCAGGGGTGTGGGGGTGTTCGGGGGTGCAGCCCCCTGATTGCGTGCATCAACATCCCTGAGGCTACAGTGCTGACAGTCAGCATGGCAGCTGTCGCTGTAGGGGATGTCTGTGCAAGCACTGCCGAAGCGGTATGGTAAAACCCCATGATATATATCTACACATCCAGTATTGTTGATATGATCAATAATTTTGTATCGTATTAGTCTTTCCAAAATTGTACTGATTAGGGAGGTGAGGCTGATAGGCCTGCAGTTACTTGGCAGTTGTTTGTTGCCATCTTTTAGAATAGGTGTGATATTGGCCATTCTCCAGGATTGTATTACATTTCCCTCTTCAACTGAAGTATTAAATAAAACAGTTAAGGGCCCCGAAAGTTCTTTATAAAGTTCTTTTAAGAATTTTGGGTTAATACTATCTGGACCAGGCGATGAGTTAGCTTTAATTAAACTGATGGTGTCTAATATGTTCCGTTTTGTAAATAATATTGGTGCGTCATCAGTAACCAGTGCATTTATGTTGATGTTTTCTTTGGGTTTGAATATATTCCTAAAATATGAATTGAGTTCTTCTGCCATTTCTTTTTCATTGGTGATTATTTTACCATCTGAATTTAATGGACCTATTCCACTCTGATTTCCTTTGAGTGATCCAATATAATTACAGAACCTTTTTTATTATCTTTAACGTTTACTGCTAAGTGTATTCCTAGCCTCTTTTTGGCTGTATGAATGAGTTTTTGCCCTTACATAGAAACACAGAATTTGACGGCAGATAAGGACCGCTTGGCCCACCTAGTCTGCCCATTTTCCTACCTAACAGATAAGCTGCAGATCCTAGTTAACCAACAGCTTACTTCCTCCTACCCCCCACTAGGACTGCCTTATGTCTGTCCCATGCATTCTTGAATTCCCCCACTGTTCTTGACTCCATGACCTCTTCAGGGAGGCTGTTCCATGCATCCACAACCCTCTCTGTGAAAAAATACTTCCTCACATTACCTCTGAGCCGTCCCCCCTCTATCTTCAAATTGTGCCCCCTTGTTCTTGCACATCTCTTTTTCTGAAAGATGCTACCCTCTTGGACTTTGTTGATTCCCTTGAGGTACTTGAAAGTTTCTATCATGTCCCTCTTTCCTTCTTTCCTCAAGGGTATACATATTAAGCTCCTTTAGTCTTTCTTCGTAGGTCTTCTGGTGCAGACCCTGCACCATTTTGGTTGCCCTCCTCTGGACAGCCTCCACTCTATGTCTTTGTGGAGATGGGGTCTCCAGAACTGCACACACTACTCCAGATGGGGTCTCACCAACTGTCTGTACAGAGGGATAACAACTTCCTGTTCTCTACTATTGATGCCTCTCCCTATGCATCCCAGCATCCCCCCCAGCCTTCCTTACTGCCTTCTCACATTGCTTGCCCGCCTTTAGGTCATGTGATATAATTACCCCCAGGTCCCTTTCCATTTTTACTGTTGTCAGTATCTCACCCCCCATTGTGTATTCTTCCCCTGGGTTTTTGTTTCTCAGGTGCATTACCTTGCACTTCTTTGCGTTGAATCTGAGCTGCCATACATTTGACCATTCCTCCAACCTTGCCAAGTTCCTTCTCATCCTTTCCACTCCATCTTGTGTATCAACCATGTTGCACATCTTTGTGCCATCTGCAAAGATACATACTTTTCCTTCCAGTTCCTCTACAATGTCACTTATAAAGACATTAAAAAGGACTGGTCCCAGTACTGAACCCTGCGGTACCCCGCTAGTAACCCTCCTTTCTTCACTGTAGACTCCATTTACTACTACCCTTTGAGTCCTGTTGTCTAGCCAATTTCTTATCCAGGCGACCACCGTGGGATCCACTCCAAGGCCGGCCAACTTGTGTATTAATCTTTAGTGCGGGACTGTATCAAATGCCTTGCTAAAATCTAAGTAGGCCATGTCCACAGCCCCTCCCTGGTCTACTAATTTGGTCACCCAGTCAAATAAATCTATTAGATTCGTCTGACACGACCTTCCCATTGTGAATCCATGCTGCCTTGGGTCCTGTACCCCACTGACCTCTAGGTACTCAACAGTTCTTTCTTTCAGAAGTGATTCCATCATTTTCCCTACCACTGAGGTCAAACTAACTGGTCTGTAGTTTCCTGCCTCTGTCCTGCTCCCTCTTTGTGAAGAGGAATCACATCCACCCCTCTCCAGTCCTCAGGTACCACCCCATCCTCCCATGATTTATAAAAGAGAGTATTCAGCGGTGTCACTAGTTCTACCCTTAGTTCTTTTAGAATTCTTGGGTGAATCCCATCAGGCCCCATTGCTTTGTCCACCTTCAATTTTATTAGTTCTTTCAGAACCCTTTCTTCTGTAAATGGACTGGCATCGACACCCATCTTCAGTGTGTTTCTCTTGTTTGGTTTAGGTATCTCCCCTTCCTCTTCCTTTGTGAATACTGAGCAGAAATATTCGTTCAGTATCCCTGCTTTTTCACTGTCACCTTCTGCCCACATTCCTTCCCCTTTAGTAAGCCTCAGTATCCCTTCTTTGGTCTTTCTTCGCTCCCTAATGTGCCTATAAAAAGTCTTATCCCCCTTCTTAACAGAGTTGGCTATCCTTTCCTCAGTTTGGGCCTTTGCTACTCTGACTGCCTTCCCTGCCTCTTTCTGCTTTAACCGATAAAGTTCTCTGTCCTGCTCCTTCTATGTTTCCTTATATTTTCTGAATGCTATCCTTTTCTCCTTAACCTTCCCTGCCACCTCTTTTGAGAACCATAGCAGTTTTTTCCTTCGTTGTGTTTTGTTGATTTGCTTTACACAAAGGCTTGTTGCCTCAGTGATGGCTGTTTTGATTACTCACCATTGTTCCTCCACCCCTCCTTGTTGCCTGTTTGCTAGTGCTTTTCTGAGGCACTCTCTCATTTTCCCAAAGTCAGCCCTCCTAAAGTCCAATACTCTTGCTTTTGTATGGCTTGATTGTATGGCTGTGTTTATTGTGAACCACACTGTTTAGTGGTCGCTTGTTCCCAGATGGCTACCCACTTTTAAATCTGAGATTCTTTCTCCATCCCCATTTGAGAGTACCAGGTCTAAGATTGCTCCCTCCCGAGTGGGTTCCAATACTAGCTGCCTGAGGCTTGCCCCTTGTAGGGCATCAAGAATGACCCTGCTCTTGGATGTGCCTGCAGCAAAGGTGCTCCAGTTAACATCTGGCATATTCGGGTCCCCCATCAACATTATCGCCCCTTTTTCTGCCATTCTAAGGATGCCTTCTATCGTTTCCTTGTCTATTCGCTCCCCCTGAGATGGGGGTCTGATCACAACCCCCATGCGGATTGTGGTGCCATTTCCTGTCTTCAGGGTGACCCAGAGTGCCTCATCTGCTCCCTGTTTACTCTTTAGTTCTGTTGCTTTGATCCCTTCCTTTACATAGAGAGCTACTCCTCCTCCTCGTTTACCCTCCCTGTCCCTCCTGTAGATTGTGTATCCTGGTATGTTGACACCCCAGTCATGGTTCTTTGTGTACCATGTTTCTGTGACTGCCACAATATCCAAGCAACCCTCTTCCATCAAGGCCACTAGTTCAGGGAGCTTGTTACACAGACTACAGGCATTGGTACTCATCACCCTCCACTTTTTGATGGCCTTACCCCTTTTAGCCCCATCCCTGTCCTTACTGCCTTTGCCTTTTTTTACATTTACCTCTGTCCTGCTCCCTAATGACTTCTCTACCTTGGTGTTTACCTCACTAATTACCGTGTTTTGTGGGGGAAGGCTGGGATTTCCCTGCTCCTTTTCAGTGTCTTCCCCATTGGCTAATTTAAATGCTTGCCAATGAATCATTTAAACCTCTCACCTAGGATCCTGATTCCCCCCCTGGACAGATGCAGACCATTGTGCCAGTATAGGCCTGCATCCCCAGTCCCCAGTGTAGCCAGGCACCCTTGAAAACAGGCACTTGTGCCTAGTGGGCCTTACCCAGTTACCACAGACTAACAAAAAAAAAAAAAAGGTATTTGGGAAGATTGTGTGACGTGGCCACCTGTCCATTACTATGTGTGGAACTGAGGACTTTGGTCTTCAGTGCGGGCAGTCTGGTTCCTTCCACGAGCCTAAAAAAGTAGTACAAAGAAACATAAACAAGGGGACTCAAGATAATTGATCAGTCCTCTCATTGTTAGAACAAGACCTTGAAGAGAAACAGTATTGACAAGTGGAGCTGTACAGACCGGTGCTGTTTCGGACTAGTAAAGGTTCCCCTGGCAACTGTCTCCAGCAGGAGCAATGTAGCCTTTTGCATCCTCTTGGGTCAGTTTGACCCTGGCTCTCCTGAGAAGTATAGGTTTCAACAGTATCGTCTTGCCTGAAAGACATGCTCTAAAGTGCCAGATGCACACTGCTATTGCCTCACACACACAGTGCAAATGGGATACGGCAGCAACTATGACACCTCAACCCTGGCAGAGAGGGATGAGAGAGTGACGTCAGTTTTCCAGATCACATTACACCACATCACAGGAAACAAAGAGGCCAGCAGAATAAGGCCATTTGGTCCATCTAGTCTGCTTGTATTGCAGGGTCCACAGCTTGAGCTACTGATCCTGCCCCCCACACACCTCCAATCTTTTCTATCTGCCCCACCCATGACCCTTACCTTCCTCTTTTGTCTATCCCAACCTGCCTTGAAGCCTTCCACTCTTCCAGTAAGGCATTCCAAGGGTCCAACACCCTCTCCATGAAGAAGTGCTATCTAACCTCCCTTCTAAACCTCCCCCCTCCAGTTTAAAACTGCATCCTCTCATGTTACGGATGCCAGTTGGCTTAATGAGTCCCTCCTTATCCACCCTGTGCACCCCTTTCAAGTAACTAAAGGTCTCAATCATGTCCCCTCTCTCCCTGCTGTCCTCCAGGGAGCACATGTTCAGTGCCCTCAACCTCTCCTCGTACGCGTTACCCTGCTGATCCATGATCATCTTTCTGTGGCCCTCTTCTGGACGTCTCCAGCAGCTACATAGATACATAGACAGTGTTGGCAGATAAGGGCCTATGGCCCACCCAGTCTGCCCATGTGAACTTGTAAGTTCACTTTATGTTTTCCTAGAAGTCTGCTGCCCCTTACCCCAGACCTCCAGAATTCCCTTATGGTCTATCCCATGCATTCTTAAATCCCATGATTGTTTCAGCCCCCACCACTTCCTCTGGCAGGGTGTTCTACTTGTCTACCACCTGTTTTGTGAAGAAATTCTTCCTCATGTTTCCTTCTGAATTGTCCTCCCTCCAACTCCACCCTTGCCCTCTAGTCCTGGAACATCTTTTTCATTTAAAAATAGTGTATTCCTGCACCCTGTTCCTCCCTGTAAGATACTTGTACGTCTCTATCATGTCCCCTCTCTCCCTCCTCTCCTCCAGGGAGTACATATTCAAGTCCTTCAACCTGTCCTCATAGGACCTGTGATGCAATCCATGTACCATCTTTGTAGCCCTCCTCTGAACCTTCTCTACCCTATGTCCTTACGTAGGTAAGGTCTTAAGAACTGTACACTGTACTCTAGGTGGGGCCTCACTAGTGTCTTGTATAGTGGAATTATGACCTATCTTTTCTTGCTGGTCATGCCCCTGCCTATGCATCCCAGCATCCTATTTACTTTACCTGCTGCCTTGTCACACTGTTTCCCTACCTTGAGGTCATCAGAGATGATAACCCCAAGATCCCTTTCCTGCTTGGTGCATGCTATATCCTCACCTCCCAACTGATATATTGTGCCAGGGTTTTTGTGCCCCATATCCATTATCTTGCACTCCTTGCATTGAATTTCAACTGCCAAACCCCTGACCATTCTTCAAGTTTTGCAGGTCCTTCTCATTCTGTCTACACCCTCTGGTGTGTCTACTCTGTTACAGAGCTTTGTGTCATCAGCGAACAGTGAAATTCTGCCTTCTAGGTCCTGCGTAATGTCACTGATGAAGAGTTGAATAGAACGGTCCCAGCACTGATCCCTGTGGTACCCCACTGGTCACTCTTCCCTCTGTGGAGTGACAGCCATTTACCACCACCCTCTGTGTCCTGCCTCCCAGCCAGTTACCTAACCACCGCACTACTGTCCTGCCCACACCCATATTCCCCAGTTTGTGTAATAGTCTTCTCTGTGGCACAGTGTCAAAGGCCTTGCTGAAGTCCAGATAGGCCATGTCCACTGCCCTCCCCTGATCCATCTCCCTAGTCACCCAGTCGAAAAATTCAATGAGGTTGGTCTGACATGACCTCCCCCTGGTGAAACCATGCTGCCTTCAGTCCTGTAGTTCATTGACAACCAGATGTTCCACCAATCTCTCCTTCAGTAGTGCTTCCATGATCTTCCCCACTACCGAGGTGAGGCTGACTGGTCTGTAGTTCCCCACTTCCTTTTTGTTCCCACTTTTGTATAAGGGGACTACATCTGCTGTCCCTCAGTCTTTGGGTACCTCCCCTGTTTCCAGTGATCGACTAAACAGGATTGCCAGAGATTCAGCCACCACCTTAGTTCTTTAAGGACCCTGGGGTGCACCCCATCTGGACCCATTGCTTTATCAACTCTTATTACTTCTAGTTCCTTCAGGACCCTTTCTCGTGTAAAGGGACTTGTGTCCATTTCTGCACCATTCTCACCCCTTGTACTCCCATCAGACCCATTATCCTCCTCTTCCTCAGTAAAGGCTGAGCAGAAATACCTGTTCAATATGTCAGCTTTACTGTTGTCATCCTCCACACGGCCCCCATCCTCCCCCTTCAGTCTCACTATCCCTCCTTTCGCCTTTCTTTTTTCACTTATGTACCTGTAAAAGGTTTTGTCCCCTCTACCCACTGATTTTGCAATGTGCTCTTCTGTTTGAGCTTTGGCTTCCCTTACTGACCTCCCTGCCTCCCTTAGCTTCTCCTGGTACTTCTCCCTATCCCCTTCTGCCTGCATCTTTTTGTATTGCCTGAATGCAATCCTTTTGGCTTTCACTTTCTCTGCTACCTCCTTGGAAAACCATAATGGCCTCCTCTTCCTTTTCTCTTTGCTAACCTGCTTAATGCATAATCCTGTTGCTCTTGTAATCCCCATTTTAAATACTGCCCACTGTTCCTCAACCCCTGATTCCTGACCCATTCCCCTTAATGCCTCTTTCAAGCATCTCCCCATTTTCCCAAAGTCTGCCCCCCCCCCAAATCCAGGATACATGTTTTTGTGTGGTTTGATTCTGCTCCTTCTGTGATTTCAAACCACAATGACTGGTGGTCACTGTTCCCCAGGTGCTCCCCACTGTTACCCCATCACACTGTCCCTGTTTGTGAGCACAAGGTCCAGTATTGCCTTCTGCCGAGTTGGTTCCAGGACCAGTTGCTTGAGAAAGGCACCCTGAAGGGAGTCCAGGATAAATCTGCTCCTAGTTGATGCTGCTGCTGGGATGCTCCAGTCCACGTCTGGAATATTGAAGTCTCCAACCAGTACTACCTCACCCTTGTCTGCCATCCTTGGATGGCTAGCATCAGTTCCCTATCTGTTTCTTCCTCCTGGGCTGGTGGTCTATAGACCACACCAGTGTGGATGGCTGGCCCCATTTTCATTTCCAGCTTAACCCACAGTATCTCTCCCCCATTTTGTTCCTCCTGGATCTCTATGGCCCTTATGTCATTTTTCACATAAAGTGCCACCTCCTCCCTTCCTACCTTCCCTCTCTCTTCTGAATATGTTGTAGCCAGGTATGGCCATCTCCCAGTCGTGGTTATCATTACACCAGGTTTCAGTGATGGCTACAATGTCCAGGTCTGACTGCACCATGACAGCCTCCAGATCCTCCATCTTGTTGCTAAGGCTCCTGGCATTTGCACACATAGCTTTCCATGATTTGACCTCCCCAGACTGTTTAGCTGTTCTACTCCAGCCCCTTCCCTGGCTGTCCTTTAATCCTGGTTTTCATTGCTGTCTGCCCTTCTGTTGAATGTTGCCCCTTTTCTGCCTATCCAACTCTTGGGTGCTAATCTCCATCTTTTGCACACTGCTTTGTAGAGATAGCCACTCCTCTGGTTCACTGGTTCCACTGCTAGCTATGGGGGGTGGGCAATTAGGTACCCTCCTTGCTGGCCTGCTGCCCCCCCCCCCCTTGGCTAGTTTAAATGCTTGTCAATGTAGCATTTAAACTTATCATTGAGTGCTTGGATTCCCTCCAGGATGGATGCAGGCTGTCAGGCTTGAACAAGCCTCCATCCCTCCAGGTGGGTCCCCAGTCACCAATGAATCCAAACCTTCCTCACAGCACCAGTTCTCAACCATGAGTTAAGCTCCTGGTGCACGCACCCCTATTCTCTCCCATGCCTCTTACAGGTAGTGCTTCCGAGAATGTGACAGAAGTAGCTACTTGCTTGAGACCCCTCCCCAGTTTCCTAAACTCTTCCTGAACTTCCTTTGGCTCCCCATTTGCCAGGTCATTAGTACCTAGGTGGATAATGACATCCAGCTCACCATCCCGTCTTTCCTTCCCAGTGATCCCCAGGATCTTCCTTCCATCCCTCCATGCAGTGGCACCTGGTAGACACCTCACCTCCCTGTCCTCCCCATCCTGTGTTCCTAGCTGGATCCCTCTTACGATGGAGTCCCCCACCAGGATTCGCGTCTTCCTCCTCCTCCTCCTCTGGGGTCCACTGTTCTCTCTGCTGAGGCCACCTCCTTGGCTAACCTCCACATCCTTTTCTTCCACTTCTCTGGGTACCTCCATTTGGTTGTCCCATTTGCCAGTGTGGCATATGAGTTCTTGAGTGGAATAGGATGTGGGATTTGGGATGTGCCTCTGCCTGACCGCCCCATCTTAATGTCCCTTTTGAGATGTGGGCACCAGTACTGAACTCCATACTCTAGATGAGGCCTTACCAGGGACCTGTACAAGGGCAGTATAACCTCCTCTCTCCTACTACTGATCCCCCAAACTATATGTACATACAAAGAAGCCAGCAGAAGAAGGCCATTTGGTCCATCAAGTCTGCTCATATTGCAGGGTCCACAGCTTGAGCTAATGTCTCTGCCCTCCCACCCCACTCCTCCAAGCCTCCCTACCCATGATTCTTACCTTCCACCATATGGGGCACAACAACCCTGGCACAATATATATATATTTTTTTTTATTTAGTTGTTTAACCAGGTATAGCACACTAAGCCGAAAGCTTTTTTACAGGAGCGACCTGGGAGCACAAGGAGGTTAAGTGACTTGCTCAGGGTCACACAGTATGCAAGTGGAAGCTGTGGGATTCAAACCCAGGTCTGGTCTGCTAGATGTCACCAAATTTGCAGCTCAGAGCCTTAGACCACTGCGCTATACTGCCTCCCATATATATAGCATGGGATACATGTACTAACATACTAAAATGCCAGCAGAATAGGCCTAACGGTCTTTCGTGTCTGCTCGTTTGGTCAGCCCCCACCCTGGGTGCTGACCTTGCTGTCCCCCTCACCTTCTCTGGCTTTTCCCTTCCCAGTTCCAGATATTCTTGCTGCATTGGATTTTGCTTCCAGAACCCTTCCCCTGTACCTGTCCCACCCCTCTTGAACCCCTCCACTGTCTCTGCCTCCACCAGCCTCCTAGGCAGTGCATTCCATGGCTCCACCACCCTCTCAGTGAAGTAGCACCTCCTCCTTTCTCCCCTGAATCTTCCCCCCTCCAGCTTCCACCCATGCCCTCTAGTGGCCCCTTCCTCCTTCCTTCGAAGCACCCTGACTGTTCCTCCCCTATTTACCCTCTTCGTGTACCTGAAGACCTCTATCATGTCCCCCGGTCCCCTCTCTCTTCCAATGTGTACATATTTAGCTCTTCGAGCCTCTCCTCATAGGTCCTGTCCCCCAAGCCCCAAATCATTTTGGTTGCCCTCCTCTGGACCTCTCCAGGAGGTTAATGTCCCTCTTAAGTGTGGCCTCCAAACTGCATGCAGTACTCAAGGTGTGGCCTCACCAAGCAGTTATACAGAGGGAGTATCACTTCCCTCCTTCTGGAGGTGATCCCCCTAGCGATGCATCCCAGCATCCTGTTGGCCTTGGCTGCTTCCCTCCTACAAGTCTCAGAGTTGTTCATCTTGACATCCACCACCACCCCCAGGTCCCTCTCAGCCATCGAGACTTGTAGCATTTCCCCAGGGTGTACACTTGGCCTGGGTTTCTGGCCCCCAGGTGGAGTACCTTGCATTTCCCTGCATTGAACCTCAGCTTCCACTTTCTAGACCATCTTTCCAGAGCCTCCAGGTCCCCCTGTAGGGCCACCCTCCCTCCTCCCCATCCACCACCGCCCCCAGTTTGAGTCATCTGCAAAGAGACTCATCTCACTCCTGATTCCTGTCCTTATGTCAGAAACGTGAGGCGTTGAACAGAAGGGGCCCAAGGACTGATCCCTGTGGGACCCCACTAATGACCCTCCTTGGGGATGAGACTATCCCACCAACTACGACCCTCTGGGTCCGGTCCTGGAGCCAATTGCCTATCCATCTGATCATCTGGTTCCCCACCCCCATTTCTCCCAGCTTATCCAACAGGCCCACGTGAGGAACAGAGTCAAATGCCTTGCTGAAGTCTAGAAAGAGGACATCCACTGGTCTACCCAGGTCCAAAGCACTTGTCACCCAGTCATAGAACTCCACCAGGTTTGTCTGACACGATTTCCCCGGGATGAATCCATGCTGTCTATCGTCCAGGCACCCTGACTTATCCAGGTCCCCCCTAGCCTCTCCTTGACAATGCCCTCCATCACCTTGCCCACCACCGGGGTCAGGCTGATAGGCCTGTAGTTCCCTGCCACCTCCCTTGATCCCTCCCTTGTGATAGGCACTATATGCGCCACCTTCCAGTTTTGGGGCACCCACCCTGTCCTCAGAGAGATGGTGAAAAGCTCTGCCAGGGGTTTCGCCAGGATATCTGCAAGTTCCTTCAGCACTCTGGGATGTAATTTATCCGGCCCCGGTGCTTTCTCCATCTTGAGGGAGCTGAGGGCTTCCCTCACTCTCTCTGCTGTGATTTCCACTTCCAGTACCTCTTCTCCCTGCTTAGCCCTCCCCCCACCTGCCAGTGATGCCTTCCCCTCTCCCCAGACCTGCCGATTGGTAAGGGTCCCCCCCTCCTCAGTATCTCTGTCTCCTTCCATGTATGATGCAGCACCCCCATTTTCCCTGGTGAAAACTGAGGTGAAGTACTCATTTAGTACCTCAGCCTGCTCCCCCGGGTCTTGTGCCCATCTCTCCCCTGATTTAATCCTGCTAATCTGCCCCTTCACCCTTTGCTTTTCCCCAATGTATCTAAAGAACCCCTTGTTCCCTCTCCTAATTTCCCTGGCCAGGTTCTGCTCCTTCCTTGCCTTAGCCGCCCTCACCACTCTAGTGGCCCTTCTAGCCATCAGCTCGCACTCCCTCGATCCCTTTCACCCTTGAGCACTTGAATTGCTTATAGGCTGCTTTCTTTCCCGCACCACCTCCTGGACCTCCCTGGTCCACCAACAGGGTTTTTGGGCCCCACTGCATTTCGTCTTACTCTTGCACAGGTGCTGGTAGCATCCTGCACCCTCTCCTGATGATTTCCACCTACTATCAGCGTCCATGTCTGACCCATCCCATCCAAATGCTCCTTAGGATCCTTCCCATTTCCTTAAAATTCGCCCCCCTGAAGTCGGTTACTTCCGTCTTTGTGCAGCCTTCTGCCCCTCCTAGGTCCAGGCAGAACCAGACCGTGGCATGGTCACTCCCTGCCAATGGGTCCCTTACCTCCAGGCCCCCAATCATGTCACTGTCTGCCAGGACCACATCCAGTACCCGTGCCTCCCTGATCGGTTCCCTCACCTGCTGAGTTAGGAATGCGTCTTGAAAGATATCCAACAACCTCTGTTCCCTGGTCACAGAGGATGTCATAGTCTCCCAGTCTGTTCCCTGCATGTTTAAGTCCCCAACACCACCACGCTCCTCTGCCCAGTCTGCAGTGTCTCCTAACATCTGCCACCAGACTGTCCTCCAGCTCCTCTGCCAGGGCAGGGGGTCTATACACCACTCCTATTTTTACTCTCTTGCCCCCCCTTGTTATCAAGGTGACCCAAATCGCTCCACTGTTCCCTCCTCCTCCTCTACTCCCCCTATGCCAATGCAGTTTTTGACTATCATTGCTACCCCTTCCCTTCCCTCCCCCCTGTCCTTCCTGAACATAGTGTATCCCTCCAGGTTCAGGTCCCAGTCATGTCTTGCAGTGGCCCAAGTCTCAGTAACCGCTGCCACATCCACTGCTCCCTCAGTTAGCATTGCCTGGAGCTCAGGCATTTTATTGCCCAAGCTCCTGGCATTTAGCAGGACTACCTTCCACCCTTTCCCTATAGTTCCATTTCCCCTGCTCGTGTTCCCATGGGGATTCTGTTTTCCCCTGGTCTACACTTTGCCAGTTGGCCTTTTCCTGCAATCCTCCTGGTCCCCAGGGGGGTGGAGACAGAGTCCCTCATTTATCGGCACCCCCTTGACAGCCTTTTCTCCCATCCCGCCCCTTCACAAGTTTAAACCCCACTTTTCACCAATGAACCCCTCTATTTTCAACTTAAGGATTCCCCTTCCCTCCAAATTGAGATGGAGTCTATCTCTAGCATACAGCCCTTATCCTCCCAGGTCTCCCCCCAATCCCCCATCAACCATACCCTCTGGCCTCACACCACTCCCTGAGCCACTGGTTTATCTCCTAATCTTCCTTTTGTGTTCCCCACTCAGCCCTTGGCACCGGCAGGATTTCTGAGAAGGAAACTGTGCATCCTGTGTCATGACAGACCCTGGCAGCTCCTGAATCTTGCCTGTATCTCTAGCTCGCTATTTCCCTCAATGTCATTTTGTACCCAGGTGGACCAGTATGTCTGGGAACCCCACAATCCTTTGCCAGCTGATATACCTCGTGCTTAGCCCTGTGCACGTTAGTCAGGAAGCATCTTGTTCTAACTGGCCAGGCTTCTCCTCCCTATCCCATTTGATACCCTGATCATAGAATCCCCAGCAGGAGCACTCTGACCACTCCTTTTCCTCCATTTCCCCCTTCCATGTCCCTCATCCTTTCTACGGCCCCTCCACCCAGCTGGCTCCTTGTTTCCTCCCTATCTGGGTGACACATGCCACCCCTCCTTATTTACCATGGCCACCCTCCTCCAATCCTATGCCTCTTCTCCTGAGTATCCTTCTGTACCTTGCTAACCCCCTCACTGCTCCAACTGGTCCTTCTCCCCATCTGCTAAACTAGCCTGGCTCATCCTCCTCCTTCCTGTCTCCATTTAGTTCCTCCTTGCTCGTCGTGCTCCCTGGCCTAACCCCTCAGCTCCCTTTACTGAATCCTCCTTGTACTTCTGGTCCTTCTCCTTTACCTTTCCTCCCAACTGGTCCTTCTCCTTGCGCTTTCCTCCCTCTTCCCCCTGCCCCTCCTGCTCTGATTCACTGCTCCCCCCATTCTCCTGCATTCCAGGTCCCCCCCTGTTCTTCCTGCTATCTGGCCCCTGCCTCCTGCCTCCCACTCCACTCCTTTCCGTCTCTAACCACCCCTGTCGTGGCTACATCACCCCCTTCATCCTTGAGCAGAAGAAGAGAATTGAAGCGGTTACTGAGTGTAAGGTCTGATCCACCTCCCCGCCTTGCTTCCTTCTGTCCAGCCCTGGCCATCTGCCTACTTCCCTGAGAATGTTGTCCCTCTGTCCCCCCCTTTGTGAGGGTCCCCAGTTACCTGCCTGCTTCCTTGGTAGTGTCCTTTTGGACCCCCTCTGCCAGAGTCCCTATGTGACCCCTGAGTATTCTCCTGCACTCCTTTCCCTATGCCCCCACCCCAGTGCTTGGTGCAACTCGTAGAGATCCCCAGCACCCTTCCCAACCATACCACCCCTTCCCCAGCTTTCTCCCTAATCCCGCAACCTCCTCCCTAAGCTGTGCTAGCTGGTAGCACACTGGGCAACCTCACCGAACTTCCAAGCCCAGTCCAGTATCATGGCTGCTCCACACTCTGTGCACCCCACCACCCTCCCAAAGATGCCGGCCCTAATGATGTGTGGTTCCATCCCCTTCCAAATAGGTTTCCTTGGGTGAGCCACCAGGTTCCCCCTAGTCCAAGATACCCTACTGCCTAATCAGGTCACCCACTAATCTTAGAGACAGTCTCACTGTACACCAGTAACCCTGTTACTAGGTGCAGTACAACACATTAAACTTGTAAGGGAAATGAACAACTCCCTAAGCTCCTCTCTCAGCCTTTAAATCCAACCCCCAGTGGCTAGAACTACATGAGCTGCACCTGCAGCCTTTTCCTCCAATTGCAGGGCAGGTGTTCCCCTATAAATTCGCAGACTTCTGGGGAGGGAGGTGGCAGACACCTGACTTGAGAGAGAGTGTATCAGCCCTGTGTCTCCCCTCCAAGCCCAGCAGCCAAAGAACCAGGCCCAAGCAAATCCCACCAAATAGGTTTTAAATCAGAAGAAATAGGCCTCTACCAGCGCAGCCTGTTACACAGTGAAACATCCACAAAATGAGCCCCACTTACAGCCACCAAATCAGTTTACAAACATCCAGCAGCCCCCAAAACAATACCCTGCTAGCCCCTTAGAAGTAAGAAAGAAAAGAACTAACCTACCAAGTAAAATCCACAAGAACCCTGTGAAAACAACAGCAGCAGCTACTGTCCTGGAACACAACTGATCCTGTCCCCTTCCAGTTCTTTCTCAATGTGTCAATATATCAGTTGGGAGTGAGGATATAGCATGCACCAAGCAGGAAATGGATCTTGGGGTTATCATCTCTGCTGACCTCAAGGTAGAGAAACAGCGCGACAAGGCAGCAGGTAAAGCAAATAGGATGCTGGGATGCATAGGCAGGGGCATCACCAGCAGGAAAAGGGAGGTCATAATTCCGCTATACAAGACACTAGTGAGGCCCCACCTGAAGTACAGTGTACAGTTCTGGAGACCTTACCTACGTAAGGACATAGATAGGGTAGAGAAAGTTCAGAGGAGGGCAACAAAGATGGTACATGGATTGCATCACAAGTCCTATGAGGACAGGTTGAAGGACTTGAATGTGTACTCCCTGAAGGAGAGGAGGGAGAGAGGGGATATTATAGAGACATACAAGTATCTTACAGGGAGGAGTAGGGTGCAGGAATACATTATTTCTAAGTGAAAAAGATGTTCCAGGACTAGAGGGCATGGGATGAAGTTGGAGGAAGGACAATTCAGAGGAAGCATGAGGAAGAATTTCTTCACAGAACAGGTGGTGGACAAGTGGAACACCCTGCCAGAGGAAGTGGTGGGGGCTGAAACAATCACAGGATTTAAGAATGCATGGGATAGACATAAAGGAATTCTGGAGGTCAGGGGTAAGGGGCAACAGACTTCTAGGAAAACATAACGTGAATTTGCAAGCTCAAATGGGCAGACTGGGTGGGCTGTAGGCCCTTATCTGCCAACACTGTCTATGTATCTATGTATCTATGTGCCATGCCTGTCCCAGCCTCTCTTAAAGCTGCCCACTGTCTTCAAAGAGATGTCCTCTTCTGACAGCATCTTGCTCGCCCTTGCTGCTGCGTTCCTGCACTGCGTGGAGTGCTTCAGGTCACTAGTAATCATCACTCTTAGATCCTTCTCCTCCTTTGTTGCAGATACCTGGACCCTCATCAGGTAGCACAGACAGAAACATTTTTGCATTGTTTTTGTAACTTTTTTTTATCCTGGAGAGCCTAACTCAGATGCCATTGCCACGCCCATGCATCTATCCAAGTCACAAAAGGGCAGACTAAAGCACTGTCTGGTTCAGTAACTTGACCAGGGTCACGCTGGGGGTAAACAAACATCCTGAGCCTCCTTAAGGATTTGGGGCCATGGTACCAAAAAGGCTGCCTGCCAGTACTTGTACAAATAGGTCACCTACAGCACTCAACATAGGAGCCACATATTTAAAGAGCTACTGATGCCTCAAAGAAAACTTGAAAACTTCCGCTTGCATGCCATTTATATTCTGTATATTTCTCCTCCCCACTATTTATTACTTAGAAAATTTGCATGAATATATGATCTTTATTCCTTAGAGTTCCTTTTGAGTTCATCTGCCTCTATGGCTTACTCCCTACCTTAACTCATAATCCTATGTTGTGACATCACAATCTGTAGCCATGGGAGTAACTATGATGTCACAAGAAGTGCATTATGACCTCAAATAGGGAGCAAGCAACAGGAATAGATTAATTCTTCAGGGGCAGAAATCCTGTTTTCATGCAAAGTACCTCAGTAACAAATAATGGGGAGGAAGAACACAGCACTAACGGGAAACACCAACTGAACTGTGTCTGAATATTATGTTTTGTTTAAATTCTCCTGAAGGTGTCAGTTGCTCTTTAAAGACTTATGACACTTTTGGATCTAGTGTTGTTTCTCTTGAGATTACTAGCACTGTATACATCTTTGGTAAATTAGGGGATAATTTAACACAACTTTTCTCTCTTTTTAAGTTGGTTTCTCTAGTACCTCAGTACCTTAAAGGGAAAATACAGATGACATATGTTAGAGTTATTTCCAAAGTAGTTTTCCAGTAAATTGTTATGGATTAAGGTGCTTGTTGACAAAGTTAATAATTCATGGAGTGTGCTAGTTCTAGCTATAGCACAATTGATAATTTATTATTACTGTAAACTGTATTAGAAGTTATATTTAATTTTGTCTGTATGTATTACAGTATATGTAAAACTCAATAAAAATATTTATTGACAAAAAAAAAGAACTCTGGATTCTGGTTCTGGTCTAGCCTTTTTGAAATAGTTTTAAGGTTCTGATCTTTTTAGAACTCAAACTTGGACATGTTTGTATGTAGGACTGGGGAAGAATGACAGAAAGTGTTACTGACAGATGAAAAAAAAATGGAACAGGGACCTATCCATTCAGCAGCACAGGAATCTGTAGATGGAGGATGTAGAATCATCCTTATAATCATCAATAGCTTAATCTGGTTCAAGGTCAGTTGGCATTCATCTGTATCCCCCTCCCCCGGGTCATGCCTGAAAATAGGCAGGATTTGTCTAGTACACTTACCTGGTCAACAAAAATGAACTAAATAAATAAATAAATAATGGGCTGACTCAAAATATGCAATTTATCTTCAAGTGTGAGGGGAGCAGGACTATAACTCACAAGTGGGAAAGCCATGAGTAAGTTATGAAAGCCCTGCCCACTCATAAGTGATGATAAATTGCCTATTTTAAATCAGGCGATTGTATATTTGATATATACAATGTAAGAAAAAGGCAAACACATGTAGCGCCGTGAATAACACAGTGGTGCACACTGTAAGCTGTACAATATGTGGGAGTGAAGTAGTACCCACTGCCTGGACCAGAAAAATAACACTCCAAACAACCAGATATGGTGTATAAAATAGGTTGTATTGTACCCAAACAGACAAAAAAAAGTGACAGGAGCCCTGTAGGGCAGCAATGTAGGAAAAAAAACGAACGTTTCACCCAGTACACTGCTGGGCCCCTGTCACCTTTTTCTGTCTATTTGGCGGTTTACAATACAACCTATTTTATACACCATCGCTGGTTGTTTGGAGTGTTGTTTTCCTGGTCCGAGCAGTGGGTGCTACTTCACTCCCTCATTTGATATATACAATATTTATTTATTTATTTATTTAGCTTTTGTTGACCGGGTAAGTGCACTAGACAAATCCTGCCTATTTTCAGGCACGACCTGGGGGAGGGGGATACAGATGAATGCCAACTGACCTTGAACCAGATTAAGCTGTTGGTGGTATTTTTTTTAATAAATGAGGGAAATTTGGCCAGGACACCGGGGAAATTCCCCTACTCTTTTCGATAAGTGCCATGGGATCTTTAACATCCACCTGAGCTACCACCAATCCAGGCAGATGGGACCTCGGTTTAACGTCTCATCCGAAAGACGGAAGTAGTTTACAAGTTATAGCTTTTAAATCTGCAGCTTGTTTAAAAATGTTGCTGTTTTTCTTTGTTTTTAACAGTTGGCTTCAGTGCATCACTAAGCACTGTGATGCCATCAGCACTGCGTAAGCTGCTCTCTGACTGGTTTGGTATTCCATGGCTGATGTCAGAAATGTTTCAACGCACATGCGTAACTTTGGTAATTTTCAATATTTTGAACCCAAATTTTCAACACAGCCACTTCTTCACACCACCCCATGAATGTGACAGCTGTCATAGACATAGACAGCTGTCATTTTTCAAATACTGGCCAACATGTGTCTCTGCACTTGTGGCCAAAAAATCACCTCTTGGGCAGGATTTGAAAAATGTCTCCCCCCCTTGTTCATGAAGTGGGGTCATAAGAAACCTATGTCGAAAATCTGGGGTAAAAATATTCAAAAAACAACAAAGTTATGAGTATACACTTAAGTGTTTCAACACGTGTGTAACTTTGGTAATTTTTCATTGTGACGCCAAATTTTCAGCATAGCCATTTTTTCCTCACTACCTCCTGAAGGTTACAGCTGTCGTTGTTCAAATCCTGGACAAAATGTGTTTTCAAACTTGTGGCATGAAATGACATTTCGGCCACTGTTTTATAAATGACACCTGTCGTGTTTAGAAGGAGCGGTCATAAAAAGACGTTGAAAATTCGGGGTCAAAATGTGAAAAAAAT
This sequence comes from Neoceratodus forsteri, assembly GCA_016271365.2. NCBI lineage: Eukaryota > Metazoa > Chordata > Ceratodontiformes > Ceratodontidae > Neoceratodus > Neoceratodus forsteri. The sequence continues at coordinate 209,536,351 of JADMNL010000029.1, read as the reverse complement.
AACTCCGTCATGAAGAAACATTGAAATGTTTCAACATTTACTCATAACTTTATTTTTGCAGACTTTAGTTCCTAATGTTAAACAAATCTCGTGTGTTACCCCATCTCCTGAACATGAACAGGTGTCATTTTTTCAAGTCCCCTCCAAAGCTTGTTTTTTGCAATTGCACTAGGAAATCACCTTGCCGATGGGATTTAAAAAAAAATACTAACTGTCTTGATTATAACGTTAGGTCATAAAAGACTGTTGGAAATCTGAGGTCAAAATGTAGAAGCCCACTGAAAATTAGATCTTGCCTCTCAGCTGGCCTATCCTGGGTAAATACAATCTAAAAATGTGTGGAAGCAGGACACCACTGAGAATGAGATACTGCGTCTCTTCTGCTCTATCCTGGGTAAACATACAGCAAAAATGTGTGCAAGCAGGACCCAGTGCAACTGTAGTGCAAGCGGTCAACATTCGGCATTGATAAATGCTTGCTATTCTTGTCATTTTTACCCCAACTCCTGTTATGTATATTCTGTCTCACTGCACAAGCAGAAAAGGAAAAGAAACCCTGTGTGCCATTCAGACAACAAGAGTCACAACTGATGGGCTGTACTTTAGCAGGCTGCACATTCAGGTTTATGAGCAGCATACTCTAATGTGCATCTTTACAGATTGAGGGAGCGCTCTTGACCAGCCAGAGCTCTCCTTTCCTGCGTGTGTGAAACACTGTTATTCTTTGAAGAGTATGTCATGGGCAGCTGCCCTGGAAACAGGCATGTTTGGGGCTTTTTTTTTAATTATAAAATATTATTGATCGATCTCAAACAGTAATATATTCATACAGTCGCTCAGATCACTCTTACAATTATAAGAGTGGTCTCACATCCCCAGGGAATCAGAACTGCTCACCCGCAGTTTGTGTTTCTCATGCCCTAAGAATGAACATGGGATCACTCTTAAAACCATAAGAGTGGTCTCTGTGGCATATTAACATACGCATCAAAATATATTAAATAGAGAATAATGCATAGGCAACTGTGTTACGAAGTTTGTTTTTTTTTTACACACCTGAGGTTTATGAGATCATCACACACTGAGGGCGTGTAAAAAAAAAAATTCATAAATACGCAGACAGGCATGTTTTATTTTTTACAATTAAGTTTGCTTTTTTACTGTTTTTAGTTCTATTTTTATTTGGAACTCGCAATTGTTGAGTTTAGCAAGTGTCTACAATAGAACAGAAAATGAAATGTAGAAAAACTTGAAAAATGTTATGTTTTAAACTTTTTGCATGCATGTGCAAGGAACATAGTGCCACCGTACGAGTTTTCATAGGTGTGGCACCCCTGCTTCCACTGCGCTGATTATTTTTGCAGGCGTGGCAGCAGGGCACCAATGAATGTCCGAACCATCTATGACAGCAGTTCAGATGCAGTGGCGTTCAACTGAAAAAGAAAGACCTCTACAATCAGCGGTGGTAACGTGTAGACAATTTGCATACTGCCGTGCCGTCAGCAGTAGGCAAGTTGCCTACACATCACCACCTTAACACTCATTCTCTTTCAGCTGTATGCCACTGCATCTCCCGTCATGATGCACCCCCCCCATTTGTTGTGTGCTGAGGGGGTGCCCAATCCTCCTCGGCATATGCACACTCCCCCCCAAGCACACTGTATGTTTGATGGGGTGCCCAATCCCCGTTGGCTCCAGTGCCCTCCAAAAAGCAAACTTCAAGGTGCCACACTAGGAGCCCATCCCAGCGTGGCAAAAGTTCAGCGTCGTCATGTGCTCCCCCACACACTGTATGGCCAAAGGGGGTGCCCAATCCCCTGTTGGCTCCACTGCCCCCCAAATAAACTTCCAGGTGCCACGCTGGGAGCCCACCCCAGCGTGGCAAAAGTCACACGTCGTCTTTTTTTAAAAAAAAAAAACTGTAACAAAAGAAAACAGTCCCTTGTTGACTCTCTTGCCCCCAACCCGCACCCACCCTCTGCACACCCCCTACCCCATACTTACCTCCAGAGCCCAGCGCAATGATTTTTGGTGGACAGGGAACATGTCTGCACTTTTTAAAGCTGACCGCTAACTGAAAAAATGCTGGTAAGCTGTATAATGGCATAAACAGAGGTTTTTCAACTTTGGTTCATATCTCGGTCATTTTTTTGAATTTTTGCACTAAGTTTTCAACATGTGGTTCTTGGGACCCAATCTCATTAATTCAGTAACTGCCATCTGGTTATTCAATCTTGAAAGATGATTTCGTGGTCACGCGTGGAACCACCTTTTGGGACTAATTAACCAAAAGACAGTGTCACAGTTCATGAGGTAGTCCCACAAAATCCCTATGTTGAAAATGTGGTGAAAAAATTCCCCAAAATGACTGTTTTATGAGCGTGCATTGCACAGTTTCTATGCACGCTCGTAACTTCAATAATTTTTAATATTTTCACTCCAGATTTTAAACATTGCCATTTTACCACACCTCCTTATGAACAGTACAGCTGTCATTGTTCACATCTCACCCAAAATGTGTTTTCGCACATGTAGTGCACAATGGTGTGGTTAGTGTGCAAAATCAATGTTTGGGACAGATTAAGAAAGTCACAGTGAGCAGAGGTCTTAAAATGGCTATGTTGAAAATCTGGTGACAAAAGTCCATAAAATGAAGGCGTTACGAGTGAGCATTGCACAGTTTCCACGCACCCTCGTACGTTCACGAATTTGTAATATTTTCAGACCAGATTTTCACCAGTGGCATTTTTTCACACCTCCTTATGAACAGTACAACTGTCATTTTTCACACCCTGGCCAAAATGCGTTTTCACACTTCCGGCGCAGAATAACACGGTCACTGTGGGGAAATCAGTGTTTGGGACACAGTAAGAAAATCATAGTGACACTGTTCATGAGCAGAGGTCCCAAATGCCTGTGTTAAAATCTTCTGTAAAAATCCCCAAACTAATTACATTATGGGTGTGTGTTGCACAGTTTCTACAGACGCTCATGCCTTCACCTGCTTTTTTATATTTTCACTCAAGATTTTCAACATTGCTATTTTTACACCTCCTCATGAACAGTACAACTGTCATTTTCACATCCTGTTTGAAATGTGTTGCGACCTATGGCGCCAAGTGGCTTAGGTCGCTGTGCAAAATCACCTTGGCCAACAAACTGATAGTGTCACTGTTCATGCGTGGGGCCACAAAAGCCCATGTTGAAAACTTGGAGTAAAAATACCAAGAAACGCCCAGGGCATTAGGGTTTTCGACCATAATGCCCTACCCTGTAGGGACTGACAGGTGTCAGGGGTGTGACTTGGGACTGTCGACAGCAATGCTCATGCCATTCCACCCCCATCCCGCAGCCAGTGACAGGCATCGAGGTGCGCCTTGGACCTTTTGGCCCCAGAGTTCACCCCATTCTCCTATACTGCACCCATTTCAGTGTGTTTAATTATGGAATGAGGTGAATGTAAAGCCCAAACACCCCAAGGCACACCTTGACACTTGTCAGTGTCTGCAGGGTAGGGTGAGGTGAAATGTCATGACCGTCATGGGCGATGACCCAAAGCCACACCCCAATGCCTGTCCATCTGTGCAGAGTGGGGGTGGAGTTGGCGTCAGTTCAGTACTTCACTGCCATTCCTATACTGCATCTGTCTAACTCCTGCACTTCCACTGCTAATGCCAGCAAGCAAACATTTGGCATTGACAAATGCTTGTTTTTTTAAACTTTAATGTTTGTATTTAACTGTCTGGTCCCTGGTGAGTTGAACTTGTGTTGCTAGGCGATGTCTTGGTTGCTAAGTCACTGGAATCAGCAGCTGAAAGAAGTAAGGGAGTGAGACAGTGAGTCGGAGACTGAGATGAAAGGCAACACTGAGGGTGGAACTGAAACGCAATCACTAGATAACGCCGTAATAACTGGGTATGATGTCATGGCCCGGTATTTCTGCATATGAAAAGAGCTATTATCCCACTGTTATAGAAGGTCACCAGTAATAATAATGTAATTCGAGACAGTTTGTTCCCCAAATTGGCATCTCCTATTTTAGAAGTGTCTGAAGAAAAAGAACATTTTTTTTTACATTTGCAGTTATTAATACTTAGAACTCACTGGCATTGTAGTTCTAAAATAGAATTCCAACTCCTGGGTTCTAAAAGGGTTGTAATCTTTTTAGAACTAGTTCAGACAGCCCTACTTAGAAATGCTTTGTTAAAAAAAAAAAAAAAAAACTGCCTTTATTGGCATATTCTGTGCAGAGTCTGTGCAAAACAGGGAATAGCAGGGGTTGTGGAGTAGGAGGGGCATAAGGGGGAGGAAGCCCGCCCTTGGCACAACAAGTGCTTAGACTCCTTTTTTTGTTTGTTTTTGTTTTCCTTCTTTACAAAAAAGTATCTGAGGATCGGTGGCAGGATTTTTTTTTTCTCCCAATTGTTTAGCCAGGAGAGACACACTAAGCCGAAAGCTTGTTTACAGGCGTGACCTGGGAGCACAGGGAAGTTAAGTGACTTGCTCAGGGTCACATAGTATGCAAGTGGGGGCTGTGAGATTCAAACCCAGGTCTCCAGCTTTGCAGCTCAGAGCCTTATATCACTGCGCTACTGCCTCCCTAGGACAGTAAATTAATAAAGGACAATAAATTAATAAAGAGGGAACTAGGAGAGCTTCGGTAACAGACAAGTACTGGAATAGCAGTGTAAGTGCAGTATAATGTGGGCAGTGGTGCAGTGCAGTGAAAGCAGGGCAGCCGAATTCAAGCAGACCTTCTGGATGCTGAGGTGCTGCCCTATCTTCAGGCATCTGTCTGGACTACAGGATGAGGTAGCCAGACTCAGAGTGGACATAAACTGGGTCAGGAGTATCTTCGCTCCTATCCAGAGACCACCTAGTCCAATGCCGCTGCCTCAAAGGATGCCGAGAACGAGGAGCACTTGGATGACAGTGGACTCAGGGAGGGTTAGGGCAGTCAGGCAGAGACACATCCCAAAACCTATTCCACTCCAGAACTCATATGCTGCATTGGGAAGTGTGGACAACCAAACAGAGGTACCCAGAGAAGGGGAAGGGAAGGTTGTGGAGGTCAACCAAGAAGGTGACCTCAGTGGGGAGAGCAGTGGACCCCAGAGGAGGAGGAGGAAGCGAATCCTGGTGGGGGACTCTATCATAAGAAGGATCCAGCTGGGAACACAGGAGGGGGAGGACAGTGAGGTGAGGTGCCTACCAGGTGCCACGGCATGGAGGGATGGGAGGAAGATCCTGGGGATCGCCAGGAAGGCAAGACGGGAGGGTGAGCTGGATGTCATTATCTACCTAAGTACTAATGACCTGGCAAACAGGGAGCCTAAGGAAGTTCAGGAAGAGTTTAGGAAACTGGGGAGGGATCTCAAGCAAGTAGCTACTTCTGTCACCTTCTCGGAAGTACTACCTGCGAGAGACATGGGACAGTGTAGGGGTGCATGCACCAGGAACTTTAACTCACGGTTGAAGAACTGGAGCTATGAAGAAGGGTTGGGATTCATTGGTGACTGGGGACCCACCTGGAGGGATGGAGGCTTGTTCAAGCCTGATGGCCTGCATCCATCCTGGAGGGGAATCCAAGCACTCAATAATAAGTTTAAATGCTACATTGACAAGCATTTAAACTAGCCAAGGGGGGCCGCAGGCCAGCAAGGAGGGTACCTAATTGCCCACCCCCCCCACAGCTAGCAGTGGAACCAGTGAACCAGAGGAATGGCTATCTCTACATAGCAGTGTGGAAAAGATGGAGATAAGCACCCAAGGGGTGGATAGTCAGAAAAGGGGCAAAATTCAACAGATGGGCAGACAGCAGGAAGAACAGGGATAAAGGACAACCAGGGAGGAGGCTGGAGTAGAACATCTAAACAGTTCAGGGAGTTCAAATCATGGAAAGCCACGTGTGCCAATTCCAGGAGCCTTAGCAACAAGATGGAAGATCTGGAGACTGTCATGGTGCAGTCAGACCCAGACATTGTGGCCATCACAGAGACCTGGTGTAATGATAACCATGACTGGGAGATGGCCATACCTGGCTACAACATATTCAGAAGAGACAGGACAGGCAGGAAGGGAGGAGGAGTGGCACTGTATGTGAAAAATGACATAGGGGCCACAGAAATACAGGAGGAACAAAATGGGGGAGATATACTGTGGCTTAAGCTGGAAAGGAAAATGGGGCCAGCCATCCGCATAGGTGTGGTCTATAGACCACCAGCCCAGGAAGAAGAAACAGATAGGGAGCTGATGCTAGCCATCCAAAGGATGGCAGACAAGGGTGAGGTGGTGCTGGTTGGAAACGTCAGTATCCCAGATGTGGACTGGAGCATCCCAGTAGCAGCATCAACCAGGAGCAGATTTATCCTGGACTCCCTTCAGGGTGCCATCCTCAAGCAACTGGTCATGGAACCAACTCGGTAGAAGGCAATACTGGACCTCGTGCTCACAAACAGGGACAGTGTGATGAGAGTAACAGTGGGGGAGCACCTGGGGAACACTGTGGTTTGAAATCATAGAAAAAGCAGAACCAAATCGCACAAAAACACGTATCCTGGATTTTAGGGGGGCAGACTTTGGGAAAATGGGGAAATGCTTGAAACAGGCATTAATGGGAATGGGTCAGGAATCAAGGGTTGAGGAACAGTGGGCAATATTTAAAATGGGGATTATAAGAGCAACAGAATTATGCATTAAGCAGGTTAGCAAGGGGAAAAGGAAGAGGAGGTGATTATGGTGTTCCAAGAAGGTAATGGAGAAAGTGAAAGCCAAAAAGATTGCATTCAGGCAATACAAAAAGAGGAAGCAAGTGGCTTATGAACTCTGTGAGTTGCCCTGGTTCGCAGGGACTTGTTTTTAGCCATTGTTGGTGCTCTCTTACTGCCATAGCTAGAACCAAGTCTCAGCCAATCAGGACACAGGGATTTCCTTGCCCATTTTACATTATTTTTGTTTTGTAACTCTGCTGAGGACACTTGACTCAGTTTACATGTTGTCTGAGCTAAGATTTGAACTCTGATCTCCCATGGCCAGTGAACAGCTCCATCTCAACTAAGTCATCCAGTCCCTCTGTCCTGCTGTGTTCTTTTTAGGGCCTCAGCAAACTGACATATCGGATCCCGGTTCAAATCCCACCACAGCTGCTGGCTCACTCGGTGACCTTGAGCGAGTCTCTTGACCTCCCTGTGCTACAGTCTCTCTCTACTGTAAAATTGGGGTGTGGGCCAGGCCCCTCCCCACGCTGGAAGCATCAAGATATTGCATCTCAACTCTACTATCATGTGGCAGGTACCTGTTAAAAAATAAATTGGCATTAAACTTCTGTGCTCACACAACACTCCGGCTTTCAAAAGTCCAAGAAAAAGAACAGGCCCTTCTGTCACAACAACACCGTGACCTACAGGTTCTGAAGGGGAGAGTTTCTAATCACTTTGTAATCTGGACTTTAATATGACTGAAACAAAGTGGTGTAAGTGATAAAACCAGCTGGGTGGAATTTGCCAGAAGCAGTGTTCCTAGAAGGGAGAAGTGCTTAGATGTCGTCTGAGAAAATGAAAATGTTTTATTTGCAAGGGAACATCAGGACTTTGAAAAATGTTTCCAATAACCTGGATGTCATTACGAGCGACAATGCTTGGGGGGATGGGGGGGTTTGCAGCACAGACTCGTTCCATTTTAACTAGCAGCGAGTAAGCAGCTTTGTGATATGCCAAGCAGTGCAGCGCCCGCTTGGCATGCTGCTGGCCCGGGTTCAAGAGAGGAGACTGGAATGTCAGGAGCGGAGGGCAACAGATTGCACATGCTGACGCTCTCCTCCTGGTGGAGGGATTGAGCGCTGTGCAAGCTTTGGGAGGCTCCTGGTGGTCAGCACATGACTCCAAGCCCACGATTCTGCCATGGATGTACTTACATGGGTGGGGCCACTGAAAGCTAGGATAGATGACTGGCCAGCCACCCCGAGCCCAAGTCACCTGACCTTACTTAAAGCGTTCACACTTCCCAGCATTGATCTCATGCCTCAAGGTGCTTCTCCCTTCCCCGCTACGAATGGGGTGGGGGCCCACAGAGAAGGACAGACCCAAACCCAGAGACCACAGCCACGAACTAGGATTCTGGTAGTGATTGATGATGCCTGCAGTGAATCCAGCAGGCAGAGGAACGAATTGCTAGGAAAACCAAATGGAGAAAGGACCAGGGGCCACGGGAAGAAGGTAAAAAGAAATGGTGAAAAAAACAACCTGGCACTGAGAACAACTGTTGCACGTCACATGTAGCAGTATGGCTCTCCAAGCACCTGCAAAACAAACCAAACAATGGGAGGCATCTGCTCCATAAGCCCTCAAATGGAGTCCCACTACACACAGTGGAGACAAAGACCAACTCACTAGTTATTTTGCACAGATCAAAAACTGCTGGCATAGACATGTGAATAATTTGCCTACTTCACTAGTAAAACGCCGTCAGGCAGGGTGGTGAGGGTTTTGGGAAGCCGAAGGCTTTGAACTAACACAAATGGCCATTTTGTGGAATAAATTGGGAGATGTGGAGAAATACTTCTGTTGAGATGTGTTACAGAGAAACTTTATAAGGCAAGCAGATGGCATATTAATTTCTGATGAAGTGGTAAGAGCGTGGACCACAGAACGTCAAAATTGTTCACATAAACATGCTAGTGCCTTGTGATCTTGTTTGAATACAATATCTGAACAAAATAACCAGTGAGTAGGTCTTTGTCTCCACTGGGTAATGGCAGTGAGGAAAACTGCAAAGCAGCTTGTCACAACACTTTTCCCTTAGGTCATGTGGTCAGGCCCCATGCTGCGGGATTTGGACTCGTATCCAGTGCAGACACTGCAGGGGTGCTGGACCGCTGGAGGGGTTGTCCTTCAGATGCCAGATCAGACGGAGTTCACGTCCCTATTGAGTGTCAGTGTCGCTCAGTTGATAGCACAGCATGCTTTGGGCCAGAGGCTTGTGGGTTCTAGTCCCACGCCGGGATGCCAAATGCTAGTATTCCAATGCTGTACTAAGGGGGATGCTGTGCTGCTGAAGTGTGCCACACTTTGGGTGAAATGTTAAGCCGAGGTCTCTTCAGCCCATCTCTGGTCCTGTCCTGGTGGGTAGCCAGGTGTCAGTTTTAATGCAGGGGAATTATACTGAAAACCAAGAGACTGAACAAACAAAACTATACAACCTTCACGGTAATAAAGCAAAACAGAAACAAACCCAGTCAAAAATCAATTACTGCAAAGATGGAGAAAACTGAAATAATATACAATATATACAATACCCCCATATACAAAAAAAAAGGGAAAAAAACTGGATAAAAGGAAAAACAAATGTCAAGAAGTAATTACAAGCTCCATATACCAATACAAAAATTCAAGGGTAAAGCTCTCTAGATACAGCCTACCTAGTGCTTCTATCACGGGTGTGTCCGAATCTGCAATTCATGGTGTGTTTTGGCATCTTTCTAACAAATCATCAGCAGAACACTGTTTAGCCTAACCCACATAAATATGTTGAATTTCATGCTCCATTTTTCAAAAAAAAGCAGAACTGGGGTATTTTGTTCTGTGTTCAGTCCAGTATTCCCCTTCCCACAAAACCGGTTCCTGCAATTGTCCAAGGCTGTGTGTGGATGTTGATGTGCAAAATGGCTGCTACTGCACATTCAGTCACTTCACTGCCAGCCTTTTGCAGCTTGCAAAGTGCTTTGAGATACACTGTATCGTCTGGTAAGTCTCACCTCCATAGTGTGCAAACTCATGGAAACAATCCTAAAGGAAAGAATGGTGTCGTACCTGGAGGACAATGGCCTCCAGGATGTGAGGCAGCATGGGTTTGTTTCAGGGAAGTCGTGGCAAACCAGCTTGATACAATATTATGAATGAGTGACAGGTGAGCTGGATAAGGGTCATGCGGGGGATGTTCTTTACTTGGACTTCAGCAAGGCCTTTGATTTGGTGTCTCATGGGCGGCTTGGGAGGAAGCTAACTGGTCTAGGGGTAAGGGCAAAAATGATGAACTGGATTACAAGCTGGCTGAGTGGGAGGCTGCAATGGGTGGCGGTGAGAGGGGAGCTCTCAGCTCCAAGGCCGGTGACTAGTGGAATGCCACAGGGCTCTGTGCTGGGGCCAGTATTATTTGGGCTCTTCATATCAGACATTGCACGTGGGGTGATGAGCAAGGTAAGTCTGTTCATTGATGACACTAAAATCAGAGCAGTGGTGGATGGAGGGGAGGGATGGAAGCAGTTGCAGGGGGACCTAAGCAAGCTAGAGGAGTGGTCAGAGAGGTGGCAGCTGGGGTTCAATGCAAAGAAGTGTAAGGTTATGCACTTTGGGGTGAAGAACCCAAGGAAAGAATATTGGCTTGGGGGGGGGGTTAAGCTGGGGACCACTGAAGATGAGAAGGACCTAGGGGTAATGATAACAGGGGCTATGAATAACACTACCCAGTGCAGGAGAGGGGCTGCAAAAGCAAACAAAATGCTGGGGTGCATAGCAAGGGGGTTTTCATCCGGGCAAAGAGAGGTGATCATGTCCCTCTACAGGTTGCTGGTAAGGCCGCACTTAGAGTATTGTGTGCAGTTTTGGAGGCCATACCTAAAGCGTGATATCAGGCTACTGGAGGGAGTGCAGAGGAGGGCAACAAAGATGGTATGTGGAATGGAGGGGACAGACTATGAGAGCAGGCTGGGAGACCTGAATATGTACACCCTGGAGGATAGAAGGGATGGGGGACATGATAGAGACATTCAAGTATCTGGGAAATCTATAAGGATGGGGCAGATGGGGTATTTAAGCTAAGGAGGGGGAGGGACACCGGGGGACAAGGGCTAAGAATAGAGGGGGGAAGATTTAGGAGGGAAATGAGAAGACACTATTTCACAGAGAGGGTGGTAGCAAAATAGAATGCACAACCAGAATGGGTGGTATCATGTAAATCTGTGAACAGCTTCAAAAGGGCATGGGACAGGGAACAGGGGAGAGTGAGGGTGGGAAAGGTGGGGGGTGGTAGTGGGATGACAAAGGGGGGGTGGGGCAGCTGCTAACTAGGGGTGCTAGCTGCACACACGAGCAGACTTAAATAGACCGGATGGTCTGTTTCTGCTGGCACATTCGTAAAAGAGCTGGAGCAATGCAAGTTCTTCTTCCGAGTTGTGCTGGTGGTTGTCCAGGTAAGTGTTAAAGACCCCCTGGTGGGGCATCTAGCAGCCCAGCGGTTAGCACATCACGCTCATGCATCGGCGGCCTTGGGACAGGAGTGGACCTGGGAGCTGGGTTGAGCAGCGGAGTGGCTGGGGTAGTGCTGCTCCGCTGAAGTGATCCCAGCTGGGTAAAGACGACGCTGGCTTCCGCTACGGCAGTGACCCTATCTCCTCAGCAGGGGTACACTGCGTACATGCCAGGCATGATGGAGCACTGACGAAGTTTGCTTACAGCAAAGCACCGGGACACCTAGAGTGTGCTTTTTGTGTCAGGATTTCTGCTTTTGGAACTTTGAAACTTAAGTTATTATCTTTGCATTAAGCTGTTTTCAGGTTTCTTTCCTGGCTATCAATAGCAAAACTGTGTGGCTTGCCACTGAGTGCACCAATTCTGTGGTGCGGTGCTGATGGGACACTGCCCAGTGTCAGAGAAAGGTGGGCGGGACTTGTGGGGAGAGGGAGTAATGCTGAAAAATCCCAGTACAGTACCTCAGCTGCCTGTATGACAGCCACTGGCACTCTCAGACCCCCATTCCGTGTGGATCACCTTTTGGTCTGACAGTAGGGGGAACAGCTGATGGGACTGGGAGGTCACCGGACAAGCTTGAAGGTCAGATGAGGGGGTGGCCAGAGAGCAAAACGTTATATGGCAAAAAATAAGATCCCCCCTTCCAACAGGTGCTTTTCTAAATGACCAAGAAAAGGGGTGACAGAGTATTCCCACTGAACTGCTGAGAGTGAGACACTCAAAGGACCAATGGTGATCTTATTTTTTTGTAGATTATATTTATGCTCCTACGCCAGGCATCCTTCCAGGGTGCTCATGCAGTGAGGACTGCTACTCCCTGCCTGAATCCTGTAGTCCAATGGTTCTCCCCTGACAACCAGGCAGCCCTAGCATCCTGGATCACCCCTTGGGCAGGGCCCACTCTCCCTCAGCGGCTTGTCTGTAATTAGAGAAGACTTACCCAATTGTTAGGCAGGAGTCCATCAAGGAATGGGTCGGCAGTGGGATGTGCATCCTGCCCCTGGAGCCCCCATCATCTCCGCGATCCTAGGCGGGGATTTTCTGGTTGTAGTTGCCCCCTGGGAGTGCGGCGTGCAATGATGTCCATGCACGGCTCACCTGTTGACATCTGCCGCACTCTCGCCCCTCTACTCTGGCTGGTGTGCCTGTGCTGCCCCCGATCTACATTGGGGGCTGCTAGGATGCTGAGCAGCCCTGGAACCCTCCCCAGAGAGAGGAGAGCATTCCTACAGATGCTCAATCCCCTGCCAACCCCCAACAGCCCGGGCTCATTCCCGAACCCTGGTCGCCAGTGTGGCATGAGGTGTGGCATCCAGCACCTCAACCCTTAGCACCACCGGGCCGACCAATGGTCATCTTTGCTCTCAAAAGGTGTATGTAGTACGGATGGGTGGAGTTGGTTGATTCCAATAGCACTTTATAGGAATTTAGGTTTACAAATCCAGTTCCTAGTTGGATTCCAGATGTTGAAAAGTACTGGGCCTATGATTAATCCCTGGGGAACTCCACTGGTGACTTCCTTTATCTCTTGGAATTTCCCTTTTAAGACTACTTTCTGTGTTCTCCCAACTAGTCAGTTCTTGACCCACCCTGTAATCCCCCCCCCCCCAGGTCTTCCAGTTTCTTAACCATTCTTCCATGTGCACTAGCTTCTCATCACCTGGATCCTACTGATGTGGTTTTTTTGGTCAATTCGAAAGCTTAGCCGCTTGAGTCGTTATAACAGTTACCTGATTTTGTGTTGTCTCAGCTAGTGTTTTTTGAATTGTCTGTATTATCCCTTGTGCACTGCGTTACATTTGCCTCTCTGTAATTATTCGCATGTTTGCTTCACATTGCTCTATAATGTAAAATGCAATTGTTGGGACTTGTCCCCCAGGACGCATCTGGAATCGAGCAGCTCCCTGCTCAGTATGCTATCCTGGTTAAACTCGTAAATAAATAAATAAATGTGGGATAGAGTCTAAAGCTTTGCTAAAGTCCAGATGCAGTACAGACTCTGGCCGGTCTGGGTGATCCAAGCAGTCCTCTGCCGAGAAATTCTGTACTTCTGTGTTTTTAGTACTGTCTTTTGTGTGCTGCCTTCATGACCCAGTCAAAGAAGTCGATCAGATTTATCTGACAGGACCTCCCCAGTGGGGAATTCATGCTGTTTTTTGTCCTGGAATTCACTAACATCCAGAAATTCCACCATCCTCTGCGTAATAATGGCCTCAAGTAATTTGCCCACTGTAGACATCAGACTGACTGGTCTATAGTTCCCCCTGGTTCAATCCTGCTTCCTTCCACTCTTGTGCAGGGGTACCACATCAGTTGCCCTCCTATCCTTTGGCACCACTCCTGTTTCCAGTCAACAGTTGAAGAGGTCTGCCAGTGGGGCTGCCAACTCCTGATGCTTTGCTTGTTATATTCTAGGGTGCAGCCTGTTGGGACACTTTTTGGGAGCCTTTGCACTGACCTGGGGGAACTCTTGTATGGGTTTTGGGGGACCATTGCCCTGGTTTGCAGGATCCTTGCACTGGTTTTAGGGACTTTTGCACAGATGTGGATGAACCCTTGCGCAGTGTGGGTGGACACTTACACTGGTAAGGGGACCTGGCACTGGTGTGGGTGGGCCCTTGCTCTGGGTTTGAGGGACCCTTACACTGGTGTGGGGAAGCCTTGTACTGGTTCAGGGTACCCTAACACTGCTGTGGGGAAGCCTTTTATTTGTTTGGGGATCTTGCCCTGATGTAGGCGAGCCTTTCACCGATTTGAGGGTCTTGTACTGGTGTGGAGAAGTCTTGCACCGATTTGTGGATCTTGCACTGATGTGTGGCAGGTTTGAACTGGTTTGGGGGGACCCTTGCACTGCCATGGAGGAGTTTTGCACTAATTTGGGGATCTTACATGGATGTGGCTATGCCATACACTGATTTGGGGGTCTTGCACGTGTATGAGGGAGTCTTGCACATGTATGAGGGAGTCTTGCACTGGTGTGGGGGGCTTTGCAATAATCTGTGGTTCTTGCAGTGGTGTTGGGGGAGTTTGGCACTAGTTTGGGGGAGCCGTGCATGTTAGGGAGCACCCTTGCACTGCTGTGGGGTATCCTTGCCCTGACTTATGGGTCTTGCACTGGTGTGGGGGTCCTTAGACTGATTTGGGAGATCTTGCACATGTGTGAGGAAGCTTTGTTGTAACTGATGTGGAAACCTTGCACTTGTTGATGGGGGTACGGTGGAGCTGAGACTCCCCTTCCCAACTTTTTTTTTGTACACTTTATTTCTGCCCTGGGGGACTAGGGCATTTCGCAGGAGTGTCCTCTCAGCCTGAAACCTCCATGCCACCTGAAGACACGTTGCTGAGCACCCCCTCTGGACCCACAGTGCCATCCAGCCCCCCAGATCACCACCCCTTGGGGAGGGTCTGCCTCACTTGCCTGGAGGCCTATCTGAAATTAGAGGGATGGTCCTGGATCCGGGTCAGTGGGCTTGGGAGAGCCGGTGGTTGGCAGGTCCTGCAACAGGATGTGGGCAGTCTACCGGGGCCTCCATCACCTCCCTTACGTGGCTGTTCCACTGTGCCTCTTGCTGCTGCAGCCTGCCGTCGTCCCACCCCTTCCATGTCCCATATGCTTGTGCCACCTCTGGTCTCTACCAGAGGCCACTACAGCACCATGAACTCCCTACAACCCACCCCGGGAGAGGAGAGCAGTCCTCTGGATGTTCAATCCTCTCCCTCCTCTGCCGACCCCCGATGGCCCAGGTTTGTTCCCGAACCCAAGTCACCGGTGTGATGCGAGCTGTGCCATCCAGCGCCTCAACACTCAGCACCACTGGGCCAGCCTTCCCCTTTCCAACTTGAAATGAGGCTGATGTTTCTGACGCAACTTTGTTGCCGAATTCTAGTCTTCCTGATGTTCGGTCTCCTGCTCTTCTCTGCTGAAATTTTGGATCAGGTGGGCAAAATATCGTGACTCATACAAATCATGAAACAGCTCTCTGAAGGCTTTAGATTGGTCTTTGTTACATGATGGAGTGAAACTCCCAGCACATTTCTTCCAGTCTCCTCCACGGCTGCTGCTCCAGCCAGCCAAAGGAATGTTTACAAGGCAATATCTGTAGATGCATTATTCATACATTCATTTATTAAAACTTCATGTTGTCAATATAAGAACAGCAGACAGAAAAACAATCAGATGATCTTACTGTGCTCTCTCTCTTGGGTTTCAGCTAGATTAGCTACTAAATCAGAGGCCCCGCTGGGTTATTCAGAATTGGTTTACATGCTACTCAAGTATGTGAGATGACAGGCAAATCCAGAGTGGCTCCTGAGAGCCATTACAAATGTAGTAAATGCAGAGTTTTTTGTTTTTTTTTTACACTTCAAAAGTAGTGAATTAAGTGCCGGTGAAATGTGAGGGACTGACAGCACTGGAGACTGAAGCCCTCTGTTTATATAGAGGGCCAAGTGCAGGGTGGGGGCAGACTGAGTATGCTTTCCTACGTTGTGATGTATTTCATGCTGGCTAAAAGTGATGGGCTAACAGCACTGGAGACCGAAATCCTCTATTTATCCTCATGGTCTGGTACAGTGTAGGGACAGGGACAATGCAGGCCTTCCCGCACTGCAGTGTATTTAGTGCTGTAAAAGGTGAGGGAGTGAGTGTCAGCACTGGGAACTGAAGCCCTATGTTTATCCTCAGGGACTGGAACTGTGTGGGTCAGTTTTAGCGCAGGTTTTTACACGTTAAAGTGATACTGTCAACCTTTTTTGCATCATACTGTTTCTAGTTGAAACCTCACATTTTATGGTGGCTTAGCTTCTCTAACATTCATTGGTGTTGCTGGAGCTTTAATTTGCCTCCTTTCTTAGTAGAACTAAATGCATGGTTATTTTGTAATTATATGCAACCTTGTTTTTTTCCAAATTCTTGATCTATTCTTCTTGTCCATTTCCTGAACATAAGAAACACCCTCAAACAGTACAGCCAGTCATGATGCAATAGCCTCTCTGCTCCCACTGCATCTCAAGTGGTTAGACTGTGTTGAGGGTGCTTCCATGTCCAGAAAATATGCAGTGGGCATTGAATAAGGAATGTAATTAAACACATTTTACTGTCGTAACACCAATGCGGTGGGAAGTCTGTTTTCACTTAAACAACATGCTCTGGTCAGAGCCGATACGGCTGTGCTGAGCTACTACCTGGCTGTACAGTGGCAGCACGGTTCTTGGAGTGGCGGCGGTGATATCAAAGCGGCAGGAGCGGCGGTGTCTTAGCAGATGGCACAGCTGTCGGAGCTGCGACGGCATGCCATTTGCAAGATGGCGGCAGCGACAAAACTGTGCATGCGCGATACTCGCGCATGCACAGTTTCCCAGATGTTCATGCTCAAAGTAGTGTGCACATGGGGAAGGGGCGACTGTGCTGCAGAGGGCAGCTCCATCATGGAGGACAGTGCCAATGGAGTCAGTGTTGTCGAGATGTTGCCACATCACTCTAAGAGAACACAGGGTCGCGTTCTGGTTGCGACTCTATCTTTTACTACAGTGATGGCAAACGCCTGTGGAGCTCCGTCCATGCAGCCATTAAAATAGAAACAGAATCAGACTACCAGCCATATCTGCACATTCCACAGAATACAAGCAATCATAAAATATGTTTCTTAAACTAGAGACGTTTTGAGCCCTAAAGGGGTTGAGTATCCCTTATATAGTGTATTTAGTGCTGGTGAAAGGTGAAGGACAGATAGCACTGGGAACTGAAGTCCTCTGTTTATCCACAGGGACAGGTAGAGTGTGGGGGCAGGTACAGTGCAGGCTTCCCTACACAGTGATGTATTTACTGCTGGTGAAAAGCGAGAGACTGACAGCACTGGAAATTGAAGTCTTCTGATTATCCAACAGGGACAGTTAGAGTATGGGGGCAGGTACAGTGCAGGCTTCTCCACACTGTGATGCATTTGGTATTGTTCAAATGTGAAGGACTGGCTGCACTGAGCACTAAATACATCTGTTTATCCTCAGAGACCAGTACTGTGTGGGGCAGGTACAGCGCTGGCTTCCCCACGCTGGGATGTACAGTATATACTGCTGGTGAAAGGTGAGGGACTGACAGCACTGGAGACTGAAGCCCTCTGTTTATCCACAGGGACAGGTACAGTGTGGAGCAGGTATAGTGTAAACTTCCCCACACTGTGTGTATTTAGTATGGGTGAAAGCTGAGGGACTGACAGCACTGGAGACTGAAGCCCTCTTTTTATCCACAGGGACAGGTACAGTGTGGAGCAGGTGTAGTGTAAACTTCTCCACACCATGATGTATTTAGTGCTGGTGGAAGGTGAGGGACTGTCAGCACTGGAGACTGCAGACCTCTGTTTATCCACAGGGACAGGTACAGTGTGCAGCAGGTATAGTGTAAACTTTCCCACACTGTGTGTATTTAGTATGGGTGAAAGGTGAGGGACTGACAACACTGGAGACTGCAGATCTCTGTTTATCCACAGGGACAGGTACAGTGTGCAGCAGGTATAGTGTAAACTTCCCCACACTGTGTGTATTTAGTATGTGTGAAAGGTGAGAGACTGACAGCACTGGAGACTGAAGCCTTGTATTTATCCACAGGGACAGAAACAGTATGGGCAGGTGCAGTGCCGGCTTCCCCACACTTTGTGTATTTAGTATGGGTGAAAGGTGAGGAACTGACAGCACTGGAGACTGAAGCCCTCTGTTTATCCACAGGGACAGGTACAGTGTGGAGCAGGTATAGTGTAAACTTCCCCACACTGTGTGTATTTAGTATGTGTGAAAGGTGAGGGATTGACAGCACTGGAGACTGAAGCCCTCTGTTTATCCACAGGGACAGGTACAGTGTGGAGCAGGTATAGTGTAAACTTTCCCACACTGTGTGTATTTAGTATGTGTGAAAGGTGAGGGACTGATAGCACTGGAGACTGAAGCCCTCTTTTTATCCACAGGGACAGGTACAGTGTGGAACAAATACAATGCAGGCTTCCCTCACACTGTGATGTATTTAGTGCTGGTGAAAGGCAAGGAACCAACACTCCTAGAGACTGGAGCCCTCTGTTTATCCACAGGGACGAGTACAGTGTAGGACAGGGGCAGTGCAGGCTTCCCTCACACTGAGATGTATTTAGTGGTGGTTAACGGTGAGGTACTGACAGCACTGGAGACTGAAGACCTCTTTTTATCCACAGGGACAGGTACAGTGTGGAGCAGGTGTAGTGTAAACTTCCCCACACTGTGTGTATTTAGTATGGGTGAAAGGTAAGGGACTGACAGCACTGGAGACTGCAGACCTCTGTTTATCCACAGGGACAGGTATAGTGTGGGGAAGATACAGATCAGGTTTCCCCACACCATGATGTATTTAGTGCTGGTGAAAGGTGAGGGACTGACAGCACTGGAGACTGCAGACCTCTGTTTATCCACAGGGACAGGTACAGTGTGGAGCAGGTATAGTGTAAACTTCCCCACACTGTGTGTATTTAGTATGGGTGAAAGGTGAGGGACTGACAACACTGGAGACTGAAGCCTTGTGTTTATCCACAGGGACAGAAACAGTATGGGCAGGTGCAGTGCCGGCTTCCCCACACTTTGTGTATTTAGTATGGGTGAAAGGTGAGGAACTGACAGCACTGGAGACTGAAGACCTCTGTTTATCCACAGGGACAGGTACAGTGTGGAGCAGGTATAGTGTAAACTTCCCCACACTGTGTGTATTTAGTATGTGTGAAAGGCTGAGGGACTGACAGCACTGGAGACTGAAGCCCTCTTTTTATCCACAGGGACAGGTACAGTGTGGAACAAATACAATGCAGGCTTCCCTCCCACTGTGATGTATTTTGTGCTGGTGAAAGGCAAGGAACCAACACTCCTAGAGACTGAAGCCCTCTGTTTATCCACAGGGACAAGTACAGTGTAGGACAGGGGCAGTGCAGGCTTCCCTCACACTGAGATGTATTTAGTGTTGGTTAACGGTGAGGTACTGACAGCACTGGAGACTGAAGCCCTTTTTTTATCCACAAGGACAGGTACAGTGTGGAGCAGGTATAGTGTAAATTTCCCCACACTGTGTGTATTTAGTATGTGTGAAAGGTGAGGGACTGACAGCACTAGAGACTGAAGCCTTGTATTTATCCACAGGGACAGAAACAGTATGGGCAGGTGCAGTGCCGGCTTCCCCACACTTTGTGTATTTAGTATGGGTGAAAAGTGAGGAACTGACAGCACTGGAGATGAAGCCCTCTGTTTATCCACAGGGACAGGTACAGTGTGGAGCAGGTATAGTGTAAACTTCCCCACACTGTGTGTATTTAGTATGTGTGAAAGGTGAGGGATTGACAGCACTGGAGACTGAAGCCTCTGTTTATCCAACAGGACAGGTACAGTGTGGAGCAGGTATAGTGTAAACTTTCCCACACTGTGTGTATTTAGTATGTGTGAAAGGTGAGGGACTGACAGCACTGGAAACTGAAGCCCTCTGTTTATCCACAGGGACAGGGACAGTGTGGAGCAGGTATAGTGTAAACTTCCCCACACTGTGTGTATTTAGTATGTGTGAAAGGTGAGGGATTGACAGCACTGGAGACTGAAGCCCTCTGTTTATCCACAGGGACAGGTACAGTGTGGAGCAGGTATAGTGTAAACTTTCCCACACTGTGTGTATTTAGTATGGGTGAAAGGTGAGGGACTGACAGCACTGGAAACTGAAGCCCTCTGTTTATCCACAGGGACAGGGACAGTGTGGAGCAGGTATAGTGTAAACTTCCCCACACTGTGTGTATTTAGTATGTGTGAAAGGTGAGGGATTGACAGCACTGGAGACTGAAGCCCTCTGTTTATCCACAGGGACAGGTACAGTGTGGAGCAGGTATAGTGTAAACTTTCCCACACTGTGTGTATTTAGTATGGGTGAAAGGTGAGGGACTGACAGCACTGGAGACTGCAGACCTCTGTTTATCCACAGGGACAGGTACAGTGTGGAGCAGGTATAGTGTAAACTTTCCCACACTGTGTGTATTCAGTATGTGTGAAAGGTGAGGGACTGACAGCACTGGAGACTGAAGCCCTCTTTTTATCCACAGGGACAGGTACAGTGTGGAACAGATAAAATGCAGGCTTCCCTCACACTGTGATGTATTTAGTGCTGGTGAAAGGCAAGGGCAGGTGCAGTGCCGGCTTCCCCACACTTTGTGTATTTAGTATGGGTGAAAGGTGAGAAACTGACAGCACTGGAGACTGAAGCCCTCTGTTTTGTTGTGGTGATAAGACACGAAGCAGCGGGACGACAAAATATATTTTGCTGAGAAGCTAGTTTTAGCTGCAATTAATACAAATATTAGCATTCCTGTCGAATCTACTTTACAGAGTACCTCTTATGCCGGTCAACATAAGTTTTTTTAATTTTTTTATTTTCTTGATCCTAACCCTTGCAAGGTCTACAATGCTATTTCTATTTATTTGTTTTTATTTTGTTTTTGTTAACCATGTAGCACACTAGACAGAGATATGCCTATTTTCAGGAAGGACCTGGGAAGTTTACAAAGAGCTTAACAAAGTACCAGTACCAGTCACACATTGTACAAAAATAATGTAATATATGGACCCTTCCGTCCATCGGGACACCAGTCATTGGGGTGCCATAAGGGGAAATTTGCCGTCTCCTCCCCGAGGTCTGCCCCCCCCCCCGAGTTAGAATAATTAGAAAGGGGGGCATGGGAGGCACGGGGGGCACAGACCCCCACAAAAAGAAGGGATGTTGAAATTGGGACTAGGTGCCGTAATGACCAGACGCATTCCAAGGGTGGAACCATATATGGATATGCTCAAAAATACCATAAAAAAATTTAAAAAAACTTATAATATTACTGTAGCAATCCATTAACTATGTTATGTGCTCTCATAATACTATCAATGAATGTCCAAATGTCCAACGATATTATGAGATCTCGTATGACAAGGAGAGACTAAAGGACCTCAATATGTACACCCTTGAGAACAGGAGGGAGAGGGGGATATGATACGGACCTTTAAATACATCACGGGGGTAAATATCTCTCAGAAAACAAGGCACTCTAGAATAAGAGGACATGCTAGGAAGTTGGAGGGGGTAGATTTAGGAGAAACGTGAGGAAGCACTTCTTCACAGAAAGAGTGGTGTATTCCTGGAAGAGCCTTCTGGCAATGGTGTTGGGAGTGAAAACAGCGGTGGGGTTCAAGAAAGCATGGAATAAGCACAAGGGGAAACATAGTGGAAAGGAAGGAGGAAGGAGAAAGAGCTGTAGATTGGGTATGGTCCGCGGTAATAGTGTAGGTATGGAGAAATAGGCAGACTGGATGGGCCAGGCAGTCCTTCTCTGCTGTCAGATTCTATGTTTCTAGGTATGTTTTCATGTATTATCGGTGAGTGTCCACTGATGGTATTACAGGACCGGATACCTAGCTGGCACTGTGCTCACTGTACAGAGCTGAGCACGAATCAGATTTTGCTGTAGTAAATGTTGACCCGTAGCACAGCTGACAGAAACGAAAACTGAAAATGGCACAAAACAAGCAAGTCAGTGTGTAAGAGTACAGGCGTCAGTTTATTTAGGCTCAGTGAGAACAACATGAAATTCATCTCAGAGCCATCTGTTACAAAAAATAACGAACAGGGGACTGTAAATGACTTGGCTATAGTCCCACCTTGAGGTTGTGGTGACATGTTGGAACCTCTTGAGTATCGCACCTGAGGCTCACAGCGTCACCAGACCTCGGCTGGTATTACATTCTCATAATACGAATCCCCATGTATTACTCGGATTTGTAAGACAAATGTATTCGCCATCTTTTTCTTGAGAAAGACTAAATTACAGGGGACCTGGAGGCTCTGGAAAGATGGTCTAGAAAGTGGAAGCTGAGGTTCAATGCAGGGAAATGCAAGGTACTCACCTAGGGCCAGAAACCCAGGCCAAGTGTACACCCTGGGGGAAATGCTACAAGTCTCGATGGCTGAGAGGGACCTGGGGTGGTGGTGGATGTCAAGATGAACAACTCTGAGACTTGTAGGAGGGCAGCCAAGGCCAACAGGATGCTGGGATGCATCGCTAGGGGATCACCCAGAAGAAGGGAAGTGATACTCCTCTGTATAACTGCTTGGTGAGGCCGCACCTTGAGTACTGTGGCAGTTTTGGAGGCCACACTTAAAGAGGACATTAACCTCCTGGAGAGGGTCCAGAGGAGGAAACCAAAATGATTTGGGGCTTGGGGACAGGACCTATGAGGAGAGGCTCGAAGAGCTAAATATGTACACATTGGAAGAGAGAAGGGACCGGGGGGACATGATAGAGGTCTTCAGGTACATGAAGAGGGTAAATAGGGGAGGAACAGTCAGGGTGCTTCGAAGGAAGGAGGAAGGAGTCACTAGAGGGCATGGGTGGAAGCTGGAGGGGGGAAGATTCAGGGGAGAAAGGATGAGGTGCTACTTCACTGAGAGGGTGGTGGAGCCATGGAATGCACTGCCCTAGGGGGCTGGTGGAGGCAGAGACAGTGGAGGGGTTCAAGAGGGGGTGGGACAGGTACAGGGGAAGGGTTCTGGAAGCAAAATCCAATGCAGCAAGAATATCCAGAACTGGGAAGGGAGAAGCCAGAGAAGGCGTGGGGGACAGCAAGGTCAGCACCCAGGTTGGGGACTGACCAAACGAGCAGACACGAAAGACCGTTAGGCCTATTCTGCTGGCATTTTAGTATGTTAGTATATATTTATAATAATCAAATTCTGATGGAACTAGAACATTGTGCCACCTGATAACATTGGAATATGCTGGGAATGTGTCATAGTGAAAAAAGGAAAGGTAAAATGTTTTGCCTAATTTCGTTGTACTACTCCTTTAAGATCACAAAACCGATAGCTTGCTCAAGCACTCATTAACCACTGTGAAGAGGCCCCCTAGAATAAGCACAGCAGCTAATTCTCAGACTGATAAATGACACGTCATAAAATAAGCAGATAGAAAAAAAGACCCCCATAGCTCAAAGTTAAGTCAAGGTCAGTTTTAAATGGCTGTCCAAGTTGAAGAAAAAAAACCTGTAGTGAGTTTCAAAATGAGATGCAGATTCCTCTCTAGTGTCTGGTATGCCAGTTCCTTCAACAAAAAATCTACTGAGGCAGTTGGCAGTGACTGTCTGGGATGTTATTGAGTGCCTAAATGCTTCTGTGTTTGTCTGGTAATCCCTGCCTACCAGTATATAAATCATTTTTGACTAACTGCTGTGCATCTGTATAAAGTCCCTGCACTACCAGTATCTAACTCACTGGTATGCAATGACTGCTGTGTTTCTCTGTATACAGTCCCTGCACTGTCAGTATCTAACTCACTGGTGTATAATGATTGCTGTCTATCTATATACAGTCCCTGTACTACCAGTATCTAACTCACTGGTGTATAATGACTAATGTGTCTGTCTGTATACAGTCCCTGCACTGCCAGTATCTAACTCATTGGTGTATAATGACTGCTCTGTCTGTCTGTTTATAGTCCCTGCACCACCAGTTTCTAAATTGTAGGTGTAAGACTCTCATTTGTGCCTGTATACAGTCTCTTCACTACCAGTATCTCACTCATTGGTGTATAATAATTGCAGTGACTGTGAATCTGTATACAGTCCCTGCACTACCAGTATCTATATCTGTCTGTATACAGTCCCTACACTACCAGTATCTAACTAATTGGTGTATAGTAACTGATGTGTCTGTGTGTATACAGTCCCTACGCTACCAGTATCTGACTCACTGGCAAATAATGACTGCTGCATCTGTCTGTATACAGTCCTTGCACTACCGATTTCTAACTCAATGGTGTATAATGACTGCTGTGTCTGTCTGTATACAGTCCCTGCACTGCCAGTATCTAACTCACTGGTGTATAATGACTGCTGTGTCTGTCTGTTTATAGTCCCTGCACCACCAGTTTCTAAATTGTAGGTGTAAGGCTCATTTGTGCCTGTATACAGTCTCTTCACTACCAGTATCTCACTCATTGGTGTATAATAACTGCAGTGACTGTAAGTCTGTATACAGTCCCTGCACTACCAGTATCAAACTCATTTGTGTATAATGACTGTTGTGTGTCTCTGTGTATAGTCTCTGCACTGCCAGTGTCTAACTCACTGGTGTATAATGACTGCTGTGTTTGTACACAGTCCCTGTACTACCAGTATCTAACTCACTGGTGGATTATGACTGCTGTATCTGTCTGTAAACAGTCCCTGCACTACCAGTATCTAACTCACTGGTGTATAATGACTGCAGTGTCTGTCTGTATACAGTCCCTGCACTACCAGTATTTAACTCACTGGTGTACAATGACTGCTGTGTCTGTCTGTATACAGTCCCTGCACTACCAGTATCTAACTCATTCATGTATAATGACTGCAGTGTCTGTCTGTATACAGTCCCTGCACTACCAGTGTCTAACTCACTGGTGTACAATGACTGCTGTGTTTGTACACAGTCCCTGTACTACCAGTATCTAACTCACTGGTGTACAATGACTGCTGTGTTTCTCTGTATATAGTCCCTGCACTGTCAGTATTTAACTCACTGGTGTATAATGACTGCTGTGTCTGTCTGTATACAGTCCCTGCACTGCCAGTATCTAACTCATTGGTGTATAATGACTGCTGTGTCTGTATACAGTCCCTGCACAACCAGTATCAAGCTCATTGGTGTATAAAGACTGCTGTGTTTGTCTGTATACAGTCCCTGCACTACTGGTATTTAACTCATTTGTGTATAATGACTGCCATGTCTGTCTGTATACAGTCCTTGCACTACCAGTATCTAACTTATTGGTGTATAATGACTGCTGTGTCTGCCTGTATACAGTCCCTTCACTACCAGTATCTAATTCATTGGTGTATAATGACTGTTGTGACTGTGTGTATACAGTCCCTGCACTACCAGTATCTATATCTGTCTGTATACAGTCCCTACACTACCAGTATCTGACTCACTGGCATATAATGACTGCTGCATCTGTCTGTATACAGTCCTTGCACTACCGGTTTCTAACTCAGTGGTGTATAATGACTGCTGTGTCTGTCTGTATACAGTCCTTGCACTACCGGTTTCTAACTCAATGGTGTATAATGACTGCTGTGTCTGCCTGTATACAGTCCCTGCACTGCCAGTATCTAACTCATTGGTGTATTGTGACTGCTGTGTCTGTGTGTATACAGTCCCTACACTACCAGTATCTGACTCACTGGCATATAATGACTGCTGTGTCTGTCTTTATACAGTCCTTGCACTACCGTTTTTTAACTCAGTGGTGTATAATGACTGTTGTGTCTGTCTGTATACAGTCCTTGCACTACTGGTTTCTAACTCAATGGTGTATAATGACTGCTGTGTCTGCCTGTATACAGTCCCTGCACTGCCAGTATCTGACTCACTGGTGTATTGTGACTGCTGTGTCTGTGTGTATACAGTCCCTACACTACCAGTATCTGACTCACTGGCATATAATGACTGCTGTGTCTGTCTGTATACAGTCCCTGCACTGCCAGTATCTAACTCACCGGTGTATAATGACTGCTGTATCTGTCTGTGTACAACCCCTGCCCCGCGAGTATCTAGCTCACTGGTGTATAATGAATGCTGTATCTGTCTGCATACAGTCCTTGCACTACCAGTATCTAACTCTTTAGTGTATAGTGACTGCTGTGTCTGTGTGTATACAGTTCCTACGCTACTAGTATCTAACTCTTTGGTGTACAGTGACTGCTGTGTCTGTCTGTATACAGTCCCTTCACTACCAGTATCGAACCCACTGGTATATAATGACTGCTGTGTCTGTCTGTATACAGTTCCTGCACTACCAGTTTCTAACTCACTGGTGTATAATGACTGCTGTGTCTGTCTGTATACAGTCCCTGCACTACCAGTATCAAACTCATTTGTGTATAATGACTGTTGTGTGTCTATGTGTATAGTCTCTGCACTGCCAGTGTCTAACTAACTGGTGTATAATGACTGCTGTGTTTGTACACAGTCCCTGTACTACCAGTATCTAACTCACTGGTGTATAATGACTGCTGTATCTGTCTGTATACAGTCCCTGCACTACCAGTATCTAACTCACTGGTGTATAATGACTGTTGTATCTGTCTGTATACAGTCCCTGCACTACCAGTATCTAACTCATTCATGTATAATGACTGCTGTGTTTGTCTGTGTACAGTCCCTGCACTGTCAGTATCTAACTCACTGGTGTACAATGACTGCTGTGTTTGTACACAGTCCCTGTACTACCAGTATCTAACTCACTGGTGTACAATGACTGCTGTGTTTGTCTGTATACAGTCCCTGCACTACTGGTATCTAACTCATTTGTGTATAATGACTGCCATGGCTGTCTGTATACAGTCCTTGCACTACCAGTATCTAACTTATTGGTGTATAAGGACTGCTATGTCTGCCTGTATACAGTCCCTTCACTACCAGTATCTAATTCATTGGTGTATAGTGACTGCTGTGTCTGTGTGTATACAGTCCCTGCACTACCAGTATCTATATCTGTCTGTATACAGTCCCTACACTACCAGTATCTGACTCACTGGCATATAATGACTGCTGCGTCTGTCTGTATACAGTCCTTGCACTACCGGTTTCTAACTCAGTGGTGTATAATGACTGCTGTGTCCGTCTGTATACAGTCCTTGCACTACCGGTTTCTAACTCAATGGTGTATGACTGCTGTGTCTGCCTGTATACAGTCCCTGCACTGCCAGTATCTAACTCATCAGTGTATAATGACTGCTGTATCTGTCTGTGTACAGCCCCTGCCCCCCGCGAGTATCTAGCTCACTGGTGTACAATGACTTCTGTATCTGTCTGTATACAGTCCTTGCACTACCAGTATCTAACTCAATGGTGTATAATGACTGCTGTGTCTGTCTGTATACAGTCCCTGCACTGCCGGTATCTAACTCACCGGTGTATAATGACTGCTATCTCACCGGTGTATAATGGCTGCTGTATCTGTCTGTGTACAGCCCCTGCCCCATGAGTATCTAGCTCACTGGTGTATAATGACTGCTGTATCTGTCTGCATACAGTCCTTGCACTACCAGTATCTAACTCTTTGATGTATAGTGACTGCTGTGTCTGTGTGTATACAGTCCCTTCACTACCAATATTGAACCCACTGGTATATAATGACTGCTGTGTCTGTCTGTATACAGTTCCTGCACTACCAGTTTCTAACTCACTGGTGTATAATGACAGCTGTGTCTGTCTGTATACAGTCCCTGCACTACCAGTATCGAACCCACTGGTATATAATGACTGCTGTGTCTGTATACAGTTCCTGCACTACCAGTTTCTAACTCATTGGTGTATAATGACTGCCGTGTCTGTTTGTCTACAGTCCCTGCACTACCAGTATC
The DNA here is from genome assembly GCA_016271365.2 of Neoceratodus forsteri. NCBI lineage: Eukaryota > Metazoa > Chordata > Ceratodontiformes > Ceratodontidae > Neoceratodus > Neoceratodus forsteri. The sequence goes on along the minus strand of JADMNL010000029.1, from coordinate 209,508,677 downwards.
GAACCCACTGGTATATAATGACTGCCGTGTCTGTCTGTATACAGTCCCTGCACTACCAGTATCTAGCTCATTGGTGTATAATGACTGCTGTGTTTGTCTGTATACAATCCCTGCACTACCAATATATTATATTTTAATTAAATGTACTTTATTACATTTTTAACAACAATAATAAAGAAAAAAAATTAAAATAAAACCACCATCAAATCATACAATGCTCGGTACAGGTGCATATTGAAAAACACACAAACTAACCAATAGTGCAAAACAAACCCCTCAGGGAAATGAGTTAAAGCTAGAAGCAATGAAGGCACAATCAACCCCCCACCCCAACCCCAACCCTACCCTCTCCCACAGCTCAGCCCCATCGGTGATACAGGAAAATGGAAATGGCTCAACAAAACAAGCGCACCCCAACTGAAACACAAATCACTAAATCAACAAAAGGGTAAAAAAAGACTCCCACCGAGATGTGAAAGTCTGAGGGTGCCTTCTACGATAAGCAATAAACTTCTCTAACATAAGAGTGCACATAATTTCGCTGCGCCATTCTTTCAAAGGAGTCAAACTGTCTAACCAATGTCGAAGTATAACTAGTTTTGCCGCGGCAGAAATAAGCGCCATATGAACCTTCCTTGTACCGATAAATTCCTGTGGGTAAAGTCCCACCAGACAGATGTCAGGAAGGAAGAAGTCTTCAAGCCCCAATAAAGGATCTAGAGCAGTTTTAATGGCTATCCAGAAAGGCTGAATTTTCACACAATCCCACTGCATGTGGTGTAACGTTCCCTCTTCCTGATGACATCTGCTACTTACCAAGGAGACTGCTTTTCCCATTCTGTATAGTCTGGCTGGAGAAAGGTAAAGGTTGTGCAACACCTGAAACTGTACTAATCTAAGTCGATCTTGTTTAACAAACTTATACAGATGTTGCCATATTCTAACCCATAACGGCTGATCAGAAGGAATATCGAGTGCGTGTGTCCAATAATAGCAGACTCCCGTAGAGGCCTTAGAATCCAACGCTTGAAACTGCTTATAAATAGCTGAAACCTAATGGGACATGGTGACCGCAGGCAGAAGCCTATTCAGTGAAGAGTTAGCTGCCAACTCCCAGGGTTTAGGGCCGAGCAAAGCCATAACTGCATGGGAAATTTGCAGATACTTAACAAAGTGAATATCGCTCAGAGAAAAACGCTGCTTGGCTAACGGGAATGGCAAACCACGCCCTCTCTAATAACTGTGACAAAACTACCCCATTCAATTAGGGACAAAAAAGGGAGGGGATGGGCCGCCCCGCAACTTTGAGGTTCAAATTCCCAACTATTGGCTGAGATAGGTCCCGTGATCGGTTCCAATTAAAATAAAGCCCAAGCTACACTTTAGCCTGACCATCCCAAGGGAGTAGACCGCAAATGCCCTGGTAGTTGTTTAAATTTTGCGTAAAGCAAACTAGAAAGGGAAAAACCTGCCTGAGTAACGAGTGAATGCTCTATTTCAAGCCAGAGTGGGTAATAGCTTATATTCTCAGGAGGTAAGGAGGGCAACTTCCAGTACAGAAACTTCTGCACATGCAAGGCACAATAACAATGGAAAAAATTAAGTAAGGACAGACCTCCGTCTAGCTTAAGAAGGGTCAACTTGAAATGTGAATGACAAGCACTCATACCTTGCCAAAGAAAAGTGTTTATTAATATTGTAACCGAGAAAACCAGGCCTTTGGCAGAAAAAGTCCCAATATGCCTTGTGGGTACGATAAACGCGGTAAAACATTCATCTTAATAATGCTTATGCCACCCCACAGAGACAAGGGACGTGAAGACCATCTATCCAGATCTGACTTAATCCGTTGTAGCAAGCCAGAGAGGTTGTCTTTCATTAGCGAAGATACCGATCTCGCTAAAAATACTCCTACATATAATAACCGCTGAGACTCCCACTGAAAACCTGAAGCAGTCATCTCATCTTTAAAAACCAGCCCATTCAAAGGGAAACCTTTGTTTTAGAAACATTAAGCTTATACGCCGACACCTATGAGAACTGAGTAATGGTGGCTAAGACAGCTGGTAGCACTTGAGTGCGGTTCACCAGGTGCAACAGAAGATCATCCGCATAGGCGGACAATAAATACGTCCTTCCCAACACCTGAATCCCACTGTCCTCATGAACATGTTGCAAATTTCTGTCAAAGGCTCCGAGCATAAATTAAAAAGCAGTGGGGAAAGGGGGCAGCCTTGCCGTGTACCATGACGAAGGGGAAAAGAATCAGAAAGTATCCCATTATACCAAACCCGTGCCGAAGGACAGGAATACAAGAGTTGAACCCATTTAATAAATGCAGGGGGAATCCCCAGCTTCCACAGTACAGTGGATAAGAAAGGCCAAGAGACCTGATCGAAGGCCTTCTCAGTGTCCAGGGAGGCCAGGGCCACTGGGATCCTGTTCTCCCTGGACGCTACAATATGGTGGATCTTTCTCAGGTGATCACTGGAATATCTTCATAAACCCGACCTGAATCAGGCTAACAAGAGTGTCAAAAACCACTGCAAACCTAGTGGCTAAAATCATGGATAAAATCTTAATATCAGTATTAGTTAAGGATATAGGATGATAGCTACTTGGTAAGGAGTTATATTTATCAGGTTTGGCAATTACAGTAATTAAAGTTTCCAGAAAACTAGCTTCAGAAAAACCCGAGTGCCAGAAATGATAGAGCTTGACTAAGAAGGGAGCTAACTCAGCCGAGAAAGTAACATAAAAGTTGTTACTGAAGCCATCAGGCCATGGGGCCTTATCAAGAGGAAGCTACTTTATGGCCCAACATACTTCCTCAAGAGCTATGGCCTGAGCAAAGGGTTCTGCCAAGGCCAGTTCCAATACTGGCAAAAGTACCGAGTTCAAATAAGCCAAAACAGCTTCCGGGCTAGAAGTAGCCGAGGGTTCATTTGAATAAAGATCTGAATAAAAGTCACGGAAAATAGCAGCAATATGCCTGGGGTGTGTCTCGAGTCCCGTAGTCGCAGCTGAACGGATCTGGTGAATCCCTCTAGCAGCATCAACCTTATGCAAGTGCAAAGCCAGCAATTTACTGGCCTGATTCCCAGACTCAAGGCAATTTAAACTTTGTATGTTGGAGGGCAAGATCTGCTTTTTGAGCCATAAAAACAAAATATTGAGCCCTCCGTTCATGTAAAAGGATCCACGTTTCATCTGTAGAATTAGAAGCCGCATTCTCCAGGTCCCAGATGTCCCGTAAAATACCCTCCAGAGTGTGACTGAATTTCTTCTTCCTACCTGCTGCTAATTGTTTGTACAGTCCCTGTACTACCAGTATCTAACTTTTTGGTGCATAATGACTGCTGTATCTGTCTGTATACAGTCGCTGCACTACCAGTTTCTAACTCACTGGTGTATAATGACTGCTGTATCTGTCTGTATACAGTCTCTGCACTACCAGTATCTAACTTTTTGGTGTATAATGACTACGGTATCTGTCTGTATACAGTCCCTGCACTACCAGTATCTAACTCTTTGGCGTATAATGACTGTTGTGTCTGTCTGTATACAGTCCTTGCACTACTAGTATCTAACTCTTTGGCATATAATGACTGTTGTGTCTGTCTGTGTACAGTCCCTGCACTGCCAGTATCTGACTCATTGGTGTATAATGACTGCTGTGTCTGTCAGTATACAATCCCTGCGCTACCAGTATCTAACTGATTGGTGTATAATGACTGCTGTGTCTGTCCGCATACAGTCCCTGCACTACCAGTATCTATTGCAAATTTTAAAACTGGGCACACACCAGCCAAGTAGACTGGACTCCGCAGCTCTTGAAAACAAATAAATAATTGATTAAAATCCTATAATGGGACACAAAACAAGGCCTGCACATGCCTATCTCATTTCAGACATGCTTAGTGCTTTATCAAAGGCCAGTGCATCAAAATCACACAACAATGCATATATTCTAACAAGTAACGGACAAAAAATGACATCACATATAAAGTTTAAAATGATTGGTCACAGCCAAAGTAGTGCAATAAATTAAATTGCAAGGCAGTTAATCAACAGATAAAACGTGAAGGAGGTCCAGTGAAGAAAGAAAAACATGAAGGAGAGAGTGAGCGAAGAATAAATATGGAACAGGGGCAGTTAAAAAATAAGGAGGAAACCCAAAGTGCATAAGAACCTGCAATGTAAAAGCAACAGAGGACATTGCAATAATGCTTTAAAAGTAATAAATGAATGTAGATACCTGTCTAAGAACAAAGATAATAACAAGCATTTGTCAATGCAGAATGTTTGCTTGCTGGCATTGGCATTGCTAGTGCAGGAGTTCGAGAGATGCATAATAGGAATGACAGTACTGAACTAATGCCAACCCCCACCCATGCAGAGACTGAAAGACGTTGGAGGTGTGCCTTTGGGTCATCAGCCATAACACTTATGCCATTCCACCTCACCCCACCCTGTAGACACCGACAGGTGTCGCGGTGTGCTTTGGGGTCTTCGGCCCCAAGGAAATAAGCTGAGATGGGTGCAGTATAAGAGAATGAGCAGAACTTTAGAGCCGAAGACCCCAAGGCACACCTTGATGCCTGTCAGTGGCTGTAGGGTGGGGGTAGAATGCCGTAAGCATTACGGCCGATGAACCCAAGTCACACCACTGACACCAGTCAGTCTCTACAGGGTGGGCGTTATGGCTGGAAACCTTAACGCCCCAGGTGTTTGTTGGCATTTTCACTCCAAATTTTCAAAATGGGGTTTTTGGGACCACACCTCATGAACAGTGGCATTATCATTTCATTACTCAATCCTGAAAGGTGATTTCACACACCAACTACGCCATTTGGTGCCACAGGTGCGGAAACACATTTTGGGCAGGATGTGAAAAATGACAGCTGTACTGTTCATGAGGAGGTGTGGGAAAATGGCAATAGAGTATGCGCCGCTTGTACAGGACTAGTTTGACATGTGCTATCATGTCCGGTAGAAGCGGCATCCGGTACATCTATTGCAGCTTTTTGTCACCAGGCACTGCAGTTTTGAATTGCAATTCAGTCTTGTCTGCTCGCCTGCCCTCTTCATTCACTCACCACAATCACAGAGCTCCTCACTGCTTCCGACATGCTCTGCCTCAGTTCAGCCGCCATGCCAGGCTTGCAAAGCCATTTGGTGAATTTGCTCGGGGACAAGTGGCCACCTTGGCATGCCGTTTGTTGGTGCTAACAGCCCACCTCAGTCTCCGCCATGCACGGTCGTTCACTGCTTCCGACACAAGGGGGACGGGCTGATGGAGGATCATGCACCATAGCAACAACATCCCTGGCTACAGAGGAGGAGACCAAAAAGACTGCTACATGTACAATAGGTGCAGATAGGTGCAAATGGCACACAAAGTGGGCGGTACCTGCGGAGCACCAGGTCCGTTATAATTGTGATTTTTAACATTGGCATCAATGGAAATGGCATTTGGTAAATGTAATTTGTCCACTACAAGCGACTGTCCGTTTCAAACATGGACGGTACATTTGGCACATACTGAAAGTCTGGAGTGAACATATGAAAAAGACACACAGTTACAAGCGTGCGTAGAAAATGTTGAAAATCTGGAGTTAAAATATTACCAATTCTCAAAGTTACAAGTGTGCGTGGAAACTGCTCAACGCATAGCCATAACTTGGTCATTTTTGGGAATCTTTTCACCAAATTTTCAACATAGGCATTTTAGGACCTCTGCTCATGAACAGTGTCACTGTGATTTTCTTAATCTGTCCTGAACACTAATTTCCTACAGTGACCACACTATTCTGCACCGGATGTGTGAAAACACATTTCGGCCAGGATGTGAAAAATGATAGCTGTACTTTTCATAAGGAGGTGTGAAAAATGCCAATGTTGAAAATCTGGAGTGAAATATTACGTGTTGTGAAGTTACAAGTGTGCGTGGAAGCGGTGCATACGTAAGTAACCTGATCATTTTGGAATTATTTCACCAAATTTACAACATAGGCTTTTGAGAGCCCACCTCATGAACAGTGACACTGTCATTTACGTTAATTGGTCCGAAAGGTGATTCGCGCGCGGTGACTGTGAAATCACCTTTCGGGACTGAATAACGCCATGACAGTGAATGAATTCATGAGGCGGCGTCCCAAGAACCCCATGTTGAAAATTTGGTGCCAAAAGTCAAAAAAATGGCTGAGATATCCACATAAGTTGAAAAAAACCCATTTATGCCATTATACAGCTTACCGGCATTTCTTCAGTTCGTGGTCGGCTTTGAAGAGTGCAGACGTGTTCCCGGTCCACCGAAGATCGTCGTGCCAGGCTCCGGAGGGAAGTATGAGGTGAGGGGGGTGTAGGGAGGTGCGGTGCGCAGAGGCTGGCTGCGGGTTGGGGAGGGGCCACCGGACTCAATGAGGGAACGGTTCCTCTTTGTTCACAGGTTTTTTTTTTTGTTTGTTTTGTTTTTTTAAAGGCGACTCGGGACTTTTGGCATGCTGGGGTGGGCTCTCAGCATGCCACCTGGAAATTTGTTTGTTTGGGGGGGAATGGAGCCGACGGTGATTGGGCACCCCGTCGGCCATATGGTGTGCTGGAGGGGGAGCGTGGCTCAGTTGGTAGCACATCTGCCTCTGGACCAGAGAGTTGTGGGTTCTCATCCCACACTGGGATTGGACTTGTACCTAACAATCGCTGGCATCTGAGTGCAGTATTGGGAGGTGCTGTACTGCTGGGGTGTGCTGTCCTTCGGATGAGATGTTAAACCAAGGTCCCTTCTGACCATCCTGGTGGGTGTTCAAGTGGAAGTAAAAGAACCCAGGGCACTCTTCGCAAAAGAGCAGGGAACATTCCCTTCCCCATAAAATCGGTTCATGCAATTATTCAGGCTGTGTGTAGGTGATGATGTGCGATATGGCCGCCACCACACATTCAGTCACTTCACTACCAGTCTAGCATTGCTTGTAAAGTGCTTTGGGGTACTGTGTATGAAAAGCACTATATAAATGCTGAATCTTCTTCTTCTTCCTTTGGCATGCTGGGGTGGGCTCCCAGCATGCTACCTGGAAGGTTGTGTGTTGGGGGGGGGTAGTGGAGCCGACAGAGATTGGGCTTGGGGGGAGGAGTGCATCAGCTGAGGAGGATTGGGCACCCCATCGACACACAACAAATGGGGGTATTGGTGCATCATGCCAACGGGGATTGGGCTAGCCCATCGGCAAAAGAACTGGAGAAGGGGGCATGCCGACAGGGGGACTGGGCACCCCCAGCGGCTTCCCCAGGGCCTGTGAAAGGCGGCGGCTGTCCGTTGGCTTCCTGGGGACTGTGAGAAGCTGACGGGAAAGCTGTCGCCATGTTAATTGAAATGAGACATCACCAGACAATGCAGCTGTAATTGGCTACTGCAGTCAGGGACCACCCTGCAAACACAGCTGATCATGACGAGGCACTCCCTGACTGCAGCAGTCAATTTCTTTGTGCATAGTGGCATGCTCATTAACTGTCGCTACTGGAAGCAAGGTGTTTCCTGCGCACGCACGCGCAAGCAAATACAAAAAGTGCACAAAATACAAAACAGCCCGATACAGATACTAGTACCCAGTTTTATACCTCAGCCGTGCTGTGCATAGTAACTCGCAGTGAGGACAACAGGCACTGAATCAGAGAGTACCTATAAAACTAATAATACTGAGAAATGCTACGTGTCATTTTTTTCCCTACTCGCGGTTAAATGGCTTTACATAGCTACATAGAAATTGTTGGCAGATAAGGACCGCCACATGTAGGCCCATCTAGTCTGCCCATAAGCCCTAAACTTGGATGCAGTCACCAGATCTGGTGCTGAGGGCCATAAAATGATATTGTTAAATGATTTTATTGTTAAATGATTTTATTAAAATATTTTGATGACTGCCTTACACTGCATCAATACTGTAAGGTAGGGAAGTCAAGTTACTACATTTACAGGATCACCATGTACTCGTCATAGAAGTGTCAAGTTCAAGTTTATTTGCAGGAAAACACCATTGAAGACAGTCGTTTACAAGGAGGCCCCTTCTAACATAATAATAATAAGGTGATATAAGCCCTTATGTGATTTATTTCAACATCTGAAATCTCAAGATGTAGCCAATATGTGATTGTGTCAGATGTAGGGGTTAACTCTTCTGCCTATGTTTCTAAGAAACAATTACTTAAAAGCATTGCATACAACAACAAATTTACATTTTTCACAATTTCAGTAGGGCAGTATCTTTACTGATCAATGCCTCGAAGGACTTTTCCCAATTTGTAGAGGATCATTTTCAGTTTCCCACTGCAAAGGTATAGTAAAAGAAATCCAGACTCCTCAACTTTTCCACCAGTTGACTCCATATAGAGCTAACTTTTGAGTATAACTTCTCTGTCAGGTCACTGGGTGGGAATTAAAAAAAAAAAACATTCCTGAAACCATAATGGTCTGTACTGATTGGTCTAGCTGATCAACTGTCCACATTTTATGCATGTGAGACACACGAGTGAAGTGCTGGACCACTTAGTAATTAAATGAGAATTGTAAATCTCTGGCTCTGTCAGTTCAGAGCTGAGCCCCACTGTCACAGTCCTGGCCCCCTGCTATCTTTACAACATATAGCTGGTATACATCTCATCTCCCCTGCTCCTCTTTGAATCAGCATGGGAAGATTAACCCCTTCACACCCAAATTCTTTCAGCCTGAAAGACACATACATGGCTCTTTTTCAAATTACTTCTATATAATTCTGGTGAGAAGGGGTTAAAAATGGCAATCTACTTTGGCCAAAAATTGGAGTGGCGGCAGCCCCCCTCGCTTCCCTGGTTCCGTCACCTGTGGGCTGCCTGTTACATAGCCAGATGCTGTTGGTGCGGTGTCCATTCTTACTTTAAGTATTGTATAGAGATTTGGGAGCTGCTGCTTCTGTATTGTACCTCCCATAAAGAATGCAGCAGTAATTGGCTGCTGCAATCAGGGACCACCCTGCAAACACAGCTGATTGTGACATCCAGTTTCTTTGAGCATAGTGGCATGCTCATTAACTGCCTCCTACTGAAGCGAGGTGTTTCCTGCGCATACGCAAGCAAACTCAAAAATAAATGCAGAAGTACATAATGACTGCTACAATGTATACAATTTATCTTTTTCCAGATGGGGCGCAATTCAAACCCCGTATTTAAATCTGGTTTGCTAGTGGCATGCAATTTTAAAATCCAGCAGGTCTCCCCCCTTAATAATAAATTATTAAAATGATCACTTCTCGGTTTGGGACTGACCCATCCAATCACTGTGAAGACTCGAGTTACGCTCTTCCCTATTAGTCGCACCCACTATATGAGCAGCCTTAGCGTAAGTGATGTCCCGATGATGAATTGATCTAATGTGCTCCCCGAGTCTCAGCTTGAAATTTCTGGAAGTTTTGCTCACATAAAATGCAGTGCAAGAACACAGTGCCAGATAGATCACACCCGATGTGTTACAAGTGGTGAGCTGTCTAATTTCAAAGTTATCAGTAACATTAACGCGAGAAAAATGACTGCAAGGTTTAACATATTTACAGTAAGTGCAATTTTTGCACTGAAAGCAGCCTTTACTCTGATTCAGCCACATACCAGGTTGTTTGTCAGTGAACTGGCTATATACCAAAAGGTTTTTTAGAGCAGGGGCATGTGTAAAAAGGAACTGCAGCACTAAGGCTGCTTTTGAAACAGGAGCAACAGATGTCACAGAACGGCTTGTCAACAGAGGTTATAGTATAGCAAAAATATTGAAGTTAGAACTGCAGCAGCTCATTGTGACAGGTCTGAACTCCTCCGAAACAAAAATCACAATACTGAGAATGAGAATTTTATTTAGTTGTTTAACCAGGTATAGTACACTAAGCTGAAAGCTTTTTTACAGGAGCGACCTGGGAGCACTAGGAGGTTAAGTGACTTGCCCAGGGTCATACAGTATGCAAGTGGAAGCTGTGGGATTCAAACCCCGGTCTGGTCTGCTGGATGTCACCAGATTTGCAGCTCAGAGCCTTAGACCACTACACTATACTGCCTCCTAGAATACTACAATTGTGTCACCACCTATTCATCACATGCCTTGGAACTAGAAAGAATAGCTAAAAAAAACATTGGAATGTTTTGGCTAGTGATCAAGAACTCAGAAGTATTGTTGCTATACCCCCATGTATGTCATATAGATGTGCCCCCACTCTGCTGTGTCTGTCTGTATACAGTCCCTGCACTACCAGTATCTCATTGGTGTATAATGACTGCTGTGTCTGCCTGTATACAGTCCCTGCACTGCCAGTATCTAACTTACTGGTGTATAATGACTGCTGTGTTTGTCTGTAAACAGTCCCTGCACTACAAGTATCTAACTCATTGGTGTATAATGACTGCTGTGTCTGTCTGTAAACAGTCCTAACTCATTGGTGTATAATGACTGCTGTGTCTGTCTGTATACAGTCCTTGGACTACCAGTATTTGACTTGGTAGTATATAATACTAGTTTAGTTTCTAGCCTAAATGTCTAGTTATCCTAGCACACCCTGTTTGGGTATTTCTTTATTTCATGTATCAGTTTATTTATATACAATGATCTCTGATTCTCCGTTGGTTTTACCCGAGGTTGCCTATTTTGTGCTATTATTCATTTGTAATTCTGAACTGGCAGGTTTTATTTTCAATTCTTGTCATTTGGATTACCCTGTTTCACAGGTACTTTTTCCCCATTTTCCCACTTTGTTTTTCTCGTTGTCACCTCAAAAGGTTGAGTTAATTTACTTCCCACCTGGATTAAATTATTTATTCACGGCCTCCTTGAAATTATTTTAATTCTGATCTCCCACATTTGCTAGACAGCACTCACCTTACTCGGCTTTTGCTCCTTGGAGTGAAACGTGTCCCTCTGTATTACTAGTACACTGCAGTGTGTATTTTTGCCTTGTTTACTGTTCCACTCTGCTGTTCCTATTAATTTCTCTCTTCCTTTTCCTGTTTTTCCCTCTCCTCCCTCCTGCTTCTATCTTTTCTAACCTCCCCCCACCCTCTGCCCTTCCTTCCTCACCCTCTCCCACCCTTCAGTCCTCTGGTCTCCCTGCTTTACCTCACTCTCTTTGGTGTCCTGGTAGCAGTCTCCTCTCTTCGGCTTCATCTCAAAATCCTCAGCTCTCTCCCACATCTCTAACTCTTATTCTTTCTACTCTCCCCCCTCCGTCTTACCATAAGTGTTTCATAGTTTCTTTTAAGTTCCTTGTCTGTTTGCTACTTTTAATTGTTGGTGATATTGAGCTCAATCCTGGTCCTTCCCTCTCTTCTCCTCTCCCTAAAGGTTTGAGAGTGGCCCATGTCAACATCCAAACCCTTCTCTCTGATGATTGGCTTGTTGCAACCACCTATGGGTAACCTTAAGCCAGATGTGTTGGTGATCTTTGAATCTTGGTTCTCCTCCAAGATCCTGGATTCCTCTGTTGCTGTGCCCGGTTTCATCATTATTCATCAGGATCGAGTAAAGAGGGGTGGTGATATAACCATTTACCCCTCCTCAAATATTCAGTTTGAGCCTGTGCGCTCCATCGTTATCCCTTCTGCCTATGAGATGCTTCTTTAACTCTCCCTCCCCTTCTCTTCACCGAAATTGAATGCATGTCTACTGCTGCCCTGACACATCCCCATCTACTGACCTCCATCTCCTACCAGACCTCGTCTGATCAGTCACTCATTCTACGTGATTTCAATTAATTTGGCTCTCACCCTTTCTTCTTATATTTTGCCTTAATTTGAAGTCCCTACTTTTAATTCAGCTGATTTCTGTTTCCTTACTTTTATTTCAAATGTCCAAATCACTCTCACTTGGACTGGGTCTTCTCCTCCCAACCCCATTGTGATACAGATGCTACCACCCTCCCCAGTGCCCTCAGTGACCACCATATGGTCTACTGTGTGTGCAAGATTCATTGTCCCAAAGCTCTCTTCAAGCTCATCTAGATCCAGTTATTCAGTTTATTGAACTTGTCTCGCCTTGATGCTGACCTGGTAGCTACTGAGTGGTCCCTTATTTCTACAGCTGGCAACATGGACAATGCCCTCAAATTCTTCTTCTCTAAATTTATTTTTGTTTGGGGTCATCATGTCCCCCTTAGAAGAACCAGGGTCTGAAGCTTCCACCTCCCATGGATCTCAGCTGAGTTGCTGGCTTGCCACCGCACGCGTGACCTTGTCTGGATGACCTACCAATCCTCTGGCTCCACCTCTGACCTCACCAATTACCGGACCCTTCGTGGTACCTTTACTAAAGCTATTAGGCTTGTGAAGTCTGAACACTTCGAAGCCACACTCCAGAATAACCTTAATCACCCACTCTAGGTCTGGACGTAATTCATGCACTTTTCTCCCCTCCATCCCAGTCCCCTCTCTCCCTGTTCTCACGCTGCATGATACTCCGGTCTCCGACCCTGCTGTATTCGCCTCATCTTTCAATTCTGTTTTCATCTCCTGTACCCACTCCCTCTCTCTCTCTCTTCTTCCTTCCCACTCTTCTTCTGTACCTGTCGTACTGCTCCTCTCCTCCCTTTTTTTCCTTTTCACCCATTACCCCAGCTAATTCTCTTAAGGCCATCTTGGCTGTAAATCCTCACAAGGATGGGAGCCCTTATGGTCTTGATCCTAGACTCCTATTTCTCTCTGCCAATGCCATTGTTCTCCCTATTATCATCTCAGCCTCTCTTTCTCATTATCCTGTGTCCCTGACCCTTGGAAGTTGGCTACTGTCATTCCCCTTCCTGGGAGTGGGGGGGCTGTCTTCCCTTAGTAACGTCTGTCTTAGCTCTCTCCTTCCCACTTTGGCTAAACTCCAGGAGCACCTTGTTCTCTCCCAGCCCCCCCCCTTTTTTTAGACTCAACCTCTTGTTTCACTCCTTTCCAGTCTGGTTTTAGGAAGTCACACTCCACGTCCTCCTCACTCTTCTGGCTCACTGATACTAAGCTCTCTGGCATGGATCAGGGCCTTGTCATCTCCTTAATTTTTGTGGACAAGCTTTCAGTGCTGTAGCCCATCCCATTCTCCTGGACAAGCTTAAGACAGCTGGTCTCTCGGCTTTCTCAGTTAAATGGTTCTGTTCCTACCTTGAGGGCAAGTCAGAAGCTATCCATATTGGAGACCCCTCCCCCACACGCACACTCCTTATCAGCTTAACCTTCCCCCAATGGTCTGTCCTTGGCCCAATGCATGGAACAGCCTTCTTGAGTAGGTCGTGGAGTCAAGAACAGTGGGGGAATTCAAGAATGCATGGGACAGACATAAGACAATTCTAGTGGGGGGGTAGGAGGAAGTAGGCTTTTGGTTAACTAGGATCTGCAGCTTATCCATCAGGTAGGAAAATGAGCAGACTAGGTGGGCCAAGTTGTCCTTATTTGCCATCAAAATCTATGTTTCTATGTTTCAATTATTTTCTCCATTTTTTAAAATGACCTCCCCAATGCCTGCTCCTCTCAGTCTATTCATATATATGCAGCTGATATAGTACGCTTTTCCTCTGGCTGTTCTGCTCCTGACCTCATAAACCAGCTCCAACTGGACTTTAACAGCAGCCAACTCTGGGTCTGAGAAAACCAGTTATGTCTCAATGTTAAGAAAACAGTCTCTATGACTTTTGGCACCAGGCAGAGGGTTGCTAGAATCTCCCACCTTACCTCCTTTCATACCCTGGATGGTGCAACTATTGAAGATAGCTCCTCTTTCAAGTATCTCGGAGTCTGGTTGGATTGCCATCTTGACTTCTCTGTTCATGTGGATGCTATCCCCAAAACGCTCCACCCCAAGCTGGGAGCAGCTATACAGAAATAAGAGAAACATTCTGCTTCCTGCACACAGAGACATCCTCACTAAGATGATTCTGCCCATTTTTAACTACAGAGACGTTGTTTGTAGTGTTGCTCCTAAGTCTACTTTAGCTAGACTGGACCATCTCTTTCACTCCTTCTGTCACTTTGCCATTGACAACCCCCTGCATGCACACCACTGCCCTCTGTAGTCTTCCCTCTCCCTCCCCTCTCTTGATGCCAGACGCCTTACCCACTGTGTTTCCTTTATCTTCAAATATTGGTTTGGCTCTCCCCCTCCCCCCTTTTTCCGCTTACCCCATTTACAATGCTTGCTCTCCTTCTCTTGCTATCCCTCAAATTAAATCTACTGCAGGCCAAGCTGCCTTCTCATTTCTCTTCCCCCCATCAGTTTGCTCTGCTCCTTCCTTTCCCACTCTGAAATCTCCCCTTCGTGAGTTCTCTATTCACTCCTGCAGTTGCTTCTGATATTAGAGTGGACTCCTTTTCATCCCTCTTCCACCCAGCACTGACAACACCAGCACTGCCCTGCTCCCCTAATATTTGTCCCCTTTTCCTTATTTTGTTGTGTTGCTTATTGTTCAATGTTCTTTTGCACATTCTACAATTCACTGTGTTAATTTACTATTTGGCAATTTATTCATTAAGCGTTCATTGAAACTGTATATTTTGATATACTTATTTCCATATTATTGTATTATTTTATACACTGTACTTTGTATCTGTTCTCTTCTCTCTCCCCCCCCTCCCCCCCCCCCAGGATGCACTGGGAAACAAGCTCTATGTTTCTGTGGTTCTATGAGCTGATACCAGCTCAGTATGACTTTCCTGGTAAAATTTTTGAAATAAATAAATACATCAGGCAGTCAATCAATAAAGGCTTCTGTGTTTGTCTGTTTGCACCCCCACCTGCCTGGTGAAACAGTTTTCTAAAACCTGTCACTCAGCATGCAGAAGTGGGGTACACTGAATGTGAAAGGCTGTATTCAGTATTGAAAACAGAATGAAAGACAAACCTGCTAGTTTTTTTTTAAGTATTTTTTTGTTTGTTTAACCAGGTATAGCACACTAAGCTGAAAGCTTTTTTACAGGAGCGATCTGGGAGCACAAGGAGGTTAAGTGACTTGCTCAGGGTCACACAGTATGCAAGTGGAAGCTGTGGGATTCAAACTCTTGTCTGGTTTGCTAGATGTCACTAGATTTGCAGCTCAGAGCCTTAAACCACTGCGCTATACTGCCTCCTGGCAAGTATTCTCCATTACCTGCCACAGTTATCCTTCCTTCAGGCCATGACTGCAAATACTGAGTCCCATCGGCCTCGTACTCCACTGGTGGTGTGTGTTCCCCCATGTTGTTCCTTCTATTGAAGGGGGTTCTATGAGAGGGCCTTCTGCTCCCCAACTTGGCATAGGAGCTGGTGAGCTGGCATTGAGCTTGCAAGGTGGGGGCCCTGGGTGTATCAGCTGACATCATCCTGTGAGTGCTGGGGTTTTCTCCCACAATCCTCCCTCCTGCTGTGATGTGGACACAGCCTGCTTAGTGGTCTCGGTCATGAATAGCATGATCCCCGCAGTAGGAATAAGTTCCCTGGCCCACCCACAGGGGTTATCGTAGTGTAGGAGTCTGCTGCCAACCCTCCCCAACCAAAATACACTGCCATGCAGCTGGAGCCCTGACTTGGCCTGCCTCCTGATGCGGTGACCCGGGTCCACTCCTCAACCTGGGTCACACTCACAACACTGCAACACCTTGCCAGTGGGCTATCCCATCATTTTTTTTTTCCATAAAGGTATTTATCCCTCTGAGACAGGGCACATCTGACCATCCCTTACTGCTCTCCATGCACGGGGTCTAGTTCCCCCATAGATTCCCTTCCCTGTGGTGCGGCCAGGGAGGGGAGGGCCATCCCCCACCCCCGGAGTGCTCACATGCAGAATGTGCCCACCAGCTGGAGCAGAATGGCAGCTCAAGGTTTCCTGGGTGGGGCTTCATAAAGCCTTGGTCTTCTCATTTTCTTCCTGGTTTCTCCCTCTGCATTTTGGGGCTGCGGTGGCATGGAGGATGCATGCCCGTGGAGGCATACATGCATTCTGGAACTGCAGCTTCTTCTGTCCTCCCATACCTATGTCTTGCTTCCCGTGCATTGGCACGATCATCAGTCCGCCACCTGGTGGCAGCCAAGAGCTGGGAAGACTCACCACCCTAGTCCGAGACAGGAGAGCTGCCTGGCAGCTGCTCGATCTTCTCCCGGGCATCCCCTTCCCCGCCCACCTGAGCTCATTCCCAAACATGAGCAGCCATCATGGCAAGAGGTACAGTACTTACAGTGCTTCAGCCCTCTGTGCCACCAGGCCGGCCATTCTATATTCATAGAATCCATGAACTTGTGAAGATGGGGGGTTGAAAACTGGGGGTGGGGTGGGTGTTTGGGTCAGATGCTGAGTCCAATGTTTGCAAGACTGCAGAGGTCAGTAGAAATTGATGATGATGACTGCTAAAAGTTTTTTTTTTTAACTAGTAATTATAAAAAACAAGATATGGGAACCTGTGAATATTCCTTTTTTGTGTTAACTCACATTCGATATATGGCACCCTGATAAATCCCTTGAATGTTGCTTTTGTGGCTTATGAGGGCATTACACAACTTTGATGTGCAAACTACAGAGCTTCCCGTATATTGTTCTACATTTCTTTGTTTATTTGAAATTATTATAACAAGAATAATCCCATGAGATGCAGCATCTCATTTTCATGGGGGTCCCAGGGAGGCCATGTCTATATCTGTGCTGCCTAATGTAAGGAAGCATTTCTATGTGGAGAAGGTGGTGTCTGCCTGGAATGAGCCAACAGAGGAGGTGGTATCAGCAAGGATAGTGGAATCATTCAAGAAAGTCTGGGACAAGTGCAAAGAAAACCCTTGGGACCAAAGGAAGGGAAGGAGGAGGGACAGTTGGGGGGGGGGGCAGGGTCATTGGCATAAATTGTAAGGCCAGACCCTACATCGCTTACTGAGCAGACGTGATAGACCACGTGGTCTTCTTCTGCTGGCTCTTTTCGTGCATTCATGGGAGGAAGTCTCAAAATTATTGTAGCAGTCTTTGATTCCATGGATTCTCATTGAATCAAATGGTTAAACTCCATGCCTCATCCAGACACCTATCTGCTGTTGTAATTCCTTCACATGTAGTGCTTCTCCATTTGTACTGGAGACCTCCAGTGGCAAAGTTGGGTAGAGCAGTAACTGTCATGTTCAGCACATCAGACAGATCTAATTAATGCAGAGTTCAGTACTCTGGGCAGATCCCAGTGAAGTACTGCGGCTTGGACATATCGTATCCCAGGGAAGCAGACTTCAGCACCTCGGAGAGATCCTAGTGAAGCAGACTTCAGCACCTCAGACAGATGCCAAGGGAAAAGATTTCAGTACCCTGGACAGCATCCAGTAAAGCAGACTTCCGCATTATCATTGGCCCGCAACAGAGCAGATTTCAGCATCTCCTATCATAAATATGTCGGAAGGGAATTCTAATTTATTTCCCTTTTAAAGAATTTTATTGATTTTTAAAGAAAAATTACAGATATGCATATGAAGTATTGTAAGCAACTCCTGGCTGCTTTAAATGCCTATTATTCTGTAATCTTCTACCGTATCAGTATTTTATGCTCCAGTGTTAGTCATAGTTATTGAATGTTCTTTGACTGATGTGTAAATTGTTATGTCTACCTCATTACATGGAACCTTTGTAAGAGCCCCCGGCTCAAAGGTATTTGTAATCTGAGAAATAAAGTAGATCATATCATAAAAAACAAACCATATTTTAGACAGTCTTATTAATCAATCAGTCAATCAAATTCTTTATTTATCCAGGTGAACACCATTGAGCAAGCTCATTTACATGGAGGTGGACCTGCATTACACAAGTCAAGTAACAATGCATTTATATACAGACAGATAGACAGTAGATGCAAGAGTATAACAGTACAGGTAGGCCTGCAATAGACAGGATAAGTAATCATTGATCAAAAGACATATCCATCAATTAAAAACAAATAGTTTAAAAATACAAAAAAAAAAAAACTATAAGATAGGTTATTACTCAAAGTTCAGAAAAACATATGTCCTAAAATATCAATAAGGTTATTAGATGCAACTATGAACACAAAAATAACTGGAACATCCTTCTAGCTGTTTCAGTCTTGAAACTTTGCTTAGAGTTCTTCTGTTGCTGAACATGAAAGGAGCCTCATGAACTTCCTAAGAATTCCAGAATTCTAGTTTATATAATGCCTTTCATACGCACTGTAACACAGGGAGTTTTACAGTCCAGGAGAGAGAAAGGGAGATAATTTTTCTGCCACAATTTGTAAAGCAAGTTAGAAGCAGCACAGAGAGCAGATTATAGTGTGATTAGGGAGAAGTTAGACAAAGGGAGGTTGAGTGACTTGCACAAGGTCGTGCGGTGTGTAAGTACTGGTACTAAGACATTACAGAGAGCACAATTATAGGCCAGAGTCCTCCCACGGCTCAGGGGTGTTTGGTGTATTTAAACACCCCCAAGAAGTATATGATTATTGGCCATAATGATACATCCCTGCAGTGTCTTGTTGTGCTTATTAAATGGCTTTTAAAGTAAAAATAAATTTACAATTGCACTCACGTAGTTGCGATTAATAACTACTCAGTCATGTGACTTGTTTCAGCAACTCAGATGGCTTTGTTTATCCATGGCATTATATCATTGATACTTTGAAACCTATTTAATTTATGATATTCTACCTCTGTGATGCATGGCAGTATGTCCATACATCATTCTGTGTATTATTTGAGTTCTGCTCTTGAAATTTATGATGTTGTCTCACCTCTTGTGGAAACACAGCCTTGTTGTGCATGGTTGTCCACAGAGTATTCAGTACATTACTTGAGCTTCTCTATGGAGATCTATGATGTCATATCCCCCATTGATTGAAACACAGCCTTGTTGTGCAGGGTTGCTTGTACATTATTCTGTACATTACTCAGGCTTTGCTCTTGAGGTCTATGATGTCATCGGACCCTTCAGTGAAAACAGCCTTGTTGTGTATGGTTGCCCATACATTATTCAGCACATTAATCAAGTTCACTCTTGAGGTCCTTATGATGCCATCTCAAGCCTTGTGGGAAACATAGCCTTGTTATGCATGGCTGTCCATACATTATTCTGTATATTACTCAAGCTTCACTCTTGAGGTCCCTATTATATCATCAAACCCCTCAATGGAAACAGCCTTGTTGTTCATGGCTACTCATACACTATTCTGTACATCACTCGAGTTTCACTGTCAAGGTCACTATGATGTCATCAGAACCCCTCTAAGGAAACACAGCCTTGTTGCGCATAGTTGCCCATACATTATTCTATACATTACTTAGGCTTTGCTCTTGAGGTCTATGATGTCATCGGACCCCTCAGTGAAAACAGCCTTGTTGTGTATGGTTGCCCATACATTATTCAGCACATTAATCAAGTTCACTCTTGAGGTCCTTGTGATGCCATCCCAAGCCTTGATGGAAACACAGCCTTGTTATGCATGGTTGTCCATACATTATTCTGTATATTACTCAAGCTTTACTCTTGAGGTCCCTATTATATCATCAAACCCCTCAATGGAAACAGCCTTGTTGTTCATGGCTGCTCATACACTATTCTGTACATCACTCGAGTTTCACTGTCAAGGTCCCTATAATGTCATCAGGACCCCTCAAAGGAAACACAGCCTTGTTGTGCATGGTTGCACATACATTATTCTGTACATTACTCAAGCTTCACTCTCGAGGTCCCTATGATGTCTTCAGAACCCCCTTGATGGAAATTCACCCTTGTTGAGCATGGTTGCCCATACATTATTCTGTTCATTACTCAAGCTTCACTCTCAAGGTCCCTATAATGGCATCTTACCCATCAATGGTTAAACAGCCTTGCTGTACATAGTCATCAATACCTGATTTTCTATATGCATGTGTGCAGAGCCTGGGGATGTCTGTCATGAAAACCACAGAGGAGTTGACTTTGCCTTTGTTTGCTACCGAGACTTAACTTTAGGTGTGGATTGCGTTCTGCTCTGGTTATATCTGAAGGAAAATGGCACGGTTTCGTTTAAAGAGCTAGCAGAATCAAAAATACCAGACATGAAAATGTTACAAATTTTAAGAAAAAGTCAGTTGATAGTTTTTATTTCCGAAGCATTTTTCCTTTTTTGTTTGTTCATTAGAAAGTTTTCTATGCGAGAATATTATGCTGGATGTGCGGAACAGCACTCTGTCTGGCAGCGGACATATCTAGTTCTGTTTTCCCCACTAAAGCATCAGCTCTGTGACCTCACTGACTGTGACAGCACAGGTGATTGGCCTGGCAGCTACTGCGTGGGTCTTCCTGAGTAGATGTGATGTCACAGTCAGTGAGGTCACAGTGCTGATGATGTGTGTGGGGGGATAGAACCTCATATGTCAGCTGCCAAGCAGAGTGCTGTTCCTCAGACCACACCAACTACTGTCAGGTAAAACATCTTCTAACTACCTACAGGTGAAAAATAAGCACCTCGGAAATAAAAGGTAGCAGTTGACTGCTTTTAAAAACTAATATTAATTTTAAGCAGTACACTAGTTCTTATTTTTTTTTTTTTTTCCTCCTTGGCCTGCAGGCAGGGATCTGTCCTCCTCCAGTCTGCTGGTCACTGTCTCCCGGTACCCCGAGCCCTAGTTCCCCCAAGGATCACTCCCGTGACTGGGTGGAAGAGGAGGGGAGCTGCCCCCCCTCCCATGAACATATCCAGAGCAGGCAATTGCAGGTGGGCCCGAGATAGTGGTGCCTGAATGCTGGAGGGGACACCATGAAGCCGCACCATGCTTTTTCTCTCTTTTCTGGTCCCTCCCCCTCACAGCTGTGATTGCACGCATGTCACAAAGCCACACTTCATGTCTTCTGGACTTTGGCACTGCCCCCACCATCCACCAGGAGGCAGCCAAGGGGCGGGATGATGTGCCCACCCTTCCCCGGGAGAGGAGAGCTGTCATCGGATGTTCAATCTTCTCCCTCCCTTGCCGACCCCTGGTGGCCCGAGCTCGCTCATGAACCCGGGTCGCCTGTGTGGCACAAGGTGTGTCATCCAGCGCCTCCAGGCTGGCCAGTACATGAGTTTTTTAAGCTCAAATATTCACATATTTTATTTTGAGTGCCTTCTCGGGTTCATGCTAACCCCATACTGCAGTCCACAAATGGGAATGTTCAGGATTTCAAAGCAGAAAAATAACATTTGTGATTCAGAACTGATCCTGGGTACAAAAAAGTGTGCACCTCTCTCACCTTCAAGGTCAGATTATTGCCCTGTAAGGCCCTACACAGACTGGGACTGTGATATCTGCAAGATCTCCTTTGTCCTTCCATCAATCACTTTATTCCTTACAGCGTTACATGTATTGGTCCTTACTGCCCCCCTCACCCTCTCTGCCGACGAGAAATTGCTAGAGATTCCCAGGGTCTATTTAACAACTTCAAGTGCTAGATCGTTTGCCTTTGTAGCTCCGACTCTGTGGAATTCTCTATCTTGCCGTGTTAGGGAGTTCCCATCTGTTGAGGTCTTTAAATCTACCTTAAAAACCTATCTATTTGAACTGGCATTTTCTGACATTTATTCCTGCTGTTTAAATATGTTTTTAAATATTTTTTATTTTGCTGATATGGATGTTTCATGATTTTATGATTCTTTTTGTAAAATGCTATGATCTTGTGGGAATAGCATTCCTTAAGTAAACTTTGCTTGCTCGCTTGCTTGTGAACAATATTAGTATCAGCTAGCATAGCATAAGGACGCTCAGCAGATTTCCAAATGAGACATTTTCATTGAACAACACTCACATTTAAGATTACAGGATGACCCCCCCTTTCCTTGTGCCACAATCCTTTCTTTTTCCAGTTTCTCTCCAACTGAGAGGGAGAGTTGCAACTGGAGGGCACGTATGTACTCACTTCGACCGCTTGCACCAATGCCACTTCTTTAGGTATTGCACTGGGTGGAAAGACACCGTATCAAGGAAGCAGTTTGGGGGAGGTCCATACTGTGCACACCCTTGGCACTGTTATTGGCGGCTGAATCTCTTCTTGGATGGATGAGACAGAAGTCACTGTGGGGTTAATCTGTGATGAATCCCATAAAACTGTAGCTCAACACTGGTTAGGGGTGGACGCCCCCCCCCCCCCATATCAGTTGCACACTGCACCCAAATCTTAGTTAGTTGCCTTAAAGTGGAAAAGGCACAGCTTAAAGCCAATGGGCAAGAGATATATTTCAGTTCCATATGGGGCCCTCTGGTATAAGCTTATTGGTGATCTCGGAGGGCTTCTTATGGCTATGAGTGTTTCCTCACTTATTCTTTGGACGTGAGAACTGCAAACTGAAGGTCTGAAGAAGCTTTGGTATCCTAAGAATACAAGAGGCAACACTCTTATAGCCATAAGGGGCCCTCCAAGAGCACCAATAAACTTATCATAGATAACTAGTATCCTTCATTGCGTTAGCATCATTGGTTTAAAAAAAGTACAATTTAGATGTTTTTTTTTTACCTTCTCTGATGTTAACTGATAGCCAGCGCGAGCGCAGACAAAATTCCACACATCGGGGCAAAAACTTCATAATTCAGGTGCTGTCGAAGTTTCTCAGGTCTGGGGAAACTTTGCGAAGCTGCAGGAAGTGCGAAGTTTTGCCACTGCATGTGAACTTTGCTGGTGAAGTTAAACTTCACCGCATCTCTGCTAGCAGTAAAGTGTAACTCAGATACTTCACGGCATACTTTTCACTGGTAATGCAGGTAGTTTGCAGTGGGATATTTGAACCTTGTACTGCATCATTTCTACGTCTGTACCTGGGTAACGGCATTATAACTGTAAAGTAGTTACATGCAACAAACATGTAATTGTAGTGCAGTTACCCTGTTGCATGTAATTATTGATTAGTTACATTAAAACGGACACTTAAAATATCTACCTGATTAAGTATTAGTGCTTTAATGTCTTCTAAGACTGTCCTACTGCGTATACACCATCTGCTGGCTGTATTGTATGATGAAACAAACTGTACTGGTACCTTGTACCCAACTTATCAATAAAAATATTTAGAAAATGCCATTCTTTAATTGGTCACCAGGATTCTGGGAAGGGGTAGGGATGGTTTGGCTTACAAGGAATTCTCTCCCCTTCCTGCTTTTGCCAGTAACTTTTCCTTTCTTTACTCTACCCCATTGCACCAAATGATCTATCTTCAAGACGAGGCATTAAAACAAGGTCATGTCATTCTGTTCTGTGGGTTACTCGGGTGGAGGTTAAAGATTCAGTGGCACGTCTCGGAAAGAGTAAGGGGAATTTTCCTGGTGTCCAGGCCAGATTCTTACATCAATGTTTTCATCTGCTTACCATTTTAGGCAGATAACCTACACGTGCTTTCTGCCTTGGAACTCTGAACAGTGTGAACCAATGCAAGGAGACTGTGTGATCCCCAGGTTAGGACTGCCAGATCACTTACAGCCACCGTAAAATCCTGATGTCCCAGACTTTGTTGTGCAGTCATTCCTTGATATCATGAGTAAAAAAAAAAGGTAATTTATATCTTATTGGACTTGAACACAGGCACTGGTCATTTTAGGGTAAAAACTATCTATTTTTCATTTTCTGGAAAACTATCAAGATTGGGTTGTGTTTTTCGGTTCCAGTTTCAAAAGGGAGCCAACCTTTTTCTCTACTGCAGTTTGATATTTTCTGATCCAAAACCACAATTGCAGGAAAAAGTGTTTCGTTTTAAAGACAATTTTGACAGAAACACCTTAAGTCACAGAACCCAAGAAAACCGCACAGGCCTCATTGGGTACTGAAAAGTATATGGGCTGTTATGGAAAGACCCCCAAGGACAAGGCCCAAAATTTGTGTTTTAATTTGGGACGAGAGCATTCTAAGGAAGATTGTGAATTTTACCTTAGATTCTGTCCTTGTGATAACCTTTAAGAAGGGGTTCAGGCACAGTTTTTTTTTTGTTTAAGAAATTTAGCTTGTGGAAGAGGCTGCTTGAAAACTTTACCGTCCACAGCCAACTGGTCACACATATTTCGTTTAGTTAAGTTTATTCAGCACAGATTGTAGCCAAACCCCCAAAAGGAGAGGCTGAAGTTACACGGTTCTATGATGCCTGTTTGACAGAAATCCTGTCGGCCTGTGTTACAGCGATGGCACATGGTTGACAGCGATCGTGATCGGCATTGTGCTGTCAGGAGAAAAAGATGTTTTAGTTGGGGGGGGCTGTGCCCCTTGTACTTTCCAGCTTTTATGTAATCAACTCCAGGTCAGAGTTGTTTCGGGGAAGGGGTGCAAGACTCAGAGAACCAGTGCCAAGGTCCTGCGCGACCATTACCGTGACCTGTCGTTGTTGTCACTGTAATGGTAATTGGTAAGAAGTATTCGCTGCGGCAGCATGATACAAAGTTACAGACATTCAAGAACACCGTACAAGTAGCAAAAATTAACTTACAAACTAAAATCTCATAATATACAAAAAAACTTAAAAAGTTATAAACACAAAATATTACATGACTCTAAACACATAAAATGCCTAGAACAGTTAAACATACTGTTTTCACACATTAGAATTCTTCGTTGACATCAGCCTGTATTTTCAACTCCTTACCAAAGAAGTAGACAAAACCAAGACCACACAGCCTAGACAGCTTTTCATAAGATGAGGAGGAGAGGCAAGTTTTTCAACCCCTGTATTATTAGGAGTGATGCCATTGTACTGCCTCTTTGCTGAATTCATCAGATGCCTCCTCTTCCTCACCTTCTTCAAGTAAAAGAGGATGAATTGCAGAAGAGCCCTGTGTTCACTGCACAACCTGAGTCATTTGCCATATTTTCAATTATTTTTTCCCCCCAGGAATCTCACCTGTCCAACTAAGGGACCATCCAGTCCAGCTGGAGCTACAACAGTGGGTTTACTACGAGGCTCTTTCGGCGGTTCACTCCCAGTGCATCGCCGGCTGTTACTTGTCACACTGAGGCATTAAGTCCCTGGACCTTTCACTAGTTTCCTCTCCTTTTCTGGTTCACATTTTGGGACTGTGTAGTACAGTACGGTCTGCACGCCTATTGGCCCATGTAGGGGACCAAAGGGCGTACAGTCGTACTGTACGCTGTCAGTCGGCGGGTGGCTTGCGGAGGGAGCTTCCCGCCGCTGACTGGGAGGAAGCGGGATGGCGGGTCTGAGTGGGCGGGTGGGAGGGGTACCAATGGCCCACCTGGGCATTCATTTACAACTGATGACCGGATCGGCGGGTAATTAAAATATACATTTGCCCGCGATCGGGCTGGGGATCAGGGGACATTTACTTACACATTTGCCCGCAATCAGGCTAGGGATTGGGTCCGCTGGACCACCAGGGATTAGTTTTATTTATAAAGTCCACGATCGGGCAGGGGGAGCAGGTCCACTGGACCACCAGGGATTAAAATTAATTCTTTGCCCATGATCGGGCATTGGGGTAGGGTCCACTGGACCACCAGGGAATTAATATCTAGTCACAGCCCATGATAGGGCGAGGGGCAGGGGGCGTTGGTCCCCGACGGCTGCATCCTGGCAGGGCGCCAGGCGCAAGTCACCAGGGATCGGCGTACCTGCATGCAAATGGGGCCATAATGACATGCAAATGGCCCCATTTGCACCTTGCATTTATAATGGACTCATTTGCATGCACATGTCTGAATATCGCTCTTGCTGCACTTGTGCTGGCGCAGCCCCCTACTCCTTACCTGTGACTTGCGCTGGTCAGTGCCACTGTGCCGTGCGCAGTGTGGGCACTCCCCAGGTGCCATATTCAATGGTGCTGAGCCATGGCGCAGCACCGTTGAATATCACCTGGTCCATGCCCTGGCGCAGCCCAGTTGCGCTGCGCCCAGGCTTGCACCCCTGTCTGGTGCATTCTGAATATCCGCCCTGTCTGTATTAAGTATCAGTACTAGGTCTAGGTCACCTAAATCAGTATTCTGACTGCAGCTTCTGCTTACCTTGACAAAAGTGGCAATGCAACCCTAGCTAGCAAGTGACCTGCTCTGTAAAAAAATATTATTTTGGATGGATTCAAATAAAAACTCTCTCGATGCACAAAAGCAACACAGAACAGTTTACTGATGGGACATGTGCAGTAATTGTGAAAAGGGAACGGTCATACTGGAAAGGCGGCTACATAAAACAATTCTGGAGCCCCAACGTGAAAATTAATAATTCTGTACAAAAGTTGGGCATCACAGTACTCTGACTAATAAAAACCTAATGCGATAGGTATTGTTGTAAAAAGCATTTATTTGCTAAATAAAAATTAAAAACATATAGCAGCAACTCCTCCCTACAAACGCCAACGTTTCACGTAATCCTTAATGCTTTTTCAAGGCGTCAAAGGGCAGGCTGTTTTGGCTCAGCTATCACCATTTATCTAAGGATTACTGCCAGGAAACAGAAACAGAAGCTGAACTTGAAGGAGTTTTGCTCACAGACTCATGAAAACTGGAAAGGTTGAAATATTTTGACGTAACTCTGGTAAAGTTTAAGAAGCAGAATGTCTTTAACCAGGTCTAACCTAATCTTTTTAAAAGGACCCACAAACTATTCAAATATCTCCTCTGCAGCTCTCTATTGCCGTTGTTTGTCTATCCCCCCCCCCACCATAGCTGTCCCCTCCTCCCTCTCACAAACCTCAGTCGATCTCTTAAAGCTTTCCCCATTCACTTCACTTTCTGTCATTGAAGGTGATCCCCTCAACCCACCTCCCAATCTTTTCAAGCAGTCACCCCTCCTCCTTCCCAGCTGAGACTCCTTATCATATATATATTTTTTGTTAAGGTATCCCGTTTCCCTTTTCTTTAGCCAGTCAAGGCTCCTGTCAACAAGGGAAGGTTTCTTTTGGGCTGTATGCCCACAAACCTTCTGCTGCTTTTCCTGATCCTGATGTCCCTGGTATTAATCCTTCCACTTCCCGATCTCTTTAATCCTACAGACAGAAGTTTTTATTACATGCTGATAACTTGAATTTCATTCGGCCGACTGGGCTACTCACATACAAAAGTTGCAATTCATATTTTTTTTTTCAGTTATTTAACCTGGAGTGGCACACTGAGCTGAAAGCTTGTTTACAGGTGTGACCTGGGAGCACAGGGAAGTTAAGTGACTTGCTCAGGGTCACACACAGTATGCAAGTGGGGGCTGTGGGATTCAAACCCAGGTCTCCAGATTTGCAGCTCAGAGCCTTAACCCACTGCGCTATACTGCCTCAATATAAAAGTGCTTAAAAGCCATAGTGCAAATACAATAGCCTTATGTCATGCAAAAAGTAATAATTTCTTGCTAGCACTGTTAAAAACTTCCCATTACTGCTACCAGCAACTGCCGCTAAATGGGAAGGGGAAATTGTTTACCCAGGAGAGGCAAACTA
Source organism: Neoceratodus forsteri (assembly GCA_016271365.2). Taxonomy (NCBI): domain Eukaryota; kingdom Metazoa; phylum Chordata; order Ceratodontiformes; family Ceratodontidae; genus Neoceratodus; species Neoceratodus forsteri. The sequence goes on along the minus strand of JADMNL010000029.1, from coordinate 209,481,322 downwards.
AGCCGAAGCTTGTTTCCAGGTGCGACCTGGGAGCTCAAGGAATTTAAGTGACTTGCTCAGGGTTACACAGTATGCAAGTGGGGGGCTGTGGGATTCAAACCCAGGTCTCCAGGTTTGCACCTCAGAGCTTTAAACCACTGTGCTATACTGCTAAAGCCCCCTCACCTTCTGTTTGTATGGCACAAGGATATTGTATTTGCACTACGGCACTTGAGCACTTTTAGATGAATTGCAAATGTTGTACCCATCCCATGGGTTTTTTGTATTAAGTCTCTCTTTCCCCTCACCAGTTGCAGCTTCTGCCAAGCTGACGGGGGTGTGTGGAGGATTCACTTGGGTTCTATGTCCACAAACATTCTGCCACTATACCACCCGATCCTATCCCCTCAAGTATGCCCCCCTCCCCAGCTGGGACTCCCTCTCTCATCTTATATCTTTTTTTTTTTAATTAAGAAAAGGTAACTAGTTTCTATTTCCTCTGGCAGGTCAGCTAGTGTTTAGTGCCCCCCCTTCCCTGGTCCCAGTCATATCTCTCTCTTTCTCCTTTCCTCCCTCTCTTTCTGCCTCCCCCAGCCAATCCCTTCAGGCAGTGTAAATAAAGCTATCCAGTTTCTCTCTCTCCCCTCATTGGTCATGGTTCTTGTCAAGCTGATGAATGGAGGATTCAGTTGGGCTGTGTGTCCACAAACATTCTGCCACTGTAGTGCCCTATCCTATCTCTGGTGATCCCCCAAGTATTGCCCCCCTCCACCCCCCCGCTGGGACCCCTTCTTGTGTCGTCTTGTCTTCTCTCCCTCTCCCTCTACCCCTCCCTTTCAGCTGGGGACTGTGCCTTTGCTGGGGGGGGGGAGAGAGTCAGTAGCAGTATGTACTTGAGGGGCTCCTGTGAAAGGCAAGAACCCAGAACACAAAACTTGCTGCATGGCTGACATATTGGAGAGGAGACTTAGTGGTCTGAGAGCAGCATTTTGAAAACAAGAATGGCCTCAAAGAGATGGACATGCTAACAGGGCATCAGCTGTGCAGAAGGAGAGCAGGATACTTTTACTGAACCTGTGGGATGGGGCTACCCAACCAAACAGTGGCTAGTAAAAAACGTTGTGGGAGTGGAGTTCACTGTCCCCATGTATGTACACTATCCTGTTCCTCCTTCTAGTGAGGTACACCTTTAACCAAGTTAGCACACCCTAAAAAATAATATAAAAAACTTTTAAGGCAGGGGCACACATAAGTACTCCCTGCACAGCTGGGGGAGGGGGGTGAAACCTCCAAGTGACCAGCTCATTGGTACAGAAGGAAAAAGAACAGAAAGAGATGCTTTTTCACAACAGAGTTTGGCTAGAAAAATACAGGTAACATATTCTTGCATTTACTTTAGGACTTTTGTATTCAGTACCATGGGGGTGGCCTTAGCGTTGCGTTACCTCTCATAACTAACTCACTAACCTGCCCTCCAGCACTTATGTCAGACAAACCTTGTGGAGTTCTATGACTGGGTGACGAGTGCCTTGGACCTGGGTAGACCAGTGGACGTCCTCTTTCTAGACTTCAGCAAGGCATTTGACTCTGTTCCTCACGTGGGCCTGCTGGATAAGCTGGGAGAAATGAGGGTGGGGAACCAGATGATTAGATGGATAGGCAATTGGCTCCAGGACCGGACCCAGAGGGTCGTAGTTGGTGGGATAGTCTCATCCCCAAGGAGGGTCATTAGTGGGGTCCCCACAGGGATCAGTCCTTGGGCCCCTCCTGTTCAACGCCTATGTCTCTGACATAAGGACAGGTATCAGGAGTGAGATGAGTCTCTTTGCAGATGACTCAAAACTGGGGACGGTGGTGGATGGGGAGAAGGGAGTGGCCTACAGGGGCACCTGGAGCTCTGGAAAGATGGTCTAAGCGGAAGCTGAGGTTCAATGCAGGGAAATGCAAGGTACTGCACCTGGGGCCAGAAACCCGGGCCAAGTGTACACCCTGGGAGGGAAATGCTACAAGTCTCAATGGCTCAGAGGGACCTGGGGGTGGTGGTGGATGTCAAGATGAACAACTCGGAGACTTGTAGGAGGGCAGCAGCCAAGGCCAACAGGATGCTGGGATGTATCGCAAGGGGTATCACCTTCAGAAGGAGGGAAGTGATACTCCCTCTGTATAACTGCTTGGTGAGGCCGCACCTCAAGTACTGCGTGCAGTTTTGGAGGCCACACTTAAAGAGGTACATTAAACTTCTGGAGAGGGTCCAGAGGAGGGCAACCAAAATTATTTGGGGCTTGGGGGACAGAACCTATGAGGAGAGGCTCAAAGAGCTAAATATGTACACATTGGAAGAGAGAAGGGACCGGGGGGATATAATAGAGGTCTTCAGGTACATGAAGGGGGTAAATAGGGGAGGAACAGTCAGGGTGCTTCGAAGGAAGGAGGAGGGGGCCACTAGAGGGCATGGGTGGAAGCTGGAGGGGGAAGATTCAGGGGAGAAAGGAGGAGGTGCTACTTCACTGAGAGGGTGGTGGAGCCATGGAATGTGCTGCCTAGGGGGCTGGTGGAGGGGTTCAAGAGGGTGTGAGACAGGTACAGCAGAAGGGTTCTGGAAGCAAAATCCAATGCAGTGAGTATATCCGGAACTGGGAAGGGAGAAGCCAGAGAAGGCGAGGGGGGCAGCAAGGTCAGCTCCCAGGGTGGGGGCTGACCAAACGAGCAGACGCGAAAGACCGTTAGGCCTATTCTGCTGGCATTTTAGTATGTTAGTATGTTTTATGCAAGTCCCACCTATACAGCAGCTGTTGGAATCAAGATATTGCACTGTTTTTGTTTTGTGTAGGTAGCAACACTATATAGACAAAGAACCTCTGTGCGCAAACACTGAGGCAATGGTTACCGCAAAGGGCATTTGGCTGGGAAGCCAAGTTTCAAGGAAATACAAAATCACACATGCCCACACAATGCAAAGCATCATGGGCTACATATGCAAATCACCACAGAATATTATGCTGGTTCAACTTTAAGCAGAATTGCATGGTGCCGAAAGGCCTCTCACAGAGTTTGCAAAGGGTGCCAATAGAAGACACAGACACATGTTTCGTCCTACCAGGACTCATCAGTATGCCTCGTCTGTTTGACACCCCAGTGATATGAACCAGCTACCCTAAGACGGTCTGTCTGGGTTATGTTGTGGTGAACCCATAATGCTTGAAGCACCAAATGTATGCTACTGGCAAGGGATAAAAAAACAAAGACCCTACCCTGAATGAGATATGTGTGTCTGCACTGGAGTTTGTGCATGTCTGTGTGTCTCTGTATTTGTGTATGTATGTATGTGTAATAGCACTTGAGAGAGTGTGTTTATGTAATAGTGTGCGTGTGTCTGTGTGTGTTTGTAGAAATGTGTGATCATCTTTGTATATTTGTAAGGGGATATGTGATTGTCTGTAATGAGGTGTGCAAGTGTCTGTGTGTATGTGTTTAATTGTGAGAATGGAAAAGTGTATAGTAGTGTGTGCAAGCATCTGTGTAGGGGGGGCTTGCAGGCATCTGTAGTGTGAATCCATGTGTAAGTGTGCTAGATATACGCCGGTCTGTAGTGTGGGGTATGCATGTGTGAGTAATGCGTTGGTGGGAGTCTGTGTGCACACAACCATTTGCCTATGAGTGTGTGTGTGTGTTCTCAATAGGCAGCAATGACAGCTTCTATGTTATGCAGATTCATTCAGTTGCATTTTGTTGTTTTATTGTGGTTATGTGTAGGATTATAACATCGCAATAATACAATGGAATTAAAATCCAAGGCACACATCAATTCTATATTCCTTATCAGGTTATTGAACTAGCAGCCATTTTGGCTCTTGGAATGCGAAAAATCACTACAGTTAGTCCTGGAGATAATAGGAGACAGACTTACCCTGTCATTTTGTAAAAAATTCCAACATGTCAGGTCCTCACAAAACAAACGGCTGTATCATCGGAACTCTTGGCTTTGCTTTAGATAGAAGTGGAAATAATTGCTAACCCTAGAAGCAACAGAGCGTGTTCTCAAGCTCCAGTTGGGAAAAGATTAATTCACAAGGCAGTTCCTAACCAAAAAGAAAAATGTTGAGCGGTGGCCAATTCTGGACCCTGGAATTCTAAACAGACGCATTAAAAAAAGAAGTTTGAGATGATAATTTTAAAGACAATCATGCCATCTTTGCAAACAGGGGATTAGCTATATTCAGTGGATCTAAAAGAGGCATATCCCTAGTAAGGAAGAGTCCACATGATGTTCTTAAGGGTCAAGGTAGGGATCAGTCAGTATCAATTTGAATGAATGCCTTTTGGTTTCAATTCAGCCCCGAGGTATTTATCAAATGCCTCTCTGTAGTAGTAGCACTAAGGCGGCAACAATTGACCAGTTTTGTATATCTAAATGACTCGTTAATTTGTGAAAACATTCTATGGAAGACTCAGGCGTCTTTACAAAAAAAACACGATCCTCCTTTAGTCACTGGGTTTCTCATATACTGGAGGAAATCAGTGCTGGTATCCAGGCAGTGTCTGGACTTCATAGGTACGGAACTGGGCAGCATAAGAAGTGGGGCCTTTATGCCCCTTCACAGGGCATTAGACTCAATGAATTTTGCCCCTTTGTTCCAGACTCACAGCACAACACAGGATTTCCTCAGACTTGTGGGCTACATGCCCTTGACAACAGCTGTAGTTCCCTTAGCCAGTGGAATTCAGTTTTATCTGAAATAATTATGGAGTCAGATAATTGCTCCCATGACACAGTTTCTGTAGTTCCACTCCAGCCAAGGCAGGTAACAGCCCTCAACTGGTGGGAAGATTCTGCTGCTCTCAGAGAAGGAGCTCTCCATCATCCTTCCTGAAAACCACGTGTACCTCACTACAGGTACCTCTCAACTCGGATAAGAAGGTAATGTAAAGGGAAAGTGAGTGAAAGGGTACGGTCCCCATAAAAGATATCAACTTTTTGGAACAGCGAGCAGTGTAACTGTTCTTCAAAGCTTTTGTTAGGCACAGAACAAAGTGGCATGAGTCAGAACAGACAATACAACCCCAATGTCAAAATCTGGAACCTGGCATTCACGTCCCAGTTTCACATCTGTAGCATTATGCAGTACGTTTAGCAGGAAAGTGGAATGTTTTGGCAGATTCTCTGAGTAGGCTAGGCCATGCGACTTATGAATTATCCATAGCCCAGGGGCGTAGTAGAGGATGTTTTCCTGAAGTCGGTGTTCTCCAGAGATAGATCTGTTTGCATCCCAGGAGAATTAAAGCTGTTTTGCTGCAGGCCACAGATGTTGAGCACAGCATTATAGGAGGCTATGTCAGTGTGTTGGAGGGGAAATTTCTGTATGCATTCCCTTCATTCTCTCTCTACTTCTTTTTTTTTTTCTATTTCTGTTTATACCCCCTCTCAACCCTGGCACTGTCACCCGACTGACCCACCTGACACCTCGGCCCCAGGAGGACCCCCCATCCTGCTGTGGTTTACCCCTCAGGTGGGGACAAAGTGGGGAGGGGGGTTCCAGGCCTCAACCCCTGACCCTGAACCGTACGTTAAATCCCATGGAGGTCCATCCTTCAGGCCGAGGCACCGGCCGGTGAGGGCTCGTATCCACCCCCATGTCAGTGTCATGCCAGGCCAAGCATTTTTCTTGTACACCCCCCAGGCATGATGTGAGCTTGACGCCAAGGCATAAGCCGGCATCAGTCATGCCTCCACCCTCTGTCGGACTTGGGCAAGCTGTTCCTCTGGCCACCGCCAGTGGCTAAGCTTCCACTGAGTCAGTCCACCCCACTTCCAGAGGAGACCAGCAGTCCCCTGGACACTCAAGCCCTCCTCCCTCCAGCTGGCCCTCTGACAACCCGAGTCTGTTCCTGAACTCGGGTCGCCAGCATCGGGAGCAGTAGCGCTACTGCTGCGCCGGTGTTCTGGCCGTCATTCCCTCTATTTCTGCAAGTCCTCAAATTCTGAGACAAGCATGCAGAAATTATTATAATGGCTCCAGATTAGGCCAGGCAGGCCTGGTATCATCTGCTGCTCAGACTGTCTGTCAAGGGACCTCTGTGTCTACCTCTGAAGCAGGACTTCCCATCTCTGTCTCAAGGGAGGCTGTTTCATCCAAACCTCGAAGCCCTTCACATGAAAGGGTGGTTTCTGAAGCATAAGAATTTGCAGGCTTAAATCTTTCAACTGAGGTGTTGGAAGTTTTTAAAAGGTCTGGAAAAGCAGCTACAGTACCAGGAAAAAAAAAACTATTTCTTGTTGATTGGTTCTGTGTATTTCATACTGCTAATGTAAAGCTGGCAGAACACTCCCCACTGGACTTAGGGCTCACTCTACTAGGATTACAGCTACTTCCGCAGCAGCTGCCAGGGACATCCCACTGCAAGAAGGCTAAGGCTGCAACCTGGTCCTCACCATGCACCTTTACATCCCATTACTTGGAGAGTTTATGAGCCAATCAGATTGCAACTTTCTGTTTGCCCTTTTATAATGTATTATAGTATATGGTTACCCCTTGTTATGCATGGATTTCCATCCTAACTAAAAAAAGGCTGTTGTAGCACAATTTAAAGGTCATTGAATGCTGTTGAACCCTCCAGGGCTCCCAGCTCTTCGGCCGCAGGACACGCGGCCACCGGGCAGACGGCGCTTCCTCAGCTGCCGCCCGAGGTCACTTCCCGGACTCTTCCAGCAGCAGAGCCGAGAACCATCCAGGGCTCCCAGCTCTTCGGCCGCAGGACACGCGGCCACCAGGTGGACGGCGCTTCCTCACCCGCCGCCCGAGAACACTTATTTATTTATGTACGAGATTAACCAGGCAGGCATACTGAGCAGGGGACCACGCGTTTCCAGATGCGACCTGGGGACGGTTACAGGGGGTACAACAGGACATGTATTTACAAGGTTTTGACACAAACATTTAGGTACACAGGTATACACAAATTTAACCTAGGTGCAGAGTATATGCAAGGCAGAGAAAATTTAGGTACACAGGCACTGTGAGAAAAACCCGTAACAGGCCCACGGTATTGAAACAATACAGCAATACTTAAAACAATTCTGACCCTATGATGCAGTAGGTGAGAATGAGTGGAGCAATCTCAAAGCAAGGGCACATGGGGCTACAGCTCATGAATGCTGGTAGCAGTTGCATGTGTCAGAGAAATGTGCATGGAGAAGCGGGTTTAGGAGTCTTGGGTTAGAGGTGAGCCTAATGTCTGCAGGTAAATCATTCCAGAGTTTGGGCAAGCGATTTTTGAAGGCTGATTGTCCCTTGGATGTATGCATGAATGGGATTTGGAGGAGCCTTGAATCGGAGCTTCTGAGTGAGTAGGCCGAGGGCGGTTGGGCTGATAAAGTGGAGCTAAGGTCAGGGGGGAGGGATTTGGACCAGAATTTTGCTATGACTCTGGAGCAGTGGATCAGTCTGCGGGACGCAAGTGAGTGTAGGGCTAGGGAGCTGTATAGGTCACAGTGATGGGTCATTGGGGGGCAGTCCAAGATGAAGCGACAGAAGGAATGAAAGAGGGTGCCCAGGCTGGCCAGGTTGGATGAGGGTGCAGCGCCATGGACCACGTTGCCATAACCAAGTATTGGGAGAATCATTTTATGCACTAATTCCCTTCGGACCGTGGTGGGCATGCACCCTTTGTTGCGATAAAGTGCACCCAGTTTGGGGTGCAGTTTTTTGTGTATTGATTCGATATGGGCTGAGAAAGCTAGGTGTTGGTCAAGCCATACACCCAGGTATCTAAATGAGGTGCAAGACTCCAGGGGGGACCCGTCCAGGGTATGGAAGGTGGGAGGAGAAGCTAGGCGAGAGAGTCGAGGTTGCGTGCTGAAGGTTAGGGAGACTGTTTTCTTTGCATTTAGGATTAGTTGGTTGGACCTGAACCAATGCTGTATGGTATTGAAGTCCTGTTGGACAGCAGCGGACATGACACCAGTGGAGGGCCCAGAGGCGTACAGTACGGAAGTGTCCACGTACATTTGTATGGCTGAGTTTGTGCATCCAGCGGGAGGTTGTTTAGAAATATAGAAAATAATAGCGGGCCCAGGACTGAGCCTTGGGTGACTGGGAGGGGAGCAGATATTTGGGAGCCAATTTGTACCGATTGGAGTCTCCCAGTCAGGTAGGCCTGAAACCAACTAGTGGCAAGGCTGGAGAGGCCTACATCATTTAGTTTTGCTAGTAGCTTGGGGTCGGAGATGGTGTCGAAAGCCTTGGTCAGGTCTATGAAAATAACCGAGGTGATGTGCCCCTTGTCCATTCCTGAGGAGATGTCATTTGTGAGTCTTAGGAGGGCAGTGATAGTGGAATGAGACTTATGGAACCTTGACTAATAAGGGGTGAAGGTAGAGTCAAGGTATTGGGTGAGTTGGGCAAGAGCAAGGTGTTCCTGAAGTTTGGCCAGTATTGGGAGCAAGGAGATGGGGCGGTAATTTCCAGGCGCAGAGGGATCGCCACCCTTTGGGAGGGGGATAACAACTGCCTGCTTCCAAGTGGCTGGGATTTTAGCCAGGGAGAAAAAGAGGTTAAGGAGGTCGGCTAGTGGGGCGGCGATGGTGGGGGCAGACAAGTGGAGTAGTTTGGCGTCCAGGCCTAAGGGGCATTTACCTTTGTTGGGGTTGAGAGCCCATAGTGCTTGTAGTACTTCAGCCGAGGTGACTGGATGGAAGGAGAAAGTATTGGCAAGGGGGGAGTTCTGGGATTTCAATGATGAGCTAGGTTTGGGTGGGGTGAGCTGGTGGTTGGGTAGGAGAGACATGGCATAGCTGGTAAAGAAGGTACTGAAGGCGGTGGCAACTTCTCTAGGGTCCGAGATGATGTTGCCATGGATGGATAGGGTTGGGGTTGGTGGCTGGACTGATGGAGTGAGTAAGGATTTGATGGTTTTCCAAAAGTTTGAAGGGTGTCTAAGGTTGGAGGAAAGAGCCGACTTAAAATAGTTCTTTTTGGCCTGCTGTATGGATTTGGTGCAGGAGTTGCGGAGGGTATGGTATCTTTGTAGAGATACTTGGGTGCTGGATAGCTTATGTTTTTTCCAGGCCTGGTCCCTGGACCGGCATCTGCTACTGATGTCAACGGTGACCCAGGGGAGATGGGAGCCCTTTACTCTTGTGCGTCTTAGAGGGGCGTGGTAGTCCCATACAGCAAGAAAGTTATTTCTGAACATATCGAAGGCGAAGTCGATGGTAGGGAGCCTTATGTATGAAGGACCAGTCGACGTGAGCAAGGTCATTTAGGAGGGAAGGTAGACGTAAGGATTTATAGGACCTCGTGAGGATCGTCCTAGAGGGGTGTTTGCCGGTGTGTGCACCTTCCTGACCATATTTACCATGTGGTGATTGCTCAGGGAGTCGGGGAGAAGGCTGGCTTTAATAATCCTGTGGGGGTGGGATGTGAGGGCCCAGTCCAAGAGGGAGTGGTTTAGCGTTTTAGGGTTTAATCGGGTGGGTTGGTCGATTAGTTGAGAGAGGTTTAGAGTGTTTACTTTGGTCCATAGCTTTGAGCAGTTGTTCGCTAGCCAGTTGAAATTGAAGTCACCAAGGATGTGGAGCTCGCCATCTGTGGCAATAGACTTTAGTGTGGCTAGGTGGTCTAAGATGTCGGGCAAGGGGGTAGCAGGGGCACAGTAAGTCCCCCCCAACGTACACCGGGGAGGAGTGAGGGAGAGCGAGCTTAACCATCAAGGATTCAATTTGTGGTGCAGAACCGGGGACCTGGACCGGGGTGAACTGGAACCTGGTGGAGATGAACATGGCAATGCCGCCTCCTTTCTTCTTACCCAAATGGTCCAGCCTGATGACTGAGTAACCAGGAATGGCTACTGCTGAATCAACATGGTGTGGTTTCAGCCATGTCTCAGATATAATGAAAATGTCAGGGCGTAGGGTTAGGGCAGTGAGTTGTAGCTCAGGAACTTTGTTCATGATGCTGCAGATGTTGAGGTGCAGTAATCGGAGGCCCTTGGGGAGAGTTGGGGGAAGGAGTGGGAGGCGTAGGAACTGGGTTTGTTTCAACATCCCCTGCCAAGAGGAGCAGCAGTGTGAGGTAGTGTATAGAAATCAATGTGGATCTGGACTTTTGTCTGGTGTGGGTATCTTGTGGGGTGGAAGGGGAGGCAGAAGTAGCCAAGTTACGTAGGACAGATAGCCCCAGAAAGAATGAGGGAGGGAGGAGGATGGAGGCACTGAGTGCCCAAGTAAGGGTGGGCATATGTGGTAGTAGGTGTAGGGTGGTGGAAGATGAGGGTGACGGGGGAGTGAACAGAGTGTAATATAGGTAGTGGTTCAGTTCCCACAGGGGCTGGGTTGCTGGGGGGAGAGAGGCTAGAGGAAATGCCAGGGAGAAAAGCGGGAGGAGATAGAGGAGCATTGTGCCAATTGATTGCATCAACAAGCTGGGACTGGGAGTAGCGGCCACTAGTGGTGGGTTCGTATAAGCTGCTAATGTGAAAGTGTGCTGATTGGTTTTATTAAGTCACCTGACAACCCCTATATAGCTGACAGCCGACCAAGGGTGGTGGTGGGGGCGGCGGGGACAAATCACACGCCAGCTCCTCAAAATGGCGGCAGCTGAGGCCTGCGTCATGCTCGCTCCACACCTTTGTTCGCTCCGGGGGGGGGTGCTCCTGTCTGGTGGATCCGGTGTGAAGGGCGGTCAACAGGGAGGCCCTCGCGACCCTTGAGGTGATCCTTAGGAGGGCAGCCATCTCAGGCCCTCACGACCCCGCTTTCTGCTGTGAGAGAGGAGAATCAAGTTATGTACTGCCGAAGGGGTGGGGCTGCTTTTCAGGTAGGTCATTTTACACTCAAGCCTGCTACACCTCAAAAGCACCTATACTTTGGACCTACTATAAAATCAGCTCGAGAATTCCCACATTTAACACACAGTAATTACTACTAAAAGGGCTAACAGACTCAATAGGTACAGCTGCAGGCAGTATTTAAATTGGCTAAGAGAAGGAGACTATATTATTTTTCTTTTAAAGCATCTAACGATTCTTAAGGTACATGGTGCAGACTGCAAGTAAATTATGCTGAGAATCGTGGAACTATGCACTGAAAAACAATCAGTAGAGGTACACCGACAACAATTGAAAATTTAAAGGCAGCTAGGCTGAGTTTGTTTGATTGAATATTCTTTTTGGCGCCCAATTTAAAATCACATGCCGACTCCTCAAAATGGTGGCAGCTGAGGCCTGCATCGCGCTCGCTCCATACCTTTGTTTGCTTCCGGGGAGGGGGGTGCTCCTGTCTGGTGGATCCAGTGGGGAGGGCAGTCAACAGGGAGGCCCTCGCAACCCTCAAGGTGATCCTGGGGAGGGCAGCCGTCTCAGGCCCTCACGACCCCGCTTTCTGCTTTGTTCGCTCCGGGGGGGTGCTCCTGTCTGGTGGATCCTGTGGGGAGGGTGGTCAACAGGGAGGCCCTCGCGACCCTCGAGGTGATCCTGGGGAGGGCAGCCATCTCAGGCCCTCACTTCCCCGGACTTTTCCAGCAGCAGAGCCGAGAACCCTCCAGGGCTCCCAGCTCTTCGGCCACAGGACACGCGGCCACCGGGCGGACGGCACTTCCTCAGCCGCCGCCCGAGACCACTTCCCCGGACTCTTCCAGCAGCAGAGCCGAGAACCCTCCAGGGCTCCCAGCTCTTCGGCCGTAGGACACGCAGCCACCGGGTGGACGGCGCTTCCTCAGCCGCTGCCTGAGACCACTTCCCTGGACTCTTCCAGCAGCCTAGCCGAGGAACCCTCCAGGGCTTCCAGCTCTTCGGCCGCAGGACACGTGACCACCGGGTGAACGGCGCTTCCTCAGCTGCCGCCCGAGACCACTTCCCCGGACTCTTCCAGCAGCAGAGCTGAGAACCCTCCAGGGCTCCCAGCTGTTCGGCCGCAGGACACGCGGCCACCGGGCGGACGGCGCTTCCTCGGCCACTGCCCAAGACCACTTCCCTGGACTCATCCAGCAGCAGAGGTACGGCAAAGCTGATGCCTATCAGATTGCAAGCGCCTTTCTCTGGCAGCTTCCGATTGTCTCGCTTTCCCCTTCTTCTTTAATTCAAAAACTGGGCAAGAAAAGAGCTGTTTCCTTCAGAACAATTTGCAGAAATAGCTAATTACACCTGTTTGTACTATTTGTAAGCTGCTTGAATAATGTTTAAGAGCCCTTGCCTGATTGTTTAGTGTTTTGAAACAAAAGTGTTCACAGCCCCTCTTTGTTTTGTAGTGCAGCCATAAGATAGACCTCGGGGCGCCAAGGAAATCACTCCTTTGTCTTGTTAATTTGGCTGCTCTCACTGGATTGCTCGGCCCCTGCCAGAGTCCAGTACTAATAGTGTCCCTTTCTGTCTCCTTCCTTAGCCGAGAACCCTCCAGGGCTCCCAGCTCTTCGGCTGCAGGACACACAGCCACTGGGCGGACGGCGCTTCCTTAACCGCCGCCCGAGACCACTTCCCCGGACTCTTCCAGCAGCAGAGGTACGGCAAAGCCGCAATTTTTTGCCCACCCGCCAATCCCATTCCCTGGGTGTTATTAAATAGCCCATCTTGCCCCGCCCACCATCTCCATAGGTCCATCTCCTACCTATCCTCTATTCTCCATCCTAGATGGTCTTTCCAGCTAACTTTTGCATAACTCCTGTTGCAGCCCGGCCCCTGTTAACATAAAGGGCAACCATGAGAGTCTTTGTCTGGCTCCGCTTACTCATCAGCTTTTGCATAGTATCCTATGTGGCAAAGCAATCGAACAGAATTGATCCCAACAAAGAGTCATGCCCTACACTGCTAGACTCCACATATACCAACAATATGAACAAATTGTGCTGCCACTGTATGACTCTGATCCCCTCTCAATTTGTGGAATGTCCCCGAAGTGGGACCGCTACTTCATCTCCTCTACATGGCCTCACACCCTATCCATCAAAAATCTGTACGGCTTGGTGTTATTCTGGATGGACTTTAGACTATGTGTCCTTAGGTCAACACAAGGGGAAGTTTCGGTCCCCAGACCCCTGTACTCCAACCTATTCTAGTCGCAGAAAGATTTGTGCCTTCAAATTACTCCTTGCTGCCCTGAGGAAAATTGTGCTTCTTCTACTTTTGTGTTCAGGCAATGTCGAACTTAACCCTGGCCCCACAAAAGCGCTCTTATCGCCATCTGAACTTACAAGTCTGAAAGGAGTCAGCTTTATGCATGCAAATGTTTGTAGTCTCTTAAAAAAATTTGACTCATTCCAGGCCTGGATAACTCATACTGCACCAGACGTACTTGTGTTCTCGGAATCCTGGCTTCGGGCATCCACCCCAGACGGAGAGGTTAACATCCCCAACTACCTCCTCTTCAGAGCTGACAGGCAGACCAGGGGTGGCAGAGTAACCATTTATGTCAAAAACAAATTTACAGTGTCCATACTAGATTCTACTTCCGCTGCAGGTGGATTTGAATGCCTGTCCCTTAAAATCGAACTTTCCCCATCAGTGGCATTCCATGTCATAGGCTGTTACAGACCTCCAGCAGCAGGACCACAACTCCTGTCACATCTGTCATCCCTACTGGATTCTGCCCCCTCTGGAAACAATTATATTGGGTGATCTTAACTATGATTGGCTGACTAAGGTCTCGTTACCCCTGAAGCAATTCTGTGACTCTCATGGGTTCACGCAACTTATTACTAAGCCAACTCACATTAACAAGAAAGAAGCAATGAGAAGCACCCTCCTGGACGTCCTACTCGTTAGCAGATCTTACTCCTTTTCCCATGCCAGAATCTTTTCAGCTGATGTTAGTGACCACTGCTCTATTGCTGGTATAAGATCTGATACCAAACCCTTATCAACATCAAAATTTTCCACTAAAAGGTCCAGACGGAACTTCGATCCTTTTGCATACTTCAATGATCTAAAAAATTCCATGCTCTGGCAGAGCTTCTACCTGGCTAAACCAGTGAGTGATGCCTATGATGTCTTCCATGAAATCATAACCTGCGCTCTAAACAACCATGCTCCCCTGGTCAAAGCACGAATAAAAACTAGAACCTGTCGTTGGTTTTCAGCGGACCTGAAGGCTGCCTTATTTAACAGAGATTATCTCTGGAAAAAGGCCCGCAAATCACATGCAGACGTAGACTGGTGTCTCTTCAGGACAGCTAGAAATGCCTGCACTGAGATGGTCAGAGAGGCCAAGGCCAACTTTTATCAATCTGAGCTAGTCTCTATGTCAAAATGCCCTACCAAGTTCTGGTCCACCATAAAAGAATTGACTGGTCACTCTCCAGGAAATGTGCTTCCTTCTAAAGTCACTACTGACGATGTTATCATCAACGAAAAAATTGAGATTCTGCAGGCTTTCAACAATCATTTTGCCACTGCAGGCCTGGCATTCGATAATGCACCAGTAAGCAGACTCCTCCCACAGATCAATACCCAGTCTCCACAACCAAGTATCAATAATGTAGCCTTCTCCTTCTTACCTACCACCATAAAAGAAGTTGAAGATCTTCTTCCACGTTTGGATACTAGAAAAAGTGCTGGGGCCAACTCCTTCGACCCATACTTCTTGAAAATAGCATATCACATCCTTGCCACACCTACAGTATCTCACACCTATTCAACCTGTCACTATCGCAAGGTTCCCTCCCCCAAGTATGGAAAATTGCTCACGTCATCCCCCTGTTTAAATCAGGGGATCCCTGTGACCTAAATAACTCTAGGTCGATCTCCCTTCTCCCCACACTCTCCAAGCTCCTGGAAAAAATTGTGGATACCCAGCTGAAATCCTTCGTAGACAACTCAAGCTTGCCAAACCCAATGCAGTCTGGCTGCACAGTACAATTACGGCTCTGGCAAAAGTAACTAATGACTGGCAATGGGACATAGATAACAAAAAATTTGTTTGTGCCATCTTCCTGGACCTCAGTAAGGCATTCGACACCGTTGACCACTGCTTACTCCTTTCCACCTTAAAAATAATAGGCCTGGACTCAACCTCCTTGGGATGGTTCCAAGACAACCTCACTGGTAGGCAACAACAAATCAAGGCTGAAGGGGAGCTTTCTCCACTTAAACTGATAAAAAGAGGTGTCCCTCAGGGCTCCATACTGGGCCCAATACTGTTTGCCATCTATATCAACAGCCTGGACGTAGGCATTAAGGAAGCAAATATCCATCTGTTTGCTGACAATACGGTGCTCTACTTAAGCCGTGAATCTCCTAAAGCTGCCTGCGGTGACCTACAAACTGACTTTAATATCCTGCAACACCAGCTCCTTAGCAAAAGACTACTACTAACTGCTAAAAAAACCAAGGCCATGCTGTTCTCACCAGTTGGCTCAGGGGCTTATTCTGTTACCGCTGGTCCATTACCTTCTATCTCCACTTTACTAGGTGAAAATCTTGAATTCGTGCCTAAGTTTAAGTATCTGGGTGTCTGGCTAGACAATAAACTCTCCTTTGTGGAACATATAGAAGAACTGCTGAAAAAGCTGAGGCAGAGACTTGGTCTTTTCTTCAGAATTAATCGCCTCTTGACCACAGACGCCAAAAGACAGCTCTTCAATCTACATTCCTCTCATTAATTGACTATGCCGACTTCATTAATGGCCAATGCCATGCTTTACATCTTGCAAAACTGGACGTACTGTACCATAGTGCACTGAGATTTATAACTGGCCTCCCATTTTCTACCCATCACTGCTCTTTATATGCAACCGTGGGGTGGCCCTCCCTGCAATACAGGTGGTGTAGAAATGCAGCTCTATGGACGATCCGAGCACTCACCAACAAACTC
This sequence comes from Neoceratodus forsteri, assembly GCA_016271365.2. NCBI lineage: Eukaryota > Metazoa > Chordata > Ceratodontiformes > Ceratodontidae > Neoceratodus > Neoceratodus forsteri. The sequence goes on along the minus strand of JADMNL010000029.1, from coordinate 209,465,544 downwards.
CCCGCAATACATTGCTGACTGTCTCCCCCTAAGTCCGATTGGGAATTATGCTTTGAGAAGCCACTCGCAGGTTTCCCTGAAAGTACCTAGGGCCAGCACCTGCTTTGGAAGGGCTGCCATAAGCTTTGTCGTGCCCACACTCTGGAATAGGATACAGAAATCGCTGAGACTTAGCTTCACTGTTAGTCTCGGCATGTTTAAGACCCTGTATGCCAAAACATTTGTAGAGCCCTGTAACTGTTTCCATCGCTCCTAGCAGTCTGGCTATCACTTTCTTTTTATCCACATTAGTCCCTGCTGCTCATCCAAGTCCTCCCATGCCACTATTTATTTATTTATTTATTTTATTTTGCTTTTGGTGTCTATCTTACTTACACATGTGCTACTGGAATGTATATATCCTGCTCATAATGTTATTGTAAACTTCTCGTTCCTATCGTCTTATGTGTATCTTATTTGTATCTGTACATTTGTCCCTGCAAACTGCAGGCCCACCTTGTAAATGAGCTTGCTCAATGGTGATCACCTGGATAAATAAAGATTTTGATTGATTTATTGAATAGCTATTTTTAAAGGGAATCTATTACCTATGCCCTAACTGTATATAATCAACACTCTTACCACCCAGTCTACCCTCTGTCAGTAAACACTGGAGCAACCAGTACACCAAAGTAAGCAAAAAAAAAAAAGTTTTATAGGTCCCCCAGTACCCCAAAGCACCGTGCCATCTTAATGAAATGTAGTTGGCAGAATGGTGCCTTAAGCTAAAACGAGCATGAGGTAAGGTAATATTTCTGTTTTAAACAGAGAACTGTGACCACGTACCTCTGTCATGGCTTAATATTTACTTAGTCCCCTCAGAAACGTTTAAGTCTCAATTGTATCACCCCCCTCTCGCTCCTGGTCTCCAGCGTGTACATGCTGAGGTCTGACAGCTGTCAATATAGTGTAAAACAACTTAAATGTACACCTTCTGCTGTATATTTAGTGCTCCAAGTACACCTGGCACGTTCACACCATCTTATTGATTTACTTAATTGTTCATTTTCATGCTAATATGAAAACAGCGAAACTAAAGACTGTGAATATGTCATATCATACAGTAGTTATAAGGTACCTATATAGCTTTTTCCTTCTGCTCATTCACTAACCCACCTTTCGACTTACCTGACATCTGAGCACGCAGACTAGAAGCTATTGTAGAGACTGCTGCTGTGTTCCACCTCTGATGGGGGACCTGAATATGCCAGATGTTAACTGGAGCACCTTTACTGCAGCCACATCCAAGCGCAGGGCCATTCTCGATGCCCTACAGGGGGCATGCCTCAGACAGCTAGTGTTGGAACCCACTCAGGAGGGAGCAATCTTAGACCTGGTACTTTCAAATGGGGACGGAGAGAGGATCTCAGATTCAGAAGTGGGTAGCCATCTGGGAACAAGTGACCACCAAACAGTGTGGTTCACAATAAACTCAGCTACAGAGTCAAGCCATACAAAAGCATGGGTGTTGGACTTTAGGAGGGCTGACTTTGGCAAAATGGGAGAGTGCCTCAGAAAAGCATTAGCAAACAGGCAAGGAGGGGTAGAAGAACAATGGGGAAAATCAAAACTGCCATCACAGAGGCAACAAGCCTTTGTGTAAAGCAATTCAACAAAACAAAGTGAAGGAAAAAGTCACTATGGTTCTCAAAAGAGGTGGCAGGGAAAGTTAAGGAGAAAAGGATAGCATTCAGGAAATATAAGGAAACACAGAAAGAGCAGGACAGAGAACTTTATCAGTTAAAGCAGAAGAAGGCAGGGAAGGCAGTCAGAATAGCAAAGGCCCAAAACTGAGGAAAAGATAGTCAACTCGTTAAGAAGGGGGGATAAAACCTTTTATAGTACATTAAGGAGCGAAGAAAGACCAAGGGAGGGATACTGAGGCTTAATAAAGGGGAGGGAATGTGAGCAGAAGGTGACAGTGAAAAAGCAGGGATACTGAACGGATACTTCTGCTCAGTATTCACAAAAGAAGAGGAGGGGAAGGTACCTAAACCAAATAACAGAAACACTCTGGATGGAGGGGTCGATATCAGTCCTTTCACAGAAGAAAGGGTTCTGAAAGAACTCTTAAAACTGAAGGTGGACAAAGCAATGGGGCCTGACGGGATTCACCCAAGAATTCTAAAAGAACTAAGGGTAGAACTAGTGACACTACTGACTACCCTGTTTAACAAATCATGGGAGGATGGGGTGGTACCTGAGGACTGGAGAAGGGTAGATATAATTCCATTTCACAAAAGTGGGAGCAAGGCAGAGGCAGGAAACTACAGACCTGTTAGTTTGACCTCAGTGGTGGAGAAAATGATGGAATCATTTCTGAAGGAAAGAATTGTTGAGTACCTAGAGGCCAGCTGGGCACAGGATCCAAAGCAGCATGAATTCACAGCAGGAAGGTCTTGTCAGATGAATATAATAGACTTCTTTGACTGGGTGACCACAGCAGTAGACAAGGGAGGGGCCGTGGACATGGCCTACCTAGACTTTAGCAAGGCATTTGACACAATCCCACACAAAAGATTAATATGCAAGTTAGTCAGCCTTGGAGTGAGTTGCAAGGTGGTAGCCTAGGTAAAACATTGGCTGGACAACAAGACGCAGAGAGAATAGTAAACAGAGTCCACTCTGAAGAAATGGGGGTTACTAGTGGGGTACCGCGGGGTTCAGTATTAGGACCAGTCCTCTTTAATGTCTTTATAAGTGACATTGCAGAGGGGCTAGAAGGAAAAGTATGTCTCTTAGCAGTCGACACAAAGATCTGCAACAGGGTTGATACAGAAGGTCAGGTGGAAAGGGTGAGAAGAGACTTGGCAAGGTTGGCGGAATGGTCAAATGTATGGCAGCTTAGATTCAATGCAAAGAAGTGCAAAACCCAGGGGAAGAGTACACAATGGGGGATGAGATGGTAACAACAACAAAAATGGAAAGGGACCTGGGGGTAGTCATATCAGATGACCTAAAGGTGGGCAAGCAATGTGAGAAGGCAGCAAGGAGGGTTGGTGGGATACTGGGATGCATAGGGAGAGGCATCACCAGTAGAAAACAGGAAGTTGTTATCCCTCTGTACAGACAGTCGGTGAGACCCCATCTGGAGTACTGTGTGCAGTTCTGGAGACCCCATCTCCACAAGGACATAGACAGGATGGAGGCTGTCAAGAGGAGGGCAACTAAAATGGTGCAGAGTCTGCACCAGAAGACATACGAGGAGAGATTAAAGGAGCTTAATATGTATACCCTTGGGGAAAGGAGGGAGAAGGAGGGACATGATAGAAACATTCAAGTACCTCAAGGGAATCAACAAAGTCCAAGAGAGTAGCATCTTTCAGAAAAAGAGATGTGCAAGAACAAAGGGGAACAATATGAAGTTAGAAGGGGGATGGCTCAGAGGTAATGTAAGGAAGTATTTTTTTTCACAGAGAGGGTTGTGGATACATGGAACAGCCTTCCTGAGGAGGTAATGGAGTCAAAAACAGTGGGGGAATTCAAGAATACATGGGACAGACATAAGGCAATTCTAGTGGGGGGTAGGAGGAAGTAGGCTGTTGGTTAACTAGGATCTGCAACTTATCCATTAGGTAGGGAAATGGGCAGATTAGGTGGGCCAAGCGGTCCTTATCTGCCATCATATTCTATGTTTCTATGAGGGGACTACACTTCTATAAATTCTCAAGTGTGCATTGTGTGGTGATTGTAGGCTGCGTTTATTGTTGTTGGAATTCTGTATTGCTCCTTGCTCATGGCTATGTTCACCTCTGGGACCAGATGATTGGAAGGTTGTGGGTTCTAGCCTCACATCAGGCACTTGAGGTAATACACATACTTGACACCGCAGTGGAGTGGGGCGGGGGGGTTGCTTTGCTTCTCTGTTGAGGTGACATCATTCAGATGAAACATTAAATGAGGGTCCCTTCTGCCCAGCTCTGATCACTGTCCAGGTGGTAGTTCAGGATCCCATGGCACATACTGACAAAGGGTAGGGGGATCTGTTTTTTATTAAAACACTTAAATACATACAGATCAGTTATACATATATATCAAGCAGATAAAATGAGGAAGACAAACAGTGCCCCAATTACAGAAGGGGAGTTTCTATTAGTAAAAATATATAGGCCACACCTCGAGTACTGCATGCAGTTTTGGAGGCCACACTTAAAGAGGGACATTAAACTCCTGAAGAGGGTCCAGAGGAGGGCAACCAAAATGATTTGAGGCTTGGGGGACAGGACCTATGGGGAGAGGCTCGAAGAGCTAAATATGTACACATTGGAAGGGAGAAGGGACTGGGGGAACATGATAGAGGTCTTCAGGTTGACTTCCCGGACTCCTGGAGATGAGAAATCAACTTCTCAGTCTCCTCCCCAAACAGGACGGAACCTTGGAATGAGAGATCCTTGATTCTGGAATGCAGCTCCTGGGAGAATCCAGAGACCCTTAACCAGACGTGGCACCTAAGGCAAATGTCAAAAGCTGCAGCCCTGGATGCCGTATCTGCCGTATCATACGAGGCCCGCAACACATGCGAACCTACATCCAAACCTGATTTCAATATCTCCAGCAATTCGGTCTTTTGCGCCGAATCTGGCAAGGCTTGAGCAACTTCCTAGCCCTTCTCCCACAGTGCATTCTGGTATTGGACCATATGCATGAGGAAGTTAAGAAACCTGGTGGAGCAGGTGGAGACAGAATAAATCTTCTTGCCCACCTGGTCCAAGTACCTGGACTCTGCATCGGGAGGCTGTGCGCTGAGGTGCTTCAGCTGCTTAGATTTGTCATGAGCCACCGTGATGACCATGGCGTCCACTTGAGGGTGTTCCACCAGAAAGGGCTCCTCAGCCAGCCCAGTGGTGCAGAGGGCTGAGGCGCTGGCACCTTACCTCGAGCCACGCTGGTGACCCGGGTTCGGGAATGGACTCGGGATGCCGGGGGCTGGCAGGGGAGGGCAAGGATTGAGCATCCGTAGGACTGCTCTCCTCTTCTGGGGTGGGTAGTAGGGCAACATCACTCGGCAGTGGCCTCTGGTAGAGACCAGGAACACTGCATGGGCGGCGCAAGGGGAAACAACCCAGAAAACCAGAAATTGCTCTATGACCAGCCGGATGATGGCTGCCGGTCCACCGATGCCACCAAAGCCCCAACGGAGCCATGTCCTCCTCAGCAGTACCCTGGGACCAAGTAGTTGTGCTGGTCTCCCCTCCTGGTGCCTTCCTCCTTGGAGGAGGGGTACCCACCCAGTGAAGGGTTACACCGGGTTACCCTGGGGGCCGCTGCTATATGAGGTTGGAGGCTCAGGAAGGGATAGGTGGATTAGAAAGAGACCTAGGTCGCCCGAAGGAGTGGTGGGTCGAGGAACATGTAGGAGAGAAAAAAAGAAAAGTCTCCTCCCTCGGTGTCCTATAAAGCCTGTCTGACTTTTTACCTGGGTAGTGGCCAGATGCTTCCAGGTAAGCAGAGTCAGGTCCTGGAAGGTATCCACTAAAGGAGGGATCACTAGAAGCTTTGGCTCCTTTTGCCTCAGGTAGTTGGCCAACCTCCGGTGCTCTGGATCCAAGTCCACCATCTCCCATCCATTGGAGGCTTGGATGTGCCTCATGACGTCCATATAAGTGGGGTCATCTGGAGGCAATCGAGGGGTGTTCTTTTCATCCGGGGACACTCTCTTCTGAGGAAGAGTAGGACTTGCCTCCATCAGAGCTGGAAAAAGCTGACCCTGACCTGGAGGGGCTTCTGTCCTCTGAGCACTGTGGGACCAGCGTCAACTTGTGGACCGATGATGGTGAGAGGACCAGCGTTAGCTGTGGGTCCGACGTTGGCTGGATGAGCAACCGTGGTGGTTGTCAGACCTATGGAGACTATGGGACCTGCTCCTGCCAGACAACTGATGGCAACTAACCAACTGGGAACATCAATGTTGCCTGCGGTCCTTGGACCTAGAGTGGCTATGGACCACTGTAGGAGAGTGGGACCTGGACAGTTTGGGCCGCTCTTCGGGAACAGGCTCATCCACTGGTGTGGAAGGATTGTCCTTTGTAGTCTGGTCCTCTGTCTTGTCAGGGACTGGGGAAGGGTCTGGCTTAGGCGGAATGAAATCCTGTCTGACCTGGCTCTACCAGAACTGAAAAAGCTCAGTGAGCTCCTCCCTACTAAACTCATGACGCCACAGCCCCAGTCGGGGTGTCAGGTGTGACAGACTGGTCCTGGGGAATCAGCGAAGCCAGCAATTCAGGGAGATCCTGAGGCAAAGTGCCAACAGAGACATCCTCTGGGATGGAGGCTCTCTGCACTGGCAGCTGTACCGTCTCTGGTGTCACTTGACCCGGTAAGCAACCGGCATCAGTATCCGAGGCTGGCTTCTGGCCCCCTGACTTAACCAGCACTGGGTCTTGCTTTGCTGAAGACTTAGAAGGGCGGGAAGCTGAGGAGGACTTTGTGGAGGGCTCCCGCTCCTTCGAAGAGGCCTTACCCAGAACCCTGGGTAGGGCCAAGACAGAGGCTTTCCTCAGTGTGGCTGAGGCATGCACCAAAGAGAGAGCTGAAGAGCTAGTGCCCGAGGTAGAAGGGGGGGGGTGCAAGGGCGTGACCTTCACCTTCGTGGGCAGCTCCAGCTGGAATACCAGGCCCTGCTTACCTTCCACCAATGCTGGGGTTTTAGCATGGCTGGAGAGCTCTGCATCACGGCGATCTGCTTTTCTAAAAGGTGGGCTTTAAGTGCCTTCAGGCATTGAATCCTTGTCCTGCCTGTAAAGCCTCTGCAGATCCTGCAAGCCTGAGTGTCGTGGTCCGGTCCAAGGCAGAACATGCAGGCCTCGTGGGAGTCCTTAGCAGGAATCTGGTGGCCACAGGAACACTTGGTTTTCTTCAGTCCTGACAAGGACACCAACGATGGAGAAGAAGACATAGAACAAGACACTCGAATCAAGAAGAAAAAATTATCACTGAGAAAAATACTGAGAAAAATACTTTGCTGAATTGCTAAACAACAAGCCAACAGCAACTGTTGAGAGTGGGTCTGCGGTGAGAAAAGAACTGATGTGGGGCTGGGGACCGCCCCTTTATGTACCACGGCCAACATCAGGGCGGAGCCAATGTCAGGGAGCAGCCCCTGCTGGGTACTGCTGGCTAAGAGTTTTCCAGTGGGTCCTAGTGCCTGTGATATAGTACTAATGGTAATAGCCTGCTGCAAGAGCTCCCACTCGAAGTAAGATCTGCAATTGTTGTTTCCTCAAGAGTGTAGTATGCATGTATATGGAACCCAAACAGACAGAAGAGCAAAAGAAATAAATGCCTCAGCTGGGATTTGAACCCAGGATGCCCAGAATACCATTCTGGTTGCACTACCAGCTGTGCAAAACAAATCCCTGTATGCCCAGTCCTTGAATTATCCCCCTTCTGTTGTAATCCTCCCCTCTTCTAGGTTGAACCTGGAACCAAGCTTTATGCCTCGTTCTTGAAGACTGAGTGCTTCCAACAACAAGCTTAGTTATCTTCAGACCAGATCCTGAACACTCGAACCTGGATCTCTAAAGATGCACTGGGTTCTGCACTGTCTTGTTCTCCATTCTCTGTGGGCAGTTGTTCCCTTCCCTCTGAGCAACCTGCATGGATGGAATCCCAGAATAGGCAGGAGCAGGGATACTGAAAGCTCAGCCCCACCCTAGCCTGCCCTCCGCAGGATTGCTGGGCAGAGGTGTGCAGGTTGTACCCAGTGCAGGACCCTGAATCACGGAGTAGGTTGACTCTTCCAGTTCCCTCAGCCCTCCCCACAGAATCAATCCTGGTCGAGAAACTCGACTTCAACCAGTGCTAAGTGTCAGAACCAGAAACTGGGAAGCAATTGGCAACATTATGCCAGACGGAGGGCCTAATAATCGTGCAATGTAATGATAAATGAAACGCAGTGCAGCCTCATGTTTGATCACTGATGTGTAAAAAAAAAAAAGAAGGTGGTCACAAGTTCTAATCCCATCACAGCCACAGGGACCCTATGCATGGCTTTGACTTGGGCTGGTAGTACAGCCTAGAGGTTAGAGCAACAAGCTGCAAGGGAACTTGATACATTCAGCCAACCTGGTTTGATTTCCGCAACCTCCACTTGCTTATTGTGTGACCCTGAGTAAGTCACTTAACCTCGCATTGCTCCCAAAATACATCTGAAAATAAGTTATGGCTCAACATGCCTTTCTCAGCCATAAAATTGTAAAATAAGATAAAAAATATTAAATTATTTGCCCTCCCTGTGCTTTTAGTCCCCCCACCTTTAAAACTGTGATATGATCATGATCCCGCCACCCCACTGCAGTTAATATACTGAATCACAGCTGAGCTAACCTAGGGTAAAGGAACTGTAAACAGAAATAATGCAAATGATAAAATATTATTCTGTGTGCCAATTTCAAATAGGTTTGGGGGTCTCTAATCTAACCATAACCTTGTCCTGTTTGATGTTTTATTGACAACTTTGTGTAGAAAAGCGAAACAGGCTCACATGCCATCTTGTGAGCTGAGACGGTGAAAGGGTTAGGGCCAACTGGCTTTCTGAGTAATAAGATGTTCCCTGTCTCTCTGAATCCTTATGCACACCACGTCAGGCCAGGATAATAAGCAAGGTGGCTCGCTGAACGGTATCGACAGCCATGGAGTGGTGTCTCAGTTTCAGCTTATTTCTCCCAAGTGTCATATCCCAGATCAGCATCCCCACCTCGTCCCTCCCCCCAACCAACCAGCAGCCTTCTGCATGGTTACTACAAGCTTTTGTTACCGTAATGACTGAAGCAGAAAGAGCCAGGCACTTGAAAAGGGATTCTCCCAGCCTCCCCATGCTAACTGACAATGTCTACCGGTTTCTACCTTGAACTGTGGGCCTGAACAGCAAAGCATGTGGCACAAGGAATTATTTCAGTTGGCTGGCGGGAACAGGCTCACAAGCTCAGGCAAGAAATGCTGATAAGGCATAAAACAGCTTTACAGCACACTCACACACATAATACACATACAGTCACTATGAGACACAGAATGCACACATGTACATAAGCACACACATAATATACACATGGACATAACGCAAGCAGATGCTTATACACACACACATATACGCACATTTATTCATACACAAATACACGCACACAGACGCACATAACACATGCACATTAAGTCACATACAAACACGCACACAGACGCACATAACACACGCACATTAATTCACACACAAACACACTCACACAGACGCACGTAACACATGCACATTAATTCACATACAAACACACGCACACAGACGCACATAACACATACAAATAAACCATGCATGCACATAATACACACACGATACACTCAAATGCACATAACACACACAGACACGCACACAGTACACACTCAGATGCACATAACACACATGTGCACATAATACACACACATGCACATCATACGTAAGTATACACAGAGATGAACATAACACGCATGCACATAACACACACACACACAGACGCACATAATTCACCCTCAGACAACATATACACAAACTCACACAGACACATATACACACAAATGCACATAATACATTCACAAGTAATACACACAAATATAACACACAGATGCACATAATACAGGCAATCATAATACACACATACAAACAATACACACACACACAAAGACATACATAAATATACCCACACACAAAATACTCTCACACATAATACACTAACACACAATGATGCACATAATATGCACACACACAGATGCACATAATAAACACACAGAATACTCTTACAGGTGCACACACACACACATACTCACATAGAGGCATATAATACATACATGCACACACATTCCTCTCACACATAATATACTACGCACACAATACACTAACACACACTCACAGATGTACATAATATACACACACACACACTTACACAAATACCGATAATACAGACTCACACAGATGTATATAGTACACACCCATACACATACATGCACAAAATACAATCACACATACACACAGTACACACACGTAATACATTATCTCATCACTCATACTCACACACACAAATGTACATAATACCCAGACACAAAGTACACAAATGCATGTAATACACACACAGAATACACACACACACACACAAACACAACATACCCAAAACATACCCAAATGCCAATAATATGGACACACACACGCACACTACATGCACAGATGCATATAACACGCACAAAATTCACATACACGTACATAAAACACATATAATACACACACACAATACATTCACAAATGTACACACACTAATACACACGCACATAATACATATGCAGAATACAGGTGCGTGCACACACACACACAGTCTCACTCATACAGTGGTATGTACTTAGACATTTACAAATGCACACACAAACATACAACCTCAAAAGTACGCTCACATGCACACAATGTATAAATGGAAGTTTAACCTACTTATTGGAGCAGAGAACTCAGAATCAAGTTTGAATCCCACCCCAGCTGCTGGCTTACTGTGTGACCCTAAGCAAGTCACTTGACCTCCTTGTGCTTCAATCTGGAAATGAAATCCTGCATCTCATTTGGATTATTCCATGTGACTGGCACACACGTCTATAAACACACAAATTATGTATCTATATATCTACAGGAGGGGGGAGGGCTAAGCAGGAAGAAGAGGTACTGAAAGTGGAAATCACAGCAGAGAGAGAGTGAGGGAAGCCCTCAGCTCCCTTAAGATGGAGAAAGCACCGGGGCCGGATAAATTACATCCCAGAATGCTGAAGGAACTTGCGGATGTCCTGCCGAAACCCTGGGCGGAGCTTTCACCATCTCTCTGAGGACAGGGTGGGTGCCCCAGGACTGGAAGGTGGCGCATATAGTGCCTATCCACAAGGGGAATCAAGGGAGGTGGCAGGGAACTACAGGCCTGTCGGCCTGACATCGGTGGTGGGCAAGGTGATGGAGGGCATTGTCAAGGAGAGGCTGCGGGGGACCTGGAAAAGTCAGGGTGCCTGGACGATAGACAGCATGGATTTGTCCTGGGGAAATCGTGTCAGACAAACCTTGTGGAGTTTTATGACTGGGTGACGAGTGCCTTGGACCTGGGTAGACCAGTGGACGTCCTCTTTCTAGACTTCAGCAAGGCATTTGACTCGGTTCCTCACGTGGGCCTGTTGGATAAGCTGGGAGAAATGGGGGTGGGGAATCAGATGGATAGGCAATTGGATCCAGGACCGGATAGTCTCATCCCCAAGGAGAGTCATTAGTGGGGTCCCACAGGGATCAGTCCTTGGGCCCCTCCTGTTCAACGCCTACGTCTCTGACATAAGGACAGGAATAAGGAGTGAGATGGAGTCTCTTTGTGGATGACTCAAAATCTGGGGCGGTGGTGGATGGGGAGGAGGGAGGGTGGCCCTACAGGGGACCTGAGGCTCTGGAAAGATGGTCTAGAAAGTGGAAGCTGAGGTTCAATGCAGGGAAATGCAAGGTACTCCACCTGGGGGCCAGAAACCCGGGCCAAGTGTACACCGGGGGAATGCTACAAGTCTCGATGGCTGAGAGGGACCTGGGGGGGTGGTGGTGGATGTCAAGATGAACAACTCGGAGACTTGTAGGAGGGCAGCGGCCAAGGCCAACAGGATGCTGGGATGCATCGCTAGGGGGATCACCTCCAGAAGGAGGGAAGAGATACTCCCTCTGTATAACTGCTTGGTGAGGCCACACCTTGAGTACTGTGTGCAGTTTTGGAGGCCACACTTAAAGAGGGACATTAAACTCCTGGAGAGGGTCCAGAGGAGGGCAAGCAAAATGATTTGGGGCTTGGGGACAGGACCTATGAGGAGAGGCTCGAAGAGCTAAATATGTACACATTGGAAGAGAGAAGGGACCGGGGGGACATGATAGAGGTCTTCAAGTACATGAAGAGGGTAAATAGGGGAGGAAGAGTCAGGGTGCTTCGAAGGAAGGAGGAGGGGGCAACTAGAGGGCATGGGTGGAAGCTGGAGGGGGGAAGATTCAGGGGAGAAAGGAGGAGGTGCTACTTCACTGAGAGGGTGGTGGAGCCATGGAATGCACTGCCTAGGGGGCTGGTGGAGGGAGAGACGGTGGAGGGGTTCAAGAGGGGCTGGGACAGGTACAGGGGAAGGGTTCTGGAAGCAAAATCCAATGCAGCAAGAATATCCGGAACTGGGAAGGGAGAAGCCAGAGAAGGCGAGGGGGGCAGCAAGGTCAGCACCCCAGGGTGGGGGCTGACCAATCGAGCAGACTCGAAAGACCATTAGGCCTATTCTGCTGGCATTTTAGTATGTTAGTATATATATATATATATATATATATATATATATATATATATATATAGATAATGTGTGTATGACACAGGCTGTTGTTTAAAAATATCACATTTACAATACTAGTTATAAGAGCAGCTAGACTGTTTAGAAATATATAGCCTTTCCATTATTTATTTTTTGTTCCCAGGGCCCCTGGTCCCTGCAGCACCTCCCTAGCTCCGTCACTAACCTCCTGAATAACTTATCAGTTATTCTCCCTGTGCCCAGGACCACACATGGTGGTGTGTACCTATCACATTGGTTGTGCCTGTGGGGCGTGCCAAATAGGGTTGGGGCATTTTTCCTCCAGGTGTTCCTCCCAAGGCATCGGTGTGTAATGTTGCGCACGCGTGCATTGGCGTGGCTGCGTGTCTGTGTCTGATGGCAGCCCAGTCCCTTTCTGATGCTCTCACTCATGTTACTACCAGGTGGCGGTCAAAGCAAGACCCAGAACCACCACCCCATCCACCTGTCCCTAGGGCACTCAATCCTCCCTCCCGTAGTTGGCCCCTTGATGACCCACGGTCGTTCCCAAACCTGGGTTGCCTGCATCATGATTACTAGCCCTACTGCTGCACTGATGGACTGGCTAGCAATAGACAACCCTGACTGGCTGAGAACTATGCCACGAATGATAAAACACAATACAATTTATACTTTGAGCCAACTGTATTTCAAAACGTTTCAGAGTAAAAAAAAACAAACTATAGAACAACATTTTACAAAACCATTTTTTTTATCTGCAGGTGTACTCCTCTCTGTCGACTTTTACTGAGTGACAGAGTTATAAGTGAGGCCTTTAGATGTCAAATACTGTAGATAAAAATAAATAGTATATTTTCCAGCAGCCTGTGTCATATGCTATTAACACGTTGATGGTACGTCTTGAGCAGGGTAGGCTCTAGCACTCATATCCCAGTATTTTATTCAAAAATTAACTTTTCAAAGTTTGAATCTGGACTACTTTTCCTCTCTCTCAATGTGATGTGTATATGTGTCACAAAAACTACAAAGATAGCATGGTGACATATAGAGGTCAGCATTATCGCAATTATGTCATCTTGAGAATTTCAGTTTTAATTAGCTACCTGGGGACCACTTAACAAGAGAGCAGTTTAATAATGCCTGACGGCATCAGGACGGAGCTCGCCAGCATTCTAACCATGCATTATATCAGAGCAGTGAAATGAACGCGAATAATGAATGTACCAAAAACATGTCATCTGAGAGCCTAAGAGCTTAAAGCATGTTGTATAAGCTGGACACATAGTGGCCTGACTGAATATGCCACTCACTTATCATCACTTCTGAGGGGCTAGGATATTCATCAGTTGCTTGTGCCAATGGCTCTGCCCAGTCGCTCGATCAATCAATCAAATCTTTATTTATCCAGGCGATCACCATTGAGCAAGCTCATTTACAAGCTCACTAAAGATAAATTGCATATTCAGAATTCTGCACTGAAAAAACAGTCATATTTTAAGCTGCTTCTTAAATCTTTAGGGTATCAGAGCTGTTCACCTTCACTTTGTAGTTCTCTTACCCAGAGAACATGTGAGGCAACACACTTCTATCCATAAGAGGCCTAGCATCCCTATAAAGTTAAAACTACCAACTAGATATCATGGAATCTTGAGATGAGCTGCAAAAATACAGAGGGTGATGTATGGTCCTTTATCGGTAACCAGTTTATTAACCATCAAGAGGTTGCCAGGGTGACCATGTAAACCTCGAGAGCGAAGCTCGAGTGGTTTACATCACCATGGCAATCTCAAGACGTTACACAAATCGATAACTGATAGAGGGACCATGACATATTTTATATTGTATGGTCCCCAGAAACAGTAACTAAAATGAAGGCGGCTTCTTACTCTTGCAGTTTCAGTCACCGCCTCGGCCGTTCCGGGTCATGTTCTCACTGCTGCCCCTGTTTCTGGAAGGCCATTGGTTCATGAGGAAAAAAAAGGTGTGCACGTGCGCAGTTCAGCTCTCTTTGTAATCCCAATGCTATGACGTACTCAAGAGGGGTTAACAACCCTGGATGTCATAGCAATGGGATTACAAAGAAATAATTGTGCCGCTTTCTAGTGGTAATAAGGGCCCTCCATACATTATAGTGATTTATAATAACTTGTGGACAGCAGTCCTGTTCTCCATAGTGGAAGTCACCTCATCATTTTTAATCAAACCATGATTTTTTTTTGTTTTTTTTCGAAGTCCATTTCTTTATTCTCTTCTTAAAAGTCCCCCCGCCCCCCCCCCAAACCCATCAAGCTTCTCTCGGACTTACTGGACTCCTCTTTCCCTCACAAATTGCCCCTCGTGGCAGGTAAAGTGGGGAGCTATCTCAACCTGCTGCATAATGGAGCCAGTTGAGGCCAGTGCTTGGGTCACCGGTGTGGGAGTCTGCGTGGGGCTGGCCGGTCACCCTGCCTTGTCAGGCATTTTTCCCCTCTATTCTTTGTTCTAGCCTTGAGGACATAGGTGGGCACGAGTGCACATGTGCACACAAACTGGTGCGGCGTGGCACCGGGTGGCATCCTTCCACCCCCATCGTAGCTTGGACTGCACTGCAACATGTGGTAACTCAGCTGGTATTCTTGCAGTGAAGCTGGCTGCTTTTCCTTCTCCTCCTCCTCCTCCTCCTCCTCTTTGGATGGCATTCTCTGGGATGATTGGTACTCCTCCCCCGGCTAGTCCCTGATTATTGAGGCTTCGTCCTGAACCCAGGTCGCTGGCATAACGAGCGTTAGCCCTACCTCTGCATCAGTGAGCCAGCCTTGATGGTTTACTTCAAAACATTCCAGACACTCATGAAAGGTGCTATATAAATCCAAATTATATTCTATTCCACAGTCACTGCACTACCAGTATCTAACACATTACTTTGTAAAGCAATTAGAGATACAGTGTGCATGAAAGGCACTATATAAATCCAAATGTAACCCCCCCTACAAATGGGGGTTCCCATAAAGTCTTCATTGAGCTTGCCTAAATGCTCACTGCCAGGCTGGTGTCCTGCATTTTAGCGGTTTAAATGTGATTACCAGAGCTTGTATAGCCTCTGTGTACTGTCTCTTTAAGAGCTGCCTAATTGCAGCATGAGTAATCTGAGAGGCAGCTCTATTGAAAGATGTAACTATTTGCTGAGAACCATTTAGAATGATAATGATAATGTAGTTTGTCTAACCTGCTTTCTTTGTAGCAAGAACTGTTTTGTTTGTCTCCACTATCTTGGTCCTGGACTGCAAATTGGATCAATCAGTTCTGGTGGGACCTAAAATGTAGCCGGACTACAGGAGCTGTCTGAATTCAAAATCTATAGGAACTGTGGTTTGAGGTTTTTGTGCCTTTTTTGCAACTGAAGGGGGAGCGCTTGCTTTGACTGACAGCCAAATCAGCCAACCAGATCTTTTGGATCTTGGGGAAGTCTCGGGCTGCTTGCAGTTTTTCAGTTAGAACTAAGCTGGAAGCTGAGCAAGAAGGAGCTGAAGTGATTCTGAGAGTAATCCTGAGTGGATTCGCATGGGAGAACTATGAAAAGACTGAGAGTTTGGCCTCCATGTCTGCCTGCTGCTCCTGAGAGGGAGAGAAGAGAATTATTTTGGACTAAATCCATGTTTGTGTGACTAAAGTAAGCTACTGAAGTAGGCCAGGCTCAACCTGAAGACCACCAAATATTTTTGCTGAATGCGATAGGCCTGTCAGGAGTTCCAGCTACCCCTAAGCTCCCGGTGTGTGCAGAGACTTTGCGATTGTGCCCGGGGAGCGCTTTGCCTGGTACAGTAGAATTCCCGTACATGTAAATGTGCTATGAGCTGCTAGTGGGTTGTGAGTTAGTTCCCCACTGTGTAAACTGTGTTCTGCTTGCTGGAAGCTGTATCCAGCCCAAAATGGACTGCTTCCGAACTTGTCTCCATGCAGTCTGGGCCTTGCCAGACTGGCCCAGCCAGACTACCCACTACACAGAGAAGCCATCGACGAGAGACCTACCTGGGGATCAGTCCCCTACTCCACACTTGAACAGGAATGACGCCACTGCAACTTGTGTGGGCCCTGCTTCTCCTGGCATCCCGGATCAACCACCTGCAGTCTTGATTTTCGTCCAGCCTGTGTCCAGTCTTGGGTATCGTGAGTAAATACCAGGGTAGCTCCCTACAACAACAGCTTAATCTGAGTGTGTCATCCGATTGTCTTGTTTTGTTTCCTTTACAAACTGAGCCCTCTGGCTCTGGATTACAAATATTGTGTACTGTGCATGTTGTTTTCCATCACAGGACCCCAACCAGCTGCAACCCCGGGCAACTGCCCTGGCTAGCCCATCTCTTCTCTACCTGGGTACCCAGAGGTGGACTGTGTGGGGGGGGACTCAAACCGCATGCATAACTGCTTGACTGATACAACCTTTAAGCTAATTAACCTGATTTTACCCCTTCCTTATTCAAGTCCCCTGAATAAATCAGATATAACTTTTTCTGCATGTAATCTGACTGTGGTTCCAGTTTGTGCTGAAAGTACTGTACTGTTGCTATTTGCTGTGCTTAACCTTGTTTTACAGGGGGTCCCCAGGGTCGAGCCTGAGTAACCAGCCCTGGTGGTAAGTGCAAACAGTGAGGTACTTGTGTGGTATACCAGAGGTATTGTGAAAGTGATTATTGTACAGTGTTCAGGCCACTAGAGGGGAAAGAGGGGGGTTACAGTGTCCCAGAGGGCTGTGCCCAGGTTAGCTTGACCACTACCAACCCTGACCTCCGGGTGGAGGCACCCGTTTCAGAACTCAGGCCCCTTAACCTGCTACTAGCCAAGCAGGCAGGGGTAGTAGCCCTTGGGATAGCGCCACCTAGGGGTTACACAAATCCTGTTGTATTCTATCACTCCAACACTACCAGTATCTAATGCATTGCTTTGTAAAGCACTTTAGGATACAGTGTGTAGGAAAGGTGCTCTATAAAACCTTATTCTACTCCAGTCTGTTCTATGCTATTCTTTCTGATTCTATAGTCCCTGCTCTACCAGTATGTAATTCTTTGCTCTATAAAGCACTGTACGATGCAGTGTGTATAGAAGGCACCATATAAATCCAAATTTTGTTGTATTCTATGGTCCTTGCAGTACCAGTATCTAATTCATTGCTTTGTAAAGCGCTTTGGGATACAGTGTATATAAAAGCCATTATATAAATACAAATTATATTGCATTCTACAGTACCAGTATGTAACTCATTGCTTTGTAAAGCACTTTTGGATACAGTGTGTATGCTAGGCACTATATAAATCCAAATCCTCTTGTATTCTGCAGTTCCTGTAGTACCAGTATCTAACTCATTGCTTTGTAAAGCACTTTGGGACACCGTGTGTACCACAGGTACTATATAAATCCAAATTCTGTTGTATTCTGCAGTCCCTTGCACTACTAAATGCTGCAGAAATCAGGACTGAAGTGCTGTAGGGAACAAGGGTCCCTGAACTTTGTAGCCCCCTTTATCTCCTGATTGAAGGGATGTCCTGCAGGTACTGAATCCTTATTGCATGATTGTATCGCAGTACAGCACTTGCATGCCGCGGATGGCAGCCAGTCGGTGAGGTGAGTGGTGAGCATGTGCCAGCCGCCATCCGTGGACCCTGTGGGGTCACCAGACACACCACATGTAGGCACTAGGATGGTGGGAAGGCTTGACATGCCCTAATTCATTGTATGGTGTTTCGGGGGGGGGGGGCAGGTCTCAGAATGCCTGTACTCACAATAATCTGCAAGCCAGTGGGATTAGGGGAGGGATGCCCTATAGTACGAGTACCAGGCACCGGAACAGCCTAGGGGGTTGAGAGACAGGCTACTAAGGTAAGTATGTGTGCCGGGTGGGGTGGGAGGCGGGATACACTGGGAGCCTGGGCTGTCTACCTACGGGGAATTAAAGTGCACTGTGCATTAGTTAAGGTAGGGTTTTAGAAGTGTTACCTAACGCTGGCCGGCCTGTTAGCACTTCCAAACCCATTCAGATATGCCCCAGGACACCCTGTATGGCTTCCTGATGAAGTGTCACGATTTGAAAGTGTAACACTGGAGTTTTATGCCTGCATCTTCACCACCTGGCCTCACACAATAAATGTTATTATTTGGTTTTTAGAGTTTGTCCTCCAGTTTTTCATTTTTAGTGCAGCGGGGATTGTGTTTTTTGTGGTTCAGCTTTTTCAGCCATCAACGGCTTAACCACGAGCAGAGGAAGCTGCTGTGGTCCTGTGTCCTGTACGTATGCCACTACCCGCATTATCATGCGCCTAATATCCGTTAGTGCTCGCATGCTAACACTTTTGGGCCACAGTAACTGCACTTCTGAATATGGCACCTGCCGTGGTAACCCACTGCTGAGCATGTAAATCATAGTGGGCACAGTGCAAAGTCATTGAATACCTGGGCCAGTGTATTTTACCTTCTGTGTCAAGTGAAAGAAGGGAGCAGCTCCCTTCCTCTCTCCCTCCCCAAATAAGGATTTCTATTCATCTAGTTTCTCCTGAATGTATATTCCTACCTATAGTGACAAGCTCACTGACTGACTCGTAACACACTCGGAGTCATCTTCGCTGCTGATCTCCTCTTAGTATCTGTCCCATTTGCTTTTGAAACCTAAGCTGGAGTCCACAGTCACTACTTCCTTCAGTAGCCTGTTCCGTCTATCCACCACCCTTTCAGTAAAGAAATACTTTCTCACATCCTTTGTAAATGTACCCCCTCCCCCCATCTCTCAGTCTGGGCTGTTGTCTCCAGAAATGCTGGAAATGGACAAATTCCCAGGGGAAACCCACTGGCTTTAATGTAGGATCAGTCATATCAGTGGGGAGTCTGGGGATATGTTTCTTCATTATATGTTACATTTTTACGCTTTAGTCAGTTTTATGCCTTTAGGAGGTACAATTTATGTACAAGCAGTCCTTCCTCATTTCACTCCTGGAACTGAGTCAGAGTGTTAATTTCCTCCTGGAACCAATCCCCATTTTCCTATTTCACCCCTAGTTTCCACAATGACCCTGTCACGCACTTTGCCCTGCTTGCGCGCCCACAGAAGTTGACCAATTTCTTGATTATGGAGCATCTCAGACAGCAGCTAGTCCAGCTTCCCCCTGCTGTGCTGTAGGATTGCCTAGGGAGACAAGTTTGGGGATTATGTGGGGGCAGGGATAAACCTGTCAGTATAAGTGTAAGCAAATAAGTACGTTATATATAGGTACAAGGTGGATTAGACAGGAGTTAGTCCTTGTAATCAGGTGAGCAGAACACAAGCTCTTTACCGAGCTCAAACTACTGGGACCCTCTCCTCACACAGATGTCTGCTGGGGCTTTTTAATGCCATCCAATGGCCAAGACCCTCAGAATGTTGCAGTTCAGTGGCTGCAGAACTCGGGGCCCCACCCCAGAACTTCACAGGTGCCACAAAGGTCCCCATTTTTGGTGACTGTCATTTAAAAATACTTGCTTACCACAGTTCCAGCTTCATTCCCCCTCTTTGTTTGTCCTGGAGCCCCTCCCCCACACTCGTTATCTGATGTCATCAGTGACATCATATGGTATGTTAGTCAGTTGGGGAGGGGGGAGCCAGAAGCCTGCCATAGAAACAAATGTTTCACCCAGCCCGTTGGCGCAGGGATAGTGCTACTGCTTGTGATGCCGGCAGTCCTAGTTGAGGAAGGAGCTCGAGTCGGAGGCTGGCCAGCAGAAAGAGGATGGAGCACCTGAAGGACTGCTTTTCTCTTTGGGGGAGCTCGCATGACTGGCCGTCTGACTGCCATCTTGCAAGGGCTAGATGGCAGAGTGGTTGGTTCGACTGATTCAGGGAGGGTTGGGATGCAGACGGAGAGTGTGATTTGTTCGTCATTCCATGTCTGCATCCAAGGGGAAAGAGAAAAGAAGTACAAAAATTGGCCACTCACCAGGCAGCAGAGGAAGACCTGCCAGGCCCTACGTCCAGTATCAGGCATCCATCTCCTGGCTCCAACGTATGCCCCTGGGCTTCATCTTTGCCACTGGCGGCTGGATATGTGGGTGGAGCTGCTGATGGCAGGCCCTGCCTTTGGGGGGGGTAATGCAGCGGTGTGTTGTGGGTGGCCTGAGGAGTCCCTAGGAGTCCAGGTAACAGGGGTTTTGATGGACAGGTGGTGGCGCTTGCAGAGGAGTGAGGAGGTCCTAGCTGGGAAGGTTGGGGGTGAATAAAAAAAGAAACAAATAATTCCCACCTGAGAAGTGAAACAAACCTGCTGTTGAAGTCTAGGAGCCTTGCCACAGGCTGTACAGCTCCAAGGGACCTGCTGCTGACATTTATGTCACTGTATGGTGCCCACATAGTAACACAATGGAAGAGGACTGGTTCAGCTTGTGATCCATTGAATTTTACACTGCGGTCAGCTGGGGAAGGAGCAGATGTACTATAGAGGAGAGGCATTTAGCACCCAGTGAGGAAGAGATGGAGGGAGGGGGCAACCTGTCCTGAATTCACCCATCCTTTGTCAGCCGGCCAAAGAGAGGTATTCTCACTGACTGTGAAGACAGATGCTTGCCTGTTCTGTTGGTGGAAGGATGGGTACAGCCATGGTGACCCTGAAAGGGGGAGTGAGGAGAAGGGAATAAAGGAGGAAAAATTCATCCAATAAAAATTAAAAAAAAAAAAAAAGTACCTTTTTTTTCCTGGGTGCTGTACAGCCTGCTCCCACTGCCCTTTAACCGCGAACATCCTGTTGCGCAGTTCATCTGGCCTCTGGTGCCCTTTGACCTGGCAAGGTTGCTGAGGTTTAAAGTTCAGGTCATGTGCAAAAGAGGAAGCGGATGTTACCAGATTAATGGGCCGCAGATATGGGATGTGCAGCACACCGACGTATTGTTCCCCATTCCCACCCCCAGCCACCATGCACAAATGAAAGGTCCCGTTCTTAAACAGCTGTTATAAACTGTTTCATGGAATCTGAGTGGATAATGGCCCCTTTGAAACCACATGAGATCCTCAGACGAGGTTTTAATAATCCTCACACAGGGTTTTAATAAGTAGAGCATTAGGCTGCCACGGTGGCCCAGCGACTGTGCATTGTGCTGCCTTTCAGGCGACCTGGGTTTGGGAGCGAACTCAAGTCACCACGACAGGAGGGAGGGAGGGAAGCCAGTCTGGGCCAGCTGCAGGGTGGCAGTGCACCATGGTCGGAGGTGGTTGATGGTGAGCTGTGACACCATAGCAGTCCCTGCAGCGGGGGCAGGGAGCTTGCTCCTACTACGGGGACAAACAGTATGTGTGTGAGGCAATCCAGAAGGCTGTGCTTATGTCAGGGAGTGGGGGTTGGGTGGGAGAATACCAAAGAAGAGAAAAGCCCATATTCATCTAGATGACAGTCTAGGTCCTTGGATTCCCACACAATTGGACTTTCAGTAGGGAAGAGAGGCAGGAGTCCATGAGGAGGAGCAGGATCGAGTTGCTGTAAAGGCAGCTCTTCTCTCCCAAGGAGGAGATCTCTGTCATTCATATATGCATGCATGACCGAGGCACAGGGCACGGGAGAAATGGGGACAAAAAACACGATAAATACAATAGTAAAAAAAAAAAAAAGGACTTTGTTGGGTCAGCCCATCGGCACAGCAATAATACTACCACTCATGATGTCAATGACCTGAGTTTAGGGACGAATTCAGGAGTCGGAGGCGAGCAGGGTGGGGGGTTAGGACTGAGTATCAAAGGGACTGCTCTCCTCATCTGGGGAGGGGTGGGGCCAGCACCCGGTGTCAGCCTGGTCCCTAGCAGAGGCTGAGGATCAGAACGCTGGGACCACATGCAAGGGGCAGAGGTGGGGCAGGTGCTCAGCGTCCAGCGTGCAGAAGCGTCTGCAGCTCAGCCACTGGTGTCATTGCAGGCCACCTCCTCTGCATCACAGGGATAGGAGAACAAGGAAAAATCACCCTGGCTGGCAAGGATGATCCTACGACCATTCGCAGGTCCCGCACTGTCGACCTGGCATGGCTCCCACTGGTTGCTGTCCAGAGGGTCGAGTGATGACTCTCCATTACCCAGGCAAGCCATGGGGGAAGCTGGAGCCATGTACGTCCAGGAGAAATCAGGAGATGAGGCTTGGGTTGGGGAGAGAAGACAGCCAGGGAGAGTAGTAGTAATAGTAAAAACGTTATTTTTATACAGGAAGACATGTCATTTAGGTTATACAACCCAGTTTTCAAGACTGCCCTGTTTGCATTTAAGTTATCTATACATATACATATATTAATTGATGGGAGAGACACTTAACATAATAAGTTTGAACTACAGGATTCTAAATACAGTACAAAGTACAAAGAAATAAACCTAAAATGATCAAATTAGTTTGGAGAAGAACAAAATTCCGATTATCAATCAAGTATGGCTTAAAATGCAATATTCTAGCTACAATGACAATGAATTTGGTTCACACCATTTATCTCCTGAACAAACTGTTTAAATGATGGAGATACTCGGGCAGAGAGAAAAAGATTAAAAAAATGAAAGAAGCCTTTGTTTTTTTGCGCACCATCCTCCCAAAATGTACCATCTTACAAAAGATGAATCAGAAACAGCAATGGGTACAATATGTGCACTTCAGGAAGTATTTCATCATTTTAAAAGCACACTTGGTGGCAGAAAAGTCCCACTTTTGAAACAGTCTTCTGGCAAAGTACACCAATTACCCCCAACTAAAACTGCGGGTCACTGTCTTTGAACCTAGATCCACTCTATGGTAATCAGACACAGTTACCATACAGTCATTGGGTGGTCTCAGGGATCAAATTCTAGTGCATTAACATTCCACATACACTTGCACGTATGTTGACCCTGTTTTTCATGTGATTTTTCAACTCCCGTTTTACTGTACTTAGTGTACTTATCGAACCATACACAGTACCCATCTGGGTGCCTTTTTGAAATATTTTTTCTGAGTCTTTGATCGAGACTGCCACATACGGAGAAAAGGTTTTGTAGCAGTGGCTTCATATTGGGACACAAGAGATAAAACAGAATGCTTCTTTTCAACTTGGATTCGCATATAAGTCGACCTTGCGTATATGTTCCCACAGGAAAGCAATGGAAATTCCACAGATATGTCAGCTTTGCATATAAGTCAATTCCCCTATCATTAGTGCCTAATTTGGTACTAAAAACTCAACTTATATGTGAGTATATATGGTAATCGTGTAGCAATTTAAAATGCATGTTGCATCTCTGAAGAAAACTTTGTAAATTATATACAGCAGTTCTAGTTGTATTTTTTGATATTTCTTGTTTTTATTATCTATTACTAAAGAACTGTATCTGGAAACCTGATCCCTGTGCTTTGGATTTCATCATAAAAAGGGTATGGTAGCGACCTATATGAACGCATATTATTGAGCGACTCAATAATAGCACTCCTGTATAGGATGACTGCTCCAATACAGCGAGGAATCCTGTATAGCGAGTGCAGCAGTGAACTACACTCGCTATAAGTAAGCAATAAGACATGATAGGGTGTGTGTTGAACAGATATTACCGCATGCCCAGGGGCGTAGTAAGGCACGAGGCCACAGGACGAGTGTCTTCAGCCCCTGGAAGTGCGGTAATATCTGTACAACACACACCCTGGAGTGTCTTATTGCGCTTATAAAATGGGCACCTTTTTTATTTTATAAAAGTTCAGACAAAAAAGTATGTTTATAAGTAGAAAAAAAGATGATTTAATTGTTAATATATGATAAAATAGTCCTTTCACCTTTTTAAAAGTGACATCATTATGTAGTTGTGAGTGGTACTACTGATTTACTTCTGTTGCACTACCCCAGTGCTTTTGTGTACTCATTACAGTTTTTTTTTTCTGGTTGTATTTTTTTTTTTTTTTTTTTTAATAGGAACAAGCACAAACTGGGGAACTAAATCTGATGGATGCTGAGCGCGGGAAAATCCGACTGGTGCCCTGCCCTACTGTTTGAATCCCAGTCCGGTGACTGTTTCTGTGGGCACTTGAAACTCCCAGACCGTACGAAGCTCCGGCTGCAGTCTGCTCTGTGCGGGTGGGAGTATTCGTGAAAGACACCGGTGTGGTGTGGGAGGCACTGATTGCAGCCCCCATTCTTTATTACTTCAGGTTTTGCTACGGTCCATTTTTGGTTTTTTTCTACTAAGAAAAATGAAGAGCGAGTGGCTCTAAAGCTTCCGTGATCTGCTATGCTGCTAAAACAATGGCGGCTTTTAAAAAACGAATGTTCCATGCTTAGCTCTGAACATTCCATTTAGGGGCATTGATTTCTTTGCCTGTACTTTTTTTCCCCTATGTGTAATACATATATGGCACTGCTTTTCTAGCCAATCAAAATGCTTTATTTGCTATGCCCATTTTATAACAGGATATAAGCAGGTGTGGTCCCAAACCCTGCTGAGCTGGCCATTTGGGATAATGGCTAGAGCCACCGCCTGCAGAGCCAGCAGACCTGGGTTCGGGTCTTACAGTAGGTATGAATATAATTTAACTTTTTTATAAGTCAGCCCCCCCCCCCCCGCTGATCATATTATTTTGGGGGGTGCAGGGGGCATAGCCCCCCATAAAAAAGAAAAGAGGCACTGAATTTTTCAGAGGACCATCATTGTTTGTGGCGGTCTTTCTAAGTTCAGGTCTCCCTTTTGATGCAGGCAATTCTGCATCACTCTTTGTGAACGGCGCGATAAGAGACTTGCCCTTCTCACATAATTCCAAAGGGTATTAGGACATGCAACTTCACTGAAAGAGTGGTGGTCTGAATTGAGGTGTACACATAGTCTAGAGTGGGAACTAGGTCAAAACCACGTGGACTTGGCCGGCCCGGTGGCACTGAGGGTTGAGACGCTGGATGCCACACCTCGCTCCACGCCAGCGACCCAGGTTCGGGAATGAGCCCGAGTCATCGGGGGTCAGCAGGGGTGGACTAGGATTGAGCATCTGATGACAGCTCTCCTAGTCCTGGGTAAAGGGGCGGATGCACACCGTACTCTGATGGTCCCTGGGGACGCCCAGAGGTACTGCAGACACGTGGGTGCCAAACTGAGGGGGGAGCACAGCAGATGTCTGCACGTCAGTGTACGGACATCATTGCATGTCCGTGCTCCCATTGGGGACAATAGAATGGGGAAAAATAGCAGCACTAGTCCATGGCAGCTTGATGACCTGGCTTCATTGGACAACGATGCCCAGAAGGCGTGTGCCGGTATTGGATCCTCACGGTGCGGAGGCATAGGGGAGCCTCTCTCGCCGGTGTAGCTGCCTATGCCAGCTGGGCATGACAGCTTCAGGGTCGGCGGTGGAGGAGCGGTGGCTGGATACAAACAGGGCAGTGGCTGCAGGTGAGAAACTATTACATGATTAAACAAAAACACGCGGACTAAAAGAGCAACACTGGGAGTTCAACCAGTGATCGTTCTACAATCTCTGTACAAACATTTAACGTTTAATACAGAATTTGTTTTGAAAGGATTTTCCCTAACAAATTCTGTATTGAACAGTACAAAATTCTCCACTGTGGAGTTTTATTCGTTCATTTACATGGAGTACACCAGAGGACTTACAGTACGCTGTCTGCACACAACCTCGCACTCCACATTAATTATTCTAACTCCACGGGGATGAATCTCTGAAGACTGTGCACAGAGTGTGTTAGGGAAAGTCCCACCCCCTACGAATGAAATTCTGGATTAAACATTAAATGTTTGTACAGAAATTGTAGAACGATCACTGGTTGAACTCCCTGTGTTGCTCTTTTAGTCTGCATGGTTTTGACCGCCTACGTCTGGGGTGTACACATAATTGTACACCTCAGCTGCACCTTGTACATACCTGAAAAATACTGTGCACCTCAATTGCACCTTAAAAATGTGTACATTTGCTAATACATACCTCATCTGGACCTTACAACTTAAAGGGACATTGTCAACCCCCTTAGGATGCAAAGTGTCTCTCATATAAAAAAAACAAACGTTATGACTGGCCACATTCTGCAGAGATTGCTGATGTAGATGGTAGTCTGACTCTTTTTCCTTTCTAAAAGTAAAAAAAAAAAAAAAAAAAACAGACTGCCCACCATATTTGATGTTACCGCACAAAAAACTGTTTTTACAGTCCATGATCAATTCCCACTGCATCCTTACTGGCCTTGGGGACACCCTGAACACAGTCTAGCCACTTATGATGCAGTGGGAGGAGACTATTGCATTGTGAGTGGCTGCACCTTTTGGGGGTGTTCCTAATGTTTAGGAAGTATGCAATAAGAGTAGATCAAGGATTTGAAGCAAACAAGGCTGGGTATAACCAGGGCCCCTGGTGTTCTGCGGCAGAATTTTCTGATTTCTGTGGCAGGGCTCCTTGACTTCTGCGACAGCATTTTCTAATTTCTGCGGCATGATTTATTAATTTCTCTGGCAGAATGCAGTCCTGTCATTGGCTAAATATGATGTGATGTCATCGATTACATCATGATGCTGAGCATAGAGGAGAGGCTTCAGGATAAACGAGGTGGGAAAGAAAGCCTGACACTATGAAAAAAACAGTATATTTATATGAAAATTCACCAAAAACAATGAATTCTGCGGCACTATATATATTCTGCGGCATGATGCAAATTCTGCGGCAAATTCCACAACCGCAGAACCGCAGAATTCCAGGGGTCTTGGGTATAACTACACCGTTAGCATTTCTGTTCTACTAAGAAAGGAAGCAAATATAACAACCAGCAACATCAATGAATTTTAAAGAAGGTAAGCAATCGGAAAATGTGGATGTTCTTTCTTTGTTTGTTTATGTTTGTTTACACTTTTTCTCCTCCTAGACCCTTGGCTGGCCCTCTTTCCTGCCGATCCTCCCAGTCCCGTCATTCGGCTTCTCTCTGGTCTTACCACTCCTTGAGCCTCCCACAGAGCTTGCCCTCCATGGCAGGGTGGCGGGGAGTCACTTGACCCACCAAACAACGGATCCAGATCCTGGAGGTGCCTGGGTCACTCATGCAGGGCCTGCGGAGATCGGCAGCCATCCTGCCAGACAGGGTGTTTTCCGTCTTCCTTTCCCCTCTCGTGCTGTCACTCTGCCCCTTCCCACAGGGGTGTCAGCACTGGGGCTACATCCTCGATGTGAGTATGCACTGGCGTGCTCACGTGATATGCTGCACTGCACACTCCTCCAACCCTGTGTCCTAGGTGCCGTACCACCCACACATCTGTAAGTGGCAGTACTGCAGTGGGACACAGTAACCTACCCCTACCCCCCCCCCGCTAAGGAGGACAGTGCCTTATGGGACGCTCGAGCCTCCTCCCCTCCTGCCCATCTCCCGATGTCCCAAGCTTGTTCCCGAACCTGGGTCTCCAGCTTCACGAGTGGTAGCACTACCACTGCACCGATGGGCCAGCAGAAAATGCGGGCTTTCAACTAGCAATAGTTTAATGCAAAACAGATTAACTGTGTCGTTATAACATTTAGTAGCGTGCACCTCAACTGCACAAACTTTACATTTAACAGTGTGTACCTCTACACCATACAGACTTAACAGTTAGTAGTATACACCTCATCTGCACCTCACAAACTTAACTATTAGCAGCATACTCCTTAACTGCACCATGACTTCTGCCTTGCACTGATGAATGGAAACCTATCTGTTTTTTGGCCCTATAGGGACACCATTGACAGGTCTGATTTCTGAACTCCCCTGCAGTATTTCCTGGTTACTGTTAGTTTTATCTTGGGCCACAGTATGAGCTCTGCATGTTTGGCTGGGTAGTGATATAAGCAATAAAGCATGACAGGGTGTGCAGCTACAGGTCAATTTCAGGCACGAGGCACTTGCACCAAGTGCCTTTAAACACCTGAGAAAGAAGTGTGATTGCTGACCACAATCACACATCCTTGAAGTGCTTTGCTGCACTTACTGGTTGCAGAATGTTACAATGTATCATTGTAAATGTGTTTGGACATAAAGTAATTCCTTTCTGTGGCTACATGCGCAGAGTCCTGCAGACGTTTTGCTAGGAGAGTGAAAAGGGACTCTGGAAGCATATGACCGGATACCGCAGTTCTGTACTTCCACAGTGCTGTGGTCCACTGTCCACAGTGGTGCCATCAGTGTTGGTGCGTTAATTGCCTGCCACCCCTCCCCTCCGTGGGCGCACAACCCTTCCCTTCCATGGGGCACTATTTTTTTCTGCCTGTCACTTCCACAGTGGTGGGCAAAAATAAAGAGCCCGCTGTGCCCAAGATGGCTGCTGTGGGCTCATTGCGCGCGTGCAGTGCTCTAGTGCATCGTCCGTCATGATGGTGGCCATCTTGGGCATGGGACTCCTTCTCACACATGCGCAGTTATTATCAGCCACTGCGCATACGTGAGTACCGTGCAAGTACAGCACCAGCTACAGAGGGAGCTCCGAGTTCTTTTCACTTGGAATCGCTGCTCTGATGCAGCCATGTTGGCTCTGGCCAAATGACTGTGAAATCATCTAATTCCTATGTTAGGGGTGTTACAGCAGTATTATAGAATGGCAAGGAAAGAATCCTGAGCTCTGATTGTGTGTGCCTGGCACAGTAATGTTATCCCAGCATAACATCACGGGTCTAGTCTCAGCACTGTGAACCTCTTGACTGATTGTTTGTATCGTCTCTTAAGAAACAAAAATAGTTTTCCACACTAACAAAAACATTCTTTAAAATAATTTTTTATTCTGTATATAACAAGAAGCCATTGTATAACAGCAATGATGCCCTCCAGGGTGTGTGTTGTGCAAGGATAATGTCACTTCTCAGGGGTTGGATGCACTTGACATGCGGCCTCGTGCCTAACCACCTAAGGCGTGATGTTATCCCAGCATGACACACACCCTGTCATGCATTATTACTTAATTATATCTCTTGTGTAGATTTACATAGCAAGGATTTGTGGATAGAGTATAAAATTTACAGTTCCCCGAGAGATGCAGTCTCCTATTTTGGCATTAGTTACAGCAGTATAACATCTCATATGCTGCATTACATAGCAGAGAATTGTGGGTACAGTAAGAGGTGTTACAGCAGTATTTGCCAGTATTACATCTCTCACACTGATTTACATAGGAAGGAATTATAGGGCTTACACGTGGGCCAAGTTTGTTTTCTTCGACAGAGCTGCCAAATTTTCCAAATTTTTCCCAAACGTTTTGCAACTTTCCTGTAGACTAATCCATCCCATTACTTTGTTATTTTTACAACATAAATGTCGAGAAATAATTAATCCTTTAATTCCACAAATTATTGCGATTAAAAGAACGAAAACGCTTTTTTTGCTCTGAATACGTTGATTAATTGTTGACATCCTCAGGGCTGCTGCTTCTTCTGATGTAGCATTTGATTTTATATTTCTTACAAATTTCAGCATTTCCTTGTCTGGCACCAGGTCTGAAGCGGTTGAATTTGAATGCCGCATGCCATACTTTATATTTTCGCAAACCTCCCAGCGATTCGTTCTTCTCTGAATAAGCAATGCTGAACTAAACTGCGAGTTAGGTCACGTGTGTTGTCAAGTTCAGACTCACCCAAGAGCATGTGAAGGCAAACGTACAAGCAAGCGAACTACTGTCCAGTCGTCTTTCAGCCAACATTGCTCTGCTTTGCATTATGCCAAATAAGTACTATAAAGAATACCAAAATCCCCGTTCCCGGATTAAAAAGGGAACAGCCTAATATTTCCCAAATTTGGGAACTTTCCCAAATCCTTCCCACAGAATTTCAGATTTCCCAAATTTGGGAAAAAATCCCACAAAGTGGAAGCCCGGAGTGGAGCGAGTGTAAAGCTGACCTAAATTTTCCTGAGAGATGCAGACTTCTATTATGGCATTGGTTACAGCAGTTTGACATCTCATATACTAACATAATATAATGTAACAGTGGAAGGAGACACATAGAGGGCTACGGTACCCAATCAGGGTGCTGAAGCACGAGCAGACATGATAGACTAACAGGCCTACTCTACTGGCGTCTAGTATGATACTGCATTGCATAGCAAGGAATTGTGGGTACAGTATATTGTCATTTTAAAGTTTCTTATTGATAGATGCAGTCTCTTATTTTGTTAGGGGTTACAGCAATATAATAGCTCAGATGTTGATTTTCAAAACCAGGCATTGTGGGTACAGAGTGTAGGTGCCAAAATTTTCCTTTCTGAGAAATGTAGTCTCCTATTTCTGTAATGGGAAGAGAAATATAATAGCCAATATGTTGATTTACATAGTGGGGCATTGTGGGTACTGTAAAAAAGCTGATCTTGTCACTCCCTTCTCGGTACAGCAGTGGTCTGCACTCCATGCAGCAGTGTAGTGATATTGTAATGGCTTTCTAAGGTACAGAGGCTGGCACCTTGAAAGAAATGCAGGCGTAATTATGAGTACATAATCGCACAGCTGTGCTGGTGGTTTAGCCAATCACAGCACTCGATTTTTCCCACATGTTACAATACAAAATAACCAATCTTTTTCAGAGTAAGACAATTCCCTGTTTACATTAACAGTTTGTTCATGTTGTAGAAGTCTTCAGGATCTTACTAGAGTGTGCACATTTTTTTCACGTGTGTGTCTCTTCTTTGCATTTTGAGGTGGGGCCTGTAATTCCATGGTACTTTTCCTGTTCTTTTTCCAGTGACACATGTATGAAAACAGTATCATTTAAATGTTGTTCCTGCTCAGTTTATCTATTAAATGCTGGAATTCCTAAGAGTGTTGTCTGTGTGTGATTCCTGAAATCAGACTGAAGGTGTTGAAGGTGTAAGGGAAAGGGAACTATCCCCACTTTTAAAACATTTTAAAGTTTAGCTTAAATTGATCTAATTAAGCAAATAATATTTACTTTTCTTTTGCACAAAATCTCTACCCTGTATTTAGACTTTATTTTTTTTAAAACTACACTGGCCATATACGAACATATGAAGAAGCCAGCAGAAGAAGGCCATTTGGTCTGTCAAGTCTGCTCGTGTTGCAGGGTCCACCACAGCTGGAGCTAATGTCCCTGCCCTCCCTTCCCACTCCTCCTATCCTCCCTACCCAAGATCCTTATCTTCCTCCTATGCCTATCCCACCCAGCCTGTCTTAAATCTGCCCACTGTCTTCAATGAGATTACCTCTTCTGGCAGCGCATTCCAAGTGTCCACCACCCTCTCTGTGAAGAAGTGCTTCCTGACCTCCCTCCTAAACCTCCCACGCTCCAGCTTAAGACTGTGCCCCCTCGTGTTATGATTGCCACTCAGCTTAAAAAGACTCTCCTTATCAACCTTATTTATCCCTTTCAAGTACTTGAAGGTCCCAAATCATGTCCCCTCTCTCTCTCCTATCTTCCAGGGAATACATGTTCAGTGCCCTCAACCTCTCCTCATATGCCTTACCTTGCTAACTCACTATCATCTTTGTAGCCCTCCTCTGGACCTTCTCCAGCAGACACTATATTAGGTATTGATGTGTACTCCTCAACTACACATCAAGACTAAACCTCTAGTGGAGCTGCACACCTCACTGAGGCATGTCTAACCAGTATTTTTAAATGCACACAACTACACCTCCTGACGACCCCTCTGGTCAAGGTGTAGGCCTCAGCAAGGTGAACTTAATTAGCATTTATCAGACCCACATCAAGTAAGCCTCCTGACAGCATCTCAAGTTGAGGTAGAACTCACTGAGTACCTAATTAGCATTTGTAGACACACATCAACACTCCTGAGTGCACCTGACGTCAACGTGTACTAGTTAACATTTTTTTAGATTCACATCAGCTACACCTTCTGACTACACCTCTAGTCAAGGTGCACGCCTTACAGAGGTATACCTAATAAGCAATTTTTTCTTTTTTTTTTTTTCATACAGCCTTTTCTCTCAGGTGTACTGGCTCCAGTGGGCTCTCAGCCCTATCCCTGCCTCCCTCACCTAGCATCTTACCAAGCTATGATGATATGGGAGCAGGGGCAGGCATGTCAGGATACAAACGGGTACACTTAGAAATAGTTAGCACACTTCAGCAATATGAGAAATTATGGTATTTAGCAGCTGTGAAGAATCTAACCTTGCAGTTTTCTGAGGAATGTGGAAAACAAGCCGTATCAGTATTGTTCACGTCAGGAGACCAACTGGTGTATGACTTGTGTTTTGTATGCATTATGTTCTGTACAAAATAAAGAAGTAACTAATAGTATAGATTGCTGCGAAAAGCACACTTTTTTGTTCCCCAACTGTTTAACCAGGAGAGACACACTAATCTGAAAGCTTGTTTCCAGGTGCGACCGGGGAGCACAGGGAAGTTAAGTGACTTGCTCATTGTCACACAGTGTGCAGGTGGGGGCTGTGGGATTCAAACCCAGGTCTCCAGATTTGCAGCTCATAGCCTTAAACCACTGCACTATACTGCCTATACTTTCCCAGGAAAGACATCCTGTGAAATCCACATATGAGGCCAACATTTAATGGATATAAGCTAGGGAGTTTTAGAAATGTTTGCTATCCTGATCTCAGCATAATGATATCACTCACTCCTTGCTGGGTAGTCCAATCGTAAGTATAGGCTTTTCTATTATGACTGCATTAGCCTAGCAGGCTAGGCATGTTATAATACAAATACAAAATGTATTTTGTGCTTACTTTCTGTGCACTTATATCCTAGTGGTCGCAGTAAAGAGAAATGCTGTGGTGAATATCTGTGTCTCTGTCTGATCTGTACCTCTGGTCTAAGTTATAGTATCATTATATTTATTGCAAAATCTGATATTATAGTGTTTAATCTAACAAGGCAGGCAGGGCTTCACTGTCTGGAGTGGTCCCTTTTCCGTTTTCTTCCCTGTTCCCATACGCTGGGGCATGCACAGAGATGCCCTCGTGTGAAGGTGCACAGACACCCTGGAGTCCCGCAGCCCCCCCAGACCCACACTGCCACCTGGCCTGGCAGTCATTCACAGAGCATGCAGGTCCTCCTCCCTCCCAGGAAAGGAGTGCAGCCATTGGGCACTTAATCCTTTCCATCCCTGGCCAACACCCAACAACCTGTGCTCACCGCCAAACACGAGTCATCAGTGCAGCAGAAGGTGAGGTGCCAGTGCCTCATTCCGCCATGCCACTGGGCTGGCCTAATTAGCATTTTGTAAGATGTACATCAACCACACCGCTGACTTACACCTCCAGTGAGGTGTACCTAATTAGCATTTTGTAAGGTGCACATCAACTACACTGTTGACTTACACCTCCAGTGAGGTGTACCTAATTAGCATTTTTATATGCACATCAGTTACACCCAGACTGCACTGTGCACTGCTGTTGAACCTCGTGTGCACCTCTCAGGCAGCAGAGCTGTTACGGTGCACACTTCATTTAAACTTCAGCAGATCATCAAATACACCTCTGCTGGGTCAGGGTGGTGGGTGGAATGAACTTCCATACTAAGCTGTGGAGGCAAAGACAAAAGTGGAGTTCAAAAGGAAGTGGGAAGCATATAAAGAGGTTCTCAGATGGAAAGATGAGGGCAGGGTCGGGGAGAGTAGGAGGGCAGGGGAGACTGACACCGACCTGATTCTCTTCCTAAACCCAGGTCGCCGGTGTAGAAAATGGAAGCACTACCACTGCTTTATCACAGCAGTATTTGTTAGTCTGCAACAATGTCATCATATAGTTGTCTAGCACATAGAGAACAATGCATGGGTAACCATGCATAACCAGTCTGTTGTGCAACAGAGGGATTCTGACCACCTCAGATCTCGAGAACGAAACTCAAGAGGTCCGTGGTAATCAGAACCCCAAGGTGGCACAATAGCCTGGTTGGGCATATGGTTGCCCATGCATTATTTTTTCATAGTGTATAGTCCCCCACCAAGAGAGTTGCCAGTGTGATTTCAACACCTTTTTATTTTTAAAATACAACAAACAACAAAACAAAAAAATGTTTGTGACCACGTCGTATTCTGGGAGTTAGGGCTGGGATGTGATGTGTGGTTGCTAGGAGCAGATGTCCTTACGCTTGTGGCGCAGCCTTCTATTTGCTGTCAATCGGGTGTGGGAGGGATTTAAAATAAAATGGCGGATGTGTCTCTTGCTTAGCAAGAGGACATGGGCTGTGAGGAACAGACTTTTGTTCCCTAAGCAAATTTAAATATCTGGGTGATCCTGCTTTTGGGAACGGTGCGCTGTGGGGACTGTGGTGTGGGAGGACATGGCTGTTGTTATCTGGCCTGGCAATTTATCCGGCTTCTGACCCACCCCCCTCCCCATATGCATGTGGCCACAATGGCATCCTGGGGTTGAGGGCATTCAGCGGCTTATGGTCACCCATACCAAGAATGCCTCCACTAAACTACCACCAGGAGCCGCTATGAGAGCAGCACACAGCAACCCATCATCCTGGGAGGGAAGTGTCCAAAGGATGCTCATGTCTCTCTCTTTCTCTCTCTACCGGCCTCCACTCCTGGCGCCCAGGCTTTGGGCACGAACCTGGATTGCCAGTGTGCCACAGCGATGCCCCATCGCTCGGCGCCAGAGAGCCGGCTTACAAATGTATTTCTAGCATCCTAAAATTCATGCTGAGTATATTTTTCATTTTCTCAGCTATTGTTAAAGCAGCTTTTACAGCTAATGTAATTATCGACTCACGTCATTAAAGATGGCTGCCACTAGCAATTGTTAAAAATCTGAAGTTACCTGTTGAATGTACATGCTTGATTCATACTGTGGATGTATTAGGATGGTGCTACCACATGTTTCTGATGGTAAGCAGCACAGCACGGTACTTGGTTATTTAATTTTTTCCGGGGGAGCATGGCACAAGTGGGAACTTTTAAAAATGTCAAAAATCCTGTATCTTGATTTAGCAGTAAAAGAAAATGAAAAGAAAAGTGGGTATCTTAATATTTCCACCAGATGAAAATTACTGACAAAAAATACTACATGGTTACTAACAAATACTGCTGCTTCACCTTCTCATTTTTAGGGAGGGCTGGGGGGATACTGGGATGCATAGGGAGAGGCATCACCAGCAGAAAATAGGAAGTTATCTCTCTGTACAGACAGCTGGTGAGACCCCATCTGGAGTACTGCATCCAGTTCTGGAGACCCCATCTCCGCAAGGACATAGACAGGATAGAGGCAGTCCAGAGAAGGGCAACTAAAATGGTGCAGGGTCTGCAAGAGAAGCCGTATGAGGACAGACTAAAGGAGCTTAATATGTATACCCTTGAGGAAGGGGGGGGGACATGATAGAAACTTTTAAGTACCTCAGTGGAATCAACAAAGTCCAAGAGGGTAGCATCTTTCAGAAAAAGAGACGTGCAAGAACAAGGGGACACAATTTAAAGATAGAGGGGGGGCAGTTCCGGAGCAATGTGAGGAAGTATTTTTCACAGAGAGGGTAGTGGATGCATGGAACAGCCTTCCTGAGGAGGTCATGGGGTCTAAAACTGTGGGAGAATTCAAGAATGCATGGGACAGACATAAGGCAGTTCTTGTGGGGGGTAGGAAGAAATAGGCTGTTGGTAAACTAGGATCTGCAGCCTATCCATTAGGTAGGGAAATGGGCAGACTAGGTGGGCCAAGCGGTCCTTATCTGCCATCAAAGTCTATGTTTCTATGTAAGCAGAAGGAAAAATAGATAGGGGAAAAAGTTGCTTTTTTGGGGTGGAAGCCAAAAACTTATTCCAATTTTTGGGAAGTCAAAATACGCACTAGCTTTCCAAATTTTCTAGGTCTTAAAGGAAAACTGCAGATTTTGTAGTGCCCTCCCACTGCTGGTAGTAAAAAAAAAAATTTTTTCATCTGCCTTACAATAGTTAAAATAAGCCTGCAAAGACCGGCCCAGTGGTATGGATGGCTGAGGCGCTGTGCGCCACATATCTCTTCAAACCAACAACCAAGTCTGGGGACGACCATGGGTTGCTGTGGGTCGGCTGGGGGGGGCTCCTGGGGGCTGGGAGAGGATTGAGAAGCCACCTGATCAGAGTGGTGGGCCATCTCAGTGCATGGCTGCAACCAGGTGGAGGCCTGTGGCAACCCATGGGAGATGCACAAGCAGCAGACATCACTCAGGTGTGAGGGAAGGAGCTGCAGTCCCGGGATGCATGCATGCACACTGCGCATGGCTAGGGGGAATGGGTGAAAACAGAAGGAAGATATGGTGTGGTCATGGACTGTATTCAGGCTTCAGGGAGGGTGCAAGGGGAGAATGGCCCTCCCCTCCTGCTGACCCCGCCATGGGGGGAGTCTGTGGGGGGGGGGGTACTTGCTGGCAGGTAAGCCTGGAGAGATGAAAGGATGGTGGGGGATGGTAGAGCGAGGCCAATGGGAGCCAAGATTGCCATGGATAGGAAGAATAAAGAGATAATAGAATATATATATATATATATATATATATATATATATATATACACACTGTATATATGCTTGTAAATATTCTACCAACACCTCCTGTTTACGAGGTTGCCCAATGCCATCTTGTGGGCAGCCTCTTGCTCCCTCAGCTGCTATATGCTGATTGGCCCTCCAACTCGGGCGTTGGTTATTAGGGTGCATTAGCATATTATGGGCAAGGAAACCCGCAGTTGCCCTTCAGATGGTGGCAGTCAGCCTTGTAAATAGTGAGCGTCGGGCCTGTTGGTGGCGTATTTACAAGCTTGTGGCAGTATAGCCTAGAGGTTAGAGTAACAAGCTGTGAATGAGCTTCGTACATCCAGCAGACTAGACCTGGGTTTGATGCTCACAACCTCCACTTGCATACTGTGTGACTCTGAGCAAGTCACTTAACTGCCCAGTGCTCCCAGGTCACCCCTGAAAACAGGCACTTGTGCCTAGTGGGCCTTACCCAGTTATATCAATTATTGTAAGGTAAATGAAAAAGTTACTTTTTTATCATGAGTTATCATGAAAATACAAACTGGGAACTGTACTACTGGTGGAGAATACTACCTTATGTGCAGTTTTTTTGTTTTAGAAAAAAAACAACTTTGGGAACCTAACATAAAATGCTATTGGTAAAATCCTCATTCTTTTAGAAAAAAACAATGATTTTTGACTGCTATGCAAACAATTTAAAGTCACTTCCTTCTTTTTTTTTACCCTTTTTTGAGAGTCAGGTACTTCCTCTTCCTTATTTGCAGATTTAGTTTTGAAAAGAGCTTTTTCCACCCTGCCATGTCTGTAAGAGATGTATCCTGTTCCCAATGATATACCCTGTTCTGGCCCGGTAACCGCTGTCTGCTCCTGGGTCCTGCCCCCCCCAACATCTCCCATAGTTTTTCCCCTCCATGGCAGGGTCTCCAGTGGGGGGGGGGGCCCTGTCTTTCCCCTGTGGTAGTCCACTCTATGGACTGCAGTTCCGCGTTGGTCGGTGGGCACCAAGGCCCATGGGAAACTCAAGATGTCCAGGCTGTCAAGTTAGACGGACACTGGGTTTTCTCCCCTTGTCTCCCTGGTTCTTTCGTCCTCCCCTGGCATGGACATATTCCATCAAGCGGCCTCAACAACATACAGTGATGTCATATGGAGGAAGCTCCCTTGACCAATGCAAGTGCCTCTGTGACACCAAACTCCATTGATTTTCCTCCCCGACTGTAGCGCACTGCCAAGCAGCTGTTGCTGTGGTCTGGCCTGCCTTCAGACGCTGCATCAGGAGTTCACAGCCCAGCTCTGGCCAGCGGCACTGCAGCGCAGTGGGCTACTGCTTAGCCATTAGGGCAGTCATCTGTGGAAATGTTTACCTTTTTTCATATATCAAATTTGATTAGCATTAAGGAGTTAACCGAAGCTCTGGTTCCTCCTGAGGAAAACGTGTGCTGGTGAAATTGGTTACCTTTATTGTACGTCAAATACTGCACTACTATGTGGGAGATCACTGAAGTTCTGGTTCCGCCTGGGGAATTATTTTCAACTGTTCACAAAATAGCATGTTCTGGTGAGGTTTCAGACCACAGAGTGGACCATTTCTGCAAATCATTCGGACTCAGTCCCATTGGGTCAGGTCAGTCCTATTCCTTTTATGCTGGACAAACTTGACTTCTTCTCTGGTCAATGTCAGCAAACAATCAATCAATCAAATCTTTATTTATCCAGGCGATCACCATTGAGCAAGCTCATTTACAAGGTGGACTTGCTGTTGGCAGGGAAAATTGCAGTTACATATAAATATACATAATACGAAAATGAACAACATGTTTACAATACTGATAGGAGCAGAGTATTTACATTCCAAGTCACATGTACAAGAAAGATATACATAACACTACCCAAACGTAACATATATATATGTGTGTGTGTATATATATATATATATATAGTTTCCACAGGAGCAGGATGTGTATGGATGTCATATACAAACCATAGAAGAAAAAAAGAAAGATTATTTATATTCCTGTCCAGCAGAAACACGTTACAGGCCTGGATGGAAATTCCTAAGGTATGGAGGTGCGCATAACAGTGTGCAAGCTTTAGGTAAATGCAGCAGAAGGAGGGTGGTGAATAAGAGGGATGCAGAGGGTGCTAAGGGCAAGTGGGGCGGGGGGGGAGCAGTAGTGGCAAGGGTTGATTTGGATAAGCAGCTGGGACTAGTGTTGAAGAAGAGAGGAACAATAGTCAAGCTCTAGGAGCAATAGAAGCAATTACAAAAACAGAAGAAAACCTCATATATTGCCCCTTAAATGGCATAACAGGCCAGGACTAACCTGTAAAGAGTTAAGCATATGGACAGTCAAACAGAGTGGGGAAGATGGGGACAGTTGATCAACATTGTGGAACAAAGAGCAGGACATTAGGGTCAGATAGGAAGGAGAGAAACAGAGAGAGATCGAGTAGATAAAGGGATGGATGGTGAGAGAAAGACAGAAATGGACAGACTTCAGTTAACTCCATGTTGGGAGTATTTGACTTCCAAAAATAAGGCAAAAACTTCCAAAATAAAGGAGTCATTGACTTCCACGTGTAAAAAACTGAATTGGATGACCTCCAAAATCGAAAGCATGGAAGCCAAGAGGTGATGGATTTTTTCCGAAAGAAATTGTACTTTACCAGTAACGGTTATATAAACATCCATAAATTGATCCTTCCTAGAATATTGTGTTCCAAACTGTGGGATCCGGAAAGTATTTTGACTTCCCAAAAACTGGAATGAGCTAGATTTTGACTCATGGAAGTATTTGACTCACATTAAAAATAAATTAACTTTTTTTTATTTTAGTCTTTGGTAACCAGGTAAGGCCCACTAGGCACAAGTGCCTGTTTTCAGGGGTGACCTGGGAGCACTGGGCAGTTAAGTGACTTGCTCAGAGTCACACAGTATGCAAGTGGAGGTTGTGGGAATCAAACCCAGGTCTGGTCTGCTGGATATACTACGCTTGTTCACAGCTCATTACTCTAACCTCTAGGCTATACTGCCTGCCCTAAATCCCTGGAAGTCGATAGATAGATAGACAGACAGACAGAGAAAGAATGAACAGACAGCTGAATAGATAGATTGCAAGATGACACAGATAGACAGACAGACAGACAGACAGAATGTTGAGATTGTTTCCATGGAGATACAGGAAGAATTTCAGAGTGAGCAACTAAACCAGTATTTACGGCACATGATGGACTCTCTGGCTGCTGGGAGTGGAGCCCTGATTGGCTGGGAAATCCCTTGGCTGGCACTTTTGCAAAGGAGACAGAGAGAGGGAGAGGGAGGGAGAAAGAGAGAGAAAGAGAAGGGCAAAACGTGAGGAGTGAAAGAAAGGGAGGAAAAAAGGGACTTTACCAAGAGGATGTAAAAGAGGGCACCAATGGTGGGAGTTGCAGTGCATCTTGTTAACCCCTGAAATCCAGGAAGAGGAGGTACACTCAGGAAGTGTTGTGTGGGAGCAGCTCGGAGCAGTGCCCGGCGGCTGTCTGTCCTTGTCTCTGTGTGGTCTTTGGTTTCTGTCTCTGACTGTCGCTACCCCAGTCCCGGCTTGTATATATGGGGCTGAGGGTGATGTCCCCTCCATTTAAGAACCTCAGCTGTTTCTCGCCTGTCATGTGCCAGTGTAAAGTGATTTGCAGTCACCGCACCCTCTCCCTCATGTTTGGCTGTAAGGTAAGCACTCTGCTCTTCCAATGTCTCTCCCCACACAAGGAACCTTTCCAATTTTGCAACCAGGAGGGCTCCCCTCCTACCTCTTGTCAGTTTTTGCTGATGTACCATATTGTTTTTAAAGTCTGAGGTTTAGGAATTTGATCTGTGCTCTAACTGGCAACAGCAGGTTGTTGGGATAGCTTTTCGAGCAGGTAGACTTTTTACCCATGGCCCATTGAGTTACCACACACATTTATGGGGAAAATGCCCAACCTTTCGGAACAATTATTTTATTCTGTGGCAACCTCCCCCTTTAGGGGAGGCAGACTGCATTTCCTACCCCCCCCCCCCGGTGCAGATTGTATTACCTCACACTATGGCTTTGTTTTCATTAGCATGGCTTCTGTGTCAGCTGACCTTCTAACCCTGAGTCTCAGAAAACAGCTGTTCAGTTTACCAGTACAAAAGTTACTCAACTTTCCTTTGCAAAG
The DNA here is from genome assembly GCA_016271365.2 of Neoceratodus forsteri. Lineage (NCBI taxonomy): Eukaryota > Metazoa > Chordata > Ceratodontiformes > Ceratodontidae > Neoceratodus > Neoceratodus forsteri. The sequence goes on along the minus strand of JADMNL010000029.1, from coordinate 209,424,668 downwards.
CATGACAGTGTTTCTCTCCAACTGTGCAACTCCTCCACTTCTAGCCCGGGCTTTCAGTGCCTCATTTTCCCTGTCAGATCTCTATTGTGAGACAGGTGAATATCTAATATCTTGGTAGGATTATTTCCAAACATTTTGCAGATTAACATATGAGCATGTGAAGAAGCCAGCAGAATAAGGCCATTTGGTCTATTTAGTCTGCTCATATTGCAGGTTCCACAGCCTGAGCTATTGACCCTGCTCCACCCCACCTTCAAAGCCTGAGTTCACCCTGGTTTGCCACTGGAATACTTCTCACTCTTCTCATGTCTGTCAGAGTTCTTCTGGTAGTGGCTGGTATGTGACGTTACTGCAAGCAAACCCACGGCAGTCCTTGCCAATGCTTTCAATCCTTCCCATACCATGACCGGATAACTTGTGCCCAGACCCTTAGTTATACTGTCTAGTAATAGTAGGGATGCAACACTGTTGCAAGCACCACTGACTGTGCTGGCAGTGCCTCCCATCCCCAGATCCCCCCCCCCCCCCGTGCTACTTGTACCAGTACCATAGTAATGCTCCTTGGCTGCAGTGGGCTGTGCCTGTATTGGCCATGGCTGCCATATTCTAATCCCCTTAGTGTCCCCAGTGCCCCTCGTGCCATTGTCCTTAGCTGTACTCACTATCAACAGCAGGGTTGTGCTATCTCAAGCACCACTCATTGTATGACTCCCCCCGTCTGTATTGGCTATGCCTCCATTGTCTTTCATTTGTAATTTTGCCAGTACTGGCTGCACTTCAATTTTTCACTGTTTTTAATCTTGCCTATATTTCTGTGCTTCCATGGTCCACCATTTCAAATTTTGCTGGTACTGACTGTGTGTCCACTGTCTTATCATTTTTAATCTTGCCCGTATTGGCTGTGAGTCCACCGTCTGCTATTTTTAATCTTATTTACTGTCATTGTCTGCCATTTTTAATCTTGTCTGGCAATTCATTGTCTGCCATTTTTAATCTTGCCTGTGTTGGCTGTCCATCCATTGTCTGCCATTTTTAATCTTGCCTGTGTTGGCTGTCCATCCATCGTCTGCCCTTTTTAATCTTGCCTGTGTTGGCTGTCCAGCCATTGTCTGTCCTTTTTAATCTTGTCTGGCAATTCATTGTCTGCCATTTTTAATCTTGCCTGTGTTGACTATCCATCCACTGTCTGCCCTTTTTAATCTTGCCTGTGTTGGCTGTCCAGCCATTGTCTGCCATTTTTAAACTTGCCGGTGTTGGCTGTCCATCCATTGTCTGCTATTTTTAAACTTGCCCGTGTTGGCTGTCCATCCATTGTCTGCCATTTTTAATCTTTCCCGTGTTGGCTGTCCATCCATTGTCTGCCATTTTTAAACTTGCCCGTGTTGGCTGTCCAGTCATTGTCTGCCATTTTTAAACTTGCCCGTGTTGGCTGTCCAGCCATTGTCTGCCATTTTTAATCTTGCCCGTGTTGGCAGTCCATCCATTGTCTGCCATTTTTAAACTTGCCCGTGTTGGCTGTCCAACCATTGTCTGCCATTTTTAAACTTGTGGTGTTGGCTGTCCATCCATTGTCTGCCATTTTTAAACTTGCCAGTGTTGGCTGTCCATCCATTGTCTGCCATTTTTAAACTTGCCCGTGTTGGCTGTCCATCCACTGTCTGCCATTTTTAATCTTGCCCGTGTTGGCTGTCCATCCACTGTCTGCCATTTTTAATCTTGCCCGTGTTGGCTGTCCATCCACTGTCTGCCATTTTTAATCTTGCCCATGTTGGCTGTCCATCCACTGTCTGCCATTTTTAATCTTGCCCGTGTTGGCTGTCCATCCACTGTCTGCCATTTTTAATCTTGCCCGCGTTGGCTGTCCATCCACTGTCTGCCATTTTTAAACTTGCCAGTGTTGGCTGTCCATCCATTGTCTGCCATTTTTAAACTTGCCAGTGTTGGCTGTCCATCCATTGTCTGCCATTTTTAATCTTGCCTATGTTGGCTGTCCATCCATTGTCTGTCATTTTTAATCTTGCCCGTGTTGGCTGTCCATCCATTGTCTGCCATTTTTAATCTTGCCCATGTTGGCTGTCCATCAACTGTCTGCCATTTTCAGTCTTGCCCATGTTGGCTGTCCAGCCATTGTCTGCCATTTTCAATCTTGCCTGTGTTGGCTGTCCAGCCATTGTCTGCCATTTTTAATCTTGCCTGTGTTGACTGTCCATCCACTGTCTGCCATTTTTAATCTTGCCTGTGTTGGCTGTCCAATCATTGTCTGCCATTATTAATCTTGCCTGTGCTTGCTGTCCTCCATTGTCTGCCATTTCTAATACTGCATGCATTGGATATGCCTCTATTATCCAGCATTTTTCGTCTTGCCTGCAATGACTATCCTTCCATTGTATGTCATTTTTAATGTTTGCCTCTGTCAGCTATGCCTTGATTATCCACCACATTTAAACTTGTACGTACTGGTGAAGCCTTCTTTGTCTGCCATTTATTTTGTCTGTATTGGCTCTGCCTCTGTTACCCGCCAGTTTTAATCCTGGCTGAATGGGCTGGGCCCTCAGTTGTCAGCCATTTGTAATCTGGCCTATCTTGCACAGAATACTTATTAATCCCTGTTTATGAAGTAGGCGGGAAGACATGATGGACCTAGACTCCCTTCCAGCCTTAACTTACTATGAAACTATGGCTATGCCTTGATTACCAGCCACTTTAACGCTTGCTTATACTGGATGTGCCGCCACTGTCCACCATTTTTAATTGTGCTGGTATTGGCTCTGCCTCACAGAAACACAGAATTTGTTGGCAGATAAGGACCGCTTGGCCCATTCAGTCTGCCCATTTTTCACTACCTACAGTATCACCGTAGACTCTATTTGATCCCAAGCTCTGTCTCCCTCCCGCCATTCTTTTCCACTAAGATTCATTTATGCCTATCCAGCGCATTCTAGTACCCGGCCACTATTGTCTCACCCATCACCTTGGCTGGTAGGTTATTCCAGGAAAAATTCTAAAAGTCTGAAAGCCTCGATTGTCCACCATTTTATTCTTGACTGTATCGGCTGTACCTCCATTGCCAGCCAGTTTAAATGTTGCCTGTATCGGCCGTGCCTCCACTGACCACCATTTTGAATTGTGCCTGTATTGGTTGTGCCTTGACTGTCAACAATTTTTAATCGTGCCTGTACTGGCTGTGCCTCCATTGTCCACCCTTTTTAATTGTGCCTGTATTGGTTGTGCCTTGACTAGCAACCATTTTTATTCTTGTCTGTACTGGCTGTGACCTCATCATCCACCATTTTTAATGTTGTCTGTACTGGCTGTGCCTCCATTGTGCACCATTTTTAATCATGAATGTATTGACTGTGCCACCACTGTCCACCATTTTTAATCATGAATGTATTGGCTGTGCCACCATTGTCCACCATTTTTAATCATGAATGTATTGGCTATGCCACCATTGTCCACCATTTTTAATCATGCCTGTATTGACTGTGCCACCACTGTCCACCATTTTTAATCATGAATGTATTGGCTGTGCCACCATTGTCCACCATTTTTAATCATGAATGTATTGGCTATGCCACCATTGTCCACCATTTTTAATCATGTCCACCATTTTAATCATGCCTGTATTGACTGTGCCACCACTGTCCACCATTTTTAATCTTGCCTGTATAGGCTGTGCCTCCATTGCCAACCAGTTTACACGTTGCCTGTATTGGCAGTGCATCCATTGTCCACCATTTTTAATTGTGCCTATATTGGTTGTGACTTGACTATCAACCATTTTAATCTTGCCTGTATTGGCTGTGCCTCCACTGTCCACCATTTTTAACCCTTGCAGCGCCGCGGACCAATATATCGGTCCAAAATACCTTTACGTTCTAATTCTGTCGGCAGCCTAAGGGTTAATTCTGCTTGTATTGGTTGTGCTTTGACTATCAACCATTTTTAGTCTTGCCTGCATTGACTGTGCCTCCACTGTCCAACATTTTTAGTTGTGCCTGTACTGGCTGGGCCTCCATTGTCGCCATTTTTAATTGTGCCTGTATTGGTTGTGCCTTGACTATCAACCATTTTTATTCTTGCCTGCATTGGCTGTGCCTCCATTGTCCACCATTTTTAATGTTGCCTGTGCTGGCTATGCCGCTGTCTGTTTTGTTTTTAATCTTGCCTCTGTTGGTTGCACCTCTGTTATCTGGCAGTTTTAACCTTGCCTGCATTGGCTGTGCCTCCATTGTTTGCCATGTTTAATCTTGCTTGTATTTTCTGTGCTGCCATTTTTAATCTTGCCTGTATTGGCTGTACCTCAGTTGTCTGCCAGTATTAATCTTACCTGTATGGATTGTGACTCCATCATCTGCTGTGCTTAATCTTGTCCGTATTTTCTGTGCTTCTGTTTTTAATTTTGCCTGTGTTGGCTGTGCATTCATCATCTCACATTCTTAATATTGCCTGTGTTGGCTGTCCGTCCACTGTCTACCATTTTAATCTTGCCTGTATTGGCCATGCTGCCATTGTCCACCGTTTTAAATCTTGGCCTTATTAATTATGCCTTCATTGTCTGTCATTTTTAACCTTGCTTGTATTGGCTGGGTCTCCATTGTCCACCCTTCTTAGTCTTTCCTGTCTCGGCATGCCCCAGTTCAACTGCTGAGCGGCTCTTCCTTTCTTCCAGTTGTATACCACTTGCTCCAGGGTGGGGGAGGTTTGGACTGATAGTCTGTCTGTGCCCAAAGTACTGTTTTCAACATTGAAGTGCAGGACTGGGTCCTGGTTCCGAATCTCTCGATGATCATCCACAGCGCAGTGCATTAGTAAATTCAGCCACGTAGCTGTCACAGGTGACTTATAATCCGGATCCTTAAGCAATACCCCTCCCCCAGAGCCCCAAATTACGCACAGCTGTGAACCTTGTAACCGAGGACCAAGATTTCAGAACCTTATAGGAATCTGTGGTCCAAAGGATTCCAAGCAAACTGTTCTTTCAAAGAGCATGTGATTCTGGCTGGAAATACCGTTTTAAGCAGCGGTGCAAAGACATTAGGCAAAACATTCAACACTACCCTTTGTTCATGATAAAAGACTCCAGGCATCTTCCAGTTTCATTTTGCGGTAACATTTTCTGGTTCCACCAGCATCTAAGTATTTTATAAATGTTTTAATTTATTTTTTTTTTCTCAAAAAAAAAAGATGGCAGCCTCATGTGGCTTAGAAATAGGATTGTGGACCCAGCATGGGTTAGGATCAAGAAGATTAAAAAAAAAAACTCATGGCACACAGCATAGGAGATACCCAGAAAAGTAGCTTTGACAGGTATTCTGATATTTTTATTGATTGTAGCTGAAACCAGCTTCTTGAAAAACATGTTTCATACACTGCTGCTTTAAAGGCAGTATAGCGCAGTGGTCTAAGGCTCTGAGCTGCAAATGTGGTGACATCTAGCAGACCAGACCTGGGTTTGAATCCCACAGCTTCCACTTGCATACTGTGTGACCCTGAGCAAGTCACTTAACTTCCTTGTGCTACCAGGTCGCTCCTGTAAAAAAGCTTTCAGCTTAGTGTGCTATTCCTGGTTAAACAACTAAAAAAAAAAAAAATGATTAGAATTTCTGTTATATTTATTGTGTTTTCTGTTTTTATCTATCATTGGGTCTCTGTTGCTAAGGAAATTTAGGTGGGTAGGCCAAGCAGTCCTTATCTGCCGTCAAATTCTGTGTTTCTATGGAGAGGGAATCCTTGCCCTTTGGGTTTCATCTGCTACTGATGCATGTCTCAGCGTGATGTCATAACCCCCTGTTTGTGACATCATTACTCATTTCTGTGGTAAGCAGTTTTGATTCATGAATAGGATATGAACGCCATGTGTAAACAGGCCTCAGGAGTAAATGAAGCCTGAAGAACAAGGATTCTATTTTGAGGAGGCAGTACAGTGTAGTGGTTAAGAACACTGAGCTGCAAACCTGGAGAACTGGGTTTGAATCCCACAGCCACCACTTGCAGACTGTGTGACTATAATCAAGCCACTTAACTTCGCTGTGCTCCTAGGATGCACCTGGAAACAAGCCTCAGCTTAGTGTGCCTTTTCTGGCCCAAAATTGTAAAAATAAGTAAAAGAAAAAAGAATTTATAGGCAGCTATCATTAGTAGTAAAGACAGAGCTGACAATAAAAACAGAAACAACGTGAAACAGAAGCAGACTTGTTTGTAAATATATATTTTTTTAAATCTATTATTTCTCTCTTCATTTTCCACCAACCTGTCCCCATCTGGACTGGTCCCCCCAGCCCTGTCACCTGACATCCCTGGGTTTTACCTGACTCCGATGTCCTTGCCACAAGACCCTGGCCAGAGGTGCCCAGTTGTTGGCGCAGCCTGTGAGGAACTGGGCCATCATTCAGTCACAGGTTTTTCTTCCAGTTTCTCCCTGGCCCACGTGCTTGCACTGATATAATGTGCGTGTTCCACCTGTGCAGAGATGCTCTCAGCATCTGTGTGTTGGATCCTTTCCCATGTGGTCCTGCGGAACTGTCACCCAGATTCCTGTATGTGGCTGCCAACTAGCAGGATACATGTACCACCCTCTCGAGGGAGGACAGCTGTCTAAGGGCACTCGGTCCTCTCTACCCGGACCAGTACCCAAGTAACCCAGGTCTGTTTCTGCATCCAGGACGCCAGTGTAGCTGGTGGTAGCTCTGTTTCCTTGCTAGTTGGCCTTCTGAATTGTGTGTAAGTTTTCACAGAGATCTCACCGGCTGTTCTTAGTCCAGCACCCTTCATCGGAGATGACTCCAAGGCAGTTTTTGTAAAACCATTTAGTGACCTAGGATAGCCCAGCTAAGACGCGACATCCTGTTTTCAGAGGGGCCCCGCACCCACCTGTTTTCAGAGCTGGGATGGACTGAAGCATAGAAGTTCAAGTGACTTGCTCAAGATCCCAATGGTGAGTCTTTGACTATGATGGGATTTGAACCTGTGAATCTGCTGCTTCACTGCTTTCTGCTTCGACAACATGACCGCATTGATTTTAACTGCAGATTTGTTTGGGATCCCTCTAACCAGAGACCCCTAAACAAGCTCTTAGCTTGCCATATTGGAGATGAGGGAGTGGGATGCAGGGTTCTTTGGTGCTTGAGATCCAGATAGGAATTTATTTCTTTGCTTCCTTATAATTTGTTGATTGGGAAAGGCACACTGAGCCATTTCCAGGTGTGAGTCGGGCAAGGGGGAAGGGGTTACTGTGGATACAGGAACACAGTAAGCATAATCACAAAGTACAGAGAATAAAATACAGCGAAAAACAAATTCTGTATAGGTCAACATATGTGCAGTTTGAGTACAGTAAAACTTGAAATGGGAAATTACATTTTCTGTGATTGAATAAAATAGAAAAATGTTTGTAAGAATGACCAACAATACATACACTGGGTATATACATCACTACATACAGTGCTATATATAACACTGTATGTATTACTGTACATATCACTATATGCAGCACTATATACAACACTATATACCAAACTATATATAGCACTAGATATATCACTATATGCAGCATTATATATAACATTATATACAACACTATATGTAGCACTACAGACAGCACTATATACAGCAGTATAGGTACCACGATATGCAGCACTTTTCTTTATTGTTTCTCCCTGTGCCAGCGGGTATGCTCAGACCTACTCCAACAGCCAGCCCTCCGATGCTCCAGGCTCATTCCCGAACCTGCGTCATCAGCATCACGAGCGGTAACGCTACCACTGCGCTGCCAGGCTGGCCTTTATATGTTGCACTTTATAACATTACATACAGCACTATATGTAGCACTATGTACAGCACTGCATGCAGCACTGTATACAACACTATGTACAGCAATATATATAGCACTGTATACAGCACTATATACAGCAATATATATATAGCACTGTATACAGCACTATATATATGCAGCATTATATACAACACTATACATAGTGCCATATACATCATTACATGCAACACTTTATGTAGCACTATATACAGTACTATATATATGGAGCACTATATACAGCACTTTATATAGCACTATATATATATCATTACATGCAACACTTTATGTACCACTGTATACAGCACTGTATACAGCATTACATGCAGCACTTTATGAAGCACTGTATACAGCACTGCACACATCACTGTATGCAACACTATATACAACACCATGTATAACATTATATACAGCACAATATATAACACTGTGCATCAGTATATACCACTATACACAACACTATATACAGTGCAATATGAAGCACAGTTCAGCACTATATATAAAACTATATATAACACTTTATACAGCACTATATATAGTACTATTTATTGCAAAACATAATAATATCAGCGCATCCTTAGGGTTCCATGTTAAAAAAAAGGAGGGAAATGTGGTGTTAGGAAGTTTTCAAGCCTAACACCCATCCCCTCCCCAGCCCCTAGCTATGCGACCCAAGGCCAAGCAACAGGGCATCTGCAAGTCTGTTGCTTCAAGCTACAGGTTTGGGTCCGGTCCATGCAGTGTGCCCATTTTCCTACCTAGCTCCATGCTTAGCCTAACACCAGGCACGACTTAGAGCTCTGGTAGCCCCAGTGGCGAGATCCTCACCCCACTCCCCAGATATCCCCTTCCCCTCTTCTGTCTGTGGGTCTCACTGCTCCCATATAGCTCTCTCACCCAAGTTTAAACCTCGTCAAAGACTTAGCTGTAACCACCTGGACAGTCTGTTCCATTCCTCCACCACCCCTTCATTGAAGAAGAACTTCCTCACATCCCCCCCACAAGTCTCCACCAGTGCCCTCTCGTCACTGCACCCTCGTTCCTCATGAATAAATCCTTACAATGCACCCTGTTGTTTCCTCTCAAGAACCTGTCTGTCACAACCATCTCCCCCTTTCCTTCCTAGCCTCCAGTATGTGTATATATATATATATATATATATGTATGTATATAAAAGAGCATTTTTCCTGCCATTTTTAAAAATGCCTCTTAAAAAACTGTGTCAACCCTTACCTCCCCTGGACTTCATCGATACATAAATCTAAACTTTTGGAGCCATGGTTTTTGGGAGGGAAGGGATCGTATTTTGGCTCCGTGGAGCCGAGTCATCGACCCCTTCCAATTCCCTGTCCTTAGCACCACCCCCTGTGCTAGTGCATTATGTGGTGTAATTATACAGAAAGTGCGAGGTGCACTCCATAGACTACTATAGGGGCTGGATTTAAAGTAGTTTTTTTTTTTTTTTTTTTTTAACAGATCAGGGTTCCGGTTCGGAAAAATCAAGGCCACTGCTCAACTAACAAAGGTCCTGGAAGGGATCAGCAGCTTGGCTCCACAAAGCCAAAATATGATCCCTTCCTTCCCAAGCACCATGGCTCTAAAAATGAAGATTTATGCACCAAGGAACTCCGGGGAGGTATGGGTTCATGCTAAATTAATATCAATAAGCCAGGAAAGGTACTCTTTAAGGTCTGCTAACCTTCATACAATCTCCCCTTTTGTCTCTTGATCATTTATGTGGCCCCTTTTTGTACAGCCTCCATGCAGTCCCAGTCTTCCTTGAGCTGTGGACTCCAGAACTGCAAGCAGTACTCCAGGTACGGCCGTAGGGACCTGTACGGGCAATATCACCTTCAACCTCCTAGTATCATATCCCCTTCCTGTTCATCCCAGAGTGTTGGGAGGCAGTACAGCACAGTGGTTTAAGGCTCTGAGCTGCAAACCTGGAGACCTGGGTTTGAATCCCACAGCCCTCACTTGCATACTGTGCGACCCTGAGCAAGTCATTTAACTTCCTTGTGCTCCCCGGTCGCACCTGGAAACAAGCTTCAGCTTAGTGTGTCTCTCCTGGTTTAAAAAAAATATATATCTTCCTCATGCTTTGTTGCACTAAGCAGCGGAGGCTCAATGTATTCATCCTGGTCAGTGTGCTTTGCGACACTGTACTGTTAGCTCTGGTGTCAATCAACCCCCCGTACAAATCATTCCCGGAAAATAAATTGGGGGGGAGCCAACTGATGCTGGCGCTAATAGCTTGGTGCGGGTTGCTGCAGAGCGGATTGACAGGGACGATGTGCCGTGTCACCAGCAGTTGATTAGGGGTTGCCACTAATGATACCGCCTTGGGTCTCTCTCCGCAGCAGTCTGCATCACTTACTGCCACAATCCACTAGTCCATTTCAGGGTTCCTTCCACCAATGTGTGTCAATTTGCACTTTTTTTTTTATTGAACAGACCATAATCGAAACCGCTTTTCCAAGTTTTCAGGTCTCTTTCTTCATTTCTCTAACTCTCTTCTCAGTGTGCACTCCGCTGCAGATCTTCGTGTCACTGGCAAAGAGGCACACCTTATTCTGCATTCCCTCCCCTATATCGCAAATGAAGATACTGAAGAGCACCGGTCCCAGAAACCATCCCAGACTTACCCCACTTGTGATTCTAGTCTCTGATCAGGCCCCTATGATGACCACACTCTGCGTACTGCCCCCAGTTTCCTACCTACCTGGTCAGGTTGCCCTCTATTACCAGGTCACCCAGCTTTTTAGTAGCCTTCTGTGAGGAATGGAATGGAAGGCCCTGCTAAAGTTGCGGTAAGAAGTTGATCAGGTTAGTTTAGCAAGATCTCCCTGCTACAGTCCCAAGCTGCCTCCTGTCCTGCAAACTGTTTGCTTCCAAGAATTCCACTCTCTGTTGCTTAATGATGGTTTCCAGCAGATGGCCTGTAATCAAGGTTAGACTGATCGGGCTGCAATTTCCCAAGTCATCCCTGTCTTGCTGTTGTGAAGTGGCACTTCATTAGCCCCCCCCTTCAGTCTGCTGAAACCACCCCCATGGAGGCCACATTGCAGAAAGGATAGAGCCAGGGTGGAAGCAGTCCAGAGGATTGCAACTAAAATGGTGCAGGAATACATCCAAAGCCCTACAAGGAGAGACCGTGGGATCTCAACTTGTACACCCTTGTGGGGGAAGATATGATAGAGACCTACAAGTACTGTACCTCGTGGAGATATAGAGGGTACGTGGGGTCTATTTGTTTTATTTTTATTGGGCTATTTGCTCCTTTGTGGCCACCTACTCCTGTCTTCAAGCCCCTTTCCACTCTCGACTCTGTCACCCTCTCCCTCTCCACATGGGGAGCAGGGTCGAAGAGCACCGGGGTCCATCACATACGGCCTTGGAGAGAAATGGGCTTTTCTGTGGATTTCTCCCACCCAGAGCAATGGCAAGTGCATGTGCGTGGAGGCACACATGCTACTGGAAACTGAGTGCTCCTTCCAACCTCCTAGCATTGAGTCAGCCCCCATCTGTGCTCTGACACCTGGCCTCCACCAGGTGTCAGTCGAGAGTGAGGAACTGCACCTTCCCAAACCCGGGAGATGAGAGCAGCCCAGCAGCCTCTACCATCATCTCCCAGCCCTCCCTACCCCCGCCAACCCGAGCTCACTCCCGAACTCGGGTCACCAGTGTGGTGTGATGTGTGGCATCCAGCGTCTCAACCCTCCGCACCACTGCGCCAGCTCGAGGGGTGCCTATTTCAATGAGAAAGTGCACCAGGAAAAGACAGCATGCGATGAAGCTGAAAGGGGGGGAAGTTCAGGAGGAATGAGCAGTACTTCTTTACTGAAACAGTGGTGGACGCCTGGAACAGTCTGCCAGCAGAGGAAGTGGGGGGGGGGGCAAAACCAGTGAGGGGCTTCAAGCACATGTGGGATAAACATGGGGGAAACTAGTACATAGGCAGGGAGGGTTGCCAGAAACCAGGTAGGTTCTGCAGAGGAAGAATGGGCAGGGACCCTCTGGGAAGACTGGGTGGGCCAAGCGGTCCTTGTCTTCCAACAATGTCAATGCTTCTGTGTCTCCAGGGAACAGTTAAACAGATATACTAATGATGCAGCCAGTGTCTGCCCCCACCTTTTTCAGCACCCTAGGGTGCACCCCATCAGGACCTGGCACTTTTTTGACCATCTTTAGGGTTTTGAGTCCCCTAAGCATCCTTTCTTCTGAGACTGCTCCTGACTCCAGACAAGTTTAGATGTAACCATGTGTCATGCTACATGCCAGGGTCAGCAGTCACATATTTTCTGACTGATGTTCTGTACTCTTAATGGAATGTGAACATTTAATAAAATCCAAATTTCTTCTTTAAAAGCATCCCCAGATATCTTTCCTAGTCTTGTTCACATCTAATTCTCCTTTCAGACTAAATTATTTGCAGTATCTATCTCAGGCCTCATGAAAGAATGAGAGAGAGAGAGAGAGATCATTTCTGGTAATATGTGGTATTCATTTCCTCAAGGGAATCTCATTTTTTGCTGGCATTATCTAAATCAGGCCAGCAAGATACAGGAAAGTTTGGGAAGAAAAGAAAAAAAATGTTTGTAAAACAGTGAACATTTTGTATTAGAACCTGACACGATGTGTGAGGTTTTCACTAGAGGCAGAGGAAGGCAATGATAAAGCTTAGTTTGCACCTAACTTGCTGACGAGGAGCTGTCGATTTTTCTCACGAGGCAGAACAGTACATTTTATTCTGAGATTTTAAAAAAAAAAGGCACAGAAAGAAAAAATGTATGAAAATATGAGTTTGGGATTAAAACACATACCTTACATACGCACTGTATCCCAAAGCAATGAGTTAGATATTGATACTGGCAGTGCAGAGACTGTAGAACAGAACAGAATTTTGATCTAAAAAGTACCTTTCATACACGCTGTATCCCAAAGTGCTTTACAAAGTGATGAGTTAGATACTAGTAGTGCAGGGTCTATAGAATAGAATAGAATTTGGATTTATATAGCATCTTTCATACACATTGTGGCACAAAATACTTCATACAGCAATGAGTTAGATACTGGTAGTGCAGAGACTGCACAATAGAAGATATAGAGAATATTGTTTGGGCAAACATATACAACAAGGTTGTGTTTCCATCGAGGGGTTGAGATGACAGCATATGAACCTCTAGAGCGAAGCTTGAGAGGTCCATGCTGTCATCTCAGCCCCGAGATGGAAACACATGCTGAGTTGTATGAGGTTGCCCATATTTTATTTTACACAGTACATGTTTTTTTACACTAGAGTAACAGACCCCACTGAAGTGAAAACAAAAAACCTTTCAATTTTTTGTTCTACTTGCATATCAAAATCAAATTTCCAGACTTTTGAAAGGTAAAAGGTATGACTTTGGGCACTGGGTGGTTAGTAAACAGCTAGGTATAGAGTAAATGAGAAATTTTAAATTGTATGACCTTTGAACTGTGCATAACAACTGTTCGGAATGCACATAACACTTTAAAATGCGCATAACAGTTGAGAATGTGCTTAACAAGGATTTTGAGCAGGCTGTTTTTTATACATAACAAAGGGTAACCATATACTATAGATTTAAATAGCGCATGTCACACACTGTATCACAAAGTGCTTTACAAAGCATTGCGTTAGATAGTAAAAGTGAAGGGACTGTAGAATGGAATAGAATTAGGATTCATATAGCACCTCTCATACACAGTACATCCCAAATGGTTCACCCATTTTTCAGCGCAGTATAACCTGCGTGGTCAAAAGAAGTGCTGCAGGGAGACCCCAAAAGCGTGCGGTCAAAAAGTGCGCTAAAATTATATAAACTAAGTCCAAAACATGCACGCTGTTTTGACCGTGCGCCCATCCTTTACGTGATCTTGACAGTATACCATTCCAAAGTGCTTTAAAGATCCCCTTTTCTGATGCTTACCCTGGGAACACTGCATGACCCTTTCCTGCCCCCCAGTTCCAAAGTTGTATAAATTTAAATTTTCCTGTGCCTGTACTGTGGAAGGGAACTATTTAGGCTTTGTGGAGCGGACAGCCTGGTCACTTCCACTCCCTATTTGGAGCACTGCCCCAACACTGGCACATTTTGTGATGTAAAAGTATGGACAGCAAGGGGACACGCTCCATAGACGTGTATAGGGCTGCTTTTCAAAGTTCGCTTTTTTTAATATTTTAGATGCCCAGTCCAAATTAAATCACGGCTACCACTCAACTAGCAAGGGCCTGTGTTTCTGGGGGAGGGGGTGGATTTGGAAAAAGAGCAGAAAAAGTACTCTTTAAAACTATTTCAAGCACCTCCCACTCCCTCCATGCCAGTGCTTCGTTCCTCCCTAATGCCAGCTATCTCCAGCAACTCTATGCAATCGCCTCATTTATTTTGCCAACTTAAGCTCTTACTTCTGTCCTGGTTGTCCTCTGCCTGTTACTGTGTCCTCCACCTCGACTGCACCTACTTGTGGTCTTTCGTCTGGTACAAAGCACCTTATCTTTACTTATAGCCAATATGCAACCAGGTTCTCGTTAAACTTGTACATTACTAGGTAAGCTACTAGGCCCTGCTACCGGCATTCCTGTGACTGCTGTAACCACGTTACTGTACCTGCTGATTTCCTCTTGTATGCCTGATTATCGCCTGCTGTTCTTCACAGCTGTACTGTTTCAATTGTAAATCATGATGTTGCTTGTATTGTTGTTATTCCCATCCGTGTATTTCAATTGTAATTGATCATGTTTGCTTGTATTGTTCCCTCCCCCCTACCTCGAGTCGCACCTGGAAACGAGTCTCGGCTCAGTGTGCCTTTCCCGGTTATCAACTTTTAAATAAATAAATAAAAGCAATTAGTTATATACAGGGGCAAGATTTTCAAAACGGCGAGAATACCACAAACCCCAGGTGTGCCGAGCGTATGGGGCTTGTGACATTCTCCTGGCCGGCAACTGAGATGTTCTATCCCGTGCGCCAATCACTACGTGTTAGACCAACGTTTTGTGGTCAGCTTGCAGCAATCCCGAGGGCCTTTTTTTTTATTTACGGCACTTGCACCGGATATTTGGCGCAAGCTGTTGTAATTAATGGAAACTGTCGCAACTGCGCCTGAGAATGTAAAATCGGGTGCAGGTGCGGCAAATGGGTTTATTGCACCACCAGAACCTAAGTGCCATGACGCACGGCTTGTTGCAAGTCCTGTGCCATGCTTTGAAAACTCTGCCCTAGGAGTGTAGGGACTGTAGAATGGAATCGAATTTGGCTTTATAGAGCTCATCTCATACACGCTGTATCGCAAAATCTTTACAAAGCAATGTCTTAGAGTCTGGCAGTGTGGGGACAGTAAAGTGGGGCACAACATTAGAGTTCTATAGCACCTTTCACGTGCACTATGTCCCAAATTGCCCTACAAAGCAATGAGTGATGCAGGGAACTGTGGAGCAGAATATAATATCAATTTATATAGGCACACTCTGGGACCGCTGTCCACACCCGAGTAATGTACAGACCTCCAGCACAGGGCGAGGAGATGGATAAGGCACTTGGAGGATGCCATCAACAGAAGGGCAAGAAAGGGGGAGGTGCCGCTAGTTGGCGACTTCTGACAGACGTGGAGTGGAGCCTTTCAGCTGTGGCTTTGGCAAGGAGTAGAACCAGCCTTGACTCCCTTCAAGGGGATTTTCTCAGGCAGCTAGTCAGAGAACCCACTAGAGATGGGGCAGTGCTGGACCTGTTGTTGTTGTATAGTCCTCTAGGTGCCAGTGATCACCATACAGTGAGGTTCAACATAACGATGGGAGCAGGGAAAAGCAGTCTTAAAGGTGAACAAGGCTGTGGGATCAGATGGGATACATCCCAGGGTACTAAAAGAAGTGAGGGGGTACTGGGTCAATATAGTGCTACTAAAACAGCGTGGCAATAGCCGCGCTGTGTAAAGTGCTGAAACCTTTAGAGCGACAGTGGTATAACAGCAGTAGGGAATTACCGCTACCCTGTCACTGTGTGCTTGAACTGTGTATGGTTCAAGTTGCCATGTGGTATGGCACCTGGCGAGCTGCTCCCATGGTAGAGTGGCTAAGGCACCAGTACGCGGCAGGAATGGAGACCTGGGACCACGGTTAGGTTCCTCTCCTGGAGTTGCTACTTTCTTTTCTCTCGAAAGAACTAATTTTCCTCTCTTCCACGAAGTCTAAGCCCCCTCGGAGATGATTATTTTTAGTCTGGGGGGGTGTGGGGAGTGGAGCCACCCCCTCAAAAATAAAGAGGTCCCATTATTGTCAATGGATGTTTGCTGTTGTTGTAGGGTTAGTGTTTTGTCCGATGTTATGTCGGAATATGGCATTCTGGTTGTGCCATTTATTGCTGCGCTGTTTTTGGTGGCGACATTATGACCCCGTGCCGAGGGGGTACTAGCTGCCCCACTGACGGCCTTCTTCAGCAGCTCACTGTAAACAGACAAGGTTCCGGAGGACGGGAGAAGGACTGATGTTGTCTATTTACATAAGAGCACCAAGGAAGAGGCTAACAACTACAGGCCAGTCAGTCTTACTTCAGTTATGGGGAAATTAATGGAAACCCTACTAAATTAAAGGGTGGTAGAGTATGTTAAATCCAATGGGCTGCAAGACCAAAGTTATCATGGTTTCACAGGGGAAAGGTCATGACAAATTAATCTTATAGATTTCTTTGAGTGGGTGACCAGGGAAATAGATCAGGGGAGGACAGTGGATGTGGTTTATCTGGATTTTAACAAGGCCTTCAAAACTGTGTCTCATAGGGGCTGATTGAGAGGTTGACCATGCTAGAAGTGGGATCCAAAGTAGTGAACTGGGTCAGAAACTGGTTAATAAATAGCAGCCAGCGGGTGGCTGTTAACAGCACTCACTCTAACGATGGGAGAGCGACCAGCAGGGAAACACAGGGCTCGATACTGGGACCAGTCCACTTCAGTGTCTTCATAGAGGACATTGCAGAAGAACTGGAAAGGAAGGTATGCCTTTTTGGAGATGATACCAAAATCTGCAATTGGGTGGACATTCAAGAGGGACTGAAGAAAATGAGCAGGAAACTCGAGGAATGGTCAAAAACATGGCAGTCGGGATTCAGTGCCAAAAATGCGAAATCATGCACCTAGGGCATAGGAACCTCGGCGTCGATTATAGGACGGGGAGGTACTGACAATCACTAGATGGGAAAGCAACCTTGGAGTTATCATATCTGGGGAGCTCAGGAAGGCAGGGCAGTGTGACAAGGCAGTGAGCAGGGGTAGTGGGATGCTGCAATGCACAGGGAAGGGTATCTCCAGCAAGAGGAGGGAGGGGGGTGTTTTGCTGCAGTATCACTCGCTGGTGCGACCCTACCCTGGAGTATTATGTCCAGTTTTGGAGATCACACCTAAGAAAGGACATCGACAGGGTGAAGGTGGCCCACAGGAGGGCAACAAAAATGGTGTAGGGTTTGCACAAGAAACCCTATGAGGGGAGACTGATGGATCTCAACGTGTATAACCTGGGAGAGAGCGGTGACATGATCGAGACCCACAGGTACCTCACAGGGGTGAACAGGATGCAGATAGTGAGTCTCTTTCAAATGAAAATGAGCACCAGGATCATGGGGTATGTTCACATACATTATCATTTCATACACACAGTGTGCAGGGAGGAGGGAGGGTTGGGAAATTATTTAACCAGGAAAGGCACACTAAGACGGAGCTCGTTTCCAGGTGCGACCTGGGAGCACAAAGAAGTTAAGTGACTTGCTCTGGGTCACAGAGTATGCAAGTGGGGCTGATGGGATTCAAACCCAGGTCTCCAGGTTTGCAGCTCAGTGCCCTTAACCACTATGCTATATTGCCTCTTTATCACAAAGTGCATTACAAAGCAGTGAGTCAGATACTGGAAATGCAGGAATGGTAGAATGGAACAGAACTTGGATTTATATAGTACCTTTTATATACGTGTCCCGAAGTGCTTTACAGTTCAGTAAGTTAGATACTGGTAGTGCAGGGACAGTAGACTAGAAAAGAATTTAGATTTATATAGTGATTTTCATGCACACTATATCCCAAAGTGCTTCACAATGCAGTGAGTTACTGGTAGTGCAGGGACTGTAGAACAGAATAGAATTAAGATTTAAATAGCACCTTTCGTGCACACTCCATTCCAAAGTGTTTTACAATACAGTGAGTCACAGCTAGCGCAGGGACTGCAGTCAGGCATTTGCAACCCTTAATACCAGAGCATCCACTCGCCTATCTGCACGATTGCAGTAAGGCATGACAGGGTATTTCTTATGCTGGAATGATGTCACAAGGGAGGCAGTATAGCACAGTGGTTTAAGGCTCTGAGCTGCAAATCTGGTGACATCTAGCAGACCAGACCTGGGTTTGAATCCCACAGCTTCCACTTGCATACTGTGTGACCCTGAGCAAGTCACTTAACTTCCCTGTGCTCCCAGGTGGCACCTATAAAAAAGCTTTCAGCTTAGTGTGTCTCACCTGGTTAAATAAATATAAAAAAAAAAAAATTGCCGGCTGGGTTGTTTTGATCACGCAAGTGACGTTAACCGACTTCACATACTCCCTGGAGAGTTCTGACTATGATCATCAAATGGATTCTTGGTAACCACTCTCTCATGCCTCTGGCTTCACTGGGATCTAGCTACGGCAGATGTGGCATGTGTAAAGGCTCTGTGTCTAAGGGTAATGACTGTGTGCCCGCCGAAGGGTCCCCCTACAACAACACCCACAGTCACTACGAATCCCAGGTCTCCAGTCATGAGGTAAATACAGCTTGGACCTCTGCCCTGACAGGAACAAATGCTCAAACACAGAGAATTAAGCAGCAGTCACACTTTACTGAACTTGTCCTCAGTTACAGTCTGTAACAGTGGTTCCCAGCTGCTCTCGTTATTGGCACTGTACGAACAGATTCAATCCAGACCCTGGACACGATTCAGGACCCTTGGAGTCCCTTATTAAAAAGGTTGTGTCCTGCGCACACATTTGGAGCTGCACAGCCCCCCACCATTCTTTATTACATTTCATATCCACACAGCAGTGGGTGAGGTAATGCCTTGAGTCGGAGCCTGCTCTACACCATGAAACTCATCGCTGCTCCTACTATTCGACTGCTTTATTTTTCTGACAGGTGTCACGTTCTTTGCCTTTGTGGCACCTGGTCAGTGAGTCATGCAGGAGGCATTCACTGCTGGAGAGACACTTGTTCCTTGATTTTGGTTCACTGGTTTGGCTTCCATGGGACTCTTGGTCCCGGGGGGGCACTTTTGCTGCATACTAGACCAGTCTCCTCTTGGAGCAAGGAGGCCACTCCTTCAGCTTGTGACTCGCTTAACAACTCTACTCACTGGATGGTCTGCTGGGCACAGTGTGGCAGCATGTACTTCAGCCTGCCATTGGCAGTGGCTGGCCATCACCCCTGCCACTTTGCCGGCAGCAGCAGTTCCAGTATGCATACCAGGATTGGGATTTCCTTAAACGTTAATGCAGGCCTATCTCCTACCTTAGGCAGCAGTCTTGTCTCTCTCACCAGGTGTCTTCTCCTCCTCAACAGCTCTGCTGGCAACATCTCTTGGGCACAGGGCCGCAAACTGGCTGTGGACAAAGTTGAAAACTCCACAATTTACATAGTGTGGAGCGTAGTACCATAATTCACATAGTAAACATAGAAACCTAGAAGCGGACAGCAGAAATATGCACAATTGCGCAAATGTTATTACTCGAATTGCTGCACTTTGCATGCACTACGCAGTTGCAGCAAATTTAACCATGTGAACTGATGCACTTTGCAGCAAACATTTGTGGCAAAGTTTGAACTCATCAATTCGTGTAGACGACTTCGCATAGTGCACACTATGTGAATGATATGCATACTGCGTAATGGATAAATTTGCTGGCAAATTATAAATTTGCAAAGCTCCTACCACAAATACCCCAGGTGACACTCTATCTCTCCTTGGGGACAAGAAAGGCTGCCAGGAAGTGCCCTTTGGGGGAAGCCCCTCAGGGTCCCCACATCCTCCCGGTGTGTCCCCTTACATTTCCCCTCTAATTACAAGCTATCTACATTAAATGTTCCCCCTCCCCCCCGGGATCCCTTCCCTAGGATCTGTGCTGCTGTCTCGGGCCCTGTCCCTGGAGGCTTCCAAGCGGCTAGGCATCTTGGTGATCTGGTCTCTTTAAGTACGATCTAACAACAGCTGGTAGGTACGAGGTCCTTGTCACCTCAGGGAAAAGGCTCCTCGAGGGCACCCTGTCATCCTCCTTTCTAGTAATAAGCCCCTCTCACTGGGTTGTACCAGTCACTACCAGAAGGTAGTTTCCAGATCTGTCAGTCAGGTAATCAACCCTTGACCACTACTGGTAGGAGGAAGTTGTTACATGTAGAATAAACAACATGCTTTTGTTAGGTTTTTTTGCTAAATTAGTTTCAAACCGGGATGTTGTACTGAAATAGCATTATGGCAGGAGCTGCATCAGACCGGGATGTTATACTGAGGTAACATCATGGCAGGAGCTGCTTCTAAACCAATCAGCATTTAGGTTTTTTTGTATCCGTGTTACTACTACGCAATAATACACAACAGGGTGTGGTGTGTCATAGGATAGTGTCATGGCTTGGCTGCGTTGTGAGGCATAACAAAACATAACCAACCCTGGAGTGTATTACTGTTGTTATGCAATTGATCTATTTTTATGTATTACAAAGCAAAAAAAAAAAAAAAAGTATATAAATATTTGGGTAACACTTTGAGTGGCAATTAACTACACTGTAGTTACAGCATAACTATACTGTAACTATATTTGCAATTGCAACTTGTAACTACAGTGTAATTACCCCCGTTGCATGTAATTAATGATTACCTACCCCCCCCGGTTACACTGAAACGGACACTTAAAATAAAGTGTGGTAAATATTTTTATTGTATTTTTCATGTGTATACACTGTATATGTTAAATGAAGTTCTCTTTTGTTCTGCTTTGGCCAGTAGGTGGTGCTGGTCTGAAGTCTGTGGTGGACTGTGGGGTGGAGGGATTTGAAATAAGTAAAAAAGGCTGGCTGGGACTTTTTCTTACCCATGAGTATGTGCTGGGATTTGATCAAGGATAAGAAAACATCTCAACCAATCAAGTTGCTGGATTTTTTTTTTCTATCCATTGCGTAATACAGCCAGCATTATTCAATTCAAATGTATTAGGGACTGTAACCATTGAGACAAGCTCATTTGCAATGGTGTCCCTTCAAGTACAGAAGTTACACATAAAAGTTTCAGTTACAAAAGTACTATAGCTATATAGGTATATATGTAATAGATAACCCACTCTAAGGTGTGCGGTCGTGCTGTCATATGCGCACGAGTCCGCAGGCCGAGTGCATCAGCCACACAAGGCGTATGTATATCAGAGCATGACTGCACACCCTAGGGTGGGTTATCTATCTTATAAAATGGCAAAATTGTTTTGGAGGGGGGTGAAAGTGCAGGTGTGTGGTCATGTTCTGATATATATACACACATATATTCCATGCAGTTATAGTTAGGGTTAAGTAGCCACTTCTATGTTAAGCCCAAATTTTTGCATTTTAATAACTTTGCAACCATTTGACAGGTTTGACTGAAATTTTGCATGCTCCGTCTGCTACCATAGGTCTCTGGATCTGGCAGCTTAATCTGGTTCAAGGTAGGTTGGCATTCATCTGCATCCCCCTCCCCCTCCCCCGGGTCATGACTGAAAGTAGGCAGAATTTATCTAGTGCACTTACCTGGTCAACAAAAACTAAATAAAAATAAATAAATAAAATAAAGTTTCATTCCTGTTGGATGTGTGATTGCGGAGCTGCGGAGTGCAAAACAACACTTTTTTGGCCATTTTTGGCAAATTCTTTACTCATCTCTATAGCCTGAATGGTTTGTCCGTCTGGTCCGAACTTTTCAGGGTATATGGAAACGGTGTCTAGGGAAGTGCTTTTTGTAGGTTTGGTGAAAAAATATTAATCCATTCAAAAATGATTAAAGTTTAAAGTTTTGTAGCCGATGGGGAAAAAATATATGTCAGGCTCGAAAGTACTTTTTACTTTCACAACAGTACTTTGATTTTCGCAAATGGGTTTGGTACATTCATGCTGCTGCCATCTTGTTTTCAGTTAGCAAGGTGGAAAAAACATTGTAGGTCAAAAAATACTGCCTCTAGGTTAACACCCGCAGCTGGGTTTACCTAATCGGGGCCCTAGGAACACGACCCTGGCATTAGGTTTTCGCCAGGATGCTCAGCAATATGTTTTTTTCAATTTTTCCATCATCTTAGCCGCAGAACTTTTGCAAAACTTCCACGGACTTTTGCGAAACTCCCGTGGGTATTTTTGTGAAAGTTCCACATTTATAATGGCGGGACTTACGCGCAAGTACTATAGTACTTCTGCAAAAGCTCTCCCATGTAAACCAATGCAAAAGTACTGCAGGTAAACATCTCCAAAAGCCCAGTTTCTTTGCCACTTCATGGCAAGACAACGGTTAGGACTTCTGGGCTGAAATTTACAGGGTGGCAAGCCCTTGGCCCTCAGATGTGCCTTTTTCTGGTTTGGTGCAAATATTTATACTGATTCCAGAGTTATAACACTCCAAATTTGCAAATTTTCCCATAGGATAACACTGTGACAGCCATGGTGACTTTCGGCACCATATCTCGAAAACGGTTCGAGATACAGATTTTTCGCTAACCCACATGGAGGTGGCTAGGTTGTGAATATTACTGCAAAAGAATTTTTTATGCAGTTGCTATGGTTACTGAGATACTGCCAATTAAGGGTTACTTGGAATGTCTCTAGGCCTGTGCTATGTGTCTGTACTTGTGGGTAGGTGGGAGCCCAGAGGGCCCACGCTCCCAGCTATGCATACTATTTATGCTAAATGTGGAGCACTGAGCCCTCCTACGCTATACCTCTACACTCATGGGTAGGTGAGAGTACAGGGCCCAGAGGGCCCGTGCTCCCATCAATGGATATGATTATGCAAAACTAAAAGCACAGGGCCCTCCAGTGCTATGTCTCTGTACTTATAGATGGGGGGAGCACAGGGCCCAGAGGGCCCTCGCTCTCACCCATGAAAACCATCTTGCAATACTGGGAGCACAGGGACCTCCTGCGCTATGTCTGTACACTTATGGGTGGGTGGGAGTGCAGGGCCCAGAGGGCCCGCACTCCCAAATATGCATTCAATTATGCAAAACTGGGAGCACAGGGCCCTCCTACACTATGCTTCTACACTGATGGGTGGGTGGGAGCACAGGGCCCTGAGGGCCCACGCTCTCACCCATGAAAACCATCTTGCAATACTGGAAGCACAGGGCCCTCCTACACTATGCCTCTACACCGATGGGTGGGTAGGAGCACAGGGCCTGGAGGGCCTGCGCTCTCACCTATGGATAGCATAAGAGTAACATTTCACTTTCTCAAAAAGAAGGAAAATTCATTGCAAAAAACCTCTGTTAATGCATCAGTTAGGGTTGATTTCACACTGACAAAAGTCTGGAAATTCAATGTTAGAGTTTACAATCCTACCACCCCACCCTCGACACACCAACAGGCATTGGGGTGTGCTTTGGGGTCGTCAGGCCTAAGTCTCACCCCATTCTCCTATACTGTACCATCTCAGCTTGTTTGCACATGGAATGGGTGAGAGTTAGTCCAACGACCCCAAGGCACACCCCGATGCCTGTTGGTGTGTGGGGGGGTGGAGGTGAGGTGGTAAAGTAACAGTTAGAATTTCATTGTTCTACCTTTAGGTCATTACAATTTTACCATAACAGAAGAGGACAAAGTGTATAATACAAGGTAAGTTACAATAAGTAAAACAGTAGACCACAAGTATGTTAACAGAATCAAACAGCATCCATTCGTTAATTAAAATATACACCTCCAGTTAGTTAGATCCTAAGCTTATGTCTAGCAATAATCATCTCATTAAGTCCTAAAGTACATTCAGACCAACCTTAGCCCACTCCAAGTAATTAATTTTGATATAATACAGAATATAATTGCCTGGGTCCAGATAATTCCAGCCCAGGAACATGCCACAGAGGCAAAGTCCCAGTAACATTAATATGGCTCAAATTCCTCAGTTCTCTTCACATGCTTACGCCACGGCTGAATACCTGAATTCTTGCATTAACCGAATGGGTCCAAGGTGAAATGACTCATTCTGGCACATGGGCTGCCATCTAAGATTCCCCCAGTATGCAGACAGCACAGCCTAGCCACTCCACACCCCAAACCAATCCAGAACCAGCACTCGGCGTGCTCCATAAGCGAACGGGCGCCAAAACAAAAAGTGCCCACATGGCGCAATCCTGGATTACTCTGCCCCAAGAAAAGTTTACCCTACCTGGTAACACCATGTCCCATCTGTGTCCTCTCAATAACCCATCGGATACGCTGATTTTAGGGCACGTCCAACAGGGGTACCATGCAACGCATGCTGCTCCGTAACCCCCAACCACCTCTGGTCCAGCCACTCCTGTCAGTTACTCTTGAGCCACATTTTAGGACTCCATGTCTGAGACAAGCCCACTTAATATGGGTCATTTTATCCTTTAGACTGGAGTCCAACAGCCGCAGACTGGCTGAGCCAACCGCTTCCCACTCTGTGCACCTTCATGGACCCCACTGGTTGCTGTCAGTGGGGTCCTGTAGAAGCACTGCTCCCCACACCTACAGGTCATCCTTCAGTCCACCCCAATATTGCATCAGACTGCATCTCACCAATGGTGCCCTTTACATTCAATAATTTCAACATTTCAAGTATACGTATTATCTAAAGATGCTGCTGAGTTGATGATCCTAAAAGCAAAATTCTTGGACTACACTCAAAAACAAACACGTCTATCTAGTCTAGTCTAGTGGGTGGGGAACCAGATGATCAGATGGATAGGCAATTGGCTCCAGGACCGGACCCAGAGGGCCGTAGTTGGCCGGATAGTCTCATCTCCAAGGAGGGTCATTAGTGGGGTCCCACAGGGATCAGTCCTTGGGCCCCTCCTGTTCAACGCCTATGTCTCTGACATAAGGACAGGTATCAGGAGTGAGATGAGTCTCTTTGCAGATGACTCAAAACTGGGGGAGGTGGTGGATGGGGAGGAGGGGAGGGTGGCCTACAGGGGGACCTGGAGGCTCTGGAAAGATGGTCTAGAAAGTGGAAGCTGAGGTTCAATGCAGGGAAATGCAAGGTACTGCACCTGGGGGCCAGAAACCCGGGCCAAGTGTACACCCTGGGGGGGAATGCTACAAGTCTCGATGGCTGAGAGGGACCTGGGGGTGATGGTGGATGTCAAGATGAACAACTCGGAGACTTGTACGAGGGCAGCAGCCAAGGCCAACAGGATGCTGGGATGCATCGCTAGGGGGATCACCTCCAGAAGGAGAGAGGTGATACTCCCTCTGTATAACTGCTTGGTGAGGCCACACCTCAAGTACTGCATGCAGTTTTGGAGGCCACACTTAAAGAGGGACAATAAACTCCTGGAGAGGGTCCAGAGGAGGGCAACCAAAATTATTTGGGGCTTGGGGGACAGGACCTATGAGGAGAGGCTCGAAGATCTAAATATGTACACATTGGAAGAGAGAAGGGACTGGGGGACATGATAGAGGTCTTCAGGTACATGAAGGGGTAAATAGGGGAGAAACAGTCAGGGTGCTTCGAAGGAAGGAGGAGGGGGCCACTAGAAGGCATGGGTGGAAGCTGGAGGGGGGAAGATTCAGGGGAGAAAGGAGGAGGTGCTACTTCACTGACAGGGTGGTGGAGCCATGGAATGTGTTGCCTAGGGGGCTGGTGGAGGCAGAGACGGTGGAGGGGTTCAAGAGGGGGTGGGACAGGTACAGGGGAAGGGTTCTGGAAGCAAAATCCAATGCAGCGAGAATATCCGTAACTTGGAAGGGAGAAGCCAGAGAAGGCGAGGGGGGCAGCAAGGTCAGCTCCCAGGGTGGGGGCTGACCAAACGAGCAGATGTGAAAGACCGTTAGGCCTATTCTGCTGGCATTTTAGTATGTTAGTATGTTAGTCTCATAACATTTAGCAAATGTTATTCAGTAGTCCTCCCCTCACTTACCTCCTACTGAGCTCCAGCTTGCACCCCCCCATGCTACTGGCATCACTGCAGCAACACCTTCCCCCCATCACTCACCCTCCCGTAAAATGACAATGCTGTCCTTGGGCTGCTCCCGCCCCCATAGCTAGTCCCCATCTGTATGGCCAGTACTCTCAGGGGCCTGATGACCCTAAATTGGCAGGCTAAAGCACTTCCTTTGAAACTGTTTCCTCTTTTTGAGCTGTATCCTGAATGTTCCCTCACTGAAATGCTTTATCCCCTTGAAACCCTGTGCCTCCTATTTTATTTGTAACCTGACTGAAACAAACTGTTCTTTCAATGTATTCTAACTCGTATCGTTCAAATGTATGCAACCGATATGCTTTGTATAACTTTTTTTGTAATGTCTGCAACCTGTAAGTTTGACTAACTTTTTTTTTGTGTATGACCTGGAACCTTTGTGAACGAGTCCCAGGACTCAAAGGTATTAATCCTAAACTGCAATGAATAAATACTCAAGGAGCTCATTTCATAGGATCGCTATAATTGAATAATTATTCCACATTAAAAATGAAATATATACACAAATACAAATGTCAGAGCAATTAGATATTGGCAGTAAACATTCTGGCATCATATTCGGTACTACACTTGAATGTACACTGTCAAGTTTTGATATACACGCACAATACTCCATAACACAGCCAAGGAAATTCCTAGGCTATCTTAGTCTAGGAGTAACATCATTTGTCTCAAAAATTACATATTTATGCAATAGATGCGATCCAATAATATTAAGGGAAGTCCGTTAATGCTCCCTAATTGCCGTATCCTGAGACCGGGTGGGGCGGTAGAGTTGGAAACCCTAACATCAAATTTCCAGACTTTTATCAGTGTGAAATCAACCCTAACTGATGCATTGAGTTTTTTTCAGTGAATATATATATATATATATATATATATATATCATATACACACACACACACACAAAAAATCACACATGCCCCCACAATGCAAAGCATCATGGGCTACATACTGTATGCAAATCACCATAGAATATTATGCTGGTTCAACTTTAAGCAGAAATGCATGGTGCCAAAAGGCCTCTCACACAGTTTGCAAAGGGTGCCAACAGAAGACATAGACACGTGTTTCGTCCTACCAGGACTCATCAGTATTCCTCGTCTGTTTGACACCCCTGTGGAATGAACCAGCTACGCTGAGATGGTCTATCTGGTTATGTTGTGGTGAACCCAATTAAAACAAAAAACAATTTAATTTAATGTTTACATTTATATATATATATATACACACACATACACACACATACACACACACACACACACACACATTGGCCTAGATATTCAAAGGGGTTGAGCCTGGAGCAACTGAGTTGCACCAGAGCAACCCCAGAAATCCATCCTGAGGCAATATTCGAAAGAGGGAATTGTGCAGCACAATTCCTGATGCGCTGGGGCACAACAATAATGTATGTGGCCCATCTCCAGGGGGCGTGCCCATGCATATGCAACACATCCTGATATTCAGCCTGGGATGTGCGGCGCATATGCCTGCACAACTCTGAGATGCACCGCATACCGATGCACAAAGCTGAGCCTGAAAGATAAGGCTCAAATGGTGGCCACCCATAGGCGAGCTGCCGTAATGCAAGGTGCATCACAGCAGCAGCCAGCCATGGGTGGCCCCCCCCCCCCAGTACACTGTGCACAAGCACCCTATAGTGTCCCTGGTAGTCTAGTGGTGCCCACCCGCCCCTCCTGTAGCTCCGATTGGCTGAAATATATTATTATAAATGCCATTGGTAGTCTAGTGGTACCCCCCGCCCCTTCCGTAGCTCCGTTCGGCAGAAATAAAGTATAATAAATGCCCTGGTGGTCCACTGGGTTCCCCCCGCCATCCCAGAACACGATTGCCTGTAAGTGCGGATAATAAGTCCCTGGTAGTCTAATGGTAACCCCACCCGCCCGTATCCCTGATCACCCGCAAAATCGATGTAAATAATTCCCTGGTGGTCCAATGGCATCCCCCCACCTACACAGGACCCCCTGCCCACCCAGCTCCACCCCTGTAATCACCAGGCAGCAGCAAACCCACCCACATACAGTACCTCCATGGCTGCCCACCAATGACAGCTTACAGCATCAGCTGCAAGCCCTTTGGTTCACACTGTGGACCAACGGGCTTGCAGAGCATACTGTAATAGTCATTCATAAATATATGAATGAAGTCTTTCATTCACATATTTGTGAATTACTTTTACAGTATGCACTGCAGGCCCATTGGTCCACAGTGTGGACCAACTGGCTTGCAGCTGATACTGTAAGCTGTCATTCAGCGGGCAGCCGCATAGTATGCGGGTTGGTTTGCTGCTGCCCGCCGATGATGGGGGGGGAGCCACTGGACCACCAGGGAATTGTTTACATCGATTTTACGGACAATCGGGGATATGGGTGGGGTGGGGGTTACCACTAGACTACTGGGGACTTATTATCCGCACTTACGGGTGATCAGTGTTCCAGGATGGGGCGGGGAGAACCATTGGACCACCAGGGCATTTATTATACTGTATTTCGGCCGACGGAGCTACAGGAGGGGTGGGGGTATCACTAAACTATCAGGGAATTAGTACATTGTTATTTTACGGGCATCGGAGCTATGGGAGGGGTTGGGGACAACTAGACTACCAGGGAATTATTAAATTGTTATTTTACAGGGATTGGAGCTATGGGAGGGGCAGGGGGACAACTAGACTACCAGGGAATTATGAAACTGTTATGTTTCAGAGATCTGGGCTATGGGGAGGGTGGGGGTGCCACAAGACCCCCTCTGGCAGCACCGCATGCTATGCAGGGTGCCATGCATGTTTCGTTGGCCTGCCCTGCACAACACATGCAAATGGGGCCATAATGACATGCAAATGGCCCCATATGTGCCCTGCATGTATTATGGCCCCATTTGCATACTGCTGGCTGAATATCAGGAATTTGCACACAACGTAACTCTGTTGCACTGGCGCAATTCCCATTCCTGGTATTCAGCCCTGTCTGGGGGAGGATGCGCCAGTGCATCGTATTTGCGCAGTACGCATTACCTGATATATTCAGAGGAGATGTGTGCCATGGCTCATCTCTGTTGAATATATCCCTGAGTTGCACCAGTGCAACTCAGTTGCGCTGCACCACCACATGCGCCATTGCCTGGCGCAGTACTGAATATCGGGGCCATTGTCACTTAGTAAATGCACTTTACGCAATACATATAGGCTTTGTTCAGACTATGGTGTTTAAAACAGTTTAAAGAGCTTAAACTTTGAGTTCTACTGGCTTAGTGGAAGCCCAGATTGCTTCACAGATTGGGGCTTCTCTGCACAGATTCCCCCTGCAGTCATCCTAGAAAACATATATTTTAGTTGCCTCACCACACATAAAAATCCATGAAGCCCCCGGTGCAGCCGGTATTTGTAATCATGGCACTCCCCATCCGTCACGATCTTGCTAGTAATAACGCAAGAATATGACGCACCACTGCCCCTGCCCCTGCCTTATGGTTGTCCTTATGTAGGGAAATATAATCAATGCTATATGTCAAATGCCCATCATTATTTATACACATGTTGCGTAAATGTCATGTGTATGGCTTTTTGACTCTGAGCAAGTCACTTAACCTCCTCAGTGCTCTCTAGCAGGGCTTCTGTTAACTCCATTTTTGGAATATCTGACTTCCAAAAATAAGGCAAAAACTTCCACAATGAGTGGGGGGGGGGGAGTCATTGACTTACAGATGTAAAACCAAAAATTAGCCGGCCCGTTGGCGCAGCGGTTGGATTTCCGCTCGCGACACCGGTGACCTGGGTCTGGGAGCGGACTCGGGTTGCTGGAGGGCTGGCCAGGGAAGAAGGCTTGGGCGTCCCAGGGACTGCTCACCTTCTCCAGGGGGGAGGGATGGACAAGATCTGTGGCTTGTCTGACCCCGGGAGGAGGCCCAAGGTACAGCAAGCTGGCAGGACAGACCAATGGGGAGCTGTGTGGTGGACTTTGGCGTGTAACGCCTTGACGACAGGGCACACACTACACACACAGCAAGAAAGCTGGGGAAAAAAAGCACCACCAGAACGTGGGTAGACGGCGCTCCAGTGCCAGCCCTAATTGTGATGGCCTGCCTGACCACTGGGGGACCCGACAAAACTCGAAGATGTTGGGGCGCTGGGCCCCACCCCATACCCACCTGGGAGGTATAGCCACAGCTTCATGGGGAACCTCTGGGGATTCAGGTAGGCCAGTCACGGGGGCACTTAGGAGTCTCCCAGGAAGTGCAGCTCTGGGGTGGGGGAAGATGGAGAAATAGAAAATAAAAAAAAATTATAAAATTTAGACGACTTAAAAATTGCAGGCTTGGAAGTCAGAAATTATGGATTTTTTTGAAAGAAACTGTGTTTTACCAGTAATATATTATATTAACATCCATAAATTTGCCCTTCCTAGAATACTGACTTCCAAAAAATTGGAATGATTTCCAGATTTTGATTCCTGGAAATTTTAGACTTCCACTGAAAATAAATTAACTGAACCCCTGCTCACGGGTCACCCCTGAAAACAGGCACCTGTGCTTAGTGGACCTTACCGGTTACCAAAGAATAAAATAGATTAAAAAATAAATACATATTGAGGTCCTTCAGTCTCTCGTCATAGGGCTTCTGATGAAGTTCCCGCACCATTTTCGTTGCCCTTGTCTGGATTGCCGCTACTCTGTGTGTCATTAGTACACCCTTTTTTGTACTTCAGGAACTGCTTGATAAGAGCAAAAACACAGCAGTACTTACCCTCTATGAATCTAATATTATGTTTAATCTAAATACAGCATAAAATAAGGAATAATGTAGGAGTGGCCATACACAACAAGCCTGTGTTTCCATCAAGGGGTTGAGATAACAGCATATGGGCCTCGGGAGGCGAAGCTGAAGGTCCATGCTATTATCTTGACCCTGAGATGAAACACAAGGTGAGTTGTGCATGGTCACCCATACTTTATTTTTTTTTTAACTATATGGTTCTATAGAGGGAACCAGTGAGCGGCGGTGACCGCCATTACAGAGAGAGAGGGTGAAACAAGGAGCAGCGCTGCCGAATAAGTGCTTCCAGTACATATTTTCATTTATTACGTATCAAAAAAACGTAAAATCCGGTACAGAGAGAGGGAGTGAGTGCCAGCAGAGAGTGAGTGAGCTGAGGAACTCTTCTGCCTAGTAAGCCCTACTGAGGGGAATCCACTCACACACCCTGAAGGTGGGCTCCACGAACCACTAGTGCGGTTGCGAAGGCAGACTGTGGCTTGCACAAGTTGTGCTCAGTGAAAATGAAAGCAGGTGCCAGGTGGGAGTCAGTGTGAGCAGGGACAGAGGTGCATGTGATGATAGAATGTGCACAAAAACTTTTAGAACGTGGAGAACAACTTTTGAGTAGCTACTGGTTTGCATATGCAATAAGCCCTAATCATATACTATAGTTATTTAATAACACCAGCAGGTATGGCTATCAGACAGCAGGAGCAACCAAACTGAATGATCAGGCCCAGAATGCCACCCCTTCTTCAATCAACTTATAAGCCACAGTTTACTTGGCAAATGTGTTCCTACAGCCATCCCCTCCCCACCATCCTTCCCATGAAGAAGTATTTCCTCGCATTCCTCCTGCATCTGCCTTCCCCTTCCCAGCTAATAATTGTGTCCTCTTATTACAGACCTGAACAGTTTCTGGCAGTCTATCCTGTTTATTCCCTTCAGATATAGGAAGCAGTATAGCGCAGCAGTTTAAGGCTCTGAGCTGCAAATCTGGAGACCTGGGTTTGAATCCCACAGCCCCCACTTGCATACTGTGTGACCCTGAGCAAGTCACTTAACTTCCCTGTGCTCCCAGGTTGTACCTGTAAACAAGCTTTCAGCTTAGTGTGTCTCACCTCATTAAACAATTGGAACAAAAAAATATAGACTTGAGGAACCTTTGGTCTCCTTCTGCCACCAAACGTACACTAGCTTTATCTTTCAGTTGTATCAGGCTCTTGTTATTTTAACCTTGCTTCGGTTTTGATCACAAATCTGTTTAAATTGGGGGGAAAAAGTATTCAAAAACACACCCCATAGAGTTTAATGGTGTGTGCCTCTGTGCTCACCCTATACCAACGTCACCAAACCTGGGGGCGGAGACTGCTAATGGGAGGTTCAAGCAGCCAGAACCACGGTGGCAAATTACAATCCCTTTTCTTCCTAAGGGGGGCATTAATAAAAAAAAGAATTACATCAGGCAGTGAGGAACTCCCATACAGGTAAGGGAGTTTACTGTTCGTTTATTTTTATTTTTTTGTCAACTGGACAGGTGTGTGTGTGGGATGGGATAGGATATTCTTTAGCAATCTACGTGTACTGTCGTTTACCGTTGTTTGTTCACGTAATTTGAGAATTGGTGATTGGGAAAGGCACGCTGAGCCGATCCTTGTTTGCAGGTGTGACCAGGGGATAGGAATTACAGGGAACAAAGGACATGAAGCAAAACAAATACAGCCAAAATTAGAGCAGTGTGAAGGTTGCTAAGGGATACACATGTGGAGCCGTAGTAACAAAAAGGCTGCAGTGTTAGAAGAACTCTGCTGCCCATACACTAAACTCTACAAAACTAAATGCTTGGCTCTAGCTTTCTGTAATCATGATTTTATTTGTACAGCGTTGTGGAGAGTTACTGTTTTTTTAACTACAAATAAAATTGTGATTACAAGAACCTACAGCCAAGTGTGTGGCTCTGTGCCGTTTACTGTATGGGCAGTTGAGTTTTCCTAACACCTACAGCCAAAATTAACCAATATCTCAAAAGCTAGACAGCTAACACAGTTTTCATCTCCATGTTTCAAAGGATATTTATTGTTCTTCATTAGCGTTTGTGTATGTGTTACATTTGTCTTATTTATGGTTTTGTGTTTGAGCTGCACAGTGCTCGGAGCCTTGTGGACTGGATGCTATATAAAATGCCTTACTGTGCCTTTTTAAGCAATATATAGGGTGGGATTTTCAAAAGGGTGGACGCAGGACTTGCATCTGTATTTTGGACGTGTGCTGCGTCCACAGAGATGTATCCGGATGTTTGCGTCCTACTCACATTCAGCTGGACACATCTGTAATATTAATTTCTGCTTATAAAAATGGCTTGAAATAAACAAGCAATCTGATTGGTCAAAACTGGTCACATGCCTGTGCAGTAATTTCAATTACTGCATACCATGCCATGTGTTGTTGCTTACTGCAGCTGCGGGACTCATGTCCATTTTTCAGATACAACTGTGGAATTCCATGCTGGGAGTTGGTCCAAATTTTGTGATCTAACTGTGCGGGCAGAATTCTGCACTGGCGTACGAAAAACAGATGCATTTCTTTAAAAATCTTGCCTGTAGTATTTGTACTATAGTAAGGTTCAAAATCTAACCATAGAATGCAGGCACAGTACACTGTATTTTTATTTATTGAAACGTTTCACCAGGAGGGCACACTGAACAACAAGTTGCTCGTCTCATGGTGCATCTTGTAGTAACGTTAGTGTGCGTCATTCAGGCTAAAAGGTACAAACAAAAACACATTGGCGTTGGGATTATGGAGGGAATGCAAGGGAGGACAATGGTAGCAAAGAAACTGGCCCAGTGGTGGGGTGGACTGAGGCACCAAGTGCTGGACCACATACCACACCGGTGATACTGGTTCAGAAATGGAACCCGGATCACTGGGGGTCAGCCGGGGAGGGGGAGGAGGATTGAGCATCAGTAGACAGCTCTCCTCCTTCAGGGAGGGGGGGGGACAGTGAGCCAATGCTTGCCTGCCACCCAGCGGAGGTGGGGTGCATAGCATCAGCAGACACTTGCTAGAGAGTCGGGGGGAGGCAGGTGCACGAGTACGTACAGCGTCTTCACACCGTACACTCGTGGCATGGCATGCATTCCCAACCTCGGGGACGGGGTGAAAAGCAAAGGAGGAAAAGCCCTCCTGAGTGCCAGGAGGATGGCCGGTGACCCTGCACACCCTGCTTCACCACCCGTGGCCCCCACTTACCCACTGAGGTAAACAAGCAGTTGGGGTTAGGCCCGGGATGGTGAGAGACAGGGCTGGGGGTCGCCATCAGAAAGCAGGCCTTTTAGGGAAAAATGGGGATAAACAAATAATAGATGTAAGCCCCCCTCCCCGGTGTCTAGGGATATCCGAGGTGGCAATGTCCATGGGGAAGGAGGAACTCACAGTAGAAGTTGTAGAATAACTTACCAGGATGACTGGTGTTGACTGGAGTTGATTTGTGCAGGGGCGCAGGTGTCTTCAGGTGCTGAGCTGTAACAAACGTATGGTTAGTAGTCACAAACAGTTCATAGTGAATAACTGAAGCACACACAGAAGTAAAATCAACCAGGGGGGATCCCATTTAATTATTGAATGAAATACTTCAAGGAGCAGCAGATTCACACAACAATTAATGTTCGGTCCTAACCACAGGGGTCACAAAGTTTGCTAGTGTCCAATTTGGCTGATATGACCCCATTAACTATGGGTGGCTGTCATTTGAGCGGAGATAGCCATGTTGCTTAAGGGCAGCTTTACTGAGGGCCGATATGGCCTCCAAACATACAGGCAGCAGGCAGAAACTGTTCTTCCCCTCACATTTCTTGGTTCACTACAATCCGGCTCTCAGACTCAAAACGGCAAGCCATTTCAAGTTGGGGCTACCCCTCTCTTTTTTTTTTTTTTTTTTTTAGTTGTTTAACCAGGAGTAGCACACTAAGATGAAAGCTTTTTTACAGGAGCGACCTGGGAGCACAGGGAAGTTAAGTGATTTGCTCAGAGTCACACAGTATGCAAGTGGAAGCTGTGGGATTCAAACCCAGGTCTGGTCTGCTGGATGTCACCAGATTTGCAGCTTAGAGCCTTAAATCACTGCACTATACTGCCTCCCTTTCCATAGGCTTCTACTTACTCGGGCCTTAGCAAGCAACTTCTCCCAAGATATATGAGTGAATGTCCCCACCTAGGCTGGTACATCTGGATGGCTGTTCCTCACTGGCTCCCGGACCTCCCTATGAACACTTGGGCATGGCTGTAGCCTGCAGTCCATCTTGGCGACTCCCCTCCAGTCTCTCTCTCTCTCTCTCTCTCTTCCACAACCAGGCAATCAAGCTGAACCATTCCTGCTGGGCTCCCAGTATCTCTGCTCTCTTGCTCCCTGGCCCACGGATTGCACTTTATTCCACCGGGGGGACCCACACCGTGGACCAGGCTGATGACCGCCGCCACGTCCACCCACCAGACTGTTAAAAGGAAGTTAAGTGACTTGCTCAGAGTCACACAAGTATGCAAGGGGGGCTGGTGGGATTCAAACCCAGGTCTCCAGCTCAGTGCCTTAACCACTATGCTATACTGCTTTAAAGTGGAGTGCCTTATTGCGATTACGAAATGGGTCCACCAGGAACAGAAAATAAATAATTTATTTTAAAAAAAGGTTTTAATTTAAAGGAAAACACTGGAAAACTACCATCTTTCCCCACCTGGTGCCAGAACACTTGATTAGCACTTTTAGACAGTAAGGGCATTTTTCAAAGTACTTGTGAATGCATCAACAAAACAGCGAGCCACAATGTTTGATTTCTATTGCTGGAAACCACCCTCTCACGAGCAGCAGCGCACTTCCCTCGCTTACTTGATGTTAATATGCCCTGCCAACCAATGGCTGAAGTTGACAGGGCATATTGACATCAAGTAAGCGAGGGAAGTGCGCGACTGCTCGTCAGATGGTGGTTCTGAACAATACAAATCGGAAGTTGCAACTCGCTGTTTTGTTGGTTAAAAAGGCATTTACAGGTACTTAAAAAAAATTCCTTTACTGTCTAAAAGTGCTAATCGGGCGTTTTGGCACCAGCTGGGGAACGCTGGTAGTTTTTTATTGTTTTCCTTTAAATGAGGGGGAAAAGGAGAAAAAGTAGTCCTACTAAGTCATTGTAATTTCTCTGTTTGGCCAGTAGATGGCAGATGCTGTATGTATATGTGTGTGTATATATATATAGTTTTGTTACATACAAGTAAGTGAATGGAGGCATAGTTATACAGCTGTGCCTGCTTAATGTAAAGAGTCAGGTCACGGATCTTTTTCTATTGCTGTTGTGCTAGGATATCAGTACTGGGTTCTGAGCTCCTCAGTCAGTTGGGTTTCTGGATTTTTTATTTTTTTGTTTCTAATTATATTTTTATTGAAACTTCCTGTGCATCCAGTCAGAGTACTGAAAAATGCAGTTCAGTACATTCACAGTGCAGGGCACAGAATCATTTGAGGTACAGTCATATCACAGAGACAAGTACATTAGAGAGCACGGAACTCCCATGTGGCCCAGGACGTGGGGAGATATTTCCAGCTTACAGCTTCTAACACTGATCGCCAAGATTATACTCAGTAGTGTTATTTACCTGCAGAATTGCCCTGCAAAGTGGGGGGATGTCTGGGGGGTGGGGGGCCACTAGCACCAGTCATACCATCCCTAATCAAGGCTGGTGCCAGGAATTTTGGCCTAAGAGTGTTTGTACTCCCTCAATTACATCCCAACTGCAAGAGGTCCAAAATGTACCACTGAGCTCTGGATAAGGAATGTAGTTCCTGTGGTGTCACGGGACAAAGGTAGAGTCCTTGGACATGATATAGAGCAGGGGGTTTCAACCAGGGGTCCTAGGCCCCCTGGGGGTCCTTGAAGTGAGCATAAAAAATGTTAAATACAAAACTGTAGAAACAACTCTCCACTCTTAACACCTCCCAAACCTCCATTTCCTCAGGGTCACACAGTGAATATGGAATTCAAATCTGGTCTCAGGCCAGATATTCTGTGCTCAAACTCCATCCCCATCACCATTTGTGTAAGAAACTTAATCTCCACCTCCCACCTTCTGTCCGCCATTGCAGATAAGGGGTCCCTGCTACTACTGACGTTCGCTCTAGGGGTCCACACACATAAAAAGGTTGAAACCCCCTGATACAGAGAACCCAGCCATTCCACTGAGAATTAAATAATTCCGTCTTATCCTTGCAGTGATTTTCCAAGGTTTTCCCCTTACTTATGCAGCCTTGCAGCTGATGTCGGCGATTGCCATCCCAGCTGCTTTTAATCATTTTATTTGCAGTCCTTACGTTTTGGAAGGGATCGTGGTTTGGCCCTGTGAGGTGGCCAGCTGGGAGGGTTATCATTCGAATGACCGCTACACATCTTGAGAGACTGAGAGGGAGGGTATCCCATCTTCAAGATCCTGGAAGAGCTGGGTTGTGGAGGGATGACAGTTTTCTCTGATATAGTCTTCTGGGTGACATGTTATATACATCCCCAAATATTTCAATTTGCCTAAATCCCAGTGGAACAGGTAGGTTTCTTTTGTGTGTGTTGTTGGGGTATAGAGGAATGCAAGTGCTTCTGGTTTTGTAGCATGTATCTTATATCCAGACACCCAGGTTTCTGGATTTTTTACACCAATTTCAAACTTAGTTTTTCTCCACCCTCTGTTTAACTTGCTCCTACTGACTGGACCCCTTCTGACCCAGTTCTCCCAGTTCCGTCACTCACCTTCCTCAGGGCAGACCCCTCCAGTGACACCCCGCACCACCATGGCGAGGCCTTCATAGCTCCCGAATCTCTTTGGAACAGAAGCCAGATTACTTGGACGAGGTGCCCAGTCAGGGGTGCGGGACCTGTGGAGGACCGGGCATCATTCGGCCATTGTCGGCAGGTTATCCTTCTAGTTTTTATCCCGAAGGGCCTCTATTCATGCAATAATGCACTGTGCATGCAAAGGCACCCATGCATGTATCAGTGTCTGAAGTCACCCACCCCCCCAAACTGACTATCATTCCCCACTGTGTTGCTACCTGGCTTCTGTCAGATGGTAGGTTGATAGCAAGACGCAGTGTCTTGCTTGCCTTGACAGAGTAGAGCTGTCCTTAGGACACTCAGTCCTCTGTCTCTCTGCCTAAGCGACCCAAGTCTGTACTTGAACAAAGGTCACTGGCATAGCAAGCGGTAGCACTAGCAGTGGGCTACCGGGCCAGCTTAAGGTGAGAGATATTTGATTCTTCTCCAACAGCCAACAGTCAGTGTTTCCTGGCCAGTAATGCCACTTTGTCAGGACAAAAAACAGTGGTAACTTTTTGGGTAAACAATACATTTGTTTAATATATATTCAGACCTCACCTCCAGATGAGTGCAGAGGTTGGCGGCTCTCAGAAGTGCTTCTGTACGCTACCAAAGTCAGAGACTGGCTATATATTAAGCCAAGAATCTGATGGAGCCTAGCGCAGCTCCAACTCCGAGAAGGAGAAGCTTTCTCCAAATATGAATGGAATCACATCAGTTCAGAAATAGTGAATGTATGTTTGCGAAAGTTGCCCCGGTGGAGAGCACCTGATGGGCCAGAATGTAGCACGCCGGTGACTCAGGTTTGGGAGCAGACTTAGGAGCTGGGTCAGGTGGGCAAGGGGCTAGGGTGGCACTACCACTTGGCAGCATTCCCAGCTGGGGAGGGATGGCACTGGGTACTGCCACTGCAGCAAACCCTGTGGTGGGCTGGGGGTGCTCGTCTCTTCCACAGGGACATCGCTGCATACGAGGCTTGACATTGCACCACCCAGCGTCAGTGTGTGCTGGATGGATTGCAGATGGGGCGAACACCTAGGAGAAAACCCTCCATGTCTCCGGGCCACCTGTATAATGCCTGCCTGTTCTCTCGGGTCTCACTCTATGTGGATCCCCACTGGTGCAACAGTGGGCAACGCGGCTGATGGGGCTTGATTGGAGGTCGCCGGAGAAGCCCAAACTTCAGAAAGTGCTGGTCCAGGGAACAAACAGCTGTATAGTGAAAAAGTTACTACCATATTTTGTCCTGACAAAGTGTAGTCACTGGCAAGAAAATGTCGACTGTTAGCTGTTTGGTGGTGAGAAAAAAAAAGAAGAAATATTGATAATTAAAAAGGTTCAGGACGGTCTGTCATCCTTTTTGTAGCATAATGATGCCAAGGTGCTTTTCCCTTGAGCTTAAATGCAGGGACATGGGGAACTCACTGAAACCTGTGGGGGGAGATTCAGAAGGGCTGTCTGCAAGTACTTTTCTATTGAAAGGGTGGAGGACAAGCAGAACAAATTGCTGGAGAAAATGGTCCCGGCCAAATCAGTGAGCAGCTTCAAACAAAGATGGGGCAGGCATATGGGATTAGTTAGAAAATGGGTGGGAGAATGCCAGCCTGGTGGCGCTGAGGGTTGAGGCGCTAGATGCCACACTCGCTGCGCTGGCGACCCGTGTTCATGAATGAGTGCCAGGCCGCCGGGGTCGGCAGGGAGGAGAAGGATCGAAGCATCCAGAGACTGCTCTCCTTCTCTGGGAGGAGACTAGTTCAGCCCGTCACCTCAGCGGAGGCTGGGGTACGGTGCTGCGCCGCATCGTGGGTGGAGCTGGGATGGACGCTTGCGTAAGACGTTGAGTGTCACTGCACGTTCCCAGCTCAAGGGAATCTACTCAGAAAAATTCTGCGGCCTCTGTGCATGAGCCAGGACTCGGTGCCGACCCTCCAACCACCTTCAGTTACGCCAGCAGCCCCACTCGGGAGGGGGCATCTCCGGTGATGGTACGGGTTGTTAAGCTCAGGTGAGCCCACCTGTGGGGCTAGGGGTGTCAAGTGGGAAAAAGCATAGTATGATAAAAACAAAAAAGAAAATGGGTGGAGAACAGGGGACCAAGAAGGCCAGTGCAGAGTAGTTAGATAGGGTGGGCTCCACGGGCCTTTTCTGCAGTCATTGTCTGTGTATGTAGCGGACATTTAGTTGATGAACAGAGCCAGTCCAGGCTTTACAGAGAACATTTGGTGTAGTTAAATCTAGGTTAATCGATGGTTCTAGTTCAGGATTTCTGTGCTGCTGTGCCAGGAAGTGGAAGGGAGTTTTGAATCTACAAACAAAAAAGTAGATTGCAAGATGTTTTCATACGGGACCCAAGTGCACTTTTCGCTGTACGTGCTGCTATAACGATACAGCACTTGCATGCTTGCCGTGATCTCAAGTGGAGGTTCAGTGAAGCCCGTCGTGATTAAACCCAATTCTGCAGCATGCTGCAGCAGAGTTACTGCAGTAAACAATGTAATTTCAGTGGGAATTAGTCATTTTTGTCATGTAGGAAACTGTGACACTGCATTCATCCTAGCGGACTTCACTGTTTGTGCTAGCCATCATCGACCGTGACCTGGAATGGGAGCCACAGGACACAAGGGATCTAGGCATCAGGACTGAGAGGGGCTATGAGTACAGTCGGAGCCATTACTGGGACCAGTGCGGTAGCTGGGTGCTATTGAGGGGATGTAGGGGTGCTACCGGACTACAGACATTTTGTGCACATGGATGTGGATAAGGAAGAGCTTGGAATGCCCATATTCTTCTAATGCTGCCAGGCACTGGGATGGGGGGGGGGTGGGTACATCACATTTATTTGTTTTAAGCGCTGAGATCAGTGGGAGGGGATACCATGGTAGGGTTTTGTACCAAGAGTTGGAGTGGGGTGCCACTGGTACCAAGGATTACTGATCCTTGGATGGGCAAAGGGGTAGGACCATAAACTGGTCTGGCTCGGAAGAGCACCTGGCTTTCACACAATCAAAGAAGCAAAGGCTTACTCCTCAGATTTAAACAGGTCCCTGATGAGGTGTTAATAACCCATTAGGGTCTTCCATCAGGACTGAGTTAATTTGCTCGTAGACATTTGAATATTGCAATTCAGTGCAACAGCAAAAAACACTTTGGGATTGCTCTGATGTGTTGTTTCTCGGCAGCCTTTTGTGTCACAGTGGCTGCATATCTTTCTGTGGCCAGCAGGGGGCACAGGTGCTGAGCACACCTGTTAGTGTCTTACTGTTTGCTGTGCTCTGGGGGTGGGGTGGAGGTTGCTTTTAAAAAAGCTTTGGGGACGCACTCTGTGCTCAGAGCTTGTTCAGATATACAAAACGTTGGGCTTTGTGTTAATTAGCACTCAGGAAAAGGAATTTACGTGTTGGAGAGCTCCACTTTCAAATCTGGCCCTTACTACTTTATGAAGATTTTTTTTTTTTCAAAATTTATTTTCACTAGAATGATGGCCCATGGCGGTGTCGTGTTGGAATAGTAAATATACACGAACCGAGGTCACGTGCAAAAGTACAATCATTTATTTCCCTATGTTTCTTTCAGAGGTCCCCCAAGGGACTTCTCAGGGAGCATTGTCACACAGTGCTGGCTCCTCATGGCTGAAACTGGTTAGTCAGCTGTTCATGAGAGACAAACGAGGGCATGTTGTTAGGGGAGAGCGATACCTTATCCTGAATATTTGGTCAAATACTCTATTCGGGTCCCCGATTATTCAGGTATTTGGCATTCATATTTGTTCTCTGGTGTTAATTTTTTTTAAGATAAATAGCCCCCACCCTCCTCCACAGCCCAAATCCCTTAAAATACACAAGCCCCTGTCCCCTCACAACCCCAATCCCACCTTTCAGCACCCGCAATTTGATAAAAAAAAGTATATTTTTAGGGGGGAAAAAACTCCAGCGATAAGCGACTGACTTAACCGCCCCCCTCCACTGCCACCTGCTATCTTTCAGTGCTTGATTTTGCATTTGTAGTGAAAACAAATATATCCCTTCCCCACCATGGCAGCACCACCCTCTTCCCTTCCTCCTCCTCCCTATCACGCAATTCTGAAGTGGTGACGAAAGAATGAAGAAGGCGACCAACACAGTCCGCCCTCCTCCAAGGCCGTCCGCCTTCTACTCAATGAAAGCGTTCGCTTGCTTGCATAGAAACCCCAGGTGATCATGTGATCGGCTGGGTTTACCACGTGAGCAAGTGCGAGAGCTTTCATTCATTAGAAGGTGGATGGCCATGGAGGGGGGTGGGCTGTGTCGGTCACCTTCTTCATTCTTTTGTGCCGCTTCAGAATTGGGTGCAGGGTGCAGGGGGCCGGAGGGGAGTGGGAGGACAGGTTTATTTCACTGTAAATGCAAAACAAGCACTGAAAGATGGTGTCCGGCTGTGTAGGTAGCCAGGCTGTGCAGGTCACCCATCGTTGGTGTTTCTTTTCTAAAAATATATTTTTTTTTATCAAATTGTGGGTGCTGGGGACAAGGAGGGTGGGATTGTTGTTCTAACTGAGGGTAGGAGGACGGGAAGCTTGTATGTTTTAAGAGATATGGGCTAGCGAGGAGGGTGGGAACTTCTTTTTTAATATATTTTAAAAGGCAAAAGTTCCCGATTAGGAGTAGGGAACGAATTGGGCCATTATTCGTTATTCACATCCAAAAATCAAATGGCGCATTATTAGTGGTATTTGAGAAGTGCTATTCGTTATTCCCACACCCCTACATGTTGTCACAGTTGGGGGTAGTAAGATGATACCTAGTTGTCTAGGGATAAGCAAACTGCTAAACAACGCTGTCGTCCATGAACTGAGCCAGTCATTGGACAGGAGGTGATGCCTGAGGGTTTATCAGCAATAAGCTTAAACTGCCAATAGCTTAACCTGGTTTAACATTCAGGCAGTCTGCATCTGGATTCTGCCCCTCCCCAGAAAGAGCCTGAAGACGGGTACTATTTCCTTCCCCAGCTTTCGTGGTCAACAGACACTAAATAATTAAATGAGCAAGTTGAGCTAGTCATATTGCTCGCAACGGCAGCTGAGAGTTTGTCATGGGATACTGGGGGTACCACATGGTTTATGGGAAATAAAATACCGAGTGATGCGATCTTTTGCCGGGCTCGGCTTACCGGTTACGGGGTCATGCCGAGTCCCTTTAAGGAAAACAACCCAAAGATGTGTGACTCGTACTGTACTGACATCAGTTTCTTCAAAGCCAAATCTGAGATGTGTTTTCATCAGATAAAGATGTTGGACAGACACATAAAAGCATGCACAACCCCCATTTAATTAAAAAAAGACGCATGCTTTCCGACCGCCCTGCCCCTTCCCCACACGGGAAAGAAAACGACGGTTTGCAATAAACTGAGAGACTATTGTATTTCTGAGCGTAGAGGTCAACGCAGGTAAACTGATCGCACACAGCAAAGGGACAGAGGCCTGTACTTAAGGGAGAGGCAGGTGCGGAAAGCATTTACTCTCCAAGAGTGCACTCGGGTTACCCTAAATGACTGTAGTCAGAGAGCACTGGTTTTAAGCTGGAACCATCACAGGCAATGCTTGGCGGTGGTGTTATGCAGAAAATATATAACCAGCAGTAGCCAGTCAGGCTCCTGATGATAGCAGAGGTCCTCTGGTTTATATGTAGGGGATCCCCTTGGAATAAAAAAAGTTATACACTTCATATTAAAAAGCTGAGAAGGGGAAGGGAACATTGTTTAACCAGGAGTAGCACACTAAGCCGAAGCTCGTTTCCAGATGCGACCTTGGAACACAAGGAAGTTAAGTGACTTGCTCAGGATCACACGGTATGCACCTAGTGACTGTGGGATTCAATCCCAGCTCTCCAGATTTGCAGCTCAGAGCCTTTAACACACTGCACTATACTGACTCGCCATGCCTTGCCTAATTCTGATAAGATCAGAACTAAGAAATGCAGCCTAAGGCACCACAAATAACAGACT
The DNA here is from genome assembly GCA_016271365.2 of Neoceratodus forsteri. NCBI lineage: Eukaryota > Metazoa > Chordata > Ceratodontiformes > Ceratodontidae > Neoceratodus > Neoceratodus forsteri. Next base: position 209,381,068 of record JADMNL010000029.1, on the reverse strand, counting down.
GGTATGAACTGATAAATCACATTTTTTAATTTTGTGCACCCATTTTGGGTCAGGTTAACCAATGGATGGTTCCAACACCATATGGTGCTACCAGTAAGAATGTAATAGAAAGTTAACACAATTTACAGGACCAATCTGCATCATTCCATATTAAGTGGCTACCCTGGATCTTGTGTTTTACTTCGTTATGTCCTTCCTTTCTTCCATAATTTTCTCCTTCTAGCTTTTGTGTGCTTTTCTATATGCAAGTTGATGTCTTTTGGAGACACTCCCTCTAGCGGCACTCTAGCAAGAGCTTATGTAACTTTCACCAGGATGGGTAGCCGCGTTGAGTTCCCACCAGGTGACACACCACCTTCAAGATTGCCTTTGTAACCCCTAGGTGGCGCTATCCCAAGGGCTACCACCCCTGCCTGCTTGGCTAGTAGCAGGTTAAGGGGCCTGAGTTCTGAAACGGGTGCCTCCACCCGGAGGTCAGGGTTTGTAGTGGTCAAGCTAACCTGGGCACAGCCCTCCGGGACACTGTAACCCCCCCTCCTTCCCCTCTAGTGGCCTGAACACTGTACAATAATCACTTTCACAATACCCCTGGTACACCACATAAGTACCCACACTGTTTGCACTTACCACCAGGGCTGGTTCCTCTGGCTTGACCCTGGGGACCCCTGTAAAACAAGGTTAAGCACAGCAAATTGCAACAGTACAGTACTTTGAGCACAAACTGGAACCACAGTCTGATTACATGCAGAAAAAGTTAGATCTGATTACAGCTTAATCTGGTTCAAGGTCAGTTGGCATTCATCTGTATCCCCCTCCCTGGGGCGTGCCTGAAAATAGTAAGTAAAAGTAAGTAAATTTGTATTTCTTTAAGGCGCCCTTCCAAAGCTCAGGGCGCCTTTACAATATCAATCATACAAATCGAAACCACACTGTAAACAACATCAAATTAAGAAACAATCCAGTATAATTTAAATCACTAAAAAAATACTTGGTTAAAAAGGAAGGTCTTTAGAGCTTTTTTAAAGCTCTCCACAGTCAGGCAATTACGTATCTGGCAAGGTAGAGAATTCCACAGGGTAGGGGCCATAAAGGCAAATGTTCTTCCACCAGATGTTTTTAAGGTTACCCTGGGAATCTCCAGCAATCCCTCACCAGAGGATCGGAGGGAGCGGGAGGGACAGTAAGAAACCAGGAGTTCTTTTCAGGTAGCGAGGTCCCAAACTCGTAGAGCTTTATAGGTCATCAACATGACCTTGAAAGTGATCCGCCACTGTACAGGCAGCCATGCAATTAGCGAAGCACAGGTGTTATATGGTTGGACCTGGGCTTCCAGTCAACAACCTAGCTGCTGCGTTTTGCACCACCTGTAGGCGGCGGATATCCACTCCCGGCAGCCCTAGATAAAGGGCGTTGCAGTGATCAAGACGATTGGACACAAAGGCGTGGACCAGGGTAGGAAGATCCTCTGATGGAATCAAGTGTTTCACCCGTGCTATATTCCTTAGATGAAAAAAGGATGATTTGACTACGGCTGACACCTATGCCCTCAGGGTCAAACCCTCATCAAATATAACACCAAGGTTACGCACCTGACCAGATGCCATAAGCGGGGTTCCTCCCAGAAATAAACCTGAGAGTTTTCCCGCCCATGGACTTGATATCCTTAACCCCGGTTCCACCACCAATACCTCTGTTTGCCCCGGGTTCAACCTCAGCCAATTAGCACTCATCCAGTTCTGTATCTCCTGGAGGCAGTTGTTAAACAATGTACTTGACTCAGATTCCTGCTCGGGCACAAAAGACATATAGAGTTGAGAATCATCGGCATAGCAATGGAAACTCAAACCAAAATGTCTTATAATGTCCCCTAATGGGAGCATATACACCGCAAATAACATGGGGGACAACACTGAACCCTGTGGCACTCCACAGTGTAGACAGCGAGAGGTCGAGGAATAAATACCCGACACTACTCTCTGAGTCCTACCCTGCAGAAAAGATTTAAACCAACTGTGGACCACCCCCCTTAGTCCACAGAGAGACCACAGGTGTTCAAGCAGCACCCCATGATCCACAGTGTCAAATGCAGCTGAAAGATCAAGGAGAACCAAGATAGAACGAGTTCTCCAATCTCTTGCCATCAGGAGATCATTCAATACCGAACAAGAGCCGTCTCAGTACTGTGCTGTTTCCTGAAGCCAGACTGGAGAGGGTCATAGATATTGTGGATGTCTAAATAATCTTCCAGCTGCAAAGCGACCACCTTCTCAATAATCTTCCCCAAAAAGGGAAGATTCGAGATTGGTCTGTAGTTTCCTGGGCAGTCGGGATCAAGGGAGGGCTTTTTCAGAAGGGGACGTACTATTGCCTCCTTCAAAGGATCAGGAAAGATCCCTCTCTCCAATGATGCCACTACTATCCCAGTGAGGATCGGGCCGATAACCTCTACACATCCCACGAGTAGGCGTGTAGGGCCCGGATCCAGCCCACAGAAGGTTGGGCGCAGAGTCTGGACAATTCTCACTATATTCATAACTACCGGTTGACTGAACGTGGACCAGGTCAAATGGGTACTTGTGTCCCTCGATTGCTCACTGCAAGACCCAATGGGGAGGCCCTGGCTGATCTCATCTCTGATAGCAGACACCTTAGCAGCAAAGAACGTCGCAAACTCCTCACACTGTAACTGTGATAATGCTCGACCGGCATGAAGACAGACTGGATTGCACAGTCTGTCCACAGTCTGGAAGAGCTGGTCCGGTCTATTCCTTGCTGTAGCAATCTCCCTGGACAGGAACTCTGCCTTCTTATGGGAGATTGCTAACTGGTAGATTTTATAATGATCTAGCAGTCTAAGCCTGTCAACTTCCAAGTGAGTCTTCCGCCAGCGTCTCTCCAATCTTCAGCCCTGTTTCTTCAACCCACGGATCTCCGCAGTAAACCACGGGGACTCGGGGTGAAGAGTACAGGGGCGAACTCGGAAAGGAGCTATGACATCCAGGGCCCCCACAACTGCCCTATTATAGGCCAGCACTAAGGACCCTGGATCCATGCTATTCATTGGAAAACCCGAGAAGTCCAGCTCTGTCATTAGGCCTTCTGAGGTAACTCCTCTCAAAGGACGGAACTGTACTATCTCCTTAGGGGTAGGCCTCTTTCGAGTAGCCATGAAACTGAACCTCAGGGCATGATGGTCAGACCAGCCGCTGAGCTCCACCTCCACATCGGAGATTTCCATCCCCAGATGGAATATCAAGTCCAATGAATGTCCCCCCTGGTGGGTTGCAGTGGTAATAACCCATGTCAGGCCCAATGAATCAGTCAATTGGAGGAGGTTTTGTCCAAAAAGTGCGAGTTCATCGTCGACCCAGGCATTGAAATCCCCCAGAATTATCCATCGGGGGAATTCCAAAACCCTCTCGGCGATGAAATCCGGCTCCTCCATCAGGAATTCTCTCCCATCACCTGGTGGACGGTAAATGAGGAGAATCCTGAATCCTGCACCTGCACCCAGGATACAGTCAAAGGAGTTGGGATATCCATCCGCCACCTCCCTCAGGAATTCTCTCCCGTCACCTGGTGGACGGTAACTGAGGAGAATCCTGAATCCTGCACCTGCACCCAGGATACAGTCAAAGGAGTTGGGATATCCAACCGGCCCCTCCCTGAGGTCCAGTTCCTGTCTAAAACAGACTGCATCTCCCCCGCCCCTACGGTCCACTCTCGGGCAGTGAATCGCCGAGAACCAATCCGGAACCGCAGATCCCAAAATGGGGCCCGCGTTTTCGTCAAGCCAGGTCTCAGTGATGCAAGCTAAGTCCACAGAAGCAACAAGATCTGCCACTAAAGCAGTCTTGTTTCTAATAGACCTAGCATTGCTGCTTGCGTCCGAAAGGGACGAGACTCCAGGATGACTCCGCTTCCTGCCTGATCAAGTCAGTGCCCTTGGGTATGGGCACTTGAATACGATGGACCACGCTCCTGCATCCATTTACGCCCCAGGCGCCCTGGTTCTAACTGTTCCTATCCGCCCACTCCTCCTCCCATCCCCCTAAGAGTTCCAGGATCTCCTATTCCCACCACTCCTACGTCTCGAAATGCCAAGTATTCGCATTTCCTATACACTTCTGAAGGGAGTGAGGGACATTCAAAAGGTCGGAGATCCTTTAGTCTTGAGGGGGAGTACGGCCTGACTGTGCTTTCACCAACCCAAATAGGCAGGATTTGTCCAGTGCACTTACCCGGTCAACAAAAACTAAATAAATAAAATAAAAAATAAAAATATTCAGGGGACTTGAACAAGGAAGGGGCAAAATCAGGTTAATTAGCTTAAACGTTATATCAATTAAGCAGTTATGCATGTGCTTTGAGTCCCCCCACAGTCCACCTCTGGGTACCCAAGTAGAGAAGAGATGGGCTAGCCAGGACAGTTGCCCGGGGTTGCAGCTGGATGGGGCCCTGTGATTGAAAACACAACATGCACAGTACACAATATTTGTAATCCGGAGCCAGAGGGCTCAGTTTGTAAAGGAAACGAAACAACAAGACAATCAGATGACACACTCAGATTAAGCTGTTGTTGTAGGGAGCTACCCTGGTATTTACTAACGATACCCAAGACTGGACACAGGCTGGATGAAAATCGAGACTGCAGGTGGTTGATCAAGAATGCCAGGAGAAGCAGGGCCCACACAAGTCGCAGAGGCATTGTTCCTGTTCAAGCATGGAGCAGGGGGCTGATCCCCAGGCAGGTCTCTCGTCGATGGCTTCTCTGTGCAGTGGGTAGTCTGGCTGGGCCACTCTGGCAAAGCCCAGACTGCATGGAGACAAGTTCGAAAGCAGTCCATTTTGGGCTGGATACAGCTTCCAGCAAGCAGAACACAGTTCACACAGTGGGGAACTAACTCACAACCTACTAGCAGCTCATAGCACATTTACATGTACGGAAATTCTACTGTACCAGGCAAAGCGCTCCCGGGCTATCGCTAGAAGTCTCTGCACACACGGGAGCTTAGGGTAGCTGGAACTCCTGACAGGCCAATCGCATTCAGCAAAAATATTCGGTCTTCTTCAGGTTGAGCCTGGCCCACTTCAGTAGCTTACTTTAGTCGCACAAATGTGGATTTAGTCCAAAATAATTCTCTTCTGTCCCTCTCAGGAGCAGCACACCGGCATGCAGGCCAAAAATGTAGCCTTTTCAGAGTTCTCCTATGCGAATCCACTCACGATTGCTGCTTAGAAACACATCAGCTCCTTCTTGCTCAGCCTCCAGCTTAGTTCTAACTGAAAAACTGCAAGTAGCCCGGGACTTCCCCAAGATCCGAAAGAATTGGTTGGCTGATTTGGCTGTCAGTCAAAGCTAGAGCTTCCCCTTCAGTTTCAAAAAAGGCAAAAAAACTCAAACCACAGTTCCTAAGATTTTGAATTCAGACAGCTCCTGTAGTCCGGCTACATTTTAGGTCCCACCAGAACTGTTTGGTCCAATTTGCAGTCCTGGACCAAGATAGTGGAGACAAACAAAACAGTCCTTGTTACAAAGAAAGCAGGTTAGACAAACTACATTATCATTATCACTGTAAATGATTTTCAGCAAATAGTTACATCTTTCAATAGAGCTGTCTCTCAGATTACTCATGCTGCAATTAGGCAGCTCTTAAAGAGACAGTACACAGAGGCTATACAAGCTCTGGTAATCACATTTAAACTGCTAAAACGCAGGACACCAGCCTGGCAGTGAGCATTTAGGCAAGCTCCAGGAAGACTTTTTGGGAACCCCCATTTGTAGGGGGGTTACACTTTGTTAGCATACAAAGCCCTGCATGGATCAGGCCCTGCCTATCTTAAAGACTTCTTTGCCTGGTATGCTCCTAGCTGCCCTCTCCACTCTACCGAGGAATTGTTGCTTACCATCCCAAGATCATGCTTAAAACAATCTGGCAACAGGGCTTTCTTGGTGGCAGCTCCAGCAATATGGAACTCCTTGCTCTCCCATCTAATGAGTCCCCCCCCCCCCGCCGGAGGAGGTGTTTAAGAGGGGCCTACAAACTCATTTGTCTGACCTAACAAATGGATCTGATGTCTGATTTGTTCTGTCTGCGCCTCACGTTGTATTTGTGTTTTGTTTTAATCGATGTGTGTATGTGACATGCCCTGAGCCCTTGGCATAGGGCACTCTGTAAGTTGCCTTGCCTGTAAGTAGATACGGATCTCAATTGGTCAGAGCTATACATATGCCGTGATAAATCTGGATCTGATTCTGTGCCATTCTGTAGAGTTTATTGTCTCCCAGTATTTGGTTGTGTGTTGAAACTCTGAAGGAATTAAAAATGTTACCTGGCCCAATGGCATGGAGGGCCAAGGCACAGGACGCCTTACCTCTTGCCATGCCAGCCACCCATGTTCGGGAGCAAGGGAGGGTTATCGGAGTCAGCTGGGTTGGGAGAGGATCGAGCGTCCGCTGCACCGCTCTCCTCTCCCAGGGTGTGTGGTTCGTTGCTCCCACCGAATGACTGCCATCAGGTGGAGGCCTGGTGGCAGTGCAGGACCGAGGGGTGACCAAGACGGGAAGGGTGCTTCAGGACTGCAGAATGCGAGCGCCTCCACATGCACATGCCTACGTGCTCGTCAGAAAGGGGAAAGGGAGAAAATGGAGTTAGTTGGCTTCATGAAGCCCTGGCTGTGCGCTCCCAACTCTAGCTTCCACCGGACAATCTGGATTGTGCTCTGGGGGGGGGGGGATGGCTTTCCCCTCCCTGACCCTGCCACATGGGGAACCTGCCCACGGTGTAGCGGCTGGGACAGGAAGTGCCCCAGGAGGAATAGAGTCCTCTGAGAGAAGGCCGGAGCCTGCTTGCTAGCTCCATAGCGTAAAAAGGTACATAGGGAAAAAAAAGAATTTCAAATGTTTGCTGTGAGCTTTAAAGCAGTGGTTGGGCTGGCCCGTTAGTGCAGCAGTAGGTCTACTGCTTGGGTCACCCCGAGTTCCGTAATGAGCTTAGATCATTGGAGAGCAAACTGAAGAAGGGGGGGCTGGCACCCCAGAGGATGTTCCTTCGATTCAGGGAGTGGGGGAGAGAGAGAGTGCTGATCCTCACTGCTGCACCACCTCCTGGGTGACCATGGGGGGGCACTACCAGATAGTAAGCTCCCCGTCCACCAGCAGAAATCACTTGGTGCCAGAGTGTTCCACCTCCCTACCCCTGGCTGGAACCCAATATTGCCACCCAAAACACCAGCTTCCAAATTCACACCCATACCCAAGTTGCCAGTAAGGAATCACACTGGGACACTGTGCTACCCCATACTTTATCTCCACACTTTGCCTCAGGAGGAGAGGGGAGCAGAGTTTCCTGTAAATTTCAAGTGCTCACATGTGCGAACAGCTAGGCATCACAGATCCATGGCTTGGTCACAGGATAAATGTTATATTTCGAAGGATCTGTAATTAATTCCAGGTCACCCCTGAAAAAGGGGGAGTGTTACTGTTTACCGACAGTCATTACCCTGAGAAACGAAGTACAGAGCATTGTTGCCTGACATGTCCTTTTGTCGAGGGTTAAGTTTCCCGGTTGATTTAATCCCGACATGTCAGTTTGACGAGTGTTCAGTTTCCCGCTACAGATAATCCCGACATCTGTTTTAGAAGATTGCATGTTTACCGACTGTCAGTATGCTGACAGAGCGTTATGTGGTTGCCCGAAATATAGGTTGTTTGGTATTGCCTGAGTGTATGTTTCCCGACAGAGGAGGATGAGCACAGTATACAGCAGCGTACGATACTTTATTGTTGTGCAGTCTACGTTTCCCGACACAGTGCACTGAGGTTTCGGTAATTGAATGGGGTGTGTGTATTTGGGAGCCCAGTTTCCCGACAGATGGGGTGGTCAGCTGTCATTTGTGGGATTGTGGAGTGCTGCCGTTCAATATGACTTCGTAATCAGGAGCTGTATTATGTTTCAGTTAGATTCGTATTTGTTGTATATGGTATGGTGTTATTCGGTTTATTAGGCTGGTAGTTTGATTGGTGTTTATTGCTGTTGTGTTACTGGTAGTGTGGACTGTTTTGTGACTAAGGAACTGTGGCAGGAGGGAATTTAGGTGACATGGGGAGTTCACAGTATGGTGCTGTGTGCTAATGCTCGGAGGTAGTCTGCGGTCAAGCATTTGCTCTTGTTGGCGATGCTTTGGATTTTTTCTTCTCTTTTAAGGTAAGAGTTTCGAATAGGTGATCATGGCTGTCCTCTCAGTACTGATTCACACAGGGTGTCGGTTCTCTGTTGTTCCCGGTGTATTTCCCCTCACCACTGTGTGGATTCCCACGTGGGCTTTGCCGAGCAGTGAGTACTGTCTGCGGTGCCATGCTTCCATGTTATTTTGTGTGCGCGGTATTCCCTGTGAGGTGGGTTCAAGGATTGACCAGATGTCTGGTGGAAATAGTGCAGCATATCATGCTCTTTTCATGTTGGGATGTAGTTTCCCATACAGGTAATTGGATTCAAACCAGTTCTGCAGTTCCAGTGTTGTTGGTGGTAAACGTTTCTTTATTTCCTGGTATGCAGGGGAGATTTCCTCAGGGCTGAGATATGCCAAGCATACTGGTGTTCTGATTTGTAAACTGAAGTCTGGATTCGTGCCGTATTCTTTTGACAGTTCGAGGGCTTGTAATCTTCTCCAGATAATCTGGCCGCAATAAAATAAGCAACCTTTATGTTGCGAGGTGGGGAATTCTTGTTTAGCTGCATTAATGGCTGCTATTTCAAAGTCCGTAATTACAGTGTTTGGTGTTAGCGTGCAGTTCTGCCTTTCAGCTAACTCATTCAGTTTCTGAAAGATTGCTGTATAGGAATCTTGTGCTTTGTTTGTCATTAGGCAGTACACCATGGGTTGTGTTTGGCTGTTGTCTGCTGCTCCGACAGGAGCGTGTATTGACTAGAGTTGTGTGAATAGCTTGGGCACGGTCTTGAAAGTTCCATCTATGACCTAGAATGGAGCGTTTTGCAGGTCTGTTATGTTTTGGTTTGTGGCAAACAGAAGGACTTTACTGTCCGATGTTTTTATTGTGGCATGGAAGAAGTCTTGTCCATTAACCTCGGTGAGGTTATGTGGTACCTGCAAGTCGTCTAGTGACTTTGGTTCGGTCGGGAGTCGTTTTCTTCGTGCTCTGCTGATTGTTTGCAGTAGGGATTTCTTGGAGGGTAGGTTGTTGTCGTACCTCTGGCTGCAACACAGTAACCTTGTGTTGTAATAGTTGCGTGGGGTTACTTGCAGATATTGTGGCTTTCTGTTTCTGTGCAGCTACCATTTGTGCTGTTGGTGCTGCAGTGGTGTTAGGCGGGTGGTTGCGGTCAGTGTGCTTCTGTAAGATATGCTGACCATTGTCTACCGCAGTGATAGCTCGTCCAAGGCAGTTGTTGGATTTTCTCTGGTCACAGCACCAGTAGTATTTCTGGTCACGATGCCGTTCATGAACCAGAAGATAGCCGTGGATGTTTAGCTTATCCTCGACACGTTTGGATGGTATCATTGTGCATATATGCACATTAGGCATTGGGCTACAATGCGCATTTGCCTCGTCAGTCACCACAGCGTGGTGCGGGTCTCGTACCACTGCTTTGGTCCTTTTGGGGCTTTACAGTGCTTGGGTTCACTAATCCGTCCCTTAATATAGCTGCCGGTAATGTAACTGCACGTGCGTTGTTTTTGGTGACTCTGCATGTGTGTGTGACGCAGTGCTACACTGTTCCGGTGTATCCCCACTCCTTGGAGATATGTCAGACCTGGAGGATGTATATTTAAGTTTGGGGGGTGTGGGGCAGAGCCCCCCACATTGGGGGGGTGCTGGGGGCATAGCCCCCCACATTACAGAATGTAATTGGGATTTGCATTCGGGACTTTAGTGCTGTCAGTGATGTTTGTGTCGGGTAGAAATAATCAGTCTTACGTGTGTCGGGGAACTGACTTTCGGTTTTGCGTAGAAGATCCGAAAAACGAACCATTACTGGACTCAGCGGGCCTACACAGTTACCAAAATTAAATAAATAAAGACAAGTAGATTTTCTTTTCAGTCACAGTGCAACAGCAATGGACACCCCACTAGAGATGTGTGAAGTCCTCAAAATTCTCTCCACTAATTAATCTGCAAATTTCGTGCAATTCACAGAGTGCGATTCGTGGAATTCATGACATTTGTGGACTGCGAATTGAGTGAAATTCACTGCAAAGTTCACGCTTCATGGTGAACTTTAGGTGCTCCATGATGAACCGCGTGAAATTCGTGCAATTTGCGTGAAGCCAAAGGTTGTCAGACCGGAGGCTTTGCGAACTCGGTGCTCGAAAGCTTGCGTCATTCGCACGAACTTCGCTGGCAAATTTGTACTTCGCCACATCTCTATATCCCACACAGTCACCAACATTTTGTGCAACAAACATGCGTGCTTTTACAAGGACTTCATGAATACTGGCTCCGTGATGCCCAGCTTTCTGTACATGCGGGTACCTGTATCTCGCTGCAGCTCTGGTCGGTTTCTTCTTGAGCAGCCTTTGTGTCTGTACTAAATTTCAAGTGCTGCTTGTCTCAGGAACCGACAGAAAGTTTTTTTTTAATCTGTCCCTTGTGCCATGAAAATGCTGAAAGTCTGCATTCCCTGGAAGGTGGTTTAAAAATGTCACAGCAGTGTGTAACAGTTTTTATTAGGACACCACTGGAGTGATGTCATTTATATTTTCCACACAGTGCGTCTTCAATTAAGCCTCTGACAGGGGGATTCTCCAGTGCAGAGGACAGGCACAGAAGAATGCAGTGAAAACTGATTGCTGATCTTTCTCCCTGAGGCTTGTGGTCTGTGTGTGGTTTGGGGGTAGAGGGAAGAATTCACCAGGAGAGAGAGAGAGACCCCTTGTTCAGCATTTCCTGAGCCCCGTGAGGATGATGGGTATGAATTATTGAATAATGCAGGAGAAAAAAAAAATCGAAAACATAAAAGTCTCCACCAGCTCCACTGCAGAATGAGAAAGACTACGCAAAAGGCACAGTTTCCAGGAGATTTTTTTTGCCACAGGCACAGGTCGAGAGGAAGTCCCCGTGAGATTAGAACCTACAGCTTTGGTTTTAACAGATATTCCAAAGTTTTAGCCCATTTTAAAGGAGAACTGACAGCTCTACAGGGCTTGAACAGAAATTTTCCCACCACCCTACCCCTGAAAAGAAAAACACAGGCTTATTCTCAGTCACAAAATGTTGTTTATTTATTGAGTACTCTAGGCCAGCCTGTCGGCATAGTGGTAGGGTTACCGCTTGCGATGCCAGTGATCCGGGTTCGAGAATGGGCCTAAGTCGCTAGGGGAGGAGGACTCTACTCCTCTGGGTGGGTTACAGTGTGATCCCCCTGCTTCAGAGCCACTTGGTTGTGCCTGGATGGTGCAAGCTCAGCAGAGAGGGCAGTGGGAGAGAATATGTAGGGGACCTTGTGGCACTCATGCCCGTCATGTGCTGAGATGGGCATTCACAGCCTAACTTCTCTGGGAGGAATAACATCATGGAGAAAAAACCTGCCCTGCGCAGTAGGATGACACTGGCTGATTGGGGTCCTGCACGGCCCACCCACTGAGCACAACAGAGTCCCGCTGCCACCAGATTCAGACTCTGACAGGTGGGTTTCCTGCCCCCCTCAGGCCCTTCTGGGGGGTGTTATCCTGCGGGGCATGTTAGTGGGTCTCTCTGAGGTCCTGGTAAGGTGATGGGGCTAGATGCTAGCTAGGCTGAGGAAGCTGAGTGGGGGGGGGGGATGCATAAGAGCTAATAACAAAGTAGTCTAGCCCTAAGACCTATTTTTGGGACCCTCCATCATGACATCACTACGGGAGAGAACCGTGACAGGATTACACGGCCAAGCTCCTCCCCTGATGTCATTACAGTGAGCGAGAGAGAGAGAGGCAGAAAGAAAGCAAGAAAGAGAGAGAGAGAGACAACTGTGAAAAGGTTGCACAGCTGAGGTGAGCACCCCCCATGGTGACAACAGAGTAGAAGGGAGGTGTGATAGGGTCACACAGCTGAGTCCTGACCATGACGATATCACAAGAGACAGAGTTATAGGAATTTAAAGCTAGAATAGCTCTGTCTGCCACTGTACCCCCCATCCTAAACAGGGACCAGCAAGTACGCTCTGAAGACAAGTGCTCATTTTTAGAAACTCCTTATCCATCCTACTACCTAGGTTACTCTGTGAATCTCCATGCACCTTGCTACCGAGGTTACCCTGTGCATTTCCACCCATCTTACTACCCAGGGTACCCTGTGAGACCCTACACACCTTACTACCTATGGTACCATGTGATTCCCTACCCACCCCTACTACCCAGGGTACCCTGAGGTTCCCCACTCATCTTACTACCCGGGGTACCCTGTGCATTTCCACCCACCTTACTACCTAGGGTACCCTGAGAATCTCCACCCACCTTACTACCCACAGTAACCTGCGATTCCCCATGCACCCACCCTACTACTTAGGGCACCTTGCAATTACCCACCCACCTTACTACCCAGGGCACTCTGAGATTCCCCACTCATCTTACTACACAGGGTACCCTGTGACTCTCCACCCACCTTACTACCCAGGGTACCCTGCACATTTCCATCCACCTTACTACCCAGGGTACCCTGTGAATCTCCACCACTGTACTACCCCCAGGGTATCTTGTGCATTTCCACCCCCTTTACTTCCCAGGGTACCCTGCGAGTCCCCACACACCTTACTACCCATGGTATCCTGTGATAACCCACCTACCCTACTACCTACTACCCAGGGTACCCTGAGATTCCCCACTCATCCTACTACCCAGGGTACCCTGTGAATCTCCATCCACCATACTACCATGTGCATTTCCACCCACCTTACTACCCATTGTATCCTGTGAATCTCCACCCAACTTACTACCCATGGTGCCTTGTGACTCTCTACCCACCTTACTACACAGGGTATGCTGTAAATTTCCACCTACCCCACTACCCAGGGTACCCAGTTAATCTCCACCCACTTTACTACCCAGGGTACCCAGTGACTCTCCACCCGACTTACTACCCAGGGTACCCTGTGATTCCCCACACACCCTACTACCTAGGGTATCCTGTGATTCTCTTGGTGAACAGAAGTTTGTCCAGGCTTACCTTAAAGGCTTCTAAAGTTTTAATATCATTCTTTTTGCTGGTAACCTGTTTCAAAAGTTCACCACTCTCCCGGGAGAAGAAATGCCTTCTAATGTTACCCCTGAATTTACTGTTTCTGAGCTTCAGAGCATGCCCCTGTGCCCTGCTGGAGCACAAAAGATGAAACATCTAAGTATATTTGACCTTGTCAATGCCCTTCGGTATACAGTAGGCTAAGATCATGCCCCCCTCCCCAGCCTCCTTGACCTAGGGTGAACATGTTGAGGACCTCCAGTCTCCTCATAGCTTTTGTCCTCTGCACCCCATATCATCTGGTGACCATGCATTGCAACCTCTTAAATGTCTCACTGTCCTTTATGTCTGAGGGAACCCAGAACTGCATGCAGTACTCCAGGTGGGAGCTGACCAGGGCCTTGCAAAGTGACAAGATTACTTCACTTTCTCTGCTGTCCACCTCTTTTTAGGTCTTGTCCTCCTGCTGTCCTCTTGCTGATGTTAACTTACAAAGCCCTGCATGGCTTCAGGCCTGATGACCTGAATGGTCTCTTGCTTGTCATACCCCTGATCGACCGCTCTGCTCCACCTAGGGTCTCTTTGGCTGTCCTGAGGGTGCAGCTTAAACTCTCTGGAGAGAGAGAGTGTTCTCAGTGGTGGCCCACTGATTTGGAATTTTCTGCCTTTTGACCTTAAGAGCTCCCTCCTCAGTGGAGACCTTTAAAAGGGGTCTGAAACATTATTCATTTACTTTAGCCAGATAAATGATCTAACTTTACCCTTCTCTCTCTGGGGCAGTTCAAGTGCTGGAGCTAACTGCAATAGTCAGAATACAGCAAGACTTCATGTTGTTTGAAATGAAATTTACACACAGAACTAACTACGGCAATTCATCTTTACATTTAAGCTCATGAAACACCCTTATCAAGAGGAGGCAGTATAGCGCAGTGGTTTAAGGCTCTGAGCTGAAAACCTGGACATCTGGGTTTGAATCCCACAGCCCCCACTCGCCAACTGTGTGGCCCTGAGTAAGTCACTTAACTTACTTGTGCTCCCAGGTCGCACCTGTAAACAAGCTTTCGGCTTAGTGTGTCTCTCCTGGTAAAAAAAGTTAATGTATTAGCAGCCGTAGTGGCTCTGACCAGAGTTTGTTTTATAATATGTCTACTAAGCTTAGGCATGCCTATGCGTATATATTAGAAATGGACATGTGCATCTGTTTGTTTCTGTAATTCCATTCCCACTGATGTTCTAAGTTGTCCCAGGATTTCCACTTTTTTTAGACTTAAATTTGATTGAAAGTTTTAAGAACATAAGAACTGTGTCGGCAGATATGAACCGCATGATCCACCTAGTCTGCCCGTGTTTCTGCCCCTCCCCCCATCTAGACTGCACCCTGATGTGTTCACAATGTCTGTCCCACGCGAGTTTGAACTCGTGTACTGTCTTGGATGCTACCACCTCCTGAGGTAGGCTGTTCCATGGGTCTATGACCCTTTCTGTAAAGAAGTACTTCCTGATGTTGCTTTTGCACCTGCCTCCCATCAGACCCAAGTTGTGCCCCCTTGTACGTGTGTCCCTGTTTTGCTGGAAGAGGTTTTCTGCTTGTGTTGTGTTAATTCCCTTAACGTACTTAAAAGTTTCGATCATGTCCCCTCTGTTCCTTCTCTGCTCAAGGGTGTACAGATTAAGTTCCCTGAGCCTTGCGTCGTATGGCTCATGACGCAGTCCATGCACCATCTTTGTAGCCCTTCTCTATACCGTCTCCAGGCGATCTATATCTTTTTTGAAGTTGGGCCTCCAAAACAGACCGCAGCACTCCAAATGTGGCCTCACCAAGGACCTGTAGAGAGGAATGATAACCTTGCTCTTTCTACTTGTGATTCCCCTACCAATGCGGCCAAGGATGCCACTCGCCCTCTGTGTTGCCCTTTCACACTGTTTTCCAACCTTTAAGTCATCCGTGATGACTACTCCAAGGTCTCTTTCTGTCTTTGTCTCCTCTAATTAATGCCCTCCCAGTGTGTACTTTATTCCTGGGTTTCCTTTTCCTATGTGCATAACCTTGCACTTCTTGGCATTAAACTTCAACTGCCAATCCCTGGACCATTCCTCAAGTTTTTTCTGGTCTGCTTCCATATCTTTTGCTCCCTCCAGTGTGTCCACTCTTGCAGAGTTTTGTGTCATCTGCAAACAGGCAAACCTTCCCCTTCAAGTCGTATACAGTATCCATGATAAATATGTTGAAGAGGATAGGTCCCAGCATAGACCCCTCTGGAATGCCATTGGTCGCTTTACCTTCCCTTGATAATGATCCACTGACAAGCACACTCTGCATAATATCTTGTAGCCAGTTGGTGATCCAGTTCACTATCTTTTGCTTGACTCCTGTATGCTCTAGTTTGTTAGCTAGCCTTCTGTGGGGGACAGTGTCGAAAGCTTTGCTGAAGTCCAGGTACACCAAGTCCACTGCTCCTCCCTGGTTGACTGCTCTGGTGACCCACTCGTAAAGGTCATCATATTGGTTTGACAAGAGCATCCTGCTGTGAAGCAAATTTGCCTGGGAGTCAATCTCTCCGTTGTCCTCCAGGTACTTCACTATCCTCTCCTTTAGCAATGACTCCATAATTTATCCCACCATAGAGGTCAAACTGAGGTCAGTAGTTTCCCACCTCCTCCTCCCTGCTTCCGGTCTTGTATAAAGGCACTACTGTTGCCCTTTTCCAGTCCTTAAGTATTATTCCGCTTTCCAGTTATTTACCTCCCCAGTGCCCCCCCATTCTATTTTTTCATCCCTATCCTTCTGGGTAGCACCACCGTCTGCCACTGCCAGTGCCTCCTCCCATCTGTTGAGGGTCCCTCTTACCTGGGCTTCTAGGGACTCCTCAAGACACCTGGGCCTCACCGCTGCATTGTCTCCTCAGATTATGCCCTCACGGCAGGGCCTGTCATTCATCTCCTTGGCAGCTTAACCCCCCTTATCCAGCCAACCACAGTGGAGGTGAAACCTAAGAGCATAACCAGGAGCCAGGAGAAGGATGCCTGATGGTGGACTTGGGGATCAGGTAGGGCCTCATGTGCCCGGCCATTTTTTTCCCATTTTCACCCCCCACCTTTAATGCAGCAATGGAGTGACATCCAAGGCACATACCCATGAATGCACGGATTTTTCTGGTTGCAATCCAACCCTCCTTGCATCAACTGACCTGGCCACCATGCCATTCAGCCTTTATTAAGTGGCAGGGAAGCCAAAGATCATGCAAGCCACACCCTCAGAAGCAGGAGGGCAGTCTTTTTTTTCTTCTATTTCTCCCAACAGGGCTGCTGGCAGACGGACTTTGACTCTCTCCTCGAGAGAGCTCGGATCTACCCTGCGAGCTGTGTTGCCTCTCCCAACCCCAGCCCAGGTCTGGCAAATCCCCCACGGATCCCCCCTCCCCATGGTGAGGGCCAGGATGGGGAGGGCTGTCCTCCAGTAAAAATTCAGTTTGCCAGGGTTGAGGAGGTCTGGGTCGGGGCACGGCAGGCGTCAGCCACAGCTTAGGCCGCTCCCCCATTTTTTCGTTTTCTTCTTGTCCCTCCCCATTGCTGGGGCATGCATGTCGGCTTACGCACATGGTGGGATGCACACACTGGAGATAAGGTACAATGCCTCACTCCTCCACACCACTGGGCCAGCCAGTCCCGTCACCTGACATCTCTGGGAGTTACCTCTGCTGCAGTGTTCCACAACAGATGACCCCTTTTTTTTTTATTTTGTCCACATTACGCCCCTAGTCAGCACACAGCCAGCCCACATCAACTCACTGTTCTGCCCAGTCCCATCACCTGACATCTCTGGGAGTTACCTCTGCTGCAGTGTTCCCCAACAGATGACCCCGCCCCGGGCCAATGTAGGCCACAGAACCAGTCCTGAGCTGGGTGCGCATTCAGACGTGTCTGACCCTTGTGGGGTTTGCCTCCCAGAGAGAGACAATGGTTTGTCTCTCCATCTCTACTATACTCCTCCTCTTCTTCCTCATACTCTCCTTTTCTATTACACTCCTTACTATTTCTCTACTCCCCCTCTTTTACCTCCTTCCCCACTTCTACCATTCTTCAACATGGGCAGGAAACTGAACATGGGCTGGGTGTGCATCCAGCCCTGTCCGACCCTTGTGGTGTCTGCATCCTAGAGAGACAATGGTTTCCATCCCTGTTTCTACTATACTTCCCCTCCTCTTTTTTCTCCTCCCCTCCTCCTTTTCCTATTACATTCCACACTATTGCTCCCCGTGCCCTATTCCCTACCCCCCTCTTTTCCGCTACCTCCTACTGTCCTCCCCCTTAAAATTGTTCATTCCGCTGATACTATGGGATATGCCGCCCATACCACGCCTTGCAATTCAATATTTATTTCCTTAACGTTTGTCTAGTCCACATACCTAAATATGGTACATAGCTGTTTCAATGTTATTTAATCGCTATATGAAGTTTTATTTTGTGAAGCTTTACTCTGTTGTAAAAATCAGTTGTACTTCCCCCCTTCCCCCCAGGACGCATTTGGAAATGAGTTGTTTTAGCTCAGTATGCCTTCCTGGTGGAACATTTCAAATAAATAAATGAATAACTTGCATTAGAGCCCCGATGTCCCCCTCCCTTGATCTCTGGCTCCAGATGGAACTGCCACCTGTGGTCACCCAGGTCACAGTGTTGGAGTGGAGCTCAGGCCACCTCCCACCCCTAAGCAGGGGAGTGTCCGCTGAGACACTCGACTATCCTCCCCTGCCAACCTTCCGCTGACTGAGGCTTGCTCCAGAACATGTGCCGCCGGCATTGTGAGCAGTAGCGTTACCACTGCGCCGATGAGCCAGCGCTGTTATTTCTATTCCTGATCTGTTGGGTGGCCCTCAGCTTTGTTATCTACCATCGCCAGGTATCCCATGGCTTGCTTTCCATGCCAGGGCCCTCTGTATAGTGCACTTTCGCCAGTGGGAGTAGGATCCAGTGCAGAGGTAGGCACCGGGGTGACAGTACAGGGTCTGCAAGGGGCAAGGTTACCATACTGCCAGGGGGGTGGTGACAGTAAGGGGCTTGTGAAGGGAAGGTTGCTATACTGCCAGAGTGGTGACAGTATGGGATTTGCAAGGGGCAGGTTGCCATCCTGCCACAGTGGCAACCGTGCAGGGTCTGCGAGGGGCAGGTTTGCATACTGCCAGAGTGGTGATGGTGCTGGGCCTCTGAGGGGCAGGTTGTTACACTGCTAGAGCAGTGATGGTGCAGGGCCTGAGAGTGGCAGGTTGCCATACTACCAGAGCAGTGATGATGTGTGGCCTGTGAGGGGCAGGTTGCCACACTGCTAGAGTGGTTATGGTGCGGGGTCTGTGAGGGGCAGGTTGCCATACTCAAGAGCAGTAATGGTGCGGGGTCTGCGAGGAGCAGGTTGCCATACTGCCAGAGCGGTGATGGTGTAGGGTCTGCAAGAGGCAGGTTGCCATACTGCCAGAGCGGTGATGGTGTAGGGTCTGAAGAGGCAGGTTGCCATACTGCCAGAGTGGTGATGGTGTAGGGTCTGCAAGAGGCAGGTTGCCATACTGCCAGAGCGGTGATGGTGTAGGGTCTGCAAGAGGCAGGTTGCCATACTGCCAGAGTGGTGATGGTGTAGGGTCTGCAAGAGGCAGGTTGCCATACTGCCAGAGCGGTGATGGTGTAGGGTCTGCAAGAGGCAGGTTGCCATACTGCCAGAGTGGTGATGGTGCAGGGGCTGCGAGGGGTAGGTCGCCGTACTGCCGCTGTGGTGCTTTGGATGGCCAGCATCCATGACGCAGCACACACATGTGCAGTTGTATGCAGCATGCGTCTGTGTCGGCAGCAGTCCTCAATCCCTACCCCCCCAAGTTGGCCTCCCTGTGTGCTGTCACGTAGGCTGTGCAGGGTGGCAGTTAAGCAGTGGAGGTTGGAGACCCCACCCGAAGGAGATCTGTCCAGTGGAATGGTCATCACTCCTTCCTCCGACCAGCCCCTGCAACCTGAGCTGGGTCAACAGAGTAGCAAGCGGACATCTTGCTGCTGCACTTCCTGGCTGGCTTCAGCGTGTAAATTTTAAAGGTGATGTATGTGCCCATGGCAGGCACGCTACTACCTTAGGCTCCACATGCCAGACTCGGTGTGAATGGAATGGGAGCTTCCACAGTCCCTGCCCACTACCTATCCGGAGTAGGGTCCATTTCTTTCTGTGGAAAGCATGATGGATACCCACCTGACAAATCACCGCTTCCTGTCACAATGGACACCCAACCTCCCCAGTGACAAATCACCACCTTCTGTCATGATGGACACCCAACCTGACAAATCACTGCTTCCTGTTCTTCAACAGCTGGACTCCAGCATTTACTGGGTGGTTCGAGAAACTCGGGTTCAAAGTACCACTTGCTGCTTTTAAGTTGGAGACGTGAAACAAGAAAAGAGGGGAGTCCCACTGCCGACAAGGTGGAATCCCATCTGTCTTTATAAACTGGACAGCTGCTGATGCTTCTGCTGCTGCATTTTGCTTAGTCAGGAAAGATGAAAGGAGATTTATGCAGCGGGCAGGAAATTATGTGTGTCAGAACAAAGCCATGCATGATAGCTTTTCTCCCTGCAGGGCTTTGAGTGTTGTGGAATTCCTTTCTCTGTGCCAGATGAACAAACTCTTCAGTTTATTATTATTAAAGGAGGTGAGCCTGGCTTTGCTGTCAAGGGTGGTTCACAGATTGGTGGGGGAGGGAGGGGATGTTAGCACAGGGGAAGCTGTCCAGAGTTTCGGCAGTTTCCTTTTGGATGCTACACCCCACCCCCGCCCCCAGCTTCCTGCAGCTGTGTGCATGCTCAAAGATGGGTTGTGCCAGAGGGAAGCTACACTGGGCATGTGCATCGTACATGTATAGGTGGTGGCTGACACTGGGCACGTGTGTGTGTGCATGTTGTGTATCAGTAGGTCAACAATGGCGACATGTGAGGGCGTGTCACGTATCAGTATGCATTAAGCCACGGGGTGGGCATTCTGGGGCTTCGACGTTAATTATAGCAGTGTAACTTGTGTAATATGAATACAGTTAGTGAACACCAGTTCCTGTGTTTGCAATGAATTCTATTAAAATTCTAAATTATGCATTATTAGCAAATTTCTTGTAACAACAACATTTTCTGTGTGATAAGGACCACTGTTGACGATTAAGCTTGGTGACCGAAACACTGATTTTTATTTTTTTTTATGGTGAGTGTATGAACAAAGACATAGATAAACGTATTCACTGACTGGAGTGGGGTGCTTTATTTTTCAGATTCAGCTTCGATGCTTGCTCTGGGTGTATTGCGAAGCAATGTGCATTCACCCATCTGGGCCCCTTCAGAGTAGGCACTGTAGTAAATCAGTGCACCCCAAGATTCTGGGGGTGCATCGCTTTACTACTGTGCCAGCTCTGATGGGCTTATTGTGCTTATAAAATAGCATTTTCTGAGAATCTATGAAAAATAGGAGACTTTTTTAAATTATTTTTTTCTTCAAGGGGGTTTCTTCCCAGGGGCCAGTACACCACTCAGCCCTGCCCACCCCTAGCCAACACCAACCTCCTCAGGACTTACCGGCAGGATAGTTCCCCCATGGAGTACGCCCTGCGGAGGGGCCAGGGAGGGGAGGACTGCCCTTCCCTACCCAAAGATCACATCCAGAAGTTGCTGTGCCAGGGTGGCGATGCAGGCTGAGGAGTGAGCCAGGCATCACAAGCTTGCTTCTCTTTCCCTTTTTTTTTCTTTGTCCGGTTTCCCCTATCCTCGGACCCACTCCGCCTGCCAACCCCATGCCCAGGCTTGCCTCCTGGGCAGGGCCACTGGGGGAGCTTCCCTTCCCAATGAACATTGTTGGCAGGCCCCAGCTTACTCCCTGGGTCAGGGCCACAGGAGCAGGCCCCCCCCGGAGGATGTCAAAGGCAGTGGACAGCGGGGTAGAGCAGATCGTCATGCTGGGAGGCCAGATTTTTTTTTTCATGCTGCTCCTTGGGGCTAGGGACATGCAATGACATCCAGCATCCACCCCGGCCCGTAATGTGACCGCGCCAGTCGTGGCGGTACCCCTAGCCTCCGCCAGGGGTCCGAAAAGCACAGGATACTCTTCCCCTTCCTTCCCCTGGAGAAGGACAGCAGTCCTCAGGGTGCTCAATTCTTCTCCCCCAGCCGGCCCTCCAACTCCTGGGTCCACTTCTGAACCCAGGTCTTTGGCGTCGCAGCAGAAATCCAATCGCTGTACCAGTGGGCCGGCTTGCTTCTTTTTCCTATTTTCTCCCTATGGGCCAGTGGTATACACTGATGCAAGTCCACATGCATGTAGAGGCAAACAAACCACAGGTTTGACACCGGCCACCTCCTGGCTAAACTGCACTCACTGCCCAGCCACCACACCTCCATGAGGCAACAGCCTAGAGGAGGCACATCCCCCCTCCCCAGGAAAGGTGAGCTGTCCTTCAGACATTCGCCTCCCGAAGACCCCCAGTAACCCAGGTCCACTCTCGAACTCAGGTCGGCAGTGTGAAAATATGGCATCTAGTGTCTCAGTCCTCTGCAGACCCTTTAAAATTATTTTCTTTTTTTTTTTTATGCTCATATTTTTGGCCCTCAGATGCTGCTAGGGGGAGGAGAGCCACGTCCCATATCAGCTACGTCCCAGCACATGCCTGGATCCTTTCATCATGGGGCTCATGCCAATGTTTTTTTCCCTTGTGTATCCCCCCTCCCCACCTGTCCGAGGCAGGACCAGTCGTACAATGACCTCAGCGCATGATCGGGCGTGCTCCTGCACCCGACGTGCAGAGGTCCACTGGTCCCACCTAGACAGGCTCCCAGTATGCTCCTGGACTTCTGCACTCCCCTGCCAATGCTAGGGGGCAGTAGACACCAGGCACCAAGTTCCCTCCTTCCCGGGGAGAGTGAGCAGTCCCTGGGATGCTCAGCCTCCCCTCTCCCCGGCCGACCCTCCGACATCCAAGGTCTACTCCTGAACCCCGGTCGTTGACGCCACAGATGGAAGCACTTCTGCTGCACCAGTGGGCAGGCTGATTAAAATTATTTTTAAAAGCAAACTGGAATTTGGTTTTGTTGCTGTGTTACGGTTATTTTGTTAACGTTTTAGAATGCAAGAGTATTCTTACCATAAAGTTCTACAGGACTCTCTGATTGCTGTTTGAATTGCTAAGATACGCAAGCAGTAACACACAATAGGGGGTGCGTTAATAGTAAAGTATCTCACACACGGTGGTTTGTGAGGCACGGGGCACAGCCAAGTGCCTTCAACCACCTGGGGCATGCCATAATTTAGCCATACTGCACCCCCTGTTCTGTGTTATTGCTTACATAACATGGTTTTTAAAGTTAAAAATACAGACTAAAAGTAAAATCTAAACCATGCAGTAATTTCAAATAATAAGTTTTGACCAATCAGATTGCCTGTTTGATACAAGCCATTTTAAAAAGGAGTTTGTTCCCCCATAATCAGTTGTATTTGAGGACTGATGTACTACTTGTGGCACCTTTTAGCCAGTCACAGGCCATGATTTCTTAAGCCTGTTTTATAAGAGGCAGGAAACGGAGCTGGCCTGTTGGCGAGCGGTAGGTCTGTCAACACGATGCCGACGACTCAGTTCTGGAAATGAGCCTGAGACGAGGGGACAGTTGGGGGAGAACTGAGGGTCCCAGTGGACTTTGTCCTTCCTCGGGTGGTGTTGAGAGCTGTGTCCCACAGCGCTACTGCCACATGTAGAGGTACAGGCAGCAGAGCACTTGGGACACGGGGGGGGCGGGGAGAGAGGCTGTGTTACATGTCACGACAGTGTGCTGACACAAGCTCATGTCGGTGGCCTGGTCCCAAAAGCCATCATCCATGAGGGGCCAGGGGAACACAGAGCCAAAAATGGGGAAACCAAATAAAGGTAAATCCCCCTCAGCTTGTAGTTTCATGAAGGCTGGTGTATCTGGCTGGAAGGTGGTATATCTGCCACACTGGAGTGGGGGGGGGGTGTTGCAAAAAGAATACATTTAAAGAAACTAAGAGGTAGGAACTGACTCTGGGTATGTGTGACGTTGTGTCAGGTATGATGGAGGGACTGATACTGGGCATGTGCAAACTTGTGTATGTGAGGCAGAAACTGACACTGGGCATGTGCGAGGCTGTGCCAGGTGTTGTGGAGGAACCAACACTGGGCATGTGCAAAGCTGTGTTGGGTATTATGGAGGAACTGACACTGGGCATGTGCAAGGCTGTGTCCGATATTATGGAGGAACTGACACTGGGCATGTGCAATGCTGTGTCGGGTATTACAGAGGAACCAACACTGGGCATGTGCGAGGCTGCGTTGGGTATGATGGCGGAGCTGACACTGGGCACGTGCAAGGCTGTGTCTGGTATTATGGAAGAACCGACACTGGGCATGTGCGAGGCTGTGTCAGTTATTATGGAGGAACCAACACTGGGCATGTGCGAGGCTGCGTTGGGTATGATGGCGGAGCTGACACTGGGCACGTGTAAGGCTGTGTCCGGTATTATGGAGGAACTGACACTGGGCATGTGTGAAGCTGTGTCAGATATTATGGAGGAACCAACACTGGGCATGTGCAAGGCTGTGTCAGGTGTTATGGCGGAACCAACACTGGGCTTGTGTGAGGCTGTGTCAGGTATTATGGAGGAACAGACACTGGGCATGTGTGAGGCTGCGTTGGGTATTATGGAGGAACCGGCACTGGGCATGTGAGAAGCTGTGTAATGTATGTTAGGCACAAACAAACACTGGGCATGTACAAGGTTATGTCAGGTATTATGGAGGAACTGACACAGGGCATGTGCGAGGTTGTGTCAGGTATTATGGAGGAACTGACACTGGGCATGTGTGAGACTGTGTCAGGTATTATGGAGGAACTGACACAGGGCATGTGCGAGGCTGTGTCAGGTATTAGGGAGGAACCGACACTGGGCATGTGTGAGGCTGTGTCAGATATTATGGAGGAACCAACACTGGGCATGTGCGAGGCTGTGTCAGGTATTATGGAGGAACCCACACTGGGCATGTGCGAGGCTGTGTCAGGCTATTATGGAGGAAAAGACACTGGGCATGTGAGAGGCAGTGTAACATATGTGAGGCAGCCAACACTGGGCATGTGCAAGGCTGTGTCAGGTATTATGGAGGAACCGACACTGGGCATGTGCGAGGCTATGTCAGGTATTATGGAGGAACCCACACTGGGCTTCTGTGAGGCTGTGTCAGGTATTATGGAGGAACAGACACTGGGCATGTGTGAGGCTGCGTTGGGTATTATGGAGGAACCAACACTGGGCATGTGAGAAGCTGTGTAATGTATGTTAGGCACGAACAAACACTGGGCATGTGCAAGGCTATGTCATGTATTATGGAGGAATTGACACTGGGCATGTGCGAGGCTGTGTCAGGTATTAGGGAGGAACCGACACTGGGCATGTGTGAGGCTGTGTCAGGTATTATGGAGGAACTGACACTGGGCACGTGCGAGGCTGTGTCAGGTATTATGGAGGAACCGACACTGGGCACGTGCGAGGCTGTGTCAGGTATTATGGAGGAACCCACACTGGGCACGTGCGAGGCTGTGTCAGGTATTATGGAGGAACCCACACTGGGCATGTGCGAGGCTGTGTCAGGTATTATGGAGGAACCCACACTGGGCATGTGCGAGGCTGTCAGGTATTATGGAGGAACCCACACTGGGCATGTGCGAGGCTGTGTCAGGTATTATGGAGGAAGTGGCACTGGGCATGTGTGAGGCTGTGTCAGATATTATGGAGGAACCGACACTGGGCATGTGCAAGGCTGTGTCAGGTATTATGGAGGAACCCACACTGGGCATGTGCGAGGCTGTGTCAGGCTATTATGGAGGAAAAGACACTGGGCATGTGAGAGGCAGTGTAACATATGTGAGGCAGCCAACACTGGGCATGTGCAAGGCTGTGTCAGGCTATTATGGAGGAACTGACACTGGGCATGTGTGAGGCTGAGTCGGGTAGGATGGAGGAACCGACACTAGGCATGTTCAAAACTGTGTCATCTGTGAGAGGCAGGAACCGACACTGGGCTTGTACGATGCTGTCACGTATGTGAGGCAGAAAATAACACTGGACATGTGCAGGGCTGTGTCAGGTATTATGGGGGAACTGACACTGGGCATGTGCGAGGCTGTGTGTGGTACACGTGAGGAACCGACAGTGGGCATGTGTGAGGCTGTCATGCATGTGAGGCAGGAAATGGCACTGGGCATGTGTGAGACTGCATCACGATATCTAACCAGTCTCCTGGACACTGGTATTATGGTCCCACCCCTCAGGGCAGGAACTGGCCAAGGCTTTTTTAAGTGTCCGAGTACTAGGGCCTAACATTGAGGTCCAGTGGTATAACGCAGTTAGTTGACTCACAAAGGCTGCTGTCCACTCCCCTTGTAGTAGAGTCTAGCATAACTTCATTTCTACTAAATTAGATTCAGTTCAGTATCCACACTTTGGAAGCTGGTTAACACCTCAGTCCCAGATGTCTTCAAGCTAAACTCCCCCCACCACCCTTCATAGATTCACAGTATCTTACAAGCTCAGGCGGCAATGCCTTTATGAGAGCTCGCCAGCCTAGGGTGGTATTGTTTGTACAAAAATGTAACTTTATCGGGATCCATATGTGGATCTAACTGATGTTTAAATGTGTCCATGGAGGTACGCTCAACTGTTGAACATGGAAGTGTATTCCATTGGTTAACTACTCACTGTGAGTACCACCGACTTCTTCTTAGTTCTACATTGTTTGCCTTTTAGTTGAGATTATGAGACCTAGTTTGAGCCTTGCTAGGGTTTGTTTCTAGACCAAGGGTTTCTAAGAGGACTGGGTCCCTTGTGGCTTTCTGTACTAAGCACAGGTCACCACGTAGTTGTTGATAATTCATTGAGTAACAATCCAGTTGTTGCAACCTCCCCATAGTCTATATTTTCCATACCTGTAATCTTCCAGTTCCTCCTTCGCAGGTCCTGCAGTGTTAGGAACATTCCAGCTTTCAACCTTAATACTTGGCAAAACATTTTCCATTGATAGTGTGTATCTCGTCCTCCAGTTACCTCTTTTCAATGATTTTGAGGACGGACAGCAAGAAACATGCTTTAAGCAGTCCATTCAGTGCCAGCAGAAAATATCAGCCAATGGGTCTGCATAACACTTCCCTGTACTGCCCTGGGGCCAACCCAAGGGCACCATTGTTACCAGGCCCTGCATCCTTCACTGACTGAAAATGGAAGGTGCTGCTCTTCCAGGTAGGCGCCAGGAATGTTGACAGGCCTCGCAGCAGGCCAGGTCAGCACCCAGTTGGCAGCGAGGGAGAAGGCGGCGGCGGTGGCAGTGGGCTCTTCGGCAGCAGAGGCTTTAGCACCTATGGGTCCGCCAATCAGTCCCCTCTACGGGGAATGCCCCGAGTTCCAAGAAATGTACCTGACCCACCAAACTTTTGGGGAAAGTCCCTCCCATCAAAAGAAGAACAAGAAGCGCCACTGTCCGTCATTCCTGATTGGTTGACCTTGGTCGAGTTACCGCCAGTGTAGGAGAAAGTGGAGGAGAAGGTTGACGCTACGCTGAAGCTACCATGGTCCTGTCAATCAGTTCTTTAGCATCGTTTTACCTGGCTGTGTTGTTCTTTTATTGTACAGATCACAGTCTGTATAGCTTTTGCATTTAGCAGCTTCACTGTACCAAGACCCACTCACTGCCAATGGCTTTTCAGGGCCATGTTGAAACTATATTTTGCTCTCCCCCTACTTCTCTTGTTTATTCTGTCAGGTCTTAGTGTGGTTAGCCTTCTGAAAAGTGTGAACTGAGTTTGTCTTATGGCAAGGTCTTCGACTTTATGCAGGTACCTCGTATGTGGTATCGCTTAATGGACTGATATCATACTGATGTTAGCAAACGTAATTATCACTTTGTCTGTGATAAACCTGTCCTAGTTTCCACTGACTGTATTGCTCTATGGCTCGTTCATTATAAAATGAATATGTAGAGAATGCTGGAGGGCAACTATGCACAACTAGCGTCTTCTGCCACTGAGGGGTTCTCATTCCCTCCGACCTCGGAGCAAAGCTACAGGTGTCTGTGAGAATCAGAACCCGAGGTGGTAGAAACTACTGCCTGTGCACAGAATTGCACAGCCAAATATTTTTATAGTGTATGGTGCCCTAAAGTAATTTAAAACAAGTTTGATCTTTTTTTGTGTGATAGAAAATAAATTTATAAGGCTGCGCTTATTTCTGGGTTTTAAAGCTGGCTGCTAGGGTCAGTGGTGTGGTCGGTAGGATCCAACGTCCCTATGTGTCTAGCTCATGCTTTCATTGGTTACTAGTTGCCTGTGGAGGAATTTTAAAGCAGTAGTACAGTGTAAAAAATCTGTGCTTTTCGACAGTTTATTCCCTGTGCTCTGCTGAGCATGCACCTGGCACTTGTTCCCTGCACAGTGTACTATCACCCTGTAATGTGCTCAGTTATCCTTTGTTTATGTTTACATTTCTGCTGCCCGCGCCATTGACAGCAGCCGCCATATTTTTGTGGCGCTACAACAGTCATAACGGAGCACTTCCTGGTTAGGTACTACTGCTACTTTAAACAATAAAAACATGGCATCGTAATTTTCGCTAAGCAAGAGGATTGTTGCTGTGAGGAATCCTGAATGCTTTTGTGAGTATTTTCAAATATCTGGTTGATCCTGCAGTGTATCTCCCCCCCACCCAGATACACGCTGCCCACTCCCCCATGCCCCCATCTACAGCCACATATGCCCTCCCTTACTTGGGCGCTCGGTGCCTCCATCCTCCCTCCCTCCAGGGTTGTCCATCCTACGCATCTTGGCTACTTCTGCCTCCCCTCCCACACCACTCGTGACCCACTCCAAACATAAGTCCAGATCTGCATGGAATGTTTCCATACACTACCTCACACTGCTTCTCCCCTTGGCTGGGGATGCTGAAACCAACAATGGCCCAACGCCCTCCTCTCCCCCTCCAGCTTCCCCCAAGGGCCTCCGATTACTGCACCTCAACATCTGCAGCATCCTGAACAAAGTACCTGAGCTACAACTCATTGCCCTAACACTACGCCCAGACATCTTCATTATATCTGAGACCTGGCTGAAACCACACCATGCAGATCCAGCAGTAGCCATTCCTGGCTACTCACTGATCAGGCAGGACCATGGGCAAGAAGAAAGGAGGAGGCATTGCATGTTATCACCACCAGGATTCAGTTCACCCCGGTCCAGATCCCTGGGCCAGTATCACAAATTGAATCCTTGTTGGTTAAGCTCGCTCTCCTTCACTCCTCTCCAGTGTACATTGCGGGGACTTATTGTGCCCCCGCTTCACCCTTGCCCGGAGTCTTAGACCACCTAGTCTCATTAAAGTCTGCTGCCACAGCTGGGGAGCTTCACATTCTCGGCGACTTCAACTTCAATTGGCTAGCAAACGACAGCTCTAAGCTACGGACCAAAGTAAACACTTTAAACCTCTCCCAATTAATTGACCAATCCACCCATTTAAACTCAAACGCTAAATCACTCCCTCTTGGACTAGGCCCTCACAGGATCATTAAAGCTGGTCTCCTCCCTGACTCCTGAGCAATCACCACATGACATATATGGTCAGGAAAGTGCAAGACCTGCTACCCCCAGGACAATCCTCACAAGATTCTACAAATCCTTATGTCTACCTTCCTCCTAAATTACCTTGCTCACGTCGACTGGTCCTTCATACATAAGGCCCATCTCATCGACTACGCATTCGACATGTTCAGAAATAACTTTCTTGCTGTATGGGACCACCACGCCCCTCTAAGATGTACAAGAGTAAAGGACTCCCATCTCCCTTGGGTCACCGCTGACATCATTAGCAGATGCCGCTCCAGAGATCAGGCCTGGAAAAAACATAAGCTAACCAGTTCCCAAGAAACCCTGCAGAGGTACCATACCATCTGCAACTCCAGCACCAGTTCTATACGTCAGGCCAAAAAGAACTACTTTAGGTTGGCTCTGTGCTCCAACCTCAGCCATCCCACAAATTTTTGGGAAACCATCAAATCCCTACTCACTCCACCAGGCCAGCCACCAACACCAACCCTATCCATCCTTGGCAACATCGTCTCGGACCCTAGTGAAGTTGCCACTGCCTTCAACTCCTCCTTTACCAGCTGTGCTACATCTCTCTTACCCAACCTCCCACTCACCCCACCAACACCTAGCTCATCATTGAATTCCTATTACTCCCCCCCCGCCACTTTCTCCTTCCGTCGGTCATCCCTGAAGTACTACATGCTCTGGCGGCTCTCAACCCCAACAAAGGCAAATGTCCCTTATGCCTGAATAGCCAACTACTCACTTGTCTGCCCACGCCATGCGCCCCACTTGCCGGCCTCCTTAACTCTCTTTCTCCTGGCTAAAATCCCTGCCGCTTGGAAGCAGGTGGTTGTTATCCCTTCCAAAGGCGGCGATCCTTCTGCACCTGAAAGTTACCACCCCATCTACTTACTCCCAATACTGGCCAAACTCCAGGAACACCTTACCCGCCTAACTCACCCAATACCTTGACTCTACCTCCTTCTTCACCGTACCAGTCAGGGTTCCAAGTCTCTCTCTACTATCACTGCCCTCCTAAGACTCACCAATGACATCTCCTCAGGAATGGCCAAGGGCACATCACTCGGCTATTTTTATAGACCTGGCCAAGGCTTTCACACCGTCTCCCACCCCAAGCTACTAGCAAAACTTAAGGATGCAGGCCTCTCCAGCCTTGCCACTAGTTGGTTTCAGGCCTACCTGACTGGCAGATGCCAGTTGGTGAAAATTGGCTCCCAAATATCTCCCCCCTCCCAGTCACCATGGGGGCCACCCCAAGGCTCAGTCCTGGGCCCGCTACTATTCTCTATATTTCTAAACAACCTCCCGCTGGCCTGCACTAACTCAGCCATACAAATGTATGCAGATGACACCGTACTGTATGCCTCTGGCCCCTCCTCCGTGTCGTGTCCGCATCTCTCCAACAGGACTCTGATGCCAGACAGCACTGGCTCAGGTCCAACCAACTATTCCTAAATGCAAAGAAAACCGTCTCCCTAATCTTCAGCATGCATCCTCGACTCTCCTGCCTAGCGCTCCCCAGCCTTCTACACCATGGATGGGTCCCCCAGAGTCTTGCACCTCATTTAGATACCTGGGGTATGGCTTGATCAGCACCTAGATTTCTCTGTGCACATCGACCACTTCACAAAACTGCACCCTAAACTGGGTGCGCTATATCTCAACAAGCGGTGCATGTCCACCTGGGTCCGAGGGAAATACTGCATAAAATGATTCTCCCAATACTTGACTATGGCGACATGGTCGATGGCGCTGTACCCTCTTCCAACCTGGCCAGCCTGGACACACTCTTTCATTCCTTCTGTCACTTCATCCTGGACTGTCTCCCAGTGACCCATCACTGTGACCTATACAGCTCCCTATCCCTACATTTGCTCATGTCCTGCAGACTGATTCACTGCTCCAGGGTCATTGCTAAATTCTGGTCCCAAGCCCCCCACACACCTCAGCACCACCTTATCGGCCCAACCTTCCCTGGCCTACTCACTCAGAAGTCTGATTCCAGGCTTCTCCAAGTCCCTTTCATGCACACACCCAAGGGACAATCAGCCTTCAAATATCACTTGCCCAAACTTTGGAATGATCTACCTGCTGACATTAGGCTCACCTCTAACCAAAGACTCCTAAATCTGCTTCTCCATTACACTTCTCCGACACATGCAACAGCTTCCAGCAACCTTGAACTGTCGGGTGTTACGATACTGCCTGAGTGCCTAATTGTTCTCTGCCCTGTTTACCTGTACCCATTCAATTTGTAATTACCTTTGCACCTGCATAAGCTCCACTTGTATATACTCTGCACCTATGTTTAAACCTTTGTAATCGCCTGTTTTTGTTGTTACCCCTGTAACTCCCCAGGTTGCATCTGGAAACGAGTGGTCCCCTGCTCAGTATGCCTGCCTGGTTAATCTCGTAATAAATAAAAAAAAATTAAAAATATGGTTGATCCAGCTCGTTTTTTTTGTTATTGTTTTTTTGTATCTGGTTGATCCTGCATCGTTGGGAGTTGTTGGTGTCATGGGTTGGTGTGACTGTACTGCTATCTCCTGGATTCCATTGCAGTTTGACTGAGAAGGGCCACACGGCTCTTCTCAGCAGCTGTGAACATCCAGGTGGGCTCGTGGTCAATTTTTTTCTGTCATGGAATGCAATTGTATCACAGAAGGGTACAATCACATTCCATGACCTTTGCACTGTGGTCCAACAAGGTTTTGCTTTGGATAGAAACCGATGCAGAACAATGTTCTACCATACGCTATATATAAAAAAAAAAAAAAGAAACAGCAGCTACTTTGGTAATGATGATTGAACTTGATCTTGACTACAAACAACAACATGATCATGATTTCTCCTCTTGGTCCACCAGGAGTTGGAAGGGGGGGAGATCAGTTTGTCAATCTCAAAGACCTCGTTTCTCCTGGATCCCTCCAAGGTCGAACAGGAGGAGGCTCAACCAGTGCCCCCAGTCGAGTCTGTCTGGGTCTTTCCTCATCTGGTGGTTGCCCCTCAGTTGCCCACTACACAGTCGACCGTAGATTCTCTGTCCCAGCATGTGGCCTGCATGCCCCTATTTTTCTTTGAAACAGCATTTTTGGTTGCCATCATCTCAGCCCCCCACAAAAACTGACTTTCCTGGGAGGGCGCTTTGGCACTGTAACTCCCGGAGATGTTATGCCTGGCACTGTAAAGCTGGGCAGCCAGCATGTTGTCTGTACTGTGATCGATGTCAGCAACATGACTGTTGCACCAGCGTCGGTGAACCATTTTCCTCTGGAGGTAAAGGCCAGAAGATGCAGGTTTATCTGTGGATGTAGATATCAGTGCACCTAGTCCATCCTGTACCTTTTGATACTGTTAAACATGAGGAGCTGTTGGAGCACATGAGGAGGTTCATTGTGGTGGTAGGGACAGTCATGGACTGGTTCGGATCCTTCCTTAGCAATCACCATCAGTTGGTGATTTTGGGAAAATGCTGATCTTATTCCTCTGTCATTGACCATGGCCTTCCTCGGGGTTCCAACTCGTCTCCCGTTTTGTTTGCAGTGTTAATGCTTTTGCTTGCAGATGTGATCTGGAAGTATAGCTTGGGTTTTCATTGCTACGCTGATACCCAGTCAGCTAGATGTTTTGTTTAAACATGGACAGGGCTCCTCGGTGACCATGCTTGAGAACGCTCTATTGGAGATCAGTAAGTGGATAACTCACAGTGGACTGAAGCGTAATCCTGGTAAGAGCAGCTGCTGGTGGGATCAGACTGTGTCAGGTCTCCCATTTTGGACAGCCTGGATCTTCCCAGTTTCAGGAGAGATAAACTCCAGGCCGAGCAGGTTATTCACATTCTAGGAGTCACTCTTGACCAAGAGCTGACTGTTGTACCTCAGGTGTCAGCTGTGGTCAAGAGTGGCTTTCATCATTTAAATAACATAGCAGGATTGCGTGCTTACTTTGCCTGGGATGATCTGGCAACTCTAGCTTGCTTTTATCATCTTGCGCCTCGACTACGGCAATGTGCTTTCAGTGGGTCAGATCCACCATCTCCAACTGGTGCAGAATGTGGCACCTACACTGGTTACATCTGTAAGAGGTGTGATCATATCACTCCAGCATTGCACTGGCTCCTGTGAGATGGTGAGTTGACTTTAAGATTCTCTTACTTGCTTTTAAGGCCCTAAATGCACTGGGACCTCAGTACCTTAGTAAACTTCTGGCAACCCACCCGATGTCCGTCAGGTACGTTCCACTGTTACTGGTCTGTTGGTTATTCCCAAATCAAGACTAAAATCAACCAGTGATGGAACATTCTGTAGCGGCCCTTTACTATGGAGCTTTACCGTGGACATTTGTGTTGCCTCTGCTATCACCATTTTAACAGTATTACAAGTCACTGAAGTGATATTGGCCAATCAGCACGAGCAGCTGTCCGCCTTATTCTGTGTACAGTGTGCTCTCATGCAGGAGCTGCGGAGAGTGTCCCATTTCAGAAACGGGAGAATGGCATAAACAAATATTTCAAAAAATGTTAATCTATTTTAGAAAATGGGCTTTTTATTTGGAGGCATCTGATTGGCTGGTACCCATTCCAAAGAGTACATTAACTTTCAATAGATGCCCACCAAATAAAAAGTTCCAGCCCTAACCTGCCTCATGCCTAGCTAGGATCCTTGTGCCCAGCCTGCTTTATGATTGGTGCAGCAATGGCACACAATTTGAAACTACCGCCATTTTTTATCACTTTACCGAGATAGTCAGTGAGAGACCCCCTCCCCACATACAGACTTACTTCTTATCACATCTACCACCACCTAGTAACTGCCCAAACAAAATACCTGTTTTCCCATTCACAAACCATCATTTTATTTCTTTTTTGTACTGTACGCTTTTGTGTGCTGCTCGGACATTTCCCGTAGTGTGACTCGCAAAGCCAATTAAGTTCTGTCACAGAAACCATAGAGAAATGCACAGAAAGCAGCTTATGTCCCCACTCATTCAGAAAATAAATCGCACACAGCTCCCTATTAATCCAAAGCCACCAACTGCCGAAATAAATTGGCTGAGCTCCGCCCCCCCCACATGTCCTTTCGTCCCCTGTCCCCTGTCATCACACAGTGGCTTAGAAAACGTTTTTGTTTTACTTGCCGGCTTGCCACTGCTGCTCTATCTCTGTCTTTCCCACTCACACACACATTCCCTTCTGCTGGGCTGCGTTCACTTTCCTTGCTTCAGTTACAAACCGCAACTGCATTTCAGTCACACAACACGGATATGCGCGACCCAGACATGAGGCGGTGAACAGTGAAACTGAAGGCTTGGGCATCAGTACGGTGAGAGCGCAGGTACATTACCAGCCAGAATATGCTGGCTGTTAACTTTAAAAGTATTCTTCATTTCTTTACAACACGGATGTCGCGACTTCAAGACATGGAAGCGGTAAACAGTGAAACTGAAGGCTTGAGCATCAGGATGTAAGCGAGAGCGCAGCACATTACTAGCTATAAATATGCTGGCTGTTAACTTTTAAAAAGTATTCTTCATTTCTTTATGGGCTGTATTTTTAACCGGACTGGCAGGGCTTTGACATGCTCGGTCTTCTGAGTCCACTGGGGCGACACATTTAAATAAAAGCACAGTTTAAATCAAACTGCATGTTTTCTCACTCTTCAGAGGGCCCAAAAAGCATCATTCTAATGCAGGCGGAGGAACTATTTTTTACAAAATTACTTTAAACTATTTTTATTAATTTTTCTTTTTATTTAACTTATGTTTTACAGTGCCCATTTTCTAAACGCCAATAATACCCTCGGTGGGGGTATGGGCAATACCGGACCTTCAGGGCTATAAGGCCCTCACACTTCTGGGCGGTCCGGTATTGCCCAATACCGCCCACCCTCTTGGGTATTATTGCTTAAATAAATCATTGGAGCTAAACTTGAGTGATTTGTAATAAGACTTCTGAGAGATGTCTCTGATGGTATAAGAGACGCCTCTCATGAGGTTTTGGCAGACAGAACCATTCAGTTTTGTTTCATGGTCCTCTCGCACAAACCTCACGCTTGATGTCTCTTATACCATAAGACACATCCCTCGTAGGCCTTATTAACTTATAAATTCAAGACTTGGCTGTTCAGTCAAGCACTTACAGGAGACTGAAATAGCTGTGGTTTTCACATTGGTCTGCATTGTAATTTTGTGGTATCACTGTTCTAATTATTAACTAACATATCTGAATTGTTATACTATGGCTGCATAAAGTGCCTTGGTTCTTAGAAAGGCATCTGTCTGTCTGTCTAGTTACAGACAGTATCTATCTATCCATCTATCTACAGACAATATCTATCTATCCATCCATCTCTACAGACAGTATCTCTCTATCTATCCATCCATCTGTCTACAGACAGTATCTATCCATCCATCTCTACAGACAGTATAGATCTATCTCTTTATCTATCTATCTCTCTACAGACAGTATCTATCTATCTACAGACAGTGTCTATCCATCTACAGACAGTATCTATCTATCTCTACAGACAGGATCGATCTATCTATCTATCTACAGACAGTATTTATCTCTATCTACAGACAGTATCTATCTACAGACAGTATTTATCTCTATCTACAGACAGTATCTATCTACAGACAGTATTTATCTCTACCTATCTACAGACAGTATCTATCTCTATCTACAAACAGTATCTATCTATCTACAGACAGTATCTATCTACAGACAATATCTATCTGCAGACAGTATCTATCTACCTATCTATCTACAGACAGTATCTATCTACCTATCTATCTACAGACAGTCTATCTGCAGACAGTATCTATCTATCTACAGACAGTATCGCTCTATCTACAGACAGCATCTATCTACAGGCAGTATCCATCTATCTACAGACAGCATCTATCTACCTGTCTGTCTATCTAGCTATCTATCTACAGACAGTACCTATCTATCTACAGACAGGATCTATCTACAGGCAGTATCTATCTATCTACAGGCAGTATCTATCTACAGACAGTATCTATATATCTATCTACAGACAGTATCTATCTACCTATCTATCTACAGACAGCATCTATATATAGTCAGTATCTATCTATCTACAGACAGTATCTATCTACAGGCAGTATTGATCTATCTACAGACAGCATCTACCTACCTGTCTGTCTATCTAGCTATCTATCTACAGACAGTATCTATCTCTATCTACAGACAGTATCTAATCTATCTACAGTATTTACAGACAGTATCTATCTATCTAATCTATCTCAGACAGTATATATCTACCTACCTGTCCATCTATAAACTGGCACCCAATTTTCCAACAGTTAAAGATTGTATGGCAATAGGACATACTTTGTGGCAACTCTGGTTCCAAGACTGAACACAAAATGTTCCTTTTATAGATTTTGAGGTTACCTATAATTTCTGTACTAATAATCAATGGGAGGGTGCCAACTGTAATTGCATTTCTGAACAGTTCTTTCAAATACAGTCTGTAAGGGTCCAATGTTATCTTGCAAACTGTTCTTCTTAAAGTCAGCTTAAAGGTTTCACAGCAGTTTATGTGGGTATCATAGTTGTAGGGACAGCGGGCTAGAGTAAATACATTCCTTTATTTGAAGTATTTGGGACTCATGGTATGACGGACGGGTGACTGGTCACTCCAGTCCAGCTGGGGGACAACTGAATTGAACTCTGCAGGACTTTCCACTCAGTTAGTCCACCAGTCATATCCCATAGATACTCCCGGGTCTATCTTGTACTATAAATATATGTGTGTTTGATCATAGAGTTCCTGTTTCGGAGGCTTAATTATG
This sequence comes from Neoceratodus forsteri, assembly GCA_016271365.2. Lineage (NCBI taxonomy): Eukaryota > Metazoa > Chordata > Ceratodontiformes > Ceratodontidae > Neoceratodus > Neoceratodus forsteri. The sequence goes on along the minus strand of JADMNL010000029.1, from coordinate 209,344,419 downwards.
CCCTGTGTTTCTTATAACACAGTTTAGCTTGACAATTTGTTTCTTAACAGGCTCACCGTCCAGGCTACCTATTTTTTATTTATTAATGAGTTTTACTTTATACTAAAGTGATATGCATGGTATCACGCCCATATTTTTGGGGCAGACGAATCTGGACGAAGGACTGGAGTATCGAACGTTTTCATAATTGCCAAGCACTCTTGGGCTGTAATTTCACAGCAAATGTTGTTGTGCTTAGTGTGTTTGAATTTGTGATGTTCCCTCCATAGTTGAGCATAATTGGTCGATTCACATACCCTGTATAGCGGCCCCTATACGTATCAGCTGTGCCATGTTTCCTAATGGTAGTGATGCTTGGTTTTTTCATTGAAAATGACTAAAATGTAAGTTTTAAAAACAAGATGTTCCTGTAACTGTTTCCCAGGACTCTCTTGCAAAATAGGTTTACAACGGTTCCATGTCAAAGGGCACACACAAAAGGTGACTGCAAAACAGCAGACACCAAGATCGACCGAGGAAATAACAGTGATCGCTGAAATGGCAACAACCCTGTGTAATGAGTTTCTGCAGGGGGCTTTGCCTTCCACACACACCTTTTCGGGGGGGCTTCATCCCCTCCACCCCCTTACTATATATAATCAAATCCTGATGGGAGGGAATGCAACTTGGGGAGGGGGAGAAAGCTGTAGGTCACTAGTTCAGTGATCGCTGTTTTTCCCGGTCGCTCTTTTTGCAGCGCTGTTTTGCTGTCTCCGTTTTTGTAGTTGCAATTCTGTGCTTTCCCATTTCACGGGATACTGTTTCTAACCTAAAGGACACTACAGTGGCATGCACAAACCTATGTAAGATATATAAAGTGCTTTGGAATGCAGTGTTTTGCAGAGGTATTATATAAATCCAAATTCTGTTCTGTTCTACAGTCCCTGCACTACCAGTGTCTAACTTGTTGCTTTGTAAAGCACTTTGATATACAGTATGTATGAAAGGCACTACATAAATCCAAATGTTATTTTATTCCACAGTCCCTGCACTACCAGTATCTAATTTATTGCTTTGTAAAGTGCTTCCGGATACAGTGTGCATAAAAGGCACTACATGAATCCATATTCCCTCCCCTCCTGTCCTCTTCTCAATTTTGGGATACAGTGTGTTTCTCGTCTCTTCTCAGCTTTGAGATGTACTGTGTTTCTATTCTATTCTATTCTACAGTCCCTGCACTACCAATATCTAACTTGTTGCTTTGTAAAGCACTTTTGAATACAGTGTATATGAAAGGTACTATATAAAACTAAATTCTAATCTATTCTGCATTTCCTGCACTACCAATATCTAATGCATGGCTTTGCAAAGCACTTTGGGATACAGTGTGCATGACAGGCACTACATAAATCCAAATTCTGTTCTATTTTACAGTCCATGCACTACCAGTATCTAACTCATTGCTTGTAAAACACTTGTGGATGTAGCATATGAAAGGCATTATATAAACCCACATTCTGTTCTCTTCTGCATTCCTGCACTACCAGTATCCAACACATTGCTTTGTAAACATTTTGGGATACACTGTGTATGAAAGGTGCCATATGAATCCAAACCTATTCAGAGCTACAGTCCCTGCACTACTGGTAGCAGATTCACTGCTTTGTACATCACTTTGGGGTGAGGCATGTATGAAAGGTGCTATATACAGTAAATCCAAATTCTACTTTAATATAAAACAGCTGGCATACGCTTTACTGAACGTATAGGGATGTTAAATGAAATAATGAAATAAATAAATACAGTAAGTAAGCTGGTAAGTAAATTAAATCTCACTTGTGAGTAAATCCTGCAGACAGCTAACGCACACTTCTGCGAAACTCTACTGGATCCATCATGGGGACTGTGCTTTGATAGGAAATGATCGATTTTTTTTTATTCAGCTAATTAGCAGGCTTCTGCCCACGCCTTGGCCTATTACAGCACGGGCTCCCAGGAATTAAGATCAGAGCGCTGCTAAAACGGGTCATTAAAACCAAATCCGAGGAAGGCAGAAGGCGGCTGCATTGGTGGGAAGGAAGTGTAAGAGTTGGAAAGATTTGCCAGTGTTTGATTAATGAGGGTTGGCATAAAGTATAATGAGAGGGGGGCAGGGCTCAGGAGCCGCTGGTGACCTGCTCCATCCTCTACCCATCCACAGGCTACAATGTTCCTGTCCATCAGGCTACAACGGCTAGAATGAGGACTGGGGGCTGGATGGAAAACAGCATCTCCAGCTTCTATTGAGCCCTTTCTGTACTGAAGAGTAAGAGAAGGGGAAGAATGCACTACATTGTGTTTAATGTGACGTAGCTAGGAAAACAAAATTTGTACACCAGTTTGTACACAATGACCTTGTTTATACCCCCAGCCCCCCAATTTGATACATATCTGTTTATTTTTATTTATTCATTGGATTTTGGTGACAGGGTAAGCCTGGCATCCCATGTAATAGGCAAGTGCAAGATCACGATTGGAAAAACTGCAGCCTGAAAACAGCAAGTCAAAAAGAGCGACCCGCAAAAACAGCGACTGCCGAAACAGCACTCTTCAGCTTTCTCTCCTTCCAAAGTTGCGTCCCCCCTGGAGCTGATTATATCTAGAATGGGGTGTTGGGGGGGGGCGATGCCCCTACAGAAACTCACTGGCAGTGTTGTCACCTTTTTGGCAATTGCTATTATTTCAGGGTCACTCATTTTTGTTTCGCCGTATTCCGATCGCTGTTTTGCCATCACCCAATTCACATAGAACCGGTAAGCCCACTGAGACAATGCCTCTTTTTCAGGGACAGCCAAGTAAACTGTAAACATCCAGAGAAAGACATAAATAATTGCAGTATGCAGTTTTATTTTACAATTTTTGGCCAGGAAAGACACGCTAAGCAGAGGCTTGTTTCCAGGTGTGTCCTGGGAGCACAGGAAGTTAAGTGACTTGCTCACGGTCACACAGTAGGCAAGTGGTGGTTGGGATTCAAACCCAGCTCTCCAGGTTTGCAGCTCAGTGCTTTAACCACTACCCTATACTGCCTCCTTACTTGAGATCCAAATATCATTAATGAAACAATACAGTTAGTGTAGGGACAGGCGGACCTTCAGTAGTTAGAGAACAAAGGCACAGTAGTATTACAGCTTGAAAATGGTATAGGGGTCAGTACTGTCATACAGGTTAACAATGAGAACAACGTATACACTAGGGTAGTATTGAACGGAGCACTCTGAGCAAGGAGACATTCGGTGGTTGCAGCTACATCGACAGCACCCAGTGAGATGGGCCTCGAGACTGACCTTAAAAGGCAAAATCACCAGTATTTTGGATAGTAGCAGGGAGACTGTTCCAAAGGTTTGGAGCAGTGTAGTCAAAGGCCCATTTAGCAGAGACAGATTTGGTCCTTGGTATGACTAACACTTGGAAGCAGTGAAGCAAAGATATCTCCATTAAGGTTTATCTCCAGAGAGGGTTGTCACCTTTTCACTTAAGAAGCCCAAAGTGGGACATATCTTACTGAAATATGATTTATTTGCAGTACAATACATAACTTCTACCAATTCAACCAATTTGTTTACTCTAAATAATCAGAATTAAGACTAAGTGTTGTAGTTTTAGCTGTTTCTGTTGTTTCTTATTTTAGTTAGTTATGGTAGTATAGTTTTCTGCAACATTTAGAGGAAAGTTAGAAAATATTTTGTTCTACTATAAGGTCAGGACATGTAGTATTTTTCATGGCTTTTGCAGAACACAGCTGCCCAAATCAGGACTGCCCTGAGAAACTCAGGATAGGTGCTAACCCCATCTCCAGAACTACATCCAGTAGCAAGTTTCAACACATGGCAGAGTGTGGGTTGTGCTCAATATACCACATATACGAGTGCTGGTGGCACAATGCAAAGCCGAGTGGCTTCAGTTGCCCATAATGGGGAGGGGGAAGGGGAAATTGTTTAATCAGGAGAGAGACACTAAGCCGGAGCTTGTTTCCAGGTGTGACCTGGAAGCACAAGGAAGTTAAATGACTTGCTCAGGGTCACACAGTACGCAAGTGGGGACTGATGGGATTCAAACCTAGGTCTCTAGGTTTGCAGCTCATCTCCCTTAACCACTATGCTATACTGCCTCCTATAACCAAGGAATATTGAGCACAACCCTCTGTATCTATAAAACCATGTCTGTTTTCCCCAGTTGTGTATACATAACCTTGTTTCCCAGTTGTATATACTGTGTAACTGTTTTCCCACTTGGGCATACAGATATATATATATATATATATACATATACACACAGTGTATATATACACTACATACATACAGTATATGTGTTTATTTAGTTTTGTTGACCAGGTAAGTGCACTAGACAAATTTGCCTATTTTCAGGCGACCCAGGGGAGGGGGATAAAGATGAATGCCAACTGACTTTGAGCCAGATTAATCTGTTGGTGGTATATTATACTGGCACAGTAGTGCCAGTATAGTTAGGGTTGTATGGCCACTTCTATGTCAAACCCAAAATGTTGCACTTTTATAACTTTGCAACTGTACGACTGATGTGCCCAAAATTCCTCATGTGCTGTGTAGTACCATAGATCTCTGGATCTGGTATGTTTCGTTCCGGTCGGTGGTGCAATTGTGGAGCTGAGGAATGCCAAAAAAATGTGTAACTTACCATTTAGGTGCAAATTTTTGCTCAGCTGCATCTGCGAAAGGGCTTGGGGGTCTGGTCTGAAATTGTTAGGATATATGGGGTCTAGGCTGCAGATGTGCCTTTTGAATACGAAAGTGAAAGGGCTAGATGTCAGTCTACTGTCAGGGACTATTTCAAAGGGAAAAAAGTGAGTACTGTTATGAAAACATACACAGCTTTTAGTTTTAGAATACAGAGGGGCATTATTTAAACCAGTGAGCACATCACTGACACCGCTGGCTAACACCATGAAAAGTGAAATGATGACACAAATGGCAGGATCAACTAGGTGAGTTTCGAAATGACGTATAGGAACGTGGAGATATCAATGATATCTTCACTGGCTGGCTGAGATATCAATTTTTACACATGGAGTTATCCCAAAACATAAGTTGTATAAATATATATATATATATATATATATACACACACACACACACACATACCTTGTTAAGGTTCCATGTGATAACGGTGATCGTGGAAAGGCCATCACCATTAGAGCGAATGTACATCACCAAAAAAATCTGTTTTGGCGATGTACACTCCCAGCACACAGCAAAAAGGTGCCCCCCCACATCCCTACTAAAGGATTCTCAACTACAGGGGAGTGCATGACGGGGGAGGGTACAAATCGGAAAAAATAAACGGCTGGGCGCAACAAAAGGAACGCACCCGGACCCAAACCCGCACCAAGAACTCCTAGCCTGCCACCCACCCACCACACCATGGGGCCAGCTCACAGTCCACCACTGCACTACATCTTATAAACCCTCCTCCTTCACCCATCGCTTGGTGCTGCTCACCCCAGTAGGTACATGTAGTGACATTCTGTCACTATATTCACGGAGCCCTCATCCAGTCGCCCTCCTGCCCAGTAGCCCTGTGGGACAGGGGCTCATTGAGCCTTTTTGAAAGCGCCAATCGTGGGTCACCATTGTCATGGGCTACCCTCATTTGCACCTGAGATAGATGTGTAGCCTCGTATTCCACAGTTGCCTAGCATTCACTTTATATAATACATGGGGATGGTGCCTTTGTTTTGTTCCTTAAGATTGTTTTTGTCAAGAGGCTTATTAGGTAATGCTGTGTTTTGGGAACTTATTAGATAAGGCTGTGTTTTATCAGGGCTTATTAGGCATGCTAATTAACATAGAAATGTTTTACCTGATTCCGCTGGTGTGTTCATTGACGTGTTTATTTGATTTCACTTATTACTTTGTTTTGGTGGTCACAATCATAGAGTTCAAATATTTAGTAGAGAGGGCTAGAGGGTGGACTCAAGTGGCTCAGCTGAAGCCGTGCATCCACCATATTAGAGGAGGATTACGGTACTGGCAGATAAGAGGAAGAGGCTTAATAAAGGGGAGGGGGTGGGCAGAGGGTGACTGTGAAAAGGCAGAGATACTAAACAAACATTTTTGCTCAGTATTTACAAATGAAGAGGGGGAGGTACCTAAAACAAACAATAGAAACACTCTGGATACAGAAGCTGATACCAGCCCATTTATAGAAGAAAGGGTTCTGAAAGGACTCTTAAAACTGAAGGTGGACAAAGCAATGGGGCCTGATGGCATTCATCCCAGAATTCTAAAAGAACTAAGGGTAGAACTAGTGACACCACTGACTACCCTCTTTAACAAATCATGGGAGGATGGGGTGGTACCTGAGGACTGAAGGAGGGCAGATGTGATTCCCCTTCACAAAAGTGGGAGCAGGGCAGAAGCAGGAAACTACAGACCTGTTAGTTTAACCTCAGTGATAGGGACAATGATGGAATCACTTCTGAAGGAAAGAATTGTCGACTACCTAGAGGCCAGAGGGGCACAGGACCCAAGGCAGCATGGATTCACAGCGGGAAGGTCATGCCAGACGAATCTAATAGATTTCTTTGACTGGGTGACCAAAGTAGTAGATCAGGGAGGGGCTGTGGACATGGCCTACCTAGACTTTAGCAAGGCATTTGACACAGTCCCACACAAAAGATTAATATACAAGTTAGCCAGCCTGGGAGTGGGTCCCAAGATGATAGCCTGGGTAAAGAATTGGCTGGAGAATAGGACACAGAGGGTAATAGTAAATGGAGTCCATTCTGAAGAAAGTGGGTTACTAGTGGGGACACACGAGGGGTTCAGTATTGAGACCAGTCCTCTTCAATGTCTTTATAAGCAACATTGCAGAGGGACTGGAAGGAAAAGTATGTCTCTTTGCAGATGACACAAAGATCTGCAACAGAGTTGATGCACAAGGTGGGGTGGAAAGGATGAGCGACTTGGCAAGGCTGGAGGAATGGTCAAATGTATGGCAGCTTAGAATCAATGCTAAGAAGTGCAAGGTAATGCACCTGGGAAACAAACACCCAGTGGAAGAGTACACAATGGGGGGTGAGATACTAACAACAACAAAAATGGAAAGGGACCTGGGGGTAGTCATATCAGATGACTTAAAGGTGGGCAAGCAATGTGAGAGGGCAGTAAGGAGGGCTGGGGGGATACTGGGATGCATAGGGAGAGGCATCACCAGTAGAAAACAGGAAGTTGTTATCCTTCTGTACTGACAGCTGGTGAGACCCCATCTGGAGTACTGCATGCAGTTCTGGAGACCCAATCTCCGCAAGGACATAGACAGGATGGAAGCTGTCCAGAGGATGGCAACTAAAATGGTGCAGGGTCTGCATTGGAAGACATATGAAGAGAGACTAAAGGAGCTTAATATGTATAGCCTTGAGGAAAGGAGGGAGATGGGGGACATGATAGAAACATTCAAGTACCTCAAGGGAATCAACAAAGTCCAAGAGGGTAGCATCTTTCAAAAATGGAGGTGTGCAAGAACAAGGGGGCACAATTTGAAGATGGGGGCGGCTCAGAGGTAATGTAAGGAAGTATTTTTTCACAGAGAGGGTTGTGGATGCATGGAATGGCCTTCTGGAGGAGGTTGTGGAGTCAAAAACAGTGGTTGAATTCAAGCATGCATGGGACAGTCATAAGGCAATTCTAGGGGTGGGGTAGGAAGAAGTAGGCTGCTGATTAACTAGGATCTGCAGCTTATCCATCAGGTAGGGAAATGGGCAGACTGGGTGGGCCAAGCGGTCCTTATCTGCCGTCAAATTCTATGTTTCATCTGGAAACTTACGATAACGGCACCGGCACACTGTTTTTACAAAAATGGAGTAATGCACTGCAAAGGACAAACATGCATACCTTATTTTTGCCAGTGCAGTGTGCGTCTGCTTCTTCGCTTCCCTGCTCTCAATGGTGCTTGTTTCCCAACCGGATCAGCAGATTTTTTCAAAAACAGTGTGCCTGTGCCGTTATCTTCCATTTCCAGAAGAGTTCCCATTATCTACTGGCACCTCAACCCTCCTCTAATATGGCGGATGTGTAGCTTCAACTGAGCCAATGGAATCTGCCCTCTAGCCCTCTCTAGTATATATCTGAACTCTGTGGTCATAATGCTGGTCTATGGGTGGTTTTCAGGTTTCGGTGCAAAGGTATGCAGCTTTAATTGTTCGGAATGTAGGTTTTACTGGTCAGGTATAAAAGGAAATACACAACAATGGCCTCCTACGACAAAAGGTCCTATCCATGTATTATATATTATACTGGCAAGGTAGCGCCAGTATAGTTAGGGTTGGGTGCACAGTTCTATGTTAAACCCACATTTTTGAACCTTCATAACTTTGGAACAATTTAACGGATTTGCACAAAAGTTGGCATGCATAATCCCTAGGAATGTGTCTCATGATGTGCTAAATTTAGCGTGAATCCATTTAGTCATTTGTGAGATATGCAGGGAGAAACAAAACCTAAATTTACCTTTTATTTTTTTGGTCACACATATCTGAAAAACGGCTTAATGCAGTGGTCTGAAATTTTCAGGGTAGAAAGTGTGTGGGTCATACAGTAGAAGTGCCTTTTGAAGGCTTGGTGAAAAAATGTTACTCTGTTCAAAAGTTATTGCCTTTTGTTTTTTCCGATTATCCCCTATGGGAAGGTTAACTGCCCTTACGAAAATAACTTTGTCACAAATTATGTAGCATGTGCAAAAGGTAGCCTAATTTTGCACATGCTACATTCAAAAAATCAAATATGTACCTGTGGTACCACATTGTTAAATACTATAAAAAAGCCTGTTTAATGTTCTTCCTGTGGTACAGGGACAAGGCACAGGGATGAAACACCAAGGGTCCTGGGTTCGAGTCCAGTCTCTTCATGTTTTTTTTTTTCTTACCTAGTATGAAGGGAAAAATAATACTGAAAAGGGGCGCCTTGAGCCCAGGACCCCCAGGCCCACAGACATGCACTGTGTCCTTCCACCATAGGAGAAGAAAAAGTAGGTGTTCTTGCAGCTCCCCACCATGCTCTTGGAGCCCCACTGTACCAAAAAGACATTGCGATAGCCCCCAGTTACATTGGACACTGGGGAGCCCACCCCAGTGTCCCAAAATTGCTATTTATTGTTTATTAGTTGACATCGGGTGCTCAGTCCCGTGTTGGCTCTGCAAGACCCCCAAAATTGTGGGACACTGGAGAGCCCACTCCCAGTGTCCCCAAATGATTGTTTTCAATTGCCGACATCGGGGTGCCCAAGCCCCATGTTGGCACTGTAAGATCTCCCCCGGAAAGTTTGGGACACTGGGGAGCCCACTCCCAGTGTCTCCATTCTTGCTCACTACACCTGTGAAGGTCTTCTGGACTGGATTTTCTGCAAAACATCACCAGTAGGTATTTGCATTTTCAGTTTAAAATCAACTTTTTGGAAGCTATCACAAGCAAAACAGAAATCAAGCAACTAGGTCTGACAAACTCCAGTGACTCTGGGTCCTGCTCGAATCCACATTTTCGTCTGGCTTGCTCCTAAGGGATCTATTTGTGGGCTTTTAAACAACCTCTTTAAATAACAAAGGAAGCACAAGGACAAAAGGATTTCACATCCTGCACTTGTACTTGAGTAGGTGTGCCCCAGGCTATCAATGTAATGGGGCTGGGGAGTGCATGCCTGCAAGGTCTTGCATAGCGAAAGCCTCTTGTCAATCCCTGCCTAGCTGTGACCCTGGGTGACTTCTGTCATGAGTTGAACCAATGTTGTACCAACAGTCACACCATGTCCAACAGCTGTCTGGGAGTTGCCCTCGTAACTTTTCTTGCCCTACTTTGCCTTGACAGAATTACACTATCCTTATGGAATGAGGATGGTTCAAATAAATCTAGGACCAAGCACTATGATTTTACTTTCTCCAACCTTATTGTTTATAATGCAAGGATACTACAAACTAATCTTTTTCTCTACCAAAAGGGCTGTCCTTACCATTCTCTCTATATGTTTAGGAAACTATGGAACAAGTCTGCATTATCCCATCCTTTTCTAAACGTGGGGCTGTGGTTCCTTGTCATCATTGCCATTCTGCTATCTGGGGATATAGAGACAAATCCTGGGCCACTAGATGCTTATTTCTCAGCAGATGACATACATAGTATCTCCAAACATGGGCTGTTAATTGCACACTTGAATATAAGAAGTTTGATGTGTCACTTCATGGAACTGGAGTCATGGGTCAAACTGTACAATCCTGATATCCTCCGTCTCACTGAGACCTGGCTAAAACCATTGGTTACTGACTCCCTCTGCTCCCTGCCAAATTGCTCTATTATTTGAAGGGACAGGGAATCGAACAAACGTGGTGGTGGAGTTGCTCTGTACTACAAATATAATCTGACTGTCTCTCTTCTCGCTATCCCAGATGCTCCATCGGTATGTGAATACTTGCATGCTACCCTTGAGTTGGGAGCCAAGAAACTGCATGTTCTTTGTGCATATAACCCCACAGCGGGAGGGATTGCAGGTCTAGAGTACCGTCGGAAAATACCTCTCAGAATTTTAATCATAATGAGGTTGTCATCTTAGAGGACCTAAACTTAAACTGGCTTGGGGTAGCTCTCAGTTCTCTTCAGTCTCTGACTCATAGCTACAACCTGCATCAGATGGTAACAGTGCCGACTAGAAGTCTGTCTTCATCGCCACTAGGCACACTATTGGATTGGGTGCTGGTAAACCGGATCGAACACATCTCAGCCGCTGGTACTCTTGCTGATGCCTTAACTGACCACTCTCCTACTTTCTGCATCCTGTCCTTGGGGGCACCTCCATCTCCTCCACCACGTCTCATCACTCTCACAAACTTTGCTCTCCTAGACCAAGAGGTGTTTCTGTATGACGTCTCCAGAATTGATTGGTTGGAGATCTATCTATCACACTGTTCTCAGGATGCTCTTAACCTCTTCATCATTAAATTCCTTACAGTTCAATGTAAACATGCCCCAGAGGTCACCTGGAGAGTGAGGGGTAAACAAACAAGATGGCTAAACAAAGACTTGCTCAAAAGTTTGCACCTAGAGATAAACTCTGGAAGCGCTACAAAACATCAGGCCAGCAAACAGATTTCAACGCTTACTGTACGCTACAGAATTCATGTAAAAGACAAGTCAGAGCTGCTAAGAGCAAGTACTGTAAAGACCTACTGATTAACTCAGCCAATGATCCCAGAAAATTCTGGTCACACATCAAATCCTTCCTAGGATCCTCACAGTCAACTACCCCTGGTGATAATGCTGATAAATGATGTGCATTGCAATGACTCACAAACCATAGCTAATTCTTTCAAGCAGCATCTCTCCCAACATACCTCTCAACTGTCCTTAATTTTCAGGGATGTCCCTGATTTTGCCTCAAAATTTTCCTCTGTTCCTCATAAACATTTGTGTTTTTGTGACAGAACAATGGAGATTAAAAGCACAAAACGATGTCAAACATAAACGTTACAGACTTGTTCTTCTTCAGAAAATGCATCTTAACATAAATACTTTCATTCTATCAGCTTTCTGAGTGAATAGTACCAATTTTTAAGATGTGTCCCTCATTTTGGTTCTTTGTCCCTGATTTTTTTAAGCCTTGCCCCTGATTCATGAGGCAAGAGGTTGAGAGGTATGTCTCCCAATGTACCTCTTCCTTCAATCCCGCTGCAGTGTCCTCCCACTCCTCATCAGGAACCTGTCTGGATAAGCTGGAAGTGTTGTCCCCTGTGCCTCCTTATACTCCTCCATTTTATTTTAAGGCTGTGTCTAGAAAGGAAGTCCTGAAGTTCCTGAGGGCCATCTCTGATCATACCAGCTCTGGCTCAGACTCCCTGGAACCCCGCCTCTTGAAACTTGCAGCTCCCCTTATTGCATTACCGCTGGCCAAAATTTATACGTTATCACTTTCAGGTGGAATGGTCCCTGACCTCTGGAAAGCTGCTCGGTTTACACCTGTACTTAAAAAAGGGGATACTAAGGTTATCATGAACTACAGACGAATTGCCATACTCTCGGTACTGAGCAAAATCCTGGAGAAAATTGTCCAACTCAGACAACTGACTATCTACTTAAGCACAGTCTGCTCTCGGATACCCAACATGGCTTCAGGAAAGGACATAGCACAATGACTGCACTCCTTAAATTCACCACAGACACTCTTTCAAAAATGGATACTGGCAATCTGACTGGGGCTGTCTTTATTGACCTCACAAAGGCTTCTGACCTTGTTGATCACACTTTGCTTCTCTCCTCGCTTCGACATCTGCATTTCTCCTCCTCTGTTGTTGACTGGTACGAAAGCTACCTGACAAATAGAACTCAAGTGGTGAAATTTAATTCCTCTCTATCGAACAGTACCACCATTAACATTGGTGTACCTGAGGGCTCCATCCTAGGGCCCTTCCTATTCTCTCTTTATATAAATAACATTGAAGCTGCTCTAAAATCCTGCTCTGCTATTCTATATGCTGATGATCCTGTCATCTATACAAGTTCTACTAATATAGACACTATCAATGCAACCCTTTTCTCTGACTTTAACAATATCCAAAACTGGCTATGCAACCACAAACTGGCTGTCAACACTAGCAAAACTAAACCCATGCTGCTTGGATTGGCCCCAAAGCTCTGGGCTTGCACAACAGCACTGATGGTGCAGGACTTGAAGGTTAATTACTGGAATGTGCAACTTCTTTCAAGTACCTGGGCATCCTGCTAGATCAGTCTCTTGATCTTAATCTTCATGTACAGTCTGTTTGCAGAGCTGTCAACTCCAAACTGGGTGTTGCATATAAGACTAGTTATATGCTCATGCCATCGGCTAAAATGGCCATTGCAAGGGGGATTCTGCTCCCCACCCTAACCTATGGGGCTCCCTTATTTGGGGCTGCTCATAAAACTGACCTACTCAGATGGGATATTACATATAACAACATATGTCGCTATGCCTCTTCTGCTCCTTGGCTTAAACATCACTGTCAGCTTTATAATGATCTTGGTTGACTCTCTCCATTAGCTAGTAGGAAATACTACCTTGGCTCTCTTATCGACTCGATAATTCGAAATCAAACCCCTAGGTGTCTTGCAGCTATGCTTGTTCCTCAGGACACACTCCATGGTTTACAATCAGCTGATAAATCCTTTCTGAATTTGCTGAGGTACCGCACTAGAAAAGGAACTGTTGCATTTGAGCATGCGGCTCCACAGCTGTGGAATTCCCTTCCCCTCGACATTAGACTTTCTAGCTCCCACACATGCTTTAAGAGAAAACTGCGCTCGAATCTGCTGATTGCTGATACCTGTTCCTGCTTTCACCCTACCTAATGACTGATGTCTCTGGCCATACAATAGTATTCCCTCACCTCTATATAACCCTCTTACTGCCTCAGCCTGTCCCGGCCCCCTTTCCCTGCCCATATACAATCTTGCACTGAAGGCATCTCCCTTACACTTACATACACTCATATAATCTAATTTCATGGCTCGATCCCCTCTTCCTCACTTACCGACCTTTTCCTTGATGACACCCCTGCTCTCAATGGTTATTTCTTCCTTTTGTATTACCTGTTTTTGTGTACCTTGTTCTGTTCATATGATATGTCACCTGATAATTTATTGTCCAAGGTCATCTCTATTCATTACATAGGTAGGCACCTATGAACTTATGAGTGGTCTACTCTGTATGTCTCTGATATATTGTATCCACCTTAACTCACTGTATGTAAAGCGCTTTACTTTGTATGTTCTGATATACTGTATCCTCTTTAACTCATTGTATGTAAAGCACTTATAAATTGTTATCCTGTTAAGTTTCTGCATGTCTGTACTCTTCCGGGTCGTGCCTGAAAAATAGTCATTTTATGGCTAGTGCACTTACCCGGTTAACAAAAGCTAAAAAAAAAATAAATAAATAAATAAATGATTCCTTTGAATTGCCAACATCGGGGTGCCAAATCCCCATGTAAGCACAGCAAGACCCCCCCCAAAAAAAGCATGGGACACTGGGGAGCCCACTCCCTGTGTCACCAAATGATTATTTTCTTTGCTGTAAAAAAAGAAAACCATCCCACGTCCTCTTTTTTTTGCCCTGAAAAAAAAAAAAGTCCCTCATTGTCCCATCTGTCCCCCTCCCCCATCCCGACTCTCCTAGTGAGCACCACCGTTTCTCCCCTTGCCCTATAGTTACCATTGGAGGTGGTCCACTCTCATCTTCTGTAGATTGGAACATGTCTGCACTCTTCAAAGCCGAACAGCGAACTGAAGAAGCAAGGTAAGTGCCGTATAATGGCTGCCAATGGCATTTTGAACTTATGTTGATATAGTGCTCATTTTAAGGTGTTTTTGCACCAAATTTTCAACATGGCCTTTTGGAGACCCTACCTCATGAACACTCTCACTGTCGTTTCGTTACTTGGACCCGTAAGGTGATTTCCCTGATGCTGCATGAAATCACCTTTTGGGACCCTGTAATGAAGTGTTTGTGAGGGGGGTCCTCAAAAGTCCCTGTTGAAAATTTGGAGCAAAAATACCAAAACACGCCCGAGTTATGCGCGGTTGTTCAAATTTTACCAATTTTAAATATTTTCACTCCAAATTTTCAACATAGCCTATTCTTCACATTACCTGATGAACAGTACAGCTGTCATTTTGCACATCCAGCCCAAAATGCATTTTCGTACCTGTGGCACGGAATGGTGCGGGCACTGTGCGAAATCACGTCTCGGATCAAGTAATGAAATGACAGTGCCAGTGCTCATGAGGTGGGATCCCAAAAAGCCCATGTTAAAAATATGGAGTAAAAATAACAGTAAATGCTCAAGTTACGTGCTGTCGTTGAAATTTTCCTACGCACATCGTGTAACTTTGCCAATTTTTAATATTTTTACTCCAAATTTTCAGTTCCCCTGCTTCCCAAAACATGACTCAGCCACATTTACTGCTCATACCTCCCTCCTGATACCCACGTATCACTCCTCTCTTCTTGCCGTCACTTCCACATCCCCCAAGCTGGTCACAAGTGTTCCTTCCCTGGCCTTTGCCTCACCAACTGCTGCAAATTCCAGCCACTCCAACTGCTCGCAAACTACCGTGACTCTGAAGATGCATTGATGCAACCAAGCATTGTGTGTGCCAAAAACATCCGGCATCCACTCAGTCATCCAGAAACCATGTTTGGTCATCCTGAAAATAAAAACGAGCAAATAAAACATAAATAGTAAAGCAACACAAAATGCGTGGCATAAATCGAATATGCCATGCTCCTATACCTGAAATAGTGCTGATATTTTTCGGTAAAAGCTTGATTCCATGAAATCACTTGTGGCTTCACCACCGTGATGTCAAAGGTCAAACTGCACTCAGGAGAAATATTGGTGATATTTCAGGTAGGGCCATGGCAAATCCCATACATATATATATATATATATATATAAATACATGATGGGCACGATTGATATGGAAAATATTTCACCCTTTAGAGTGACCTCTGAATATTCATGAGTGGCAAAGCCACTCGTGACTATCCAGAGGTCACTGTGCAGGAATGAAAATATTTTCTATATCATACAAGTGCACATCATGTATCCGATTTATACAATAGGAGTGTGTTTCCTGCTTTTTTTTGGTTTGATAGCATCACCACCGTGAAAATAAATCTGTTTATTTTCATTGTGGTGATGTCATCACAGTGGTTATTCCACTGCAGTGAGAATACATATTTTAATTCAATGAGTTATTTGCTCACCCCTGTTGTATAAAAAAAAGTGTATATATATCTCTTATAGGGCACAGTTGTGCACTATAGTTAGGGCTGAGTAAGCACTTTAATGTTAAACCTCAAATTTTGCATTTTAATAACTTTGCAGCCATTAAATGGATTTGCACAAAATTTGGCATGCGCTGTCTTGGGGGTAGATCTCTTGATGTACCAAGTTTCGTTCCGGACGGATGTGTGGATTCTAAGATACAGATAGTGCAAAAACCTTAAAATTCGCCCTTTTTCCTAATTGCATTGCACCCAGACGGTGTGGAATTTTGGTGTGAATTGTGTGTAGTAAAAAGAGCTTGAGTCACAGAGCTGCCTTGCATTGGTTTGGTGAAAAAATATTAATCTGTTACAAAGTTATTTCATTTTTAAGTTCCCATTATTTTAAACGGTTATATTACTCTCCAGGAAAGCTTCTTGGAACGAAAAAAGAATTTGGTCTCACGAAAAATAATTATTTTTCGCAAGGGGCCAGTCCTTTTTCATGAGAAAAAAATTCCTTTTCATGAGCTGCCATTTCGTTTTCATTTTTCCCACATAACAAAATATCATAACTCTGCACAGGGATGTCTTCAATAGACATCCAAACATGCATCTCGCTCATCAGGAGTTGATGGGCTTCACCTGTGTATTTTTTTTTTTTTTTTTTACAGCTCCCATGGTCTCTGAACATTTTTTAATCTATTTAAAGAGTGTTTCATGACTCGCTAAGTTCCTTTTTCCAAAGCATTTTTCATCATCACAAAAAAAAAAAAAATTGGCTTGCAAAAAAGGATTGGAAAAAATCTAAGTCTGAAATCCTTTTTTCATGAGACAGAATCCTTTTCCGTGACCACAACAAAGCAGTTGTGTAAAAGGATTTCAGCTCTCGAAAAAGGATTTATCTCTGGTATCTAGTGGCAGCCCCCACCCTCTGATAAATATATTTGTTTTAATAAATCTCTGTTGGTGGTTATTGGCACCCCCACCCTCCCATGTAATTACATGTTTTACCCCTGGTGTCTAGTGGACACCCTCACTCTCTCATACCCATATTTATTTTAATAAAGCCACATTGGTGGTTAGTTGCACCCCTGCACCATACCACATAATTATATTCTTTTATCCCTGGTGTCTCATGGCACCCACCACCCTCCAATTCCCCTAGTTGTTTTAATAAAGCCCCGTTGGTGATTAGTGGCACCCTCCCATGTCCATGTAAAGCTGAAAATAAGACAACTGTCCCTTGATGTCTGTTTTTTTTTTACAACCTGTAAAATAAAAGTCCACCGCCAAACATACCCACCACCACCCAATCTGCACGCACCTCCCCACACCCCCTTGACCCCACCACATGCTCTCATCTCATCTGAAGTGCCAAAACTCTGAAGATCCACTGTCCGGTCAAAGACAGCATCTTGCTGCTGGAACTGCTTCACACCCCTCCTTTCTGTACTCTACTGTGGCGCACCTCGACTTCGCCCTGCCCAACCCTCATCCGTTGCCCATCTCCGACAACTCTATTACACAATCAGGTGCTTTGCCTTGGGGCCTATTCCAGAAAACACCACTGTGACATCCTGACTACCCTACATTGGCCAGATTATGACTCAAGGATACAGTACCTCACTTTATTCTTTGTATGTAAGCTAATGAATCTTTTCAATCCACCACGTCTAAGGCATATTGTCTATCGCAAAGAAACTATTCATCCACTCAGGTCCTCCACATTACTTATTCTAGCAACCCAGAAACCGCTCCATCTCACTGGTAGGCAATCTTTCACTTACTCTGCCACCACGGCCTGGAATGCACTACCGCCTCATTTTCTCTCTTGCCTCTCCCTATCACTATTCAAAAAATTGCTAGCTACACGCCAGCTCAATCCTCCATCCTTCACTTGTTTTTGCTAATCACTGCCTGCTCTGTACCCAATTTACTCTCATTCTATTTCTGTATTCATTACTATTCTTCTATAGCCTGCTGAATAAATTCCAGTTAAATCCGCTACATGAACTTTTGTAAAATTGTTTATCGCTCTGTACATTTTTTAAATCTGTATATATCTGTGTAATTACTCTATATCTGATGTATTGTATTGTACTGTACCTATTGTATTGTACTGCATTGTACCATATTGTATTATATTTTATTGTATTGCATTGCATTGTACTGTATTGTATGTACTGCATTGTACCATATTGTATTGCATTGCATTGTACTGTATTGTATTGTATTTTATTTAATTTTTATTTATTGAAATGTTTCACCAGGAGGGCACGCTGAACAACAAGTTGCTCGTCTCACGGTGCGACCTGGGGGGAAGGGGTTACACAGGGTTGTGTAAGGATGATCAGTTACAACAGTATGTGGGTAGTACAAACAATACAACATTGTAAGATTGTGCAACAGTTGTAACACAAGGTATTGTACAATAAACAGTAGTGTAGCATTGGGTAAATTACAATACATGTCCAAAATCATGCAAAAGAACATATAAACGTACAAAACAGTAATAATGCAACAAAACCATTATGGTGCATGAGCATACCAGGAGCAGGCTTGAGGTAGTACGCAAGTGCCATTGGAGTAAAAAGGATGGGGTAGGTTGTGCACACGGGTGACCCAGAAGGGCAGGTGGAGACGAGGGGGGGGGGAGGCAAGAACTGAATATGAGGAGAAGGGGTAGCCATTTCCTGATTCCCCCTTCAGGATGTTGAGAACCCTGCCGGGAGGGGGGGTCAGGGTAGGAAGGCAGAAACTGGGGACAGGTATTAAGAAGGGTTAAAGCAGGAACAGCTGAGGGAGAGGTAATTGTGTAGGGCAGAGGTAAGGGAGTAGTTGGAGGAGGAATGTCGTATTTCAGGGGGGAGGGAATTTCAGATTTTAGGGAAATGATGGGCAAAACCAGTCTGACCGATGAGGGTGGAGCAGTGAGGGATCGTCAAGGTGCGGGCGTCATTAGATCTGAGAGAGTGGGTGGAGGGAGGTGGAGTGGAGAGAGAGGATGAGAGACAGGAGGGGAGCACTCCGAACCAGAATTTGGAGGTTAGTTTGGCACAGTGAGAGATGCGTCTGAGATAGTGGAAGGAAGGTCAGAGAGCAATATAATTCACAGTGGTGGGAGTGGGAAGGGGAGTCGACAGCAAAGCGGCAGAAGGAATTAAAGAGAGTGTCCGACTTGGTCAGGGAAGATATGGGAGCAGTACCATAGACTACGTCACAGTAGTCAACGATGGGGAGTATCATCTTCTGGACAATTTCATGCCTCGCAGTCAGAGGAATGCAACTACAATTCCTGTACAGAGCACCAAGCTTGGGGTACAGTTTCTTCAGGATAGCATCGATATGCACAAAGAAGTTGAGGTGCTGGTCTAGCCAGACACCCAGATATCTAAATCAGGAGGTGTCCTCCAGGATGGTCTCATCAAGGGTGTGGAAGGGGGGTAGGGCCGGGGGCCTAGAGAGTCTCTGCCTGGTGCCAAAGGTCATTGAGACTGTCTTCTTGGTGTTTAGAGAAAGCTGGTGAGAAGCAAACCAGAGCTGAACTTGGTTGAAGTCATGCTGTAAGCTGGTTTCCACAGCAGCAGGGTTTTTGCTGGAACTGTATAAGACAGTATCGTCAGTGTACATGTGGATAGATGAGGATGAGCAGGCTGTGGGAAGATCATTAAGGAAAATGAAGAAGAGTAGGGGACCAAGCACTGAGCCCTGAGGGACACCAGTGTTGATGGGGAGTGGAGGGGAGGTGGAATCAAGGATTCTCACAGATTGGGTCCTGCCAATGAGGTAGGATTAAAACCAGTTGATGGCTGACAGAGCAAGGCCAGCTGAGGGGAGGAAATCAAGAAGCAGGGGATGGGGAAACAGTGTCGAAAGCTTTGGCTAGGTCGACAAAGATGGCCGAGGTGATCAGGCCATCATCCATCCCTGAAGGGATGGAGTCAGTAAGCCTGAGGAGGGAGGTGGTTGTTGAGTGGTTCTTCCGAAAACCAGATTGGAAGGGGGTGAAGAAGGAGGAACTGCAGAGGAAGGGTGATAGTTGAGAGAGAACTAAATGTTCTTGAAGTTTGGAAAGAGTAGGAAGGAGGGAAATGGAGCAATAGTTGTCAGGAGTGGATGTGTCACCACCCTTGGGGAGAGGAAGGACTACAGCGTGTTTCCAGGATGAGGGTACTTGGGCAGAAATAAAGGAGAGGTTAAGGATTAGGGAGATAGGATAAGCAATTGCAGGAGCAGAAAGGTAGAGAAGTTTAGGATCAAGCTCATCTGGTGAGGAGCCTTTAGAGAGGTTGAGGGATAGGAGGGCACTAAGAGCTTCATCAAGGGAGATAGTAGAAAAGGGAAAAACAGGGGTGGCAGCGCGGACCCTCCCCCTCCTGGCTCAAGCGTGGGGGAGACTCAGCACTGTGGACCTGTTTTGTTTGTTTCTTCTTTTCTTTACTGTCTCACTATGTTTTTTGTCTCTCTTTCCTTTCCTAGGTGGTGCTCCATGCTAGGGAGCATATTTTTTGCTAAATATATCCTTTCTCCACTTTTTTCTTCTTTTTAAAGTGGGGAACGTTATGCATGAAAGTACCTAGGCTTATGGGGAAAACTCTAGAGCTTTCATATCTACAATATTGTATTCTAGCAGGGAATTTTCTATATGTGTACTAAAACAAGATGGAAAATGTAGAGAAGATAATATGAAGTTAGATATATGGAATCTGTGTAATTGACTGACTGCAGGAGATGTGAACGTATAACAGAGATTTAATGGTACTGTAATGCTGTACTTGGAAAACTCAATAAAAATCATTATGCAAAAAAAAAAAAGGAAAAAGGGGGAGGGATAGGCACTGGCTGAGGTGAAGGGCTGAAACTAGTAGGCGGCAAGGGGGAGAGGGAATTTAGAAGAGATGTGGCGCACAAAGTGTAGTAGGCATTAAATTCATTGGCCACGGAGCCAGGGTTGGAAACTAGGGAGTTATTTATTTTGAGAACTGGAGGGGGAGGGGGAGAGGGGGGGGAGAGAATAGGGCATGAACTGCCCTCCAGAATTTAGATGGAGAGTTAATGTTAGTCAGGAATGAAGAATTGAAATAATCAGTCTTAGCCAGTCTAGTAGCTTTTAGTACATGAATTGCATAGCATTCTGTACTTGGCGTAGCTGTTTGGATGTTTAGTAGATTTGTGTTTTCTCCAGGCCTGATCACGCTCCCTGAAGCAGGCCAGAAGTTCGGGGGTGATCCAGGGGAGGTGAAAGCCCATGGACGCTGGTCCTTCTGAAAGGAGCAAAGGCATTCCATGAGGCAATGAATTTATCCTTAAAATAGTCAAGGGCTTGGTCAACAGAAATGGCAGTGGAGAGGGGGGCCCAGTCGGTGGAAGCAAGTGCAGAGCAGAGTGGGGCAAGGTCTAAGGATTTCAAGGACCGGAGCTGGATGATTTTAGGGGGAGGTTTGGGGCAATGGACCTTACGTACAGTGAAAATGGGGTTGTGGTCACTAAGGGCATCAGGGAGGAGACCAGATTTAATGACGCGGTGCGGGTGGGTTGTGAGTGCCCAGTCAAGCAGGGTATAGTTTTGTGTTTTGGGATTATTGCATGTGGACTCAAGTATAAGTTAAGTGAGGTTTAGAGCAGTGACGTAATTGTGTAGCTTGTTTAACTTGGGAGACAACCAATTTAGATTCACGTCACCCATTATGAAAAGTTCACCGGATTGCGAGAGGGAGGTGATGTTGGCTAAGAGTTCAGTCATGACCGAGGGTTGAATGCCTGGGCGGCAATAGATGGCAGCCACAAAGACTGGGATTGAGAAAGGAAGGGTTATGCGGGTGACAAGGGCTTCAGAGGTAGCTGGGATGGAGGTGGATAGGATGGTAGTAAACTGCAGTGAGGACAGGATATACATGGCCACTCCCCCTCCGCGACCTGATCGATCTTGTCTGGAGAGGGAATACCCAGGGATAGCAATGGCATTGTCAGGGGTGCCTTTTTTGAGCCATATCTCGGTAATAATTAGGATGTCGGGTGTGTGAAATCAAAAGAGTTTTGTATATATATCTGTGTAATTACTCTATATCTGATGTATTGTATTGTACCGTATTGTATTGTACTGCATTGTACCGTATTGTATTGTATTGTCTACCGAGTCACCCCTGAAAAAGGGACTGCATGGTCTCAGCGGACTCACCTGTTTACCAAAATTTAAATAAATAAACCGGTGACTGCTCTCTGACAAGTAAAGTAACTGCGGTCGAAATTGAACCGCAGTTACCTTACCTGTCAGAGAGTAGTCCCCAGTTCCAACAGCAAGATGTGTCTTTGATCGGAGAGTGGTTCTTCAGTCAGCTGGCAGTTCAGGTGAGTGAGGGCATGTGGTGGGTCGGGGGTTATGGGAGGTGGGTGCGCGGTGGGTGGTCGGGTGGGTGTGATCAGCGGTGGGCGTTTTTTACATGTAAAAAATAAAACCTTCAGGAACAGTTTTCTTGTTTTCAGCTTTACATGGACATGGGAAGGTGGAGGTGGCATTTCCTTATAGCCGCACACCCTGTCATGTGTTATTCCTTATATATAACTGCACCGAGTGGAAACATGGTGGTACTTTTGCAGAACAGGGGCACAGTGTGATGGGAGCATTCCCATACTATAGTCAGTAGTTAAAGGTCGGAATGGAGTAGGAACTCATAGGTCCATAATATCTCCCCCCTTCCACATTTCACAAGCGAGGATAAATATTCTATGTTAACACCAGGGGTTGATCTTAACATTCTTTTATTTGCCCAAACCCTAGTGCAAATTGACCAGGGCTAGTGCAGCTAACTCTCTACTTGTCCATCTTGACTAGTGCAGATTTTCATGGATGCTACATACTAACATACTCAAATACCAGCAGAATAGGCCTAATGGTCTTTCGAGTCTGCTCGATTTTCAGCATCCACACTGAGGGCCGATTTTGGTGTCCTCCCCTCCCCTTTGGGTTATACTGTCCCCAGTCCCAGATGTTCCACCCGTATTGGGCCTGGTCAGATTTACCCTCCCCCTGTACCTGTCCCATCCCCTCTTAAACCCAGCCACAGTCTCTGCCTCTACCAGCTCCTTGGGCAGCACATTCCATGCTCCAACACCCTTTCAGTGAAATAACACCTCCTCCTCCTCTCCCCTCTGAGCCTGCCCCCTTCTAGCTTACACCCATTCCCTCTCATTGTCCCCTCCTCCTTCCTTTGGAGAATCCTGACTGGGCCCCCCTTATTGATCCCCTTTATGTACTTAAAGACCTCTATCATGTTCCCCTTGTCCCTCCTCTCTTCCAGGGTGTACATGTCAAGCTCCCTGAGCCTCTCCTCATAGGTCCTCTCCCTCAGGCCCTGGATCATTTTGGTTGCCCTCCTTTGGACCATCTCTAGGAGTGTAACATCCCTCTTTAGATGTGATCTCCAAAACTGCACACAATACTTGAGGTGTGGCCTAACCAAGCAGTTGTACAGGGGTAGGATCACTTCCACCTTTCTGGAGGTAACCCCCCCCTTGCAATGCATCCCAGTATCCTATTTGCCCTTGCCACTGCCCTCCTACAGGTCTCTGAGTTGTTCATTTTTATATCTACCACTACCCCCAGGTCCCTCTCACCCTCTGTGACTTGAATTTTGTCTCCTCCCAGGGTATACCCCTGGCCTGGATTTCCGACTCCCAGGTCCAGAACCTTGCACTTCCCCACATTGAATTTTAGTTTTCATTTTCCCTGACCACCTTTAGAGCGCTTCCAGATCACCCTCCCCTTCCCTCCTCCTCCTCATCCACCACTGCACCCAGTTTTGAGTCATCTGCAAAGAGACTCATTTCACTCCTGACCCCCTTCCTTATGTCTGAGACATAGACATTGAACAGGAGTGGCCCCAGCACTGACCCCCGGGGCACCCCACTAGTAACCCACCTTGGGGATGAGGCTAGCCCCCCAACCAGCACCCTCTGAGTACACTCAGAGAGCCAGTTTCCTATCCATCTTAACAACCATCTCCCTACCCCCATTTCCTTCAGTTTAGCCAGCAGGCCATTGTGGGGTACCAAATCAAACGCCTTGCTGAAGTCCAGAAACAGGACGTCCACCGGCCTACCCCAGTCCAGGGCCCTCATCACCGGGCATAGAACTCCACAAGGTTCATCTTACATGATCTTCCCGAGACAAAACGATGTTGCCTATCGTCCAAATACCCATTTTGCTCCAGTAAACCCCCTAGCCTATCCTTGATACCCTCCATCACCTTGCCAACCACCAACATAAGGTAACGGGCCTGTAAGTTCCCACCTCCTTTGACCCCCCTTGTGGATTGGCATGACATGGGCCACCCTCCAGTCTTGAGGCACCCATCCAGTCCTCAGGGTGATGTTGAAGAGCTCCACCAGGGGGACTGCCAGGACATCCGCCAGTTCCCTCAGCACCCTGGGATGTATCTCATCTGGCCCAGGTGCTTTCTCTGTCTGAAGGGACCGGAGGGCTTGCCTCACTCTCTCTACTGGGATTTCAGCTTCCACCTCCTCCCCCATTGCACTCTGTACTGCTGGCCCCCCACCTGTCCGTGGTGGCCACTCCCTTTCCCCAGTCCTGTCAGGGCCCCTGATCTCTACCGGTCCCATCCCTTCCTCCAGTTTGCCCCCGCAAGACATAGCCCCTCCATCCCCCCTGGTAAAAACTGATGCAAAGTACTCATTTAGGACCTCTGCCTGTTCCCCACCTCCTGTGCCCAACCCTCCCTATCCTTATCCTGCTGACCTGCCTCCTTACTTTCCTTTCCTCCCCCATGTATCTAAAGAACCCTTGTCCCCCTCCGGATCCCTCTGGCCAAGGACTGCTCCTTTTTCACCTTATCTGCTCTCACTACCCTGGTAACTCTTTTGGCTGTCCGCTCACACTCCGCCGATCCCTTTCACTCCTTAAGCACTTGAAGCGCCTATAGGCCGCCTCCTTGTCCCTCACCACTTCCTGAACCTCCCGGGTTTACCAGCAGGGTTTTCTGGCCTTACCAAACTTGCACCTTTCCCCTTGCGCAGGATCTGGTAACCTCCTGTACTCCCCTCCTTATGATCTCCCGTCTGCTATCAGCATCTATATCCAGCCTTCTCCTGTCCAAATGATCCTTAAGGATCCTTCCCATTTCCCTGAAGTCCACACCCCTAAAGTCGGTGACTACTGTCCTTGTTCGGCTTTCCCCCTTCCCCAGGAAGTCCAGGAAGAACCAGACTGTGGCGTGATCATTTCCTGTCAACGGATCCCTCACCTCTAGGCCCCTTATCTGATCACTGTCCGCCAGGACCACATCCAATGTCCAGGCCTCCTTAGTTGGCTCACCCACCTGCTGGGTCAGGAACACGTCCTGGAATACATCCAGCAGCCTCTGCTCCCTGGCCACTGGTGATGTCATAGTCCCCCAGTCTGTTCCTGGGATGTTGAGGTCCCCCATTACCACTACCCTTCCCTTTCCCAAACTACGGTGTCCCTCGAGATTTGCCACCAAACTTTCTTCCAGAGCTTGTTAATGAAGTTAAAAAAGTCTCTGCTTCAGCAGGCTCTAGTCCTCATGCTAATCTCACTCAATGTTTCAGATGGCCTGGTGTTATCAACAGCTCATTTAAGAGCTGCAATTATCTGGCAGTTCAAGAGGGGGATCCCACAAAAACTCAGTGTGAGTCATTATCTCTCCACTGTTAGGACTTTCAGCTGGTGTACAAGCTGTGATCAAGGGTAGAAAGCTATTAAGTAAGTCACTAGCTTCCAGTTTTCTGAATGTGTCTCTGTCTAACAGTTTGTCCATGTTGTTAAGACCAGTGCCCCTCATTTCCCTACATGTTGAGTGTCTGTATCCAACATTTCAGTGAGAAAATGCAAGGAGGTATACAGGCAAGGGTGCCGGAAGATGGTAAAAGCTGAGGGGGCTGAGAATCTAAAGGGCACCTATGAGGGTACAAAGGGCACTTTTTCTGTACTAGTTTTTGCCATACAGAAATAAAGTGGAGTGGCTACCGCCTTTCACCCCCGGTTCGCACCTATGTATACAGGATCGGCCCTGCAGGTGGTGGGTTTTATCCCAGCCTCACCATAACTTCCCTTTCTCCAAATAGAAACATAGAAACATAGAAGTTGACGGCAGATATGACCGCAGGCCCATCTAGTTGCCCATTCTTTTTCTATCTTTATAAATGTGCCATCGGCTTTTGCTCTGTCAGTGACCTATCTATTCATAGTCATTTGTATTGCTCCTTATGCCTATCCCATGCCTGTTTGAAGCCCCGACTGTATTCATAGCCACTCACTTTGTGGTAAGCTCATTCCATGCATCTACCACCCTTTCTGTGAAAAGAATTTCCTCACATTCCCCTTAATCGGCCTCCTCTAATCTCATGCTGTGTCCTCTTGTCCAGCTATTTTTCTTATATTTAAACATGTTAGACTCTTTCACCTTGTTTATGCCCTTAGTGTTTAAATGTCTCGATCATATCACCTCTCTCCTCCTTTGCTCAAGGGTATACATATTGAGTCCGTTAATCTGTCCTTATATGTCTTCTGATGCAGTCCTGCACCATTTTGTTGCCCTTCTCTGGACTGCCCTCAATTTGGTTACCGTCTTGTGAAGGTGGCTCCAGTACTGCACGCAGTACTCCAGGATGGGGTTTAACCAATGTCTTGTACAGAGGGATTATTACCTCCTCTTCACGACTTGTGATACTTTTACTAATACACCCTAACACCCCCTAGCCTTACCTACTGCTTTAGAGGTCTGCTTGATGATTTTAGGTCATCAGTGATGATGATGCCCCAAGTCTCTCTTCTTCCTTTGTGACTGCTAGCAACTCCCTCCCAGCCTATGCGGTTTGTGGTTTCTCTTCCCTATGTGCATGATTTTGCACTTCGCATTAAATCCCAGTTGCCACTCTTCTTGACCAACATTCTGCTAGTTTATCCAGATCTCTTCTCATTCTGCCCACCCCATCTGGGATCATCTACTCTGTTGCAGATCTTGTGTCATCTGCAAACAGACAAGCCCTTACCCTCTAGTCCATCTGCGAGGTCACTAATGAAGATGTTGAATAGGACTGGCCCAGGACTGATCCCTGAGGTACCCCACTTGTGACTTGCTATCTCTTCTGACTGTATACCATTTACCACCACTCTCTGTTTTCTGCCAGTCAACCAGCTTCCACACCCAGTTGACCAACTTCTGACCCACCCCGAGCCTACCTAGCTTATTTATCAATCTTCTGGTGAACAGTGTCAAAAGCTTGCTGAAGTCAAGGTAGGCTACATCAACTGCTCCCCTTTGTCCACTACCTGGTTACCCAGTCAAAGAAATCTATGAGATTAGTTTGACAGGACCTTCCTTTGTAAACCCATGCTGTCTTGGATCCTGTGCCCTATGGATTCCAGGTGTTGCAATTATCCTTCCTTGCTGAGGCCCATAATCTTGCCCACTACTGAGGTAAGACTGACCGGCCTGTAGTTCCCCGCCTCCTCCCTGCTACCACTCTTGTGGAGGGATCACATGAGCCTTTCTCCAGTCTTCTGGGACCTCCTGTGCTCAGAGACTCACTAAACAATTCTGCTAATGGCTCTGCTAGTTCCTCCTTTAGCTCCTTAAGTACCCTGGGATGTATGCAAATCTCTTAACTCTGTTCTTTCCCTGGACACCACACTGCAGACCAAACTCTGAATGATCATCCACAGATCCATAGCTGCCATTACTGGCAAGTGTAGGGGTCCCAGCACTTCTAAATGGACCATGCCAGCCATCACCATCCATACAGTCCCACCCTTAGCCCACCCAGCACGTCCTTTCATGCTAAAAACAAAGCTTTGGATCATGTTTGGTACAAAAATATACCTTAATAAAATACATCATTTGAAAGCTAAAACTAGGCATTGCTGCGGTACATAGATCATCCTATACAGAAATAGAGATAGTATAGCATTATGCCTGTGTACTGTTTCCCCTGGGCTGATGAAAGGACAATGTTAAAGAAAAACGTGTTGTTGTTGGGGCACAGCATATTAAAATCAATGCTTTTAAACATAAAAATGTCATAGTTTGCTATTTTCCAAGCCCCTTAGGTTTGTGTAGCCCCACCCCAAAGAAATCTTAGATGTGCTCCTGGCTCACTTGAGACTGTACACAAATTTCCAGAAGTGCAGGTCTCCAGTTGACTACAGGGTGGGGGCTGAGAGTGTCTTTCTCTGCCTGACTCTGTTCATTGCCCTGTGGGTGGTGGTGGTGGTGACAGTGTGGTGAGGTGCATGATGATGTCAGCGATTGTGTGTGCAGAGCTAGGACTGCTTGACTTAACATTTGCTGTTGGGATGTACTCTGGTTTAGTGTGGGGGCAGGAAGAGAGGAGGCCATGGTACGAAACAATTGGGGGGTTCACTGTGTGTGGTGGCATTGCAATCTTTTTTTCCGCTGGGGAGCTGGAAGCAATGTGGGAGCAGGATAAATGTGCAATAATCAGAGTATTTCTTGGCTTGCATTGTTTCCTGTATAAGTGATCAAAATTTACCATTATAATTAAGGGCTAGTGCAACCATCTGCGGGCTAGTGAAATTTTGAATCAACTTGCCCTGCTGACTAGTGCAAAAAAAGGTTGACGCTGGCCCCTGGTTAACGTATACCAATTTATAGGAATTCCTACTCACTCTACTACCCACAGTACCCACTGATTCCCTTGGCAAGCAGAAATTTGTCCAGACATTCCTTATAGGCCGGTACAGTCCCCATCTCCGCTGCACCTGCTGGTGGGCTGTTCTGTTGGTTCACAGAGTGAATGCACTATCATTGTCTTGGACACCAAAGCGGCAGTAAAAAAAAAAATGTCTATGTCTGTGATTACTGCAGTATAATACAAAGTGAACATTTATAGGCTTGTAAAATACAAGGCAACGCAGGTTTATTGTGTGCAGCTTGCACGCAGCAATAAAATCTCATATAAAATAGGTAATGAAATCCTAGCAATCTGAGAGCATCTCCTGACAGTCTGGTTATCACAGCACAACCGGACAGTTACAAACTAAATGATTGTTTACACATCACAAAATCATTTAGGACTTATTTTAAAACAGGAACAACACCCTTCGAGGTGTCCAGGAGTGCTGATGTATGTATTTCTCAGGGGCTGAAGGCACTCAGCATACATTTTATGTCTCACAACACTCCTGAGGTGTCTGTATATCACATCACGCCTGGACACCTTGGTGGGTGTTATTACTTACTTAACTACAGACTATACGAGCATAGCTGTATGCGTAATGGTACAATCGTAAGCCTAAGGTTCGTTCAGAAAGGGGCCCTGCAGTGACTTTTGCCTTCAGTCCAATATTCAATAGGTAACGTTTTCTCAGAATCACTTCATAATTCATATGTTTGTGATAGAGAAACAGACAATGATGGCAGAAAAAGACCAGAGGTCCATCCAGTCTGCCCAAGTTCCCTATAATCCCTGGAACCTACTGTTCCTCCAGGGTACGAACCCTCCTCATCCTCTCCCCATTCTCCTCCTTCGTCCTGTCGCCCCCGGTAACCACTGTTCCCTTCATTATGTCCCCGCCCTGCTTGAATGCCCTGACTGTTTTCACACCCACCACCTCAGCCAACAGACTGTTCCAAGCTTCCACCACCCTTTCCGTAAAGTACTACATCCTTACATCCTCACATCTCTCCTGAACCTACCTCCTGTTAATTTCCATTCGCGGCCACGTGACCAATATTTTTTTTTTGTTTGTTGTTTAACCAGGACTAGCACACTAAGCTGAAAGCTTTTTTACAGGTGCGACCTGGGAGCACAAGGAAGTTCAGTGACTTACTCAGGGTCACACAGTCTGCAAGTGGAAGCTATGGGATTCAAACCCAGGTCTGGTCTGCTGGATGTCACCAGATTTGCAGCTCAGAGCCTTAAACCACTACGCTATACTGCCTCCCAATATCTGTGAATGATATGAGTCTTTAGTTCAAGTAAACAGTGATTTTCATTTTTGTTTTTAAAAATAAACAACTT
The DNA here is from genome assembly GCA_016271365.2 of Neoceratodus forsteri. Classification (NCBI taxonomy): domain Eukaryota; kingdom Metazoa; phylum Chordata; order Ceratodontiformes; family Ceratodontidae; genus Neoceratodus; species Neoceratodus forsteri. The sequence continues at coordinate 209,314,617 of JADMNL010000029.1, read as the reverse complement.
AAGCAGTCGCAGGTCCAACACTCCACCAACGTCTGCTCCGCTGACTGCCTCCCATAAGATAACTTGCAAATCTAACAACAGATGCACTGATGACTTCCCTTTCTGTCCATGTACGTGATAAGGCCCAACAGCATGTAGGGTGCTGGGGCTACCTACACACCCAGGGGTGATGTGAGACCCAACACTGCAGACAGTGGGCCTTACGCCCCTGGAAGTGCAAGTATCCACCAACACCCCACATCCAGGAGGGTCTTATTGTGTTTAGAAAATGGACTTTAACATCAGCTTTGCAGTAACATGATTTCAGAAAAGTAGTTTAAAACATTAAAACAAATTTTGTATGTAAAATAGTCTTTATACAGATACAGTGCCCGCTCTCTTTTTGAGGGTTCTGTTGGTGATAAACATGTGGCTTTGGAATGCTGTGAGCCAATCAGGTTTCAGGATTTTCCTAACTCATTTTCTAAAGAAACTGAAACTGAGTCTCCCTGTTAGTCGTACCACCTTCAAGACCTTGTATGCCAAGGCTGTTCAGGAGCTATACAGCTGTTTCCAGCACACTTAGTGTGCTAGGGTGCCTACTGCTTACCTGCCCACTACATCTCCACCTAACCCGGCCCCTTGATTGTCTCCACCTATATCGCCCCTTTTTTTCTGCTAATCCACTACCTTTCTTACCCTCAGACTCCTAACATATACCTGTATGTCCCCAGCCCATCTACCATAGCAACCCTCCTAGAACAGCTGCAGTCCTGTACCCCTCCCCTCCATATCTGCCCCTTAAGTTTGTATATGTCCTGACCAATGATATGTCGTGCTGTTTGAAAATGTTTTAATATGCTGACTATTTCAGAATGTTTTAATTCTTCTCTTACCATTCTCCCTAACCTTGTTAACCCTATACCTGAAATGCCTGTTATTGCTCTGTGTATTTTTTTTTCTATATCTGTATAATTATGTCTATTTTTTATCTGTACATAAAAGTGCTATTCTTGACCTTGTGTAACGCAAGTCCACCTTGTAAATGAGGCTGCTCAATGGTGTTCACCTGGATAAATAAAGACTTGATTGATTGATAAAGTAACATAACATGCTACCCTCCCAATCAACGATGGGCAGGTATTGCATAAAGATTGCCCATGATTTCTCAAGTAGTCTGTCTTACACGTACTGGGCAGGATTCACAAGGGACATGCGCTCGGCACATCTTGGATGCCCTGGTGCAAATGAGATGTGCCCAGCACCAACTGTGGTATTCACAGAGGCGCATCCCCTCTATGAATGCCACAGTTGCGCCCAGCCCGGGATGCATCGGCACAACCCCCTGCTCGGGCTGGGAATCCAACAGGGCAGCGCATCTCCTGATGCGCCACGCTGAAAACTGACATTCACAGCCACGGACATGCAAATGGGGCCATTAGGCATGCAAGACACAATGGGCCCATTTGCATGTCATTATGGAGCTCATTTGCATGTGCTGTGCAGGGTTGCCCCTGGTGGAATGAGCCGGGCTCCCTACAAGAGCGGCAGTACAGCCACTAACCCAGCACCCCTGTCAGGGTATTGCCACCCCCACCTCCCTGCCTGCAACACCCCCCCCCCCGAGTCATTCCGTACACTGTGGCAGTACTGTACCAGGACCCCCAGCATGTGGGTGGTTGCCGGGCCTACTGTGTCCAGTTGTACGAGATGTGAGCGCATGACCGCCAGCATTGTAATGGTGGTGTTCGCAATGGCCAGTGCATTCGTGGCTGCCCTCTTTGCCTCTTCTGAGTTTGTGAGCACCCCATCCATCTGTGACTCACCCACAACCGGTGCGCCCATATCCCGTTCTTGTGTGGTATCCAGCGGTGGTCCATTACGGTAAGGTCACGTATGGCTCGTTGACCGGAATTGAGAGTGGGGTCCCTCAACATTGTACTTACAGGTCTCAGCAGCACTGGTATTGTATCTCTGTACTCCCCTAACACTATCCTATTGTCCTATCTGTGTTGTGATCTAAACAGAGATTACTCTGCCTGGGTGTTCACCCGAAGCAGTGCACAGTGACGCAGGAGCTCACCAAAAGGTGTGCTTCTCATTGGGCTGCTGGCTGTGCCCCTGCACAGTATGTTTGCACATGGTGGTTGGTATTGAGCTGTGAGGGGCTCGTGCATCATCCAACCCCTGTAGGCCACACTGAATGCTGTGGTAATGCTTTCATTAGCGGAACTGTCACATTACAACTGCAGCTGTGTGTGTCAGATAGGGTGCATTAAAACACTGTGTACAGCACTGTGCTGCGTATCTGGAGCAGGCTGTATGGAGCGCAGGTTATGTGCTACCTTGTGTGCACAGCAGGGAGATTCCCCGCCACGCCCTGTTGGCAGGCAGCCACAGTGGACTGTGCTGCCTGCTGACCATCAGGACCTGCTGGGACAGGGGGAGCGAGGTAGGTTGGGGGTGCCTGAGTGGGTGGTGGGAGTGGAAGGTCTGCTGGGCTACCGGGTGGGGGGGTCTTATGAAGTGCCGTTGCCAGTGTGTTTGGGTCGAGATGGGGAGGGTGGGTTCTGATATTGCATCATTATCGCCGCAGGTAGCGGCATGCGAATGGGGATGCAGGCAGGGGGGGTCTGTGTTACATCCACAACCGCCACAGGGTGCAACATTATTACAGTGATATGGGTAGGGGGGGTGCACTGGACTGCCAGGGTGGGCAGGTTGCCATGCTGCCGTCTGCAGTACGGCAGCCTGCATGTGGGTGGCAATCCACTTAAGTCTACTTGTTTTAGGCTCATCTTTGGGAGGCGCATCTCCAGACTTGCCCCAGGGATGCGCCTCCATGTTGGGCTGTGAATGGAGCTGCGCACCATATGCATGGGCATGCCCCCTACACAGCCCCTCCAGATGTGGCGCATATCATTATGGGTGGTATGCGGCACATCTGCGATAAGTTGGCACCTTGGGAATGCACCAGCCCATTGGTCCGCTTCCAGAATTGTGCCAGTGCAGAAGTCGGGGATGCACCAGTGCATCACAGATGTGCTGGGTGCATTCCTTTTGTGAATCCTGCCCGTAGTTTGTAAGTGTACTTGTTGCACACCAGGGTATGTATTAACTCTGAGTACGATACACTTGTGTATATTTTGTTGTAAGAAAAATATCAATTAAGTTTTAACTGCTAAAATGTATTATAATGAATAAATTACACCTGCCTGTATACGACATTAAGGTGTAAAATAGGGGGGTGCAGGTCAAATTTTCCGGTTCTGCCATGTGAGGCGGGCATACCAGAACCAGAAACAAAAGTGCAATATTTATTTATTTTTTGTTAACCGGGTAAGTGCACTAGATAAATCCTGCCTATTTTCAGCCACGACCCGGGGAGGGTGATACAGATGAATGCCAGCTGACCTTGAACCAGATTAAGCTGTTGGTGGTATTTTTAGTGAATGAGGGAAATTTGGACAGGACACCAGGGACTTTCCCCTGCACTTTTCGATAAGTGCCATGGAATCTTTAACATCCACCTGAACTACCACCAATCCAGGCAGATGGGACCTCGGTTTAATGTCTCATCCGAAAGACGGCGCCTCAGAAGTGCAGCACCCCTCTCATGCTGCACTACAGTGTCAGTACTGGGATATTAACCCAAGTGCCAGATGTGGGAACCGAACCTACAGCCCTCTGATCTCCCGGCCTCAGAGGTGAGTGTGCTATCTACTGAGCCACTGACACTGACAATATAGAATATGGAATACTAATTAGTAGTGCAACTAATAGAACAACACAAGGCCAATGTTACACACCAGGTCTGGATCTGCTGCACTGACAAAAGGCTGGTGAGAACCAGTGGCATCCTTTCACTGCCTTCATCTGTTCCAACCCACCCACCCTGCTCCTCTGGTACAGTCTCACACAGGTGTAATTATTGACATTGTCATTGAAACAGATGTTTGTCCTGTAAGGGAAGGAGGGAAGACATGCATAGATAGATACAAGCAGTGCTGTCTGTATGTAATCCTCTTTCAGTAACCAAGTGCTTAAACTGCAACTAGCCCCTCAGGCAACTGTGACAGAGCAGTACGCAGCTGGATGTGACAGCAGGCAGCCAGGCACGCTAGGTGGGAAAAAGCAGTCGCATACTGCACTGACCGACTGAGCGTACTCCTTTTTTTTTTTTAAAGTAAAAATAGACAAGTGGTTAAATGTAACTAGCCCTTTGGGCAACTGTGACAGAGCAGTACTCAAGTGGACCATACCAGCTATCATTATTCATACAGTCCCACTCAGCGTGTCCTTTCATTCTAAAAACAAAGCTTTGGATCACATATGGTTCAAAAATAAACCTTAATAAAATACATAATTTGACAGCTTAAAATAGGCATTGCTGGGGTACATAGGTCACCCTAGATAGAAACAGAGATAGTATAGCATTATGCCTGTGTACTGTTTCCCCTGGGCTGATGAAAGGACAATGTTAAAGAAAAATCTGTTATTGTTGGGGCAGAACATATTAAAATCAATGCTTTTAAAAATAAAAATATCATAGTTTTCTATTTCCCAAGCCCCTTAGGTTTGTATAGCCCCGCGCCCCAAAGACATCTTAGATGTGCTCCTGGCTCCCTTGAGACTAATTTTTTTTTTAAAGTAAAAATAGACAAGTGCTTAAATGTAACTAGCCCTTTGGGCAACTGCGACAGAGCAGTACTCAAGTGGACGTGGCAGCAGGCACACGGGCACACTAGGTGGCAACAAGCAGAGGTGTATGATACTACACTGACCGACTGGTCCGACTAGTTTTTTAAGGAAAAATAACCAAGTGCGTAAACTGCAGCTAGCCCCTTGGGCACCTGTGACAGAGTAGTACACAAGTGAACGTGACAGCAGGCAACCAGGCACACTAGGTACAACAAGCAGGGGCATAATGCATTGACCAACTGATCCTACAATTTTTTTTTGTTAAATGAAAAACAGACAAACGCTTAAAAGCAACTAGCCTTTTGGACAACCGTGGCAAGCTGAGGTGTATGCTTACTAGCCTCTGTCCTCTCTGTGGTGCCCCATTGTCTAGCAAGGTCTCTTAGGCCTTTACATCTTACTGCCACCGGGGGGCAGTGTTATGGCCAGTATTGAAACCCTGGTTCCCCCAAGGCAGAGGGCAGATGAGAATTTGTCAGCTGAGGGAGGGTTGGCAGGAGCTTTGCGGCCGTGTGGGACCGGGAGGAGTTTGTCATTAGCTGCATGTGAAGGGGAGGCAAAGAAGCAGAAAGCAGAAGTCATAAAGGCGCCAGAGCCCCTCTGCGGTGCAGGGATCCCGGTACCCCATTTTCGGTAAAGATATAACCTGGCAGTGGGGCTGCTGTAGTGGTCGCAGGGCTGCAGCAAGGTCACTGGAGATGGCAGATCTGGTGGGGCATACCTGTGTGGCACGCTGTCAGGTGAAAGCAGTGCAGTATGGGGAGTGCAGCCTGGGATTCGCCATGGGGCCTGCCATGCCTGTGTCTGGGGCAGGTCCGTCAGATCCTTTTAAGGGCCGTGACTTATGTGGGAATGGAACTGGGAACTAAAGGAGCCACCGCTCTGCTTGGGCAGTCAGGTGCAGGATCGGAGAGCAAATGGATTTATGGGTACCATTTTGCTCCTGTGTGAAAATCTTAGCTGTTGTGCTGATTTTGTGAGCCTGAAAAGAGCCGGTGTACTCTGCTATTCATCTCTCAGCCCCATGAGGTACTCCTAGTTAATTGAAACTAAATGCTTTTGGACAAAATGATTTTCCAACATCCAAGAATAAAGTTTTACTGTTCCTGTGATGACGGTTGTGACGACTTAAATAATTTTAGTTAATAAATTAAGGAGTAATGAATTGAACCCAACTGCTCACAGTATCTGTTCTGTTTTGGAGAAAATGAACCCCCTTGCATTCAAGAAACATAGAAATATAGAATTTGATGGCAGATAAGGACCGCTTGGCCCACCCAGTCTGCCCATTTCCCTACCTAATGGATAAGCTGCAGATCCTAGTTAACCAGCAGCCTACTTCTTTCTACCCCCACCCCCTAGAATTGCCTTATGGCTGTCCCATGCATGCTTGAATTCAACCACTGTTTTTGATTCCACAACCTCCTCTGGAAGGCCTTTCCCTGCATCCACAACCCTCTCTGTGAAAAAATACTTCCTCACATTACCTCTGAGCTGCCCCCCAGAGATGCCACCCTTCAGAAGATGCTAGCTGCAAGTTTGGTGCCACCTGTGCAGTAGAAGCTACTGGGTAAGGGGAGACCTGCTTAAAAACAGAAGACACCAGCAGGTAAGGCCACCCTGTTTTCCATCCTTTGCTGTGAAAATGCCAGGGAGTGTTCTGGTCTGTGCCTCCCCCCTCGTCATAACATCAATAAGGGGTGGGTTACAGATGTGGGGGCTCATCTGGGATTTGAACCTGGGACTTCTGTAACCCACCTCTCACCTTATTTTGTCTAGGGGTCCTGATGTTATGATGAAGGGGGGGCCACAGACCAGAACACTCCCGGCATTTTCACAGCAAAGGCTGGAAAACAGAGGTGGCCTTACCTGCTGGCATCTTTTATTGTTAAGCAGGCCTCCCTTACCCAGTAGCTTGTCTCTGCACAGGTGGAACCAAACTTGCAGATAGCATCTTCTGAAGGGTGCACCTCTACTGACTTCTTGAATGGGGAGGTCGTTTTCTCCAAAACAGAACAGATACTGTGAGCAGTTGAGTTCAATTCATTACTCCTTAATTCATTAACTAAAATAATTAGTCGCCACAACCATCATCACAGGAACAGTAAAAGTTTATTCTTGGATGCTCCAAAATGATTTTGTCCAAAAGCAATTACTTTCAATTAACTAGGAGCACCTCCATGGGGCTCAGAGATGAACAGCAGAGTACAAACCGCTCTTTTTAGGCTCACAAATCAGCGCCACAGCTAAGATTTTCACACAGGCCTAAGACAGACCGATCTGGCTCCACTTGTATTTTTTTTCCCCTTAGGCAGAGATCTCACTCAATCAGAAACAGCTCTTCCTTTCTGAACAAACCCTTTTTTTACACTTCAACCTCCTAGCAGGGGAGTGCCTTACTCTTCCCATGTCAGCCGAGCCAGTAACATGGCCTCGGGGCGTTTGCAGCCAAAGCCTCCACAGCTGCTCCCAATTTGTACTCATACTGCTTCCTGAGCCAAAACGATGCCCATAAATCCATCTGCTCTCCGATCCTGCTCCTGGCTGCCCAAGCATAGCCGCAGCTCCACTGCTTCCCAATTCCTGTTCCCACAGAAGTCACGCCCCTTAAAAGGGTCTGACGGACCTGCCCCAGACACGGGCACATCAGGTCCCGAGGCCTGCCCCAAACACGACACGGCAGGCCCAATGGCGAATCCTAGTCTGCACTCCTCTTGCTATACTGCTCCCACCTGACAGTGTGCCACACAGATATGGTCCACCAGATCTGCCACCTCCGGTGACCCTGCTGCAGCCCTGCCACTAATACAGCAGCCCCACTGCCAGGTTATCTCCTTACCCAAAACGGGGTACCAGGATCCCTGCGCCACAGAGGAACTCCGGCTCCTTTATGACTTCTGCTTTCTGCTTGTTTGCCATCTCCTTTCACCTGCAGCTGATAAACTCCTCTCAGTCCCACACAGCTGCAACGCTCCTGCCAACCCTCCCTCTGAGACCAAACACCCCCGCATCACATAGATGCTGCCCTTGCCAACTCCTAGGCCGAGGGGACAAACACTGTTCCTACTCACAGCCGCTGACTCCTCATCTCCCCCCCCCACCCTGGGGTAATCAGGGTTTAAAATACCAGCCATAACACTGCCCCCTAGTGGCAGCAAGATGTAAAGGCCTAACAGCACTTGCTAGACAATGGGGCACCATAGAGGGAACAGAGCCAAGCCAGAAGCTAGTAAGCCCACCCCACGAGGGTGGGGGGGGGGTGCTTACACAGTCTTTTTCCTTCAGGTACAGTATTTGTCTCAGTGCAGTATTTAGATCTAGTCCTCCTGCCCCAAGCATTGTGCCCAGTGCACTGCTGCCGCCTGCTAGGCCGTGTTCCATGCCCCAGTCTCTCAGATTTTCTTAAAGATGAAATACTAATAGATATTTTCTTTCGGGTATTTTTTTTCAGTGCAGTTTAGCTCTTGTCCGTCAGCCCCACCCCCAATGCCCAGGGCACTGCTGCCAGCCTGCCAGACCCTGTTCTATGTTCCATCATGATTTCTGTTTTTAAATACTAATTGTATTTTCTTTCAGGTATTTTTTTCAGTGCTCTTTAGCTCAGGCCCCCCCACCTCGGCCCCCACTGCCTAGTGTTTTGCTGCCAGTCTACCAGGCTCTGTTCTGCTTCTCACTCTCTTGAATTTTTTTTCTTTTTTTTAAAAGATAATGGTACTTTTTTTCAGGTATCTTTTTCATTTAGCTCTAGTCCCTCTGCCCCAGCCTCAATTCCCAGTGCACTAATGCCAGGTGCCAGCCTGCCAGGCTCAGTTCTTTTTTTTTTTTTTTTTTGCACCTCCTTCTTCCTGGCTGCCTACTCCTTCATGTTTCCATCATCCTTCCCGACTGCCTGCCCCGACTCCCACACCGGCTACCAACCTCATATGGCGGTCCCCCCAGGTAACCCGGCGTATCCCTTCGCCGGATGGAGTCCCCTCCTCGAGGGAAGGCACCAGTGGGGGTGGCCAATGCACTACTTTACTGGCCCGGGGTACCGCTGAGGTGTGTCGGTCATGGGATCAGCAGCAGTGGAGGAGAGAGAGACCGTCATCTGGCCAGCCAGGAAGCATTTCCTGGTTTTCTGTAAGGAGTGACGTCCTGACATCAAGCCATATGCCGATGTTTGTCACTCCCCCTTGGACACCGAGCCGGGCCATCACTGCTGTGTTCCCAGCCTCCGCCTGAAGTCAGCATGTGCCGGTGTGCATCCCCACCCTCCTTCCGGAAAAGAACAGCTGTCCCCGGATGCTTCATCCTTCTCCCCTAGGCCGGCCCTCTGGCGACCTGAGTCCATTCTCAAACCCGGGACGTTGGCGTCGCAGACGGATATCCAACTGCTGTGCCAACAGGCTGGCAGGCTCGGTTCTTAATCTGCTTCTGCGCTACTGTCTGTAATTTTCTTTTTGTAAGATAAAATGATAATAGTATTTTCTTTAAGGTAGTTTTTTCATCCTGGTTAAAGTTTAGTAAAACGATAAACTGCTGATTTGAAGCTGTTGCTGTAACTGCGAGTTGACTACCAATCTGCACACACTCTCGCAGTCTCTCCTCATGTAAGCTCTGTGCTTTTCTGCAGCAATTCAGAGCCCAGGGCCACCCCTCAGGGGCCAGTCTGCAGCCAATAAACATCTTCCATTCTAGTCCCACTCTGGCCAGCAGCAGATATACCCCATGGTAGCCCTCACACTGTAAAAAGCATCACATGGTAAGTACTTACAAATCTGAATGACTGGCAGTGGCTGCTGCTTCTTCTGCCAGTAACCCACAGCCGCTGGTGGGTTCCACCTACCGGAGCCAGCCCCACAGCCTTGTGCTGTTCCTTTTCTCTAATCTCTGTTTCCACCCCATCCACCACCCCACCCCATATTCCAGCAGCTGTGGCTGCCTGAATGGTGCTGGCACCAAGGTGCCAAGTTCTCCTCTTCGTCTCTGCCCAGCCCGACCCTGTCGCACACTCTAGTGTGCCCACCCAGTCCCTCCCATCCCCTGCACTCAGAAAATGTGGCTCACTTAACTCCTCTCCTCCAAGCGTGACTTGAGTGAGTCAGGTCATGTGATGGTCGGAGGGAGGATACCACAGGGCCACAGTGCTCTGCAACTATTGTGCCTGCCTGCTCAGTCCTGGGATTTTGGGGGAGGGGGGTTAAAGTACTTATGGCCAAAAATGGGCAGTTGGCAAACTGGGTGCAGCAGGTGGGTCAAAGCAGGTCGAGCCAGCTCTGGCCCGATTCTGGCATGCAACATCAGACCAGGCAATAGCCAGCTGGCCCAAATCCATCCTGGCCCGCTGCACACCCCTAGTGTAAAGCTATCTCAGGGTTCTGATGACTAATACAAGCCACTCGGTCTTTGGCCTCCATAATTTATAATGTCACCAGAACCCCTCGATAATTTTACACTCTTATTGTGAACAGTTGGGCATAGTTTTTCTCTTGCGCAATGTAAACACTTTGTACCCTACAGTACTTGTGCTAAGAGACCGTCATGAAAATGAGACACCGCATCTAATTGGGCCACCCTGTCATCTGTGTGTTGTGAATTTCAAAGCAATGCACATATAAAAATACAGATCACAGTAAGGAAGGAGTCATGTTTGTTCTTACGCTGGCTTGGTACTGACCAGTGAGAGACAGCTGCAACGAGAGCTCATACACTGTCCCTGCCCCTACCCCCAGAATGAAAGAGAAAGGGACAGTGGCACTCTGGGATTTCACAATGCCCAAATGTTAGCCTTGATGGCATTTTTCAGTAGAAGAGAACTCAAACGCCAATATGAATTTATTTTATGTATTTAAAATGGCCCGTTGGCACAGTGTGGCAGCGTTGCCTCATGATGCTCGGAGACGAGCCCAGGACATCACAGGGCCAGTGTGTGGTGGAGAACTGTGCATCCCAGAGGAAGCTTCCTGCTGTGGGACTATGGGTGGAAACTCAGTGGAGACGGAACAGGAAGGCGGAGGTTGATCAGACTCAAGGGTGACATGCTGTCATGTGCATTTCTTGTCTCCTGAGATCCATGCAAGCTGATGTCCAAGGGGCGGGAGAAAACAGATGGAAAGTAACTGGATGCGAAACGATAAGGCAGGTTCCTCCCCCAGGTTCCACATTGCTGACTGCAGTGCCTATGCTCCAGAGACTGGCTGAAGATCTCTCAAGGGGCCCCTAGTGACAGACCTAATGACCAAGGGCACCACCATAGGGGGGGATAGGATAAGTCCCACAGAAGAGGGGTGATGGGTTGGGGGCAGGCCACCACGAAGGGGACATTGACATGAACTGCAAGTGAAAAAAAAAAAGTTATACAAGAAAAAATGTGGGAGATGCAGAAGTGTCATTCATAGTGAACGACTGCGGCCAGTTGCGTAAGCAAACAGAAAGGTATACTGTAACAGGCTTGAGGCTTAAGTGACGCCACTTAGTCACACCTCTTCCTGTCCATGTCCGAGTCATACACAGCAAAGAATAATAATTACAAACAGTAATAATAGTGCGGCAATACAGAAGTTGGAAAGAATAAATAATAGTGCATAGGTCCCATGGAGCGTGGGGGGGCTCCCCACAGAAGAAAGAAACAATGGTAATAATTGTCACAAACCCACTCAGCAGGTCAGGCCCTCTACTTCCAAAGTGCCAGCCTCCGAGCGCAGTCTTGTGAACAGTTTAACAGAACAAGGTAACCCTCTTGTCTGTTTTGTGAGTTTGGATCAACCTTTGGTCTCACGTCTTGGAGGGACTCAAAACTGTGAACCTCTTGCTAGCATACCCAATGCACAGGCTCAGATATTTCTGTCTTCGGGGGGCCAGATATCTTTGCCTACGGGCACCTAACTAGGTATACAGAGATGAACCCTTAAAAACCTTAATAAAGACTTCAGATTTAAAACGCTTCTCTTTCCAGTTTGGTACCACCATTCAAGCTATGCCTCATGTTTGCTATAACCATATATACTTTTCTTACAAATAAAAGAAATTCAAAGACAGACCAAATATGCTCTAAAAAGAGTTTTACTAAAATAGATAAAAATTTGTAAAACACAAAATACAGAACTCATATCACAAGACATACAAATCTTTTAAAAAAACAAGGTTTAAACAGTGCAAATTCCTAAACCAATATTTAGATTTATATCTCTTTCTAAATACCTGTTTTAAAGTGTTCACAGATGTGTCCTTGTCAGAGTCTAGATAAAAGTGTGTAAGTAAAACAGAATATTCCTTAAAGCAAACTGTATTTGTCAACCCCTTTTGTGTGAGGTCATCTAGCTCCTCCTCTGTCAGATTATATAAAAAAATATATATATCTTACACAAAAACAGGATGTCTTTTCAAAGTATTAAATCCTGCAATCTTCAGCATGACTCATCCTTCAAATGACACTTCTTTGATTTCATAATAAGCTTCCCCCTTCCAGGACATGAAAGCATCTTTATGATTTTCACACTCCTGTGTAATAACCTGGGTTTCCCTCCAACGTCATAAAACGGATGTGATCTTCCATCTTAGCAACTACAGCTGTAATTAACTCAGACAAAAAGGAGATCCTTGATTAAGGCCTTCCATGTAACACGTTGTCTCTAAAACCTGGGTGTGTGATCCCACATGCTGGTTCAGCAATTTCTCATGGCTTTCATCTTTCAGCTGAAACCGGGGGTTAGATCACCAGATTTTCAGCAGAGACAGTCAGTAATACATTTTATATATAAAAAAATGATACAGCACTCAGAACTGGCTGTCTACATCATAATAATCACATAACTAATTACAAACAATAATAATAGTGCCGCTACGTAGAACTTGGAAACAATAAACAATACTGCATAGGACCCGGCAGAGCGCTTCCACAGAAGCAAGAAACACTGGTAATAATAACAAATATAGAGTAAATGTAGAACTTTGCTTCAATAAACAATAGTGTGGAAATGTAGTATATAGGACCCGGGGGTGTGTGGGCAGAGCTCCCCCACAGAAGAAAGAAACAGTGATAATAGTACCAATAGACAGAGGAGGAGAAGGATCTGGGGGTGCTTGTTATAGGGTCAATGAACAACTCGGCACAATGTAGGAAGGCAGCTGCAAAGGCCAACAAAATGCTGGGTTGTATTGCAAGGGGTATATCCTCGAGGAGGGAGGAGGTGATTCTGCCACTGTACAGGTCATTAGTTAGACCGCACCTGGAGTACTGCGTGCAGTACTGGCGCCCATCTGAAGAGGGACATTAAGTTACTGGAGGGGCAGCGCAGGGCGACAAAGATGATCAAGGGGCTGGGGACTTATCATACAAGAGGAGGCTGAAGGAGTTGAACATGTACTCACTGGAGGAGAGGAGACAGGGTAACATGATTGAAACCTTTAGTACATGAAAGGAATAAACAAGACAGGTACAGAGGGGCTGTTCAAAGTAAGGGAGGGGAGGGACACCAGGGGCCATGATATGAGACTGGAGGGAGGAAGGTTCAGGAGGGAGATGAGGAGACACTTTTTTTTTTACAGAGAGGGTGGTGGCTGGGTGGAATGCATTACCTGCAGAAGTGATATCCAGTAGAACAGTGGACAGCTTCAAAAGGGATGGGACAGGACAAGGGGGAGGGTCAATGAAGGGGAAGGGTGGAAGGGAGGGGCAGCTGCAGAATAAGGGGTGCTAGCTGCACATTCGAGCAGACTTGATAGACCTCTAGGCCTTTATCTGCTGGCAAATTTCTTATGTTCATATGTTCATAATTTAAAGTAAAGGTAGAAAATGCAGAAAAATATGTGAATTAAGCTGCGTTCGATGTCTCGCATACTCTAATCATGTGTGAATACGCTCTCATCTCGCTGACTGCAGCATCACAATATCGGCCCATTCTCAGCTATGCCCTCCTTGAGCTGATTTCCATATTTTTGCGACTTCCATTCAACTGAGATAAAAAATTTGACTGCATTGCGTATGGTATCTGCTTCGTTTATTTATTTGTGGTGTAGTTTTTCTCGATGCCAGTATGTATTGTGTGTATAGCGACTCAGCTGTTTGTCACTCGCTCACGCAGCTCTACGAGACACCTTACCAAGCAGTCTCCGAAAGCAGTGCAGCAAAGCGATCTGGCCGTAATCCTTCACTATCGCCGAAGTGTCTCCTTTGCACAGGTGTCCTAGGATAGTAGCAGCAGGATGTGAAGGTCACAATACTTACAAAATACATAAAAATTAAGACAAGTCGCAAATCAAAATGAATCACAAGTGCAAATGTCAGTAAAATGTGATAAAAGTACATCTATCTACGATATCTATGTTGGGACAATAACAGGTATCACACTACCCAACGAGTCTGACACTGTTACCTGATGAAGGGACCTGTGTGGCCCTGAAAGTGTGTGTCCTGTAACATCTATGTACAGTATCTATCATGGTATGTTTGACCAACAACCAGTATCACAATTTTCAGTCAGTTAATACAGTATTTTCCAAAACCCTAAAGTACAAATTTGTGTAAAACTACAAATCTCTTTCATGTCTAGGTAGCTTCATTGCCTTATCATTGACAATTGATTGTATATCTACTACTTTGTTTCTCTTTCTAGAAATATCGGTACCAAGATGAAGACACCCCTCCTCTGGAACAGAGTCCAGCTCACCTATCCCATCAGATGAAAGCACCAGAGCTTGTGCACGTGTCTGAGAAAAACCTGTCACAAATCGAAAACGTCCACGGCTACGTCTCCCATTCGCACATCTCTCCCATGAAGGTAGGGATCCCCTACAACGGGGTAAGTACCGACGGCTGTTTCTTTGGGGTACAGCAGGGAGCCTTGTGATTCTTCCAGCACCCTGTAACCACAGAGCTGGGCAGGGCACAGAGTCCGGTGACAATAGTTTCAGCATAGGAAGGGGAACAAGACTTTCCATTTAAAGAGATACTATCCATTGTTCTGTTTTTACATTGACCCTTGAATATAGTGCTGATGAAAGGTGAGGGCATGACCACACTGGGGATGGAAGCCCCTGTTTTAGCCACAGGACCGGGTATAAAGCATGCAGGTCATCTTACAGAATAGCAGCAAAAAATAAAAAAAACAGAAACTTTTTATTGAAAAAGAATGCACTGCTCCAGGTGCAACATGACCACAGAACTTTATTACTGTTAGTTGGTTGTACGTATTTGTATGTTTGTGTATGCAAATTTCTCCTCTGTTACCCCTCCCCAGGGAGGCACTGTGAGACGAGCAATTTGTTGTTCAGTGTGCCCTTCCTGGTGAAACTTTTCAATAAATAAATAGAGAACTTACTGTGGCTGTGAAGATGATGGGTTTACACATTGATATGCAAGTTTTTTTTGTTTTTTTTGAGTCAGCAGCTTTTAGCACAGTACCGCCATGGTAAATGTACTTTTTGCTGCTATTTTGTGAGTGCAAAGCCTCTTCTTTCTTGAATGCTCCCGTGCAAAGAAACTGGACAAAAATTTTGACCTGCCTTTTTTTTTTTCTCTGTAAAAGATTCCAGACATCTTTCAGTTTTCTTTGGTGGTAACATTTTCTAGTTCAAAAAAACTTTGAGCATTTTATAAATGTTTTAATTTAGTTTTTTCTCAAGAAATAAAGATGGCTGCCACATTTGGCTTAGAAAGAGCACTGTAGACCTGATAAAGGCTACGATCGAAAAAAAAAACTCATGGTGCATAGCATAGGAGGTACCTGGAAAAGTTGACTCGACAGGCATGCTAATATTTTTATAAACTGTAGCTGAAACTAGCTTTTTGGAAAAACAGTTTTCATTGCACTGCTGCTTGAAGGTTTATTTGCAGGCTGTGGCACCTTAAAGGCCGAGTATGGGGCTTCTCTGTGGTTTACAGTATGGGGCAGATACAGTGTAGGCTTCCCACACTGTGATGTGCTGGTATTTAGTGTTGGTGAAAGGTTAGGGATGGACAGCACTGGAGACTAAAGCCCTCTGTTTATCCTCATGGACAGGGACAGTGTGGGGGAGATACAGAGCAGGCTTCCCCACACTATGATGTATTTAGTGGTGGCGAAAGGTGAGAGGCTCACACAGTACTGGAGAATAATGATCAAGGAAGCACTTCTGACCAATCAGAGCATCCTTTTCCCTGTGAGTGAGGCACTCTTATTCTACGAAGAGTGTCTCACATGCAGATGCCCTGGAAACAGGCCCATTCCAGGAGTTTTAAAAAAAATAATACATTATTATTGATTGAGGTCAGTCAATGATACATTAATACTGCCACGGAGACCACTATTATGTTTGTAAGAGTGGTCTCACCTAAATTCTTTGGGTATCAGAACCATGAACATCACTATACCCTAAGAATGCACGTGAAACCACTCTCTCAACCGTAAGAGCGGCCTCTGCAGCAGTATTAACATACACTGAGGCCCTCTGTTTATCCCCAGGGACTTATACAGTGTGGGAACAAAGACAATGCAGGTTTTCTTCCACTGTGACATATTTAGTGTTGGTGAAAGGTGAGGTGCTGACATCACTGGAGACTGAAGCCCTCTGTTTATCCCCAGGGAGAGGTACAGTGTGGGGAATATACACAGCAGGCTTCCCCACACCATGATATATTTAGTGCTGGTGAAAGGTGAGGGACAGACAGCACTGGAGAGCGAAGCCCTCTGTTTATCCTCAGAGACAGGTACAGTGTAGGGGAGATGCAGAGCAGTCTTCCCTACACTATGGTGTATTTAGTGCTAGTGAAAGGTGAGGTGCTGACAGCAGTGGGGACTAAAGCCCTCTGTTTATCCTCAGGGACAGGTACAGTGTGGGGGAGATACAGAGCAGGTTTCCCCACACTATGATGTATTTAGTGCTGGTGAAAGGTGAGGGGTGACATCACTGGAGACTGAAACCCTCTGTTTATCCTCAGGGACAGGTAAAGTGTGTTGCAGGTACAGTGCAGGCTTCCCCACACTGTGATGTATTTAGTGCTAATGAAAGGTGAGGGACTGACAGCACTGGAGACTGAAGCCTTGTATTTATCCACAGGGACAGGTTCATGTGGGGCAGGTACAGTGCAGGCTTCCCCACACCGTGATGTATTTAGAGCTGGTGAAAAGTGAAGGACTAACAGCACTGGAGACTGAAGCCTTGTATTTATCCACAGGGACAGGTACAGTGTGGAGCCCCCTGACAAAGCCTTATTGCAAGGCCATATATAGGGGCAGCGTGGCCTGGCATTTCTTTTCAGTTTGGGGCCACTATATTTAATAAATAATTAATTGGTACACTTCAACCCTGGTGAATTGCACTGTTTTTTTTCCTGGACTTTGTTGGGGCACATACAGGGCTGGCTTCCCCACAGTGATGTAGTGAAAGATAGATAAGGCCCTGAGGCCAGAGGGGATGCGTCCGAGGGTGCTCCAGGAATTGGTAATGGAAGTAACTGAACTCCTGGTAGGGCTGTTTAGTAGCTCTGTTGAGATAGAGGTAGTTCCAAGAGACTGAAGGCCCTAGGGTAGTGGGAGTATGTTCCACCTGCATGGGCGGGGGGGTACAGGTGCAACCAGGTAACTACGGACCTATAAGTCTCCTGCCTCTGTTGTGGGTATAGTGATGGAGAGACTAGTCAAAGAGAACCACTTAGACTACCTGGAGAGCAATGGACTCCAGGATAGCAAACAACAGTTTTGTAGCAGGGAGATCTTGTCAGACCAACCTGATAGTATTCTTTGACTGGTAACGAGGGTAGTGGAGAAGGACCATGCCATGGATTTACTCTACTTTGATTTCAGTAAGGCTTTCAACTCAGCGCCTCACAGAAGGTTGCTGAAGAAGCTGGAGGATCTGGGTGCAGTGAAGGACACAGATGGGTGAGAAACTGGTTGGAAGGGAGACAGCAGAGGGTTGTGGTTAACGGAATCAAGTCAGAATAGAGGGAGGTTCCCAGCGGGATGGGACAAGGATTGGTCCTGGATCCAGTCCTTTCCAATGTGTTCATCAGTGACCTGGGAGAAGGAATCCACAGAAACATAGAAACAGACTTTGATGGCAGATAAGGACCACTTGCCCACCCAGTCTGCCCATTTCCCTACCTATTGGATAAGCTGCAGATTCTAGTTAACCAACAGCCTACTTCCTGCAACCCCCCACTATAATTGCCTTATGTCTGTCCCATGCATGTTTGAATTCCCCCACTGTTTTAGACCCCACAACCTCCCCAGGAAGGTGGTTTCATGCGTCCACCACTCTCTCCGTGAAAAAAATTTTCCTCACATTACCCCTGAGCCGTCTCCCCACTATCTTTAAATTGTGCCCCCTTGTTCTTACACATCTCTTTTTCTGAAAGATGCTACCCTCCTGGACTTTGTTGATTCCCTTGAGGTACTTAAAAGTTTCTATCATGTCCCTCCTTTCATCAAGGGTATACATATTAAGCTCTCAGTCGCTCTTCATATGGTTTCTGATGTAGACCCTGCACCATTTTAGTTGCCCTCCTCTGGACTGCTTCCATCCTGTCTATGTCATTGCGTAGATGAGGTCTCCAAAACTGCATGCAATACTCCAGATGGGGTCTCACCAACTGTCTGTACAGAGGGATAACCACTTCCCTTTTTCTACTTGTGATGCCCCTCCCTATGCATCCCAGTGCCCCCCGGGCTCTCCTCACTGACTCCTCACATTGCTTACAATCCAGAGCAAGGTGTCTCTTCACAGACTGCACTAAGCGCTGTGTGGTACGGTAGATGGCAAGGAGAGGGTTAAGGAGCTGCAAAGAGACCTGCAAAGGCTAGAGAGGTGGTCAAAGGCTTGCCAGTTAAAATTCAGTGTCAGAAAGTGCAAGGTGAAGCACATAGAGAACAAGAACCTGCGGACAGAGTACTGGACGAGGGACAAAACTAGACATGACCTCTGAGGAAAGAAACATAGGGGTGATCATCAATGACTCCCTTAAACAATCAAGCCAGTGTAACAAGGCCTACAGTAAGGCAAGGGTGTGTAGGAATGGGTATAGGCAGCAGAACGAAGGCAGTATTATTACTTCTCTGTAGATCACTGGTGAGTAGTGTTGCACAGATAGTGCTTTTGTGGATCTGACCACCCTCTGTCAGATAGTGCTTGTATCCTGACTTGGATCCTACCAGAAATCCTGCCAAAGACAGATGCAGGATCCAGGGTCAGATGGCGATGGATCCTAGTTGGGATCTAAGGTCAGATAGTTAGGATCCAGGGTCAGATGGCGATGGATCCTAGGTCAGATCCAGGGATCCTAGGACAGATGGTTAGGATCCAGGGTCAGATGGTGATGGATCCTAGGTCAGATCGTTACAATCCGGGGTCAGATTGCGATGGATCCTAGTTGGGATCTAAGGTCAGATAGTTAGGATCCGGGGTCAGATAGCGATGGATCCTAGTAAGGATCCAGGGATCCTAGGTCAAACAGTTAGGATCCGGGGTCAGATAGTGATGGATCCTAGGTCAGATCCAGGGATCCCAGGTCAGATAGTTAGGATCCGAGCTGGATCCTAGAGGGTATGATCCATGTTCAGAATAGTACTACTATCCTATCACAGCAACTATCTGGCCAAATGGGAGGTATCTGTTGGTATCCTAATTTCTAGGATACTATCTGAGCAACATCACTGGTGAGGCCCCACCTGGAGAACTGTGCCCAGTTCTGGAGTTCTCACTTAAGGAGAGATAAGAACAGGCTGGAGACAGTGAAATGTAGTGTGACCAAAATGATTCAGGGCCAGCAGGGCAGAACTTACGAGGATTGCCTCAAGGCACTGAATGTGTACTTGCTGGAGGCCAGACAACAGAGGGGAGATATGATAGAGACCTTCAGATTCCTGGAAGGAGTGAACAAAGTAAACTTCAAGGAACTATTTAGCATAAGTAGTGGGAAAAGAACACAGGGCATGAATGGAAACTGACGGTGAGGGGCTCAAGAGGGAAGTTAAAAAGTTTTGGTGGAGCAGTAGAGCAATCTTTCGGCTGTTGTGGTGGGCGCCAAAACTGTCAGTGGATTTAAACACAGCTGGGACAGTGTGAAGGGCTTAGCGATTGCTCAAGGTGGTAGCGGTAGGGTGTGGAGCATGGGAGTGTATAATGTGGGTTAGAACCCTGTATGTACAGTAGGTCCAGGGTTGTTAAGGTTTATGGGCAGACTGGAAGGACCAGTGGTCTTTCTCTGCCATCATTGTCTAGGTTACTATGCTTCTATTTAATGCTAATGAAAGGTGACTGGCGAACAGCACTGGAGACTGAAGTCCTCCATTTATCCACAGGTACAAAATGTGGGGGCAGATACAGTTCAGGTGTCCTCACACTGTGATGTATTTAGTGCTAATGAAAGTTATGGGGCTGATGGTACTGGAGACTGAAGCCCTCTAGTTATCCTTTATTTATCTGAGTTCTGGTAACCGGGTAAGTCCACTCAGGCAATAACAGTCCCTTTTTCAGGGCCAACCCGGGGTCGAGAATCAACCATGAAGATACAGTTCATCAGTGCAGTTCTCAAGTTACAGCACAGGTATCAGACACAACATGTCACCAGTTAATTTAAGTTTACAATCAGAGGCTAGATACTGTATATCTCATAGAGAGCAATAGGTAGAAACTAAAGCCTGACGCATGCATAACAGTGCAGCGTGCTAATTACAGTGCAGATTAGCTGATGGCATAATACTGAATACATTCAACTTAAAGAAAAAAATGACTAATATAATCACGTTAACAAGCAATCATCATTATTTTTCGTAGGGGAAGAGTTAGGCGAGGGGGAAAGTAAGAAAAAACTGTAGGAGAAACTTAAAGCAGTAGGAAAGGTAAACGAGTACCTAAGTAAGCACCATCAGCGAAAGCAAGAACAGGAAGCAGCAGTAGACAGAAAGGTAGACAGGTGTGACTGAAATTTTGAGAGGGAGGAGCAGGACAGTATGGAGGGAGGGAGAGAGCTCCAGTCAGTGATAGCAGCAAATGAAAAGGAGCATCGGGAGACAGCAAGGCATAAGGTCTCAGGTACAGTGTGGGGCAGGTAAAGTGCCGACTTTCCCACACTAAGGTAGCACTAATATCCAACAGGGTGGGTGATACTTGGCTATACTGGCCTACCCAGGGCCATACTGATGCCCAGTCGAGCAGGTGAGGGGCATTATATCCCCTGGAAGTTCTGGTATAGCCCATACTGTCCATCCTGGAGGGTATTATTGCACTTAGAAAAAAAACATTTTTTTAAGAAAATGTTTAAGAACATAAAAAAGTAAAAAAAAAATGCATAAATTAAAAAAAAACACTGTCTGCAAAGTAATCCCTCCACTGCTGGAACTGACAGTAGAAAGCACTGTTGTATATGCTAATGTTTTCCAAGTTGTGAGTTCACCCCCCCAACTACTATGTTGGTTTCCAGCCCTGAGAGGAAGCTCAGTTTGAATATCGAAATGTTTCCTTTTTTAAGAGAATTGCTGAAATTCATGGTCAGAGCAGTAGTCAGAAGCACACGCTACAGTAAAACGCAGTGAGCGGCTCAGTGCCGTAGTGAAAATGGCACAGTGTCCGTTTCAGTGGCAATCAGATGGCAGCATTGAGTGTCAGTCACAAACTCTGCAAAAAAACTGTTTTTTTTGTTGTTAAGAAAATAATATAAGAATTAATGGCTCTGTAGTTGTGGGGAGGAATGGCTCAGTTAGTAAGTTGCTCTTGCTAATGTGGAGAGGCGAGGTGTGCCAAACTGAACAGCAAAAATTGAATGCCTAAAGCCCAGCTGATAGGGAGATTGCCCAGGTAGTAAAGAATAAAGGTCAGCCTTCAGGAAATACAAGCACAGACAGAAAGAGAGAGAGAGAGAGAGAGAGGGGGACAGAGCGGAGTACTATACCCAGATAAGGTAGGTGGGCAGAGCAGTCCAGTTCACCACGGCTGACAGCTGCAACTAGCAGATGGGGTGAAAACAGGGGAGAGGTATTTCTTCTAGTATATTGGGGAAGAGGGCTATGAAGGTTGAGAATAGAGGAGGGATAGTGGAGGGAAGTGAAGAGAAAGCAGAAGTTCTTAACAAGTAGTTCTGTTCAGTATTCACTGAGGAGAAAGATGGTCCATAGGGAGGAATGAGATGGCAATGGGGCAGATGATGACACAGATGGGAAGACCGAGGGTGACAGAGTGAGTAAGGGCTTAAGGGCCCTAAAGGTAGACAAATCCCCAGGACTGGATGGCATACATCCAAGTAGTCTCCCTGAAGACAGTGGACAGCTTCAAGAGAGGTTGGGACAGTCGGAATTGGGTGTGGGTGCAGGGGCTGAACCAGAGAGGTGCTGCTTCGGGGAGGGTTTTATACTTGCAGTGCACTATGAGGTGCTAAATGTTGGTGGGAAGGTTGTGCTGGTCACCCATCGTTAGAGTATTAGTCACAGAATTGCTCTCTAGTGAATGATACAACCCAGAATGCCCTGCAAACTCCACAGGCATGTGTGGGTTACAAGGATCACTTTGCTAGAGGGGAAAAAAATATCCCGCTACATAATGGCAGATGTTTATGTCGCGTGTCTTTCTAAAATTCATCATTTTTTTAGGTAGTGCTGTGATCTAGGCTAGGGTGCAGTCTTGTGAACCAGGAGATTCGGGTTTAAATCCCACCAAGGCCACTTGCTTACTTACTGTGTGACCCTGAGCAGGTTACTTATCCTCTCTATGCTCTATCCGGCTGTAAACTGCACTGATGTTGGACCCTGCTGAAAATGAGATGCTGCATCTCAAGTGAGCTATGCTTGGTAAAAATGTTTGATCATATTGAGGCCTAAGAAAGAAGGTGTGGCTCACCTATGCACTGCAAATTCACAGCACGTAGGCAACTCTATGTCCCCGAGCCACGCATTGGGGGTCATGCATATCCACCGTTGTATGCACATAGGGGACAAACATCTCTTCCGCACCTGATCCCTCAGTTGGGCATGTGGCCAGTCTGGGGGTGAGTCTCAGGATGTGCCCAAACTCCATGCCAGTCACAAAGGCGTGGAGTGCTGGGCAAGGGAGGCGCGAGGACCTTGTCACATTCTTTATGTGCCCCCACAGTGACACCGCCAGCTGCGGTGGGACAGGAAATCCCTCCACCATACTGCCCCAGCCCACCAGACTGACAGGGAGAGGTGGGGGCAGCCATTCAGGCACTTGCCTGTACTTTAAAAAAAAAAAAAAACAGTCCTGCATCATTCCCTAATCCCTGCTCGCAGAAGAAGGATTTCTTCGGGACCAGGAAGGGCATCTAATTTGATGCCCACCTCTGTCCCTCAAACTGCCCCGGGCAGTTGTGTGCTAGCGGGGCAGGGCCACGGTGGTGCATACCATGCACCATGCGCCTGTCCCTGGGTGTAGCTATGTGGGCTGGGCATGTGAGAATCGTGTGTACTCTGCTGCACTTTAATGCATAGCCCCTATAGATTTTCTTAGACAGACTGATTTTGTGAGTTTCATGTGGAGGGATATATGGCCATAGAAGGAGGTCAGGTTTGGTCACCTTATGCAGAGGTAGCAGTTGGAAAATGAAACTTTGTGCCTGGGAGTCATGTCCGTAGTTTGACATCATTAGCCTGTCTCTTCGAAGAACAGTTTGTTCCAGCACTTGATGTCTCACTCCCGATATTTCTTCTCATGTTTTTACTGCTCTGGTTTCACAGATGTCAGTGTGACATAAACTCTGGTGAGCTAATTACATAAGCAGTACGACAATGGGCAAGGGTGTACCATCAGGAAATTCCACTCCTTGTGCGGTTTGGATTGTGCTGCTCGCAGTGGACCCAGTAAGATGCACTGGCTCATTTAAAGCAGCAGAATTTGTTAGTGGGCAACCATTTTCATCATAGCTTTTTTTTTTATCAGAAGAAATGCATTTCTGACATTCTTATTTTCTCATATATTCAAATAAGGAATGTATACCTTTTTTTTGTAATTATTGACTGGAGTCATTAAAGATGGCCGCTACGTACAATAAAAGAAAAAAAAAAGACTCTCTTCCAGTGAGGATACCTGTTGAATGTACATACTGGATTTGCACAGCGGACAATTAAAGAGGGAGCCACCGCTTGTTTCTGATGATAAACAGCACAGTGCCACAAACTGCGGGGAACACAAATTGTAATGATTGATGGGGGCGGTATGCTTGTATCACACGTCATGGAATTGATCTGCCAGCAGATCCAGATGCTTGCTGCAGTTGGGGGGGGGCAGGGACAGTCTTCCAATAAAAACCCCACCACAGGAGCATACCTTGGGCGACAGGTTACGCCTAATGGCTCGTTTGTGGTAGCTAAGCATGAGGAAGTCCATGGAGGAGAGAGGACGCGAGACCTGCTGCGGCATAAAACCTTGACTGAAATGACTAAAGAAAAGAATATATGAGTGATATGGAAAAGAAAACAAGTGGAGCCAGCCCGGTGGTAGGGATACCATTAGCTATGTTGAAGACCCAGGTTCGGGGTTGGATTCTGGTTGCATGGTGACTGGTGGGTGAAGAGAGGATAGGATTGCTGTCCTCTCTCAGGGTGTGTGGGGGGGATATGTTGCACTGCTGTTTTCCTGCTGCCTGGCAGAAGCCAGGTAGCAACACAGCTGGTGCATCCCTGAAAATAGGGTTACCAGATGTCCTCCTTTACGAGGACATGTCCTCTTTTCCAGCTGCTAAATATTCTTCATGTACCTTCTCTGTCTTGTTGTATTATTTTTTTTATAATTTTTTTACTCTCTCCTACCAAGGACCTCCTTGTAAATGAGCTGTGAAGGCGGTGGAGACTTAAAACCTATTTACTTAGGGTCTGGCACAAGGGTTCATCAGGGGAGGGACTAAGTGTCTTCTTTTTGGCATCCCAAAATCTGGTACCCCTACATGAAAAGGAAGGCTTGCATTTGGATGCTGATTCTTGCATACATGCCTCTGCACCCAAGCACAAGGCTCATTGTGTGCTCTGCAGCCTTCGGAGTAAAGAAGGAGGAAAGCCCTGAACAAGCAGGATGGAGCTCTGTCCACTGTAGGCCCCGGTGACCACCGAATAGGCTCCTCCTCTGAGTAATCTTTATTGTGCCCTGGAGGGCCTTCCATGGTGGTGGTGGTGGTGGTGGGGGTAATCAATTGGGGACTTCGCCGGACGAGAGGTAAGCCCTAAAGAAGGTGGATGAGGGCTGGGAGGACAGGGACAGATAGAGGTCTCCCAGGCCATTGCAGTGTGCGGTCTTACTGTGGGAGGAAGGGTGGGAGCACAAGATAAATGGCCTACTACCAGTACACCAGATGATGGCTCTCTGTGCCCCCCCCACCACGCCTCCTGACTGCTCAGCACACCATTACCACCCCCCTTAAACACTGCCCCGATGTACCATGGTGCTTCCTTCCTAGTCGCAGCAGGGAGGCCCTCCTTACAGGATTAACCCAGAAACTGAGGGGGGGGGGCAAAGGATCTTGGGGATCCTGGAGGGGAGTGACAACAGCAGGCACCAAGTCTGGCGGGCAGAGACGGGCGCTTGGGGGCCCTGTGGAAGAGGGGCAACGAGGGTGCACGGGACAAAGTAAAAAACAAACAGGCCAAATGTAAGGCTCAGATTTCTTCAGAAGGAAACAAAACACCTCTTCCTTCTCCCTGCTGCCATTCTGTGTTTGCAGCGCAAAACTGAGAGTTGCTGAAGGCAGAAGCAGTGTGCCACACTGTGGCAGCAGCAGGAATTACAGAGTTGCACACAAGCATCAGTCATCTTGATCATTCACAGTGTGAATGCCAGGCAATAGACACGAAATGCAAAAAACAGGAAGCAATCAGCAGCCAACACAGGAAATGATACCCTTTCTGTGGAACTGCCAATCACTTCTTATGTTTGAGCTCCAAGCCTCACTTTGTTTTTCCTAGTTAAAATATATATATATATATATTCCTTTTCTTTCCCATCCTTTGTTTATCCTTCAGGCTAGCTGCTGGTACATTAGGCTGGCTCCTTGGGCGATCTTCCAGACCTGTCACCAAATTCCCACTACTGTAGTGGCCCCCCCGCCTTACTTCACATGGCAGGGTCACCTGGAGATTCCCTAACAGTACAATTAGGTATTGGAGCAGGAGTGTTGGTGCGGGGCCCGCCAGCGGACAGTTTTTTCCATTTTTCTTCCTGCCCTCTGACCTCCTCCTACTCATGGTGGAGTGCTGATGTGTTGAGGTCAGCTTGCTTGTACGCTGCGGTTCCATGATAGAGCAGCAAGCGCCCTGGCCCACCTTCAAGGGTCACTGCGACTGCAGAACTGGCCACCAACCATCCCCTAGGCTGGTTGAACCTATCAAATCGTCTTATTTATCTCACCTGCACAATGGCAAAAAAATTTATCTTGGGACTGACTCCATTATGTATTCAAAACCTACTCCGACTGAATCCTGGCTCACGACCCTCCACCAGATCTGAACGCCAACCTTTCCTGGTTCTGAGATGCCGGACTGCACAGGGACAAAGATCTTTCGCATACAGGGCCCCGACATGGTTCAATGCGCTTAGTCCACCTACTCTATCCTCAACCTCGCTTGAAGCTTTCAAATCCATGCTCTATGCCCACCTCACCACCACTAGCAACTGTGACTGCGCTAGATAAAGACTACTACTCCTCATGTCCATCCTCACATCTGAGGCCTCTTCCTCCCTGACTAATGAACCCTCTGGTTCCTCTACTACTTCCTGTCTCCCACCCAAACTCACTCCCCCCCTTTTTTCCTGTCCCCTCTCACTTACTCTCCCGCTCACCACCTTTCCCTCCTCTCTAGCCTCCTTTTGGCGCCTAATGATCACCCTCTCCCTGGAAGTTTCCTTAACCTCGAAATTGTCTACTCGCTTGAACCTGTTATAGCTTGTTTTTCTATGAAACTTAAAAACGTTACTGCCTTAAACTGTTAATAGCAAATTTATGATGTAACTTTCCTGTCTGGTTTTACCCGTAATGTGTATCGTGCTTTGTTAAATGTTCTTTGTGACGTGGCACCTTTGTAAAAGAGCCCTGGCTCAAAGGTATTAATTCCTAGACTAATAAACTAAACTAAACCAACCATCCCCAGCTGGGACATGTTGCTCATATGGCAGCCCAGTTTCTGGATTGGCTACCCACATGTGAGCATGCGAGTGCTTGTCCTGAACCTGGTCTGTCCACATGTTAAAGAGAAACATTCATGTACAGTGGCTGACATAGTTTGAAAGCACACAAAAAGCTCTCTCAAACAAGGTATTGGGCTCACCTGTACCTGGAAGCATTCCAGAGATATAGGCAACTGAGTCTTTCCAATATCAATAGAACATTGCAGGCATCTGTAGAAAGCTGAGATGTCGTTGTGGAACAAGCTGTGCTCCACTCAATGTAGTTAAGCACAGCGTGTTCTTTGATGATATCACCACGTTCTACAGATTGCTGCAATGTAGTATTAATGTTGAATGGACTCAGTTGTCTATATCTCTGGAGTGCTTCCAATTACAGATGAGCCCAATACCTTGTTTAAAAGGGTTTCATATAATAATGGCAACTGGGGAACAGCAACCTGTGAAGAGGACGCAAATCCCCCAGGGCGACGACCTGGAACAAAGTCTTTGCGGGAGCTTCACCACCGCACCCCTTCTGGGGGCTTTACAGCCCCCTTTCTTTATTATACTAACTCCGTGGGGGCATGCCGAGGATGGGGGCACGCTGGTAGCCCAAAAGTGTCTGCTGAGGTTCTGTAGCCCTCTTTACGGGTCGCCATTCCTCAGTCGCTGTTTTAACGGCTACCATTTGAAAGAGCTTTCTACAGTCTTTCAAAGTAGGATGGCCATTGGCATGAATGTGTCCCTTAAAGCATATCTAGCTTCCAGATCTGGAAAACCAGGCAGCCTAAAAGTTTTGCTTTCTAAGGGAGAGCAACTAAGGTGTATTTAATCGCCAAGCCGTACAGGAGATGTATAATTTTCAACTGTCTCACATTACGAGGGTGTCCCTCATTTTACCCCTCAGGACATGAAGTGACTCATGAACAGATGGAAGCTGAGACTATAAACCAGAATAGATCTGAAGTACGTGACACATGTTAATATGTCTCTCAGAGCCACTCGTTTCAGGATGAGAGTCATTTCCCATGTTTGTCCTGTGTGAAAACAGTGAACTGAACCTGTTCTGATATGCAGTGACTGCAAGAGAAACTGTTCTTGTCTTTGACAGTGATGATGAGGGACATATCAATACATTATAGCTAGAGGAATGGTTTTATCTAAAAAATACCTTTTTCCCAAAAGATCAACATTCCTGTTAGGCGAGCATCCACTGCCGTGGTGTAGTGCGTGAGGCACTTTTATCAAATAATGTGCCTCACACTCAAATGAAAAAGAGTGCTGTGATTGGTCAAGGCATCACATGACCTCCCTCGATTTATAATGTACACTTGTAACCCCTAGGTGGCACTATCCAGGGCTACTACCCTGCCTGCTTGGCTAGTAGCAGGTTAAGGGGCCTGAGTTCTGAAATGGGTGCCTCCACCCGGAGTCAGGGTTGGTAGTGGTCAGCTAACCTGGGCACAGCCTTCCGGGACACTGTAACCCCCCTTTCCCCTCTAGTGGCCTGAACACTGTACAATAATCACTTTCACAATACCCCTGGTACACCACACAAGTACCCATACTGTTTTCACTTACATGAGGCTGGTTCCCTCTGGCTCGACCCTGGGGACCCTGGTAAAACAAGGTTAAGCACAACAAATAGCAACAGTACAGTACTTTGAGCACAAACTGGAACCACAGTCAGATTACATGCGGAAAAGTTAGATCTGATTTATTCAGGGGACTTGAACAAGGAAGGGGCAAAATCGGGTTAATTAGCTTAAAGGTTATGTCAATCAAGCAGTTATGCATGCGCTTTGAGTCCCCTTACACAGTCACACCTCTGGGTACCCAGATGGAGAAGAGATGGGCTAGCCAGGACTGTTGCCCGGGGTTGCAGCTGGTTGGGGCCCTGTGGTGGAAAACACAACATGCACAGTACACAATATTTGTAATCCGGAGCCAGAGGGCTCAGTTCGTAAAGGAAATGAAACAACAAGACAATCAGATGACACACTCAGATTAAGCTGTTGTTGCAGGGAGCTACCCTGGTATTTACTAACGATACCAAAGACTGGACACAGGCTGAACGAAAATCGAGACTGCATGTGGTTGATCTGGAATGCCAGGAGAAGCAGGGCCCACACGAGTCGCAGAGGCGTTGTTCCTGTTCAAGCATGAGCAGGGGGCTGATCCCCAGGCAGGTCTCTTTGTCGATGGCTTCTCTGTGCAGTGGGTAGTCTGGCTGGGCCAGTCTGGCAAGGCCCAGACCGCATGGAGACAAATTCGGATGCAGTCCGTTTTGGACTGGATACAGCTTCCAGCAAGCAGAACACAGTTCACACAGTGGGGGACAAACTCACAACCCACTAGCAGCTCATAGCACATTTACATGTACGGGAATTCTACTGTACCAGGCAAAGTGCTCCCCGGTCACAATCGTAAAGTCTCTGCACACACCGGGAGCTTAGGGGTAGCTGGAACTCCTGGCAGGCCGATCGCATTCAGCAAAATCTTCAGTCTTCTTCAGGTTGAGCCTGGCCCACTTCAGTAGCTTATTTTAGTCACAAAAACTTGGATTTAGTCCAAAATAATTCTTTCCTCTCCCTCTCAGGAGCAGCAGCAGACATGCAAGCCAAAAACTCAGCCCTTTCACAGTTTTCCCATGCGAATCCACTCAGGATTGCTGCCCAAAATACACTTGAGCTCTTCTCATTTTTCTTCCCAGCTCAGAACTAACTGAAAACTGCAAGCAGCCCAGGACTTCCCCAAGATCCAAAAGGTTTGGTTGGCAGATTTGGCTGTCAGTCAAAGCAAGAGCTCCCCCTTCAGTTGTAAAAAAGGCACAAAAAGTTCAAAACTACATTTCCTACAGATCTTGACTCCAGACAGCTCCCGCAGTCCGGCTACATCCCAGGTCCCACCAGAACCGATTGGTCCAATTTGCAGCCCAGGACCAAGATAGTGGAGACAAACAAAACAGTCCTTGCTGCAAAGAAAACAGGTTAGACAAACTACATTATCATTATCACTATAAATGATTTTCAGCAAATAGTTACATCTTTCCACTGAGCTCCTTCTCAGATTACTTATGCTGCAATCAGGCAGCTCTTAAAGAGACAGTACACAAAGGCTATACAGGCTCTGGTAATCACATTTAAACTGCTAAAACGCAGGACACCAGCCTGGCAGTGAGCATTTAGGCAAGCTCAAGGAAGACTTTTTGTGAACCCCCATTTGTAGGGGGGTTACACATTAGTAAGTTGCATGCTGTAACTCCCAACTGCCTGAGACAAGATTATGGGAGAATCTCTGTTGATGGTGTTTCCTGGTATTTCCTTTCCTCCCCACCCCCACTTGAACTGTGCATTCTCCAGCCATCTGACTGGGACTTCCTCTCCCCCACCCAACTCCTGCCTGAACTGCATGCACTCCCACCATTGACACTTGAACCTCCCTATCCCAGGCCTCCCCACCCAGTCAGGGTGCTCTTGCACCATCAGCACTGAGACTTCCTCTCCCCCACCCTCTGAATTCCTCTCCCCCATCCTCTGAACAGGGTGCTCTCCCACCTTCATCACTAGGATTTCCGTCCCCCTCCACCCCTACCCTGAACAGAGTACTCTCCTACCATTGGTACTGAGACTTCTATGTCCATCCCTGCCCCACCAGAACAGGTTGCTGTCCCACCACAGACACTAGGACTTCCCCTCCACCACCTCAACAGGGTGCTCTCCTACCACCGGCACTGAGACTTCCTCTTTCTTCGCACATAAGCAGAGTGGTCCCCCACCCTGGTCACTGGGATTTCCTCTCCACCTCACCTGAACAGGGTGCTCTGCTACCACTAGCACTGGGACTTCCTCTGCCTTCTCACATAAGCAGGGTGCTCTTCCACTCTTGGCACCCGGACATATTCTCCACCTCACCTGAACAGGGTGCTTTCCAGCCTTGACACGGGGACTTGTTCTCACTTCTCACATAAGTAAAGTGCTCTCCCACGCTTGCCACTGGGACTTCCACTCCACCTCACCTGAACAGAGTACTCTCCTACCACTGGGACTTGTTCTCCACCTCATCTGAGCAGTGTGTTCTCCTACAACCATCATTGGGACTTCCTCTCTCTTCATGCATAAGCAGGGTGCTCTCACACCCTGGCCACTGGGACTTCCTCTCCACCTCACCTGAACAGGGTGCTCTCCTACCACCAGCACTAGGAATCCCTCTCCCTTCTCACGTAAGCAGGGTGTTCTCCCACCCTTTGCACTGGGACTTGCTCTCCCCCTCACCTGAACAGGGTGCTCTCCTACCACTGGCACTGGGACTTCCTTTCCCTTCTCACTTAAGCAGGGTGCTCTCCAGCTTTGACACAGGGACTTCTTCTCCACCTGACCTGAATAGGCTGCTTTCCAGCCTTGGCAATGGGACTTCCTCTCCACCTCACCTGAACAGGGTGCTCTCCTACCACCAGCACTGGGACTTTCTCTTCCTTCACATTTGAACAGGGTGTTCTCTCACTGTCATCAATGGGACGACTTCTGCCTTCTCAAATCACATGGTGCTGTCCCACTGTCAACACTGGAGTCCCTCTCCATCTCTCCCTGATCAGAGTGCTCTCCCACTGTCAACACTGGGAGTCCCTCTCTCATCTCAGTTGAACAGGGTGCTCTCCGACTGTCAACACTGGGAGTTCCTCTCTCACCTCAGTTGAACAGGGTGCTCTCTGACTGTCAACACTGGGAGTGCCTCTTTCATCTCAGTTGAACAGGGTGCTCTCCGACTGTCAACACTGGAGTTCCTCTCTCATCTCAGTTGAACAGGTGCTCTCCACTGTCAACACTGGAGTCCTCTCTCATCTCACCTGAACAGGGTGCTCTCCACTGTCAATACTGGGAGTTCTTCTTGCATCTCACCTGAACAGGGTGCTCTCTGACTGTCGACACTGGGAGTTCCTCTCTCATCTCCACCTGAACAGGGTGCTCTCCCACTGACAACACTGGGAGTTCCTCCTCATCTCACCTAAACAGGGTGCTCTCCACTGTCAACACTGGAGCCCTCTCACATCTCACCTGAACAGGGTGCTCTCCACTGTCAACACTGGGAGTTCCTCTCTCATCTCAGTCGAACAGGGTGCTCTCCACTGTCAGCACTGAGTGCCTCTTTCATCTCAGTTGAACAGGGTGCTCTCCAACTGTCAACACTGGGAGTTCCTCTCTCTCACCTGAACAGGGTGCTCTCCCACTGTCAATACTGGGGTTCTTCTTGCATCTCACCTGAACAGGGTGCTCTCCCACTGTCAACACTGGGAGTCCCTCTCATCTCCACCTGAACAGAGTGCTCTCCCACTGTCAACACT
Source organism: Neoceratodus forsteri (assembly GCA_016271365.2). Taxonomy (NCBI): domain Eukaryota; kingdom Metazoa; phylum Chordata; order Ceratodontiformes; family Ceratodontidae; genus Neoceratodus; species Neoceratodus forsteri. The sequence continues at coordinate 209,282,537 of JADMNL010000029.1, read as the reverse complement.
GGGAGTTTCTCTCATCTCACCTGAACAGAGTGCTCTCCACTGTCAACACTGGGAGTTCCCTCTCATCTCACCTGAACAGGGTGCTCTCCCACTGTCAACACTGGGAGTTCCTCTCATCTCCACCTGAACAGAGTGCTCTCCCACAGTTGGTACTCAGACTTTCTCAAGCCCTCACCTCAAGAGGATGCTCTGCCACCATCTACACTGGCACTTCCACTCTCCCTCGACTGAACATTGTGCTCTCCCACCATCTACAAAGACACTGCCACTCTCCACCCATAAATAGGATGCTGTCCCACTGTCTACACTGGCACTTCCACTCCCCCTCACCTGAACATTGTGCTCTCCCACCATCTACAAAGACACTGCCACTCTCCCGCCCATAAATAGGGTGCTGTCCCACTGTCTACACTGGTACTTCCACTCCCCTCACCCCTCACCGGAACAGGGTGCTATCCATTGTCTACACTGGGACTTCCAACACCCCTCACCTGAGCAGGGTGCTGTCTCACTGTTTACACTGACACTTCCTTTCCCCCCTCACCTGAGCAGGGTGCTGTCTCACTGTATACACTGACACATCCTCTACCCCCCACCTGAACAGGGTGCTGTCGCACTGAATACACTGATACTTCCATTCCCCCTCATCTCAACAGGGTGCTGTCCCACCATCTATACTGACATATCCATTCCACCTCACATGAACAGGGTGCTGTCCCATTGTCTACACTGGGACTTCCTCTGCCCCTCACCTGAACAGGGTGCTGTCCCACTGTTTACACTAACACTTCCACTCCACCTCACAAGAACAGGGTGTTGTCCCGCTGTCTACACTGGGATATCCTCTTCCCTTCCGTAGGTGCCCTCCAACTGTCAGCTCTGAGATTTGTTTAAGCAAGCAGGAGTCAAAGAAACATAGAATTTGGTGGCAGAAAAGGACCTCCAGGCCCACTCAGTCTGCCCAGTGTCCTTAGCCACTGCAGAGGGTGGCGGTAAATGCGGTCCACTCTGGAGAAGGCAAGGTGACCAGCGGGGTGCCACAGAGGTCAGTACTAGGCCCATTCTCCTTCAATGTCTTTATTAGTGACATTTAGAAGGGCTGGAAGGGAAAGTATGCCTGTTCCAGACGACACAAAATCTGCAACAGAGTGGACACACCAGGGGTGGGGTGGGGGTGGTAAGAATGAGGACGATATGAAGAAGCTGGAAGAATGGTTAAGGGAATAGCAGCTGGACAGCAATACAAAAAAGGTGCAAAATCACACAGTTGGGGCAAAGAAACCTAGGGGCAATGTACCAATTGAGCAGGGAGGTATTAGCAACTGCAAAACAGGAAAGGTACCCAAGGGTAATCATTTCTGATGACCTGAAGGTGGCCAGGATGTGTGATACATCAGTGGGGAAGGTTGGCAGGATGCTTAGGTGCAGAGGGAAGGGCATCACCAGGAGAAAGAGGGCTATAGTATTACCCCTGTACAGATCACTGGCAAGACCCCCACCTCAAGTACTGTGTCCCGTGCTGGAGGCCCCACCTCCAGAAGGACATAGATAGGGTGGAGGCAGTACAGAGGAGGGCTACCAAAATGGTGCAGGGTCCGCATCAAAAACCCTACTAGGAAAGACTCGAACTGACTATGTTCTCTCTATAGGGAAGGAGGGATAAGGTGGATTCGACAGAAACGTTCAAATACTGCACAGGTATTAATAATGTACAGGAAGGTATCAATTTCCATAGAAAAATATGCTTCAGGACAAGGGGTCACGCTATGAAGCTGGGGGGAGGGCTCAGAGGAGATGTGAGTACATGCTTCTTCATCGAGAGGGTGTTGGATGCCTGGAACAGTCTCCCAGCAGAGGTGGTGGACACAAGGGGACCTTAGAAGTAAGGCGGGGGGGGACTGGAGATCAAGTCGGGTCTGCGGTGGCACAGTAGGTAGGGAATACAGGGCAGACTAGGTGGGCCAAGAGGTCCTTATCTGCTGACAACTTCTATATAACCATAGAAACTTTGAAAGTGACAGCAGGAAAATAAATCCGTCTCATCTGACTGTGTTTATACCTGCAGCCCATTTGGCCTACTGCTGTACAGGGTCTAATTTAATTACCAAACAACTGGTGATTTCCTGAGAAACAACATCCGACTAGGAAGTGTTCCACTTCAGGCCGTTAACCTCATAAAGATATTAAACCCCTTGATAATGACCTGTAGAGAGGTTGTTATTGCTTTTATAAGCCTAATTTTTATAGTGTTTTTTTCTGTTACTACATAGTGGAGAACCAACACGCAAAAGTCTGGTGCTGGAGTGGGGAACAATGACACTGGGACATGTTAAAGGAAGCTGTGCTTTGCAGGGGCTCCCCGCCCCTGCAAACCTTACCCTCGGTTTCGGCATAGTCGAAATAGTGGTTTCCTGCCATGGAAAAGCGGTTTAATTTAGTTTTTAAATGTCCGCTACCGGGCGCTGCGGATGCTTGGAGGCCCCTTACCTGTAAAGGTGCGGCGCTGCACCATGTGCTTCAATGCAAGCGCACAGCACAGTGTCATACTTTTACAGTAATGGGCTCTTAAGCGTCTGCAGTACTCTGGTAGCGGTTCTTTTAAAATCTAAATTAAACCGCTTCTCAAGGTAGAAAAATACGCTTTTTCGACTAAGCCTAAACCGGAGGGTAAGGTATGCAGGGGCGGGGAGCCTCTGCAAACCACAGCTTTCCTTTAAAGAGCAACTCTTTAGTGTAACCGCACTTGTATTGTACTTTTGTAATATCTCTCATATTTTTCCATCTTGAATTATTGTTGAACTCATACTTGAAATTCTTTGATCTTGTCCCAAACTGTATTTTTATCTCACTGGAAATTGTATTATACCTGTACCCTTCGTATTACCAATTGTTGTACTGTTTCAAACTGTATCCCCACTTGTACCCTCCCGGATCGTGCCTGAAAATAGGCATTGCTACGCCTAGTGCACCTACCTGGTTACAAAAGCAAATAAATAAATAAAAAGCTTAAAACACGAGATGTACACAAATTATGTTTTAACTTTATTGTTTCCAAGTTATTTATTTTTACTTTCTTCTCAGGTCTACTAAATATTGTAGACAATGCAGAAATCATTTCACTGAGCCTTTCAAATGTATCTGACTTTCCCCTGTTGACCACACAACTGCTGTGTGTGACATCACAGACTGTTGCCATGGTGAGCACTATGATGTCATAAACGAAGACACTGTGAGGTTAACAGGGGAGAGGCAAACGTTTTCAAATGTTTTCTATACAGACTTTTTAGATGGACTTCCAAGATGTGTCGTAAATCTTGGAACGCAAATTCTAACAGCTAAAACATCTAATTTATGAAAGCTCAGGCTGAAGTGCAGAATTACTTTAAGTGGCATCACACTTTGCAAGATCCCCCGGCCCCCAGCATGGCTCAAGGGGTGGCTGAACCTCTTCAGAGCACAATCCAGATATAGAGGGCCTAGTCAGTGGACCTGAGGCACCATCCTCTTCCTGCTATGGACAGGGATTTTCCTGCATAGTTTTTGGTTCCCCCAAAGGCATAGTCAGTGTGGCTCAGTTGGTAGCACATCCGCCTCTGGGCCAGAAGGTCGTGGGTTCTCGTCCCACACTGGGATTGGACTTGCCCCTAAAAATCGCTGGCATCCAAGTGCAGTATTAGGGGGGTGCTGTACTGCTGGGGTGTGCCGTCCTTTGGATGAGACGTTAAACCGAGGTCCCTTCTGCCCATCCTGGTGTTGTCCTGGTGGGTATCCAGGTGGAAGTAAAAGAACCCAGGGCACTCTTCGCAAAGAGCAGGGAACATTCCCAGTGTCTTGGCCAACATTCCCCTTCCCATAAACCGGTTCATGCAATTATCCAGGCTGTGTGTGGGTGATGATGTGCGATATGGCTGCCACCACACATTCAGTCACTTCACTACCAGTCTAGCGTTGCTTGTAAAGCGCTTTGGGATACTGTGTATGAAAAGCGCTATATAAATGCTGATTCTTCTTCTCAAGGACTACCAAGCAAACACTAATAACTGGCTTTGTCTGTCCAAACCAGATGAGGTAAGAGGTCAGTTTGAGTGCTTGGAACTGAAATGCGTCTCTTCATCAAAAGACATTTGTTCAGCCTGGATCGAAGCTTGCAGGATAATTAACATATATTTGTATGGTAATTTATACCACAACTGCATGCTAATTAGCTTTTTTGAAAATGACTGAAAATTCAAACAGCTGAAAGCCTTTTATGCATTGTAATCGAACTGAACCAAACACAAGTCTCGTTTTGCAATTTACGTTTTATGCTCACTCTGTTTCTGGAAGTGGCTTCCCCTCTGAGCCCTCTGGCACCTCCCCAGTCCCCCACCATCCTCCATGGAAGCCTTGGCTTACCCCCAGGGTGGAGAGTATATACCACCGAATACACATAACATCAGGAGGTGGGGGCCATTCTTGATAAACTGGCATTCCTGGGAAGCCAGCACCTAGGCCGATTCTTATTTTCTCTCCTGGTCCTGCCGGAAGATGCCAGCATGAGGGGGATGAGTGCATGTGTGCAGGCAATGCAGGCACTGCACTGGTCCCCCGGCCAGCATCTTCCCCCTCCCACTTGGCATCCTTGCTGTGCTGCCACCTGGTGGCTGGTGGCAGTAATGCAGCCCTGATGGCATCCCTCCCTCCCCCGAAGTGGGGGGGGCGCGTCCTCAGGGATGCTCCCCCTGGAGGGCCTTCAGCGACTTATTTTTGAACCTGGGTTGTGGGTGTGGTGAGTGGTAGCCCTACACAACACCAAAAGGCCAGTTCACCAAATGCAAGGTCTCAAAGATTTTGCCCATCCCTACCCAAATGGTGGGGAGAGACAATTTTAGGGACCTTGAACCAGCAAATGCTGGTGTCAGTTGTGTCATGTCTAACATGATATCAGTGCCAGTGCCACCTGGTCCACTCAGTTCCGAGCCACCCTACTATTACTTGGCCTTGGACTCAGTTTTTTGCACCTCTTTCCCCCTTAGGACAGTGTTAAAGAAGTGTTTTCTGGGCAGGACCCTTATTGGAGATTGGAAAATGAACTTATTACAGTAGTTCCTTGTCTCTCACTGGCTGAGAGCCATGCCAAGGGGGAATATTAGGTACCAGTAGAGACCAGGAAATAAGTGCCAGTCCAGCCAGCATTGGTACCAAAGTGGCATCACTGGGCCCACTTTGGATTTTAAAAAGGTAGCAGCCGCCATTTTTTCCCCTCGCCAAGTGAGACAACATTTCCCATAGTAAAGCGAGCGAGTCGCCCCCCCCCACACCTCACCTGCCTCTGTACTTTTCAAGCAAATGAATGAAATTGTTGTACTTTTTTAACAGGTTTAAATCTCCCACTTGTCCTGCTGTTGCTCACTCATCAGGTTGCACCACGACCGCTCTGCGGTTCACTACTGCACTCGGCATTCGCTCCCCGCTCATACTCTGGCAACAAAATTGATTTTTCTGTAAAAAAAAAAAAAAAAAATAGGAGGTGGTGGGGGCTGAAATGGTGGAGGGATGGAAGAATGCATGGGACAGACATATGAGGTTGGTAAGGGGGGGGAGTGAAGGGTCTGTGGAAATGGAGATGTGTCGGGGGGAGGAAGGGGCAGACTCGATGGTCTGATTGGGTCGTTTTCTGCTGTCAGATTTCTGTGATTCTATGATAAGATCACTTTATCATTAGCGCCACTGAAGCACAGTCACCCCCCTTCCCGTTCTCTCGATCTCTTAACTTACCCATGAGCTGTCGGGCCCCAGTGAGTGCCACTACCTCTTCTATGTCTCCCGATTGCTCAGATCCATGCTCAGACATGTAAAGTGTCTTTTTTATTTTTTAACTGGGGGGAGGTGGAGAACACAATTATGATTTAGAAACTAAGAGTGACACTGTAATTTAAAAGAAAAAAGTGTTCTCATAAGCAACAGCGCCCTCTACTGGCAATTCGACCAGCACATACGAATTTACCAGCAGAAATAGGTCACCTGGTCTATCAAGTCTGCCCAAGTGTGCAGCTAGCACCCTCACCTTGCAGCTGCCCCGGCCCTTCCCAATTCCCCCTCACACCTTGTCCCAACCCCTTTTGAAACTACCCCCTGTCTTACAGGCTACCACCTAATCCGGTAGAACATTCCATTCTGCCACAACCCTCTCCGTGAAAAAGTGTCTCCTCCTTTCTGTCCTAAATCTTCCCCTTCCAATCTAAGGTCGTGCCCTCTCATGTCCCTCCCCCTCCTCAGCCTGAGTATCCCGTCACTGCCTGCCTTGTTTATCCCCTTTACGTACTTAAAGGTCTCAATCATATCACCCCTGGTCCCTTCTCTCCTCCAAGCAGTACATGCTCAACTCTCTCAGCCTCTCCTTGGATGGTCTGTCCTCGAATCCCTTTTTATAGAATCTGTTTGTATTCATTTTGATTACTATTTCACCTTCTTTTTCCTTCTTAAATAATTATTTAAAAACTAATAAAATACCACTTTCTAAGTGCAATAAAACCCTCCAGAATGGGGCAGTATGGGCTATACCGGACCTTCCAGGTGCTGTAAGGCCCTCCACCTGTGGCCTCATTATGCCCCTGAGCGGTCTGATATAGCCCAATATAGCCCACCCTGTCAGGTAGTATTGCTTGCATGATACACAGGGAGCAGTCTGGAAAAAAATGTACTCTCTCTGAGATCCCTTCACTCCGGCACAAAACGCCCTCAGAAGCTTCAGTGGTGCATTTTCATGTGCCTATCAACCAGTGTAGCTGGTGGCCATGCCCCCCACAGACCCATAACTACACCCCCCAGATGGGGATGGGAGTAGGCAGGGGATAGCTCCTGAAATATCAAGCGTCGTCCAGGTGACAACTTCCGGTGGTGCAAAGGATCTGGATGTCAGTCTTCTGCTGTGCTGGGACCCAGGATGTCAGCACCCATGGGATCATGTGGGGGAGTGCAAAACAGCACACTGACCCCAAGCCCATATGATATCCTTGGTCCCACTCGGCCTGCCATTACACTACTATATGTGGTCACTCAGTAGGCAGCATTGCAGTGGAGTATGTGACCCTTTCTCCCCAGAGAAGCAGAGCCTCCTGTGGCATGTGCAGTCCTCCTCCCCACAATGCCGGCCCTCCAACATCTTAGGCTCTTTCCGGATCCCAGGTCACTGGTGCCACACCAATGCCCATGGGTTGGCTCTGGGTAGTGAGTTTTTGTTGCCCTCCTGAGTTCCACAATGCCACTTAAAGTACAAGATCAAAGCTCGGGTGGTTTAATGGGGATCGCACACCAAGGGTGTGTGAAAAAAAAAAAAGGATTATCATCCTTTCTATATTTTGTTTTTTATAACTGCTGGTTTTAAAAGTGGCAGTTCTCTGCCTTTAGCAGAAAACTAAAGTAGTTTTTCAATACTTGATGGGCTGTGCCTGTTTGTTACTCTGTTATACATGAGTGTGCATCATGCTCGTGTATAATGGACAATTACACCCACTGACTGCAGTGTGTAACCAGGGCTAATCAGTTATTTTAAGGTTCTCACAGAATGAAGCTTCGTCCATCAGTGGCTTCATTTTTTTTATTATGAATATTATTCAAGTACAGCTTGGAAACAAAGATGAAGATTAAGTAAATATGAACAAAAATGTTACTTAAAATAAATGAAGGTAAGAGGGAAGGAGATGTGCGGGAGAGAGAGGTGGAGAAAGGCCGAAGAGGTAGGAAGAGAAACAGAACAGGAGCGATGGAGTGAGATAAAGAGTTTACATTTATAGCACTTTTCATGCACACCGAATCCCAAAAAGCTTTGCAAGCAATGAGAGAAGACTGGTAGTGAAGCGATTGTCAATGTTTAGTGGCAGACAGTCTACTCATCAACATCCACACACAGCATTGGACAATTGCCTGAACTGCTTTAATAAGGAAAGAAAATGTTGGCCATAACAAAAAAGCCCCATCTCATGTCATGTTTTGTGGGTTCCTTGACTTCTACCTGGATGCCCATCATGACAGCCCCGAAGATGCGGAGAAGGAAACGATTTCTCATAAGTGGAAAAAAAATAAACATTTCTCAGCTGGGATTTACACATGTTCTCTTTCAAACAAAATACAATTAAAAAGTGAAACTGACATAAAATCTAGATCAAATTAGCAAACCTATAAGGACACTCAAGAAGCAGTTACAACATGCAGCTCGGTGCGAAAAGCATTTTCTGAAGGAAAACTAGGCTGTAACTCTATTTGGCATGATTTTATGCCTCAAATCCCGTAACTTCAGTGACAGAACTGCCAAACTCAGGAGGGACCGAGGACATTTTCGAAGCAAAACCAGGGAGCATTCCCAGGCACACACTGCCCGTTATGGTGAAGCAGTCAATGATTAAATATTGTCCTGCTTGTCATACTTGTCTCCTGCCAGTAGATGGCACCAGTTAGTTATCAGTAATGAATTTGTACAGTAAAAAGAAAAGGAAAGGGAAAAGGGAAATTGTTTAACCAGGAAAGGCACACTAAGCCGGAGCTTGTTTCCACGTGCGATCTGGGAGCACAAGCAAGTTAAGTGACTTGCTCAGGGTCAAATGTAAAGGGACAGTATCACATTTGTTTGGAACCCCGTCCCCCACCAAGTTTTCTGTGACCTTGCAGTTTGGGATATGAACATACATACGAACATATGAAATTGCTAGCAGATATAGGCCTTGCAGTCTATCTAGTTTGCTCGAGTGTTCAGCACTTCAGCCTTTCAGCCTGCAGCTGCCCCCCCTTCCCCTCACCTCACCCCCCGACTGATTTTATATGAAATATCGAGAAATAATAGGGATAGAAAAAGCATGTGCCACCATTAGGTAAACTTTTTTTATTTTATTTTACCTTACCACCAGCGTCCAGATGTAATAATAAATAAATAATAATATTTAAAGTCACACTAAAAGGGAAATTGTTAACACGATCAGAAAGGCTGAAAGGGTAAATTAGAACATGTGTGGCAGGTATACCAACTTGGTCTGTCACTCCTCAGTGTTCATCAGCGTACTTGTAATGTTCTAAAATCATACCATATGGCTGCTTAATCTCTCTACTTCCCATTTTCTGTTAATCCCCAGGTGGGTTCTATTCATCTTCAGCCATGGCTGTCCCCCTCCCCCTCCAGCACATCTGATCAATCGCTCCTTCAAATGTCACCACCTCACACCCCTCACCTAGTGTACCTACAGTTCCCCTCATTCACCCACCCTGGTAGAGGGCCTGCTGTCTCCCCACAATACCATCGGGTGCCATAACCCCCTTGCACCTCATTGCCAAGTCTCTGCAGGGTATTAAATAGCTGATTTAATACAGTAAAACACTATGCAAAACAGGGGGTCTTGCTAAATATTTCCAGAAATGTATAGCAGTAGACTGCTAACCATTTTTTGAGCGAGTCCATGGCACCTGTGGACAACATGAATAAAACTACCTTATATACTTGCATATAAGCTGAGATTGTTAGCACCAGATCTGCCTTTCAATTTTAGGGTTCTTGGCATATACGCAGGTCACTAATTATGGCTCCATAAATCAATTCCCCAGGTAGTCCATGTTAGTGCTCCTAAGTTCCCAATTCTGGAAGGCATGTGATGTGAGCTTTTAATGTGGAAAGTCTCACCCTCTTCGTCAGCAACACAAGGCCCGTGCTCCCCATGAGTCTGCTGCTCTCAGTGCTGACAAACCAATGTAAATTTCAGTAAAAGTTCAGAAGCAGTAATCTGTGGCAGTTTATATTAGAGGCAGTACAGAAAGATGTTACAAAGCAAAGGTATACCATCGCTGCAGTGACAACTTTACACAACATGAATGATGCTTTATAACATCGCCATGTCACTGTAAAGTCCGTCTGGGGGTCCCGGCACCTTTCCTAAGGTCCTGCACCCCATCCCAAATCAGCTCCATCTCAGAGTTGATAATCATAAATGGGGGGTGCCCCCAAAACAAAACTTTCAACTCGTGGACTGTGCCAACGCAATTGCGGTCGATGTAGTAGTGTCGGGAAATGTTACACGACATGAAATTGTCGATGCAGCATCACAAATCCCAAAGCAAAATGCCACCTCCTTTCCTCCCATGTCCTGGAGTGCCTTGGCGTCTGGGCAGGTGTGCTCACCAGCTAAAGTGTTGGAGGATGTGCAGCACAAGCTTTTAATGTAGAAAGCCCCTCCCCTTTCCTCGGCAACACTGACGGCTGACTCCTGAGAGCCCTCTGCCCTCCAGCGCTGACAAACAGATGTAAATTACAGTAAAAGTTCAAAAGCAGTCACCTGTGGTAGTTTATATTAGGAGGCAGCACAGAAAGATGTCACCATATTTCAGTATATTTATTGATCTGTTGTGTCAAATCTTTTATTACATTTTGCCATTGGTTTATATGTGGGTCAGTGTCTTTGGTTAAAAATCTATACTGTATTTAGAGGGGGCTGGCTTATACATGGATTGGCTTATCTGCGAAGTATATATGGTATGCATTTTTTTTTTATTTTATTTTGCTAATAAGTCTGTGCCAAGTGTTATGCATTTTCACAGCTGATTAGCACTTTCACAATTAAACTGCTAAACAATTGTTTTGGCTTATTTAATACCCTGCACTGCTGGTGATGCATCTTGTGTTCCAGGAGAAGGGAGAAGTCTGGTGCTGCATAATCACCCACAACGTCTGTGTTACTGCAGCACTGCACCGATGGAAGGAGTGAAACAGCAGGGCGCGTGCCGTGCCCCGCCCCACCCCCTGGTTATCTGAGCACTCTACCTCCATAGCATGCTCCAGACTCCTATCAGTCCAATTTGGGGGATGGTCCTGAGACATGAACCCAAGTTTCCTGAACGATAAAGTAATGTGCTACCCCCAGTGCCAGTGGGCGGGGCCATAAGTTTATTTGTTTTGCCCTTGGACCACTGCCTTTTTCCTGACCTCAGGCTCTTCTAGCAACCTCAAAGCCCTTTCAGCCACCCTCCCTACCCCCCACCCACCCACCCAGTCAGACCAGTGGGAACCCGCAGAAGCTGGGCCTGAGATTACCGGTGACCGCCACACAGATGGCAGAGGAACATGCAGTTTTCCTTACTTTTCTTCTCATCCTCAAATCTGCCTACATCCAGGATAGGCAGTATAGTGCAGTGGTTTAAGGCTCTAAACTGCAAATCTGGAGATCTGGGTTTGAATCCCACAGCCCGACTTGCATACTGTGTGACCCTGAGCAAGTCACTTAACTTCCCTGTGCTCCCAGGTTGCACCTGTAAACAAACTTTCAGCTTAGTGTGTCTCACCTGGTTAAACAATTGAAAAAAAAAACATCTTATGGATGTGAGGGTGGTGCCCAGGCAGCCTTCAAAACATGCAGTGAACACGTTGCAGAGGAGAAAAGCTCCCCGAACATCCCAGGGTTGCTACAGTGGTGGAACCCACATCGCCCCTCCTGGCTGGGAGCACTGCTGAGCAGCAGCATCACCCGCCCTCTCTGCCGCCCGACCCAGCTGTTGGGTCAGTCTCTGAACCCAGATCACCTTTATCCATTGGGCACCCTCGGCCACAAGGTTATTTATATGAGAGTGGTGGTGTTAGTTACGTGGTTGTTTATGTTTGTGCAGCTTTAGTTTATTTTAGGTTTTTTTGTATAATATATTTTATTGGTTTTCACACATAGTGACATACAGACATTTTTTATTTTAGTTTTTTTTGTTGACTGGGTAAGTGCACTAGACAAATCCTGCCTATTTTCAGGCACGACCCAGGGGAGAGGGATACAGATGAATGCCAACTGACCTTGAACCAGATTAAACTGTTGGTGGTATTTTTAGTGAATGATGGAAATTTGACCAGGACACCGGGGAAGTTCCCCTACTCTGATGCTGCTGCGTTGATGGTTCTGCATTGTGGCCAGTAGGGGAGCCTTTGACCATTGCGATGGCCACTCGGGCTGGAGCACTGGAGAGTGCAGACGTCGTGGAGGAGAGAGACTTGGCGATGGAGGAGGACGTGCAGACAATGGTGCTGCAGAAGGAGATTACTAAGCCTATGGTGCAGGCGAGGCCTGCTGTGGAGCTTACCGGTGAGCAGTCTTCGGGTGAATTGCAGGCTTCTCAGCGTGCAGTCGGGAGTTGTGTGGAGGAGGAAGTTTTGGTCGCAAGAATGGTGTGGCAGGATGCCTTTACCGTTTTGGCTTCTACGGAGTCGGTGCATGGTGAGGATTGCGGTCACTGTATGATTCCGGAAGCACTACGGAATGCTGTGCAGTCGGAGCCTCCAGCTATCGCAAGGATAGCGGTAGTGGCATAGGAAGTGGAGGAGTCGATTGAGAAAGAGAGTTGCACAGGAGGTGCAAGCGTGGAGAAGGTTCCTATTACAGAATGGTCCGAAGAGGCGGCGTTATCGCAGGCTGGATGGATTCAGCAACCGAATGGGAGATGGATTCCAGATCCTTCGTGGCTGTCTTTTTCACCGAAGGAATCAGGTCCTCCCTGAAAGATGGTGAAGGAGGGTGAGTCACCTTTTTTGGAAACTCAGGCAGAGAAGGGACAGCCTTCAGAAATTCATGGGGATTCTCCCTCTGAAGATATTCTGGGGGCTGGGGCGGATTTTCCATTACGACATCCTTCTGTACAGTTACATGAAGAACAGGAGGCTAGGAGGGGTCCTCGTTTTGCAGACCTTTTTAAACTAAATAAATTGGAACAGGCCCAAGAAGGAATGCGGTCCGTCTCCGTTATAGGGGAGGCTTACCTGAACACCTGGATCGGCTTTATGTGGCAAGGAAACTGTTAATGGACTCCATGAACTTTTTGCCTGTGGATATTTATGCTTTAATTAATATTCGGGGGGAGGATACATTCGATATTAGCTTCAAACAAGTGGCTGGTTTGGATAAATTTTGGCACAAATATGACAGTTGTAAGTCTTTGCCCCTGTGGCTACCTTTCTGGGCTATTCCTATTACTAAACCTTTATTTAAAACTATTAACGTGATGTTTAGGAATGAGGGGGTAAATATGGGGGATATTCTGTATTGGTTAGAACACAAATGTATGGTTCTGGGCCCCCCTGAGCCGATTCTAGATACTGAAGGATTTGGACTGGGGCATGGCGTTTTAAAGTCAAATTACATGTGGTAAATAATGAAGTCCTGCATGTTCGAATAGCTTTTTTTAGGTAAAGACCGGGAGTGTGTTTCTATCTGGGACAATCTAAAGCATTGCCATCAAAGGGTAGAGTCAAGGCACTTAAGTAGTGGCATGTGATTAGTTAAATGTGCATTATGTGGGAATTTGATCATGAGAGTGAGGTTTGCAGAAATGTGTTTCATGTAATTTATGTGAGGAGTCTGGCCATGCATATCATCAATGTCCTTGGGCAGGCCAGAATAGACAGGGGGGTTTGAATAAGGAAGATTTGATCTCCCAGGCTCAGGTTAGGGGTCAGTCTTTTCTGGCCAATCCTCTGAGTAGGGTGAATATTCCTACGGCTGGTAGAGGTCAGACATTGGTCCCTGAAGCCCCGGTTGCAAATCACTGTGAAGGGGGAAATGTTGAGGATCAATCTGTGCTTTTGGTTCCACAACAGATTTCGGTCCCCCCCCCACCAAGCTCAGAGCCCTCTGTTTTGCTTCCTCCTGTAGAGGATTCTGTGGTGGTGCCTGTTGCAGACATTCCTTTCCAAACCCCACGGAGGGCTACACGAGCTAGTAGTCGCTCAGGGGGGTTGGGAGGGGTCTGCCCTACTCAGAATTCTTTTTCAGCATTATCCGACCTCGAGGGGGAGGTGGGTACAGAGCTGCTTAGATCTGATGAGACCTCTAGTATGGAAATTGAGGAGGACAGGAGTACGGAGTTACTGGAAGGGAAAAAGAAAAAGGGTAGAAAGCGAAAACAAGATAAGCCCTGAATTGACAAACTGTGTTTTCTATGGCCTGTTTAAATATTGTATCTCTAAATTGCTGTAGCATAAAGAGCTATAGGAGACGCTTAATTTGCCTGCAGCAATGTAGGGATTTCAATGCCGAGTCATCTTTCTACAAGAGATGCATTTGTCTTCCTTGCTTGAGGTGACTCAGGTTAAGAAACTCTGGTGGGACGGCCCCTCCTTTTGGTCATTTGGGGAAGATGCTGCGGATGGGGTGGGCATTCTGTTTTCACACCCTTCGGTTCGAGTAACACGGTTGGTGGATGTCCAGCCTGGTCGAGTGTTACTTTTGGATTGCTTATTACACGGATTTAGTTTCAGACTGATTAATACTTATGCTCCTCAAGTAAAGACATCTCGTATTGCCTTGTTTAATCTTCTGAAACCTTATTTATTTACCTCTAAACATGTGATTTGGGGAAGGGATATGAATTGTAGTTTGGATATTCGAATTAATAATGGTATTCAGCAAAAGACATATTGTGATACTCATGCTCTTTTGCAGACGGTAGAGGTAGCTAAGCTGAAAGATGCTTTCAGAGAATTACATTCCTCTACTGGCTTTACTTATAAAAGGGCTGCTTTCCAAACTAGAATTGATTACCTTTTTCTTTCTCAATATTTAGTACCATTGGCTTGTTCGGTATTGCCTTGTGATTTTTCAGACCATAGGGTATTATATGGTACACTTAGTTTGCATCAAATTCCAGCCTTTTTCCAGCTTTTGCCAGTAGATGGATGTTGAATTCCTCTTATTGTCTGAGGCAGTGTTTTTGGCCCAACTGAAGGACTTTATGATCCTTCGAAATCAGTGGCTGTGTTTTTTCTGATTGGATCACATGGTGGACAGACAGCAAGATAGCTTTAAAGGACTTTTTTATTGTTTATGGTAGACGGAAATGTTCTTCAGAATACTTACAGTATTTAGATTTTAGGAATCAATATTATAAATTACAGTCACACCCCCGGTCTCAGGATTTAGAGGTGCAGTCTCAGATGAAGTTGGCTAAGCAAAATATGCTTCACTATCAATACCAGAGGGCTGCTTCACTTCATGCTGGATTGAAGTTTGGTACCCATCAGCAACCTTTTCAGGATCCATATAGGGCATGTAAACATAAGATCGAGAGGAGGCTTATGACAGGGCTTCGGGATTCTTTTGGACGGTTGAAAACTTCTTTAGCGGAAATGTTAGGCGTGGCTGAAAGTCTGGTTTCTTCTCAGTTTGGTGAGGATTTTATTCCATCTACATCTTGGGAAGATGTTTTGCATTTTTCAGTCCCTGCTATTTCCCAAGCTGATGTTGATCTATTACAGGGGCCTATTACCCCGCAGGAGGTACGGGCAGTCATTGGCTCACTCCGTACTGGGGTTTCACCACGTATAGATGGACTAATGAATGAATTTTATAAGGTCTTTTTGGAGGATATGGGTGTTATATTGACCACTGTCTATAATGACATCCTTCATTATGGCTTCGGTGATTTGAAGTTTAATTTGGCCATTTTGACGCTTATTTTAAATCCGTGATGCCTCAGATTTTGCAATTGAGGCTGATTAGTCTCCTTAATACTGATTATAAGATCCTTTCTACCATTTTGTGTAAACGGCTTCAAGTGGTAGCACAAGGGTGCTTCATCCGGCACAGACGTGTTCTATCCTTCACGCTCGATTCAACAGAATTTAAAACTTCATGGATGTGTGTGAATTTGGAACACAAAAACTATCAGGATTTATTTTGGCTCTGGATCAAGCTAAAGCTTTTGATTCAGTGTCTCATGCTTTTCTTTTTCAGGTTTTAGGTAGGTATGGGTTCCTGAAGACTTTTATTCAGTTTCTTAACACTTTATACTCCCAGGCAGGCTCTTGCCCACTTATTAATAATTGTTTAGGTTCTGAAATTCTGTTGAAA
Source organism: Neoceratodus forsteri (assembly GCA_016271365.2). NCBI lineage: Eukaryota > Metazoa > Chordata > Ceratodontiformes > Ceratodontidae > Neoceratodus > Neoceratodus forsteri. The sequence continues at coordinate 209,266,698 of JADMNL010000029.1, read as the reverse complement.
TGCGGGGTGCGGCAGGGTTGTCCTATCAGCCCTTTATTGTATGCGTTGTATTGGACCCCTTTTATGGGAGATTGAGAATAACAAAGATCAATTCAGGGTTTATCTCCTTCACTTACTTTACCTGCCCAAAAGATTTCTGCATATGCGGATGATATCTGCTTATTGGTGGCAGATGCCCATTCTGGGTTGAAGGCTCTACAGGTGGTTAACTGTTTTTCAGCCTTAAATGGCACTAAGCTAAATTTTGGGAAATGTAAATGTTTGGCAATTGAGAGGCTCAAGTCCTCATGATGTTGGGGTATTTTAGTCTCTGATTCCATTACTATTTTAGGTCTCCTTTTGAAAAGGGACTTAGCCTTTAAATTGGGAGAAGTGTCTGGTTATAGGAGAAAGGAAGGTACAACAATGGAAATCCTGGGGTTTCTCTAAAAAGAAGCGGGTGTTGATTATTAAGAAATTTTTATTACCCATTTTTTTACATGTATGTTCGTTTTTTCCGGTGCCAATCTCTTTAGAAACAAGATTATATAGCTGTTTCTTTCAAATGGTATGGGGTAGTCGTTTAAACCCGATTAAACGTGCGTTTACTTATTTGAAGCTGAACCAAGGGGGATTGGGGATTATAAACCCTATTGTCTTTATCACTCCTTTTTATGATTGGTCTTTTCAAAATGTGACCAAAGCCTCAGGATCATCCGTGGTCGTGCGTGGACCCAGTTGTTATTTTTTCTTTTATGTCCCATTGGGAAGGAGGGGGTTCCTAAAAGAATAGGGCGATTGCTGCACCTTCTTATGCGGACTCAGCAGTAAGGAAACTGCGGGAATGGAAATTGGGCAAGGCACAATTACATGAAGGTCCTAGAAAAGAATTTTATTTGGAAATTATGAGAAATTATTTCTATGTCCAAGTGGATTTCCTTTTGTACCCTACTAATCTGTCGCAGGCCCTTCGTCTTTTAATGGACCATAGGATACCTCCTAATATGTGGGATGTACAATGGCTTTGTGTTGTCATGGAGGCTGGGAGTTAGGGGTAATTAAAACACAAACAGATTACGGACAGGATGTGTCTCAGACCGGGTTCGTTGATCAGATCGAAACATTGAAACATTTCCTTTTACTCTGTCCTTATATTATTTTCTTTGGGTGGTTGGCCATTCGGTGGGGCTGGAGTGTTTTAAGACACATTACCTATCAGAGCTTGATTTTGGGAGTTTATTCTGGTTTTCTACGGAGATATCATCCAAGTACATTGAATGTGATTTTTGCATGCATTAAATATCATTTATGGCAAGCCAGATGTCAGTTTTCCTTGCAACACACCCTTCTCCCTAATAGTGTTATTCTTAACCGTATAGAATTAGCACTGGTAAACAAAAGAGTTTTGAACATCGAACCTTGGATAACCAAGTTTTCTTAGTTTTTGGAAACATATTGTTTGACTTGTATGAATGAGGTGATGTATCTTCTTTCTGACTGTATTATAGTTTTTCATGAGTCATGATTTCTGGTTATACTTATGTTGTTCCAGTCTTTTTCTTATTTTTCAGTTTGTCTTATGCTTTTTGGGCAGTAACACTATTAAGTATGTATTTTATTTTCTTTATTGTGTGGATAAAAATTTCCCCCACCTTTTGTGGGGGGGTCCTTTTATCAGGGGATTAAGCTTTGAGTTTCACTTCTGTATTAGATAAACTCTTTCGAAATGTATGATTGTAATACTTATTAGCTTTTGTTATGATTTGTATTTTTCCTTTGTGTGAAGTAACACTGTTTTATATTGGTTTGTTTTGTTATTCGAATAAAAAATTCCCCTACTCTTTGCGATAAGTGCCATGGGATCTTTAACATCCACCTGAACTACCACCAATCCAGGCAGATGGGACCTCAGTTTTAACATCTCATCCGAAAGATGGCACCTCAGAAGTGCAGCACCCCTCTCATGCTGCAGTACAGTGTCAGTACTGGGATATTAACCCAAGTGCCAGATGTGGGAACTGAACCCACAGCCCTCTGATCTCCTGGCCTCAGAGGCGAGTGTGCTACCTACTGAGCCACTGACACTGAGACATACTGACCTTCAAACGTGAAAGTCGCATTACACATTAAAAGCAGCATCAACAGGTGCAGTCATTTGTGCATTCCATTAGTATTTTCTTTCCCATCGAGTTAATACATCGTAAATATTGAGGTATATAGACTTATAGTTCTAATACAACTTCTTGAGCTCAGCCTTTTAATTTATTGGTAAATATTGAGATCCTACTACCACTCTCAGCAACCTAATCCTGCCCTTAATATCATTTCCTCCTCTGGATTTAGTGAGGACATATAAGGTAATCAGATTCTTATAAAAACCTCCTCCCGATCCCACAATACATAGGTCAACCTCTCCAACGCCAGTGTCTGCAATATCATCTGCTTCCATTGTTTAAGATTCGGCCTTACATGGGACACCCATGTGTTCTGTATACAATGCCGAGCCAGGATGAACGAAACTCTCACCCATCTAGGAAGCGGGTTCCACTCCTCTCCCACCTCCATTCCGAAGAGACACAGCAGTGGATCCTTTTCCATCTCCCTTCCAGCTATTGCAGTCACTTTCTCCACTACCTTCCCCCAAAAGAGTTGTAGGATGGGACAGGTCCAGAAACAATGGATGTATGTACCTCTTCCCACTCCACACCTCCCACATATCGGTGATATTGAAGGATGTGCTTTGTGGGCTATCACTGGTGTGTAATACAATCAATGAAGAAATTTATAGTATGCCTCTTTATATCTATTACATGCCATAATCCCTGCATGCATTGGAAGTACTATATTCCAATTCTCCTCCATAATAGGTCTCTCCAGATCCCTTTCCCACAACATTCTTGTTCTCCCTGTTCTATCTGGGAGTCTCCGACTTCCTCTCTTGACCGCCTTCCTGATAAAACCTTTGGGCTCCACCTTGGCCTCGTATATTCGGCTTTCTACCTCGTCCAGTTTAGGTCCCCTTTCCTCTCCCCTTGCCAATTTGTGCATGAATGTCCTTACCTGCAGGCATCAAAACAGGTGCTGCCTCTCCACCCCCAGCTCCTTCTGCACGGTTTCAAAGGTACAGAGGTTTCCTTGTATGGGAGATTCCCTAAGCTCCGGATTCCCTTCTGTTCCCAGTCATAAAAGCCTTTATCCTCTAGCCCTGGCAAGAAAAAGGGATTGTTTGCCACAGGTAATAATATAGTTTCCCCTCGTCATGTCCATCCCTGCTTTCTAATCTGTCCCCAGGCTATTAAGACCTGTTCCACTAATGGGTTATTACTGCCTTTAATTCGCTATGCTCTTACACCCCCTAGAGTGCAGGTATGCTGTGAGTCATCCCGATGCTCCCACTTGCTTTAATTCTACCCAGCTGGCTTCCCTGGGCTGATGCACCCAATCCCCTATGTATCTCAGCTGCGCTGCCAGTCCATAATTATGTATGTCTGGTAGGGCTAGACTTCCCCTTCCCTGTTCCATTTTTAATTTTTGTAGATTAACCCTTGGGCATTTACCCCTCCAAATAAAACTCAAGATAGCTTTTTCTATCTTATCTGTGTCCCCTTTCGTAAGCCCCACATGCAACATCTGTAACAGATACAATATCCCGGGGGGCACATTCCTTTTGACAGTATTTAGTCTACCCATCCATGAAATCGGTAATTGTTCCCATCTCCTAAGATCTGCCCCTATCACGTTCAACAGTTCTGTGTAATTTAAACTATAAAGGGAACCCAATGACCTGCCCACCCGGATACCAATATAGGTAAAACACTTCCCTACTTGCTTCAGTCCCCACTGTTCTGTTTCTTTACCTATCTCGGGAAAACACGTAATTTCCGACTTCCCCAGGTTAATCTTGTAACCCGAGAAGGCCCCAAACTCCTTTACCAAAGCCAGTAGGGGAGGCACCGATTGTTTCGGATTTTTCACAAACACTAACATGTCATCTGCATATAGAGCAAGCTTATGCTGTGATCCCTTTGCTCCTTCAATTCCCAAAATCTGTGCAACTCCTTATGGCTATTGCCAATGGTTTAACTGCCATTGCAAATAACAGGGGGGACAGAGGGCAGCCCTGTCTCGTACCTCTCTCCAGTTTAAATCCCTCTGATAGTTCTCCATTTACCAATACCTGTGCTCTAGGCGTCGCGTACATAGCCCTTCCCATCTAATGAGTGGTTCACCCAGACCAAACCGGGACATCACCTCAAATAAGTATTCCCATTCCACTCTACCGAATGCTTTTTCAGCATCCATGGAGATAACTCCCACTTCTTCTTTTCGCTGATTCGCTCTCCATATAATATTGAGGAGACGACACATATTATGATATGACTGTCGCCCTTTAATGAACCCGGTTTGGTCCGGGTGAACCAGCTCCGGGAGTATTTGCTCCAACCTCAGTGCCAGAACCTTAGCCAGAATTTTCAAATCGCAGTTAGGCAAAGAAATTGGTCTACATGAGGCACATTCCTCCACATCTTTTCCCACCTTAGGTATTAAACATATAGTGGCATCATAACAAGTTTTAGGCAGGTTAATCTCCCGTCTCCTTATTTTGGTGAAATACTTCTCCTAGCAGTTCCCCACCTGGCATCCCATCATGTCATAATATTCTGCGGGAATCTGTCTGGGCTCAGCCTTCCGCTGCAGCTTCTGTATCGCTTGCATTATTTCTGTTTTTGTAATCGGTTGACTAAGCATCTCTCTCTGGACTTGTGTGGCCTCCAGTAACTTTACTTTATCCAAAATTCTTCGCATTTCCTCACAGTTACCCACCTGTTCTGCTTGATATAAATGCTGGTAGAATGCCCTAAAATTTTCTTTTATGCCTTGCATATCTTTATGAAGGTTCCCCTTTTTTTTACCCCTATGATACGTGTCGCAGCCCTACCACCTTTCAGTAGTTTAGTTAGTAAAGGGCTAGGTTTATACCCCCATTCGAATACATGGCATTTCCAATAAAGCCCTGTCTTCTCTGCTTCTGCTTTAAGATGGGCATTCAGGGTTTCCCTAGCTGTTTCCAACAACTTAATTGCTTCCCCCTTTTCACCACCTGCCACTCTTTTTTCCAATTCCTTCAGCTTCCCCTCTAGCTCTATCCGTGTCTTCTTTTTCTGTTTTTTCAATCTGGCCATATATTCTATGATTATCCCCCTCATATATGCCTTACCTGCCTCCCACAGCGTTGTCTTAGATACCTCCCCCGTATCATTATTCTTCATATATCCCTGCCACTGAGTCATCAGATGTTCTTTAAACTCTTTATTTTTTGCCATATACTTTGGGAATTTCCATTGAGTAGGGCCTCTCTGCATTGGGAATTTCCATTGAGTAGGGCCTCTCTGCATTGGGAATTTCCATTGAGTAGGGCCTCTCTGCATTGGGAATTTCCATTGAGTAGGGCCTCTCTGCATTTGGGAATTTCCATTGAGTAGGGCCTCTCTGCATTTGGGAATTTCCATTGAGTAGGGCCTCTCTGCTTTTTCTCCCCCTTCTATTTTCAGGATAACCATTGCATGGTCGGATACATGTATAGGGCCATGTATTACATCTTGCACTCTAGCGTACCATCCCCTGGGTAGATAAATATAGTCGATCCTGGACCACGTTTTATGTTTGTTAGAGAAAAAGGTATATTCCTTTGCCCCTGGATTTGCTGTGCGCCAACGATCTACGAGGTCCATGTTCACCATACCCATCTCCCGCTGTCTCGTTATTTCTCGTCTCCTCCCCTTCCCTTCTGAATGATCCATTACTGGATACACTATCCAATTAAAATCACCACCCAGGATAAGCCCTGGGAATTGTTCCCTTGTTAGCAAATCCAGCAAGGACATGTAGAATTGTGGCTCGTATACCGCCGGGGCGTAAATACACCCAAACGTTATTTTTTCCCGTTTAAGTTCTCCTGAGATGAATATATATATCTCCCCTCTTTAGGATCTTTGACTACTTTAGTGATTACCAAAGGGAGAGCCTTGTGCACCAATATGGCCACTCCCTCTTATGCACTGAAAAGGACACTGCATAGCACTTCCCCACCCAGTTCCATGCCGTTTTGGCATGTTCAGTGTCTGTTAGATGGGTCTCCTGTGTCAGAGCCACCTGTGACCCTGCCCTTTTCAGCGCCGTCAATAACGATGTCCTTTTGACTGGATTTGCGATGCCTCCACAAAACTACATTGATATTTTGTGTATCATCCATTGATATATACAAAAGTTTCTTTCAACTCCCCTCCATTAATAGAGTCGAGTCCACCTGATCCGATTATTTGCTTTAGAGTTTCACTATACCTCTCCTTATATTTAAAACCTGTCATTGCGCACAACGGAATGATTGCACCAACACACATAACAACAGTAACAACAATAACAGTAACAAATATAACATCTATTTTCCTATCCCCCCCCGTCCTTTCTCTTTCCTACTATCTTTAATAATGATTCTTTCCCCCCTCCCATCCTCCCAGTTCTCCTCATCCCCTTATTTCCTCCTATATCCCTCCCCTTCTTTTTCCTCTCCCTTCCCCTATTATATAAATACATTTCCATTTTTGTTCCCGTAGCTCCCATGGCACCCCTTGTCACATTTTCCTCTCCCCTTACTTTCCCTTCTGTTTATTCCCTTTGTGACGCTAATTGCCTCTTCAGCTCGAGTGTCCTAGATAATCCCCTTTCTGATGCTTCCGTCCCCAGCCCCCCCAGCCATTTGTTTTTTTTTTTTTTACCTTCACCCATCTTAACCTCTCTTTGGCCTCCATCTCCTCCTCCTCTGTGCGCTCCTTTGCCCGTTCTCTCTCCCAGAGACCAGCTAGTGAGAAGTCCTCCCACTCTTGTAACTTGTGCCCTGCTAGACACTGCATACCTCTCTCTCGTTACACAAGTTTTCTCCCCAAAGACACAATATTCCTCGTGGATTGAGATAGTCTCCATTTCCTTTTCCAACGTTTCCTTGCATGTTCTGATGCAGGTTTCCTCCTACCCCCCGACTGCATCCCTGCTTTCTTTCGTACTGTCCCCATCATGTTCTAATCCCTTGTTTCCAGACGTTTCCCAGTACCAGACATCAATATGTGCAATATGCAATGTTTTCATCCTCCTTGCGCCCCCCCATTTCCAATCATGAGTGGATTCCTCCATTGGAAGCGAGTGCATAGGACAACGAGCCGCGCCTTTAAACTCACGCGAAGAGCCCTTCTCCCAGCCATCAGCCTCCCCTTTATTCCTTTCAATCATTGTTGCCTTGCCCCCATATAGCCCATAATTTCTCCACTCAGTCTAACAGACCGTCTTCATTCCATACATCCACTCCCTATCACATATTTAATGGCACTAGAAAGTCCCGTGGCACAAGAGAGTCCTGCTTCCTTTATGCCCCATTATACATCCCACACATTTTGAACCCCTCCAGTCCACACATAGTCCAACATTTTCTTCATTTGGCCCAGGAGAGAAAAACGAGAAACAGAGAACAAAGACCGCCCATTTATAACACCCAGAGTGTGCGTACAGCACAGGTACTCCTGCTGGGATCTTAATGCCATGACCCCAGAGATGAAACAAAGAGCACACAGGAGAGGCGAGAGAGCGAGCACAGTCCAGTCCTCATCTTCTGCTTCCAGTCATGGGCAAATTGCTCTGCTTTTTCACAGCCCCAAACGAGACGGTCATACCTCGCCTTTTTATTTTCAATATGGCAGGAGTAACTATGCCATGTCTTTGCCCTTCCCTGTGCTCCACCTTTAGGATCATGAATGGGTTCCTCCATTGGAAGCAGTGTATAAGATAAAGTCACGGCAAGGCCCTTCTCCCAGCTGCCAGCCTCCCTTTACTCCTTCGATGATTGTTGCCTTGTTCTCCATATTGCCCACAGTTCCCCCACTCGATCCAACAACTTGTCCTCGTTCCACACAGCCACTCCCCATCATACACTCATTGGCACAAGAAAATCCGGTGGCGTGAAAGAGTCCTGCTTCCATTAGGCCCATTATGCATCCCACATGTACCCAAAACAATAAGAAGAAACAAAAGCACAAATCGCCTTGCTTGTAGCACTCAGATGTATGCAAATAGTGTGGCTGCTTCTGCTACAGCTTTAATATCTTGGTCCAGAAGACAAAACAGAGAGCACTCAGAAGAGGCAAACAAAATAATAGTTTAGAAGGAAACAAAAAGCACACGGATACAGTCAGACCCTCCTCTCCACTTTTAGGTACTCATAATGCTCCCGTTACCTCATTCAACGCATTTTCTGTCTCGGGCCACCGACAAATTGCTCTGCCTTTTCAAAATCCCAGAATGAGTAAGTCACCCCTTCATACTTTATTTTCAATGTAGCAGGGTACACTAGGAAGTTTTCTATTTTTAGCTCTCTCAGCTGTTGCATTATTCCGTTGAACATTTTCTTTCTCTTTAGGAGGTGTGCAGAGTAGTCTTGCGATAGAAATAATCGATGCCCTTCATATATTAAACTCCCCTTCTCTCTATACGCTTTCAACACCTCTTCCCGATCTTGAAAATTATGGAAACGCATGATCACTCGCCTCGGGGGCTGGTCTGCAGGCGGTCGGGGCATCACTGCTCGATGAGCTCTCTTCATCTTTAGGCCCTTTTGTTAACTTAGGCCCAGTATCTCTGGCAGTATCCGGCGCAGAAGTCCAGCGGGCTAACCCTTCTTTCCCTCGGTAGCCCTCTCAGAGGCTAGATTAAGGCATCGGTGTAATTCTCCTGGTAGTCAAATGCCTCTTTGAACTCAGCCAGTTCTTTTGAAGTGCCAGTATTTGCCCAGGGACGCCGTCATCTCGTTCTCCATCCGGAAACACGATCCTCCATCTCCACTATACGGTTGGCCTGTGCCGTTTGCTGCTCCTGGACTTCTTGTAGCTTTGAGTCCAATTTCCCCCTCTAATTTAATCAATCGTGGCTCCAAGGCTGCTATCACCTGGCCCGTTAGTTCCCGGCCAAGCGCCGTAACCTCCGCCGCTGACAGTGACACCAGGCCCACATTTTCTCCTGCCATACCAGCTGCCGTCTTCTTGGTACTTTTGTTGGCAATTCGCTGACTTTTAGTCGGATTTGGCGTCAGATATTCATCCATATTATTATCCAAGATCAATAGAGAGCCAAAGTTCGTATCTTTAAGGTATTTTTAGACTTATTGTTTACTTTTATTTTGGCTAGCGAGGGAGAGCAGTAGGAAAACGCGTGCATCCGGTTTAGCTGCTCATTAGCGCCCCTAATTTTTTTTAGCATTTCAGTTTTATATCCTACACCCCTATGAAACAGCCCCAGCCACTCCTGAACCCAAACCACCAACAGCTTAGACCTTCGAAACCAAATCCGGCTTTACATTTCAGTGTCTGGGCATTTACAATTCATGAATCTTAGCTGAAAATACATGTCCCCTGTTAACCCCTGCGTGCTACTTGTAACGTCTCTCCCCCCATCACCTCCCCTTGCAGCACAGTTGGTGGTGGCCTACAGCCTGTAGGTCTTAAATTTTGTAAGCATCGAATATTGTTTACATAGTTACATAGTAATTTAGGGTCGGAAGGGGCTCGTTAGTCTATCATGTATGCCCCCCTTGCTTCATTAGCAGGAACAGAATACTGTAATTATGCTGTTTATAAACACTCTGACAATGAGGTGCACTTTGCATTAACAGCAGCATGTAGACATTAATGGCTAATCAGTAGCCAATCGGAAGCCTCGCTAGCCTCATGAATATTGAACTAGATTTGTAATTTTCATTAAGAGCAGACTGTAGGGTCTACAGAAGAATGGTAAGAGAGAAACATATCCAGATTGTTTGGTTTTTGTACATATCCCACACCAACTGCATATATGCCTCCATCCCCTGCGAGGCATCATGGATGTGCAGATCCTCATGTGAGGAAGGCTAATCTGGCTGATCCAAGATACTGTAGGCTGAGAACAAGAAGTATTATCCCACAGGTTGGGCGATACTGGGCTATACTGGATCACCCTCGGGGTTGCTAATAAGGCTCCAACGCAGATAGTAGAGGGCCTTATAGTGCCTAACAGGTATGGTATAGTCCACACCACCTACTCAGGAGGGTATCATTGTGCTTAGAAACATAGAAACATAGACTTTGATGGCAGATAAGAACCGCTTGGCCCACCTAGTCTGCCCATTTCCCTACCTGCAGGATAAGCTGCAGATCCTAGTTAACCAACAGCCTATTTCTTCCTACCCCCACCAAGAATTGCCTTATGTCTGTTCCATGCATTCTTGAATTCTCCCACAGTTTTAGACCCTGCAACCTCCTCAGGAAGGCTGTTCCATGTGTCCACCACCCTCTCTGTGAAAAAATACTTCCTCACATTGCCCCTAAGCCGTTCTCCCTCTATCTTCAAATTGTGTCCCCTTGTTCTTGCACATCTCTTTTTCTGAAAGATGCTACCCTCTTGGATTTTGTTGATTCCACTGAGGTACTTAAACATTTCTATCATGTCCCCCCTCTCCCTCCTTTCCTCAGGATATACATCTTAACATCCTTTAGTCTCTCCTCATATGGCTTCTCTTGCAGATCCTGCACCATTTTAGTTGCCTTCCTCTGGGCTGCCTCCATCCTGTCTATATTCTTGCAGAGATGGGGTCTCCAGAACTGGATGCAGTACTCCAGATGGGGTCTCACCAACTGTCTGTACAGAGGGATAACAACTTCCTGCTGGTGATGCCTCTCCCTATACATCCCAGTATCCCCCAGTCCTCCCTACTGCCTTCTCACATTGCTTGCTAACTTTAAGGTCATCTGATATGATTACCCCCAGTTCCCTTTCCATTTTTGTTGTTGTTACTACCTCCCCCCTATAGAAAATGGGTATTTGTGTGTAACCCCCAGGTGGCGCTATCCCAAGGGCTACTACCCCTGCCTGCTGGGCTACTGACAGGTTGAGGGCCTAGGTTCTATGACGGGTGCCTCCACCCAGAGGTCAGGGTTAGTAGTGGTTAAACTAGCTCGGGTACAGCCCTCTGGGACACTGTAACCCCTCTTTGTTCCCACTAGTGGCCCACACAATACACAGGAGTTACCTTCCCAATACCCCACATGTGTGCACTTTTTACACATAGAGATACCACTTACCCTCGAGACTGATTCTGCAGCCCATCTCGGAGGACCCCCTGTGAAACAAGGTTAAACGACATACACAGCAATTTGCAATACTGTTCTAGATGCATTAACCCCACAGCCAGTATATGGTATAACAACAAAAAATCTGTTTTATTCAGGGGACACTAACATGGGAGGGGGGTAATCAAGTTGATTAGTTTAGATAAGTTCGAATCACAGTACTGTGCACATATATTTAGGGTCCAAAATGTCACTGTCTGGGTACTCAGGATGGGGGGGGCTAGCCACGTCCGTTGCCCGGGGTTGGCCGGCTGGTGCAGCTGGTTGGGACCCTGTATGAAGAAAATACATGCACAAACAAGTTGTAATCTGGAGCCGGATGGCTCAGTCCACAAACAGAAACACACTCACCAATCAGTTGACACAGTTTGATTAAATGAAGGTGAGGGGAAGTACCCCTATTTGTACTCACAATCCCCAAACTGAGCTGAATTGAGGAGGTGGTTCTGGATGGCCAGGATGAGCAGGGAATGGAGATGAGACCCCTGTGACAGGGCCTAACTGGTTTGGAAAACAGACGGATGCAGTCCGATTAGCTTTGAGTCCAGCTTTCAACTTCAGCTCATAACGCACAGAACAAGGGAAAAGGTATCGCAATCCCCTACAAACACTAGGCACATTTATCTGTAAAGGAATTTACTATACCAGGCAGTTGCTTCTCGATGCCGATTGCAAATGCTGCAAAACCTGAGAACACACGCAGCAACAGAGTCCCCGACAGGCCGATCGCACTTCTGCAAATCTTCGGTCTTCTACGGGCAAGCCTGGATCTGCACACTTCTTCCTTTTCTTTCCACCACTCAGATTCAGTCCGATTGAGCACTCGCTAACGGCTACAAGCCGACTTCAGGACCTTACACGTGCTTCCCGAGCTAACTGCACGCTGCAGCAGAACAGAGCTCCTTCTCTTCTCACAGTCCACTCGCATCTGGATCTCCAGCAACAGTTCAGGGCATTTCTCTTATACTCCAACAGGTTTGGTTGGTGCATCCAGCTGTCAATCACTGCAGGGCTCCCTCTGTTGGTGCAAAAAGGCGCCAAGGTCCAAACTACAATTCCCAGAAGCAATAACCATATATTCCCCTTTAGGCAGGCTCCAGGTGAGAGTCCAAGTCCTGGTTGGTCCAAGCAGTCTCCATTTTAGGGCTCCCCTAAACCCAACTGGCCCAGCACAGCAGTTCAGGTCCAAAATGGAGAGGCACAACACACACAGAGTCCCAGCTGCAATAAAGGCAGGTTAGACAAACTGCAATTTTACTAATGCCCTAAACGATTACAGGCAAACAGTTACATCTTTCAGGTGGGCTCCCTTCACGCTTTTAGCGACTGCAAAATGGAGCGATTACACCACAGCTCGGCGGATTCGAGCATTAAACACACAGTCCCCCATATAGGACTAATTATGTCTGCAAGCAGACAGCTCTTAAACAGACAATGCGTGGGGCTCTACAAGCACTCACAGGTGCCATTCAAGCAGCTAAAAGCATGAGAGCGCCAGCAGGCAGAACACTTGAGCAAGCTCCTAGGAGGTTTTAGGAACCCCATCTGTGGGGGGTTACATGTACATTTAAATGAAATATTACAATAAAAGAAAATCACTTTAAAAATGAATAACAAAACACTTATTTGGTAAACTAGTCCCTCTACTAATCGTTGGCCAGTAGAGGGCACTGCTGTTGTTTGCTGGGCTATGTTCTGTTGCCCTCCTCACCCATTCACACAGTCTCTTCTCCTGATCCTTCAAAGCACAGATGGTCTGCTTTGCTAAACAGAGGACTGCAATCAAGAAACATTTTGATTGCAGTCCAGCTTTGTTTGGTGTTGCAGATCATTTTAAATGAAAAACAGACAGGGAATGCAAGGTGGGATGCGCTAGTATCAGGATGCCGGTTTGAAATCTAACAAGGCTGAGGTAAGCAAGTGACCCGACTGCTGGCGGTCCCAACTTTTGTCTGTAGCATCTTTGTCAAGAAAAAGAATTGAACTACAATCTGTTACTTTTATAGCCACTGAACCGCTTATCCAAATTGCTCGGTTTACAGAATCGGGGGCACACCGCCACTCACTCGCTATGGCAGCTAATCCAAAATGAGTGTTCTAGCTGTGCCCAATTCTTTTTGTGTATAAAGGCAGCCAGGCACAGGAACTAGATTTTTACTGGTTTCTAGTCGCCTGATACCTGCCTGGATCAGGGGTGCTTTGGACCAGTTATGGGGCAGAATGTCTCCAACCCATTTTCTAACACAAACTGTGGACACGTTTCATCTGGTTGTGTTTTCTCAGTCTGAACGTTTTCTCAGTCAAGTACCAGGCCAGCCCCAGAGAAAATCCAGCATTTAGTGTAGTCAGAGGTAACAAATTGAAGAGGCTGTTTGTTAGAATAGCAATGCATAGGATCCGTAAAAGGATGTTTTTTGTGCCTTTCTCCAAACCCCACACATAAGCTAGAGCTTCAATCCCAGAGCAAGGCATCATGGGTATGCAAATCCTTGTGCCTGACAAGCTGACAAGTTTCACCAGAACAGTAATCGCTTCCTAAACAGGTTTTTTACAGATGAACCAGTATATGCTGAGAACGGCAAACTACAGATACGTGTTTCTTCTTGTTGGGAGCACTCAGTGTCATCCAGTCTTTGCCTCGATCAGGTACCAGGTCAGCCCCAAAGGAAATCAGGCATATAGTACAGCCCAAGGTAGCAGACTGAAGAGGCAGTCTGCAAGTTTACAGGAAGCAAAGCCCTCTCCACTCCAGCATGAGACAGATCGTACATTTGCCTTCCTGACTCAGTGGCAGACACTGGCCCTGTGGAGCCCCTCGGCTCAGTCTCTGTTCTCAGGTGCACTAGTCTGTTTGTATTTTACCACCACTTCCCCAAAAGTGAGTCGCCCCCACCACCACCCTGCCCCTCCATTATTTTTTGACGGGAGGACCTGGGCCATGCTGGGTGCTTCCCCCTCCCGCTTCATTTGAGAGTTTAAACAGATATATCAGGTGCTTCCTGCTGTATGGGATGTGTAGTGACTAGATCGCTCAATGTATAAATACCTCCTCTCTCCCATGTTGTACCTAAGGGGTGGAGGGGCTATTATCGTCACTTCTTTCCTAGAAAGCGCATTTGTAAGGATGACTCAGGACCATGGAAACTGATGGCAGAAGAGGACCAAGAGCTATCTAGTCCATCCGATATGGGTAACTAATCCCCCCATCCTTTCTGTGAAATTATACCTTTGTGCCTATCCCAGGCGATTTTGAACCCATTTACTGTTTTAGCCTCCAGCACTTCTGGGGCAGGCAATTCCATGGGTTAACCACCTTCTCAGTGAAGAAGAACTTCCTAACATAGCTCTGAACCGCCCACCCGTGAGCCTCATATTGTGTCCTCTAGATCTGATGCTTTTCTTCTTCTGAAGGAGCTCCGTACCCCTACCTTATTTATACTCTTGATGTACCTGAATGTTCCATCATGTCCTCCTCTGCTTCAGGAAGTACATGTTGAACTCCCTCAACCTATCCTCATATGCCATTTGATGCATACCCGGAATCATTTTTGTGGCTCTCCTCTGGACAGTCTCAATCCTATCAATGTCTTTCCTAAGGTGCGGCCTCCAGAACTATACGCAGTACTCCAGGTGGGGGCGCACCAGCACCCTGTAAAGTGGCAGCACCACCTCCCTTCTGTGACTCGTAATTCTGCTCCCTATGCAGTCCAGCATACCACTGGCCTTTAGTGCTGCTTTGTCGCACTGCTTCCCCACCTTTAAGTCATCTGATATAATGACTCCTAGGTCTCGACCCTGGTTGGTACATGCCAGCTGCTTCCCTCCCAGGTAGTATCCCACCTTGGGGTTCCCTTACCCAAGTGCATGACCTTGCACTTTTGGCATTGAACTTCAACTGCCAGGTATCTGACCACTCCTCGAGTTTCCTCAGGTCTGATTCCATGCTCTTGACTCCTTCTGGGGTGTCCACTCTGTTGCAGATCTTGGTGTTATCTGAAAACAGACACACCTTCCCTTCCAATCCATTACCAATGTCGGCTAATGAACACATTGAAGAGTAGGGGCCCCAGCATCGACCCTTGAGGCACTCCACTAGTCACTTCCCTCACCATTGATACCATTTCATTTACCTGCACCCATTGTGTTCTTCCCTTCAGCCAGTTGCTCACCCAACCCACCACTTCTTTACCTATGCCAATGTGATCTAGCTTCTTTACCAGCTTTCTGTGTGGAACCAAGTTGAAGTACTTACAAAAGTTCAGATAGACCACATCCACCACTTCCTTGGTCCACTGCATTCGTTACCCAGTCAAAAAAGTTGACCAGGTTCGTCTGGCATGACCTTCCAGCTGTGAAACCGTGCTGTTTTGGGTCCTGTTGCCCACTGGATTCCACATGTGCTGCTATTCTTTGCTTGAGCAGTGTCTCCATCAGTTTTCCTACCACCGATGAGAGCTCACTGGACAGTAATTTCCAGCCTCCTCCCTGCTTCCTGATTTGTGAAGTGGGACCACTGCCCTCTTCCAATCTTCAGGCACTGTCCTACTTTCCAGTGATTTGGTAAAGAGCTCTGTCGGGGTGCTGCTATCACACTCCCCAGTTCCTTGAGAACTCGTGGGTGAATCTCATCTGGCCCCATGGCCTTGTCCACCTTTAATTTATTCAGGGCTTCCAAGACTTGTCCCCCTGTAAAGGGGTTCGAGTCTACCCCTGGTCCCTGGGTGCAACTGCTTTGCAGGTTTGGACCATCCCCTGCATTCTCCCTAGTGAGCACGGAACAGAAATATTTATTTAGGACTTCTGCCTTCTCACTGTCCTTCTCTACTAGTCCCCCCTTCCGAAACTGCTAGCCTTACTATTCCTCCTTTAGTCTTTCTCCTTTCGCTTATGTACCCAAAAAAGGTTTCGTCTCTCCCTCTAACACCTTGTGCTATCCTTAGCTCTGTGAGCTTTAGCTTTTCTTTTACTTTTCCGCTTCCCTCCGTGCAACTATGCAAGTTTCCCTGTCTTCATTCTTGCTTGATGCCTTGTAGGCCTTTCTTTTCTCCTTACTATAAAAGCCACTTCCTTGGAGAACCAGAGGTTTCTTTTTCTTATTTGCCTTGCAGATCCTCCTAGTGCACTGCTTGGTTACCTCCTTGATAGCCCTTGAGGTTCTCCCACATCCCCGATGCCTGAGTTTCTCTGCTAGACTGGTTCTCATTTGGGAAAGTTTGCCTTTCTAAGTCCAAAACTCTGATCTTGGAATGCCTGGAATCCACAGTTGTGTTGATTTGGAAACCGGCCATTTGTTATTTCATTTCATTTATTTGCAATTTCAGATTAACACCTTTGAGCCAGAGGTTCATTTACAAAGGCTCCAAGTCAGTAGATACAGGACATTAGGACAAAATAGTAAACACAGGTGAACAAGAAATTAACATAAAGTGACAAGTGCTAATACAGTGAGTACAGTGTAACAAGTTCCGTTCGGTCGGTAGGAATACATGTTTTACAATGAAGAGTACCAACACAAAACAACACTGCATGAGTGCGGTACAATACTTGGGAGAGTGCAGTCAAGGATGGAGGATCCCAGGCTGCTCGAGAGGTAGAAGCAGCCATACCGGCCTTGTCCGTGGGGTGGGGGAGGTGAGGAGGTGGAGGAAGTGGTGAGGAGTGGAGGGCAGGATGAGATTGATAGGGAGGGAGTAGGGGGTGCCATAGGGCTGGGAGGAGGGGGGAGGGGAGAGAAAAGGGGGGGAGTAGAGGTGGTGGGGTGGAGGGGTGTAGAGGGTGGGGTTTGTATGGATTAGGGTCGAGGGAGCATCATTTGTTAGATAGGGCAATGGCAATCATATGTGTTTACTAAGTGAATACGATGGTCACTGTTGCCAAGATGGCACCCTACCCCGATCTTTTCTACCCTGTCACTGTTGGTCAGAACCAAGTCCAAGACAGCTCCACCTCTGGTTGGTAAATAAACAAGTTGCTTCAGCCCCACCCCCTGTAGGGTCATTACAAATTCCCTGCCTCTTGTTGTTGATGCTGTCCGAGAACCCCAGTTAATGTCTGGTAAGTTAAAGTCCCCTGCTATAATTGCCTAGCCCTTTTCCGCCATTTTGTGCATCATCTCCAATGTTTCTTTGTCCCCATCTTCCCCCTGCAATGGCAGCCTGTAGATAACTCCTAATCTAATGGCTACCCCGTTCCCTGTCTCAACTGTTACCCACAGTGCCTCAGTGTCACCGAGGGTCCCCTGGATCACTTACTGAATCAGCATGTTGTTTTAGTATGTACACAGTTTGGATGATGCAGACTTGCAAAACATTTAATAAAGATTATGTTTACAAAAAACTAAATGAATCAGAGAAATGGCTACCTCAATGTCCCAGCGGCAGTGCGTCGAGGTTCCGCGCAGATGGTCAGAGTTCGAGAGCGATTAGTATAAACCGTGCAGTTACTCAAGGAGTTCAGGGACTGAGAGAGAGAATGCTGTGCATGTAGCACTGTGTACAAGGTGGTTGGCCTTGATCTCCAGAAAGCCCCTCATGCTCCGTTAAGATGATGGTTGTGCTGGGACTCATGGACTCATCCAGCCTCTCCTTCAGATGATGCCAAGATTTCACAACACAAGGACACCGCCACAGGGTGGAAGTAAGTTGGGTAAGGGGTGGAAGGTCTTTGGAGGTAAACTGAGGGCTGGACAGGGTTAAGGAGGGCACATGCACAGAGTTAGAAACAAAAACATCTACCTAGAGGGCTGCCCGATAGCCCAATGGACACACAGCACAAACGGGAAGGAGGGAGGCTGTGGAGCTGGATTAGTGTGGCCCAGGGCTGGGGAGTGCTGCTAAGTACAGTGAGAGCCAGCTTGGGAGAGCAGTGACTAGCATTCGGTGCTGCAGTGGCCCCTCACAATGGGCAGGGAGCTTGCTCCCACACATGGTGTGACTTGTGCCCATAGTATGCTGCAGCATACAAGGCCAGCAGTCAGCTTTGTCGTCACCACAAGAGGTGGGAGGCTCCCAGGGTGTAAATAAATGAAAATGCCTATGTGCACTGGCTTGTCTGAATGGTGGGACCGACCACGCTCAGGTCCTGCCCATGTGGATCCCTGGTGGCCTTGATGGGGATGGTAGATGAGACTGGGAGGTCCCAGATGATATGCCAGAGAGAGATAGAGAGGTGTAGGTGACGGATGGGGGGGGGGTGGGGCAAAGACTATGTGAAAAAACATGCCTACCTGCACAAAAAACTTGAGATGAACAGAAGGGGCCTTATTTTAACATGATAGTACCTCAAGAGTGCTGCACCACCCTAGTACTGCAGGGCAGTGTCAGCGCCGTATATGAGTGGAAGTTGTCGATGTGAGGCCTGAACCCGGAGCCAGTCCCAAAGGCAACAGTGTAAACACTGAGACCCACTGACATTAACTAATGACAGAAAGTGCCAGAGAGGCACCAGTTCCACCCCATCGCTAGCCCCTGCAGACTTTCACAGATGTTATTATCACAGTGCACTGCTAAACTGCCACTGTAGGCCCTCATTATAAGTGAGGTACTGCTGCTGTACTAGTCATTTGTCATTCGCTAATAGCATAGTACAGGTGTTGCCATGGTAACCATCAGAGCGGCAGGGTATGGGCTCCACCCCAGCTGGGTGTGACTCACCCTTCTTTTAAATCACAGATGAGTACTCTGTGTTGATCCAACTGCACTGACAGGATGGGGTGGGAAGCATTTAGATGCAGATCCGGTTGGAAACATTTGCACGGCAGTGACATTCGAGGCTGTGAATCACCAAGAGAAGTGCCTTTCTCTCCTGGGATGTCTGTCCTTCCAGGAGGAGGAACTGCCGATGGGGATGGAAGAGTGGCCAACACAGATGAACCTATGGACAGGAAAGTGCTGTGAGGAGGCTGCCATGTCACAGCCCCAAATCCCATCCGTGGAAGATAATTTTGAGATGGGATGGGTTACAAAAGTAGGAAGAAAGGGTGTGAAGAATGAGGGTTGCATAGCCACATTATTTGGCAAAGAACGTGAGCCAGGAGATCTGGGTTTGAGTCCCAGCTCCCAGTCAATGTGGTGTCTATGGAATGGTAAAACTGTGAGCCAGGAGATCTTGGTTCTAATCCCAGTTCACTAAGTGTGCTGTCTATGGAATGGCAAAGTGTAAGACAGGAGATTCTGGTTTGAGTCCTAGCTCCCAGCCATTGGGGTGTCTATGGGAAGACAAAATAGTGAGCCAGAAGATCCTGGTTCGAATCTCAGCTCCCCGTCAATGGGGTATCTATGGAAAGGCAAAATGGTGAGCCAGGAGATCCTGGTTCGAATCTCAGCTCTCCGTCAATGGGGTGTCTATGGAAAGGCAAAAACACTGAGCCAGGAGATCCTGGTTCAAGTCCCAGCTCCCGGTATGTGTGGCATCTGGCACTGTCAGATGATTAGAGAGGACTGTGAGCCAGGAGATCCCGATTCATATCTCTGACTTGGCCTCTGAATCACTGAAAGAGCATGGCCAAATCACTCTGTCTACCCTGTTCATTCAGTCCAGCTATTTATCTAAACAGGCTGGCACAGGGTCATTATGTACGCACACAAAACAACATGGCAATGTACTGCTCTGTCAATACAGCGAGTACATTGCTTGTGCTAAATACACAATGCCAAATAACAATATCAGCGACAATGGCAGACAAATCTTGTGTTTTGAGGGCCTCCCCGCACCCGTGGAGCACCCACCTTCTACGGGGCTGTGCCCTGAACCCCCAATTTAAATAACCAACTCTGGGGGTTTAAACACTGGGATGAGGGACAAACATGGGCAGGGGAAAATACAAAGTCTAACAGTGTAAAAATAAATAAAACCCACCAGTGCTCTTGGACGGGATTGAGCAATCAGCAGCCGCACGCATCTCTTCACTGCCTCTGGTTCATTCCCTAAGCCACGGCAGCTGCTGGGTGAACCACACCCCTTGGCAGAGGTCATATCCTCTGCATCACTCCTTCCCAGCCAGTAGCCAGGGTACGAAACACGCTTTCCTACTTGTGGAATTTTGTACCCTGTCGCTGTATTCCCCCGCTATGTCTTCTGGGCGCCGGTTTTGATTCACACCGCCTTTGTAACAGCATTTTGATCCTGTACCAAAGGGGCAGAAGGTTTCACCAGGAAAGCATACTCCACTGAGAACATCACATTTCCATATGTCTTCTAGGAGGAAAGGTACAAGGAGGATGCAGTAATGTGTTGTACAGTAAACTGAACAACATGAAAGGAGCAGCAATGATTTACAGCCACCCACTCTGGTTCTCACGTGCCTCTCTCCACAGGCGCCAGTGTCCAGCACTGTATCAAACACAGTGTTTTGCCACCTTGTTTTCTTAATAGTTGATACTGGGTTAACTCGGGGAAAACCAAAAGATTGGACTGCGTCCCTCGGGTGTTGATCTAGCGGCTGCATGGCTTCCTGGGTACAGTGGCAATGTTTGTGAGGTAGATTCTGCTGCTGCTATGAATAAAACAGCTGTTGGCAAGCATTACTATGTGATTTTTATTGCTACCATGGGGGGGCAAATAGAATATTGGGGTGCATGGGAGGTTGCTAGCTGAAGGAAGGGGGTGATTCTGCACCTGTACAGGTCCTTGGTGAGACCTCACCTGGAGAACTGTGTGCAGTTGTGGAGTTTGCACCTGGAGAAGGACAGGGACCTCTTGGAAGCAGTTCGAAGGAGGGCCACAAAGATGATTCAAGGGCAGCGGGGGAAGATGTGTTGAGGAGAAGTGAGAGAGTCTCAGTATGTACACACTGGAGGCCAAGAGAGAAAGGCGGTACATGGTGGATACCTAGGTATTTAAGAGATTATACAATGGCAAGAAAAATTCCTGGGCTCTGATTGGTCAGTACTGACCTTCAGCAGTGATGTTATCCCAACATCATCATACCTATTGGAAAAGCAACCAAAATGTATTTTAAAATTTATTTTTTCCCTTTTTCTTTAAACAAGCAAGCCATTTTATAACTGCAATAATACACTCCAGGGCTTGTGCGTGGAGGATAATATAACTTCTCAGGTGCTGGACAAACTCAGCCTGTGGCCTCGTGCCCAACCACTCAAGCCGTTATGTCATCCCACTATGACACACACATGGTCATTTATTATTACTTAATTATACAATGGCAAGAAACATTCCTGGGCTCTTGATTGGTCAGTGCTGAGCTTCAGCAGTGATGTCATCCCAGCAAAACAAAAGAGGTGTGCAAGAACAAGAGGGCACAATTTGAAGATAGAGGGGGGGCGGCTCAGAGGTAATTTAAGGAAGTATTTTTTCACAGAGAGGGTTGTGGATGCATGGAATGGCCTTCCGGAGGAGGTTGTGGAGTCAAAAACAGTGGTGGAATTCAAGCATGCATGGGATAGTCATAAGGCAATTCTGGGGGGTGGGGGTAGAAAGAAGTAGGCTGCTGGTTAACTAGGATCTGCAGCTTATCCAGTAGGTAGGAAATGGGCAGACTGGGTGGGCCAAGCGGTCCTTATCTGCCGTCAAATTCTATGTTTCTATGTAAAAATGTATTTTAAAAATGTATTTTTCAGTTTTTTTTAAACAAGCAAGCCATTTTATAATTGCAAGAACACACTCCAAGGCTTGTGCATGGGGAATAACATAACTTCTTAGGTGCTGAATGTACTCAGCCTGCAGCCTCGTGCCCAACCACTTAAGGCATTCTGTTATCCCACTATGACACATACCAGTCATTTATTATTGTGTAATTAATAAAGTGGTCAGCAGCGAGGGCAAGGTAACAAGAGGCCATGTATGGAAAATGGTGGTGGTGGGGTGAGGCGTTAGGAGGGTGTAAGGAAATTCGTTAAGAGAGAGTGATGGAGAAGTGCAATGCATTGCCAGAAGAAATGGTGGCGCCGATTCCGCTGCTGGTTTCAAGCACAGGTGGATAAGCACAGGGGAATGGTCCAAAGCCGTGGGGGCAGTTGAGGGAAGGGTATAAGTGGACTGGGGGGGGGGTTCAAAATACAATCCTGGCCATCAGTAAACTAGTTCCAGTCCAGCATTAGGCTGAGTGTGGATGTAGGCAGGTACTGGGCAGACTTGATGGGCACTTGGGCCTCTCTCTAACGTCAGCATCTCTGTGTCGATGTTTCTAACTCAGTTGTGTAAGCTGCAGCTCTATGCAAATGAATTCAATGAAGGGACAGAGAGGTGTGCTGATATTTCATTGGGTTGAAAATACCAGGATGACTGTTAGCCCTGAACTGAGAAAGAGTCAGCCAGCCGGCAGCTGAACAGCACTGCCACTTGTGACGCCACTGACCAGGTTTGGGAATCAACCTGTGTCATTAGAGGTCCGGGAGGGATCAAGTGTCCCACAGGACACTCTACTCCTTGGGAGGGCAGTCCAAAAACCTCCACTGTGCTACTGCCACCTAGCTGACCACAGGTGGAAGTGCAAGCTGGAGCTGTGGATAACAGGAAGGGAGGGGCATAGACGAGCATGGATATGTGTGTCATCAGGCACGTGTGTGCATGCGCATGTCCAAGGGCCCCTGTCACATCCAAGGAGGGATGGGAAAGAAACAAAGAAAATATCCCCTGGATGCAGCAGTGTGAGGCTGACCCCACACCACTGACTGCTGCACCCTCCACCAACCAGGACACCCTTCACTGACCGCAGCACCCACCACCCATCATGGCACCATCTGCCAACCACGCTAAACTCCATCTGGAGGATCGATGGCCCCACCCTAGGGTGCAACCTAGTGAGGACTAGGTGTTGGAGGCAAGTCCCAGACAAGGCGGTGGATGGGGCTGGGTGTGAGGGCCTCACCAACGTGGGCCAGCAGCAGGGTACACTACATATAGAGGGGAAAAAAAAGGATTGAACTTAGACTGGAGAGCCAACACGTAACAATGCGTTAATTGTGTTCTAAGGCAAGCAAGAACACCAGGATGACTCAGGTCCCAGCTGGAATGATCAGATAATACGCAGAAGGGCTGCAGACCAAATGACAGCATCCAGACAAACCAAAAAAGGACACTACTCCATCTCTGCAGTAATTCTTCAAGGCAATGTATTTTTTTTCTGGTGGTCACCTTAGATGCGTGATCAGAAAACAATGAAAATTCTATAGCTTAATCAATCATATTCCAATTGGATTCAATCAAATTCTGACTGGATTCGGAACCCAAAATCTAAAATTTGCGGTTCTCAGTCCAGACAGGAAGTGAAATCTGATGGTATTCTGTACATAGTCAGATCGTAATCAGATGCAGACTCAGATATTTCAAAAATTGAGTAGATTGATTGGATTTTGAGATATTCAATTACCTTTATTATGAAGTTTAAGCATTATGAAATCAAGGAACGGACGAAGAACTCTGCAAACACGTTTTCTGTCTCTCTTTGCGTGACCGTAAAGCTGTGGTAATGTGATGTGTGACATTAGAATAATTACAGGTGAGCACATTTATTGACTGAACTGACGCCGCTTTCTAATGCCGTAATAACTGGCCAGTTATTATGGAATGGAAGCAGGTTATTATAGCGTTGGTGTCAGCCAGTCAGACTAAAAGTGAAAGCCACCGCCATCTCGCGTGCACAGAAACACAATGCCACAGAAAAGGAAAATGGACAGTTTTTTTTAAACAGACGCCACTAACCTGACCAGAAATTATATAAAATAAAGAAGGAGGGGGTTACATTATTTTTCTTTACACAGCCCCTGTATGAAATACCATTGCAAACCACTTGTGCTTTGCACTTGTGGTTAATGTGGTATTATACACCTTGGGTGTGTAAACAAAAAAAAAAAAACTCATAATGTACAACACTCCATACATTATTCCATATGTAGTACTGTGGTGTCACCAAGCATTGGGATTGGCTGTTGTTTTTCGTTTTTTTTTTTTTTACTTTGCATTTTCTCCACCCCTTCTGGCCCTTTTCCATCTGGTAACCCCACACTGCGTGAGTGCTGACAGCCATCATTGAGCTTGACGGGCGATTGTTAACTCTGGTGTTCTTCCAAAGCCTCACAACTCCCATTGAAACCTTACCTCAGTCAGAATTGTCCTGGTGAGTACCAATTGCCCCTGTAGCTGGAAGTGGGAGCCCTCCAGGGCTTTGGGCCGGCTGGTGCCACAGAAGCAAGGTGCCATTCTCCCCGACTGAGGATGCGTCACTACAGGAAGCCCACCCTGATTGAAGATGCCCACTTCCCAGCACCCCAGGCTCACATCTGAGCCTGGGTCATCGTGCATGCGTGACTCACTGTCCCCTGTATAGGTCCCTGGTTCACCCCCATTTGGAGTGCTTTCCAAGGTTCTGGAGACCACACCTATAAAAGGAGTGTGATTGGGTGGAGGATGTGTGGAGAACATTCACCAAAAATGGTCCAGAGCTGGGGGAGAGATCATGCAGGAAAGGAATGAAGGATGTCTACAGCCTGGAGATGAGGCAGGAGAGCAGGAATGTGATAGAAAAGCACGAATATCTCCATTGGATTAACAAGGTAATAGGAAATGCATTTTTCACCCTAAGTACAAACAATAACAAAAGGGGGAGCCATGAAAGCTGGCTGGGGGTACGTACAGAGGGATGTCCACAAGTACTGTTTCACAGAAAGGATGGTAGACAAGTGGAATGGACTGAAGGCGGAGGTGGTAGCGCAAAACCTCTACGGCTCTCAAGCGGGTAACAACTTCCAAATAAAGCCTGTAGGCTCATCTTGGGAGCTACCCAGAGGACCCACACTTATGACCTTTATGCTCAGACTGACTGGCTTAACCTGGATTGCAGGATACAGTACCATGTCTGTCTGCTGGCAAAAAATGCTACCCTCGGACTTTCCCCATTGGGTATCAGGAACCTCCTTAGCCTCCCTGACTCCTCCAGAAGCAACAGGAACACCCATAACCACTCCCTCAAAGTCCCCTTCCACCATACGGTGCAAGGCCAGCGGTCTTTTGAATATCGGGCACCTTTCTGGACAAACTCTCTTAGTGTAGAGCTACAAAAGGAAACTAGGCTTAGTCAGTTTAAGGCTAAATTTCGCACACTGCTCGCATCTACTAGTGGATGTGACTGTCAAAACTAGGCTCTCTCCTTCCCTCCTAGTGGATGCGACTCCTGACCCTAGCACCTTCCTCCCCTCTCACCCCCTGCGCACCACCCTTTCTTTCTCAGCTGCCCCTCCACCTCCCCACTCTCTTGTCCACCCCCTTAACCAACCCCTCTACTATCCCTCTCTTTCCACCAGTCTCACCCCTTCCACCCTCCCTTTGACACTGCCATCTGCTGGTTTGCCCCCCACCCTCCTCCCTTGCCCCATCTCCTATGCTCCCGCCCCTCCCTCTCCTGCTCTCCTTCTCCTCTGATCTCGGTTACCATCCCTCCTTGCCTACCCTGACTACCCTCTGCCTTATTCTTCCTCTCCTCCCCTCTACCCTTGTCACCTCCCCGCTTTACTTCACCATTCTCTGCCTAATTCCATGTTTCCCCTTTCCCCTACTTTCTCACTTTCTGTCCTGCTCTAGTCTGATGCAACTGCATCACCCATGAGGTCCTGGTTCCTAACCTTGCTTAGGTCTCCAGGAGCTATCCTTACCCCTGCATTCATCGCTGGGTCCCCCTACTGTCGTAACTGTCTCCCTTCCCTCCCTTTTATTTTATTTCTTTGTCTCCAGGAACATGTAGCTCCTGAATCTCAAGTGTACTAGACCTGTAAATATTCTGTTTAATTAGAAAATTGTTTCCTGTACTAGTTGCTAAATGTACTATTTCTGATGTTCTGTATTTTTGTATCATGACGTGGAACCTTGTAAATGAGCCTCTGGCTCAAAGGTATTTCAAAACTAATAAATAATAAATAAAAATAAAACTGTAAGTAGATCCCAACATGGGTAGAATAGCCACAAGAGCCAGATAAATATAGGAGGGGTACAAAGGGGAGGGAAAGGGAGGCGGACAGTCACTAGGGTCATCAAACAAGCAATTGTAATATGTAGGGTTGGGCAGACTAGAGGGACCTGAAGGCCTTTTCTTGCCATCATGGTCGTTATTTATTTATTTATTTAGTTTTGTTGACCGGTAAGTGCACTAGACAAATCCTGCCTATTTTCAGGCAGGACCCGGGGGAGCGGGGTACAGATGAATGCCAACTGACCTTGAACCAGATGAAGCTGTTGGTGGTATTTTTTTTTAGTGAATGAGGGAAGTTTGGCCAGAACACCGGGGAAATTCCCCTGCTCTTTTCGATAAGTGCCATGGGATCTTTAACATCCACCTGAACTACCACCAACACAGGCAGATGGGACCTCGGTTTAACGTCTCATCTGAAAGACGGCACCTCAGAAGTGCAGCACCCCTCTCATGCTGCACTATAGTGTCAGTACTGGGATATTAACCCAAGTGCCAGATGTGGGAACTGAACCCACAGCCCTCTGGTCTCCTGGCCTCAGGAGGCGAACTGGACCGTCAGGTGGACTTCCCCCCCACGAGTACTGGAATTTAATTCAGGGCTATTTAATCATCGGGAGAGGCTCTATCAAACTACTGCACCAGGGATGTGAGCCACTGTGCATTGGGAGCAGGGACTCTTACATTATCGGTGGAGGATAAGTCACACTATTGCACTAGGAAGCTGAGCACCCCTACTTTGGGAACAGAGACTTCTAAGTCACCAGCAGAAGATCAGTCACACTACTGCACTAGGGAGATGAGCCCCTGAGCACTGGGAGCAGAGACTCCTAAATCTTCAGTAGAGCGTCAGTCACACTACTGCACTGCGGAGGTGATCCCCCTGTGCATTGGGAGCAGACACACCTAAATCATCAGCAGAGGGTCAGTCACACTACCTCACTAGGGGGGGTGAGCCTTGCTTATTTGGAGCAGACTCCTAAATCACCAGCAGAGGGTCTGTCACCTACTGCACTAGTGAGGTGAGCCCTCTCATACATGAGGGAGCAGAGACTCCTAAATCACCAGCAGAGGGTCTGTCACCTACTGCACTAGTGAGGTGAGCCCTCATACACAGGGAGCAGAGACTTCTAAATCACCAGCAGAGGGTCTGTCACCTACTGCACTAGTGAGGTGAGCCCTCATACGCAGGGAGCAGAGACTCCTAAATCATCAGCCAAGGGTCAGTCACACTACTGCACTAGGGAGGTGAGCCCTCATACGCATGGAGTAGAGACTCCTAAATCATCAGCCAAGGGTCAGTCACACTAGTGAGGTGAGCCCGCATACGCAGGGAGCAGAGACTCCTAAATCACCAGCAGAGGGACTGTCGCCTAATGCTCTAGTGAGGTGAGCCCTCATACGCAGGGAGAAGAGACTCCTAAATCACCAGCAGAGGGTCTGTCACCTACTGCACTAGTGATGTGAGCCCTCATCATGAGGAGCAGAGACTCCTAAATCACCAGCAGAGGGTCTGTCACCTACTGCGCTAGTGAGGTGAGCCCTCATACGCAGGGAGTAGAGACTCCTAAATCATCAGCCAAGGGTCAGTCACACTACTGCACTAGGGAGGTGAGTCCTCATACGCAGGGAGCAGAGACTCCTAAATCATCAGCCAAGGGTCAGTCACACTACTGCACTAGTGGGGTAAGTCCTCATACGCAGGAAGCAGAGACTCCTAAATCATCAGCCAAGGGTCAGTCACACTAGTGAGGTGAGCCAGCATACGCAGGGAGCAGAGACTCCTAAATCACCAGCCGAGAGTCAGTCACACTACTGCACTAGCGAGGTGAGTCCTCATACGCAGGGAGCAGAGACTCCTAAATCACCAGCAGAGGGTCAGTCACCTAGTGCACTAGTAAGGTGAGCCCTCATACGCAGGGAGCAGAGACTCCTAAATCATCAGCTGAGAGTCAGTCACACTACTGCACTAGCGAGGTGAGTCCTCATACGCAGGGAGCAGAGACTCCTAAATCATCAGCCAAGGGTCAGTCACACTACTGCACTAGGGAGGTGAGTCCTCATACGCAGGGAGCAGAGACTCCTAAATCACCAGCAGAGGGTCAGTCACCTAGTGTACTAGTGAGGTGAGCCCTCATACGCAGGGAGCAGAGACTCCTAAATCACCAGCAGAGGGTCAGTCACCTAGTGCACTAATAAGGTGAGCCCTCATACGTAGGGAGCAGAGACTCCTAAATCATCAGCCAAGGGTCAGTCACACTACTGCACTAGCGAGGTGAGTCCTCATACGCAGGGAGCAGAGACTCCTAAATCATCAGCCAAGGGTCAGTCACACTACTGCACTAGTGGGGTAAGTCCTCATACGCAGGGAGCAGAGACTCCTAAATCATCAGCCAAGGGTCAGTCACACTAGTGAGGTGAGCCAGCATACGCAGGGAGCAGAGACTCCTAAATCATCAGCCGAGAGTCAGTCACACTACTGCACTAGCGAGGTGAGTCCTCATACGCAGGGAGCAGAGACTCCTAAATCATCAGCCAAGGGTCAATCACACTACTGCACTAGGGAGGTGAGCCCTCATATGCAGGGAGCAGAGACTCCTAAATCACCAGCCGAGAGTCAGTCACACTACTGCACTAGCGAGGTGAGTCCTCATCACGCAGGGGAGCAGAGACTCCTAAATCACCAGCCGAGAGTCAGTCACACTACTGCACTAGCGAGGTGAGTCCTCACACGCAGGGAGCAGAGACTCCTAAATCATCAGCCAAGGGTCAATCACACTACTGCACTAGGGAGGTGAGCCCTCATCTGCAGGAGCAGAGACTCCTAAATCATCAGCCAAGGATCAGTCACACCTATTGCACTAGGAGGTGAGTCCTCATCACGCAGGGAGCAGAGACTCCTAAATCACCAGCAGAGGGTCAGTCACCTAGTGCACTAGTAAGGTGAGCCCTCAACGCAGGGAGCAGAGACTCCTAAATCATCAGCCAAGGGTCAGTCACACTACTGCACTAGGGTGAGCCCTCACAGCAGAGGAAGCAGAGACTCCTAAATCACCAGCAGAGCGTCAGTCACACTACTGCACTAGGGAGGTGATTTGTGTTTTGAGAACAGGAATTCAAGCCATCAGGAGAGGGTCAGTCACACTAATGCACAGAGAGAGTTGAGCACCCAATCACTGGGAGCAGAGACTCCTAAATCACCAGCAGAGGGAAAGTCACACTACTGCACTAGGTGGTGAGCTCCGTGCAATGGGAGCAGAGACTCTAAGGGTCTGACACAATACAGCTCTAGGGAGATGAGGCCCCCTGTTTTGGAGCAGAGACTTCTAAATCTATAGCAGAGGTAAGTCACACTACTGCTCTAGAGTGGTGAGCCTTATGTGCTGGAAGCAGAGACTTCTAAATCATCTGCAGATGGTTAGTCAACTACTGAACTAGGGAGCCCCCTACTTTTGGAAAAGAGACTTCTAAGTCACCAGCAGAAGGTCAGTCACACTACTGAACTAGGGAGATGACCCCCCATGCATTGGGAGCAGAGACTCCTAAATCATCAGAAGAGTGTCAGTCACACTACCATACTGGGGGGAAGGGGAGCTCCATGCTTTATGAGCAGAGACTCCAAAATCATCAGCAGAGAGTCTGTCATACTACTGCACTGGGAGAGGATCCCCTGTGCTTCAGGACAGAGACATGGGAACATGGAATTTGATCATGAAAAGGACCTCTTGACCAACTCAGTCTTCCCAGATGGTTCCTGCCTATTCTGTCTCCGCAGACCCTATCTGGTTTCTGACAACCCTCCCACCTCCCTGCCTCCTAGCTAATATACCCTTACGTCTATCCCATGCATGCTGGAAGCTCTCCACTGTTACAGCCTCTAACACCTTGTCTGGCAGACTATTCCAGACATCTACCACCCTTTCAGTGAAGAAATATTTCCTCACAGCACTCCTGAATTTTCCTCCCTCCAGCGAAATAATGGCTTAGCCACCTCTTTCCTTCTGCTGGAAGTACCCTCCTAACCACTAACATCCCATTAGCCCACCCACTGCCTTATCACACGCCCGGTCTCCTTGATATTTTCAGATATGATAACTCCGAGGTAGCTTTTCTGCCTAGTGACTGTTAGTACCTCCCCCATCCTATACTCACTGCTGGGGTTCTTGTGCACCGGGTGCACGATTTTGTACTCTTTGGCATTGGACCCCAACTACCATACTTTGGACCAGTCATCAAGTATCCCAAGATCCCTGCGCACTCTCTCTCCCCCACTTCTGATTGCTCACCCTATTGCAGATTTTGGTATCATCTGCAAAAAGGCATACTTCCTTCCAACTCTTCTGCAGTGTGTCCTTTGAAGACATTGAAAAGGACTGGTCCCAGAACCGAGCTCTTTGGTACCTCACTGGTAACTGTCCCTTCCTAGATCGAGTGTCATAAACCACTACTTTCTGCCTCTTATCTGTTAACTATTTTCTAACCCAGTTTACCACTTTGGATCCCACACCTAGAAAAGTTAAATTTATAATCAGCCTCCCAATGCGGTACCACGTCAAAGGCTTTTATAAACATAGAAACGCAGAATTTGACAACGAATGGAGCCGCTTAGCCCCAGTCTGCCCATTTCCCGATGGATAAGCTGCAGATCCTAGTTAACCAACAGCTTTCATTTCCTCCTACCGACTAGAATTGCCTTATGTCGCTCCCATGCATTCTTGAATTCTCCCACTGTTCTCAACTCCACGACCTGCTCAGGAAGGCTGTTCCATGCATCCACAACCCTCTCAGTGAAAAATATTTTCTAACATTACCTCTGAGCCATCCCTCTCTGTCTTCAAATTGTGCCCCCTTGTTCTTGCACATCTCTTTTTCTGAAAGATGCTACCCTCTTGGACTTTGTCGATTCTCTTGAGGTACCTGAATGTTTCTATCATGTCCCCCCTCTCCCTCCTTTCCTCGAAGGTATACGTATTAAGCCCCTTTAGTCTCTCTTCATATGCTTAAGTCCAGATAGGCCATGTCCACTGTCCTCTCCTGGTCACCCACTCAAAGAAATCTATTAGATCAGTTTGGCATGACCTTCCCCCTCCACCATGAATCCGTGTCGTCTGTGGTATCGCAGACAACTGGATTCAAGGACTCCTACCACTCTTTCTTTCAGTAGACTGTCCATTAATTTTCCCACCACTGAAGTGAGACTGACTGGCCTGTAGTTTTCCGCCCCTTCCCTGTTACCGCTCTTATGTATTATAGGGACCATGTCAAACCTTCTCCAATCATCTGCAAGCACACCTGTTTGAAGTAAGTTGTTGAACAAGGCTGCCAGAGGGAGAGCTAGCACCTCCTTTAGTTCTTTTTATTACCCTGGGGTAAATCTCATCCCAGAGACTGCTTCATCATCAGCAGAGAGTCAGTCACACTATTGCACTACAGTAATGAAGTCCCCAGCTCCCCCCACCCCGCACTGGGAGCAGTGGCTCTGAAATTATCTGGGGAGGGTCTGTCCACCCAAGTGCACAAGATTAGGAAGCCACTATGCAGTGGAATTTGGGAACTCTAGCAGAGCTTCTCCCAGGGTATCCATGAGATTTTTCCCCTACTGTCTGCTGAGGTGCAGCACATATCTAAACTGGCTTAGTGCTGCAAATCCGTGACAACCCTGGTGTGTTGGTGCTCTGCCCTGTGGATGGCAGGTTGTTTGAATCCCATCACAGCTCTGCACTGCAGAGAACTGAGGAGACCCAATCCCTTGAGATCCTGAGCCTTGACTTTGACTGATTGGTGCAAAGCCACCACAGGCTGGAGCCAATACTTCCTTCCTGAGATTTGTCATCCAGAATGGCAGTTCTGCAAAGGAGCCAAGAGACAGGTTCCACGCCAACACTGCAGTGATGCTATATGGTGGAGATGGACAAGGGAGAAGAATAACAAAATAGGAGTGTGCTGTGTGGTCTTCTTCCACTCTGATTGTGAGAGTGTTGTTCCCAAATGAACTTGAACATCAGCCCTCACCTCTGACTCTACAACAGCTGTGCTGAGCTCGCTGTTCGAAAGGTCAAGTGTTCTCTATCCTCCCTCCCCTCTGCTGGTGGTTCCCCTCCCATCTTGGAGTAATTAGCTCTTTTTGTTTTTGCAAAGAGAACTGTCACATGAGACCAAAAATAGTGGCAGAATGTGCTTTTTATTTGAGCACTTCTCTACTACTAAGTCCTCTGCAGAAGTTGTGGGAGTGAGGGGGTGGAGTCAAACGTGCAAAACTTATAATCACCTTTACAAGCTTTTAACAACACTAAGTCTAGTTTTTAGATGAATTCAAACTCTCAAAATACATTATATGAGGCAGCATGTTAAGGCAGCGATAGTGCTATCACTCAAGACATTGGAGACGTGGGTTCAACAATGAGTTTAGGTCATTAAGAGTCAGTAAGGGGAAAGAGGAATCAGTGTCCCAGAGCCAGCTCTCCTCTTCCTTGTCTAGGGAGATCCCACAAAGGAGTCCCCATGAACCACAGTGCAAGGTGGGTACTGAAAAGGGCGGTCAGCCGAAAATACCAAACCAGTTCCAGAAAATCAGCACTCCAGGCAGTGAGCACAGTCACTCAATCAAATGAAACTGTAGCAAGGTACAAAATGCTGTGCACTTAATCAGGCGGTGCTGGAGCTTGAACAGAACCAAGAAACTCCAGTGCTTCAGCAAACTGCCTTCATCAGGGGTGGAATGTGTGTCCCACAGTGCTCCTACCGCTAGGTGGAAGTGTGCACAGGACCACTAGACTGGGGAGGGACACTGATGTTTACCAAGCATGGCCAGTCAGCTGCCCTTGCATGAGTGCACCACTGCACCCCAGTATATCTGAGGAGAAATTGTCTTGCCCCCCCCCCGCTTGTGGTCGGATGATGGTCCAGTCCCCACTGGACCCTCACTGATGACTGGGTGTCCCTCCACCACTGGATCCTACACCAGTGGAGCTTGGTCTACATCAGTGTCCCCCCCAACACACCTACACAGGGAGGGGGCTCAGTCATGGAAGACAGGCGGAATAGTAAGTTCTAGAGAAGGTGGGAGCTGGGTGGACTGGACCAGTTGGGGGTCGTATCACCCCTTGTGGTCAACAATCCGATGGCAAAACACAGAAAAAGATCATTACGGTGACATTCGTGGTAATGGTCCTTTTTCTGTGTTTTGCCTTCCCCCAGTGTTCTGCCCCCTTCCCGGACCAACTCCAACCTGCACTTGGAATCCTAGAGTCTGGGGAGTGCGGGGGGCAGAGCCTCCCACAGAAAACAGTGATGGAAGAGGCGGCACAATACCTGCGTCGGTATTGTGCAGTCACTGTGGAGGAGGTCGGCATTCTCGCCGATGAGGTATCTTGGTGCTTCCGTTGGGGTCAGTTGGTGCATAGGAAGAGAAACAGAGAATTGCAGAGAAGTGCATTATGGGACAGAAAGCAGCTTCACTGTGTACAAATAATGACAGAAACAGAACAGCATCCGTTATATGAGGCAAATGAAGATTTTTATTTATTTTAGTTGTTTTTTTATCCCCCAGCTTGTCTTACCCTTGACTTGACAAGCATCCAGACCCATCACCTTACCAGAACTCCACAGGGACTCACTTACCTGCCCATTGGATAAGCCTCCTATGGAAGAGCTGGCAATGGGGGTGGGTGGGAAGGGGTGGGTGGAAAGCCCTGCTCTGAGTCCCAATCTAGAGGCAGCAGGGCTCAGTCGTGCTGTAATCTCAAGTATAGCCTAGAGGTTAGAGTAACAAGTTGTGAATGAGCTTGGTATATCCAGCAGACTGGGTTTGATTCCCATAACCTCCACTTGCATACTGTGTGACTTTGAGTAAGTCACTTAACCTCCCCAGTGCTCCCGGGTCACCCCTGAAAACAGGCATTTGTGCCTAGTGGGCCTTTCCCGGTTACCAAAAAAAAAATGCTGGGCAGGTGGTAGATTTAGGCCCAAATATGCTGACATCATCCTGCCATGCAGGGAGTGCCGTCCTTTTATGTTTTTCCCTCTCTGACATGGGCCATGAACATGTGGCTAAGCATGCAATGGGCGTGTGTGCGGCAAAGCCCCCTGTGTTTCTCCTTGCATTGCCATCCTTTCAGCTTGCTGTACCCCCTCCAGGTGGTGCTCAGGTGGTGGGGACTGGACTACTATCTACCTGGAGGAGGACAGCATGCTCTGAGATGCTTAATCTCCCCCCCCCCTCCCAACCAGCAACTTGGACTCATTCCTGAACCTGGGCCACCAGTGTCTCAAGTGGTAACCCTACGCTGCTGTGCTAAATGGGCCAGCTAGGCAACTAAATGGTTAAATTTAGTCAGAGACCAGAGAGGGGGAAAGTAGTCTTCTACCACCCATTTGTGAACCAGGAGTGTCTGACTGGGATCATGTGGGAATACAATCTCTAGGTTAGACATCAGGACAAGTAAAGCATTTTACACAAAAATCTAAGTAATACATTCTTCATTTATCCATAGATGTAATAGATCACATAGCAAAAGGTCAGTTATTCCACACTTTACTACTTGTGTATGAGGGAGCCACGTGTCACACACTAGTTTTCATTGGGAGAACTGACACCAATGTTTTTATTTTCAGATTGTTAAAGTCTGTTAGCTGTCTTAAAATGAAACAGATCTGGAATTGGGGAACTAAATTTTAAGTTAAGAGTTTTATGAACCATACATTCAGTGTTCAGAATATAATGCAATCCACAAGGGGAAGCCAGTGATGCTCTTACAGAGAGAGAGAGAAGGGAGCGCTGGAAGCACGTCACTGGATCCCAAACGAAGCACAACATTTTGGAGTTCAAGAACAATTGCTCTGCTGCCTCCCCCACCCCCCACTACACTATTTTCTTGCTGCTAACCCTCACTGCCTGCTTGTAACTCCACAGCACAGCTCTGCTTTTATGTGACCACATTGCAGACATGACAGGTGGTGTAGTGGGGGAGTAGTTGCAAGAGATAAAAAAAGCAGATAAGTCACTTGCTTGTTCCACCTGGATTTTCTGAGACACCTCCCTGCTGTTCTTTGTCTCCCCCACCACTATTTTCTTGTACTGGCCACCAGTAGCACTGGTCCTCATTATTTCCTCACCAGAGTGCAGAGCTGGTTCCATTCTATGAAGTTATCTGCACTCAATTCTGCTGTCACATCGGCACAGCAAACCTGATGTGTTAGTGGACACAAGACCATATTTACTAGGCTAGTGGGGAGCATACCATTTTTTCTTCCTTATATGTAATTATGTTTCCCTAGTGTCTAGTGCCCCCAACCCCTCTGATTGCCGTCCTGGCTCCTAATCACAGTTTCCCTGCTGTTTAGTGGCACCCCACCCTCCGATTGATCCCTGTATTGTTGTACCATTTAGCTAATGTCTAGTGGCCCCCACCCTCCAGTCACCATTTCCATAATTTGCTATTGTTTTCCTGGTGTTTAGTGGCACCACACCCTCCGATCGCTATCCTTGTTTATTGAACCCCCCCCCGATCGCGGTCCCCATAGTGCTGTATTGTTTCCCTGGTGTCTAGTTGCCCTCCCCACACCTGATCCCCGTCCCCATAATGAAGTACTGTTTCCTTAGTGTCTAGTGCCCCCCCACCCTCTGATCACCATCCCCGTAATGCTGTATTGTTTCACTGGTGTCTAGTGGCACCCTCACTCTCTGATTGCCTTCCCCATATTATTGTACTGTTTCTCTGGTGTCTAGTGCCCCTTCACCCTCCGATCACCATCTTGTAATGATATACTGCTTCCTGGTGTCTAGTGGCCCCCTACCCTCCAATCGCCATCCCTGTAAGGATACATTGTTTTACTGGTGTTTACTGGTACCCCACCAACCCTCTGATCACTGTTTCCATAATGATATATTGTTTTCCTGGTGTGTAGTGGCCCCCCCCACCCTCTGATTGCCGACCCCGTAATGTTCATTGTTTCCCTGGTGTCTAGTGCCACCCACACTCTCCAACTGCCATCCCTATAATGATATATTGTTTCCCTGGTGTCTAGTGGCCCCCTACCCTCTGATCGCCATCCCCATATTGTACCACTGTCACCTGTAAAAAAAAAAAAAAAATGTCTTGATGATTTTTTTAACCTGTAAAAAAGAAAACTGACTGTCGCCAATCTGACCCCCCCCCACCATGACATCCCATTCAGCAGTCACCACCCCACACACACACACACACACCACCCCACACACTCTCACTCACCTGAACAGGTCCCAGGGTGAAGATCCACTCTCTGAACGAAAACACGTCTTGCTGTTTGAACTGCCGAATGCAATATGAGACACTAAGGTGCGTGTGGCTCAGTGTATTTAAATGGGGCTTTGAACTTTGATGCATAATTTTGCCATTTTGCATATTTTGTCCCTAAATTTCAGCATGGCCTTTCTGGACCCCACCTCATAACCAATGGTGCTGGAATTATACAAATCAGGCCCGAAAAGTGATTTTGTGCTTATGTCACGACATCAGCTTTCAGGCGGGATTTGAACATTTTCACCACCCTTGTTAATCAGCTAGGGTGATAAAAAGGCTATGTTGAAAATTTGGTGTCAAAATATGTAAAAATGACAAACTTACATGTGTACATTTACATTTTTCTACGCTGGCTCATAACTTCAGTGATTTTCAATATTTTCACCCCAAATTTTCAACACAGCCATTTTTTCACACCACCTCATGAACATGACAGCTGTTATTTTTCAGATAATGGCAAAAATGTTTTCCCATCTCTGGCACGGAATGACATTTCGCTGGCGTGAAATCAAACTTCAGCAGGGATTTCAAAACTTTCACCTATGGGGCTCGCGAGGTGGGGTGAAATAACCTCTCACTTTTCTCGGCTGCATCACTGCCATTACATTGCTTGCAGCCGTACTGCCTCTGCCCAGAATTTGTTTGACATATGTAACAACCCACTAATACCAGTAGGAGGAGGGATGACTACTAGACTGCCAGGCTGCGGAGCATACTGATAGGTGGAGCCTCTGACAGGGAGTCCAGTTGAAGGAGCTTAGAATGCCAGTTGCGAGTGTTATTGGGCAAGGCAGAGTGACAGGAGTGTGCCGGCTACAGCCTTGCCTCAGATCACTTGCCAGGCTGCCAGAAGGGGCAAGAGCCCCTCACGGCAGCACCTGTCTATGGATCCAGTGAAAGAGAAGAAAACATCTCATTGTGTTCAAGTTCAAGTTTATTGCAGGAAAACTCTGTTGAGCAAGCTCATTCACAAGGAGGTCCTGAGACATTTACACATACATTGTCCCTTCACCAGGTAGCCTTTAGGGATGGGCACCACAACAGCAGTGGAGACTCCAGGGGTTTTGGAGTCTGAAGGTATTTAGTGTAGCCCACCACTAAAGCTGGGGGGATCCTAAGGGTCCCACTAAAATGGGGTGTTCACCTTTTGGGAGGTTATGTAAATTGAGGAACAGTATCCAGCAGTTTATGCAAATGGCACATTTATTTTCAACAAGCCGCAAGAAATATTACGCAAATTTATGTTATCAGCAGAATATTATTCCACTGTTTCTATAGAAATGCTTTTCACAATTTTGTGGAATTAAAAAAGAAATTCCTTAGGTCAGTGAGCCCTGCTGTTGGTGTCTATGTTTGGGTACCACATGTAAGTATATTTGTAAATTGTTTGCACGATAAGATAAAATATTTTTTTCTATGCCTGCCTCTGTTGCAACTAATGCCTCCTTGCTGTTTTTTTAGTGGTTTGTAGTACTGAAAGAAATCGGTAAACAAAATAATTGAAGATCGGCAAGAAACAGCTCAATATAATAGCTAGAATTTAAGGTGGTGGAGGATTAATTCTTGGGCATGACGGCACTGTGTACCATGCAGAAAGACCTTGGCCTTCGGCCTTAATCGTGATCTACAGTGCCAGGTGCCCTTATGCCCAGTGTTGGGTAAGTTACTTTTTCTATTACTTTCTATTACTTTTGGAAACTTTTTCCAGAAAGCTCTGTACAGTCACTAGCAAGGATGAAGAAGTACTGGAAAAAGTAATACACCTTACAGTTACAATTACTTATGTCTTTTTATACAAAAGAATTGTGTAACTGTAACTGATTACATTTATTTGAAAGTAACTAGTAACTAACCTATTACTTTCAAAAAATGTCTGTTACAGTTATTTATTATTTTTGTATTGTGTTTGTATAAAAAGGAATAAGTAACTATAATTGTAAGGTGCATTACTTTTTCTAGTACTTCTTCATCCTTGCTAGTGACTGTACAGAGCTTTCTGGAACAAGTTTCCAAACATATAGAAAAACTTACCCAACACGGCTTATGCCCTCATACACCCAGCAACACCTAACATTATCGCTGTATTGTCCTCTGCTGTTACCTTGAACTATCTTGTACTGTGAAAGTGCATTAATTAAAAAGAGAACTGAGCTGAATCTAGACGGATTTTCCCCCCAGTAGAAGCTGTTTTTTAAGTACTGGTTCAAATTCTGTGACTGATCTCGCAATACATGTTTTTCCGTTATTTAGTGGATGTTTCTGATTTACGTGCGCTGGTAAGAATCATTTAAGAACGGTATGATGTCATTCATGTCTTTGCTCAGCTCTTCCATTGTTGGTACAATGCATCCATGTTCTACTATTAGAACTCTGCGGTTGAGAGGGACATAAGCAACATTGTACAGTTCTAAAATGGTATTTTACATTACAGTGTAAATCAGAAACACACGTTTAGGTTAGTAATAGGCCCATTTAGATTAAACTGTAACAGAATTTGAAGCAGTACCTAAAATATAGCCTCTACTGGGAAAACTGGCTTAAAAAATAAGACATGACAGGATGTGCACTGCAGTGGGATAACGGCAAACCTCAAGTGTGTTGTGAGGCACAAGGTATAGCCAAGTGCCTTCAACCACTTTAGAAGTGCCGCAGTTCCACCACAAAGCACTTCCTGGAGTGTTTTATTGTGATAATAAAATGGGGTTTTCAATTAAGATTTTTTTTTTGGTATGGGGGTGGTGGTTGTTAAATGCAGAAAAATAAAATAATGTTAAATATTATTTTTTTTGTGTGTGGTATTTCTTCCGGAGCTCCCGGCTGCAAGCCTGCCATCAGCTGTCACCCCAGCGCCAACCCCCGAAGGTCAGACCCCCCCCTCCCTTGTGCACCCACGACTTACGCTTTGTGGTAGGGTGGTGGGGAGCGACTCGACCCACCCCAGCAGATCAATGCCAGGGAGATGCCTCCTCGGGGCGGCACTGCGGGGACAAC
This sequence comes from Neoceratodus forsteri, assembly GCA_016271365.2. Classification (NCBI taxonomy): domain Eukaryota; kingdom Metazoa; phylum Chordata; order Ceratodontiformes; family Ceratodontidae; genus Neoceratodus; species Neoceratodus forsteri. The sequence goes on along the minus strand of JADMNL010000029.1, from coordinate 209,227,327 downwards.
TTCATTCTTTTGGGGCTATTTTCTGCTTTACTCCCTTGTGTGTGGAGGTGGGCGTGCAATGATGCCTGCGGTGAGCGCGACGCTCCGCACACGCCTCTCCAAGCGGCCTGTCCCATCTCCCTCCTTAGCTGCAGCACCAGCAAGCTGCCCCAGTAGCCGCTATGGGCCAGTGGAGCGCCGACAACTGAAATCCCCCCAAACCGGAGAAGGAGAGCAGTCCCGCAGACGCTCAATCCTTTTCCTCCCTGCTGACCCCCGACGGCTCGTGCTCGTTCCCGAACACGGGTCGCCGGCGTGGCTTGAGGTAAGGCATCCAGCGCCTCAGCCCTCAATGCCACTGGGCCGGCAATGTTAAATATTTTAATTATATTTTTAAAAACGTTCCTCCACCCCCAACAAAATGGTCCCAGCACATCCCAGCATCAGCATGCCATCTCAGTTTCAAATATTATATACAGCAAAATACTTTTTTTTATTTAGCCCTTGAACCTCTATCATAGAGACCTACGTCTCTGTGATGGGCAGCCATCCAAGTCCTCTGCCCTCCAAACATCTCCTCTCTCATCTCTGTCTTTCTCTAAGCTCAGTGGTTTAAGGCTCTGAGCTGCAAATCTGGTGACATCCAGCAGACCAGACCTGGGTTTGAATCCCACAGCTTCCACTTGCATACTGTGTGACCCTGAGCAAGTCACTTAGCTTCCCTGCACTCCCAGGTCACTCCTGTGAAAAGCTTTCAGCTTAGTGGGCTACTCCCTGGTTAAAACAACTAAAAAATAAAATAAATAATCCCTAAAGACTGATGTAAGTATCTGATTATGTGAATCTGCACAGCTTTATTGATGGGCCCGTGCAGGGCTGCAGTAAAAGGGAAAATTGGGGAAGTTGTCGGGCCCGAGCTCAGGAGGGAGCCCAACTGAAACTATGGCATTACCTCTGACATTAGCTGGTTTGGGAAAGCGACTTATCTGGGGCCTCACAATTCATAGCTGCAGCCCTGGCCATGTACTAAACTGGATTCGTGTCGTATTATGATGTTACATGTATTATTTTTTTGCACTATGTAGTGTGGCTCCTGTATTCATGGTATCTTATGTTGTTATGCATGTCTCCTTTTTCACACTGTGTGTTTCTCGCTACACCTGGTCATTGCCTAACTCTGCTGCCATTGTATAATATAGATATCTAATGCTCGTTTCTCATTCTGCACACCGCCTCATGCTTGAGGTGTGAATTACCATGCCCTGTATGTACTGCTGTGATCTGTGTTGTTTGCCACTCGGTGGCCCAGGTCGTGACCGAAAACGATCCTTTGGATCAGTGCACTTACCCGGTTAACAAAGACTAAATAAATAAATAAATAATTTACCAAACCCATGCTCATTTATCCGTTTCCTCACCTTTCCTTTTCCTGCTTTATATTATTTCTTCCTTTTTCCCTACAGTGTTTCTTTTCTGTCTTATCTACATTCAATAGATGGAAGTTTACTGTGGTTCAAATAAAAGAATTCAAATATCTGCTCAGTTTTACTGGCAGACTACCCCCCTTCCCTCCACCACTACTACCAACACTCACACATCAGAAGGCCTCAGATGGAACCAGGGCCTTTGTTTTATGTGCAGCAACTTAAACAGCAGAGATTTCTCTAGTAAGCAGGTGAGGATAGGAGGCGGATTTGTTATGGTCAGCAAAGAAATACCAGAAATTAAAACCGTAAATACTGTAGTACTTATTTTTTTTTTTATTTAAATTGTAAGAAAAGGATTATGGGGCAAATAACATTTAATCATAATTATTTTTGTTACTATAAGGCATTTTTATTGTTACAGCCTAGTTGAAGGTTTTTTAGTGAATAAAGGCGGACGCCATTTTTGTGATGGAAAACTGCATCTAAAAAGGTTCACTCATTTTATCAGGGTGAAAAGGCTGATGGTCAGGGACTTTTATGAAGTGTGATTCTGTACTGTGATGACATCTCTGTTTAGAATGGTCTGTAACCAATCAGAAGTCAGAGAAATTCCATGCCATGTTATAACTTGCATTATAAAATGGGTAAGAAAAAACAAGACCTGTGATAGGTCAGATGTCATTACATGAATTTGTTGTTTGAGCACTCAATAACACAGATCAGAAATACTTAACTTGCTGACCCTCACTGCTCAGTTTTTCAATTAAAAATCAGAGGAACCATTTTATAACTGCAACAAGGCACTTCAGAGTGTATAACTGTGGGATAACGGCACTGCGAGTGTGTAAGGCACTCGTCTTCACCTTGTGCCTCACTTCCACAGGTGTACTATTATCCCATAACAACGCACACCCTGTCATGCTTTATTTGCTTAATTTCTACAGCTGTTAGGCATAGCATTTGTGTATGCTGATGTACTGAATTATAAACTAAGTGTTTTTGTAATATTCTGTCCTTGCAGTAGAGGGAGGTGGTTGTTCACCAGATGTGTCAAGAGGGGCACTGGTACCTTGACATCATCCTCTGTGGGAGGAGCTCAGTGGAGGGGAGGTATAGGCAGTATAAAGATAGCATGCCATCGTGGTGCCAGACAGAGTCTCCGGTAGTAGTTCAGTCTTTGAAAGCAGTAACCATTTGGGAGGGAATTTCAATTGGCAGGGGACCGGCTGGGCTGCCCTGAGCTTGGTTGCCAGTCAAGGGAGCAGAGAGCATAGCCAGCCCAGTGCTGGTAGTACCAGGGCATCCTCCAGCATGCCTGGGAGGAGTGGAAACTCACTAATGCTCACTACTTGTCTGGTCCCCGTTATGCTGCACGAACGATGTTGATGAAGCCCTTAAAATTGACATGCAAAGAACCACTGCAGCCCGCTCCCATCCCCACATACCTCACAGTGCTGCTGCGGGAGTCTTGGGCTGCAGTGATCATCATTTTTAACCCACCGGTCATTTTTGTATAAATTGCTGAAACTTTTGGCAGAACGCAGAAGCGTTGCGTGGTTCCCGATTGAGCGGGCACAAGGAGTCATGGGTATTACACCCATTTAGTGACGTTGCTCCCACCACTGTTCTTATTATAGAAGCAGTGGCGGTACTTTATTATGCTTATTTTATGGCTTCTAAGGGGGTTTTGATAACTATAATGTTACTTACAACAACAGCCAGGTATTGCTGTAAGTAACATTACATGTATGAACCCCCCCCCTTTTAGAAGCCATAAATAAGTATAATAAAGTACCGCCACTGCTGCTATAAGAGCAGTGGTGGAGCGACGGCCACTAAATGGGTGTAATACCATGACTCTTGCGCCAGCCAGCTGAACTGCGGCCGCTTTCCACGGTCAGCTGAATGTTTCAGCAATTGATCAAAAATAACCAGTGGATTAAAATTATGATCACTGCAGCCCCAGACTCCTACAGCAGCATTGTAAGGTATGTGGGGAAGGGACAGTGCCACTGCCATTTTCAATGTGTGTCAATTGACGGCTTTCCACAGCAACCGTGCTATTGTGCGCCGGAACTGCGAAAACAGATTTTGGTCAGGATGTGAAAAATGACAGCTGTACTGTTCATTAGGAGGTGTAGAACAATGGCAATGTTGAAAATGTGGAGTGAAATTATTATAAGTTTGCGAACTTATGAGCGTGCGTGCAAACTGTGCAACACACTCTTGTAACACAGTCATTTTATGGAGTATTGTCACCAAATTTTCAACACGGACATTTTAGGACCTCTGCTCATGAACAGTGTCACTGTCATTTTCATAATGTGTCCTAAACACTGATTTCGCACAGCGACCGTGCTATTCTGCGCCGGAAGTGTGTGTAACCCCTAGATGGCGCTATCCCAGGGGCTACTACCCCTGCCTGATTTGCCACTAACAGGTTGAGGGGCCTGGATCCAATGGCGGGTGCCTCCACCCAGAGGTCAGGGTTTGCAATAGTTAAACTAACTTGGTCACAGCCCTCTGGGACACTGCAACCCCCCTTTCTTCCCACTAGTGGCCCACACAATATATTAGAATTACCTTCACAGTATACACTTACCCCCAGGTCTGGTTCCGGCACTGGGACCTCCTGTGAAATGAGATACAGTGCAACAATCACAGTACAGTACTTTAACATAGACAAATACCTCAGGCAGTATAACTTTGCTGAAACAAGCAGCTCTGATTCATTTAGGGGGATATAACAAGGACAGGGGGAAATCAGGTTAATTAGCTTATCACTCTAATAATCTACCTATGGCTCTGTGCACAGGCCTATCCCTATCAGTTACTGTCCCTGGGTACCCAAGTCCTAGTGGCTAGTCCAAACCATGGCAGCTGGTAGGGGCCCTTTCACACAGAGAAAGGAGAATTAAACAGTCAGCAGTACAAGTAATTCCATTTGGATTTAATGTGGCAATTCAACAGGGAGCGACCCTGAATTAGTACTCCGACCTCCAAATAAGATAGGGTCCTTCAATGTCAGCAGGGCTCACTTGAGGTACACAAACCTCTTCACACATCCATATAAAGAAAGCACTATACCAGGCAGGCTGCATCTGTATCCCGATCGCAATTACTGCACAATACCCGAGAACACACAGCAGATTCAGTTCCTGACAGACCGAGTGCACATTTTCAGCAATTTCTCCAGTCTTCTACAGGGTGAGCCTGGTTTCTACTCTTCAGAGATCCTTTGATTCTTTCACAGGACGGATTCAGTCCTAACAAGCTGTTACACAAGCTGCAGACCGGAACTCTGGGCCTTACACACGTTTTTGACTAAAACTGCACACTGAAAAGCACAGGGTTCCTTCCTTCTTCTGCCAAAGCTCAACTGAAACTCCAACCGACAAAACCGGGCACTTCCTTTGAGTTCCTCCCAGTTCTTGACTGGATTGGCTGTCACTCTAAATAGACTGCTGCTGTTGGTCCAAAAGGCACTGAAGTCTAAACTACATCTCCCAGAGTCACTGCCATACAATCCTCTTGTGGCTGGCTCAGATTATGAGTCCACGTTCTGATTCGTCCAAGGCACCATTTTAGAGCTAGCTTACCCACACTGATTGGTCCAGTTCAGCAGTTCAAAACTAGAATGGGGAACTAGCAGACACAGTTCTGACTGCAAAGAAAGCAGGTTAGACAAACTGTAATTTCATTATTACTCAAATAATTTCTGGCAAACAGTTACATCTTTCAGATAGGTTCCCTTTGCACTCCTAGTGACTGCAAAATGAAGTGAATTGGCAGCAGCTCGAGTGGTACTCAGAGAAGCACAGTCCCCCATACAAACTAATTATGTCTGCAAGCAGACAGCTCTTAAAGAGACAGTACCAGAGGCTCTAAAACACTCACTGATAAATGGCTTAAATGCCAAACACCATTCAGGCTTGGAGCATTCAAGCAAGCTCCTGGAAGTCTTTTGAACCCCCCATTTGCAGGGGGTTACACCCTTCCTGGCCTGGGAAAGCTTGGCGTCTGCGTCAAGCAAGTACCATAAGTTTCAACTGCAACCATATACATTTGCATTAGGCTCGCATATGTAATCATCAGTCAATATATCATTTTACCAAGAAACATTTCTGAAACATTGCAGTACGTCACTCTTTACAAAGTATTACATACACATTGTACCATAACTCCAAGTTATTACCTCTTGTACATGAAACCTGAAGAGGGGCCCTTCCTATCAGTTACCTTGGGGCTGGATGGGGCAAGGGCACCATACTTAGAGGGCAACACAAGTAACTTGAGTTAGCACTGATGCTCAGTTTGGGCAATGAGCTCGGGGACACATACACTCCTTTATGGACAACATTGAGAGGCAAGTCCACAGGCCTCCCAAGGGAATCATAACTAGGTGCACCACAGGCTTTACAGCTCGACCAGTCTTTCTAGGGGAACTGTTATAGTCTCTGCACTCTGAGCCTCATTTTCAGCATCGTCCTCACTTGTCAGGGAGTTTCCATGGGGGTAGAGAGGCTAGAACCTGGGGCACTTTCAGCTCCAGGAGTTACAGTTTCTGAGTCCACAACATTTGGCTCACATGGAGAGCTTTCGGACACTGGCAGTGGACTGTCAGGGCACTCAAAATACTCTTCTGTGTCTGGTGTATCACCAGTCTGCCCCAATCTATCATTTTCCTCCCTGAAAGCTCAAACAGTTCAACCATGCACAATGATTCCATTTCATCTGATCTGATGCTTTGCACTTCACTTTCTGGGAGCATTGGCTCCAGGGATGAAGCTGGGGCTTAGACAGTCCAGAAGGCCCAGCTTCATCTCCAGTATTGACTAGGGGATTGCCCCGAAACAATTGACTCAGTTCAGTAAGAAGGATAGTATTCAAAGTCACTCTCACTTTCTTCCGATATGGACTGACAGTCATGCTCAACTGGGACTTGTGGAGGGGAACACTTTAACTTTGCTTCTGTAGGTGCAGACTTTCTTGATCTTTTCTTAGCAGCAGCTCTAGTCACTGGTCCAGAGGGGGCATCTTCTAGGGGCTCAGACTCAATTAAGATTTGTCCAATGGGCAGTAAATGATTTCTATGCATTGTTTTTACATCTTTTGAATTATTCTCAGGCCTTACTTTGTACACTGGCAGATCATCTAGTTTGCCCACTACAATGTGAGGGAGATGGTGCCATCTGTCAGCAATCTTGTGCTTGCCGTGCAGTCCCAGATTTCTTAGCAATACCCGATCTCCCTCCTGGAGTTCCTGTGCTTTCACCTTTTTATCATACCTTTCTTTGTTGGCCAGATTTCTTTTGGCAGCCATGGTTTGAGCCAGTTGGTATGCATGAGTTAGCTGGGCCTTTAACTTTTGCACATACTGTAAATAGTTGTCAGCTTGAACCCCATCAGGAGAGACCCCAAAACACACATCTACTGGTAGTCGAGCTTCTCTTCCAAACATCAGGCGGTAGAGGGAGAATCCAGTGGCATCACTTTTATTGCAGTTATAAGCATGTACCAGGGTGCTAATTTGTTGGCTCCATCTAGGCTTGTCCTTTGGGTGCAGGTGCCTAGCATATCTAGCAAAGTGCGGTTGAAACGCTTCAGGCTGTGGGTCCCCTGGGGGTGGTGAGGAGTGGTTCTGGACTTCGCCTCCCCACCACACAGAAAGCATCTTTGATCAGGCGACTCTCAAAGTCTCCCTTGATCAGAATGGATTCTTTGTCGAGCCCCATAGTGAACAAAAAGTTTTCTACAAGTACTTTGGCCAGATCGGATGCTTTCTGGTCTTTGGTGGGGAAAGCTTGGGCATATCTCAGTGAAATGGTCCAGTGACCACCAGCACATTACTGATATTTCTTTGATCTGACTCCAAACTCAGAAAATCAATACAGACCAGCTCCATGGGTGCACTGGTGGTGATGTTAACAAGGGGCAGCCCTCTGTGGCAAAGCTTTCCTCTGTAAGCAGCGACTACAAGTTCAAATGTGTTGCTCCACATCAGCCCCATCTTAGGCCAATAGAATCTGGATCTCACCAAGTCAAGTGTTCTGTCTATACCAAGGTGCCCCATGTGGTTGTGCAAGGACCTCAGTACTGAGTCTCGAAAAGCAGGGCAGCACTAGTTGTTGTTTGTCTACTTGTCCCCTCTGCCTACTGTTTCTCTGTATAACAGTTTATTGGATCAGTTTCAACTTAGGACCTTCTTTGTATAACAGTGCAGTTCTCAAATCAGTGGGCGTAATTTGGACACATCTTTTCCTGCATAGAGGGCTTCTAAAGCTGCTTTGATCATGGGATCCGGGATTGAGCCCACTCGAATACTGTCATTGTCCAGCTGAGGCAGTGCACCAATGTCTGTGCAGAAAAGTGGCAATAAGCAGCAGGTACTGCAATTCTCAGAGGCTCCCAAGCAATCCACCATGCAGTCCACTGCGTCCGTGGACATTTGTTCCTCCCTGTCAAACTTCCGGCAGAGTGCCGAATGTCAGGTTCTGCCAATCGGACCCAGTCATTCTGGGGAACAGGCCTCGGGAGAGCATCAGCATCTATGTGGTTCAGACCTGCTTTCGGTATCCGAGAGCATAGTCATATGTAGATAATGCAGAAAGCCACCTATGGCCAGTGGCATCCAACTAGCTGAGGTCTGCACATAGGTCAAAGGATTATTGTCAGTTTTACTAGTATTTTAGCCCCATACAAGTACTCATGGAATTGGTCAACAATAGCCCACTTCAAAGCTAGGAACTCTAACTTATGTACAGGATAGTTCTTTTCGGATGGGGTCAGGCTTCTACTGGCAAAGGCCACTGGTCTCAGGCCATTCTCGTGCTCTTGGTACAACACAGCCCCCAACCCTTGCAAGCTAGCATCAGTGTGCAGGACGTAAGGTTTTCTTGGATCAGCATAGGCAAGCACTGGAGCATGGGTAAGTTGATATATGATCTCATGAAAAGCAGTCTCACAATCAGGAGTCCAGCGGGCCCCAAATACTTCACTTCGGATGAAAATACACTCTTTCAGTCTTGAGGGACTGTTGACTTTTAGTATTTTGTTGGGTTGGGGGATACCCTTGAGTAAGGTTAAGTAAAGGCGGATCACTCTTGAATAGTCCTTGATGAAGCGCCGATAATAAACAGAATCCAGGAATCTTTGCAGTTCTTTTAGATTTTTGGGCTGTGGCCAGGTGGTCAAGGCCTCAACTTTACTTGGGTCGGTCTCTATTCCCTCGGTGGATACTATGTGTCCCACATACTTTACTGATGTTTGAAAGAATTGACACTTATCAATGGACAGTTTAAGGCCAAAGTCCTCCAGTCGGTCCAATACCTTAAATAATCTGCTCTCATGTTCCTCCAGTGAGCTGCCAAACACAATAACATCATCTAGGTATACCAGGCACTCTAGTAAGTTCATGTCCCCCACTGCACGCTCCATCAATCGTTGAAAAGTGGCTGGGGCACCTGAAATCCTTGAGGCATCCTCATGAATTCATAAAGCCAAGCGGACAGATAAAGGCCGTCTTCTCCACGGTCCTCTGGAATATCGGGATCTAGTAGTACCCACTGCGGAGATCCAGCACAGAGAACCACTTGCTCCCGTTTAGGCAGTCCAAAGCATCCTGAATGCGGGCATTGTGTACTGATCAGGGATAGTCCGCGGTTTAGGTGCGATAATCCACACACATCCTTACTGTTCCATTCTTTTCCTCACTACCACAATGGGGAAGCATAAGGATTCTGGATTCCTGTATCACACCAGCAGCTAACATCTCTTGCAGATGCCGTCTCACATCATCTATGTCAGCAGGTGCCAGGCGTCGAGACCTCTCACGAAATGGTCTTTCGTCATGCAGCGGATATTGTGCTCCAGCTCCTTGCACGCATCCTACATCCCATTCCTTTAAAGAACACCTGGTCTCTCTGGGCAAGCTTCTCACTGATCCTCACTTTCCATTCAGCTGGCAGCGTGAGTCGCGAAATCAAACAAGTCAGGCGTTACTCTGTCATTCTTCCTTGAACTCTTGCTGCTGGGTAGCACTGCAGTGTCTGCACAATGCACATTAGCCAGGATGCAACCTCTGTTTACTCGAATGTCTCTTTCAGACACATTATGAACTTGGACCATTACCCTTCTGGCATAAGCATGGGCTCTAGCGGGCAAAATACTAGGCTTGACCAGCAGTCCCTCTGGCAATTTTCCATCGCCTGGTGCATCCAACATTAATATTTTATTCTTAACATCCTTTCTGATACGGACCTCTCCTGTAAGGTATACTGGGCATTTGGCGCCAGGATCAGAGACTCAGGATCCTTCTTCCATACAATTCCGACGGTTCCTCTGGTTCTGTTTTTTCAGCATCTCTGTGCCTCATAGGCCTTCTTAATTAAAGCCGGAACTCTTAAAGCTCTACTAGTCTTTGACCCCTGTTTTTCATAACACAACTGTGCCAGCCTTCCGAACATATGAGCATTTGTTCCAGTCAACAAAGGGACACCATCATACAGTCCAGTGGGGGGACACACTAAGGCTAGGGTCTCTACTTGTTCGGCCACCCCAGCCACGGAGGTGAGGAAAGACAGCCAAATTCGGATATACCGGAATAGGGGTAGGCCTTCTCACTTAACCCCCATACATGCAGTCCTTCTAATGGTTGTAAGGTACGTCTTGACAAATGCTTCTGATACCAATCCTGGAACATAATTGTCACTTGGGAGCCACTGTCTAATACAGCTCTTGTAGACACTCCATTCACCTTTACAGTGGTCTCCATGGAGGGACCCACTATTCTGGACCAGTCTGAGAGGCGGTAGTGGGGGCCTGGGCAACTGACTTTGCCACAAAGGGCGTGAATTAGCATTTTGGTGCCCTCACTGGGATCATGTCGTGCACCTCTTAACCACTGATTTCTTCTCCGAAGCTCTCCTTGTAGCCTATATGCAACTTTGTCAGTGTCTTTTGGGGACTGGCATTCCCTTTTCATGTGCCCATCTTTCCCACAATTATAGCAAAACATACTTTCTGGAGTTAGAGCTGGCCGAGGCGCCACACTGGGAGCCAGGGCGGGGGTATTACTAACTGGAAACCTTGGTGCCATCTCTGTCTGCAGTGTGATAAGCATTTGGAGACATCTCGTCAGTTTCTCCACTTCCATGGTCAAGGAATTGAGTTTGGAGCTGTTATCAGCAGGAGATACATGGTGGGTACCCCACCCCATAGCAGATGCAGTCGGATATAGGTCAGGTCTGCATTTGCAGGCGTGGCCTTCATAAAGGGACTGTTTTGAATTCCGGATCTCTCTCAACAGTTCGCCCATTGTGGCATATCTTTTTCCTTGTCAGAGCACTCATTGACTGTCAACCTCTGCCCCTGAACTTCATTTGATGGGTCCCCTCAGTCACTCGGTCGTAGCCACAGCTGTTGGTGCAGGTACCTCCCGAGTCGCCTTTCTCCAACTCCTCGAATTTCTCTCATTAACTCATCATAGGAGGTGGGGATTCCAGTCGGTTTGCCAGGCGAACTGAAGCAACAGCAGTTCTGAGAAGGGGCAGACTTAAGATTCTGTCCAGTCTGGTTCGGTCCAGTTCAATCGCTGGCAAACTACCCTTTCTGAGGCATTCTTGCAACAATTTTTCCAGCCGAGAGACAAACACAGACAACAACTCCCCTTGGTACTGTTGTGCATTTCTTACTCTCCACCATAGGTCCTCATCAGAATCTGGGGCCCCATACACATTCTCCAAGGCCTCAAGATAGGCCTGTGCAGTCGCTTCAGGGTTACTGGCCCGTTTGCACGGATGGTAGCCAGGGCAGGACCTCGGAGGCTCTCACTAACCCTCTTTCGCTTTGCCTTCCGAGCATTGCCATTCTAGCACTTGGGGGCAACATAGTCTATCAGGTCTCCCAGTCATCCTCCCTTGGGGGTGGGGAGGGTGCCAGAGAAGATCCTCAACCTTGGTAAGAGTCGTGACTAATGGCAGGTGCAGAAATAGGAGTCTGCATTGGTTCAGCCACCATTACGGGCACTGGAGCAGGAGAGGGTGTTGGGGAGGAACACCCCAGGTGGCAAGAATAGTTTCTTCAAGTCCTCCATAGTTTTCCTCTCCCAGCAACCATTCAGCAAATTTCTCCTCAAAAGTTTCAGATAGTGGTGAGGCTGATTCCCCAGGTCTTTACTGTCCTTAGTTATCACTCTCCAAGCAGTGAGGGCTCCCTCTGGGGTAATGGTCTGTGGCACTTTGGAGCTATCTATGGGATCCTTAAACTCTACTAGGGCCAGGAAAGTGTGGGTGAGCAGATTAGCATGCCGACCCACCACCACAGGGTTTTGTAAACCTTCCACCTTGGAAAGTACTCCCTGCACAGTGTCCGTATTGATACCCAGGGGGATGTCCAGGATAAGCATAGCATTTTGGGGGTCGATCTCCTCCCCAGTACACCACTCCACCAGCCGGTGCACAGCCACTTCTGTCGGGGTACCCATTTTTTTCTTAACAGTGGTTCGTAAATATGGCCACTAGAGAGACACACAATCCAGCGGTGAGCCTCCAAGATGTAACCCCTAGATGGCGCTATCCCAGGGGCTACTACCCCTGCCTGATTTGCCACTAACAGGTTGAGGGCCTGGATCCAATGGCGGTGCCTCCACCCAGAGGTCAGGGTTTGCAATAGTTAAACTAACTTGGTCACAGCCCTCTGGGACACTGCAACCCTTTCTTCCCACTAGTGGCCCACACAATATATTAGAATTACCTTCACAGTATACACTTACCCCCAGGTCTGGTTCCGGCACTGGGACCTCCTGTGAAATGAGATACAGTGCAACAATCACAGTACAGTACTTTAACATAGACAAATACCTCAGGCAGTATAACTTTGCTGAAACAAGCAGCTCTGATTTATTTAGGGGATATAACAAGGACAGGAGGAAATCAGGTTAATTAGCTTATCACTCTAATAATCTACCTATGGCTCTGTGCACAGGCCTATCCCTATCAGTTACTGTCCCTGGGTACCCAAGTCCTAGTGGCTAGTCCAAACCGTGGCAGCTGGTAGGGGCCCTTTCACACAGAGAAAAGGAGAATTAAACAGTCAGCAGTACAGTAATTCCATTTGGATTTAATGTGGCAATTCAACAGGGAGTGACCCTGAATTAGTACTCACGACCTCCAAATAAGATAGGGTCCTTCAATGTCAGCAGGGCTCACTTGAGGTACACAAACCTCTTCACACATCCATATAAAAGAAAGCACTATACCAGGCAGGCTGCATCTGTATCCCGATCGCAATTACTGCACAATACCCGGGAGAACACCCAGCAGATTCAGTTCCTGACAGACCGAGTGCAATTTTCAGCAATTTCTCCAGTCTTCTACAGGGTGAGCCTGGTTTCTACTCTTCAGAGATCCTTTGATTCTTTTCACAGGACGGATTCAGTCCTAACAAGCTGTTACACAAGCTGCAGACCGGAACTCTGGGCCTTACACGCTTTTTGACTAAAACTGCACACTGAAAAGCACAGGCTCCTTCCTTCTTCACTGCCAAAGCTCAACTGAAACTCCAACCGACAAAACCGGCACTTCCTTTGAGTTCCTCCAGTTCTTGACTGGATTGGCTGTCACCACAATAGACTGCTGCTGTTGGTCCAAAAGGCACTGAAGTCTAAACTACATCTCCCAAGTCACTGCCCATACAATCCTCTTGTGGCTGGCTCAGATTATGAGTCCACGTTCTGATTCGTCCAAGGCACCATTTTAGAGCTAGCTTACCCCACACTGATTGGTCCAGTTCAGCAGTTCAAAACTAGAATGGGGAACTGGCAGACACAGTTCTGACTGCAAAGAAAGCAGGTTAGACAAACTGTAATTTCATTATTACTCTAAATAATTTCTGGCAAACAGTTACATCTTTCAGATAGGTTCCTTTGCACTCTAGTGACTGCAAAAATGAAGTGAATTGGCAGCAGCTCAGAGTGGTACTCAGAGAAGCACACAGTCCCCCATACAAACTAATTATGTCTGCAAGCAGACAGCTCTTAAAGAGACAGTACCAGAGGCTCTAAAAACACTCACTGATAAATGGCTTAAATGCCAAACACCATTCAGGCTTGGAGCATACAAGCAAGCTCCTGGAAGTCTTTTGGGAACCCCCATTTGCAGGGGGGTTACATGTGAAAACACATTTCGGCCAGGATGTGAAAAATGACAGCTGTACAGTTGACAAGAAAGTGTGGTAAAATGCCAATGTTGAGAATCTGGCATGAAAATAGTGTTAATGTGCTAGCTTATGAGCGTGCGTTGCACAGTTGCTAAGCACGCTCGTAAAACAGTCATGTTTTGGATTTTTCCCACCAAACTTGCAACATGGGCTTTGAGGCCCCTCTCGAACAGTGGCACTGTCATTTCATGCTAGGTCCCAAAAAGGTGATTCTGCGCAGTGACTGCGAAATCACCTTCGGGACAGTAACCTATGACAGTGCAAGAATTCATGAGAAGGGGTCCCAAAAACCCCATGTTGAAAATCTGGGGCAAAAATTCGCAGAAATGCCCGAGATATGCATTAAAGTTGAAAAAACCCTATTCATTCTATTATACAGCTTACTGGCATTTCTTCAGTTTGCGGTTGGCTTTGAAGAGTGCAGACATGTTCCCGGTCCACAGAAGTTCATTGCGCCGGACTCCGCAGGTAAGTATGGGGTGAGGGGAGGCAGGGTGCGCAGAGGGTGGGTGCGGGTGGGGGAGGGGGCACTGAGACTATGAGGGACCGTTTCATTTTACAGGGGAAAAAATTGCAGGACAGTTTTTTTGTTAGATTTTGGCACGCTGGGTGGCCCCAGCGTGCCATCTAACTGTTTGGGGGGTGTCTGTAGCCGATAGGGATTGGGCACCTTCTGTCGCACACAACACGGGGATGGGAAGTAATGCCTACAGGGATTGGGCATCCCTGCTGGCACACAAAGAATGCGGCGAGCCAAGGGGATTGGGCACCCCTCGGCATTCAACAATTGAGGTTGTGCCGACGTGGGTGGGCCCCCCGTCCGACACAAAGAAAGCGGGGTGGGGTTAACCGACAGGGGAATGGGCACCTCAAGTCGGCAGTAGTTGGCGGCTGCCCGCTCGCCGCCATGCTCATGATGTCGGCTAGCATGTAGGAAGGGTCGCTGCGTCTGGCGAGCTTTGCTCGGATGCAGTGGACCTTTTCTTAGATATGCTCGCTACATTATGTATGCATGGTGTGGCGCCAGCATGCACGTGATTGGGGAATGAGGGACGCACCTACTGATGTGTGCCCTGCATTCGCCCAACAGCGACCCCGCCTCCAAAGCTGCACTGTCCCACGATGTTGGCTGCGCAACATAAAAATTACCGACCAATAGCAATCCTGCTTGTCCTCAGTACCACACCAGGGGTGCAGAGAAGGTGACAGTCTGGTGGCTCGAGCTAGGTACTTGCGTTTGGGCCAAGTACTTTTAAACACACAAAACGTTTGCTTGTGTAACCCCTAGGTGGTGCTATCCCAAGGGCTACTCCCCCTGCCTGTGTGACTAGATGCAGGTTAAGGGGCCTGGGTACTGAAAGCGGGTGCCTCCACCCGGAGGACAGGGTTATTGGTATCGTAGCTGAACTGGGTACAGCCCTCTGGGACACTGTAACCCCCCTCTTTCCCCTCTAGTGGCCTAAGCAATGAACAACAGACAGTTACAATTACCCCTAATCTGCATAAAATCCCCACTCTGTTTGCACTACCGCCAGGGCTGATTCCACCAGTTCGACCCTGGAGACTCCCTGCAAAATAAGGCTAGACACAGCAGGTAACAACAGTTTAACAGTACAGTGCTTCTTGTACAAAATGGAACCACAGACAAGTTAAATGCAAAAATAATTAGATCTGATTTATTCAGGGGGAATGAACAAGGGAGGGGCATAATTTGGCTTATTAGTTCTGTAACTGATCCAATCAGGCAATCATGCATGCACTTTAGAGTCCCTTCACAGTCACACACTTTGGGTACCCAGTTGGAAAAAAGGTAGGCTAGCCCATGCATGCATAACCTCCCGAGAGGCGTCCAATTGTGCCACTGTACGATGACCCACCGGAAGGTGGTAGGCAGAAATGGCACAAAGGTGCACCTTGATAGAGGAGTAGGCTAGACCCGAACGAAAGAGGGAGAGCAGGTAGTCCAACACCACTCCCACTGGGCAACCTAAAGCGGAAAAATCACGTGCTCGCGACCATAAACAAAAACGGCGCCATTTTGTGGCGTACGTAGCATGCGTTGCCGGCTTTCTGGCTGCAGAAGGAACTTCTGCAACCTCTTGCGAGACCCCGTGACGCAAAATGGCTATGTCTCTAGTAGCCATGCATGCAGGTTCAGTGAACGTAAGTCCGGGTGGACTAGTGAGCCTTTCTCCTGAGACAGGAGATGGGAGCTGAATGGCAACGGGAGCGGGGGTTCCCGGGATAGCTGCATCAGCAAAGGGAACCAGATCTGTCTGGGCCAGAACGGGGCCACCAGGATCATGATTGCATGCTCCCTGCGCAGTTTGAGAAGAACTCTCTGGATCAACGGGAAAGGAGGGAAAGCATAGAGGAATCTGTCCGTCCAGGAGAGGGACAACGCGTCTCACCAGAAAACACCAGGCCCTGGATCTAGCGAGCAAAAATTGGGCAGTTTTGCGTTGGATGGGGATGTGAACAAGTCCAGCTCTGGAGTTCCCCATCGAATAAACAGATCCTTTGCTACCTCTTGAAGAAGTTCCCACTCGTGGACTCTGGCCTGGGAGTGACTCAGACCGTCTGCAATCATGTTGTCCACCCCAGGAACATGCACAGTGATCAGATTCGGGCCGTGTCCGATTACCCAATCCCACACCCTCATGGCCTCCCTGCAACGGGGGTAAGAGTGTGCGCCTCCTTGTTTGTTGAGGTAATACATCACTGCCGTGTTGTCTGCCTGAAGCAGAAGAGTACACGGTGGGATTACTGACTGAAAGGCCTGCAGGGCACAGAGAACCGCCCTCATCTCTAGAACGTTGATATGGAGATGAGCTTCCATCGGGGTCCACGTACCCTGAGACTTTACCCCGTCTAGGTGTGCCCCCCACCCTAGACCCGAGGTGTCTGTGGTGAGGGTTACCTCCGCGGATGGCGCTACGAACGGGACGCCCAAGGAGAGCGACCCCGGGACTAGCCACCACTGCCAGTCTCGAATCACGGCGTTTGTGATCCTGACCGGATGCTGCAAGTGGTCTTGCCTTTGGTCCCATTGCACTTTGAGCATCCACTGAGTTACCCGCATGTGGAGCCTTGCGAAAGGGATGGTAGGAATGGCCGCAGCCATGTGTCCGAGCAAGCAAAGGACCGACCTGGCAGAGACGGTCTTGTTTGATGATAACTCCTGATGAGGGATCTGATGCTGCCTGGCTCTGTCGCCTGGAAGAAAAGCTCTTCCTGAACAGTGTCCAGTACTGCCCCTATAAACTGCAGTTTCTGCGACGGTACCAGGAGAGACTTCCCGTAGTTTATTAGGATTCCCAGAGATCGGAACAGGTCCTGGGTGCTCTGGACCGCAAGTAACAACGCCTCTCTGGAGGCGGCCATGAAAAGCCAATCATCCAGGTACGGGAACACATAATGGCCCTGTCTCCTCAGAGACGCTGCCACGACTGCCATGCATTTGGTAAAGACCCTGGGTGCGGATGACAGTCCAAATGGAAGGGCTCGGAATTGAAGGTGGTGGTCGAGGAAGTCGAAGCGCAGGAACCTCTTGTGCACCTGAGCTATAGGGATATGCAGGTATGCGTCCTGCATGTCTAGAGACGCTAAGAAGACGTCTTGTTTCAGCGTGGGAATAAGACCCGGAAGAGTCACCATGCGGAATCTCTTGTAGGCGACCGACACGTTGAAATCGCTGAGGTCCAGAATCGGACGGAGGTCCCCTGTTTTCTTTGGAACCAGGAAGAAGTGGGAATAATATCCTTGTCCTCTGGTTCTCCGGGATGTACTGTATCGCTCCCTTTTGCAGGAGCGCGAGTACTTCTTGCCAGATCAGAGATTTGTGCTGACCCAGATACCGGGAGAACAAAGGAGGCCTCGAGGGTGGCTTTTCTGTGAATTCTATATAGTGGCCTCTTCTGACCAACTGAAGAACCCACCTGTCGGTGGTTATAGCCTGCCATCCCGGCAGGAAGTTCGCCGTGCGACCCCCGACCATGATTTCCCGTTGATCCTGGGGAGCGGGGGCCGGAAAGGAGTCAGGCTGTGGCGGCAGAGGGTCCCGCTGGCTGGGCCGGCTTAGAAGTACGCTGGCTTCGGCTGGCGGGCTGTTTCCCCTGGGCTCTATGGAAGCCGGAGCCCCTCTGTTGTGTAGCGGAGCGGGGCTGCTGCCTCTGCATCCGCCACCAAATTCGGCTTTGGTTCCTACGAAAGGAACTAAGCCTGGGTCGGTACATGGCCTGAACCGACCTTACCGCCTTCCCGGCCTCTTGAAGTCTGGTAATAATCTTCTCCGAAGGATTACCAAACAAGACTTCTCCCTCGAATGGAGCGTCCATGATATTCTTCTGGACGTCCGGGGTAAAGCCGGAGACGCGTAACCAAGAGTGCCTCCGGAGGCATACGCCAGAAGCTGCTGCTGGGCCGATCAGTTTCTCTGAGTCGTGACGCTGCCTTGGAAAATTGGGTTCCACGTCCAACCCGTACGGAGGAGCTGCTGAAGCATTTCCTCCTTCTGCCTCACCTTCCGCAGTTTTGCAGCCATTTCCAGACCCTGTTCCCCAAGGCGTTCTGGAACTGAACCATGTGGGTCAAATAGTTCAAGGATCTGATGGCGCAGGTAGCAGAAGCATACGTGCACCTACCGAACGCGTCCAACTGCTTGGACTCTGGGTCCGGTGGCAGGGTGCTCAGATGTTGCGGCCTCTGTGACCGGTCATGTGAGGCTGTGATGACCAGAGAGTCGGCCTGAGGCTGCTGAGTCAAGTACTGGTCTTCTCTAGTAGCCTCGTACAAGCGATCAGCTTTCTTCGGCATCGCCGGGAGCGAATGTGGACGCTTTCACGCTGCCTTGGTGACGTCCATGAAAGTGTCAACCAAGGGTGGCACCACCACAGGCTTGAGGTCTTTTTGCCGAAGATATTTGGCGAGGCGTATCCTTTCAGGGTCTAGCTCTTCTGCATCCCATCCCATGTTCTCTTGGATGTGTCTCATAATATCCGAGAACAAAGGGTCGTCCGGAGGAGATTTTGGCATCTCACGTGGGTCCAGAGAAGGGATGGAGAGGGGAGATGGGGATCTAGATGAAAAGTACTCTGATCCCGTGTCCTCCGTCGAAGGTGATCGTCGGTGTCTCCTGGGTCTCTTGGGGCTGGGTGACCTAGAAGAGGATTTAGACGGAGGTCTCCGTTTTTCTGGTCTCCCCCTGGGAGGGGTTCCGAGTTCCCGGGGAGGAGGTAAGCGGCCTGCTGACCCCGATGGCGAGGGGGTGCAGGAACCGGAGGAGGAGGAAGAGTGGGAACCATGTCCTTCTTTATGGTGTCCCACCAGTAAGTGAAGAGGTCCTTCACTTCCACTAAGGAAAGGCCAGACGACGGTCCGGGCACCGGTGGACGGTTGTCGGGTCCCGGCGTCGGCTCCACAGGGAGCTCGGGTAACGGCGAGGGTGCCCTGGGAGTCTCGATGAGACCGGGGTCGCCCGTCTGGTCCTCGGGCTGCGTAAGATCCTCCTCGGTCAAGGTCTCCTGACCGACGTCGGTCGGAGGCGTCAGGGCCCTCTTCTCAGGGGGAGCGGGCGCTGGTCCCCCTACCGGCGTCCGCTGAGGAGCTGGCTTAGCCGGCGATGGTCGTCTGGCCGACGGCGGCTTCAGGGATGCATGACGTGAGGCCGACGATGGACGCACCGGCGTCAGATCCAGAGGTCTCTTTAAGGAGGTGAGCTCCAACGTCTTGCGAGGAGGCAAAGAAGCTGACCTGATGTCGGGTTCCGAAGAGCGGGAACCCGACTTGTGATGGTGATGATGGCGATCCCCAGACTTCGCCAAGGCCCTGGAGGATGAAGATGAGGATGGCCTGGCGGACTTGGCCTGAGAAGAAGGCTTCCTTACCGCAGCCGAGGGAGGCTGAGAGCTGGCCCTAGAGGGGGAGCGGTCGGACCTGGAACTGGAGCTGCGCGAGTCCGAAGCCCTGGAGGGGGACCTGGAAGGGGCCTTCTCCCTTCGTTTCTCTGCGTGCTTGTGGGTCTTTTTTGAAGATTCCCCCTTGGAAGACATGGTTTTCAGCTTCTTCTTCCAGTAAGAAGGCTTGAAGGGCCTTCTGACGCTGGATCTGGGCAACGACTGCTAAACCCCTGGCAAAGGAGCAGGCTCCGGGTATCGTGGCCTGGGCCCAGGCAATCGGAACGCAGAGGCCATATGGGGATCCTTGAAGGGATCTGTTTCCGCAAGCACACTTGGAGGAGTGACCGGAGGTCAGAGAGACATCAGCGAAAATCTTGCTAGAAGAAATCCAATTTTCCCGAAGGAAAGCACTAAACCATGCGTCGCGTGCTAGACTATAACCGAAGGGTCGAGACATGCAAGTCGACGGCGGGAAAGAACTGGGGAATCTGGCGGGACCGCCCCTTTATGTATCACGCCTGATGTCAGGGGCAGGACCGACATCGGCGGTGGTCCCCGCTGAAGATACCTAGCTAGAATTTTTCCGTGGGGTCCTGACGCCTGCCGGCTTCAGTCCTAATGGTGTAACCTGATGCAAGAGCTGTGTCTCGAAGTAAGATCAACAGTTTAACAGTACAGTGCTTCTTGTACAAAATGGAACCACAGACAAGTTAAATGCAAAAGAATTAGATCTGATTTATTCAGAGGGAATGAACAAAGGGAGGGGCATAACTTGGCTTATTAGTTCTGTAACTAGTCCAATCAGGCAATCATGCATGCACTTTAGAGTCCCTTCACAGTCGCACACTTTGGGTACCCAGTTGGAAAAAGGTGGGCTAGCCCAAGCATGCATAACCACACACAATTTGTAATCCGGAGCCTGGAGGCTCAGTTCATGACAAGAAAACAATTGAATTAGATGACAACACTCTTGATTTAGCTGATGTTACAGGGAGCTACCCTGGTGTTTACCCAATACAAAACGCAGGAGGGACGAAATGGAGACTGCAGGTCGACAAGATGGTGTGCCAGGAGAAGCAGGGCCCACATGATTCACAGAGGTGTCATTCCTGTTCGAGATGTTGAGCAGGTGGCTGATCCCCGGGCGAATCTCTCATTGATGGTAATCTCTGCGTTTGAAGTAGCTGACTGGACCAAGGTGACAGGGCCCCTCTGGGTGAACAGTTTGGATTCAGTTTGATTGGCGCTGGAGACAGCTTCCAGCAAGCATGACATGCTTTAGTAGTGGGGAACCAAATCGCAACCCACTGACAGCTTACAGCACATTTATAATAAAGCAAAACACAACACCACAGGTCAGATGACAGTCCAGTTGCAATTTCAGTTTTCCTGAGCAAAACGTGACCTCTGTGGTGATTCAGACATCCTGACAGGCCGATCGCTTACAGCAAATCTTCGGTCTTCTTCAGGTAACAGGGCAGTCACAATTCGGTATTTCTGGTCACAAGCCGGTTTGGATTCAGTCCGATTAATTTCACTAGCAGATCCATCAGAAGGGAAGATGAAGCAGGCAGGCCAGACACAGCCTTCCCACTAGTTTCTGCGCTACTACACAGGAGCAGCTGCTTGAATGTCTTGAGCAGTTCACTCTCTGAACTCCAAACTCAGATGGACTCCCTGCTGCAGACAGCACCAGGACTTCCTTCTGATCCAAAAAGGGTTTGGTTGGTTGATTCATCTGTCTGTCAAAGCAAGGTCCATTTAGGCGCCAAAATGAAAAAACTACGATTCCTACAGAAATTCACTCCCACAAGACCCCTGGGGATAGACTCCATTTTAAGGTCCCCAAAAGGTACTGACTGGTGCAATACAGAAATGTCCATGCTGCAAAGAAAAGCAGGTTAGGCAAACTATACCATTATTATTAGAGCAGCTAATCGGCAAACAATTACCAGTTCTAACAGAGCTTCCCTCTGCACCATTAGCGATGGCAGAACAGAGCAATATTATTGCAGCTCAGGCGGGACTCGAGCCTGGAAACACTCGGCCCCTACCCAGATTAATTATACACTACAAAAATAATGTCTCTTAAAGGGACAGGCACGGAGGCTAACAGGGCACTTGCATGCAAGCACTTTTACACCTGTAAAGACACAGAATGCCCGCCTGGCAGTGGGCATTTAAGCACACCCAAGGAAGACTTTTGGGAACTCCCATTTATTTGGGGTGGGGGTTTACACTTGAATGCTTGGGTTGCTACTTGGCACTTTCAGAGTCCAGCCCAGGACTTAACCCCTTTTACTAACCAGCTACGTGTAGAAAATAGGAAACTCCCTGAGCTGCAGCCTAGGGGTGCTTAGAATCTGGAGGGAGGAGGAGCTTTACTTGTTCAACGGTACCGTGCTGGTATCAGGAGTTGGTAGTGCTTCACAGCAGCAGTCCACAGGAAAGCAGCAGCTGGCTGAAGAAATGAAGAACGCTGGTCTTCACTTGATCAAGCCTTTCAAACTTCAGCCTAGGGCCTTTGTATACGGTGTTCACCTGACAGGCCTCTCGACATACGTCCCTCTCTCATCGATCTGGGGGCTGGTTAGGCTTGATGTCACCTACACTTTCTGCGTGGTACATGCTTCTAACCACACACTTGCTGAAGGGCTCGGCTCAGTAGTTAGGCAGTCTCAAAACACTTTCCCACCCATGGGGACACAGGTTGCTCAGTCTCTGTACTCTGCCACAAACTCTTTATTCCTGCTGTAAATGCTTTTATCCTTCACTGCAAAAATCTCTTGACTCTCTCTGTTGCAAAGTCTTGTTCTCTGCTTAGCTGCAGAATCTCTTTACTCTCAGCTGTGAATTCACTGTCTGCTATGCACAAGTCCACGCTCACAGCAGCAGGTTCAGAATCTTGCTCGGAAATAGCTCAGTTGTTCGGTTCTCTCTTCCTGTTAGCCTTTTCTCCTCTCAGGCGCCTGCCTCTCTCTTCAACTCTGAGGCTGGTCATGCCGTTGGGCAACAGAACAGGCCTTGGGGCTGGTAGCCACGCTAGTCTCTCCTGGCTGCTCTCTTCAGAGTCTCCGAAACAAACGCCTTTGGCAAGCTTGCAGTCCTTTTATAGCTTTTCCAAAGTCCCACATTGATTGGCTGCTTTGTTCCTGGGCACTTAGGATGCCCTCTGACACTTTTCCCAGCAGCCCTCCTGCTGCAGGAGTCCCCTGTGGGGGTCACCAGTACTGTTTACATGTATTGCCGAGAAACTCTGCCCCATTGCCTTTAAATAAAGCCCAGTCAGGGGCTGACAGTTGTTTGGCTTGGCTCTACTTGACCCCCGGGAGCCAGGTCACCTTCCAATTACTTGGTGGGAGCCCCCCTTTAGCCCATCGGGGCTCCCAAAATACATTCCCCCATTTGCGCCCTTTCTGGAGCACTGAGAAACAGAGCCATGGCTCCTTTAAAAATCCACGCCGGCTGCGCGTGCACATACGGCGCATCACGGCCATCTTTATTTTGTACATTTGCCCAGTCCACTGATCGTGACTCCCCGGACTGAGTGAACTGCTCTCCCAGCACCCAGAGGCGCAGAAAGAACTACTGGAACCTCAGCCCCCTTCTTGCAATGGGGCTGAGGAACAAGGATTACTGCGGCCACAGCCGCGGAGTTCCAGTGGATGCCACTGGCCCGAATCCCACCTGAGCCACTTGCATGGACACACTATGGGGCCGGAGCACCTGATAAGGTAAGCTCATTGGGGGGGGCTTACACTAGGATGGTTATCCCACTCCTCTCGTTGTCTATTTGTACTCAGTTCTAGGATTGAAAATACTATCAGATCTTCCAAACCTGCTGCTCTTCCAGTCATGTTGACTCCCCAGGACCTGTCCTACCCTTTGCGATCCTGTGACTAGTCACATCTGGCTGTACCTAGATGTTCCTCTTAAATGGCTGAACAGGCACTCGCCATTTTGCCCTAGAGCTTGGAATGCCCTACCACCTCACCTCCGGCCTCCCAGTCCCACTACAGTTTCAAGAAAGCACTCTGCAAATTCTTCCAGCTCCACAGATATTTGTTCTTGCACCTGACTCCCAATGACCTTTTGTTGAATTTGGACTCTTTGTTTAATTGACTATCTGCTTCAATTTTTTCTTGGAAATTTTTATTGTAACCGACTATACAATGTACATATGGCTCGTTTTGTCTTGATTGTTCAGCCAATGTTATTTAAAATCAACTATGTTCAGTGTTGTCGTGTTCTTTGCCCCTTCCGTCCTGTACACTGTAATGTTTCTCTGCTGTCTTGATTGTCTACTGTCTTGTAACCTCCCGGTTGTGCTTGAAAATAGGCAGTTTATTGTCTAGTGCACCTACCCATTTAACAATTCCTAAATAGTGAAATAAAATGCCGGATGCCAGACTTGGACCAGAGGCACAGGCAGTGACCAAGGCAGTTCGCACCTGGAGGCATGGCTGGGTGGGTATATGCCACTCTGCAGGCCAAAAGTGGCATAAGATCCCAAGCACCTCGCAGCTGCAAGGGCATCATGATGCCCATGGGTGGGACCATGGTGGCTGTCAGGGATGGACCTACCTGGGCAGATCCTGAGCAGCTGAGTCCTGAGGGTTTAGACTGCAGACCGTTACCCATAGAGGGGGGTGTTTAGTGGGATCACCAGGAGTGTATGGGAACCCCAGGGGAGTTTCACCTTAAGGGATATTTCCTGATGACTTTGGGGCCTGTGATGGGTTCCCCCAAAGATCAACGGACATCCTGGTGTGGCAACTATGGAGACCAGCTAGTGCTGAGACCTGGAGCACCCGATGGCTGGAGAGTAAAGTAGGAGCTCCTCTCCAAAGTGCAGGGAGGAGACGTCAACCTTGGATGTACAGGCACAGTGCATGCAATGGGCGTGCACGCCTGCAAGGTTGGCCGCCACCACCCACAGTCATCTGCTTGCTTTTTCACCTGGGAGCGTCCAGGTGGCACTAACACAGTGAAATCGGATTCCCTCCTACCTCCCTGAAGGAGGCAAGCATCCTCCTGGCCAGTACCGGGGATCCAGGCTCACTCCCGAACTCGGGTCATCGGTGCCGAGAAGTGCAGCAGCATTCTGTGTTACCACTGGACTGCAGTATCAGACTGTTGGCGCTGTACGTCCCTGGCTGGGGAAGCACTGCCATCAGTCATGCTCTGCCTTGCCGCCCGAGCACCAGCTTCCACGTCCCCTTCAGAACCTAGGTCGCTGATTTGGCCATGTTCTGAGTTGCTGGAGGGTCATGAAGAGGCCCGTAATTATTTTATATCATTGCTGTGTTGTGATGCATCCCCACCCCTCCCAGGTGGACTTTACCAAGATGGGCCTCAGTGACAATAGATGTGAGGATAAGGAAGGTGGTGATGATGATGATGATAGCTGTAAAACTGGACAGATGTAGGACCCTACAGAAAATAAGATGCTGCATATTATCCATTAAATACAGGAGATAAAATTGTTCAACCTCCTACCTTTATCACTCGTACAGTTGGGGTGAAAATGTATTTTTTAGGGAGTGGGATGGGTGACTGTTTCTTTCCTGTTTGCTAGTCTGATACGTACACTGTATTTCCTGTGCTGCTGAATCCTATTCTCCGTGGAGTTGCTCTCACAGCTTCTTTTTATCTCTTGCTAATTGGACAGAATATTTTCTGAGTGATCTACGTAACTGTGGTAACAGCAGCTAACTCTTTATCAGAGAAGGAGTCATCAAAGGACAAAAGAGTGGGGCGGACAAAAAGGAGAAAGAGAGAGACAAGGGGGGATAGAGACAGGGAGGGAGAGGAGACTGGCAATTCTAGTGGGGGGTAGGAGAAAGTAGGCTGTTGGTTAACTAGGATCTGCAGCTTATCCAATAGGTAGGGAAATGGGCAGACTAGGTGGGCTAAGCGATCCTTATCTGCCGTCAAAGTCTATGTTTCTATGACTATGTTAGTAGGTCTGCTGTGACTTATACTTAAGTATGGCTAATGTATGGATTTTGTCTCTCCAGAGGAGGCTGTTCTGCTTGTGCTGAGTAGACATGCAAAATTCTTCTTCCACTGGAATTCTGAAGTAGGTATACTCTGGTGATTTGTCTTGTCTGTGAAGTTGTCTCCAGAGGAAGTTGTCCTGTTATCTGTTACTTATACTCTGGTTTGTCTTGTCTGTGAAGCTGGCTTTAGAAGGAGGCTGTCCTGGTATTTGTGACACTCCAGCATCATGTCTTGTCTGTGGATTTTGTCTCAGAGGAGGCCGTCCTGCTATCTGTGACTTATACTCCAGTATGTCTTGTCTGTGGTGTTGTCTCCAGAGGGAGGCCTTGCTGTTACCTTTGAGTTATACTCCAGTACCTCTTATTTGTGGAGTTGTTTCCAGATGGAGGCCTTCCTTTTACCTGTGACTTATACTGCGGTGTGTCCAGTGGATTTTGTCTTCAAAGAGGCTGTCCTCATACCTGTGACTTGTACTCCGTGTGTCTTGTCTGTGGATTTTATCTCCAGAGGAGGCCATCCTGTACCTGTGACTTACATTCTCACGTGCCTTGTCTGTGGATTTTGTCTCCAGAGAGGCCGTCCTGTTCCTTTAATTTATATTCCTGTGTGTCTTGTCTGTGGATTTTGTCTCCAAAGTGAGGCCATCCTGTTACCTGTAACTTATACTCTGGTGGGTCTTGTTATGGAGTTTAACTCCAGAGGGAGGTTGTCCTGTTACCTGTGACTTTCTACTCCAGTGTGTCTTGTCTATGGAGTTTGCCTCCAAGAGGAAGGCTGGCCTGTTACTTGTGACTTATACTCAAGTGGGGGGGTGGAGTTTAACTCCACAGGGAGGTTGTTCTGCTACCTGTGACTCATACGCCAGTGGACCACGTCTATGACATTTGCCAGCAGAGGGAGGCCATCCTATTACATGTGACTCGTACGCCCATGTGTTTGTGTATGGAGTTTGTCTCTAAGAGGAAGGCCATTCCGTTACCTGTGATTTACACTCTGATGTATCTTGTCTGTGGATTTTGTCTCCAAGAGGGAGGGTCTCCTGTTATCTGTGACTTACACTTTGATGCTGCATGTCTACTGATTTTTCTCCCCAGAGGATTGGCTGTCAGTTTATCTGCAGGTGCCAGAGCTTGCTGCCTCCTATACCCCTTTAATTACAGTAATCTGCGGAAGTGCTTGTTGAAGCCGCCTCTTTGTGCTGTGGTGCAGCTCTGTGTCCATGACCACACAGATGTGCTGATGCTGTCTTGGCTGACTTGCAGACCTGCCCGGTAGGAACTTCCACTCTCCAGTTACTCTGTTGGATAAATATTGCCAGTTAAATAAATGACCTGGCTTCCACTGTGGACTCGGTGGAACTGGGTGCATGGCACAGTGGCCTTAGGCAATCGATGGTGACTTATGAATAAATTTGCTCAGAGCTGTGTGCTAGAAAAGAGAGAGAGAGAGAGAGAGAGACAGAGACAGAGAGAGAGAGACCAAAGCTCACTCATGCATACGCAACAGGGGGGACTAGTCTCAGCATTCTAGCCGTTCAGTAGCACATTCAGGCTGCCTTTGTATCTTCTAATCTTGTTCTTTCTCCACCCTCTGTCTGTTCCATTGTAGAGGTAGGGAAAAAAACTCCCAGCGTCATCCTCACCAGGAGGGAACGGCTGGTCTGCATAGACTAAGCATCCCTTTCTGTCTCTGTCAATCCCTGTTATTAACCCCCCACCTTTCTTAAGTTGAATTTTGTTTATCCATCTATGGATCCTGAGCATGAGATGGAAAAAGACTTTGTCTCACTGTTTTATCTCTTGTAAGTGCACCGACACCTTGTTTCTCCAGGAGCAGAAAAAGAAAAATCCGAGGACTAAAGATCTGTTTTCTTATGGTAACGGAGCACTGCACACTTGAGGGTTACCCTTTTCCTTTCTAGGGGTTTGTTTGCTTTCTGCCTTGACTCAGCCCTCTTCAGAATAGAAATAGAAAACTGTCAGAACGCAGCTGATTGTGTTTTTTTTGGGGGGGAGGGGTTGGGGATCGGTGTGCAGTGCAGGCATTTACGGCCCCATCTTCTGTTTCCCCCCTTGTTTTCTACATCTTTTGTTTTGGAAGAGAGGCAGGGGAAGGAAGAGAACAGAAAGCAGAGAAGCCACAGCTTGTGGTTTCTGTTTCAAGGATCAGCAAAGCTCTGCTCAACAGCATGAGCCGCTGCTGACAGCAAGAGACCTGCCACTTGTCCAGCATTTGGAGGCATCGCCTCACAAGCTCCACGCTGCACCTCGAAGAGGAATCTCTGGCCACCCACTGAGGGAAAGCAGCAATGTTCGTCTCGTTTAGTACGCCAAAGATGGGTAGACGGTTCATCAACAATGTCGGAAGGCAAAGAAGCAGCGCCATCGGATCATGGTAGGAGAGCGAGTTTTTCTTAAAAATCATTTCTACAGTGTTTACTTTTTAGTTTTTAAAAGCCATGTTGCATGTTACAGTGACATTTTTGACCTACACTTTTTTATTCCATTTAGCTCCTGTTTTGTACGATACCATTCTTTCCAGATGTTGAGGCTGCTTAAGCACTTAAAAAAATTTGAAATAAAAAAAAAGGAGGGCTCCTTTTTAACATGGCTTGCCTCATTATTCTCAGCTGTTTTTGTGCACCTATTGTCCCAGAAGGCCAAAGGGCACGGTTTGCTGCATGAAAGTTAATTTCAGTGACAAGAAAAGTGATGTTAAATGGTATGTGTTCAAAAACCACAGAGGATACTGACAAACAGCTGGCCAAATCCAGATTAAAAGGAGCACTCATTTAATTATTATTTTTTTTTAGTTGTTTAACCAGGATTAGCACACTAAGCTGAAAGCTTTTTTACAGGCACGACCTGGGAGCACAGGAAAGTTAAGTGACTTGCTCAGGGTCATACAGTATGTAAGTGGAAGCTGTGGGATTCAAACCCAGGTCTGGTCTGCTGGATGTTATCAGGTTTGCAGCTCTGAGCCTTAAAACCACTGCGCTATACTGCCTCCCAATGTAATAACTGTGCTAACACAAACAAACTGTTGGGGGGGGAGGGTATCATACATGATAATAGATCAGGAGTAATCCAAAACAGAGTAAAAAAAAAAAGAATAGGTCAGAATTCTCACAGTAAACATGCACTGCTGCTTTAAGCTGTCCTGGCCTGTTAGATGCTGTTACTCTCCCTTTCCAGAGGGGGCGTGGGAGAGCCCCTCGCCCCTCCAACTGTTTTATTTCCAGAGAAATCTAGAGTTAAGTTCCTGTTCTGAAAGGAGGATCCCCCCAAAATACCTTTCTCCTTCAGAGGATGGAATTAAGATGGAAAAAGAAGTTGTTTACTGTTCGTAGTTTCAAATACCAGTATAAATGGATAAATCGTCTTTTACATCCTGAAGAGATGAGTACACAAATCCCCCCCCCAAGTGTACTGAGACCTCACCATGAGAAAATAATTCTCTAGCACAGTATTTCTTAAATGTAACCACTGTGGCCACCAGCACCATTTTGTGTGCCCACAGAGATCTTTGAACCCTTGATTGAAAAATATATAGATGCATAGATGTTGACGGCAGATAAGGGCCTATGGCCCACCTAGTCTGCCCATTTGTGCATGTAACTTTGCTTCTTCAAGCTTCCCTAGAACTAGGTTGCCCCCCCCACCGATAACCAGGATCCCCTGATGTCTGTCCCATGCATTCTTACATTCTGTAATAGTTTCTGCCCCCATTGCCGATTGTTGGGTTGGAGAAAGGTTTTGTGTTGTTGTCTTTTTTTTAATTTTTTTTATTCTTTTTCCTTCCATCTTTTCCGCCCCGACCTCCGTCTGTTCAGATACTGCTCAGCCAGAAAGTTGACCTGGGCACCAGAGAGACCCCCCCCTTACCTGCCCCATTGGGAAGCCTCATGTAGTATGGCCTTCGGAGGGGCTGTCCCCACTCCAGTCCAGTTTGGTGGCAGGGGGCTCCTCATTTTGGGTGGGTGGGTAACGTAGGGCTGGAGCATGTGGGCGTCATCCAAGCAGAGCCGAGAGATTTTCCTATGTTCTCCCTCCCCCAGGATGGTTTTGTGTGATAAAGGTGAGTTTTTCATCTCGCCGACCAAATAGAGCGAACTCAAATGTGCCCGAAGCAAAAAAGGCGAGCGACATTACGCTGACCATCGCAAACAGCTATGGTCGCTTACTTCCTCAACGACGGTAAGCAAAGAAACTTTTTTTTATGGGAGGGCTATGCACTCGAACCCCCAACTTAATAAAAATCAACTCCAGGGAGAGCAGACATAGAGGAATGAAGATAAACAAAAAAAAAAGGCAAAAAAAGTCTCCTGCAGCCAGACCCAAACCTGGGTCCACCAGCTCCAGTGGCAGTGACTCAAGCCACTACACCAAACAGCCAGCTCAGCAGGCATTGGCCAAACAAATCCCTATATCCTGTCCCAGCGAGGGCAGCTCACTGCTACACTCGCTGTAATGTGCTCATCTGTGTTCTTTGCCACTCACTCTTAGTACGAGTGGTTAAATTGAGTTGTTCAAATTGAGATGCTCAATTTAACTCACTCACTGTCACTGCACACCCCCCAGAATAGTTGGCTGTGAATGTCCAGTGCACTTTGCAACTGGCATGTGCACCGCAAACCCACTGTGTTGCCCTTGCCACTGCCTTTCCCTACTGGCTTGTGTAGCATTCATGTAATAGGGAGTGGAAAACCATATTGTAACAGAGGGCAACCACCCACTCCTAGAGAACATCCGGTGGGATGCTTTGCTGTTCTCTACCTGCCGACTGTCATTCTTCCTGAACCTGGGTCGCCAATGTCATGGGTCGCACTCTGCCACTGCGCCGATGTGCTGGCTATTTATGTGGAATTCTTGAGTTCTGTCATTGTCTCCCATCTCCTGTTCCACAACAGTGGGGAGTAACTTCACAACTAGCTGAGAAAGCAGACTGACAATTGGGGGGTGTTGCTGTTCAATTTCAGGTCAAGTTCCAGCAGCAGAGGACTTCTCTTCTCAGAGAGACCGAGACAAACATTGTCCCCTACTTATAACTCTCAAAAGTTAGTCTATCCCTTAAAAGAATTTTGTCAGTCCCATAAATTACCAACATCCTTGCTGTTGCCAACCAATGGAGATGGACGAAGGCAAAGTCTTTGAACTTCAGGTGAATGGCGCCTGGGTACTTGGTTAGAAAAGGGTTTGGAAAGGGGTGTGGCCTCTCTGCCTATGAGGATCATTATGACAGAGCACTGTCAGGGTGCATCCCCATGGGAAATAAAACACAACTGACAACCCCCTTGTCTGTGAACACAGTAATACCATCCCCTCCCAGTTTATCAGTCGTATCACTCAAATAACAACAATAATGGCAGAGTATGCCAGCAGTTGCAAATAAATAACCAGATGGGTTTATTCTGGGATTAGCTGTAATTTGGATTTGGGGCTAATAACCGCCCAGCACACTAGGTTGGTGGGGGTGAGTACTACAATAACAGGCGTAATGGACCTTCAGTCTCCTTCTGCAATCAAATTCTATTTTTTCTGCATCCCATATGCCTGAAATCTACACACACCTTTGCCATGCCAACTCAGTAAAACAGTGACCCATAGAATGGGAGGGCACAGTGTGGTGCAGACTCATGGAATGAAAGGTGTTGCTTATTTTTGTGTTGCAGGTTTTTATAATGGCGCTTAAGTAGACATTATAAAGGTGTATGTGTAAGTGTGTGCCTACTAAAGCTATATCTGTGTATTTGCATGTGTGTGCGTGTTTTATTTTTGCATATGTTTTTGTACGTGTGTTTACATATACATGTTTATGTATATGTGTTAGTATGGACTATATGTGTCTCTTCTTTCTCTCTTCCCCACAGTAAGTTAATCCTCTTGCTACCCCTAGTTCTTTTTTTTGTTGATCTGTGGGGTTTTTTCGGCTCCCCTCCCCATGGCGCCAGGTCAAGTTCCACTTTGCACCTGTCTCTGGTTGCCTCCACCTCCCCCCGCCTCTGGCCTCTCTGTCTACTACATGCCCCCGATAAAGCCCTCACGTCATCCTCCTTTTGTCTCAGCACTATTTCCTCACACTCTCTCCCTTTTCCTTCCTCCTCTAGACCTTGCCCTGGTCGGGCGTCCCAAGAGCCAGCCGCTGCCGCTCACCTCAGGCGATGCTCAGGACCTCCCAGTTGAGTAAGATCTGCTAGACTGGCCGGGGAAGCAGTGGTTTGCCACCATTGGCCCACACTCCCCAAGTGAACCCTGATTGGACCACTGCGTTCTCTCTCTACAGTCATTGGCTGCTCATCGCACTCTCAATTTTCCCCTGCTTTGGGCCGTTGTGCCCGACTTGACTAGGAAGCAGCCGGATTTTGGCCAGCACTGAGACTGTGATTGTTTTCTGCTGTTTAACTTGCCTGTGAAACTGTTTCTGTGGTAGTTGATTTTGCTCAAAAGAGAGTTAATTTGTTCTAAACAGCGAATCCGAAAACTGTGCTGTATACTGCTTCATTTTTTACCTTTCCTCTACCTCTTTCTCTACCTCTGAACCCCCCAGCCTCGGGCCCAAACACCACCCTCCCTCACTCTTCTTTCTCTCTTCCCCACAGTAAGTTAATCCTCCTGCTACCCCTAGTTCTTTTTTTGTTGATCTGTGGGTTTTAGACTCCCCCAATGGCACCATGTCAAGTTCCACTTTGCACGGTTTCTGGTTGCCTCCACCACCCCCGCCTCTGGCCTCTCTGTCTACTACGCCCCCAATTAAGCCCTCACGTCATCCTCCTTTTGCCTCAGCATTATTTCCTCTGCTCTCTCCCTTTCCTTCCTCCTCTAGACCTTGCCCTAATCGGGTGTCTGCAGCCCTCGGCTGTAGTGCGCCGTGAAGCAGAGACAGCCACTGCCGCCCACATTCAGGCCCACGCTGAGGACCTCCCAGCTGGGTAAGATCTGCTAGACTGGCCGGAAGCAGTGGTTTGCCGCCATTGGCCCAATGCTCCATGAGTGAACCCTGATTGGACCACTGCGTTCTCTCTCAACAGTCATTGGCTGCTCATCGCACTCTCAATTTTCCCCGTGCTTCAGGCTGTTGCGCCCATTGACTTGACTGGGAAGCGGACGGATTTTTACGCCTGCCCCCCTCCCCCACCTTGCACCTTAATTAAATAGACCATCGTCATGCCCACCCAAAGGTTCCTCCCCCTAGGAAGCACATCACTGGTCTCCTGCTTGGGCCCCCCCTCTCTCCACCTATCATTGCCCTCGCATCCCTGAGTTTTTACTGCCTTCTGACCCTCCTCTTCCTCTGCTCTTTCTCAGCCCTATCATGCATTCCTCCCTGTCACTCCTTCTCCTTATCCTCTTTACCCTGTTCCCCCTACTCCTCCCTCTTGGAGCCCCTTTCCCTTCCCCCTCACTAAGTTTCCAGTTAACCATCGCATATCGCAGCTCTGGCACTCTTCCACATGAGGTAAATCATACCCCCTTGGGACACTCCCTCTCAAAAATACCTCCCGCTCTCACCTGTGGATTTTGGATCCACACACCTACCCCACACACAACCTTACTGCTGAACTTTCGCACCCTCACTACTGCACGATCCTGCCCAAAAAGTAAACGCAAGCTTTTCATCAAGGAAGTAGGTCTGGGCACCCTGAAGCTCCTGCTCCTTATCCTACTGCTATCAGGAAATATCCACCCCAACCCTGGCCCAAACAAAACCATGGTCTCCACCCAAAATAGACCTTCTGGTGCTCTCTCGATCATACGCCTAAACATCTGCAGTCTCCTCCCCAAGTTTGACTCACTCCAAGCCTTTGTAACCCTACACAACCCTGCTATCCTGGCAGTCATTAAAACCTGGCTCACCCCCTCGGTACCGGACCACGCAATCACCCTCCCAGGCTACAATGTTTTTTGACTGGATCGGACATCAAGAAGAGGTGGAGGTTGTGCACTATACCTGAAAGACACACTCCTGGGCACCCCATTGATACTGCCCTCCCGGCCACCTGGGCACAGATTCTTCCCATTAGAATCCTTCTAGGGGCTCACAAAAAGGCTCTCTCAATAGTTACTGTGTATATTCCTCCTAGAGAGCAAGGACCGGGACTGTCCGCGGTACTGGACCTTGTCAAGTCACAACCACCTGACTCTGAAACCATCCTGCTTGGAGACTTTAATATCAACTGGCTTGTAGCCGAGGCCGGGGCTATCAGAGACTCTGTCATATCGCCAATCTTACACAGGTGCTAGACTCCTCTGAGAAAGAACTACAAAACAGGGACCAGCACCCTCCTGGATTGGATCCTGACCATTCACCCCACCAGAATCACGAACCACACTATCCTTCCTGACTCACTAAGTGACCATTCCTAGGTTTGCTGTACCTGGTCCAATAAATTTTGTAACCCCCTTTAAAATGCTCTACAGCAGCTCTACATCATGGTCGGTTACCACTCCTCAAATCCACCTTCTCCATCAGGACTGGATGCCTGTTCTCAGGGCAACTGACACCAACTCCGCTCTGGACCACTTCATACACATATTTAATGAAGCCTGCAACCAATTTGCTGCCCTAAAGAAGCACAAAGTTAAATCTCTGCAACCCCTAGCTATCAAGCGACCTCCTTATGAAGCTGAAATCTAGGGACAACCTGTGGAAACTGGCCAGATCTACCGGTAGACAAGTTGACATCCAGAACTATAAACGTGCACGTAACGACTGCACTAAATCCATTCGGCTACAGAAGTCCGACTACTACAAGAAAGCCCTCACTGACACTTGGGGAAACGGGAGAGAGTTCTAGAACAACATAAAAGAAGTCACGGGGATGCAACCCAAAACATCACCGGCCATGATCAAGGTAAACGGGAGCACATTACTTGATCCAAAAAGCATTGCTGACACTTTCAACGAGGCATTCACCGACCTTACCAGTGTGCTTCCCCCTGATTTCTTCAAAGATGAGGACCCCCCACATCCCACAGCCACACCCTCCCTGCCAAACACCCTCCCTTCTACTTTAAGGCAATAAAGGTGCATGATGTTCGTAAGTACGTCACCAAAGCTCTATGCAAATCCAGAACCAGCAGCGACTCACTCAACCTCAAGCTTCTATCCCTCACACTAGAAGAAGTCTTAGGGCCTCTCACCAGGATCTTTAATCTCTCACTCTCCCTCAGCCAGTTCCCGGACAAATGGAAATCAGCCACTGTCACCCCAGTCCATAAAAGTGGTGATAAGACTATACACGGCAATTATCGCCCAATCTCTATTCTACCTCCTCTCTCAAAGGCATTGGAACGTATAGTTGCTGAACAACTCACTGACTACCTGGACAAATAAAATATTCTCTGCCAGCAGCAACATGGCTTCAGAAAAGGCCATAGTACCGCATCCGCCCTCCTGGAATTCACAGGTGCTATCCACAGCTCCCTGGACAATGGTAAACCTACTGGAGCTATCTATATTGACCTCACAAAGGCCTTTGATACTGTACACCACCGCCTTCTACTTGGCCAGCTTCAGTCCTCTGGTCTCTCTCCGCTGATTCAGTCACTTGGTTCAAAAGCTACCTTGAAAATCGATCCCAACGCGTAAAGATCGCAGATGTGTTCTCCGATGCCAAACCTGTCAACTCTGGTGTCCCTCAGGACTCTATCCTTAGCCCTCCTCTTCAGCCTGTTCATCAACACCCTTCGGACTCCTGCACTGAACAAATGATACTCTCGCTGACGATCCGGTAATTCTTGCATCCCATCAGAACACAAATCAGCTGAAAAAAAAGTCTCCAGCAGGGTTTTATACAGTTGAGAATTGGTTCATAAGGCATAAACTGATCCTTAACCAGAAAAAACCAAAACCATGATTTTCAGCAGCACCCACGATAAGTATAAGGATCGCACCTCACCGTAAACACCACATGGTGACCCTCTGGAACAGGTCCAATCATTTAAATACCTTGGGATCACCCTTGACTCACACCTCTCCTATGTTGATCACATAAATAATGTTGCCAGAGCTGCAAACTCCAGACTAGGCATGCTTTTCCGACACAGACGACACCTTACCCCTGAAGCACTGGGTGCTGCCGTCCAGAGCTCCATCATTACCGCCATTGATTACGGCCTTATAATCCATGGCTCTGCTACTGCTACTGCGCTCAAACGTGTAACTACCTCTCTCAACAAAGCTTGTTGGCTCATCACAGGCGCTCAACGCCTTACTCACACCTGTGACCTTTATACCCAAACCAGCTGGCTGCACTTAGAAAACTGAATAAAATATCAAACCTGCATGATGGCAAAGAAAATTTTGATGGGCCTTGCACCTCCTGGAGTCTGTTCCCTCCTACGACCCAGAAACTGCAGCCGCAACACCAGGGGGACTAAGCCACAGCTACTCCAAATTCCCCGCTGCCGTATTACACAAGGTCAAAGATCCTTTGCCTTTAGAGCTTCGAGCTGGATGAATGGACTCCCTAGTGATATTACCACCACCACCGTGCTTGGCTCCTTCAAATCCAGCCTCCGTAAGTCTCTCATTGCCTCGAGTGCCTGTGACTGCCATTGATCATAACTGAATCATCCATCACATCTGCCAGTCTGACCGTATGCAAACCCCTACCGCTGGGTGATGGCCACTATCCTTAACTCTTGCTAATGTCTGGGCACCCTCTGCTAATCTCTGTTTCTTTGACAATGCCTTCCAGGCAGCACCCCCCACCTCAACCCTCTTCTAACTACAGCTCTGTCCCTAACTACACCTCTGTGCCCCACCCTCACCCCTCCCTCACTCTCTCATCTCCTGCCCTTCCTCTCTACCTTTGTCAACCCTAGTTCTACTTTGTGTATGTATAGATAAGTGATTGATTTGTCATAATGTCATCCTTGTTGTCGTGTTGTACCATATGACTTAGAACCTTTGTAAAAGAGCCGTGGCTCAAAGGTATTTGTAATCCTAGACTGAAATAAATAAATAAATAAATAATAAGTATTGTGTATCTGTGTGTTTAATGTCTGTATATGTATATATCTGTTGATATGACCGTCTGTGTTGTTTATGTATGTGTTTGATATGTTTGTGTTTATGTATATAACTGTGATATGACTGTCTGTGTTAGGTATGGGTTTGATGGTGTACTGACGGCACAGCAATGGGAAT
This sequence comes from Neoceratodus forsteri, assembly GCA_016271365.2. Classification (NCBI taxonomy): domain Eukaryota; kingdom Metazoa; phylum Chordata; order Ceratodontiformes; family Ceratodontidae; genus Neoceratodus; species Neoceratodus forsteri. Next base: position 209,190,654 of record JADMNL010000029.1, on the reverse strand, counting down.
ACCACAAAGACCATCACAGTGACATTTGTGGCAGTTCACTGTGATGGTCTCCATGTATTCCCACAGTGTTGCCGCCGGGGTTTTTGTCCCCCTCCCCGAACTAACTCTGACTGGAGTTAGTAATCCTTAGTGTGGGGGGTGCGAGGGGGCAGAGCCCCCCACAGAAAACACTTGTTTCCCCAGTGACAGCACAACACTAGTTGGCGGTGTTGTGCTGTCGCTGTGCCTACGGTCAACAAATTTCTTGTCGCTGCGGCATAGTGGAACCGGGTTTGATATGTATGTGTGTGTATGTATATATCTGTTGATATGACTGTCTGTTATGCATGGGTTTGATATGTATGTGTGTATGTATATATCTGTTGATTTGACTGTCTGTTATGCATGGGTTTGATATGTTTGTGTTTACATATATATCTGTCAGTATGACTGTGTTGTTTAGGTATAGGTATGACATGTTTATGTATATATCTGTCGATATGACTGTCTGTGTTGTTTATGTATGGGTTTGATATGTTTGTCTTGTGTATACATGTATACTTTTTTGTGTTTAATTTTAATGTTATATGTAACAGTGTAATTAATTATACATGTAAATAGTGCTCTCCAAGTCCAGAGAGTTAAATGCTGTTGAACAATAAAGATTTTTACTATTACTTTTTATGTCCGTATATGTGTCCATATATGTGTGTACAGTATGTGTTGTGTGTTTCTGTTTGTACATATGTATTTTGTATTGTGTGCTCATGTATAGCAGTCAATATGACTATCTAGTGTATGTTTTTGTTTAATATGTCCGCATATGTGTATGTTTATTTATTTATTTGAGCAGCAGTTTGAAAACCTTTGAGCCAGAGGCTCATTTACAAAGGTACCTTGTCACAAAAGACACAACACAGCACAACAGTATGTTACAACAATAATGAATACAACAATGGGGGAATACAACAAGTTGGTACAAACAGGAATGATGCATACAATAAGATTGTTAGGCAGTCTATAAGCAGCTAAACAGGTGGCTTTGTCATAACGATTGAGCAAGGCTAAAACTAGTAACAATTACAGCTTTGAGTATTAAGTAGGTGATTCCGTAGGGACATTTTGAAACAGGATATCGATGGGGCATCAGAGATAGAAGGGGGCAGTGTGTTGAACCAGGATGGGGCTCTGTAGCAGTAGGCTCTTTGACCGTGTGAGGTCCTGGCCCTGGGAATAGATAGGGTGGTTTTGCCAGAGGTACGAGTATGAACCTGTGGTTTTGCAAGGTGGATGGTGGCTGTCAGACCCGGTGGGGATAGCCCAAGGAGAGTTTTTTTTGTTATGATACAGGTCTGATATCTACTGCGTTCATCCAGGTCAAGCAGCATGGCTTTTGCATATAGCTGACAAGTGTGCGTTAACCTAGGGGCCCCAGAAATTAGCCTGCAGGCCTTGTTTAGAATAGTGTGAATTTTGTTGAGAGCGGTCTGATCAGCAGCACCATACACTGGCAGCCCATAATCCACTAGTAACAGTATGGATGATGTGACTGCGAGTCGGAGGACCTCGGGGGAGACAGTTTTTATCCGTTTGTAAGATGCTAGTCGGGATATTTGCAGCTGTGGCAAGAGCTGATATGTGGCCATGGAAGGAGAGTGGGGTCAAAATGGATCCCAAGGTACTTATAGGAGTAGACTTGCTCGGCGGGAACTTGGAGCTAGAGTATGTGAAGTTTGAAGTTGCTGGACTTGTTTTGTGGGTGGGAAGATCATGGCTTTGGTTTTGAGATTTATCACCAGTCTATGTTCCTTGAACCAACCCTCAGCTTCATTATAGGATCTTTGCAGGAGTCCTGGAAGCGATAGGGTTCGATCAGTGGCAAGATAATGGCGTCATCTGCATACAATAACATATTTCCACTACAGGAACCTGGTAGCGTGTTAGGTATAGGGAGAAGAGTAAGGGTCAAGAATGGAGCCTGGGGAACACCAGAGCGGATGGGACAGATGTCGGAGTGAGTCCCGCTAATTTTAACAAGCTGTGAGTGGGCTGACAGATAGCTGGCGCACCAGAAGACAGGCCCAGTGGCAAAACCAGAGTGACTGAGGGCATCCAGAAGGAGGGGATGGGAGACGGTGTTGAATGCTTTTGATAGGTCTATGAACACAGCACCAGCCAGAGAGCCCACATCTAGGGAGGAGTGGAGAAAATTGGAAAACTCTAGGAGAGCAGTACTGGTACTATGGCCAGCATGGAAACCGTGCTGTTCAGGGCAGAGAGTGTTGTAGTTGGTGAGGTAGTCAGTAATTTGAGAGGCCACCACTTTTTCCAGGGCTTTGGAAAGCGGAGAGAGAATGGAGATAGGCCGGTAGTTTCTGGCCAAGGACCTGTCTCCACCTTTAAGAATGGGTGTGACTGTGGCGATTTTCCAGACTGACGGAAGTTGCCCCAGGCAGAGAGATCTATTGAGGAGGCTGGTGATCGGGTTAAGGACCAGATCTAAAACCTGTCGAAGGATACATGGATCCAAGGTGTCACTGCCTGTGCTATTACTCCTAAGGGCATTGACTAGGTGAGCTCTGAGTTCTTGGGCAGAGACTCGCGGCGAAGGTGAAAATACCAGGCGTGTAATGACTGGGGCAGGCATGGGGGAGGGGAGGGTTGAAAAATCATTAGGGAGGATAGGGCTAAGATCCGTGAAGGAGGTATTGAGGTAGTTAGCTATAAGGGCTGGGTCAGAGGAGAGAGTCCCATTGATATTGATCTGGGAGTGTGTGCTCCCATTTAACTGTTTGATATTATCCCAGAAGGTTCTAGCATTCCCCCAGGAGGAGGTAAGCAAGGACTGATAGTGATCAGCCTTGGCCTTTCTGATAGCCCAGGTGCACTTATTTCTGACAGCAGCATACACCTGCCTATCGCTGGGCCGGCCAGTTTCAGTAGCACGGTGCCATAAATTATCCCTGTGTTTGAGTTGTTGGATCAGGGCTGGGGTTACCAGGAGCATTTGCACTTTGGAATGGCGGGCTGTCAGTGGAGCGAAGATATCGCAGGCTTTATTGAACGTTTGGATAAAGAAGGTTAGAGCCGTATCAATGTTTGAGTATGTCTGTATGCATCGTGTACAGGGAAAATACTTTGTGTGTGCATGTGTCTGTTTTATGTATGTGTCCATGGTACGTGTGTAATTTTGTGTATATAAGTATCTTTCTGGTAGACAGTAGTAGTAGTCCAGAAACGATCATTAATCTATCAAGAACAGCATGTCACTCTCCTTTGTAAAAGCGTCTGGCAAACCGGGTACTATATAAAGGAGCGAGTTGTTGTGGAGAAGGCCTCGGTAGGATCCAGTGAATATAACAGCCAAAGAGCAGTCATCCTTAATTTTTTTTGTGCGGAGGGAGCTGCTGAAGTCTTATGCCAAGTCACCGCAGTGTCACCGACTGCTGAGCTGTCAAACTGAATCTTTAGGAAGCAGGCAGCACAGATTGGCATTTTGCTGCTTTGTAAAAAGATTAGCCTTGCCTATGTGATCCTGACACCTAGTCTGGCAGTCAGCCTACTTAAATAGCCTCAGTTATCTGAGAGCTCCCCTCTGCCCCCCCCCCCTCATGTTTACATCATAGAAGGGGCTGCTTTCACAGAGAAAGATAAGACCGTATTCTATAAATGAATTTGAAGTACAGTGCTGAGCTCATAGAGACAATATGTGGGTGTTGGGTAGTGAGGGTCATCTCACTCCCCACCCCCATTTCAACAGAGAAATTCAGTTCCAGAGAGGTTATTTATGATGCAGACTTTCCCATTCATTCTCTTGTACACGCTGTCATAGTGAGGATGGATGGAGTTTAAAATAGTCTATACTCTGCACTGCAGCCTCAGAATGCTTGAGCCACTGTCGTGTCGGACAGTCTCAGAGAACAGCACTGATCGGAGATACCATACTCTGCAGACTGGATGTGACAGTCCAGGAAGCTGTGTAACAGCACATTTCACATTGAGAATGGAAGCTGCAGCTTCCTGTATTTCAGGGCCTGGGTATGCAAACCCAGTGTCCCCTTCTCCATAAACTGTCTAGAACACCCTATTCCCTAAACTACCTAGAACACCTGAGACATTCTGTACTTTCCAGATCTCACAGTTTTTAAAGTGTTACCCTGATTTTACCCATTTTTTAACACCACCACCACCACCCCCACTCGCATGCTTCAACATCATTCCAATTCCTCAGGATCCTAATAAAGCAACTCGAATATCTATCTATCCTCAGAATCAAAGAACAGAAAAGTGCATGCTAGGATAGTACATTTTGGGATCGGAGTGTCCTCCAATGGATATTCTCACTTTTCGTCTCCGGATACAAGCTCCAACTGACCAAGATAGGATTTTGTAGGATCCTGGATCCCCAGTTGTATTTTGGGGGGTCTGAGGTTTGGATGGTGGGATCCGAGGGTCAGATATTTGGACCCTTCCTCTGGTAGCTGGGCTTGGATGGGATCCCACCATCAGATCCCATTGGATCCTGTGGTTCCGATTAGATCCATACATGGGATCCAGCGTGATCGAATCCATGACCAGATGCCATCAATATCCGATGGTGTCTGAAATCCCAAAAAAAGGGATGATATCTGGGGGTATCCAACTTCGGTAAATGCTATCCTGTTCCTTTTGTCTCTAGTGATTTTAGTGTTGCATATTAAAGCTATGTCAGTGGTTAAGTAGGCTGCATGCATGAATCTGGAGCCGGAAGATCAGAAAGTCATGGGTTCTAGTCCTGCACCAAGAACTTGGGTTAATACTCAATACTGACAATGTAAAAGAACAATAAGCATCTACAGTATATAGTGCTTTTTATGCAAATTGTATCCCAAAGTGCTTTACAAGCAATGAGAGACTGCTAGTGAAGTGACTGCAGACTTGTAGTGACAGTCTTTTCGAACATCAACACCCACACATGGCCTTGGACGACTGCATGAACTGGTTCTATGGGAAGGGAAATGTTGGCCAGGGCATTGGGGAAAATCCCCTACTCTTGCAAAAAGTGCCTTGGGTTCTTTTATTGTTTTTATTGTTTTTAGTAATATTGTTTATGTGATGTACAGGCGCCTTGGTTCTAGAAGGCGCCTTTATAAATAAAATATTGATTGATTGATTAATTTTATTTCCACCTGGACGTCCACAAGGACACCACCAGAGATGGACAGAGGAACCTTGGTTTATTGGCCGGTGGCATGGAGAGCTAAAGCACTGGTGCCTTATCTTCTGCCATGCAGCGACCCATGTTAAGTAGTGCGAGTGGGTTGCTGGGGTTAGCAGGGAAGGGAGAGGGTTGAGCATCCAGAGGACTGCTCTCCTTTTCCGTGGTGGGAGGCTTGGTGTTCCCACCGGGCGACTGTCCCTGGGTGGAGGCCTGAGGGTGGTGCGGGACAGAAGATGCCCAAAAAGGGAAGGTGCTGTGGGACTTATGCAGAGTGCATGCACCTTCATGTGCATACGCTGATGCATGCACCCCAGCAACAGGGGGGAAATGGGGGCATCTGGCAGGCTATATGATGCCCTGGGAAGGGCGGATCGGACCCCCTCATAGAAAGAGTAGCCGGAGCCTGCCTGCCAGCCCCCCATGGGAAAAAAGCTCTATAGAAAAGGAGAACCTCAGTTTAATATCTCGTCTGAAGGGTGGCACACCCCTGCAGCGCATCCTCCCATTAGTACCGCACTTGGGGGCCAGCGTTTATGGTATGAGCCCAATCCTCGTGTGGGACAAGTGTGTAGTGCAGCACGAGGAGGGTGGGTGCTTGGGACAAGGCATTCAATGGGGCATTACTGCTTATATTGATGTGCTACCTGCTTGTTCATAACCTAGAAAGTGAAATGGCCCCTAGGCCCACTGCACGCAGTGGGAGCACTGCAAGCCACTACGGAGGACTGTTCCCATCTAGATGTGATTAGACTGGAGGCATATTCTCCCCTTACAGTGCATGTGCCCATCCTGTTTTTTAGTGGCCATACTGAATACTAAATTATAAAAATAGATTATGAAAAACATGTAACCTTGTTGGTCAATTTTTGGTTTTTTATTCTTTGGTAACCAGGTTAGACCCACTAGGCACAAGTGCCTGTTTTCAGGGGTGATCCAGGAACACTGGGGAGGTTAACTGACTTGCTCAGGGTCACACAGTATGCAAGTGGAGGTTTCGGGAATCAAACTCTGGTCTACTGGATGTACCACGCTCATTCGCAACTAGGACTATACTGCCAGCCTCATGTCACGTGACCGTGAATAAATCCTGCAACCAGCAGAGATCCTGATGATCAAATGTTTACTTTCTTTGAACCTAATTTGTTGTTTTTCTTATTTTTTATACAGATTCATTTTATAATCGCAATAATGCACTTCAGGGTGTGTGTAGTAGTGGGATTTACCCACTTCTTGTGCGGTTAAATTCACTCGACTGCACCTAGCCACAACCACACAAGGTGCGAGTAATTCGCACAACAACATGCACCCTGTGGTGCGTTATTGCTCAAATATTCTGTGGTCTGAACATGAACATTTTTGCATGATATTTTTGGGCGATCACAAAAGGCGATAAGACTGAGGTTTTCTTATTGATATACTGTACAACGAAAATAATAATATTTATTATTTGTTTTATTTCAAAAGTTTTGCCAGGAGTGGCACATGAAGCTGCAAGAGCTTGTTTACAGGTGTGTCCTAAGTGGTGGGTTACATAGACCTGATTTTTTTTCACTGCTGGGGAAGTGTTGGCCCATGACATCGGGGAAACTCCCCGACTCATCTTTGATAAGTGCCATGGGATCTCTAACTGCCACTTTGACAGTGAAAAGAGATGGGCAGAAGAGACCTTAGTTTAACTTCTCATCTGAAGGACAGCACCTCCCAATCCTGCACTAGTGTCATTTATGGGCATTACTCCAAGTACCTGGTGTGGGACTAGAACCCACAACCTTCTGATCTTCTGGCCCAGAGGCGAGTGCACTGTCTACTGAGCCATTGACACTGAGAACTAAAAAGTAACAAAAAAAAGGGCAAAAACCCACAGGAGCTCGGTTCCCCTTCCTTTTCAAAAATTCTAAACAGAAAAGAGAAGTCAGAAGAATAAAAACTTAGCTTTCTGGTACCAGAGGGTTGGAGGTTTGAGAGTTATAGTATTTTCCCTTTTTGGGGTATCTTTGCCTTCTATTTTGGCTCAGCCCCTTTCAGTGTACAAATAGAAAGTTGTTTGAATGCAGTGTGATGGCTTTTTTCTTTCTTTTGTTTTTTTTTGGTGAGTGCTGCGGATTGTCATACGGTGCCAGCATTTACATCCCATGCATCTGCGTCCCCTTGTTTTCTACATCTGCTTGGTTATGAAGAAAGACAGGAGGAAAGGAAGGGAAAGTAGAGAAGCCACAGCTTGTGTTTTCTGTTTTGAGGATTGGTAAATCTCAGCTTAGCAGCATAAGCCTCTGCCAATAGAGGAAAAATCTGCCACTCGTACGGCTCTTTAAGAAGCATCACCTTACTAGCCCCCATGCTGCACCTCCGAAGAGGATTTCTGTCATCCTTTGAATGTAATACCAAGATCCTGTCTGCCCATCTCTTGTGTGCTGTCTTGGTGGGAATTAAAGATTACGCCAGTTGGTTAGCATAGTAGCGGGGCTGTTGCTTCTGACCTGGGTGAGTAAACAAGTCCAGGGTATTTAGTGCCGCCCGGAGGAGGGGACTGAGCATCCCATAGGCCACTCTTTTCAAGGAGGTTGGGTAGCAGACTCTACTGCTATACTGCTACCTGGGTGACCTCAGGTGGCGCTGCAGCCAGAGTCACTAGCATGAGAATCTCACTGTGTTTTAGCATGTAGGCGTGCATGTTCCCTAGTGCTCTCCCACCAGTGTCCGAAGGGCTACATGAAACACAAGAGGGCTAACACTGGAAGCACAACAGCATGAAGCGGGCACTCTGTGGCCCCTGCTGACCCTCAAAGTCACCACTTTCCCACAGTTAAAGGACACTTGGGGTGGCTCGATCCTTACCCTCCTGTCACACCAGTTACCAGAGTTCAGTACCTACAGGAATCCATCTTTATCCTCCTGTTCCATCTATTCCTTGAGCACTGTATTTACAGGGCTCGATGTTTACTCTGATGTCCCACCTGTTACCTGACTGCTGTACCTACAGGGCTCGATCTTTACCTTGCTGTTCCAATAGTTACCTGAGTGCTGTACCTACCGGGCTTGATCTTTAACTTCCAGTCCCACCTATCAGCTGAGGGCTGTACCTACAAGGCACGATCTTTACCATCCTGTGTCACCAGTTACCTGAGCACTGTACCTCTAGGGCTCGATCTTTACCATACTGTCCCACCAGTTACCTGAGTGCTGTACCTACAGAGTTTGATCGTTACCCTCCTGTCTCACCTGTTACCTGAGTGCTATGTCTAAAAGGCTCAATCTTTACCCTCCTGTCCTACCTGTTACCTGAGTGCTATGTCTACAAGGCTCAATCTTTACCTTCCTGTCCCACCTGTTACCTGAGTGCTATGCCCACAAGGGAAGGGAAGGGAACATTTTGTTTAACCAGGAGTAGCACACTAAGCTGAAGCTTGTTTCCAGACGCAACCTGGGAGAACAAGGAAGTTAAGTGACTTGCTCAGGATCACACAGCATGCACCTAGGCGGCTGTGGGATTCAAACCCAGGTCTCCAGATCTGCAGCTCAGAGCCTCAATCTTTACCCTCCTGTCTCACCTGTTACCTGAGTGCTATGCCTACAAGGCTCGATCTTTACCCTCCTGTCCCACCAGTGACATGAGTGCTGTACCTACAGGGCTCAGTCCTTTCACTCTAGTTTCACCCATTACCTGAGTGCTCTACCTACCGAACTTGATCCTTTCCCTCTTGTCACACCAGTTACCTGAGTGCTAGCTGCGGGGCTTAGTCTTTACCCTCCTGTTCCACCAGTTACCTGAGTGCTGTCCCTACAAGGGTGAATCTTTCCCCTCCTGTCCTCCAGTTACCTGAGAACTGCAACTGCAGGCCTCAGTTCTTTCCCTCTTTGTCCCACCTGTTACCCGAGTGCTGTACTACAGGGCTCACCTTTCCCCTCCTCTCTCTCTCCAGTTATCTGAGTGCCGTAACTGCAGTTCAGGGCTCCATTTTTACCCTTCTAATTGAAATGGCTGCTTTAGCTGCTGCTGCTGCTACACTGAGTTCCTGCTGATAAAGTGGTTGTTGAAGGCAGATAATATAAACTCTGCTGAAACCCCCTCTTTTCCCTGGCTATTAGTTGTTCTGCAGTTCCTCTTTGGTTTTGCATTGCATTGTATAAAATAATGAAATCCTTCATGAATTATTAAAACAAATAACGAAGCAACCTGGGTTGCTTGAACTAACATACTGGGCATAAATGCTCCTTTGTGAGAAAAGAATAAAATACCGTGAATCTGTTTCAATCTCAGCTAATGCATCAGTGAGGAATTATTTACATATGGTCTTCTAGAAAGCAAAGTAGCGCCGGGCTATATCACGGATGGCGGTTCTGAATGTTGCCCACAAATCTTGGGATGCCTCGTGTCTTCCCTAGAGGGCATGGCGCATGATCTGACAGGTAGCATCCTGGGAGATGTAGTTATGGGGACTCTGAATGGAATACCTTCACTGTTCCATCGGGTCCAAGTTATTGCAAGAGTCGCTAACGAAACGTAGATTGCTCTGTGAAGTTATAAAGCCGACGCTTTCCAAGATGTTGATTTGTGCCAATAAGCGAGCGTTGTTTAGGTTTACAGCAAACATTATCTCCCCCGAGTAGAGCCCATAAAGTATTCAGCTGGCAATGCTGTCACTTTAAATGCACTTTACCCCCCACAAGAACAATGATTGCTTTGTGAGCAAAAAGTGAAATTACTCAGAGGTGAAGAGCTGATTTCTCAGTCACTGTGTTGTATTTCTTTCAATTAAATTATTTATTATACATAGCAACATAGTAATGTAAGGTTTGAAGGACACTAGGTCCATCAGGTCTTCCCCCCACACATCATAAGCAGCCAAGAAATAAGCATGCTGTGTAAACTGGTACTAAATTATAAAGATTTCTCACCCCTGCTACTACCCACTGTACCCACTGATTCCCTTGGTAAGCAGAAATGTATCCAGGCTTACCTGAAGGCCTGTACTCACTTTATGTCTAGCTGTCTCCGCTGATAGGCTGGTTCATAGGTTTACCACCCTCTGGGAGAGAATGCATTCTGACATTACCGTGAATTTACCACCTTTGAGCTTCAGGGTGTGTTCCTGGGTCCTGCTGGAGTAAACATTTCAGTCTACTTAAACTCATCCATAGCCTTCAGTATACTGAAGGCCATGACTCCATCTCATTTCTACTACTGCATTATAACAACTGGCCATCAATTTTTTCCTCCGGTCCCTGCCCATTTACCAGCTCCTCCAGCCCCATCACTTGGCATCTTGTGGGCTTGCTTTCCAACTCCATCCTCCACATACCATCTCCCTACCTGGGGGCTATGGGCTAAGAGGTGGCGGGGTCTTGCCCTGTACCCACCAGAGCAGATCCCAGATGGAGGAGTGCTACATCATTGGTGCGGGACCTGCAGGGAGCCAGTAGTCATTCTGCCCGGGCCCTTTTTCCTAGGTTTTCTGGGTCCCTCCCTCTCGGGTGCTGGCATTGGCGGTGCACATGCACACACACGTGACCGTGTGAGGTGCACAGCACCCACCTATGTCCAACCCTCCCACTAGCTGCTCCTGACTGCTCTACCACCTGTGGTCACCTAGGTGGCAGTGGGACACCAGAGCCAGCAGTTCGATCCTCCTCCCCCCGGCCAGTCCCCCAGTGCCCCACGCTCGTTCCCTAACGCAGGTTGCCTGCATCATGAGTGGTAACGTTACCAATGTGCCAACAGGCCGGCTTGGCCATCAGTTTTTTCTATAGAGATGGCCAGTTACTGTTTGTTGTAATAACCGGCTGCTTATTATGGCATTCACACACACAGACAAAACTGTGCACTGTCTCGAGACACTCTCAAGCACCTGTTGTTTCTGAAAAGCATGCTGAAAACACTCCTTCTCAAAGTCATTTCTGAATTCTTAGCAGTGTAACTCTGCATTTAAATGCCTACATTTGTAAAAACAAGATTAATTTACCTTTTAAAAGCTCCATTTATCACCCTTGCTCTTTCCGACTTCAGCAGCATCTGTACTGTTTATAACCTTCTGAAAGACCCTGTGACTCTTCAAAAATCGCCATGGCAACTTGATTGTAAAGCCAAAAACTGACTTCTCTAATGCACTAAATTTAAAGTTTATCTTGTTCAATTTAGTTTATAAAATGAGATTTTATAAACATTAGCACAGTACTCACCCCATATGGAACTTCCCGTATGCATTTAAAGCACTTATCACCCTCACCCCTATCTGCCGTCACTGCTGTACTCTATATTGTAAGGTATTTACTGCCCTCTTCTACAGAAACTGTACACTGTCCTTATAACTCCATATTATATGTACTACACTGTTGTGCTGTACTCATCAATGTAATATACCTCCTGTATTAGATGTACTGTACCGTACTGCAGTATTAGATGTACTGCTGTATTAGATGTACTGTACCGTACTGCGGTATTAGATGTACTACTGTATTAGATGTACTGTACCGTACTGTGGTATTAGATGTACTACTGTATTAGATGTACTGTACTGCGGTATTAGATGTACTGCTGTATTAGACGTACTGTACCGTACTGCGGTATTAGATGTACTGCTGTATTAGACGTACTGTACCGTACTGCGGTATTAGATGTACTGCTGTATTAGACATACTGTACCGTACTGCAGTATTAGATGTACTACTGTATTAGACGTACTGTACCGTACTGCGGTATTAGATGTACTACTGTGTTAGATGTACTGCTGTACTAGACGTACTGTACCGTACTGCGGTATTAGATGTACCGCTGTACTAGACGTACTGTACCATACTGCGGTATTAGATGTACCGCTGTATTAGACGTACTGTACCATACTGCGGTATTAGATGTACCGCTGTATTAGACGTACCGCTGTATTAGACGTACTGCGGTATTAGATGTACCGCTGTATTAGACGTACTGTACCGTACTGCGGTATTAGATGTACTACTTATTTATTAGATGTACCGTACTGCAGTATTAGATGTACTACTCTATTAGATGTACTACTGTATTAGATTACTGTACCGTACTGCGGTATTAGATGTACTACTGTAATAGATGTACTGTACCGTATTGCGGTATTAAATGTACTACTGTATTAGATGTACCGTACTGCGTATTAGATGTACTACTGTATTAGATGTACTGTAATCAGATTGCGGCATTAGATGTACTTTGCTGTATTAGATGTACCGTACCGTACTGGCGGTATTAGATGTACTGCTGTATTAGATGTACTGTACCGTACTGTGGTATTAGATGTACTGCTGTATTAGATGTACTGTACTGCTGTATTAGATGTACTACTGTAATAGATGTACTGTACTAGTACTGCGGTATTAGATATACTACTGTATTAGATGTACTGTACCGTACTGCTGTATTAGATGTACTGTACCGTACTGCGGTATTAGATGTACTACTGTATTAGATGTACTACTGTATTAGATGTACTGTACCGTACTGCGGTATTAGATGTACTACAGTATTAGATGTACTGTACCTTACTGCGGTATTAGATGTACTGCTATATTAGATGTACTGTACCGTACTGCAGTATTAGATGTACTGTACCGTACTGCGGTATTAGATGTACTACTGTAATAGATGTACTGTACCGTACTGCAGTATTAGATGTACTGCTGTATTAGATGTACGGTACCATACTGCGGTATTAGATGTACTGCTGTATTAGATGTACTGTACCGTACTGCAGTATTAGATGTACTACTGTATTAGATGTACTGTTGTATTAGATGTACGGTACCGTACTGCGGTATTGGATGTACTACTGTATTAGATGTACTGTACCGTACTGCTGTATTCACTAATGTCATGTACCTCCTGCCCTCTTCCGCAAAAACTGTGAAACTGCATACTGTCCTTGTAATCCTGTACAATCTGTCTGACACTGTACTACCTGACTGTATGTTCAAAATTATATGTAACAAACTCCGGGTCGCCCCTGAAAAAGGGACCCTCGGGGCCCAGTGGACTTACCCGGTTAACAAAATTTAATAAATAAATTAATTTAACTTGTTTGGCACAAAAAAAAAAAAGTTCTCTCTTCTGCCTGTCAGAAGCACTATTTGCAACATGTTGAAATTGAAAAAAATCCTTTTAAGCGGAGTATCTTTTTCAGACTTAATGTAGTTTTGCTATATTTAAATATTGTGGGTTTTATACTGAGTTTCAAGGTACTTTCAAAAATGGCATTTTTGGGGGGAGGGAGTTTAAACAGAACACAAACAGTGAGGAAAAATAGTGATGGGCAGAAAATAAAGCATGGTGTGGTGTGGTTACTCAAATATAATTAATGGCTTCCGTTTTTTTCAATGTAAAAATCCGTGTGTTAAATACCTTAACACCTGAGTAGGTGTTACGGCATTCACGCGCTCTCTTCCCTTACGAATGCGCTCAAGACACTGAACAAACACAGCTCGAGCTTAAAACGCTCAGTTTCTCTTCTCACACTACTGACCACAAAAATCTCGGGCTGCTTCTTCAGCGGGTCGGGAGGCGGGAGGTATTCTCACAGTGGGAGGGAGTAAAAGGGAAGTTGGCGATGTGAGGGACAGCCATACGGGTGCGATGCGACTCTTCAGTGCTGCCGACGGGGGACCGAGTTTAAACTAAACCTCTAAAAGAAAAAAACATTGCCCTTCAATTATAAATAACAAAATATGGGGTGCGGTGTGTTTTACTTGAATTTCACACACTCCCTCGTTGTTAGATAGCTAATAAACCCCTGGGCTTAAGCCCTCAGGGGGTTTATATTGCTCTCAACAACTCAGGGTGTGAAAATTCTCATAACACACTGTACCCCATACTTTATCCTATATATAATTTGTTTTTGTAAAGCTTATTACTGTGCCTGCAATTCATCCTACCTTACATTTACTGGAATTCCTATTGATATTGTAATGTTGTTTACTTTGTAATCTTCCAACTCGTACCTGAAAATAGGTATTTATTTGCCTAATGTACCTACCTACCAAGAGGGAGGGAGGGAAGGAAGGAAGGAAGGAAGGCAGGCAGGCAGGAAGGAAGGATGGAAAGGAGGGAGGGAAGGAAGGAAGGAAGGAAGGAAGGAAGGAAGGCAGGCAGGCAGGCAAGGGAGGGAGGGAGGGAAGGCAGGCAGGCAGGCAGGAAGGAAGGAAGGAAGGAAGGAAGGAAAGAAACAAATAGCCCCAGGAAGAGACAGACCCTGCCCCCAACACACACATGCTCATGCTCTTTCGACGTGTGTCTGAAAAGGCACTGCAGCTTGGATGTTTGACTGACCTCTGGCCAATTAGGAGCCTAGAAGTGCTGAGCGGAATGTGGAGTTCCACTGGTGGAATTTCTGCTGGAATTTTGCTGGTTCTTCTGCAGAATTCTGCCTGCTGCTATCCACAGAATAATATTGCATGGAACAGCATTTTTTCCGCAAAAAATCATTCTGCAACCATTTCCACATAAAATATTGAGATCCACAGAATAAAATTCTGTGGAGATGTTGCAGAAATACTCATTGAGCATTTTTCTGCTGTGGAATTCCACCATTCCGTTTCCAGCAAAATTTGGTGGAATGTAAAAAATTCTGTGAACTTCTTTCCACTGGAATTTGAAAATTCCACACTGCACCAGAACCTAGTATACATGCCACCCTGCCATGTGGAGATATTCAGTCCCGAGTTGTGGTTACAGCCCGATACCAGGATATGGTACCCGTTGGGTGGATCACAAAGCAATCTCTGGTGGCAGCTCAGATCTTTCTCTAGCTCTTCGCTGGCCATACTCTGTGTTGATGGCATGCTAGGCTAGCACAAGGAATGCCTCCTTTTCTGTAGCAGGGAATCTTTTCGCAGTCATGCAGGTTGTCAAACACCACGTGCAGTGTGTCACAGCACAGCAGTCAGCAGGTCTGCTCTCTTTAGCAGTGAGGACAGAACTGAAGGGTGTTCACAGCCTCCCTGTTGGTCATAGGAGGAAAACAGCAAGCTGACTGATCCAAAAGCTGTCAGTCAGGACAGGCAGTCCTGGAGGTCTGTTACCTGATGGCGATTTGCGGCTGGAAAGGCATCTGAATTAATTAAGTATATTGGCAGTCTATTGTTCCTGATTGGTTGTCATATTGCAGTCTGACCCCATCACCAGGCAAGGTAGGTCAGATGGCGGCAAACACGGACGCTAGTTTGTATTGCCAAAGGCAGTTTCCACAAAAGTCCTGCATCGCAGAAAATGCAAACTCCAAACAGATATCCACAGGGTAGTTCTCCACACGTGGCTCAGTCGGCACACATTTAGGATGATTTCTGGTGCAGTCATGAACACAGCAACGTCAGATCCATCAGCAGCAGCGAACGCCTTAGATGCTCAAGAAGCAAGTAGGTCTTAAAGACATAGTAATTCATGGGGGGGGGGCTGCATTCACATTTGGCAAAATGAAGAACTTTTAAACCACAGGTTGTTTTTGAAAAAGAAACATTTTAAAAAAATCATGAGTTAAATATTTGCAAAAAAAAAAATTACTAAAATTCAGCCTCCGGGGTTGTGTTTAATAAACCGAAGAGAAGTGGAAGTACAATGAGCTCCATAAGCTGCAAATAATACCACCTGAATGACTAAAATTTGATTTAATTAGACAGAGTTATGAATATTTAAACACTCTGTAAGTGAAGTGGAAATAGCAATTAGTCTGCAAACCAGAGGTATTCCCAAAATATTTAGGGACTGCGTCTTTGTGAAATGCTGTTGTTCCGTGATTAGCAATTTTTCTACATTTTATGATTTTGACTCAGACAGTGATATATTTTTAGTGGACAGTAGTACATCGATACTGTGCATAGATGTTGGCTGATGAGTCATTCGAGGTTCGTTGGCTTGTGGGAGAAGCTGTGACTGTATGCTATGCTGCCGACAAGCATTACAAGCAGAGCTCTGTACAGGCTTGTTTATGCTTACTACAGGTACGCCACCTCTGCCTGCGCACCGCAGTTAGTTTGGCCATTTTGGGCTGTTTTCAGGTGCAGTAAGCACCGGTACAGAGCCTTTCCAGACTTTCTTGTCACTTGTTTTTACTGTTTTCTGCCCAGTTGCTCCATCTGGAATACATCCAATCTAAGGGGGTCTCTGGTGGCTGGAGTCAGACAGGGTATTCTGGCTCAGGAAACCCTGCAGAGGGTGAATGCAGGGGGTTCGGTTCAGAATCAGTTTTAGTCTTGTTTCAATACTGGTTTCACCAGTTTATTGGTTTTATTGGGCGCTCATTCCTGGGTTTCTTCTCCCACAGTCTATACCTCTTCGGAGTAAATTTTTAGAGACCCAGTCTTGTGTTAGTGCATCAGTAAGCTGTACTGGCTGGTTTTACAAAATTTTACTAGCCTTATTAACTTTGGTTTATCTGTAAACCTACTTATACAGGAACATTCTGTATTTCTTAAGCATTTATCGGCTAATTTGATATTTTAGATGGGGATTCTGCTACGGATTACAGTTTTGAAATGAAATTCAATTCTTAAGACAAATGAATAATACATTCCACTGATGTTTATTTATTTGTATACAGTCTAGAATTACAACCCTTTGGTCAGGGACTCATTTACAAAACTCTCGCGTCAGTACGTTTAGTGAGGACATATACAGAGTAAGATACAGTACAGAGACAACAATGGGCTAAACAGACATGGCATCACCAAAGGTAGAAAAGATCTGGCTGGCAGTATAGCCTAGAGGTTAGAGGAACGAGGTGTGAACAAGCTTGGTACATCCAGCAGACCAGACCTGAGTTTGATTCTCACAACCTCCACTTGCATACTGTGTGACTCTGAGCAAGTCACTTAACCACCCAGTGATCCCAGGTCGCCCCTGAAAACAGGCACTTGTGTCTAGTAGGCCTTACCCGGTTACCAAAAGACTAAAAAAAAAAAAGTGTTACAGAGTTTGTTTGCAAAAAAGAAGCCTAAGCCCTATAGAGTAGTTTAATTAGCAGTCACAGTAACTGTTTAACAAGATATGGGTACGCAGCACTGGTTTAAATGTCCCTAGCCTTGGGATTTCGAGGGCAGCATCAGGGAGGGAGTTCATCCAGGATGTGGAAGGTAGTGGTACTAGAGCGTCTTGTGGCCCTTGTTGGCAAACACGTTTGGAGGAGCGATAGACAGCCGGGGGGGGGGCTAATCCTAGTTGTATTTTTTTGGCCAATAGGCAGGTCTGATAGAGAAGTCACCCCAGGAAATTTAGCCAAGATGACTGTTGGTAGAGGTCACAGGTATGTGTGAGGTGATCACAGCCTGTGGCCAGCTGGCAGGCTTTTTTGAGAGTGCGTTTTATGCTGGACAGGGCAGTGTCGGAGGCGGTGCCATATATGATTATGCCATAGTCTACTAGGGGAAGGATGGAGCTAGAGATGGCTAAGCGGAGGGCATCAGGTGGGAGACAGGGCCTATATTTGTACAGGAGGCTGATTCTAGTGTTTATAGCAGAGCAAGTCAATGCTATATGCTCACGGAAAGTAAGGGCCAAGTCTAGAGTGACCCCTAGGTATTTAAAATTGGAAACTGCGTCCAACATGGCACCCTGTGAGTTAAGTTTGGATAATTTGGTCATTCTGTTTTTATGTTGAGGGTGGGCAAATAGCATGACCTTTGTTTTTTTGTAGTTGAGGACAAGTTTGTGGGAGGTAAACCATGATTCTATCTCTGTGAAGGAGCCCTGTAAGGAGTTTTGAAGCTGGGTAGGGTCTGGGTGCTGGCTGACGATCACAGCATCATCTGCGTAAAGAGCAGGTGATCAGTGGGGAGGGAGGAGGGAGCTTAAGTATAGGGAGAAAGGAGGGACCAAGGATGGACCCTTGTGGGTCACCGATCAGACTGGGAGGCTGGCAGAGAAGGTGCTATTTATTTTTACTTGCTGGGTACAGCCATAAAGATAGCTGGAAAACCACTGCAGTTTCTGGGGAGACACCGACAGAGAAGATGGTGTTTATTAGCAGGCTGTGGCTGACGGTATCAAAGGCCTTGGACAGATCAATGTAGACAGATCCAGCCAGGTCTCCCTGGTCAAGTGCTTCATGGAGGAAGGAGGTAAACTCGAGCAGGGCAGTGGTGGTATTGTGCCCTTTTCTGAAACCATGCTGTTGCTTGCACAGTAGGTGGTGTGTGTCCAAATATTCTATAAGTTGATCTGCAGCTATTTTTTCCAGCACTTTTGAGAGGGGAGGAAGTATAGAGATGGGCCTATAGTTACTGGGGGAGGTGCGGTCACCATTTTTGTGAACAGGAGTGATGACCACTTTTTTCCATAGGGTAGGGAACTGTCCAATGCATAGGGACATGTTCAATATTTTTGTTAGGGGGGTAAGGACTGCATCAAGGGTAAAGGAGAGCAACTTGGCATCGAGTGAGTCTCCAATATGTCTTGACTTTCATAGGAACTTGACGAGATATGTGCAAGTGACACTAGGGAGATTGTTTTGAAGTAAAAAGGTGGCGCACTGGGGGGCGGTGGAGAGTGTCCATTAGATGCATTAAAGAAGTCAGATGGGAGGATAGAGCTGAGGTCTGAGAGAGAGTCATTTAAGGCATTAGCTATCTTGTCAGGGTCTTGGGTGGTGACACCGTCACGATAATCATGGAAGGAGGGGGGGGAAGGAGACTTGCCACTAAGTTCCTTCATATTGTCCCAGAACCTCTTCCCAACTCCCCAGGTGGCAGTAAGGTTGGACGGATAGAAAGCTGCCTTAGCCTTGCAGATTGCCCAGGTGCATGTGTTTCGGGCAGCACGGTACAGTTGATGGTCAGAGGAGCGACCAGACTCAATGGCACAGTGCCATAGGTTATCATGAGCCTCCATTTGGTCAAGTAAGGAACGGTTTACCCAAGGGGAGGATTTTATTTTTTCTAGTTGCTTAACAAAAGGGGCAAAGATGTCACAGGCAGCTTGGTAGGAGCTAATGAAGAAGGACAGGGCGGTTTCCACCGACATCTGGTGGTCAAGAGGGGAAAAGTCAAGGTTGAGAAGATGGTTTCAGAGATGTGTCAGGGACCCCTTCTTTAGCTGAGGATGCGGGGAGATCCTTGGGGTGGAGGCTTCCAGCTATTTGACCAACCGCAGATAACGGGAGTGATCGCTGAGTGAGTCAGGGAGGACCTGGATGTCCTGAAGGTGCTCAGGGTGGTTCGTAAGGATGAGATCAATAAGGGAACTAGTGCCCCTGCGGTGATCTAATCAAGTGGGGCTAAGGACCATTTGTGAGAGATTTAGGGCTGCGACTGCATCCCTGATGGGGGATGTGTGGGGGGTAAGCCAGTTTGTGTTGATATCTCCTAGGGCAATGACCTCCGACTTTTTTGGAAGTTGGGCAATGAGATTCAGAATGGATGAGAAAGCCTCCTTTTGGTTGTGAGGGGGTATGTAGACTGACATTAGACAGAGAGATTTACCTGATTTTCCAACTGGTACCCTTAGGGTGAGGGACTGGGCACCTGCAACAGGATTTAAAGCAGGAATCTGGACACCTTGTAGGTGATGTTAAGTTTTAACACTTGAATTAAAAAACATCTTGTCTTTAAAGATATATTTTATCTTGTTTTTCACATGCTCTGATCACGTGACCTGAGGTTCAGACATAAACACCCTAATTGACTGGGTCCTAGCTAGCACACCATCTCAATTCTCTGAACTCAGAGTTCTCCCGGATGTGCTGAGTGACCACTCTCCGATCTCCTTTCTTTGGACCACTAAACTTGCCAAAAGCCCGCCATGCCTCATCAAAAGCAGGGTCCTGCAAAAAGGCAAACTTGGTTCCCTCAAATCGGCTCTGTCTGCCTACAACTGGTCCCCCATACACAAGGCACCTACGCTGGACCAGGCACTCAGCTCTTTCACAGAGTGTTTCAACTCCATCTGTAATATCTATGCTCCATGCACTAAACGGAAAATTCGGGGAGCAGAAAATGGCTGGTTGGATGGTAAGCTCCTCTCTCTCCTAAAAGAAAGGGACAGCTTCCAGGCAAAAGCCTTAGACTCAGGTTGTGCTACGACCTACAATGTCACAAAACCGCTTAGAAATCAGTGCACTAAACTTATCTGGCTTTGGAAGCCAACTCCATAAGACCCAGCTCAACAACGCTGGGGAGATGGAAGAGGTTTTGGGACAACCTCAAGAACACCCTTGTTAAAGACCAGAAGCAGAATCCTACGATGCTCAATATTAACAACGTACCTTCCACAGATCCACTCAGCCATTGCTGATGCCTTTAACCAGGCCTTTACTGACCTGTCCCAGTACTGCCCCCAGACTAACTTCTGCCGTGGAGGACTAAGGTTGCGCCAACCTGACCACAACTAACCACCCAGCCTTCTACTTTAAGAAGGTGATGGCAAAGGAGGCCCAAACGATGGTCAGGAAAGTCCTAGGCAAAACTAGATTGGGGAGTGATGGGCTAGACATGAAGTTACTATCTCTGACCCTTGATGTTCTGATCAAACCCATTACAATGCTATTTAATAAATCCTTGGCCCTAGCTCAATTCCCAGAAGTATGGAAGCAAGCCCTGGTAACTCCAGTGCACAAGAATGGAGATAAGGCACTGGAATCAAACTACAGGCCAATATCTATCTTCTCCCCACTATCCAAAGCTCTGGAAAAAATCGTGGCAAACCAACTCACAGAATACCTCAATAAGTACAATCTGCTCTGCCCAAACCAACATGGTTTCAGGCAAAAACACAGTACCACTATGGCACTGCTGGCATACTCTGACTATGCGCACAAGGCGCTGGATGAAGGCAAATTGGTGGGGTCCATCTTCATTGACCTCATCAAAGCCTTCGACACAGTCAACCACCCTCTACTTGTACTCCAGCTCCAAACACTGGGAGTGGCTCCAAACGCCCTGAATTGGTTCAATGATTACCTATCACACAGGAATCAGTGAGACAAAATCGGGCAGATGTTATCCAGCTCCAGAGATGTACTCCTAGGAGTTCCTCAAGGATCAGTTCTAGGGCCCTTGCTTTTCAGCCTCTTTGTTAATGAATTACCTGCGGCCTGTGACACCAAACTCATCCTGTATGTGGACGATGCCATGCTGCTGAGTAGCAGCACCTCCCAGGCTGCTCTACAAACAGAACTACAGACCTCTTTCAACAAACTCGAGGACTGGTTCTGTAGGCAAAAGCTGCTACTGAACTACAAGAAAACCAAGACCATGCTTCATTCCAGCCACTACAATAAATGCAGGCACACGCCCCTCAAAATCACCATTAACGCTGGTGAGCAGATTGAGCAGGTACAATTGTTTAAGTACCTAGGGGTCACCATTGAGGACTCTCTCATGTATATGAACCATATTGAGTCCCTTGTCAGAGCGGTAAACACAAAGATCGGGGTCCTCTATAGGCATAAGAAATCCCTCACCACAGAAGCACTCTGAATCTCAATCTCCAGCTCTATACTATCCACGATAGACTACGGGCTAGTGGTCTATGGAGCTGCCACAGATACAGCACTCAACAGGGTCCAAATTGCACTAAATAAGGCATGCCGCCTGACCTTGTGTGCAGATCAATACACTCATACTTGCACCCCGTATGAGCGTACAAACCAGCTTAACCTAAAAGGCAGGATCAAATACCAAACTTGTCTCCTGGGAAGAAGGCACTCCTTGGAAAAACCCCACCCTGCGTAGGAAACCTGCTCGAGGCTTCTCTCTCATCCCACATCACCAGAGGGAGGAAGAATGGAGCACTGTCCATCCCATTCCGGCGAACCTCACTTGGGCAGTGTACTTTCTCCAACCGAGCCCCCCTCTGGTTAAATAAACTTCCGTTGAAACTACAAACAAACAGCCTGCCCCAGTTCAAAACAGGCCTCAAACAGCACCTAATGCCTAGCTCAAAATGCACCTGGTTCTCAGGCCCTACTTGAAAGACTAGCCTACACCCTAGGTAGCACCCAGCACGGAAACCTAGAAAACCTGCCCCCATCCCAGGCTAGCCAGGGGCACAAGTAAGCTATTAATCCTCTATACCGCTCTTGGTACTGCCCCTCTCAACCCCCCTCACCCACTTTCTCAACCATAGTCTATCAATGGATTTTGGTGGCCTCCAGGGCTGAGCTACCCAGGGTAACATCTTAGTAATAGCTTGTATCCTCTTACAACAGCTTTGTTTTTCTCCGATTTGTCAAAAATTCTCATGTAACTGCTCTTAAATGACTAATGTGTTGAACCCTGTGACTACTGTTTTTGTGTTTTGTATTATTGTCACCCTGGCGTGGAACCTTTGTAAAGAGCTCATGCTCAAAGGTCTTTTGTGGCATTTGTGGATCCTACCACCCTCAGTTAGATAGTGCTGGTATCTTACTTAGGATCTAACAGAAATCCCACCAAAGATGGATGTAGGATCCGGGATCAGATAGCAATGCATTCTAGGTCAGATCCAGGGATCCTAGGTTAGATAGTTAGGATCCAGGGTCAAATAGTGATGGATCCTAGGTAGGATCAGGGATCCTAGTTTGGATAATTGGTATCAAGCTGGATCTGTTGGTCAGCAACATTTGTTGCCTGGATCCACAGAATCCTAGCGTTTGTAGGATCCATCGTTGGATCCTAGAGCCGGATCTGTGATCAGATAGTACTGCTGTCCTACCACAGCAACTATCTGGCCAAATGACAAATAAATAAATAAAATAAAATGCACATGCTGGCATCTGCTTGGTCTCACCGCCATTTTGTAACACTGAGCTGCCTGCGAAATATAAAGAAGCGAAGTTGTTTCCTTCTTTCATCTAGCTTCTTGCAGGTCGAAGGGGGTGGTGCCTTAGTTTTGTTTTAGTTATTATTTTAATAATCTTTACTTTTGGATATTTTTGGTAGTCAGATACTATCTTTTCACAAGTTTTTTTTTTCTTACAAGGGAGATAATTTTACTGATTTTTTTCAGGCGCCAGGAAGTTATATTGAATGAAGCTCTTGTTTTACCTGATTGGAAAACCTCAGATAGCCTCCAAAGCATTTGTATATCTTTAGTGGCTTGTCTAATAAGGATCTGAAATACCAGCAATGCCATCAACACTGGTAAATTTGGCAATTATTTGATCTGATTTATTCTAAGGGTCACATCAGTATATATTCCTATTTTATTCTTTCAGTTAGCCAGTTTTTGCATTGATTAATTCTGGTTTTGGCACTGTTTGATTATAAGTTTACAGAATTTTAAGACCTCCTAGTTTATTTAAATTAATTACTTCAGCTCCTTTTAATATTCAGTCCTAACATTCTGATTTTCATTGTTATTTATTTACTTCATAAGACACATTTAAGAGCACAGTGTTGTTTCACTTTTACAATTTTAAGTTCCTTTATTTAATGGGACTGATGTTGATTTTTCTCCATTCGACCAGAATAACCCTTCGGAATTTAGGGTCAGACCTCTGTTCTCTAAAGGTGAACACAGGAAAACCCACATCCTAGAGGCTATTCAAAGGTCTTCCATAAAAGTCTTTTGGATTTTGACGTTTGAACACCCTTGGAAGCAAGTCGTTACTAAAAGGGTTTGGAGGTTGAGCCTGCGGCTTCTGGAATGCCATAATTTGGACTGTTGTAAAAATCTTGGATAGTTTTTACTGAATATCTTTCAGACATAGATGTTGCAGGACACAAGCTTTCAGGACCACACAGGTCCCTTCATCAGGTAACAGTGTCAGACTCGTTGGGTAGTGTGATACCTGGTATTGTCCCAACATAGATATTGTACAGAGATGTTACAGGATACAAGCTTTCAGGACCACACACGTCCCTTCATCAGGTAACAGTGTCAGACTCGTTGGGTAGTGTGATACCTGTTATTTGTGTAGATAATTGTACAAGATGTTACAGGACACAAGTTTTCAGGGCCACACCGGTCCCTTCATCAGGTAACAGTGTCAGACTGGTTGGGTGATGTGATACCTGTTACTGTCCCAACATAGATATTGTACATAGATGTTACAGGACACAAGCTTTCAGGGCCACACCGGTCCCTTCATCAGGTGAGAGTGTCAGACTCATTGGGTAGTGGGATATCTGTTATTGTCCCAACATAGATATTGTACATAGATGTTACAGGACACAACCTTTCAGGTTAACACAGGTCCCTTCATCAGGTAACAGTGTCAGACTCGCTGGGTAGTGTGATACCTGATATTGGCCCAACACAGATATTGTACATAGATATTACAGGACACAAGCTTTCAGGGTCTCACAGATTCCTTTGTCAAGTAGCAGTGTCAGACTTGTTGGGTGATGTGATACCTGTTATTGGCCCAACATAAGATATTGTACATAGATGTGACAGGACACAAGCTTTCAGGGCCACACAGGACCCTTCATCAGGTAACAGTGTCAGACCTGTTGGGTAATGTGATACATGTTATTGGCCCAACATAGATATTGTACACAGATGTTACAGGACACAGGTTTTTAGGACCACACAGGTCCCTTCATCAGGTAACAGTGTCAGACTTGTTGGGTAGTGTGATACCTGTTATTGGCCCAACATAGATATTGTACATAGATGTTACAGGACACAAGCTTTCAGGCCACTACGGGACCCTTCATCAGGGAACAGTGTCAGACTCGCTGGGTAGTGTGATACCTGTTATTAGTCCAACATAGATATTGTACATAGATGTTACAGGACTGGCTTTCCAGGACCAGGCCCTTCATCAGGTAACAATATCAGCCTCGTTGGGTACTTGATACTGTTAACCGCAGATATGACAGACACAAGCTGGACAGGTTCATGTCAGGCAACAGTACCGAATCGTGGTAATGTGATACTGTTATTGGTCCAACATAGATACGGCAGATAGTTTACAAGACACAGTCCCCCAGGCCTGCATAGGTCCTTTGCCAGGTAACTAAATGTTACATTCAGCAATAAAATTAAAGCTCTGTCGATGACGTGTAGCCATAATGCTGCTGAAAAGGTTCCTGTTTTTAAAGTCTTGGTTGTTGATTGAACGTTTTACAGATCAGAAGCATGTGACAGGATGGCGTAAGAGCAGGTCAGTACCTGTGAAAGGAGGAGGGCTGGTACTTATATATTTATTCATTTACTCATTCATAGAGATTTTTATCGAATAGGCCTAATGGGGGGCAGGAGAACTCAGTTCCAGGAGTAAAATGAGGAAAGATGGCTCCTTTTTAACATGTAACCCCTAAGGAGTATAGCATATGTGGTTAAGAGCACTGAGCTGCAAATCTAGGGGACTGGGTTTGAATCCTACAGCCACTACGTGCATACTGTGTCACCATGAGCAAGTCACTTAACTTTCCAGTGCTCCCAGAGTTGCACCTGGAAATAAGCCTCAGCTTAATGTGTCTTTCCTAGCCAATAATTGGTAAAATAAATATAATGAGAAAATGTGGCCCCAGACTCTTGTCAGGTATGCTAAAGCCTACATTAAAGGTGGCAGGTTTCCCCGGTGAATGTATTCCATGTCCAGCAATGGGTGGAATATCTCATGGGGTGGGGGCTCCTGTTGATTGTGTCAGGTGTGACACATTTCCCCCTTTCATAGACCAGTCATATAATGCCTGTGCTCCGCGGACTGCACTGGCTACCAATATACTGGTGAATCACCTTCAAGGTCGGTTTGCTGACCTATAAGGCCCTACACCATCAGGGACCTGGCTACCTGAAAGATCTCCTTCGTCCCTACTGTCCCTCCCACTCTCTCTGATCCACTGACAAGGGATTACTAGAGATTCCCAGAGTTCATTTGAAGACCTCTGTGGCCAGATCTTTTGGTTTTATGGCCCCGACCCTGTGGAATTCTCTACCTCGTCAGGTACGAGATTGCCCGACTGCCCAAACCTTTAATGGGGCATTAAAAACGTATCTTTTTAAACATGCATATAATGATTTTTAAATGTTGTACGATTGGATTAATTTTAATGTTTTTAGCTATATTGTTTTTATTATGTCATGTACAGGTGCCTTGGTTTTGGAAAGGCGCCTTTTATAAATAAAGTTTGACTTGACTTGACAAGCACTAGTCAGCGGCGGCAGGCATCTGTCATTCGAGCTGCTATCGGTAATGTGATTGTGTTCTCAGCAAGACTTTTATATTTTTCAGTAAAGTGGTTGCTTGCATCCAGCTGAGCTGTTGCAGCTTTCGGACCTCTCGACTGCACTTTGCACCACACTGATTTGAGTAATGGGCTAGCCACCCTGACATGCAGCAAGCCCGTTTGGCATATGCTCCTGTAATCTGAATTTTTCTGTGGCACGCACTGTATACACATGGTTTAATAATATAACACCACCCTACCAGGGGGCTTCACACCAAACAAAGGTAATGTCACACCTTCTGTCACACTCTACCACATTTTAGAGCAAGTCAGACTAACAAGGCTTCGACGGAACAGACATCGCCTTTTAAACAGGTTTGTACAACCGATCCAACATTAGCTGAAATTGCCAAAGTAGAGACACGTGTTTCATCTTGTTAGAACTCCTCAGAGTTCTGCAGTCATTAACTCAACAAGGTGAATGCTATGTCCGAACCCTAGGAAAGGACATTTAGAAAACTCGGAGTGAGCAAACTGAAAGGCAGTTTGCAGGAAAAGTAGTGAATGGGATAGAAGTTAATAGGGCCTCCAAGGGATGTCTCTTATGGTATAAAGAGACTCAGAGCGAGAGATTTGTGCAAGAGAAACCCGAAGTTGAGCGTTTCTGTCTGCCCAAACCTCATGAGAGGAGTGTCTCATACCACGAGAGACATCTCTTGGAGGCCCTTTTATCTTATTATAAATCACCTGAGTGTAGCTCAAGTGGTTTATAAGTTTAGAGTATTTTTGTTATTTTATTGCGTCGTCCTCCCCCACAGCACCAAAATGGAGTGCTCCCTCCTAGCATTCCTGTACGAGAGCACACTGTAATTTGAATAAGAGGTACCGTGACTCTACAGGCTGATTGGCTGAAATCGCAGTAGTGATTAATAATCTCTGCTAGGAGAGAAGAAATATCTAAATTGTTAGGCATTTGTGCTGTACATATGATATTTCATTTCTCCAAGTAGCCTTTTTTAGATCCTGTGCACTCCTCTTCCTGCAAAGTGCCTCTTCAGTACAGTATGCTCACTCTGCATTTACTAAATGTCCACTGCCTTGGGTCCTAACTAGTGTAGCTCATATGCATTTGTGGATCCTACCACCCTCAGTTAGATAGTGCTGGTATCTTACCTAGGATCCTAACAGAAATCCCACAAAGGTGGATGTAGGATCTGGGATCAGATAGCAATGCATTCTAGGTCAGATCCAGGGATCCTAGGTTAGATAGTTAGGATCAGAGGTCAAATAGTGATGGATCCTAGGTAGGATCCAGGATCCTAGGTCAGATCCATGGATCCTAGTTTGGATAGTTGGTATCCAAGCTGGATCTGTTGGTCAGCAACATTTGTTGCTAGAATCCTAACGTTTGTAGGATCCATACATTGGATCCTAGAGAGTCGGATCTGTGGTCAGATAGTACTGCTGTCCTACCACAGCAACTATCTGGCCAAATGGGAGGTATCTGTTGGTATCCTAGTTTCCAGGATGCTATCTGAGCAACACTAGTTCTAACTTGATATCTGGCTGAGACAATGACTGCACTATACTGAGGAGTCCTAATAGGGCAGTAACAGTGTCTGTTATTTGTCATGCACAGCCTGTACTGGATCAGACATAAAAGCCTCTTAAAAGGCAATGTCTGTTCTGGAGAAACCTTGTCAGCCTGCCTTGCACATAGGATTTGCATACCCATGATGCCTTGCTCCGTGATTTTGTCTTGAAAGCATGTGTGTGGTAAGGAGAGATGAACAAAACAAAACCGTTTGGATATTTCCTCTCTCTTAGCAACCTTTTTCAGATCCTATGCCCTACTCTGCCAGAAAATTGCCTTTACGATGTGCTCACCCTGACTGTACTGAATGCCCAATGCCTTTGGGTCTGACTTGGCGATTGGCTGAAACAATGATTGCACTACACTGAGGAGTCCTAATAGGGCAAAACATGTGCCTGTACTTTGTCATTCTCAGCCTATACTGGATTAGATGTACAAGCCTATTTAAAGGCAATGTCTGATCTGGGAAAGCTTTGTCAGCCAACCTTGATGCCTTGTACTGGGAATGAGGCTTAAGAGCATGTGTGTGGTTTGGAGACAGGCATAATTATGGATTTCGTATACTGCTTTCCTTGCAAAATGCCTCTCTGATATGTGGACATGGAGTGTACTAAATGGGCTTTGCCTTGGGGTCCTGACGTGGTGAGTGGCTGTGATTATTATTTATTTATTTTTAAAATCACTTTTATTCTCTCCCCATAGTCGAGCCATCAGTGGGAAGCTCGTACTACACCCCGCTTCTCTGCTCTTACCTGGATTCTGGTGGACCCTCCGCAGACTCTGGTTATATCTCCCAGGCAGGTGCGGTGGGGCCCAACACCCCAAGGCAATCTGATTTTGTTGGGTCCCCTCTGGTGGTCAGGTAGGCAGGAGCCATTAGGGTCTATGCTGTGGCGCTCCTTCCCTCGGTGCTCTGGCATCATTTTCCCTGTTCTGGGGAGTGACATATGCCCTGACATCAAGGCGTCTCCGCTGATGTCCACCTCTCCCTGACCTTCTCTGTTTGCACTGCACTTGCTGTGCCCCTGGCTTCCGCCAGAGGCCAGGCAAGTGCCGAGTCTGTGGCCCCCTCCCTCCTGGGAGAAGAGAGCTGTCCATCAGATGCGCAATCTTCTCCCTCCCCCGCCGAACCCCAGCGGTCCGGGCTTGTTCCTGAACCCAGGTTGCTGGCATGGCGCAAGGTGTGGTGTCCAGCGCCTCAACCCTCAGTGCCACTGGGCAGGCTGAGTGGCTGTGATTATGATTGCAGTATACTGATGGGTCCCAGACAGGATGAAACATGTGTCTGTACTTTGTCAGTCTCAACCTGTACTGGCTCAGATGTACATGCCTGTTTAAAGGCAATGTCTGTTCTGAGGCTTTAGTTTGAGATGCACAAAAAACAATCAATTTGGACATTTCTTCTCTGCTAGCATCCCTTTTAGGACCCTATGCTATGCCTGCATACTGCCTCTTCTGTATGCTAAGTAAGTGATAAGTCACAACAGGGTGTGCCTTATAGGATTTTAATGCACACCTCAAGGGTGTAGTGATGCAAGGCTGAAGGCCAAGTGTCCATATGACCCTGGGAACTGCATTAAAATCCAATGATGCAGACCCCTGGAGGGGCTTGTTACACTCATAAAATGGCTCAAAGTAGTTTTTTGGGGGAGAACAATGAAATTTGGCACCTAACCGTGCATTTGCAGACATTTCAATGCATGGTCCGGTGACATCTCTCAACCAATGACATTTCTAGATTTTTTCTTGCCATTTTTTTATCTGAGAATATACTAAATGCCCAGAGTACCATGTAACCCCCACCCAGGTATGCCGTTTCTTTCTTGACAGCTCTACCTGGTGGGCTGGGTTCAGGGAGGAATATGTCACTCGGCAGATTGGCTAGGTTTGGCTACTCTGCAACAGGTGCACCCAATAACTCCGGACAAAGGAAGCAATAACCGTAATGTCCAATACCAGAAGTGGGATTCTAAAGTGTGGCTTTATATCACATCCAACAGAACAAATAAAGCATAGATGGACTCCACGGGTCTACACTCCTGGTAATGCAGATTTAAGGAGACCAGAACACATCCTCATCACTTTAGCCCTCAGGCTCTGAAACACACTGGGCACACAGCCTGAACTTGTATGCTGCTCTGGGTTTTCCCTGGCTCGGCCCCCTTGCCAGCCACTTGGACACTTTCCATATAGCATAGAAACATTTACTAGTGGCTCCCTAAACCACCTATGAGCACTTCTGCTCCATAAGGGAATCTTCCTCATCAATCCCACGTCTGGGTACTTTCCTCAGGCACTGGCCAAGTACCTGAGAGACAGCAACAGGTGTCCCAGAGCAAATCTGTAGAGGTGAATTTGGTTACTACTGATGGGGGGTCTCCCACCTCTCGCTCCCATAATTCATACCCGACCATTTCTCTGGACTGTAACACCTCATCCTTTAAAACACTTTGCTGTGTAGATCCTTTTTAAATGTATTCCACATCCAATCTACTGTCTTTACATCCCATTTGTGCTGAACTTGAACATACTTAATAAGAGGCTGTGTCCATTACTCTAGACCCCCCACAGAGTTAAGCAGTCCAATCCCCACATCTTCCAAACTGTACTTGGCTGTCTTTTCATGACCCCACAGTAACAGTCCCTTTAGTTTCATCTTGATTCAGGTAAAAAAACATGGCCCTTCAGCAGAGGGAACTCACCTCTTGGTTGTAGTTGCCCCACAGGCGTTTTCTCGTCAAAGAACTCTTGTCCAGAGCTTCTGGTGCCTCAGCACGAACTTAAATCAGGCAGCTTCTTTTCCCTAGCCGGACCAGGGGGGTTGCCCCTGAAAGCAGGCTGATTCCTTCCCCTCCATCCCCGCAGGGATGGGGCCCTGAACCACTGAAAGCGGTCTCCACCACTTCAATGTGCTCTTCTTGTGTTCTTCTTGAGGTGAGAACACACACCTATACAACCAAAAAAATAGCTCTTTGACAGAGCTTAGAGCTCTGAGGGCCTGCTTACAGCAGAGCACCACTTTCAGACTGCCCAGACTCTACTGAACTCCTTCAAATTCCCCAACGTTCTACTCTAACCTCCAACTGCAACATTCCAGTGTGGCTTATGCAGCTGCGACAGTTCTAAATGATGTCATCCCTCAGTCTCAGCTGAGACTGAGAACAGAGTGAGACAGTGTGAAATCCATTTAACTGGAGTTTCACAAGCTGCCTTCCCTGCCTACCACTAGGTCTTACTGGGATTCTAGTAACCCCAGGTAACAGGGGGGTTACAACCATTTAGAACATTCGTTTCACCAGACAACACATATAGTGCATAACACAGTAGTAATGGGGATAGCTTGTGATGACAACAAGTTTTGTATCTTTAACACAAACGTTCCAAGACATTTTACAGTATCAGGCGGGGGTGAGTGGGTGTACTGCCACAGAGAAAATACAGTGGTTATTTAGGAAATCTATATTTCAAATGTCTCTATATATGTATTTTCCTGACCTTTGTACTGCAGTCTTGAGCCCCGGGGAGTGTGTGTTCAACAAATAAAATTTTACTTACTTACAGTGTTGAGGTGTTTAATCTAGTCATTCAAACTCCAAAAGGATTGTATCACTCTTAACATCAACAGGCAAGGAATTCCTAAGGGGGGGGCAAGGAGCAAATGACCCTAGCTTGGAGGATACTGACCTATAAAGGCAGTGTGCATTTGCAGTTAAAATTGAGCCT
The DNA here is from genome assembly GCA_016271365.2 of Neoceratodus forsteri. Lineage (NCBI taxonomy): Eukaryota > Metazoa > Chordata > Ceratodontiformes > Ceratodontidae > Neoceratodus > Neoceratodus forsteri. Next base: position 209,159,110 of record JADMNL010000029.1, on the reverse strand, counting down.
TGGGAAGCAGCAAAAACCCTCGGAGGAGAGCAGAAGTTTTGGTTCAGACTGAAAAGAGACTCATGACAGTTTCCCTTGCACTGCACCCTGACACAACAATAACATTCAAACCACTGAACAGTGGGAAAATGTCATATATTCTCCTCTTTTAGAACTAAATAATTTAAATAAGAACTTAATTACATTTATGTACAGTTTACTGGTTTGTGTGTTTAAATGTTTGTATAAAATGAAATAAACATGGAGTTTAAAAATAAAAGGGGGTCAAAATGTCAGTGAAAGATGGGCAGGCATAAAGAGCCAGGAAGAGGGGCTCCCACGATAGTCCACTTGAAGTGCGTCATGGTTCCATTCTAACTACCCAGATTTGGGAGTAAGCCAAAGAGCCTGGTTCAAGTGCAGCCCAGAACTGGGGAGTGCTGTTGAGCCAGCTCAGGGTGGGAGGGGCCAGGTATCCAGCACTGCAGTGACCCCTGGTGAGTCTGGGGAGCTACAGGAGGGAAGTCTTTCAGAAAAAAGGAGCTCAAGAACAAGGGGCCGTGCTATGAAGCTGGAGGAGGGTAGATTCAGGAGAGGCGTGAGGAATTACTTTTCACTGAAAGAGGATGGATTCCTGGAACAATCTTCCAGCGGAGGTGGTGAGGGTGAAGACAGTGGTGGGTTTAAGAATGCATGGGATAGGCATAAGGGAATCTTAGAAAGGGGTGAGTGAATGGGCTAGACATCAAGTAGGATCTGCAATGATACCATAGGCAGGGAAAAATGGGCAGACTAGGTGGGCCATGTGGTCCTCATCTGCTGGCACATTCTATGTTTCTATTGTGCATGTTATGAAGCTTAATGTTACCTAAGTGTACAAGGCTGAGCTAGGTTGGGGTCTGCATAGTGATCTGGTCTTTGACACATCTCAGTACCAATGGGAGTGCCTGGACTGAAAAATAGAATTTACATTTACTGTATGTAGTAGTGCTCATGCACTGCATGTCAAAGTGTTTTAGAAGCAGTTTATTTACATGAGCTAGCAGGTGAGGTGTTGCATCTAATTTCCACTGGGGTCCTGCTTCTGCTTGGAACAGCTTGACACCTCTCTGTAGCAGCGACACATTGATTGAGTGCCCAGTTCTGGAGTCCTCACCTCAGGAAACATAAGAACAGCCTAGAGACGGCGCAATGAAGGGTGACGAGGATGACTGTAACCCCAGGAATTCCTCACTGAATGTTTACCAAAGGTCTGAGGGTTTAATTCCCAGTAGGCCACACTTTTCCTGTCATTTCCATCACTGAATGTTTACACATTCTGCATCTCTTCCCTATGCAGAGAGATGCCCTAGAGATAGAACCTACGCAGATTAGTAGAATTTGGAAATTATAACTCTTTTACATGGAGGTGTACTCACGTCGTGGTGGTTTCCCATCGCTCGCTCTGATCCTTCTGTGCCACTACCTCCCGGCTTTTACACCGATGAGCATTACACGATCTCTTGGTTCTCCGGCAGCTCCAGCCATTTTTCCTGCCATCCAAGAGCACAAGGCTTACTTGTTGGGGTGGGGGTGGGGTGAGTGCGCAACATGTCATATTTATTAAAGTGTTTTAGCGAGGGATGCAGGGGTGATACCTTGCTTACAAACTGAAATGATTGGGGTCTTTATGTTCACAGAGAAAACACCAAGTGAGCACAAGGGAATGTGGTTTAACATCTCATTCAAAGGCAGATGCCTCAAAGAAGATACCCCCCACCAGAAAGCACCTTGAATGTATTTGCACTTATTTTTAAAATAAAGAGCCTGTAATAAGCAACAAAGGGCGTAACAAACAAAACTGGCACTTGTTCTGCACCACTGCCAGCAGTGCGGAGCTTGCCGTGTAAACGGGGCTTTCCAGTCAAATTCTGCCTGGTGTCAGGCTCCACTCCAGGCAGTTGGCTCGGTTTGTTTCTCCACTTGAAGAGAGCAGTTGCCCCAAAGTTTCTCTCTGGTATTCTGGTCTCTAGAAAGCATTCTTATTACTTTAAAAACTGTGACGTTTTAAATTCGGTTAGTTTCTTGATAACTCTGCATTAGTCTAGGGTTTTTAGTGATTTGGCTTGGTTCCCAGAAACCGGAGAAAGCCTGTAAAAGTGTGGTTCCCGCCTTTGGGCCTATTATTTTTAGTTTATCTGGGGGTAATTTTAACTAAATAACAACCATTTTTAGTGGTCCCTCTTTGTTTATGGTCGTGGTTCCACTTTTGTGAGGGAACTGGATCAATTTCTCCTTCTTTCTCAGTTTGCTACTGCCTTTGATGGGTTTTGGTTAATTACTTAGTGGTTCCTCGTAAAAAGGACCACCTTCTTTTTAAATCTGCATTTATTTCAGGCAGAACTAAAACTTCCTCTGTCAGAACTACTTTTGGGAACCAACTGTGTTTTTCCTCACAGGATCTTTAGAAATTGGTATGTCTGATAGACCCAAGAAAAGGACAGGACTAACAGATTTTAAAAATTGTAAAATTTGTTTTCAGCTCTTGGCGAAGGCAGACTGTCATGAGCTGTGTTTAAGGTTCCTGGGCCCAGATCATGATTTTGCTAATTATGAGCTCTGTATTAAGTTATGCTCTAAAAGTCAAGAGGAAAGGGCTTAAAAAAGAGAAGAGTTTATAGCTTCTCAGTCCGCCTCCATGTCACCAAAAAATAATAAAGGCTCCGATGCATCAGAAGGTTCATCTTCTCAAATACAGCAGCAGTCCCTGTCAAAGGGGACAAAGAAGAAAGATAAATCTGTCCAGTCATCGGACAAACATGGTAAAGATGGCAGACACACCAGGGTGTCCAAAAGGGGGAACCCTGAGTCCGGTGATGGCAAAAATATAAATAAGAGTGCTTCAGAGCAGGAAATGGAAACGGTGTCCCAGAGTCACCATTGTAAAGAAAGATTTTAGGATGTCTCATGAAGGTACCAATTATAATAAAGACACAAGTCACACATACTGTAGCTGAACATACTTTCTTATATTATGCAGTTACAGAAACAGATAACATTACAAAGTCTCAGCACAGCACTCTGTATGAGATATAATCTGTCTAGAAAATGACTACAGAAGATTAGCAGTCTTTTCATATTTACCTCTCTTCAGTGAAGACACAGGCACAGTGAAGGGCTTGGATTCCTGGCTCACCCTGTGCTTCCCTCTGCTCTCTACTTATACAGATATGGAAGCTGTACTGCATGACTAAATCTGCATATTACAAAGAAACCGGTCTCCACGTCATCTCATATCTTGGTTTCTTATTGGGCAAGATTCAGTCACGTAGCTTCACCTAGTCTCATAACCTAGAGGCTCCCACCATTCTTATCAGAGAAAACTAGATGTTATGGCTCTCCTTCATAAAAGAATATAGGAAAAACAGCTAATCCTGCTACAGCGTGTTACAGCAGCTGTTAGTTGTACATGTGTGAGCGTGTATGCGTGGCAAGGCTGCCCCTATTCTGTGGGTTCAGCAAACTGCAGGGCTCCACTGTAACCTTTATCTCCCCAAAAGGGTCCCAGCCTGCAACTGAATTACTAGCTAATAAGCAGTAATACATTGGTTACATTGTTTATGCACAGCTAATACTGCATTGTAATACACTTACATGGTATAGGCAGTAATAAGAATAATGACAAACATTTCCTTACAGTTTCAAGATGGTCCCTACCTGGACAAGTGGCTAGTCACAGGGAAATCAGCACAAGTGACAATGTGGTTTAATCAAAAGTAAAAAGCACCTTGGAAAAACTTGGGTTCCTGATAAATCTGCAGAAGTCCCTGGAGACCTTGCCGGGGAAAGTCTTCCTCCCTCAGTGGAGGGTAACATCCCTAATCGCCACAGCAGAAACCTTCACAGTAGGCCAGCCAAGGCCTGCGAGGGACTTCCTGTAACTACTGGGCCACAAGGCAGCTTCCACAGTTGTGGTCTCATGGGCCAAGTTTCAGATGAAGGATACTCAGTACCTCTTAAGGGACCACTGGTCTCAAAGATGGGAATCCCTCTCTAAGCTAAAGCATTCCCTTTTTCCCAACAATCCCAAACAAGTATACTCACAAAAGACGCTTCACTGCTATGGTGGGGCACCCACCTGTAGGACCTCACAGTATGGCCCTGTCCACACTACGTGAATTTTTCCAAACGTTTTTAAAAACGTTTTACCAAACTTGCTCAAGTCTGGTTTGTCAGCGTGTCCATACTACACTCCAACACCACCTTTGCCAGCTCCAATTCCCAGGCATGATTGCGGCAATACCGGAAAATCACTGCAGGAGCCGCAATGCATGCTGGGATATTTGCAGCAAAGCGCAGTAATGGATCTGGCTGCAAATTACATGGTTCTGTTTGGGAGCTCACTGCGAGCTCCAAGATCTGAGTTAACTTCTCCATTATTTGGCTGTGTCATCAGTAAATAGCCGCATAAGTTTCCCGGTGATTGGCTTAAACTGTGTTACAGCACGATATGTGTCCACACTGCTGTTAACATGGTTTCAGGCAACTGTTTTGGTCTGAAACCATGCTCGAAACCTGCTCCGATCAGGTTTTGAGCATGGTTTTTGAACATGGTTTGCAGCACGGTTTTACCACGCTACAGTGTGGACATGAACCATGTTTGCAGTTCTTGTAGCATTACCGACTGCCGAGAACATTACAAGAACTGCAGTGTGGACAAGACCTAAGTGGCATGTGGAGCCTGCAGGAGTCTCAGGAACACATCAGTCTCCTGCAACTCAGGCCAATATTTCTGGCAATGCAAGCCTTCTCCTCTCAGCTACAAGGTCAGTCTGCCCAGATCAGAACAGATACCGCCACAACAATGTACTACACAAACAAGCAAAGGTACAAGATCCTCAGAACTGTGCACAGAGGCAATGAGGATCTGGAACCTAGCTTACTCCCTGAATGCAAAGATCTCTGCAGTAAACCTGCCAGGCAAAGACAGTTGGCAGACTCTCTATGCTGAATCAGTTAGAGAAATCACAAATAGACCCTGAACCAACAGGTTCTTCTGGCCTCGGTTTTCAGAAGATGGGGCACACCAGAGATGGACCTGTTTGCCTCCTGGGAGAACAGTCAGCTTCCAAGGTTTTGCTGCAGGCCACCAGCCAAAGGCACAGTCCCAGAGTACGCCTTTAGCTCTGAAACTGGACAGGGAGGTTTCTATATGCCTTCACACCATTTTCACTGGGACAGGAAATGCTCCTGAAACTCAGGAAAGAGCCTGCAACAATGATCCTGATAGCCCCAGAGTGGCCCAGGCAGGTCTGGTACTCACTGCTCCTGGCCTTGTCCAGCAAGAAGCCAGTCAGCCTGCCACTGAGTTACAACCTGCTGACCCTATCTCGAGGGAGGATAACATTTCCAGACCCCAAGACTTTATGCCTGAGGGCACGGTTCTGGAAGAGCTAGCGTATTCTGGATTAAATCTATCAGAGGAGGTCCTGAGAGTACTTTAAATATCCAGGAAACCAGGAAAGTATGCTTCTCTAAGTGGAAGAGATTCTTATATTGGTGCACTCCCAAAAAGATAATCCAATGCAGGCAGGATTGCCCACAGTCCTGGACTACCAAGTGCCTTTGCAGTCCTTAGGCCCGAGGGCATCAGTGCTAAAGGTACATCTAGCAGTAACATCAGCCGACACATTAGCAGTTGACGGCAAGTTGCTGGCCTCTCAGCCTATTTTTGAATTGTTTTTAAAAGTCTTAGCCATCTGTACCCACCTGTGAGAGACCCAGTCCCTCAACAGGACCTGAACTTCTGCCTTGCAGCTGATGGAGGCCCCCTTTGAGCCTATAGCTACTGCTGACCTAAAATATGTCACATGGAAGACCCTTTTTCTGATGAGAGTAACCAAGCTACATGCCCTCCGCACAGAGTCAAAGTACATAATCTTCCATTTGGATAAGGTAGTCCTTAGAACCAATGGGAAGTTCTTTTTTTTTTTTTCCTCCAATTGTTTAACCAGGAGTGGTACACTAAGCTGAAAGCTAGTTTCCAGGTGCGACCTGGGAGCACAGGGAAGTTAAGTGACTTGCTCAGGGTCATACAGTATGCAAGTGGGGGCTGTGGGATTCAAACCCAGGTCTCCAGATTGGCAGCTCAGAGCCTTAGACCACTGCACTATACTGCCTCCCCTCTTAGTTAAGGTGATATCAGAACTTCACCTGAACCAGTCAGTTGCCCTTCCTGTACTCTGTCCTGAGTTCTCCAGCTCAGGTAAGCAGAAACCATGAAGCTTGATCCGAAGCAAGTGTTGGTCACCTGTATGGACTGTGCAGGGACACATTCCATAAGGGTACCTCTGCCTCTGTGGCATCCACATGGCACAGCTCACTAATGGACATTTGCAAAGCAGCTACCTGGAAAACAGTGCACACCTTCACAAAGTACTGTTGTCTGGACCTACAGTCCAGAAGGGATGCCAACTTTGGAACTGCTGTCTTGAGAACCTTTTCCTAAGTAAGTTCTGGACCAAGCCTCCCAATGTACTGCTTAGAGTCTGCAGAATGTAGAAACAATCAGTGAAGGATGTGGGGGATTAGAAGAAACAATTACTCACCGTAGTAATGTTGTTCATTCTCAGGGATCCATAACTATGTTTGTACTCCCTAACCCTGCCTCCCTTTCCAGAACCTGAAAATAAGTTCACATAAGAATCGGTTCTTTTCACTGAAGTTTGCAAAAAATGTTCAGCGCATACTAATTGCAAAAAAACAGTACAAAGTTTATTAAACAAACAGGTGTGCTTCTAAGGTCCCCAGTGTTTCGAGTCACTCTGACTCTTCATCCCCTGATCAAGAGGTAAAATAACTTGAAGCACCGGGGACCTTAGGAACACGTCCTGTTAGTTTAATAAGCTTTGTACTATTTTAACAATAGTCTTCGCGTAAACATTATGTGAGATAACTTTACCTTAGCTCAGCAGACCCATTAGTGTGTAGGCGCGAGTTTGTGTTTTTGTACCTTTTGTTGAAGTTGCTTTGGCGTTACAATTGCAGTCACTCTATAATTGTAAATGTGATCATTAACTGTTTTCACTGTTCTTCAATGTTTTCAACATGTTTGCCTTCAATTTGTTTGGTGTGTTTTTGTTTTTTAAATGTGTTAAAAATATTTTTGAAAATCTTTGGCAGCCAGTTAGCTAGTTTTGGTAGCCACAGCTCCCTCTAACTATGAAACAAATCTAAACCAGCTGCCTAGAGTGGAGCATGACACCATGCAGAGTTTGAACCCAAAGTTCCAAATTCTTCTAATTTGCATAGGTTCGATCTCCAGGACATCTCTGTGCATGTTGGGGGGGGGGCAGAATGTGTAAACATTCAGTGAGGGATCCCTAAGAAGAAACAGCATTTCTACAGCGAGTAATTTTTCAGCAGGGCACATCTTATGGGTATCGGCTTAAGGCACTGAACATGTACTCTCTGAAGACCAGACGAGAGAGGGCAGATATGATAGAGACCTTCAAGTTCCTGAAAGGAGTGAACAAGGTAAACTGCCAGGAATTACTCAGCATAAGGAGTGGATCAAGAACATGAGGGCATGAGTGGAAACTGATGGGCGAGGGGGTCAAGAGGGAAGTGAGAAAGTTTTATTTTTACAGAAAGCGGAATGGAGCTATGGAATGATGTGCCAGTTGATGTGGTGGGTGCCAAAACTTTCAATAGTTTCAAGTATGGCTGGGACAGAGTGAGGGTATAGAGATTCTTTAGGGTGATAGCAGTAGGGAGGGAACAGGGAGGCAGATAGTAAGGGCTAGTACTGTGTATGGACAATATGTCTTAGGATTTGATAGGGAACTATGAGCAAATTGGATGGACAGTTGGTACTGTATTTCTCCAGCTGTCATTATGTATGGATCAGAGGTTAAACTGGGCAGGAGCCCACAGGAACTCAATTCCACCACCGCTTAATAAAACTGTATGAGTTTCACCACCATCTCTGTCATGCTCTCCATCTCCTACTACAGGAGAGCTCCCCAACTAGAAATGACAGGTCCACCAACTAGAAATCTAGGCGTCTGTGGCTCCCCCACCCAAACATTTCCATTTTAACTACTGTCTATGATTTAACCTGACATAATCCCAAGTCTGTCATAACCGAGGTCCCCAGTTCTCTGCGTACTTCAGCCCTGACTCATTAGCAGGGCTCTCGGGCTTCTGCAGAAGCATTGATTCCTTCCTGCGGCATGCATTTGTTGTTCCTGTGGCTGAGTGCGGTCCCACTACTGGTTAAAATATGAGGTGATGTCATTAATTACATCATACGCTGCACATACAGGAGGGGATTCAGGATAAACAAGGTGGAGTGTAGAGACAAGCACTATGGAAACCTGTATATTTGGATGAAAACTCACCCAGTGTAATGAATTCTGCTGCACTGCATATATGTTTTGACATGATGCAAATTCCTTGCCGATGGAACTGCAGAATACCAGGGGCCTTGGGTCATGACATAGTCCTCACTTGGCTCTGCCTCAGGGATAGGTCAGTGAAAATGAATCCCTCTGTCAGTATATCATATGCAAATTAATCACACCCGCATGACAAATCCCCTTATAAAAAGGATCTCAGGAATGCTGCAATCTGATTGGCTGTCAACATTCTGAAACCCCTACATTAATCTCCGTTATAAAATGGGCAAAATCCGGTCATCTAATTGGTTAGTATCTGTCCAGACCTGTGTGGTAAATGACCAATAACGCACGGAGTCTGGAATGTCTGCAAGTCTTGGAAGTACACTGCTCTGGAATTCCCAGTAACTGTGACAGCTGTGAAAAACAAAAAGGTTCAACTAACAACATGAGTGTATTACCGCTAACTACTTTGACCTCTTTGATGGGGCAAAAGTGGCGGTTTAGTGTGAGAACCGATTTACCAACAATGAAGGTTTGTTTAGTGTGTTTTATTGTTTTACTGCCATTTTATGAATGCAATAATGCACTTTGGTGCTTGTGGTTATTGGGTAATTACTACACTCCCCCTCTCCCCCACCATGTGGTTGAAGGATACTCGGCTGACACCTTGTGCCTCTGACCCATGGAGGAGGGGGCATGTAGTAATTACCCAATAAATGCACACCCGTCATGTGTTATTGCTTACTTACAGATCACCACGGTGCACGAACTCTTCCTTTCAGCATTCCATCCTCTAGTAAGGAAAGGAAAGGGGAACTTGTTTAACCAGGAAAGGCACACAAAGCCGGAGCTTGTTTCCACTTGCAACCTGGGAGCACAAGGAGGTTGGACTTGCTTCGAGGGACACACAGTATGCAGGTGGGGGCTGTGGGATCAAACCCAAGTCTTCAGGTTTGCATCCCAGTGCCCTTAACCACTGTGCTATACTGTCTTCTCCTGCTGAATGACTGGAATGATGTATTCGGATTCTGAACCAGCATTCTTAAACAGTGGGTGGATCAACTATTTTATTAAAAAATCTCCTTTCAATGAGGAAAACATTCAAATGGTACACTTGTAGCATTTTTCTTTGAAATACATTTCTGTAATAGCAATAAGGCACTCCTAGGAGTTCCACTAACAGTGAGTCACCCAAGGGGCAATATGGCACTTGGCTGTGCCTCGTGCCACACTATACCCCTAGGAGGTGATTAACAGCCTACTAATCAAACCTCTGGTCATGCCTTATTGCTAAATAAATGCAAATCCCTGCCCCAAAACTTGAAAGAGCATGAGTATAAAGAAAAGATTTAAAAACTAATGGGATTACTGCAATATAAGATCCTTAAGTTAAGGCAAACTGGTGCTATTCCGTTTCTCTGATGCAAACTTCCGCTATAGTTTAAATAAGTATTTTAAACCAATGAGAATTGTTTCTGTTTTATTTTTATGCATGATCTGGGTGTTAATAGCATGTGATTTTCTGGGTGACTGTAATAAACTTCTGAGGAAGGACTTGGTTGGCCTAAAGCTAAAGTACTTTGTTCTTTTTTAACATCTATGTTGTCCAATAAAGGTATCAAACCATTTGCTTCTGGATCTGTTCTTACAAGGACCAGTCGACAACTAAACAATTTGTTTGCAATATAAAGAAATACAGAAGAATGGATGGGGTATTTTACACTATTAATTTTTTTCTTTTTTACACACCAGAGGTGTGTAATGCCACATAAACAACAAATACAAAATGAAGGGTGTACAAAACAAATGAATAATGTAACACCCCTTTCCTTATTTTACATATTGTAGTTGCAGGCTGGTTTAGGGCTGTGTGTTTTCTGGAAAATATGTTTCTGTGGGCTGGAAATGGCAACGGCTTTCATTTTCAGTTAGACTGGCTGACACTCATGCTGTAATAACAGGGTTCCATTATGCAATAACCAGCCAGTTATTACAAGCGTTTGAATGTGGTGTCAGTCCAGTCAATACATGGGCTCACCAGTAATTATATACTAATAAATTAAAAACCTAAGCTACAGATTCGGAGCTCCTCATCATTACAACCCATTCCATAAGTGGAATAACATACACCAAAGTTTGCGAGTTATGTTAAGTAAACCCATCCCTGGTGGTTGAAGGCCCCCCAGCGCAACCTTTACCTTTGCATGACCCACAGTAAGAGTCGTGGTATCTAGTACACTCTGTGAAGTGCACCTGAGGAGGCCATTTGCAAGCAGAGCAGTTTGTTAGATCCATAAAAGGATGTAAGGAATGATGAAATAATCCGAATGGTTTGGTGTCTCCATATCTCTCCATGCCACATGCACATATTCTCCAAAGCCTCCAAACCCAGTGCAAAGCATCATGGGATTGCTCATCCTTGTGCAGGGCAGGCTGATACGGCTGATCCAGTACAGGCTGAGAACAGCAAACTATACAAGGTTTCGTCCTTTTTGACTCCTCATTGCAGTCATTTTCTCAGCTAACTACCAGGTCAGACCAGGAAATATGGCATTTAGTATAGTTGGAGGTAGCATTCTGAAGAAGCCGGAGAACCAGTGCATGGGATCTGCAAAAGGATGCTTGGAGAGAAGGAATATCAAGATTATTTGGTCTTTGTGCCTTTTGCCAAATTGCAGACAAACTGTGCACTCCAGAGCCTCAAACTCAGTGCAAGGCATTGTGGGTATGCAAGTCCTTGTGTAAGTCAGGCTAATAAGGTTTCACCAGAACAGAAACTACCTTCTAAACAGGCTTCTACATCTGATCCAGGACAGGCTGAGAATGACAAAGTACAGACTGTTGTCTGGGCTGAGGAGCCTCAACAGGACGGAACAGCTGTCTGTTTGTCATTCTCAGCTTGTACTGGATCAGATGTAAAAGCCTGTTTATAAGGTGATTCTTGCTAAAGGCCTTGTCTGCTGGCCCCGTACAATATATTATTCCTTTTTTTTTTTAGCCCAACCCATGGTTTTATGTGTGTGCTTAACAAATGCTACCTTCAAGCTTACAAAGGTGCCAGCCGAAAGGTTTAACTTCTTTATTGAGTGACGTCACTGGAACTGCCGGGATATCGCTGGAGACTGTCTAGATGCATTGATTTCCCCAGAACTAATGCTTCTACTTGTGGTGCAATCCTTGCTAATGGCATAAAAGCTAAAACTAATTTAAAATTCTTCCCAAGGACAAGTAGATGCATGGCCTCCAAGGAGAGCCATATGGTTTTGTCATAATTGTGCTTCAAACAGCAGGACAGACTTGGTGGGCCAAGAGGCCCTTTTCTGCTGACAGTTTCTGTGTTTCTATGTAAAGTGTCAGAGTGGAACTGTTGCACCATATATGAGAATGTGCTAAGCAATAACGACCAAGAAGCCGGTCATTTCTGAGGAATTAATGACCGGTTGGGGAGATGGGGGAACCAAGGTACAGCTGAGGGTCACCTACCTCCAGCTTGTGATTAATCCGAGGAAATGACTGGCTTCGAGGCTGTTACTGTGATTATAAGTCTAATCACAATAACAATGTTCATTTTTACTGTTTATTTTTTTCTTACTTTAGGTTTTGAGAGGAGTGACGTGAGCCATGTATCATTTAGCAGCTGGATCGATTATTTCTAAGATGTTAATAACCGATCCAGTAGCCAATCAGAAAGCTCTCAGGCTCATGAATATTTAATTACATACTAACATACTAAAATGCCAGCAGAATAGGCCTAACGGTCTTTCGTGTCTGCTTGTTTGGTCAGCCCCCACCCTGGGTGCTGACCTTGCTGTCCCCCTCGCCTTCTCTGGCTTCTCCTTCCCAGTTCTGGATATTCTTGCTGCATTGGATTTTGCTTCTAGAACCCTTCCTCTGTACCTGTCCCACCCCCTCTTGAACCCCTCCACTGTCTCTGCCTCCACCAGCCCCCTAGGCAGTGCATTCCATGGCTCCACCACCCTCTCAGTGAAGTAGCACCTCCTCCTTTCTCCCCTGAATCTTCCCCCCTCCAGCTTCCACCCATGCCCTCTAGTGGCCCCCTCCTCCTTCCTTCGAAGCACCCTGACTGTTCCTCCCCTATTTACCCTCTTCATGTACCTGAAGACTTCTATCATGTCCCCGGTCCCTTCTCTCTTCCAATGTGTACATATTTAGCTCTTCGAGCCTCTCCTCATAAGTCCAGTCCCCAAACCCCAAATCATTTTGGTTGCCCTCCTCTGGACCCTCTCCCAGGAGGTTAATGTCCCTCTTAAGTGTGGCCTCCAAAACTGCACGCAGTACTCAGGTGCAGCCTCACCAAGCAGTTATACAGAGGAGTATCACTTCCTCCTTCTGGAGGTGATCCCTAGTGATGCAGCCCAGCATCCTGTTGGCCTTGGCTGCTGCCCTCCTACAAGTCTCAGAGTTGTTCATCTTGACATCCACCACCACCCCAGGTCCTCTCAGCCATCGGACATATTTCCCCCCCAGGTGTACACTTGGCCTGGATTTCTGGCCCCCAGGTGGAGTACCTTGCATTTCCCTGCATTGAACCTCAGCTTCCACTTTCTAGACCATCTTTCCAGAGCCTCCAGGTCCCCCTGCAGGGCCACCCTCCCCTCCTCCCCATCACCACCGCCCCCAGTTTCGAGTCATCTACAAAGAGACTCATCTCACTCCTGATTCCTGTCCTTATGTCAGATACGTAGGCGTTGAACAGACTTATAATAACCTGTAATCTGCAGACTCTGCTTGTAACCCTTAGGCTGACATTACATTGGGATTTTGGACGTGTAAAGAAGTCTATCGTACAGCAAGGGATGAGGCAGTGGATAACATCTTTTATGGGGAGATGCAGACCCCCCTTAACTCCATCTTGAACCTTCAGAGGGGTTTGTTTACTTGCAGCACTGTGTCCAGTTCTGGGGCCAGATTTTCAAAAGTAGAAACACTGCGCATGTGCAGAAAAAAGTTATGCAAGGGAGGGGTTCCTTGTGCAATCGCATTTTTTTCCGCATGCACTCAATTTTTAAAAAAGTTACCTTTTTGCAACCTTTTTACAATTTATGGCAGCTTGTGCATATTGTTTTGCGCAACGTCAGAAAAAAGGAAAATGTCACCTGTGCGCATAAAGGACCCTATGCACTACTGGGACGGAGGAGCTACGTGCGCATATCTCGGGCACGCAGCCACTCAGCACCCTACATGCCCCCCACGTAGGATGCACCAAGGGCGTACTCCATGCCCGATTCCTGGTCGTGATGAAGCAATGCTGGGGTGGGCCGCACTACACGCCATGTAGTACGGCACATAGTGCTGGCCGTGAGGGTGTGGGGAGGGCGCAACTCACGTTGGGGAGACCCTGCCATAACATACAACATGCCCCTTCAGATGCGGACCCAGGAAGCGGACAACAGAGCCACCCCAGCCCACACGAATAATGACAAGAGCTGGTGCCCATCAAGTCTTTAACAAGTGCAACAAAATAAATACATTTTGTCCCAGAGCTGGTTTCCTGTTGAAAATTCTGTAAACAAGCTAAGGTGGTCAAAATGAATCTCAAGGAGAACCCCTGTGTTCCAAATTGTTATTTTGTAATAACTTTTTGCACTCATTTTATCAATGTAATTATATACATTTGTAAACCAAGGGATTCTGGATTCACATAAAGATTCACATATTTTTTAACACACAGAGAAGCAAGGGAAAAGAAAGAATAGAAACAGCAAGTGAAGAAAGGAAATAACAGAGGAAATTGTGGGACTATCAGAGCGCAATTCCTAGGTGCCATAAGAAAAATGTGACTGCACGATCACACAGGCAAGAGAGACAAGTGGCAGAATAGGACAGGACTAAATAGATCCTGGCTTTTAATTCTCTCTGCATAACAAATTGGACAGGGGTCTAACCACCCCTGTCACAGTCTCTAGTGACCCTCCATCCTCCCTGCCTATTTTCTAATATACTCCTATGTCTATCCACGCATCCTTAAAGCTCTCCTACTGTTTTTGCCTTTGCCACTTCTGAGGCGGTCTTTTCAGGTATCCACCACCTTTTCAGTGAAGTAGTACTGCCTCACATCCTCTTAAACGTCCCTCCAGCTTCATCATGTGCCCTCTGGTCCTAGTGCTCGTTCTCATTTGAAAGAGACTCTCCTCCAGCACCCTGTTTACCCTCGAGGTACTTGTATGTCTCTATTATAACTCGTCTTTGCTCTCTTCTCTTCTCACGGTGTACATGTAGAAATCCTTCAGTCTATCCTCATAGGGCTTGTGAAACCCCAGCACCATTTTAGATGCCCTCCTGGACTACTCCCCCATTCTACATCCTTTCTGAGGTGCAGCCTCCAGAACTGGATATAAATTTCTCCAGGTGATTTAGTGGCTTTGCTAATGAGTTCCGTCATTAACCCTTTTGTGTGGAGCTGGTGGGATGCTGGGCTGTTAGCAGGTTAGAGAAAAACTGCTGTAGCGAATTTAACATCTTATGAAACCTGACCCCACCCTTCACCTGAGGAACAAAAAAGCTTTCAGAAAAGTCTGCCATCTCTTTCACTAATGACTTGGCTGTGTTCTCCCCTGTGAATCCCAGAAAGCAATGAATGTAATGTCAGGGCTCCTGCCGAGATACTTTCGGTAAATATAAACAAATGAGCTCATGGCCATCAAAAGTTTGAAAGGGCTGGTTTCTAAATTGAACTCCGTGGACAGCTCCGGCACTGCCAAGGCAGAGTGACAGCCTTTCTGTTTGACAACACTCTAATCATTTCTCCGCTTCTTTCCATGAACACATATTTCCTCCTGTTTTTTTTTTTGGGGGGTATTTTTCTCTCCTCCAGAGCTCTGGCTCGACCCCCGTCCTCCGTTGACCCCCCCAGCGCCATCCCGGACATCAGACCCCCTCCTTGTGCACCCGTGACTTACCCGCTGCGGCAGGGTGGTGAGGCGACTCAACCCACTAGCGGATCCATGCCAGGGAGGCGCCCTTCCAGGAATGGCGCGCTGGGGAACAACCCCGTGCTGCCTGGCTCTCTTTGTCGCTGTTTTCCTCCGGCGGGTCATGGCGTGCAATGATGCCAGCGACTGGGTGCATGCTGCGCTCCGTGCGTGCCCCAATCAGCGTCTGCCGCGGCCCACCCCCAAGCTTGCAGCTTACGTGCTGCCGACCCCCAGCCTCCGCTAGAGTCAGGCAAACCCGGCCACCCAAATACCCCCTCCCGGAGATGGAGAGCAGTCCACGGGCGCTCAATCATCTCCTCCCGCCCGACCACGGCAGCCCATGCCCGTTCCGAACACGGGTGGCGGCGTGGCGCGGTGTGTGGCGACCAGCGCCTCAACCCTCAGCGCCACCGGCCGGCATTTCCTCCTGTTTTAATTAGTTAGTTCCATAAAGCCAGGAGGCTCTTTGGTTGCATTAGAGGGATACTTGTGAGCATTGATCCCCAAATAAGACTTGCTAGGAACATACAACCCCTCCCAAGGCAATTAACTTGCTCCTGGATTCCACTTCCCCCCACCCACCCACCAGCTGTTGAACATCATAAATAGATCATTACCACTAAAAAACAAAATCCATGCTCACAGGTATGGTCAGCATTCTAAAACTGGGACAGTGATCCATTTTCCAGGGTGCAATGAGGTTGTTTTTGTGTGTAATTTCTGTTTATTGCATTTAATAGCATTGCATATCATTACTGTAATCCATGAGATCATATCATGCAGGATTTTAAGACTATCATCCCCAGGTGGCGAAGCGGCAGCTGGGCTTCAATGCGAAGAAGTGCAAGGTTATGCACTTTGGGGCCAAGAACCCGAGGAGGGAATACTGGTTGAGGAGTGTGAGGCTGAGGGTCACCGAGAAAGAGAAGGACTTAGGGGTGATAGTAATGGAGAGCATGAACAACTCTGCTCAATGCAGGAAAGCTACAGCTAAGGCTAACAGGATGCTGGGGTGTATTACAAGGGGATTCTCGTCCAGGCATAGGGAAGTGATCCTGCCCTTCTACAGGTCCTTGGTCAGGCCACACTTGGAGTACTGCATGCAGTACTGGCATCTGTATTTATTTTATTTTAGTTTAGTCTTTGGTAACTGGGTAAGGCCCATTAGGCACAAGTGCCTGTTTTCAGGGGCGACCTGGGAGCACTGGGTGGGTAAGTGACTTGCTGAGAGTCACACAGTATGCAAGTGGAGGTTGTGAGAATCAAACTCAGGTCTGGTCTGCTGGATGTATCAAGCTCGTTCACACCTCGTTCCTCTAGGCTATACTGCCATCTGAAGAAGGATATTAGACTGCTAGAGGGGGTGCAATGAAGGGCGACAAAAATGATATGGGAGATGGAAGGCAAAACCTACAAGGACAGGATGAGGGATCTGAGTTTGTACACCCTGGAGGAGAGGAGGGATGGGGGATATGATTGAAACATTCAAGTACTTGAAGGGGATCAACAAATCTGGCGCTGATGGGTTATTTAAGATGAGGAAGGAAGAGACATGAGAGGGCATGGGCTAAGATTGCAGAGAGCAGATTTAAAGAGAATTAGGAGACATAACTTCATGGGAGGGTGGCGTGAAATGGAGCCCTACCAGAGGTGATTCCATGTAGGTGATGGATTAGTTTTAAAGGGCATGGGGCAGGGCACGGGCGAGTCTGGGTAAGTAGTGCTGAGAACTTTCTGGAGGTGGGGGTGGGGCAGCTGCAATCCAGGGGTGCTAGCTGCACACTCGAGCAGACTTGATAGACCATGAGGTCGTTTTCTGCGGGCAGATTCATATGTATGTTTGTAAGTTATCTACTATGAGGGCTATTACACTGTTACACATCTCACTAAACTCATTATATCAGCACCAGCTGTGGCCATAACTGTAACCAGTGCTCATTTAGGAATATACACAACTTGAACCCACTGAACAGTATTACACATCAGCTCTAAGCTGTTATGGAGGTACAGTCCTATAACGTCCACTTGTATAACACAACACTCGACCTCAAAAAACCTAGAGGACTGAGTTATTTAACCTGACATACGTTATTTTAAGCAGGATTATAAAATAAACAGGAGTAGTGAGAACTTTTAACATCAGGCATTTATACAACCATTCCCACTGATTTACATTTATTAACATGAGCGGGAGCTCCCAGTCGAAATCAACATTCCAACCTCTCTAAATGCCACCACAAAATTATTTATTTAGTTTTTGTTGACCAGGTAAAGTGCACTAGACAAACCCTGCCTATTTTCAGGCACGACCCGGGAGAGGGGGATACAGATGAATGCCAACTGACCTTGAATCAGATTAAGCTGTTGGTGGTATTTTTAGTGAATGAGGGAAATTTGGCCAGGACACTGGGGAAATTCCCCTACTCTTTTCGATAAGTGCCATGGGATCTTTAACATCCACCTGAACTACCACCAATCCAGGCAGATGGGACCTCGGTTTAACGTCTCATCCGAAAGACGGCACCTCAGAAGTGCAGCACCCCTCTCATGCTGCACTACAATGTCAGTTCTGGGATATTAACACAACTGCTAGATGTGGGAACTGAACCCACAGCCCTCTGATCTCCCGGGCCTCAGAGGCGAGTGTGCTACCTACTGAGCCACTGACACTGACACACTTATAACTCGAACAGCATTCCACCTCCCAGTTCTGTTAACCTCTACTGTGTGTGCGCTTAATCCGATATGGAACATTTTATAAACATCAACATTTGGATCAGCTGTATACAGTGTCTAATATAATCTCCATTTTATCCTCCCTGGTACAGAGACACTGAGCTGGTCCCCTCTAAAACTTCCGTTGCACATTTAACCGACCACTTTTACAATATCATGAAGGGCTGATATTGGGAGCATGGGGGGAACCAACACACATTCAATTTGGGTATCTCTATACCTATCCTTCTGTAGGGTGAAGGCCAAAGAGAAGACAGCTCAATAAATCCACTAAAAGGGGTCTGATGATGCCTAATTAGTCAGCACTGTTCTGCATGTGGTGATCCGTTAAGTCTGACATCTGATTACTCAAGGGCAGCTTCTCAGCAAAGTCCCCAGCTGCTTTGGCATCGGTAAAGGAGTACATTTTGTCCAAATATGTAAACTGAAAATGGGCTGGGAAAGATCGACGGTACACAGTACCTTTGGATTAAAACATTTTTTTGTAACCCCGTCAAAGGCTTTACACCTCATTCTGGTGGCGTATGAATAGTCTGCAAAAAACAGTACCTTTGCTTCCCCAGTTGTGACTGGTGAGGCCTCTTTTGCTGCTTGTAAGATCTGGTCCCGGAGTACCGGAGTCGTTGTCATCATCAACAATACTGTTCTTGGTCCTTCTACAGTATTAAGAGGTCTGCACAAAGCGATGTGGTATGCTTTAACTATCAGTACAGCAAAACCAAGCCCGAAAGCCTCAGGCAGCCAGCGCTCCAGGAAAGTCAGGAGATCTCCTCCTCCGTCTCCTCCAGTACTCCAAAGCGTATGTTGCCGATGTAGCCAGATTCTCTAGTTGTTCAATCTGGCTATGCACCATGGACTGCTCCTTAATGACTGTGGCCATTGCGGCCAGTGCTTTCTCAGCCATTCATCCGTGTTCCTCCACAGATCCTGCCATTGCTTCTGTCCGCTGTTCCAACAACACAATCCTGTCATTTTGCTGATCCAACTTCTTGTCTAATTTAGGATCTTTGCGTAGCATATTAATAGCTTTGTACAGAGAACTGGCATTTGTTCCTTCCACTAAGCTCTCTGCCTGGCGAGACCGCTGGTGGTCGGAGGCCCCCAGGACACAGCGGCAGTTTTGTTCCGACTGGCTCTTCATTCTTCCTATGGCAAGCAAAGCTCAATATTATATCCAAAGGCCACTGTGAATACTCCAATGTCATTTTATAAGATCAGTCCCAGTTTTGTAAGTTTAATCTCTTTCCTTTTAGCAAACCGGCTCGAGCGGTATGTCTTCCCACTCGGCTGTTGTACGCTCCATTGAGTGCATGAGTTTTAATATTCAGCAAGTTAAATATTCATGAGAGGTTTTCTCAGTTTCTTTTTTTTTTTTTTTTTTACTCCCTCCTTGTTCAGCACTGCCCCGGGGGGGGTCATACTTTATTCCTTTAATATTTAATTATTCATCGTATTTATTATGTAATGTTTTTGCATATATCCACGACATTTCCCACCCTTCTCTGCTGCCCTGATGTGGTCGTCTTCACTCTTGGCTCAGGTCTCTGGCACAGCAGTGGTACTGTTGGGACAGTGATAGGTGTTTTTTAGGAGAACTTGCCTTCCCCCTCATTTTGTCTTGATGACATTAGAGAGTACGATAGCTCCCTTGGGTTGTTTCCCCTGGCTAAAGGCCCCCCCCCCGTACTTTGTAGATTTCCTTTCCTGCACTTATTGATCTCTGTACAAAGCAACAGCAGTCTGATTTAGAGTGGCATGAGAAGGAGGCAGGTGTGCGCGTGTGTGTGTGTGGTGAGAGTGTGATATGGGAAAATATTTGCATGAATGCAGAGTGACCTTGGTAATGTCATGAGTGGTGGAGCTACGAGTGGTATTACCAAGGTCACTCTGCAAGAGTGCTAATATTTCCCCATATCACACTATCACACATCATGTGTGCGATTTATATAATAGGGTAATTTTTGGTTATTGTTTTTTTTTTTTTACTTTCTCTCTATCCCCTCCTATTGCCCCGTCGTTTCACTCCTTCGGGCTCGCTCATGCTACCCAACCCGACACTAAGTGTGCCCATGGGTGACTCCTACCTTTTCTTCCCATCTTTTGTGGAGCACCCTGGCAGTGGGGTCTGCCCGTGGTTCCTGGACTGGGCAGCTGGAGCGGCCGTAATCTAGGATCGCCGAGGTTGGTTCCGTTTTCTGTGCTTCCCGCCCCTCCCTGGGGATGTCAGCTCAGGCAAGTGCGTGCTGATGCATGCCTGCCAAGTGTCTAACCACGTCTTTCCCTCCGATTCCAGCCCTTCTGATGCATGTGCCCCGTGAGGCGGTGCTCCACGGCCCCAAGAATATCGGTGGCATATAGCACCCCTGGTAACCCCGAAGGAGGGAGAGCATCCATTGGGTTGCTCAATCCTCCTTCCCCTGCCGAACCGGGTCGCGGTGGTGCGAGGTGTGGTGTCCAGCGCCTCAACCCTCAGCCCACGGGCGGCATTTTAGTTATTGTTTTAAGTTGTTTTGTAGCTTTGGGTTTTAGTTTTTAGGCATTGTGGAAGTATTTTTAGCAGTTGTTTTGTTCTTGTGCTCGGATCACTGCTTTTTTCCCAATGGGTTTGTTCGGTTCTGAATCGAGAAGTGTGGGCATTGTTATTGGTTTCTCTGTGAATGGCTTTGGTTTCTTGTTCTCTATTGGTTGGTGTGTGGAGTGGGTTGTTCGGGACTGGGTATTTGTTTTGGGGGGGTGGTTGTACTGTTGCTATTAGTTGGAATATGCTGTTATGTTATTGGTTAGTGGTGGCTGTCATGAGGTACAGTGGTTGCTTGTGATTTGAGGGTGGGGTTTAAGTGCGTTTTGCTATTAGCGGATGTGTGGCTCCTCCGGTAGAGGTTAAAGTTACTATGTTTTTCTTTGCTTTAGTGTTTTCTTTAGGTTTTTCGTTTAATTTCTGTAGTGCTTTATGTCACTAACATTGTTGCCGAAGTTATTTTAATCCTTGGTTTACTTTACCAGGAGTGCTTTTTTTGGTCCGTTTACTTCACCGAGTTTTGGTCCAGTTTTCATCACCAGTGTAGGACATGTGTTTCCTTGGTAAGTTTGTAGGGGGTTGCTTCTTCACCCTGTGTGTTTGCAGAATTTTATAAGGGTGCGGTCACATCAGTTGAGTCTGAATCCAGTCCAGTTGGTGTGTTTCTATGGCTAGAGTGGTCTGCTGCAGAGGACGTATTTGTCACTAATTGAAGTACATTTCTCATGCTAAATACAGCTGCCTGTTATTGCGGTGATATGGGGAATGTAATGCAGGTTACCAGGGATTTTTTTTGGCAGTGCTGCCGTGACGTAGGCAAGGTGGTTATATTTTTCAGTGACGCATGCACTGTGTGTATATCTGTAAGAATTTATCACAGTGCATACGTCGCTGACCATTTGTACAATGGGGTGAGTGATATGTGTTTTTATTTTATGATATCAGTTCACCCCATTATATAAATATCTTTATACAACAGGCGTGCATTAAAACTGCTCAAGATATCACTACTCTCTCACTGCCTGCTGTGAAGATCTTTTATTTTATTTATTTTAGTCTTTGGTAACCGGGTAAGGCCCATTAGGCACAAGTGCCTGTTTTCAGGGGCGACCTGGGAGCACTGGGTGGTTAAGTGACATTCTCAGAGTCATACAGTATGCAAGTGGAGGTTGTGAGAATCAAACCAAGGTCTGGTCTGCTGGATGTACCAAGCTCATTCACAGCTCATTACTCTAACCTCTAGGCTATACTGCCAATAGCAGTGCTGTCTTGCAAGTTGAAAGGTCACAATGAAACAGTGGAATACTGAACCAATCAGAGAGCAGCTTTAACAATGCTGATGACATCACAATAGCCATGTGCAGCACTGAAGCCAGCAGATGTGAGCTGCTTTGTGGGGCACAGTCTAGAGTTTACACTTTTTTTTCCTTTTGGAATTTTTCTATCCTTTCTATCACAAAACCACCTTAACAGCTGTTATGCAAATCAAACTGACATGGGCAAGAGTGCGCTGCTTCGAGTGGCACAGTTTGCACTTTTCCTTCTTACTCTGGAGGTGTCACTAGGATGGGGTGCTTAGAGATATGAATGAAGTATCCAGACACACAAATTGTAGCACTCACCACCATGTATTTATTTATTTTTTTTTATTTTATATCTTGGTTTACAACCTTTGAGCCAGAGACTCTTTTGCAGAGGCTCCACGTCAGAACAATCAGTTCAATACAACGGAGAGCTAATTAGCATAGGTTACTAAACATACGAGAGACAATATACAGAAGGTAACATATAAATCATGACGTTCAGTGAAGAGGCATTAGTGCAATTCGTCTGAAATGGTACGGTAATACAAGAGGGCTAGAGAGTGCAGTCAACTAAATGACCTTGTCAGAGTAACTGGTGGGAGTCCCAGTACTACAAACCAGGAGGATGGGTACAAAGTGGGGTAGCAAGGTAACAGGTATGTAACAAAGGAACAGTCCATGCTCTTTAAAGGAAAATTGACCAGAGAGAGGGAAGGGGGGTAGAGGGTAGTGGTACCGTAGAACAGCAGGAGAGACATTATCGGGGACCAGTTAAGGGAGGAGGGTGGAAGGATGTGGAAGAAAAGGTGGGTACAGGGTGAATGTAATATGGTGGGGAGATGGAGCAAGAGAGAGAGAGGAGAGATGGAGAAGGTCTGGGAGACAGTGGAGCAGGAGGCTTGTCAGAGGCAGGTAGAGGATATGAACAGAACAGTGAGGAGGAGAGCCAGACAGTAGGAAGGCGGAGAGCTGAGAGGACTGGACAGTAGCGGAGACCCAAGTAGAGGAAAAGAGAGTGAGGTGGGAGAGGGAGGGAAGCACGCAGGTGTAAGATGGGAGGGTGGTACTAGTGGAGAGAGGCTAAGAGGGACAGTCACAGCTGCTATGAGTATACAGGTGTTGTCTGAGTTTATGTTTGAATGGGCCAAGCCAGGGATGTCGAGAATGTCTGTGGGGAGACTATTTAACCACCTAGGTGCTCGGTACCTGAATAACCATTGGGCCTGTGAGGTCCGGCAGAAAGGAGTCTGGTATGTGAGTTTTGAAGCACTCCTGTTAAGATGTGTGTTGGGCGCAAAAGGGCCTGGGAAGTAGGCGGGGTTAGTCCCAAGTTGATTTTTGTCCGCGAGCAAGCAGGTGTGATATGTGATCCTGCGTTTAAGGTTCAACCAGTTGGCAAGAGCGTATAATTCACAAGTGTGAGTGCGTCTATGGGCACCTGAGATCAGGCGACAGGATTTATTGAGGGCAGTGCATAATTGGTTGAGTGCTGTGTCCATGGTAGAGCCATAAGTGACTAATCCATAATCAATGATGGAGTGTATGGAGCTGGTGAACAGCTGTTATTAGGTAAAAAAAAAAAAGACGCTGTTCCCAAGCATTATATCAAAATATGTGCCAACTTTATTGAGGTCCCATAGAATAAAAAACATACCTTAACGTGCGTGTTTTTTATTCTATGGTGCCTCAAAAAAGTTAGCGCAATTTCTGATATAATGCTCAGGAGCAATGTCTCTTTTTATATATGGTGGTGGGTGCTAGAGTTTGTGTGTCTGGATACTTTGTTTCCTTCTGTAACTTTTTATCATTTCTATTACAAAGCCGCCTAAGCACCAGTTGTGAAAATCAAATACGGCACGATGAAAGGGACATAACAGAACTACCTTGATTCACTCTACTTGACATCTTCTGAACTCACTCCTGGCTTCGCCACTCATGAGTTCAGAAGAGGTGAAGTATAGCTCATGAAGATATTTCTACTAGTTCACTCTCACCCATGTTAAAATAGCACATACCTCTGCTGGACAATACCACAGAAACATAGACTTTGACAGCAGATAAGGACCGCTTGGGCCCATCTAGTCTGCCCATTTCCCTATCTATTGGATAAACTGCAGATACTAGTTAACCAACAGCCTACTTCTTCCTACCCTCCACCAGAATTGCCTTATGTCTGTGCCATGCATTGTTGAATTTCCCCACTGTTTTTGACCCCACAACCTCCTCAGGAAGGTCGTTCCATGCGTCTACCAGCCTCTCTGTGAAAAAATACTTCCTCACATTGCCCCTGAGCCATCCCCCCATCTTCAGATTGTGTTCCCTTGTTCTTGCACATCTCTTTTTCTGAAAGATGCTACCCTCTTGGACTTTGTTGATTCCCTTGAGGTACTTGAAAGTTTCTATCATGCCCCCCCTTTCTTCAAAGGTATACATATTAAGCTCCTTTAGTCTCTCTTTGTATGACTTCTGTTGCAAACCCTGCACCATTTTAGTTGCCCTCCTCTGGACTGCCTCCATCCTGTCTATGTCCCTGCACAGATGGGGTCTCCAGAATTGCACACAGTACTCCAGATGGGGTCTCACCAACTGTCTGCACAGAGGGATAACATTTTCCTGTTTTCTACGATGATACCTCTCCCTCTACATCCCAGTATCTCCCCAGCCAGCCCTACTAGGGGACATTAACTGAAAGCACAGCCTGTCAATGTCAGAAAGGTCACCATGCAAACTCCCTGTAGAACCGCTGCCTCAAGCCTTCAGCTTGTGGGTAGAATACCCAAAACCACAGGTGATTAATAAAGAGCTAGAAGGCCAACCAAACCCTGCAACACGGCAGCCCTGCGACTCACCAACTTACTGGCCAATCAGTGGACACATTGGTAGCTTGTCTTCACGGAGTAACCACCCCCACCCCAGCAGCACATCAACATTTCTGTACTCAGCATGTTTGTATGTATTTCTTCAAATGTCTGTAACTGCCCCGGTCGTGACTGAAAAGGCACTTCATGCCAGCACACTTACCTGGTTACCAAAGTGAAAACAAACAAACAAAAATAAACATCACTGTGCAGGGCGGCACATGGCAACAAGTAAATAACAACCACCTCTGAAAGACGTACAGTAAATGCAGCCAAGAAATAGTGAGAAGGGGGAATAGAGTCAGTGAATCAGTCAATCAAAATCTCTATTTTGCCAGGCGGAACATCATTGAGACAAGCTCATTTACAAGATGGACCTGAGGCAAAACAATTGCCAACAGAGTTAAGACATAACAGGCTGAGTGAACGTACATAACAATTACATAGTAATAATAACAACATAATAACATATTACTATCACATGCAACAAGATACTTCCACCAGAACACAGCAATAGGTTCAACAGGAGGTAGTGCCATTTAAATACAATTGCATAGATACAGATATATGGACGTAAGGTAATGAGCTAAAGTTTATACAGTAAACATCATTGGAGTGATGGTGGGAGAGATTGTGGTAAAAAGAGGCTAGGAGTGAGAGCAACAGTAGCAAAGCATTTTTTTTTTTGTCAGAGAGAGGGAGCAGGTTGAGAGCTCACAGCGAGTGGGAAAGAGAGAGAGAGACAGCAAGGGAGAACCAGCAGTAAAAACGGGAGTGACTAGTGAGTTTCAAAATTCAACACATTTTATAGGTAGAATAAGGCAGTTCCATTGCGGGACCATGACAGTTAATGTACCTCAGGGTGGTTGACGTCTGGAGCCTGAACTGGAAATTTAACATAGCATAATCCCTTCTCTGTCATGCCTTAATCCTGGTATCCTGTGAAAAGAGCAAGTCAATATAAGCAAGTCAACACAAGTGAGTCAGAAATAGCGAGTGTATATTGCACGACCTGGATTAAACAGCAATAGTAAATTTCAGCAATGTTTTAGAAGGGATGAGCAACGTAGGCACTTAGGTAATGTAGTATGCAGGTGGTAATTTGTCAGGCCAGATTCAAGCTGGCAGCATAGCGCATACGGTAGGAGCACTGCCTGTGTGTGCAGCTGTGTGCAGTAGCCCTGGGTTTGGGACTGGCTGTAGGATGATTTCTTTTGTTAGTGGTTAGTTGCCAGTACACCCTTTCCTTGTATTTGCAAATGCAGTCAAAACTAACAGAAGCCATCCAAATGCAGGGTATAAAAGATGGGAAAATCCGCCAGTCTCGGAAATAAACCCCATTGAGTGGGCTAACCAGATTATAAAGCCACAAGCACAAACTGCGAGTGGCATTATAATCTGGTCAGCTCCCTTGATGAGTTCACTTGTATGCTATACTTACCAATCATTTATTATATCTATATATTACCAACATTTTCATATATATAGTGTGTGTATATATATATATATGTATATATATATATATATATATATATAGATCTAAAACAAATAATGGGGCAAGTGTGTAATACAAGGAAATATACCATCATGGGGGCTAATCAGAAAATAAAGGTGAGTGGCTTTATTATCTGAACAGCCCCCGGATGGATATATTACCAAGTATGCCACACTTACATCATTTGTTCCCTACATTACATAAATAGTAGTTACTTGTGCCTTTTTATGTACTCATGTTGGTTTCCCTGGTTGCTTGCGGTCAGGCCCATTTTGGGGTTTGTTTTTGGTGTTTCCTAGCTCTTCAGTAGTGGAGAGGCGTTTGGGTTTGGGGCACTCTTTTGCCCCTTGTTGGTTTCCGTAGTGTAAGGATTCCCCTGCATAAGGGGTCTTGTCTGCAGATGGTTATCCCCATCCTGTTAAACCATGCTACCTCAATCATGTTGCCTCAGCCGAGGTATTGGATGAAATCGTACATTGTAGGTTGACATCTGTCATTTGGTTGTATATAACATGATTTAAATATGCTCTAAATTACTGTGTATAATGTACTGTAATGTACATGTGTGTATAATGTTTATAGTTCTTTTTGTACTTGAGATATTAACCTTGAGTAATGTTATAATAACAACTTTTACATTTTGTACTCAGGAATAAACACAATGGTATCCCTTGAAAATAATCTCAGACTTGTAACTTCTAAATTGCACAAGCCAACTCCTGTCTTCTTTCTGTTCATTATACCACTCACAATCTCCCCTATCCAACTACCTTGTTATTTACCCCTCTTCTCTACTGTCCCACTGTGCCTTCATATTCCATTCCTCATCCATTTCCCATCTCCCCTCCACCTAATCTGCTTCCCTACTCCCCTCACATATCCGCCCACTCCAAAACCCCATGGAATTTTCCCCTTCCAGCAAACCAATGACAAGTCCCTATGGCAACTCCCAATTTCTCCATCTATTCTCTCTTATACCTTCCTCACCTACTCAGCACCCAGCCTCTGTTGCTACCAGTTTCTCTCTCCATAGAAAGTTACCTTTCCATTTTGTTCACCCCTCACAATGTACTTAATGCTTAATATGATTGAATTTTGTAATTTTAGGTACAAAACAGTTGAACATCATTTCTGTATCCAATGTAATTTTGTAACCACTGTCTGTATTGTTTTGCTGTATTTGTGTCGTTTGCTGTTGACATGGAACCTTTGTAAACGAGCTTACAGCTATTAATCCGAGAATTGAATAAAGATTCAATTGGAAATATCTTAATCATGTAGGTTTGAATAAAAAATGTTTGCTACTACTGATACAACCCCACCCTTCAGCCTGCCAGCTGATCTGTGCTTATGCTCTGCTGAGGGCTGGCACGACCCAGGGCCACTCCTGTGTCTAGGGGTGATCTGATGTTTGACTCACCAAGAGCCCCCTTGCAGTTAAACACGGCAAAGCGACCATACCCTTCACACTCTTCTCCAAAGTCGCTAATAGGCATAGATGGCACAAAAGATCAGGCAACACTCGGAGTGGCCATTCAACATGGGGTTGTTTTACTGGCGCAGTACGTCTCATCACAAAACTTCATCTCTTGCAGTTTCAGTTTGATACAGGATACACAGGAGCACGCGTTCCAAATAGTTCATCACAAATATTGAATATCCACTAAGGCATCACACCAGCTACCTTTGGGTCATCTGATCCCTCATATTATCAAGTAGACTGTCCCGTCCTGTTATGCCTTTGACCCTGGCTTACGAGCCAGCTGATTTGAGATTCTACCTCACCCCAAAGTCAGGCGCTGCATTTGGATACTGTGCAGCCAGAGAAACTTGCATATGTACTTGATTCTAGTCAGCTACCTCGCTCAACAGAGCAGTACCCCCATGGCCACCCCACCTTTCCTTACAGGGTACCCTAGTCAAAAGTTGCTGATATGCTGGGCACCGACCCAGACAAACCTACCTTCTGGGTCTTCCACCTGGATGAACAGCCCAAACAGACGATGCTCTGGTTCAGGGACAATACACACTGGTGTGCTGCTTTTTATCTGGTTAATGCAGAATGTATGGGTAATCACCAGTCTTGCCTTCCAGAGTCCCAGCCACCTCCTTTGTACATCCAGTCTTCAGGAAGTCCCTCCAGGCCCACAAGCCATCAACGCACACTCTTTAACGAGGTGCCCACCCAAGAAACCCACTTCTGTACCTTTGGCCGGCCCCTCTGGCCCATCCCATCGATGTCACAGGCAGGAGGGTTGGAGTGTGCCAGTGACACTCCCCGTCTGTCACCTGGCCACCTATCCAGGCCCAATAGATCCCTCCAGTTACCTCAAAAAGGACATTAACCTGCTGGAGAAGGTCCAAAGAAGGGCTACAAAGATGATAGTGGGTCAGCAGGGTAAGGCATGTGAGGAGAGGTTGAGGGCACTGAACATGTACTCCCTGGAAGACAGGGGGGAGAGAGAGAGAGAGAGAGAGGACATGATTGGGACCTTCAAGTACATGAAAGGGATAAATAAGGTTGCTTAGGAGAGTTTCTTTAAGCTGAGTGGCAACCGTTACACGAGGGGGCACAGTCTTAAGCTGGAGGGTGGGAGGTTTAGGAGGGAGGTCAGGAAACACTTCCTCACAGAGAGGGTGGTGGACACTTGGAATTTGCTGCCAAAAGAGGTGAACTCGTTGAAGTCAGTGGGCAGCTTTAAGAGAGGCTGGGATAGGCATAGGGGGAAGATGAGGATCATGGGTAGGGAAGATGAGAGGAGTGGGGAGGCAGGGCAGGGACAGTAGCTCAAGCTGTGTACCCTGCAATATGAGCAGACTAGATAGCTCAAATGGCCTCCTTCTGCTGGCTTCTTCATATGTTCATATGTAAATGGACCTAGCACACTGTTCGCACGGACCCTCGAGCGACTGTAATAGACCTTAACTGGGAACTCATGTTCCCCCAACTGACTTTTTCCCTATCTGAACTCTCCTTCTATCTCCCCTGTTCATAGTTTCGTACCCTCCACTGAAGACAAAGTGCTGGTGCCATTGCATCCAATATGCTCTGATGGGCACAGCTAGTAACAACCCTGCCCCTGTCTGGGGGAGTGGGGTTTTTACTTTCAGTTTGTTGGCGGCGTGGATTGCAGCTGTAGTCACCTGCTTGGAGTGGTTTTGTCTCGGTCGGTTGGGTGACTGCAAAGGCTTGTGGCATTGTTGGTGTGTGGATTTTGCAGTTGGCAGCGTTGTTTATCATCGGACTCTGTGCATTTTTGGCCAGCAGCATTCTTGCGTGTGGAGATGGTGGTTTTGTGGCGGGCATGGCATCCAAAGAGGCAG
Organism: Neoceratodus forsteri; assembly: GCA_016271365.2. Lineage (NCBI taxonomy): Eukaryota > Metazoa > Chordata > Ceratodontiformes > Ceratodontidae > Neoceratodus > Neoceratodus forsteri. The sequence goes on along the minus strand of JADMNL010000029.1, from coordinate 209,129,580 downwards.
CTGGAGCCTCGCAGGACAAGTCGGCAGGAGCATACAGGGCTTGGCAGCAAAAGAGAGGGCTGGAGTGTCAAGGGACATAGCTATTGTTGAGAAACACTGGGGTGGTTGTTCTGCAGGGTGCGTTGAGTGTGGAAATTGTGGTGATAATTTGATAGGTTTGTTAATTGATGTGTTAATTAATAGTTTAATTAGGGGTTAATTGGCTGGTCATTATTTAATTGTTTGTTTATGTTTTTCCCCCACAGTATGCAGTTTTTTTCACAGGTACTCCAGTTTTCTTTCACAGGTTTACAGCTTTTGTTGCAGATGCATACAGCTGTAATTGGGAGATGCACAGCTGTAATTGGGAGAAGCACAGCTGTAACTGATACATATGCAACTCTAATTAGTTAGATATACATGGAAGCACACAATGATAGCTTATATGGGGAAACATCTCCATCCATATATTGTAGGGGTGTGCGTATATACAAGGGATATGTGGGAGTTAGGAGCCTGTGTGATGCCGAATTTGTCTACACAAATGCTGTTTCACCTCGGGTAACCTCATAAGTGGCGGAAGCCACGAGTTCAGTGTACGAGATCAAACAGCACAAGTGTAATCCAGTATCATACAAGCTCCCCCCATGCATATTTAATTTATGCAAAAGGAACCAGTTAAGATAATGTAGTTATATTTGTATAAGAAAAAAAATTTGAAATGACTTTTTGGTGCATTGCCGTATCTAGCTCTGTTTTAGTGTGTGGCTGATAAGGACCCTTTAGTGGTAGTTTACTCACCTGGTAAAGGTGATTGTGGGGGAATGAATCTCTGAGGCACGCCACATTCCTGACATCATGGCTTGTGTACACCTGATGGGTCGTCTAATGCACATGTGACTAAAAGTAAATCCGTCCCCTTCTGAGGGTCACTGGTCTCCTATGGTCAGTTCGATCTATTCCAAAGCTGTATCTGAAACGAAATCTGTTAAAATCCCCCACTTGTACCCAGAATAAGAGTATGGTGACTAAAATGGTAAGTTTTGTACTGTTATTTTTAATTTGTATAGTTTGTACAACTGGTTAGCATGTTTTGCATAAGATGCTGATTATCTTGGCAAAGTTCTGTCTATAAGCTTAGTTCTGTACTGAGCTCATACTATAAAATAACATCTTTGTAGGGTGTGGTGTGGAGTGCCTCAGAGAGCCATTCCCCCACAATCACCTTTACCAGGTGAGTAAACTATCATTGTGGGGGATGATCTCTGAGGCACTTCCCATTCATGACATCATGGGTTATTAAAACGCAGTGATCATTCCTAGGGAGGGTTAGACGTGTCAATGTTATTCTGTTCTGTGTGGGCTGCTAGGAGCACTGCCCTTGCGAAGTTTGTCTTAGTGTCTTGGGACACATCTGTTCTAGTGTCTGGTAGTGTCTGGTGAAAGTGTGAATATTTGACCAAGTTGCTGCGGCGCATATTTCTTCTGCAGTGGCCATATTCCTTTCTGTCCATGACATTGCGATTGCCCTGGTGGAATGGGCTTTTAGGTCCAATGGTACCTGGGTGTTGGTTGCTTTGTAAGCCTCTGATATGGCTGCCTTCAGGTATCCTGCTATAGATGATTTGGAGGTGGGGAGGCTTTTTCTGTGTCCTTGTACTATGATGAACCGTCTGTCTGTTTTTCGAATGTCTTTTGTTCTTGTGATGTAGGTTGTAAGAACTCTTTTCTTTCCCAGCATTTTTAGCTGAGGGTCGGCCTGGATTTCCGCCTGTGGTAGTTCTGCTGGTATCACGATAGTCTGACTGAGGTGAAACTTTGAGGCTATTTTAGGTCAGAATCATGCGATTGGATGCATGGATATTCTGTCGTTGTAGAACTGTAGGAATGATTATTTATATGAGAGGGCCTGTAGTTCGCCTACTTGCCTGGCGGACGCAATGGCGGTTAGGAAAATGGACTTGAGCTGCAGCCATTTCAAGGGAATGGAGTCTATAGGTTCGAGTGGCAGCCTAGTCATGGCCGTCAGTACTGTGGGTAAGTCCTGTGGAGCTAGTATAGGTTTATTAAGGGGACGTATGTTGGCTGCTGCCTTCAAGAATCGCACTACATCTTGATGTGAACCCAGGGTAGCGCCTTCTATTTGTCCCCTGGCTGCCCCAATTGCTGCGACTTGTACTTTTAGCAAGGCCGGTGAGAGTCACAGTTGTAGTCCCTCCTGAAGGAACAGTAGGATCTGAGGTATGGTGCATGCATGTGTGTCTATTTTGTGATGAGTGCACCATTTGTTGAATATGTCCCACTGGCGTTGGTAGGTGGTAATCGTGGATCGTTGCTGTGATGAGGCCATAGTAGTTATGACTGATGGGTGAGATCCTGCTTTTAGCAGTCTCTTCCTTTCAGGAGCCATGCCGTCAGTTGCAGGTGTTGAGGGTTTGGATGCAGTATAGGCCCTTGTGATAGTAGGTCTGGTCTGTGTGGTAGTTTACATGGGTCAGCTAGTGCCATTGAAACTATTGTGGCAAACCACGATCATCTTGGCCAGTGTGGGCCACCAGAATAACACATGCTCTCAAGATGCGTATCTTTTTCAGCACCTGGGCAAGCAGTGGAAGAGGAGGGAAGACGTAAGCCACTTGGAATATCCATGGAGCTGAGAGCACATCTACTCCCATGGCTCTGTGGTCCTTGAACCTTGACCAATATTTTGTGCATTGGTGGTTCTTGTGGGATGCCATTAGGTCTATCTCTATTGGTCCCCATCTGCGGTGCAATTGTAGAAACACTTGTTGATGGAGTTTACACTCCCCGGGGTGGATCATTTGGCGGCTTAGCCAGTCTGCCGTGGTGTTTAGCTTCCCAGCTAGGTGAATGGCTGTTATTGATTGTAAGTTTCTTTGTGCCTATGTCATAAGCTTTGATGTTTCTGCCATCATTGCCTTGCTTTTTGTGCCGCCTTGCTTGTTTATGTATGATACTGTGACTTGATTGTCTGATTTTATCTGGACGTGTTTTTGCTGTATCAGATGAGAAAAATGCAGTAGTGCTCTGAATACTGCCTTCATCTCTAGTACATTTATTGTTAGTTTTGCTTCGGTAAATGACCATTTCCCTTGTGCTGTGTGTTTTCCCGATACGGCACCCCAGCCTGTGAGGCTGGCATCCGTCTCTGTTATGTCTGGAAGTATATCTAGGGGCATGCCTTGTGATCGTCTGTGTCTGTTTGTCCGCCATGTCAGACTTGATCTTACCCATGGTGGTAGGGTGACTGTCCTTGTTAGGTTGATATCGTGTGTGGGTCCCTGAGTTAACAGGAAGGACATGAGGGGTCTGGTGTGCCATCTTGCCCAAGGGACCATGTCTATTGTGGAGGACATAAGACCTAACATTTGAGATATGAGGAGTAGCATTGGATGCTGATAGTCCGGAAGTAGTTGGTTGGTAGATAAGATTAATTGAATTCTTGTGTGAGATGGGAATACTAGGCCTTTTTCCTGTGTCTATGAGGGGTGCCTAGGTGTTTGATGGAGTGTCTGGGTATTAGTCAGCTTTTCTTGTGATTGATTACCCAGCCGTGTTGTTGTAAGCAGTCTACCACCATTTGTGTCACCCTGGCAGAATCCTGTTGTGATCTTGCTCTGATGAGCCAGTCGTCTAAGTGTGGGATCACATGTACCCCCTTTTCTCGAAGTTTGGCTGCTAGTACCATCGAGACCTTTGTGAACACTCTTGGGGCTGAGGCGAGTCCGAATGGTAGTACTTGGTACTGGTAGTGTTGGCCCAGTATGCAGAAGCATAGGTATGGTGAGTGGCTGGGTCTCATGGGTACATGAAGGTAAGCGTCCTTCAGGTCTATTGAGGTAAGGAAGTCTCCCTGTCTGAGGACCCGGAGGGTGGACTGGATTGTCTCCATATTGAATGGAGTATATCTCACTAATTTGATGATATATTTTAGGACCAGTACTGGTCTGGTGCCTCCTGTCTTTTTTGGAACCATGAAGAAGATGGAGTATATCCCTTTGCCTTCTTCTTGCTTTGGAACGGGTGCTATTGCATTGTTTGTGCAAAGTTCTTGTATAGCTGTTAGGACTTGACTTGGTGTGGTTTTGTGACTGGAGGCAGGAGAGTGACTCATTCTGCTTTCCCTTGGGACTTGTGTAAATTCTATTGCATAGCCTTTCCATACTTGTAATACCCACTTGTCTGTTGTGGACTTTTTCCACTGATGTAAGAATTGTGTCAGTCTTGCACCCACTGTTGTCGTGCGACGTAGATGTGAGTGTGCATAGTCAGGGTCTGGAGTGGTTCCGACGAGTGTAGTTTCCTCTGCCTCTGTGTGTTGAACCCCTGCCCCTGTACCCATTATATTGATAGGGAGTGGTGTAATTTTGTCTGTACGTATTGCCCCTGAAGATGGAACTCCCCCTTTTCTTGTCTCGAAAGGAGCGTTATCTGCTCCTATGGTGAGATGGTAGGTAGAAAGATCTGGATTGGTCTCTGTTTAATGCTTCTCCTTCTTTCTTGCCCTTGAGATATTGTTCTAGACCTTCCCCAGAGATCATGTTGCCCTTAAAAGGTAATCTTTGAAGGGTAGCTTTTGATTCCTTGTCGGCATCCCATGGTTTCATCCATAATGATCTATGGGCTCTGTTGCTGATAGCTGCTGACCTGGCATTTATTTTTAAGGAATCTACCGCCATGTCTGCCAGGTATTTAGTGGATAGTATGGCGTTTTCCAGGAGTATAGATTCGGGAGACTTTGCTGGGATCATTTTCTGAAGCTCCTGGAGCCAGGTTAACTGTGCTCTTGTGGCACAGACCGCGGTGAAAGCAGCTCTGCTTCCCAAGCCGGCTAACTTTGCGTTCTTTTTTTAGGTTTTCTTCCAGTTTTCTGTCTATGGGGTCCTTTAGACCAGAGGCGGACTTGGTGGGAAGCACAGTCTTTTTATTTAGTGCGGCTATTTGAGGGTCCACTGTGGGAGGTGTGCACCAGAGGGCCAGTTTTTCAGCTTGTAATGGTTACATTTTGTCCCAGGATTTCCACTTTGGGATTCTAGCTGGTTCGGATGAGGACCATTCTTTTTGTACCAGCTCTTCTATAGCTTCACAGATGGGAAAGACGTCTGCTTGCTTGGCAAGGGGTTGTAGTGAAGGTAGTAGTTTAGAAGTGGGTGGGCGGGGCTGCAGTTTTGAAGCTCACTGTATCCATGATGTGACAGAACAGTGATGGGATTTGGTCTGGAAAGCACCACTTAGCTGTGAGGGTCTGTGGCTCTTGATCGAGCTCTCCCTCTTCCTCATCTGAGGCGTCGCCTGTGTCCGAAGGTAATGGCAAGGGATCTGCTGCGAGAGTGTCTGGATGTCTGGAGTGGGAGGCAGTGGCCCTTTTCTTTGCTGGAGGTGGATTGACCGTCTGTTGTTTAGATAGGAGGGAGGCAGTATAGTGCAGTGGTTTAAGGCTCTGAGCTGCAAATCTGGTGACATCCAGCAGACCAGACCTGGGTTTGAATCCCACAGCTTCTACTTGCATACTGTGTGACCCTGAGCAAGTCACTTAACTTCCCTGTGCTCCCAGGTCACTCCTGTAAAAAAGCTTTCAGCTTAGTGTGCTACTCCTGGTTAAACAACTAAAAAAGAAGATAATTCGGTCAGTTTTTGCAGCTTTGCTGCTAGCACCTCCTGTTGGGCTTGCATGAGTTGGTAGTTTTGTAGCAATGCTTTTGTGGTGTCGGATTGGTGTTCTGTGTTTTGTATATGAGTAGAGGGAGTAAACTCTTCCTCGGTCTCCTGTACCTCAGTGTGCATGCTGGAGTCTTCTACGTAGGAGGCATAGAGCCTTCCTAGTTGCTGGTGTGGAATGGGGACATTGCACTGCCTGCAACTTTTTGGTTTGGGCATTGTGACTTGTTAAGCAACAGAGAGAACAGTCTCAAGATCTGCATGAATTTGCTGTATATATTTAATATAATACTATATAGAGTATAGGTGTCTTTGTTGTGCTTATTCTCCTTTAAGAATGCTGTAAAAGTCAGTAAAATGCTCTATTTATTAATAAGTGCCCTTGTAGTGGTAGGTCCCTTTATTTGAAATTGCTGTATGGACTTATCACTGTCCCCTACATAAGGTGCTGTGTGTCTTTAAGGGGGGGAGGGCTTGAAGGTGAAGTAAGGTAGGCATATGAAGGGAGTTAATGGCAGTGTTGTGGATGGTTAGAACAAATTGGGGTAGCAGAAGAGAACTGGTAGGAACCAGGTGCTTAATGGTAGATCAGCAGAGGACTGTGCATAAAAAGCATGTAGTTCGCGTTCTTTTTAATGTGAGGAGAGATCGCGATGCTGTACTGTGTTTACCCAGTGGGGCAGACATCATCGCGTGATTACGTGGTGCGCGTGCTTTCGCGAGTGTTGAGCGCCAATAGGGGCGCGTTGTAGCTGTAGTGCGACAGTGGGAGAGCAGGAACAAGGAGATGTGTACAGCAGGGAGATGAGCTAACGGCTGGGGCCATAAAATAACAATGTAGCATCTCCATTTTGGTCCGTAGAGCTACTGCACGAAGGGTCTGCTGCTGATCACAAGTACAGTGCAGCGAGTGGCAGTATCATGTGCCTGAGAAGCTTGACTGTGGGATGGCATCTGAGAGTCTGGGACCGCTGGAAGGGGTGTCCAGAGCACTTATAGATTGCATGCTTCAGGGGACAGTTTTGTAATGCTGGCAGCCGAGAGTCTGGGACCGCTGGAAGGGGTGTCCAGAGCACTCACAGACTTCGTGCTTCAGGGGACAGTTTTGTAATGCTGGCAGCAGAGAGTCTGGGACTGCTGGAAGGGGTGTCCAGAGCGCTCGAGGTATTCAGGTATGGACTGCAGCATGGGCATTTTGCCCTATTGTCTTTCAGTGATACGTGCTCTTGGTATCTGTAGCAGTGGTACCAGAGAACATAAGGGGCATTGTGGAACCGCTAGCAGGGGTTCCAAATTGCTATTTGCAAAGAGATTTTTCTGTTGAAGTTTCAACTGTAGGATGCTGGGACCACTGCAAGGAGTCCCAATCCTTCTATTTCATGCATCATTTGTCTGCATTGTGATCTAGCAGCAGTAGGTTGATTTCTAAATTCTCAGGGTGTTAATACTGTATCTAGTCTCTGTTTCCACTGAAGCTATTTCTGAGAAGCCCGACGTGAGTTATAGATGCAACAGTTCTAGGCTGAATAAATATTAGCATTTTAAGCATAATATTCTCTAATGAAAGAAATATACGTCTGGCATTTTCTCTGTCACAGTATGGGGATATGACTACATTTTTTTCCTGCCTTGTTGATTAATTCTTCTTTAAAGTAAAGTCTGGAGCTCTGGAGGTGTGTGACAACCTTTTTCAGATGCACAATTAGAACTGACCATAGGAGACCAGTGACCCTCAGAAGGGGACGGATTTACTTTTAGTCACACGTGCATCAGACGCCCAATCAGGTGTCTACAACCCATGACGTCAGGAATGTGGAGTGCCTCAGAGATCATCCCCCACAATGTCTCATTGCAGCTGATGCCTCCAATGTGTCTTTGAATTGTCTAACAGCCTGTTTCATGACTAATTAACTCTGGACAATAGTGACCTGTCTGTGAGCAGGCAGGAAAGTGGTGTATGTCTTGGGCTTGCATGTCTTAGGTGAGACACTTCTGTTTTGGGGACTTTTTTAAAATATATTTAATAAAATAAAAAAAAGATTTCTTGTGGTTTTGCTGGTCAGAGGAGTGAGTATGCTGGGTGGTTTGTGAGATATCGGAGGAGTGAGTATGCTGGGTGGTTCAAGGGATATCAGAGGAATGAGTATGATGGGTGGTTTAGGGGATATCAGAGGAATGAGTATGATGGGTGGTTTAGGGGATGTCGGAGGAATGAGTATGCTGGGTGGTTCTGGGTGGTTTGGGGATACTGGAGGAATTGAGCATGCTGGGTGGTTTGGGGGATATCGGAGGAGTGAGTAAGCTGGGTGGTTTTGGGGATATCGGAGGAGTGAGTAAGCTGGCTGGTTTTGGGGGATATCGGAGGAGTGAGTATGCGGGGTGGTTTTGGGGGTATTGGAGGAATGAGTATGCTGGGTGGTTTGGGGGATATCGGAGGAGTGAGTAAGCTGGCTGGTTTTGGGGATAATGGTGGAATGAGTATGCTGGGTGGTTTGGGGATAGTGGAGGAGTGAGTATGCTGGGTGGTTTGGGGATATCAGAGGAGTGAGTATGCTGGGTGGTTTGGGGGATATCGGAGGAGTGAGTATGCTGGGTGGTTTGGGGGATATCGAAGGAGTGAATATGCTGGGTGGTTTTGGGGATAGTGGAGGAGTGAGTATGCTGGGTGGTTTGGGGGATATCAGAGGAGTGAGTATGCTGGGTGGTTTGGGGGATATCGAAGGAGTGAATATGCGGGGTGGTTTTGGGGATAGTGGAGGAGTGAGTATGCTGGGTGGTTTGGGGGATATCGGAGGAGTGAGTACGGGGTGGTTTTGGGGATAGTGGAGGAGTGAGTATGCTGGGTGGTTTGGGGGATATCGGAGGAGTGAGTATGCAGGGTGGTTTTGGAGGTTATCGGAGGAGTGAGTATGCTGGGTGGTTTTGGGGGATATTGGAGGAGTGAGTATGCTGGGTGCTTTGGGGGATACCGGAGGAATGAGCGTGCTGGGTGGTTGGGGGGGTATTGGAGGAGTGAGTAAGCTGGGTGGTTTTGGAGGTTATCGGAGGAATGAGCATACTGAGGGGTTGGGGATATCAGATGAGTGAGTATGCTGGGTGGTTTTGAGAATATCGAGGCGTGAGTATGCTAGGTGGTTTGGGGAATATCGAAGGAATTGAGCATGCTGAGTGGTTTGGGGATGTCGGAGGGGTGAGTATGCTAAGTGATTCTGAGAATATTGAGGAGTGATTTTGCTGGGAGGTTTTGGGGATATCGGAGGAGGAAGTTCGCTGGGTAGTTTAGAGACTATCGAGGAGTGAGTATGCTGGGTGGTTTGGGGATATTGGTGGAATAAGCGTGCTGGGTGGTTTGGGGATATCGGAGGTGAGCATACTGAGGGGTTGGGGATATCGGAGGTGAGGTATGCGGGTGGTTTGGGGATACGGAGGAGTGAGTATGCTGGGTGGTTTGGGGGATATCGGAGGAGTGAGTATGCTAGGTGGTTTGGGGGATATCGGAGGAGTGAGTATGCTGGGTGGTTTGGGGGATATCGGAGGAGTGAGTAAGCTGGGTGGTTTTGGGGATAATGGTGGAATGAGTATGCTGGGTGGTTTTGGGGATAGTGGAGGAGTGAGTAAGCTGGGTGGTTTGGGGGATATCAGAGGAGTGAGTAAGCTGGGTGGTTTGGGGGATATCGGAGGAAACAGCATGCTGGGTGGTTTGGGGAATATTGGAGGAATGAGAGTGCTAGGTGTTCTGTTGCAGCCAAGGGACAGAGTGAGTGCTGCTCCATTATCAGTGTGACCAGGAAATTAAAAAAAATAATTTAGTTTGTTATTTTATATATTTTTTTGTGTTAGTCTAGTGGGTTTGAGTGGCGTCGGGCATTTGGTGTGAGCGAGGAGTGGGACTTGCTGAATGCACTTGTTCTGTTTCTAATGTGCATCAAGAACCTTCTAAAGTGGGCAGAGATGTGTGGAGCACTGCCCTGCATTAGAGGAGTTACAGTGCAGAGTTTAAGATATTCCTTTTTTTGTTGTAAAGATTTTTTTTTTATTAAAGGAGACATGGTTTCTTCTAGGGAGGGAACTGTTGGCCTGGGTAGGCTAGTTTAAAATATGACAGCTTGGGGAAATGCGTGGAGCACTGATAGTACGTGAGCACGACTGAAACTAAATGTGAGGGAAAGTAGCTCTGGCAGAAGGCAGGGGGGAGCACTCAGTGACATTTAATGGACTATGACATGTCTACTATGTGTATAAATTGACCAAACACAAAGGAAACCCACACTCGGAGGCCAGCCTGTAGATTTATACACACAGCAACACAGAAACAGTAGCTCACATAAGTGGATTTATCACACTGGATTTTTGTCCACTTCTATTGCATACATAAAGATTATCTCATGAGGTAGCTTAAATTATGCATGTTATTGGGTTTAGAATGTTGGTGTTATTGCACACTTACACGAGTGGTGCACCCATGAGTGCATAGTGGAAACAACAACATTTCAAACCAGATTAACACAAAAATTTAAAGCTACCTCATGGGATAATCGATGTATACTATGGAAATTCCTACTTTTTTGTGTGCGTCTCTTGCAGGTATAAAACATGCTGTGTTATGTAAATGGATTATCTACGTACATATTTTCTTTCTTTTCCACTTCATTAATAATGACAAGCTGAGCTGTTTACTTAAGATGTTAAAGTGACAGTGCCACTACTTGATGTGCTGCTCGCAGGGAGCCAGTTTGTGTGAAAAGCACGGGTTGCGGCTACTGTGCAAATAACATGTTACTTGCATAGTAGCTACGTCTCCAGCGAAAATAATAGCTTTTGTCTTCCAAATGTATTTGCACTCCCATGGGGTATGCATATAGCTATAGATACAGATATAGATAAACATATGTAAAACTGCATATAGTTCTGTTATCCTTGAGAAATGTATTACAGCTCTTCTCCTCCCCCACACCTTCCCACATGTTATTTTGGGTTTTTTGATAGTGTAAAGTAACAGACAGGGAAAGCTCCTGCCCCACCACTGAGAAGCTAATAAAAGACTAGCCATTTTAAAGAGTTAGTAGAACCGAAAAGGGCAAGCAGAACATTTTATTAATTTTTAAAGGTGGCCCGTCACTACTTGTAATTGCTGAATTATTTTTCCTTTTTCATTTGCTCACTGGAAAGTTTCCTGCCTGAGAGTGTTAGGTCTGATGTGAAGAGCAATTCTTTACCTAGAGACCGACATCATCTTACCTCATCAGCATTGCAACCTCACTTCTTGTGACATCACTAGTGACCGACCCTGGCAGCTGGAGATTGGTTCTTCTTGGTCAGGTGTGATGTCACAGTCAGTGAGGTCACAGGACTGATCAGGTATGTAGGGGAACAGAACTACATGTGTCAGCCTTCAGGTAGAGTGCCGTCCCACACATAACACAATGCAGAACACTGTACTGTGAGATAGACGATATTCTAATTAGCAAATGGGAAAAGGGAAAAAAAAAAAGGCTGCAGATATTAGAAGCAGTGTTGCTCAGGTATCCTACCTAGGGTCCTACAATAAATTCTACCAAAGACAGATGTAGGATCCAGGATCAGAGAGCAATGGATCCTAGGTCAGATCCAGGGATCTTAGGTCAGATAGTTAGGATCCGGGGTCAGATAGCGATGGATCATAGGTAGGATCCAGAGATCCCAGGTCAGATCCAGGGATCCTATGTCAGATAGTTAGGATCCGAGCTGGATCTGTTGGTCAGAACTGTGGCTCTGTTGCTAGGATCCACAACATTAGTCAGATCTGTGCACTGGATCCTAGAGGGTCATATCCATGGTCAGACAGCACTGCTGTCCTACCACATCAAGCATCTAGCCAAATGGGAGGTATCTGTCGGTATCCTAGTTTCTAGGATACTATCAGAGCAACACTAATTAGACGTAAAAGTTGTTGACTGCCTTTTTTGGAAATATAGTCTGTATTGAAACAAGTCTGTACAGTGCAGGTGATATATAATAATTATAAAATGGCATGAAAAATTCCTGGGCTCTGATTGGTCAGTGCTGACCTTCAGCAGTGATGTTATCTCAACACATCACGCCTACTCAAAAGGCATCTAAAAATGTATTATTTCAACTTTTTCTTTTTTTTTTTGTTTAATAAGCAAGCCATTTTATGATTGCAGTAACACACTTCAGGGTGTGTGTCATGGAGATGTTACTTCTCAGGTGCTGGATGCATTCGTCATGCGGCCTCATGCTCAACCACTAAAGGCATGATGTTATCCCAGCACGCCACATACCCTGTCATGTATTACTGCTTACTTAACATTGTGTCATTATCTGGGAGAGGTTCAGTCGGCTATAAAAATTGCAGTCACATTCCTTAAGTGTTCGAAGTGGCTACAGACACACCGTCCCCCACTCTATGGTACAGCGTAAAGAGGGACTATTCTGTCCAGTTAAACATGCAGTGATGTTATTAATTGTGACCTGTTGTAATTTATTTATTTATGTAAACATTTGGTAACCAGGAAAGGCACGCTGAGCCGAGACTCGATTCTGGGTGCATAATATAACAAAAGAGCAGTACTACAGTGGGGAGAGGGGTCAGAGGGGATATGGCAACCGGTCCTACGCTTATGGTTGGCGGGAACAATATCCCTAGCAGTACGAGGTCTCCCATCAAGCACACTGTAGATAATCACCTATATGTAGCCTACATCAATCAATCAAATCTTTATTTATCCAGGTGATCACCACTGAGCAAGCTCATTTACAAAGTGGACCTGCAGTTTGCAGGGACAAATGTACAGATACAAATAAGATACGCATAAGACGATAGGAACAAGAAGTTTACAATAACATTATGAGCAGAATATATACATTCCAATGGCACATGTATAAGTAAGATAGGCATAAAACAACAGAAGCATGAAATTTACAATAACCACAGGAGCAAGATATGTACGGTTAGCATATACAATAAAATCCTTTGTAAACCTATCCATCAAGAACATGATAATGGCCTGTATAGAAGTCCCTGAAATATGGAGGGGCGCATGAATAGAAGGCAGCAACGCTGGTGGGAAGATGCTGGGATACTTATGCAGACAGTATCTGGGGCATAGGATTATGCGACAGGTGGGGAGTGGTGTGTAAGGAAGGTGCAGAGAGTGCTAGATACAGGTGGGCCTGAGGGAGGGGGAGGAATAGTGGCATAGGAGGACTTAGATGAGCAGCAGGGACTAATGTGGATACAAAGAAAATGATAGCTGGACTGCTAGGCGCGATGGAAACAGTTACAGAGCTCTACAAACGTACATCATGTATTTTTTTTCATATTCTGTTTATCCCCCCGACCTGGTTGGCCCCCAGCATACTGCCCCCCCAGCCCATCAGTTGGCTTCCCCTAAACTTACCCTTCCGGTCCCCGCCCCCAGCCCATCAGTTGGCTTCTCCTGGACTTACCCTTCCCGGCCCCCCCCTGCACTGCTGGTCTCATGTGGCTGGGTGGCAGGGAGTCCTCGTGACCTGCCAGACATGGATCCAGTTCGGGTGGTACTTGGGTCACCAGTGCGGAACCTGCCAAGGATCAGTGTTCATCCTGCTAGTCTAGATGATATTCCAACTTTTCTGTCCCTCCCTGGTGGAGTGTGTGCACAGTGGCATTTAGGGTGATGTCACGCATGCTTCTGCATGTGATGTACCCGATATCCACCACTTTTCACCCTTACTTTGCAGCTTCTGATGTCCTGTCCCCCAGCCATGGCTAGGGGCCATGCATTCACCAGCTATCAAACCACCCCCTTCCCACAGGAGGAGGTAGTCCCTAATGATTCGGTCCCCCACCCTGACCAACTCTCCAACATCCCACGTTTGGTCCCGAACTTGGGTTGTTCGCACCAACAGCATTAGTGCTACTGGGGCAGCAGGCAATGTCATGTATTTAAGACACAAAGTATCCATCCTTACTCCTCATCACCGTCCATCGGGGATGCACATTCAGGGAATGGGTTATTTTATTCCATCTTATATAACGGATTTACCAAGCTGTGCCAGGCCTGTAGCTCAGGGGTCGTGGGAGTGAGACATAGGGCTCGATTTTCCAACGAGATGCGGCGGTGCACCGGACTTGTGGCAGGGTGTGTGGTGCAAGTGGTGACTTGCACTACACCTTGCGGCAAATGCAATCTTCAAACAAGTGTGCCGCAAACACCTGCCGCAAGTCAGAAACATGGGACGCAGGGAGTTAGACCAGCTACTGCCTGGTCTAACTGTCCGTCCGGGATCACGGCACTTGTGCCAACCCTTTAGCACAAGGTGCCATAAAGTGGAGACTATGTTGTAAATGCACCACCCCTTTGAAAATCGGACCACTCTGTGTTTGAGGGGCTTTGGCGCATCTGCAACCCCCTTTGCGCCGGACGCAGGGCTTAACGCAATCCCTGCATCCACCTTCTAAAATCGAGCTGATAGTCTGGTGGATTGACTTTTTGGTTGCCTTTATTAGAATGAACAGCTGACTACTTTTTAAAATAAATATTCAGGTTATTTATTAACTCTTACAAAAAACCTGCTTGTTGGTCTGAATGGTTTACTATTCCTTCAGCCCAGCAACACTCATTCGTGAAGGCAGCTTGTCTGGCCTCCTGCCTTGCAACGCTTGACAGCAGAGTAGAAAAGGCTGCGCTAGTGGGCTGCTAGGCTCCCGTCGGATCAGAGGGGCTCAGCTTGTTGCTTCAGTGCTGAGTGACGGGAGCCCAGTGCCGCACCTAGACAGGGGACTTTGGAAAGCGACCACATGCCTTCTTGTTTGTTAATTACTAGCTGCCCAGCTGGACTACGGATTGTTACACACTGCGTGACATTCAAAGTCTAAAAATTAACGAACACTGGCAGACAAGCTTAGATTGCAGCTTGAAACATTTTAAGGGCAGCCAGAAAAGGAACTTCCACTTTCCCATTGCACGGTTACATGTAGTGTTTTCTACTGCCATGTATAAAAGATCCACGGTGTTCGTGGAACTGTACTGTTACCTTGTTCTCCACCTCACACTAATAGAGCTGGTTTAGTGCTAGAAGTTTGTGGCAAGGACATGCACAGTGCATCGAAAGTCGTTGCTGATTGCGACCTGGGAGAGAATTAAGCACTGGGAGGTTGTGACTTGCTCAGGGTCACACAGTATACAAGTGGTGGTTGTGGAATTCAGACGGGAGAAGGGGATCTTCATGTTCACAGCTCTGTGCTTTATCCACTAGGCTGCAATGCCTCCCTCATACAAACCTGGGTCTCCAGGTTCACAGCTCTGCTCTCTAACCACTAGGCTGCACTGACTCCGTCATACAATCCTGGGTCTCTGCGTTCACAGCTCTGCACTGTAACCACTAGACTACACTACCTCCCTCATACAAACCTGGGTCTCTGGGTTCACAGCTCTGTGCTCTAATCACTAGACTACACTGCCTCCTTCATACAAACCTGGGTCTCCAGGCTGGATCTCTGGGCAGTTCTGTGCTCTAACCAGTAGGCTACACTTCCTCTCATCCAAACCTATGTCTCGGGGTTCATAGCTCTGCACTCTAACCACTAGGCTACACTTCCTCCCTCATACAGGCCTGGGTCTCTGGGTTCACAGCTCTGTTCTCTAACCACTAGGCTACACTGCCTCCCTCATACAAACCTGGGTCTCTGGGTTCACAGCTCTGTGCTGTATCACTATCCCAGTGACACACAACCCGAGGTTCCTTATTGCGAACATAAAAGGGATCCCAGTTATGTATTCACAGTAATAAACAGGCTGTTTTGTGGGCACTGGTTTCACCTGTGAGGTTGGGCTGGGGTAGAATCACAGATGAAACAGGCTCTCCACCAATTAGCTTTCAGCACTTTTCCAATCCATGTTATAATCCCCTTTAAAGAGGACCTTCACCAGTCATTTTGACTTTCATGCATAAATTACCCCTTCTTGCATTGATTCTGGAATTGTATGTCATTACTGCCTGCTGCAGTTAGTTTTTGCATTCTAAGCTGCTAAAAACTGCAGGGTGTACCAGGAGTTCTATAGCAAGCCTGGTGTTTGTGTGGACCTAGGGTTGTACTGCTGACATCTCTGTAGGGCAGAGTCAATATCACAAAAAAAACAACATACTGACAAGGCATTTGGATTTTGGCATAATGCATTGCTATCAGGGTATCTTTGGTTAGGGGGAACGCAGTATGTATACTGAGTACTGGTAGGTTTCCCTTGCAACATTGTTGCAACTGCATGGTACTGCATAGTGTGAGTCACTCCTCTACCCTACAGTGATGTCATCAGGAGCTAGCAGCCCAGCAGCTGAACAGCAATGGCAAGTGCAGCAGGGCTCACAAACAAATCCAAATTATGGAAGGCAGAGTAAACCTTGGCCAAAAATAACAAATGCACACACTTTTTCAGGTCTAGTACTGCATATAATGACCACAAGCTGTAACTTTTTGGACCATCACGGAAGTTCCTCTTTAAGTCATAATCCTCTGCTGATTACATCACCACCAGTTGATGCGGAAATTATTCTGATGTCATAACCAGAGGATTTTGACTTCAGGGCAGGGAAAGCAGTGGAGAAAGATGAAGTTTAAGGGCCAAAACACCTGGGGCCCCATACACAGTCACAGTCAAAGGCTGAAAATTTATGGGGAGCACAGTGGCTCCGCATTCTGCCACCCCTGAAAACTGCTGTACACAAAGGTCAGATTTTGCAGCCAGGGGAAGAGTCTCTGCCGATGTGTAAGTTGCAGTGTGAATCATGGTCATCAGATGTTTGTGGAGGCAAACAGGGTTTGTTTGTTTTTTTGTATGTTTCATCTTAATGCTTGACTCCTGACTTTGTTCATAAGCCTTTCTCTCAGGCATATCCTCAGTGACCTCCAAGTCCCATTCACTATTCCCCCCCATCGACACTGAGGTCGATGGAAAGCCACGCGTGGCAGGACCTGAGAGTGACAGTGCTGCCACTCTGATGGGCTGGTGCACATCGTCATTTTTCATTATTAACACCCTTGTCTGTTTTCCCTAGGAATCTCCCGTCTCCCCATGCTGCCAATGCAGCCCAACTGCTGTCCGCGCCCGCTCACACATACTCCGGGCATACGCCACCCATCATGGAACAGCAAGCTACCTGGCCCACCATCAGGGACAACAGCTGCCGCAGATGTTGTGCACCTCCCTGCCTACGATGGCTCATGCTGCACACGGCAGCACTCCCCAGCCACGGTCCACACTGATCCAGCTTCCCAGAGTCACTCTGGAACCCAGGTTACTGGCACAGAAGCGCATCATGCTTCTGCTGGTCCACTGGGCAGCCCTGCAAATGGGGATTTCAGCTGCCAACCCCCTAACTGTGACTCCCGCATATATCTACTTATGCATTGTGCCAATCACATGGCATACTGCCATGCATTGAGGCCATTGCATGATAGTCTACAGTGTCGGATGTCCCCTAGCTAATCCCCTCACCAGCCATGGTGGTCTAGGAGCTACCCTTCCCAACCTCTGTATCCTTTTTCTTCAATCCCTGCTTTCCAGTGAAATCCCTCTTTCCTTGCCCTGTTCCCCACACGAAGGGCATGTTATTTTAATCCCTCACCAATCTCGGTCCCATACCGAGTCTGCAGGAAACTGTTGCATGCCTGTACCTACACCATTTCAGTGGAACTGCTTGTCACAGGAGTCGGGGTCCTGTGGCATGTGGCCAGCTATTTAAGTGCCAGCAAGCGACTGTACGTGGTACAGCAGTTCATCTGCATGCTGACCCCTCCCACCCCTTTCTATTTACTGGCACAATGCCACGCTTAAGATCCACTTGCATATAACACAGTGAGGCACAAACTGAACAAAGGTGCAGTGTGGTGGTTGCAAACACTTTGCAGAACGTAATTGTGGCTACATACAGGGCCTGTCTGTTATTGTCCATTGTGCTGTGCTTCTGCTGGCACCATTTCCCATCTCTGCTCCCTGCTGGCTCCCTCTCCTGCTGCCCCATCCAGGATTTCCATCCAAGTTGGTGCGTGTCTCCTGCTGACAATGGGTTTTGCCCACTGACTTGGCCCCTAGATGTGGGGTCCTTGTTTTTCACCCATCCCTCTATCATTGCATATTCTGAGGCAAGTTCAGGATTGCCGTGCTGCGGTCTGCTGATGGGGTCTGTTTTGGCCCAGTGTTACATGGGTAGTGTGAGTCCCAGAGCTATTATGCATCCAGTGAAGGTTTTTCACCCCTTTCTTGTCTTGCTCTTCTCCACCCATGTAAGTGTGCATGTCCATGGCATTTATGCGCACCCATGACATTTGTGCACCCCTACGACATCCCAGGGAGAGGAGATGCCAGGCACAGTTTGGTCACCCGTGTCATTATGGCAACTCCACTAAGCCCCACCAGGTGCACTCTAGAAATGATGCAGCCAGTGTTGGAGTTAACCTTTAGAGCTGGGGGGGGGTCCATAAGGATTATATCTTTAAATTGAGCCCCTCCTTTCCATTGTAAGTCAATGGCAGTGATGCTTGTGCTACTGGGGCTCACTTCAGAGTTGGGGGGGCCGAGCGCCGGTAAGCCCCCCCTTGTAATTCCAACCCTGGATGCAGTACTGAATCCACCCCCAGGAGGAGAGCATCTGACTCCCCCCTCCTGCTGTCCCAGACTCAGGGTGGGCAAACCCAGGCCACCAGTGTGCCACAGCAGTCATCCACTGCTCAGCGTCACGGAGCCAGACACAGATATCTTTAGTAAGAAATAATGGAATATTCCAATACTGTTACTTTTTACTCATTATTTTCCTACTCTGAGCGCTTCCCATCATCGCTCAGCTACCTCCCAGCACCATTGCCACCTCCACTGTCTATCCCCACCCCCCCAGGGTTACCCCCACAGGTGTGGAAAGCACAGCGACCTCAAACCCCTTCCAGAAGAGATAAATCCAGCAGCTTCTGGCAGACAGTCGGCATGGTGTCAGAGAATACCGCCACTGTCTTTCATGGGTCTGGATGTTTGCCCTCTTCTCTCTTCCTCTAGACATGAGTTCACAAGTGCTTCATTCATGTGCGTATTCCTCATGTCTGGTCCTCCCTATATAGAGGATAATGTATGGTCCACAAGCATGTGTAGCCATTGAGAGGTTGGCATGGCAACTGTTTAAACCTCGAGAGCACAGCACAAGAGGTTTTGGTTGCCATGCCAACCTTGAGATGGTTACACTCGCTTGGCATTGATCGTGGACCATACATTGTCTTTTACAATGTATGGTCCACAATACAAAAAGGAGAAATTAGACTGCACTCACTTTTGTACTGAGCCGCTCTCTTCCAGTGCAATTTTTCACCACGGTGGCCATTTCGAGAAGAGAGGAGATCACAGAACATGCAAGCACAAACACGCTGCAGTTTGCAGAACGAGCATACATGACCACATTCTCTGTTGTTATGGTGTAGTAGCTACATATCTAGAGCAGCATAACAGCTGTAACGACATAGCTACTGCAGCACAACAAGCCTATTCTAGGGATGGATTTCCATCCCCAACAACATTCCACCATACATTATAATGTTCTTGATTGTACTGCCAACCGTGGTCACCCTGGTGGCAATAGTGCAGAAAAGTCGTCCCCCCCCCCAACAAGGGGGGGCGCTCAATCCTTTCTCTCTGCCAGCCCTCTGGCCTAGGCTAATTTCCAAACCCTGGTTGTTGGAAGGGATATCGCCACCGCTGCTCTAATGGGCTGGAATGAAAACTGCCGATTTTGAAATGTTTTGCAAAGTTGAGAGATCTGGGGCCTGCTGATCCCATCGGACACTGTTTGGCACAAAACTGGAAAGCCACTTTAATTGTAGTTAGATGAATTCTTGCAACATCTGTTGTCTCGCTGCCTTTTGCTCAGGGACCCCACCGCCATCTGCCATTCTTCCTCCCACCCCTCTCTTACAAGACTAACTATACCCCAGTCTGCTCTTGCCTTTAGTCAACCGTGGCTTATTAGTTACCAAACTGCCTTTTATGCTCTCCTTTCCTGGTTGTCTAGTTAGCAGAAGTCATATCCCACTGCCCTTTAGTTGTTTCTGTGCTTTGGATGTTCTCTGATGTATTTTCTTTTGCAGCAACAACTTGTATTTCTTTTTGTCCTTCACAGTTCGTATTGGAGATTGCAATAGAGCACAGAAATACAGTACAAATAACTTACAAATGATAGTTTGCAACATTATAATAAAAACATATTTAGTCATGTTAGAATACGAAATAAATAATAAATTGGATGGCTCAGTGACGCGGAGGGCAGAGGCACCTATGCCTCAGTTGCCGTCACGCCGGTGACCTAGTTCGAGAATGAGCTGAGCAGGGCCGTGCGAGGGGAGGATTGAGCATCCCAATGAAAGCTCTGCTTCTCCGGGGGGGGGGGATCACTTGCTCTGTCACAGTATTGCCACCTAGGTGACCATGGGTGGTGTCACAGGCAGGAGCAGCAGTTCCGGGTGGGAAGACACTCCCTGTGGAAGACGTCCGCACGTTCATGCGTCCATCAGGCAGCCTCTCTTATGGAACATCTGAGGGCTTTTGGGAACAGAAAACGGGGAAAAAAATACCCTGGTCGGCAGGATGATGCCTGCCTCTCCTCGCAGGCTCCGCACTCGTCCACTGGGCTCCCCCAACACACATCCAAGCTAAATACCTCTCGGGGTTAAGTGGAGAAGCCCCAGGAGGCTCTGCCATGGGGGTTAATCTGTGGGGCACTGCAGTGGGTCGGATGGGGTAAGTCCCGGAGATGGGGTGATGAGGCTGAAGGAGAGGAGGTGGATCGGGGCAGAGCGGGCGCCGGGGATAAAAAGGAATTAAAAACAAAAGAAATAAATAATAAATAACCATTTTATAAGTTATACAGGTAGGGAATGAACAGTTGAGTATATGAATAATAAACTATACTTTAAATAAGTGACGGAGGTCTAGTGCCCAGTGAAAAACCTATATATTAAGACTGATGAGATACCATAAACATGGATTTTAGACCGTATTGTGCTGTATTGCCCATCAGTTTCAAGTCCATGAAGGGATACCTGGTATTTCTAATTGAACTATGCAAGTATATGTTTAATTTACACTGCTTCACATGAAAATCCTCCCTGTTCCCTCCTGTGCAGAATGATTGCATCCATCGTCAGTTTCGTAAATCGCTTAAAGGAAAACACTACTTACCTGCTGGCACACTCATTCTAGTGTCTAGGCCCCCGGTAAGTGGTTCTATATCAAAAAAATTTTTTAAATTTAGTTTAGATATAGTTACGTTTTAAACAGTGCCAACGCACTTGGCATTTTCAAAAGCGGTTGGCAGCCATCTTGTGGGAGCCACTCATTCCCTCTCCCAGAATACGCTAATATGCCCCAGCTGATTGGTCAGATGGGGCACATTAGCATATTCCAGGCGAGGAAGCAGGTGGCTCCCACAAATGGCTGTCAGCAGTCTTTGAAAATGGTAGTTTGCCAGTGTAATTTAAAACTTAAATATAATACCTAAACTAAGTCCGGTAAATTACTTTTTTGATACAGAACCGCTAACCAGGGGCAGACACACTAGCATGAGAGAGCCTACGGTCCTTCTTCTGTCTAGTTCCAGCTTCTGTATGACAGGTGTTCCTGTGCGCTTATGGTTACTTTCAATATGACCATGATTACAAGAGCACTGGGTCGGAACACCGCCGACCAAAACTGCGCAACCAAGAACTGTGCTACAAAAATGCCATCAGTTTTTGTTTTGCGGGTGGCTCTGCCCCCATACCTCCTGGACTAATAGATACTAACTCTGAGGGGAGCGGACCACGGGGCAAGAGGAAAACTGTGGGGCTGTGGAATATTGATTCCATGGCCCCATGTAAAAATAATCCAAGTCCCAAGACGAAAGGAGACCAAGATTAGAACCCTGGTCTCCACTACCACCCAGCCAAGCTGCTCCATGCCTGAATCCTTCTGTCCTTGTGCTCTGCTAGCACGACGGACAGCGACCAGGGGAACACTTACAGCATAGAAGTGCTGCAACTCCCCTATCGCTGTCCATGACAGTGCTATTCAGACTAGCGCTGTCTTCTCCGGTGCTATTCTGGTAGCGCTATTGTAACAGGGTACCGATTACAAGTACTACCTTTTATGTATAATGTCATCTAATGTTGCTGATGCGTTAAACCACCAGTGCAAAAAAAAAGGATGCTACTTTTTATTCACTATAAAAGATTCCAGCCATCTGCCAGTCTTTTTTTTTTTCCTCAATTGTTTAACCAGGTGAGACACACTAAGCTGAAAGCTTTTTTGCAGGTGCAACCTGGGAGCACAGGGAAGTTAAGTGACTTGCTCAGGGTCACACAGTATATGCAAGTAGGGGCTGTGGGATTCAAACCCAGGTCTCCAGATTTGCAGCTCAGAGCCTTAAACCACTGCGGTATTATTTGCTGGTAACATTTTTGGATTACACCAAAATCTGAGTATTTTATAAATGTTTGACGTTAGTTTTTTTTTTTACTCAAGAAAAAAAGATGCCTGGCATGTTTGGCTTAGAAATAGCACTGTAGAGCTGGCAAGGGTTAAAATCAAGAAAATAGAAAAAAAATCACAGTGCACAGCATAGGAGGTACCTAGAAAGGTAGATTGGATAGGTCTGCCAAAATTTGTATTAACTGTAGCCGAAACTAGCTTTTTGGAAAAACATTTTTCGTTATTCTGCTTTAATCATTTACACTTCTGATTTTGCTGCCGGTTGCTCTGCTTCTTTATGCTGTTTTCTTTCTGTTTAGTACACTGCAATGTTCTTTTTTCTTCTATTCTTTTTATATAGGTTTTCTCCTACTTTGGTAGGACGTGTGGCTTCTCAGCCCTGTCCCCGCTCACTGTAGCCATCGCTTACCTCCTCTTTGATCTCGGTTCTATCCCCTGTGGATTTCCCACAGTGGCGGGGCCAGGAATGGAGTCTCCCCCCCCCCCCCAAAGACACACGTCCGGATCCATCTCGTACCAGAGCGACAGAATGGGCTACAGCATGGCGGGCAGAGCGTCACAGAACCCATCCATCATTTTTCTTCCTTTTTCTCCCCCAGGCCACCCACGGACGTGCAATAAATGACATGTGCATGTTCCACCTCTGCAGGGACACCCCCGGAACCCTGAACATGGGGTCCCTTCCCACACAGTGCGACTTGCGTGCGCAGACACATGGATTCCGTCTTGTGGCAGTCAAGCAGCAAACCACAATAACCTCCCTCCCCGAGAGAGGAAAGCAGTCCTATGGACTCTTAATCCTCCCTCCCCTGGCCATCCCCCAAGAGACCCATGTCTGTTTCTGAACCTGGGCCACCAGTGTGATAGGAGGGCAGGCCCAGCATGCCACTGGGCCAGCTCTACTGCAACCTGTAAGAGCAAGCCTTGTTTTGCTGACCTGCTCTTTCCATGTGCTGCAGCATTTTGTTTGTTGATTACTCCTACTGTGGTTAGCCACCATGTACTGCCTTGTCTACTTGCTCTGTAACACTAGCAGCTCAGGCCTAAACACAATGGCGTCAGTTTTAGGGTTGTCAGAACCCCCTTAAGTTCTGGGTTCTGGTTCAGGTCTAGAACTTTGCAAATAGTTCAAGGGTTCTAATCTTCTTTAGAACTCAAACTGCTGTGTGCATAGGACTGGAGAGAAAGAACAGACAAATCATACTGCGAGGAGAAAGAAAACAAACAAAAGCCTTGCCCTCTCAGCACAGCAATAATATGTTTTCACTGCACGTGCAGAAAAGAGAGAAACGTCATGCCATTCAAAATGCAAATATCAAGTGACACAGTTGCATGTGCTTGGTACGTCTGCATATGAGTGGCACATTCTCATACCGCTTTCTAAAGCATTTTAGGATGAAATTCCCAATAGTTCGTTTATTTATGTGTTATGTAATAGTCAGGCTTGCCAGCCTCTAGTCTGCTGTGTTTACGCAGGCCGAGCAGCCCACAAGGCTGTAAAGAGTGCAGTGATGCATGCAAAACGAGGCGCTAGTGAGGAAGAAAAGGGCACTGGGATACTCCAAGTCGAGTAGAGAGTAAGGTTTTAGAGGCAGCGTCACATATGACATCACCATAGTCAAGTACTGAAAGAATGAGTGCTGACACGCTTTTTTTTTAAAATTTGAAGCCTAATCAAGGCCTTATGTCTGTTTATATTAAAAAAAAAAAAAAAAAAAAAGGCAGCTTCATCGTCATCCTGGGAAGACAGTACAGCGCAGTGGTTTAAGGCTCTCAGCTGCAAATCTGGTGACATCCAGCAGACCAGACCTGGGTTTGAATCCCACAGCTTCCACTTGCAAACTGTGTGACCCTGAGCAAGTCACTTAACTTCCCTGTGCTCCCAGATCGTACCTGTAAATAAGCTTTCAGCTTAGTGTGCTACTCCTGGTTAAACAACAAAACAAACAAACAAACAAAAAAAAAGACTGTAGAAGGTCCATGAGGAGAAACAACATAGTGAAAGGTATATAATAACAAGTGGAAATATTACCAAGTCCTAAGAACTTGGAGCAATTGCATACATAACAGCGTAATGCATTAAATGATATGATATACATTCGCTAAAGCAGAAGGAAACAACGAACGTGTTGCAGGAGACGCCTTTTATTGCACTAACAAATTTGTTACAGGTTGGATGTGGATTCAAATGAGACATGGTGCAGTTTGTATAGACATCAAAGCCCTACAAAGTCAATGCAAATCTGTAAATAGCAGTTGAAAAAACTGACACTGTAAGGCTAAGAAAGCTTTGATGTTTATACAGACTAAACCATGTTTCATTTAAATCCACTTTCATCCCATATATCTGGCATGCAGTTCAGCTCTACTTCTTCGACTGAGCTGATAAAGGGAGTATAACTCGGTATCCCGTCGTGAGGGCGTGGTGATTAGGGCGCTGCGAGTTGGGCATCAGAATGGGAGCGCAAATAACTGGGGCGTCTGGGTTTTTGGGGCCCCGTGTCTTGTCAGCTGTGAGAAATTTGTGCCAACCTGCTGTTCAGGACAGAGTGCCAGCCGAGGAGCACCGCCTGTTTCAGGTGTTGCCAACAGTGCGCTGATGTTGTAGCATGCTGTTTTCATAACTTGTGCACTGTGGCCCCACTGAGCTCTGTATGATAATAAACTGCCATTGTCCCACTAATATCCGAGCCTCACTGCTCTGTCATTTGCCGCACAATTGCACCTTCCTCCTCTGCAGGTGTGTCTCAGAGTTGCTTATATAAATGTGAGAGGGTGGAGACCACCACAATATCAGGTTTTGAAGTGTGGCAGCAGGAGTGTTTTGAGTTGCCTTTTACTAATATTCCGCAGTAGTGTGTACTGTACGGGTCTGTTTTTGTTATTACCGTGCGGTGCTGCTGGCAGTATTAGTAATGTCTTGCGCTCCATTTACTTACATGGTAAAGTCGGCACCCTAAAGGACGTCGCGGTTTTTACCGCCACACTATCAAGGGTGAATTGTACAACTCTTGAAAGTTAGACTCAATAGCACATTTGTTAGTCCATGAAAAGATAACACTGTAACATATGTTTTTTTTCTTCCATATCATTGACTGGAGTATCGTGGCTACCACCTTTGTGTGTCTTACAAACGATAATAAAATTATTTAAGATATAGAAACTTGGAATTTGTAGGTAGAAAAGGACCAGTAGGCCCATCTAGTCTTCCCAGTTTTCCCCTGCCTATTTCTACACCCTTTTTTTAACCAGGAGAGACACACTAAGCTGAAGTTTGTTTACAGGTGCAACCTGGGAGCACAAGGAAGTTAAGTGACTTGCTCAGGGTCACACAGCATGCAAGTGGGGGCTGTGGGATTCAAACCACAGTCTCCAGGTTTGCAGCTTAGAGCCTTAAACCATTACGCCATACTGCGTGGGCCCTATTTGGTCACAGGGGTCCCTGCCTCACCCCTTTGCTCTACCTATTGTGCCCATGTGCTCAACTCATGCATGCTTGAAGCTTCCCGCTGTCTTCTCTTCTCTTCTGGCAGGCTGTTCCAGGCATGCACCACCCTTTCTGTGAAGAAGTATTTTCTCATATTCCTCTTAAACCATCCCCCTCAAGTTTCATTGCATGCTTCTCTTTCACTGAAAGAGACTCCCCCAGCACCTTGTTCACCCCTGTGAGGTACTTATAGGTCTCAATCATGTCTCCTCTCCTCGAGGAAGTACATTTTTTTTTTTATTCTTTTTCCCTCCTGGTCACGATCCTAGGGGCCTCTCTCAGGCATCCAACCTGAATCCTGCCTTGCCTGAAGTCCCCTCGACTGAGCCTTCCTCTCCCCACCTCGCAGCTGGCACCCGCGGCTTAACCCCTCCGGGGTGGGGCCGCCCCTCCTACCTTGGGCACTCTTACACACATAGTCTCCAGTTGCAGACTTGGGCCCCGAGTGGAGGATCACTGAAGGTCAGCCAGGATGGACCCGGCAGTGGGCATGGGGATTGGTGCTGTCGCCTACCCCTAGGACCGGGTTTTTCCGTGTTCTGCGGTTCCTCCCTCCCCGTGCATGGGCACGCCCTGACACTCTGGCACATGGCAAACCTGCCTGCGTCAGCCACGCTAGTATGTGCTGCCTGGCTTGCTACAGTACTCCTGGTCTCCACCAGGGGTCACTGGCTTGCCAGGCCAACCCATCCCCTTGGGCCAAGGAGGAAAGCACCACACGGGTGCTCAGTCCTCAACCCTTCCCCTGCCAACCCACGGCGCCAGAGTCTGTTCCCGAACCCGGGTCACTGGTGTGGCACGAGGTGTGGCGTCCAGCACTTCAACCCTCAGTGCCACCGGGCCAGCTAGGGATTTCATGTTAAGGTCCCATGGCTTCTTCTCATACAGTTTCTAATGCAGCCCTAGCACCATTTTGGTAGCCCTCTTCTGGACCACCTCCATCCTGTCAATGTCCTAGCGTCAGTATGGCCACCTGAACCGGACACTGTATTCTAGGTGTGGTCTCACTAGCAAACAATATAGTATGTGTGCGATATATTGCAATGTAAGTAGATACCTAGGTATTTATAACATGAGGCACAGTCAGGCTGGACATTGTTAGTTGACAGGAGGAGTAGGAGAGCCAGTGGCATGAGGTTTGCTGCTGGAGAACAGCACTTATTGTGTTTTTTTTTCAGCACTGAGTAACAATCGTAAATACAACAGGGAACTCTGTATGCTGAGGAAGTCTGTCTGACGGAAGGTGAGAGATGGCAGTTGTGTAGGATTGGAGGAGGAGCAGAGACTAGCGTCATCAGCATAGAACAGAATAGTGGGGTTAAGAACAGAATTGAGGAGATCACTGATGCAGAGCAAGAAAAGAAGAGGCCCCAGCATTGGGGTTTGCGGGACACCTTTATTAATGGTTGAGAAATTAGACAGGAGACTAGATAGGCAAACACATTGGGACCTTCCTGAGATACAGCTTCTTAGCCACAGAACTAAATACAGATAGTCTGTTGATCAGGATATTATGGTCAGTTGTGTAAAATTCTTTCATGAGGTCATGGATAGGGTTGGTCAGACTTGCTAAAAATCCATTTTGATATGCCACTGTTTGGCCTATTCGAATTCTGTGTAATGCCATTTTAGATGACGAATACATGGGAGGTCTTTCAGCGATCATGGACCACATTCTATCTGGGCTGAGTGACTTTGCTCTGACATGCATGGGCAACATCGCCATCTACAGCCAGACATGGGAGGATCACATCAGGTACGTGACTGAGATGCTCCACCAATTGAAGGCTGCAGGGCTGACAGTCAGGGTGAAGTGCCAGACAGGGATAGCAGAAGTGTAATAGTGTAATACTTTGGGCACAGGGTAGGAAGTGGGTACATCCGGCCTGAGCCAGTAAAAAACTGAAGCCATACAGGCATGGAGCACACCCACCACAAAGAGAAAAGTACGGGCATTCCTGGGCACAGCAGGGTACCAAACCTTAGTAGTATGGCCAGACCTCTGTCAGATCTCACCAGGAGGAAAATGTCAGAAAAAGATTAGTGGACAGATCACTGTGAGACAGCGTTGTGCCAGCTGAAGGAAGCATTGTGTCTTGCACCTGTGCTTATGAGCCCTGATTATTCTCTGAAGTCCATGCTGCACGTTGAGGCATCTAACCATGAGGCGAGTCTGAGTCAGGCCACACCCGCTAGGGAGGAATACCTAATCATGTACCTGAGCAGGAAGCTGGTGTGCAGACAGGGGGCGTATGCCACCATTGAAAAAGAGCATCTGGGTATAGTCTGGGCTCTGCAGAAGCTGCAGCCATATTTTTATTGGGGGAGAGATCACACTGGTCACGGACTACAACCCTTTCACCTGGGTCCACAGGACCAGTGGGCAAAATCCAAAATTGTTGAGATGGAGCCTGGCGCTGCAGTCCTATAAGATGGACATTTGGCATCGCAGTCGGTCACAGCAGCATGGCAATGCCAATGGTTTGTCCAGGCAGTAACCAGTGACTCAAGAAAGGCGGGTCACCTTAAAAATAAATAAGTTCGGGCCGGCCCGATGGCGCAGCGGTGGGATTTCCGCTGCGACGCGGCGATCTGGAGTTGAGGCGGACCGGATCGTCGGAGGGTCGCCGGGGAGAAGGATGGCGTGTCCTATGGACTGCCTCCTTCCTCGGGGACGGTGGGGAAGTTCGGCGCACTGAGGACTCCTGGCGGAAGCCGGGAGATCTCAGGCGTCCAACAAGTACAGTTCTGGGAGGCGGGGTGGATACTAGCGTCATTGCATGTCCCTACATCCATAATAAAAATTGGTGGAAAATGGAGGCAGGCAGGACCAACGTGCACATGAAGCCCTCCCCGGAGGACCTCACCACATCACCGTCGCTGTGGGTCCCTGACCAGACATTAGTTACATGGTCACCGTAGAAGGTGGCCACAGCCCCGCCCTCCGGGGGGTAAGCCAGGGGTGACTGAGGGTCCTCGGCAGCCATAGACGATGGTGGAGGTCTCCGGTGGGCCGTGACCAGGGCTGATGGAATTACGGGCTCCTGCCAGGGGGAAAAAGATAAAATTAAAAAAAAAAAAAATATATATATATATATAAATAAGTTCATAAATAAACAGACAACCAGGAGAACTGAGGTGTAGCAGGTAGAGCCCACCTGCTGACATGATCTTTTGGGGTTGCCACAAGAGTCCTGCTGATCTGGGACCATCATCTGTCAGTATGTGGTATGACTCAAGAGGATCTCAGTTTGGGATAACATAGACAATGACAGCAGAAAAAGACAATAGGTCTATCCAGTCTGCCCATAAACCCTAACAAACCCAGAACCTATTCTCCATATAGGATTCTAATCCACACTATCCACCACCATGCTCCCCATCCCACTGCTGCCACCCTGAGTAACCACTATGCCCTCCACTCTGTCCCAGCCACGTTTCAAACCATTAATACTCTTGGTACCCACCGCATCAGCTGGAAGATTGTTCTACGGCTCCACCACCCTTTATGTAAAATAACGTTTTCTCACTTCCCTCTTGAATGCCTGCCTGTCAGTTTCCACGCTTGCCAAACAGTTCCTTTGCAGTTTACCTTGCTTATTCTTTTCGTGAACTTGAAGGTCTCTATCAAATCTCCCCTCTCTCGTGTGGCCTCCAATGAGTACATGCTCAGTGCCTTGAGCTGATCCTTGTAAGATTTGCCCTGCTTACACTGAACCATTTTGGTCACCCTATGTTGCACTGCCTCCATCCTGTCCTTATCTTTCCTTAGGTGAGGACTCCAGTACTCCAGGTGGGGCCTCACCAGTGATCTATAGAGAGGTAGTAATACCTCATTCTTTCTGCAGTCAATACCCCTTTCTATACACCCCAGCATCCAGTTTGCCTTACAGTAGGCCTTGCTACACTGGCTTGTTTTTGTGAGTCACTGATGACCACCCCAAGATTTCTTTCCTCAGAGGTGGTGCCTAACTTTAACCCCTCCCCCCATCCAGTACTCTTTCCTGGGTTCTTGTTTCCTATGTGCATCACCTTACACTTTTTGGCACTGAATTTCAACTGCCAAACCTTTGACCACCTCTCTAACCTTTGAAAGTTTCTCTGCATCTTCCTGACCCCCTCCTCACAGTCTACCTTGCCACAGAGCCGTCATCTGCAAAGAGACGCATCTTGCCCTAGATTCATTCTCCCATGTTACTATGGAACATACTGAAAAAGACTGAACCCAGGACCAGTCCTTGTTGCACCCCACTGGTGACCCCTCTCTCTTCTGATTTGACTCCATTAACCACAACCCTTCGCTATCTGCCTTCCTACCAGTTTCTCACCCATCTAAGTGTGCCCGTTGCTGCACCCAGGTCCTCCAGCTTCTTTAGCAACCTTTTGTAAAGCACCGAGTCAAAAGCCTTGCTGAAATCAAAGTAGAGTGAATCCACAGCATGGCCCTTATCCACTGCCCTCGGGAAAGCTCAAGTTATCTACTTAAGAGTCTAGTTTAGAAACTAGTGAGTTTTTTTCCTGTCTGTATTCCGTCTGTTCAAAAGTGTTTATTTTTAATTTCTGTAGTATTGCTGTATTCCTATACACTTGGGAATGTATAATCCTGTACTATACGTAAATACTGTGGAGTATTAAATATGTGACTGTACTACTGTATTCTTTTATGAGTATAGATAGCCTACTGTATATGGCAAGTCAGTTGGTCCATCTCAGGAGAGGGAGGCTACTAGACTGTTCCAAAGTGCACCTGTGTTTAATACAGGGCAGGTGAAAATGTGTTCCTATTTGTGACTGTAGGGGTGGGTTGTTTGTCCTCAGGAAAGGCTATTGTGCTATGTGAGCATTGGCGAGTGGTGTGACTTGAACCTAAAGCTACCCTGAGGGAGAGTCAAGCCAGGTGGTGGCAGCATACCGAGGTGGCCTTTCAAGAAGATGAAGGGTCATGAAATGCTGGCAGTGCACGCGGACGGAGTTGTGGCAGGGAACAGTCTATGGCAGTTGCAGTAATGCACTCCAGGGTGCGTGCATCACGGGATATCATAACTTCTTGGTGGCTGAAGGCACTTACCATTGCCTCATGCCTCACACCCAAGGACTGGAAATATGTCTTGATGAACCACTCCCTGTTGTAAATTGCTGCTTAAGTAGGGGTGTCTCTTATGAGATAAGAGAGTCCTCATGTGAGGTTTGGATGAGAGGACAGCGAAGCTGAGAAGTTCTGACTGCCCACACTTCAAGCAAGAACTCTCTTATACCATATCAGATTCCCCTTGCAGGACTATTCAACTTATTGTCAAGGCCACTGGTTCTCGTTTTTTTTTTTAACAGAAAACCTGGTAAAATTCCAGAATTTGGACTGTCTGCACACCAGTAAAAACACAGTAGCCCATGGAATTTGGCATTTATACAAGATCAGCAAATCTACAGAATGTGTGTTTTTCTTATAGTTGCTAACTTTATGACATAATGACAGGGACAGCGTGGGGATGCACTACATTATAGACTATGGGGGGCAACTTTACGAACAATTTTATATATTATAATGATCATGTGGTGATGAAACGAGGGCACCGGGCGACTAACAAGGCCCTGCACTATTTTCAGTTTGCATCAATTAATGCACTGTATAGTAAGCCTTCGTTCTGGTTATTTATACACATAGTAAAAGAATGACAGTAGAATCCGGTAAAATCTGAAAATTACACTTAACAATCACCAGTGCAGTTCCTGGAATTTCAAGTCTTGAAAATGGAATTTCATTACTTTAATCTCCGTAAATCACTGGCCTTGCTTATTGTCAATCACCACTTTGTGTTTGCTAACGTGATTGATAATGGTTTACATTACAATGTTTTAATATATTAAAAGCAAATGTCACATGCCGGCTCAGTGGTGTGGAGGGCTAAGGCAGTGGATGTCTTACCTCATCCCATGCCAGCGACCCAAGTTCTGGAACAAGCCTGAGTCATCGGGGGTCGGCGGGGCGGGGGAGGGTGAGGAGCTGAATTGAGTCGCCGCAAGGCAGTTCTCCCCTGCTGGGGAGGGATGTAGGCTTCCCCAGCTCTTGGCTGCCACCAGGTGGAGGTTAGGTGGTAGTGCCAAGTCACTAGGGAGACCAGGCATGTCTGTCACGCTTCTGGGGTTAATTAGTTAAAATCACGGAAGTGATTTATAATCACCAGAACTCTGTGTACATATACCGTGCATCGCAAGCTGCTCAAAGAACTATGGGCTTATTTTTATAAGTTTTGCTGGAGGTGGGTAGTGTAAGAGAAGCACCTGCCCCGTAGAGTGGTTTAAAAAAATAGAATCGAAAACAGAGTCCCCAAGATATAAACTTGTGGCCAGCAAGGTAGGCAGGCATTTAAAGTGCTGGCCATCAACTACCCGAGATCACACTCAATGTGTGCAGTTAACACGCGAGGGTGAGACACGGTTATGCCTGTCTAAAAAGCAGTGCTCCATGTACGGATATTTCCATCCAAAAACATACCGTGTCCCATGACACGTTTGCCAAGTCTGTCCTCAAATTCCAAGTCTAAACTTACAACAAACGTGGAAGTGGACACTAGACTTGGCAAACATAGTATAGGGCATGGTATCTGTTTGGATAAAAATCTCCCTACATAAAATGTTGCTTTGAGAGAGGCATAACCGGGTCACAGTTTTGTGTGGTTACACCTCTCATTCGGTGAGACCTTGGGCAGTTGGTGGTCAGCACTTGAAATGCCTGCTCGCGTTCTGGCTGCAATCTTACATCTCTGGGGCTCCGTTTTTTAAAATCCCTGATTTTCTTAAAGAGACTCACTAAGTTAAATGAATGAAGGTTTAACACCACATATTTCAGTGCCTTACCTCCGTGAAATTCCGCCTATGTATATTTGCCCCACAAATTTCCAGTAGTTTAAATGTGAGATCACTCATAAATTTACATCCACCGGGTCACTTTCGACTTGAACCCAGGCAGAGCACAGGGAGGCGCCCCATTATAGTCTACCAGGGGGGACAACTTTAACAACATTTTTCTGCAGCCCTGTCACTTGTTTTCCTCACGTTCTACCATACCATGTTCCCACTTACCTTCATCGCTCTTCTCCTGCAATTCCCTCAGGCACCTTCACCCCCCACTCATAACGTGAAAATGGGGCACAATATTGAAACCCTCGGTCAGCATGCAGGCTGGCACTCCCAGCCCTGCCCCCCCACTGCACCTGCACACCCAGCCCCCATAAAACCAGACCCAAAAACTACCGAACCCCCACAATAATACATAGACACCTGCACCCGCACCCCCGGATGTCATCTCCCGCGGCAAGTTACCCACTGGAGCCCCCCTTTCTCTTGCCAACCTCCTTCCACATCCACAACACAGCAAACCTCCACCCTCCGTTTACTCATCCTACCTGCCCCCCTTACCCTGAAACTACCAATATCCGCCATCAGCCACACACAGCATAAATGCCAATGACCTGCTACTCGAACAAACCGCAACTGCCTCAGGTCTCTCATTCTTCTTCTTCTGACAGGTAATGTCCACCCTAACCCTGGCCCCCAAATTTCCCCACCATCTCACCCATCTCCTGGAAATGGCCTGCGCATTGCCTCACTAAACATTTGCAGCCTACAAAAAAAATGGGACTCCTTTCAAGGTTGGGTACTCCAGAATGACCCAGACATCATTGCCCTGAGTGAAACCTGGCTATCCCCCTCTGTCCCTGACTTGGCAGTTAACCTCCCTGGATACTGCCTCTATCGCTTCGACTGTATGGGAAAGCGAGGGGTGGCTGTGCTGCCTACCTCAAGAACTCCCTCACTGGCCACCTATTCCCCCTACCCATACTAACATCCAGGGCTCAGGCCCTCACCCTAAAAATCATCCTAGGCAGGTCTACATCCCCTCTCCTCCTCCTCACCACAGCCTACATCCCCCCCGGAGACCAGAAGCTAGCCTTCCAAGCCACCATGTCCCACATCGCCACCCTACCCCCAAAACAAGAAAAAATACTACTGGGGGACTTCAACATAAATTGGCTGGCCAAAACAGCCACGCCTTACATCAGTGAGGCTGCTGCCCTCGACCTCACCCAGGTCGTCAAAATGCCCACCCGGCTGCATGCCCACATGGGGACAGTGACCCTTCTAGACCTAGTTTTCACCAACCGCCCCCACAAAATAACAAGCACCCAAGTCCTCCCAGACACCTTAAGTGACCACTCACCAGTACTCTGCAACTGGTCTGGTACCCCCCCTCAAAACTGCTCCCAAAATTACTGCACAGCGCAAACTAGGGCCTGGCAAACTAGCCTTGCTCAAGGCCCACCTCAGAGAATGGGACTGGACACCCCTCACTAGCACCCTCGACCCTGACCACGCACTCAAACTGTTTATCAACATCTTTAACTCAGCCTGTGACAAGTTTCCCCCCCTCTCCAAAACTATGACCAAGGAGAATCATGCCCCATGGCTCTCGGACCACCTCCAAGGCCTACTACATCAGCGTGACGCACTGTGGCACCTGGCCAATGAGACCCAACGGCCTCAGGACAGGCAACGTTATCGGGAGGCCCTTAACAAGTGCACCTGGGCCGTACGCACTGCCAAGGCAAGCCATTACAGAGCCACCTTAACCTCCGCCTGGGGAAATGGATGCAAGTTCTGGGAGAACATAAAGGAACTCTGTGGCAAAGGCCCAAATCTCCCACCTGACCAAATACTCATAGATGGTAGCCTCTCCACCGACCCTTTCAGCATAGCCTCGGCCCTAAATACCGCTTTCACTGATCTCTCCCATGTGTTGGCCCCAAATTTCTTCGACCCCCCGCCGGACCGTATCACCCACCACCCTCCACTTGCAGCGCCTTTCTAACTATGAGTCCTTACACCGGAGACTGCGAAACCCTACCTTACTAAAGCTATAAGCAAAAACCACTACAGTCACGACTCCCTGGACCATAGACTTCTCCGCCTCACCCTCAAGGAAGTCCTGACCCCTCTCACCCACATTCTCAATCGCTCCCTCTGCCAAGGGAAATTCCCCACCCACTGGAAATTGGCCTACATCACACCTATCCATAAAAGTGGTGACCGAACATCCAAAAACAACTACCGCCCCATCTCTATCCTACCCCCCCCCGTCGAAGGCACTAGAACGCATAGTCACCGACCAACTCACTGAACACCTAAATAAATATAACCTTCTATCCAGACACCAACATGGTTTTTGAAAGGGCCATAGCACCACTACCACCCTCCTTGAATTTATCTCCCATGTCCACTCAGCCCTGGACCATGGCCACCTCACTGGCGCCATCTTCATGGACCTATCTAAAGCATTCGACACAGTAAACCATGCCCTCATACTAAACACCCTGGCCTACACGGGTTTCTCCGATGACACCCTAAAATGGTTCACCAGCTATCTCTCCGATAGAACACAGATAGTCAAGGTAGGCCCTGTCCTATCAGCCTGCCTCCCAATCCCCTCCGGTGTCCCACAGGGCTCCAGACTTGGCCCCCTACTTTTCAGCCTATACCTCAACTCCCTCCCATCCTCATGCCCCGGAAATCTGCTCCTTTATGCGGACAATGCAGTCTTGTTCGCCTCAGACCCGGCCCCCCTCAAACTCCACCGATCCCTCCAGCACTCTTTCTGTGAAATTGAAGACTGGCTCACCACCCTGCGTCTTATTATCAACTATAATAAGACCAAAGTCATGATATCCGCCCACCCTCAGAACCCACACAAGAACCTGTGCCCCAAATTTCTCACTGCCAATCAGACCCCCCTAGAACAAGTAAACAGCTTTAAATACTTAGGGATCACACTAGACCCCGCACTCAGCTTTAATCAACATATCCTACACCTATCAACCGCCCTTAGCTCCAGACTAGGCGTACTCTAGCGGTACAAACACTGCCTCACCCCTGAAGCACTACAACTTACCATAAACTCCTCAATCCTCTCCCTGCTAGACCACAGCATCCTAATATACAGTGCCGTGCCCTCCACAACCCTAACCAGACTCTGGCTCGTGCTTAACAAAGCCTACCGCCTCATCCTAGGATGTGATCGTTTCACTCACTTCTGCTCCCTTTACAGCAGCACAAACTGGCTAAACCTGGATAGCAGAATCAGATACCACACCTGCCTTTTGACCAAAAAGGTACTACTAGGCCTCACACCACCCCACCCTCCCCTACACCAAATTATCCTCCCAACACCACCAGGCAAAACAACCCGTAGCACAAGCAAGCGGCTACTATGGGTACCCCGTGGCCGGACCTCCCAGTACCAACGCACCTTCAGTTTCAGGGCCCCTACCTGGTCAAACTCCCTCCCTATCCATATAACTGATGAAAGAAGGCTGGGCCCTTATAAATCCAAGCTAAGGGAATACCTGCAGGCCTCAAACAGATATGACAGCCCTTGATACCTGATCTGCCTTGCCTCCCTTCAAACAATCTATTAGCAGGTCACCGTACCTAAATGCACTTATGAAACTACATGACTATCAGCCTCCTACAGAATCTTTCTGTCATTTTTTTCTGTTTTCTGGCTGTGTTAAAGTACCTAAATCTCTGTTAGCCATTCTACGAAACAGCTATGTAACCTGTTTTTTTGAATGTTATTTGTAATGTACTGTAATCTGTATTTCAAGTGCTGTCCCTGTACCATTTATGTACGATGTGGAGCCTTTGTAAATGAGTCCCTGACTCAAAGGTCTTTCTGAATATCACAATAAAATAAAATATATCACAGTGATCATTTGGTGGTTAATCAAGGACACTGGGTGACTAACAAGAGCCTTGTTAGTCGCCCGGTGCCCTTGATTTATCACCAAAAGAAAACCACTATGATATATAAAAATGTTGTTAAAGTTGCCCCCCCCCCCCGTAGACTATAATGGAGCACCTCCTGCACTCTCCCGAGTTCACGTCAAAATGTGGCTGAGCACGGGGGCCGAGCTCCAAACCGGGAAGTAAAAGTGACACAGTGGATGTAAATTTACGAGCGATCTCACATCTAAACTATTGGAAATTTTGAGGGGCAGACATACTTCGGCAGCATTTCGTGGAGGTAAGGCACCGAAATATGTGGCGCGTAGGGCTAGCCTGGTAGATTGCTTTAAACCGCTCTAAAGGTAGAAGCTCTCCTTGCCCCCTCCTATTGTAGCAAACCTTGTAAAAGTCAGCCCATAGTTTTCCTTTACAGGAATGTTTTAAAACAATGATCTGGAAGAAGAAACAGGACTTCGAAACCCTTGCCGACTACCTTGCCAAAGTATGTATCATTTTAACTCTAAACTGATTTTTTTATTTTTGCATATAATACCACAACTTTACAGGTATATTAATATCACTGGTGACTAACATGATCCTAGTTGGTCAAGCGGTGGTGTTAATATATATTGAAAAAAAACAACAAAGGCAGCTGACCCAAAGGGTCGCAGTTAGCGGGATAGTCTCATCCCCAAGGAGGGTCAGTAGTGGGGTTCCACAGGGATCAGTCCTTGGGCCCCTCCTGTTCAGCGCCTACGTCTCTGGCATAAGGACAGGTATCAGGAGTGAGATGAGTCTCTTTGCGGATGACTCAGAACTGGGGGCGGTGGTGGATGGGGAGGGTGGCCCTACGGGGCACCTGGAGGCTCTGGAAAGATGGTCTAGAAAGTGGAAGCTGAGGTTCAATGCAGGGAAATGCAAGGTACTGCACCTGGGGCCAGAAACCTGGGCCAAGTGTACACCCTGGGGGGAGGGATGCTACAAGTCTCAATGGCTGAGAGGGACCTGGGGGTGGTGGTGGATGTCAAGATGAACAACTCAGAGACTTGTAGGAGGGCAGCAGCCTAGGCCAACAGGATGCTGGGATGCATAAATAGGGGGATCACCTCCAGAAGGAGGGAAGAGATACTCCCTCAGTATAACTGCTTCGCGAGGCTGCACATCGAGTACTGCATGCAGTTTTGGAGACCACACTTAAAGAGGGACATTAAACTCCTGGAGAGGGTCCAGAGGAGGGCAACCAAAATGATTTGGGGCTTGGGGGACAGGACCTATGGGGAGAGGCTCGAAGAGCTACATATGTACACATTGGAAGAGAGAGGGGACTGGGGGACGTGATAGAGGTCTTCAGGTACATGAAGGGGGTAAATAGGGGAGAAGCAGTCAGGGTGCTTCGAAGGAAGGAGGAGGGGCAACTAGAGGGCATGGGTGGAAGCTGGAAGGGGAAGATTCAGGGGAGAAAGGAAGAGGTGCTACTTCACTGAGAGGGTGGTGAAGCCATGGAATGCGCTGCCCGGGGGGCTGGTGGAGGCAGAGACGGTGGAGGGATTCAAGAGCAGATGGGACAGGTACAGGGGAAGGGTTCTGGAAGCAAAATCCAGTGCAGTGAGAATATCCTGAACTGGGAAGGGAGAAGCCAGAGAAGGCAAGGGGGGCAGCAAGGTCAGCTCCCAGGGTTGGGGCTGACCAAACGAGTAGACATGAAAGACCATTAGGCCTATTCTGCTGGCATTTTAGTATGTTAGCTTGTAAGAACACCACTGGAGCCTCAGACGTATGTCCACTTCTCAAACTAACTGCACCGGAGTTGGGCTACTAAACAGTGTGCCGTAAAGAAGACCATTAATTTTGGTCAAATATAAGCAATACTTTATTACAAAAGTTAAAAAACTACATGGCAAGCAGCACCCTCACCACCGTGTCACGTGACCAATGTGTTTCACGTCACTCTGATGCTTTATCATATATGTAAGGTTCCGGTAGCATAGAAATCAGCATATTAAAATAGCCCCATAGATTTGCGTGAAGCACGCCCCCGCACTCTGCCTAGTTAGGCATCATAAAATGTCTCAGCAGGGGGCAGGGGGTTGGGGCCAGCAGACTGGGAAGTGGAAGGGATTGGCTGGCCACTTTCTCTGGCCAATTTACGATCCCTTCCCTCCCGAAAGGGACTAAAATAAAATTTCAGTTTGGCTTTAAAAGGATGCACCTTCTGGCAATGTAAGCCAGCGAGGGTTTAAAAAAACAACATTTTTTTCACAGCAATATCTTAGAATGTTTCTTTAAAACCTTTCTGTTTCAAATTTACTATTAGCTTGCCGAGGTTACCAAAGGTCACAGTCTCTGGGGAACTCTGTTTTCCGTGTCACTTATCAATGTTCCCCGTCGCTGAAGGCCATGATGTTTTTCTGCTTTTAGAGCAAAGCAAATGCAGTGCAGAGCAACGGGTCATGGTTGCAGAGGATACAGGGATTTTTACTAGTAACAACCGAGTAAGAGTAGTGCCGCTTGTGTTTTTGAGTACTCTCTCTTTCGTTTCTTCTGTAAAGTTAAGATGCGGCAGGGACAATAACATAGAAACATAGAAATTGACAGCAGATAAGGACTGCTTGGCCCACCTAGTCTGCCCATTTTCCTTACCTACTGCAATACCGCAGATCCTACTTGATCTCTGGCTCTTACCCTCTCCATGATCTGTAGATGCAGCTTGAGTTTAAATTTAATGTAACATGCTCACCTCTGGGGCCAGAAGACTGGAATGTTGTGGGTTCTGATCCCATATCGGTACTTGGAGTAATACCCCTAGTTGGCACTGCTGCAATGGAGGGGAGGGGGTGCTACACGGCTGAGGTGCAGTCCTTCGGATGAAATGTTAAACCGTGGCCCCTTCTGCCCATCTCTGGTCAGTGTCCAGGTGGAAGGTAAAGATCCCATGGCACTTGTCGGGGAAGAGTAGAGGAGTTTCCCCGTGGTCAAATTCAGTACTGCCCCATCAATAAAACAGGTCCACGTAACACATCCCTCGGGGCACAGCTGAAAACAAGCTGTCACTGCACAGTGCGCCTTTTCTGGTAAAAAAAAGTGAAATAAATAAAACGGGTCCACGTAATCCAACCCTCAGATCACTGCTGTGGGGCAGGAGAGGCATCAGCCTAAACACCGTCAGTCTCAAGGGAAACAGACGCAGGCTAATGGAGTCTATTTGCCCCCAGTGACAAAAGAGGCACACCAACCAGAGCGTCTTACTACAGATCAGAAAGAACACTGGCTGGCAACATACTGACACGTCCGTCCATGCCCTTGGAACTGCAGATGTCCTGGCTGGGGCGGGGGGGGAATGGAGAGAAAATAGAGAAAATTAGTCACTGTAGCAAGATTATGCTGGTAGTCTGTGGTACCGTGCTCCTTGCCAAGGATCCCCCCAAACTATTTATTTCCTACCAAGCTTTTTCTCTCAGCCACTTGCCCCTTGCTCAGCTGGACCCCCCCCCCAGCCTGACCACCCTCCTTCCCCAGGACCGATCTTCCATCCCTTTTGCCCTCATGACTTACCCCTTGTGACAGGGCCCCCAGGGTGGGACCATACCCCAGGGAAACAAGATCCAGTTGCTGGGGTTGCCTGGCCAGTGGTGTTGGGCCTGCCTGATTCTGGTGTCATCCGACAATGAGGGGACTTTTTTTTTGCCTTTGTTTGTCAGTGACACGCATGGACTTGAGTGTGCAAGGCATGTCCGTAGCCATCAGAAGCTATGAGCATATGAAACAGCCAGCAGAAGAAGGCCTTACAGTCAATCGAGTCTGCTCCATTGCAGTGCCCTGATCCAGAAATTAGAATGAGCTCTGCCCTCCTGCCAATTTTGATCCCTCCTTCGTCTTGTCCCACCCTCTCTTAACCCCCCCACTGTCTTTTAAGTGGCAACCTCAGCTAGGAGTTCATTCCACCCCAACACCCCTCTACACCACTCTTTGTGTAAAGAAGTGTCTCCTGACCTCCTCCCTGAACCTCACTGTGCCAGTGTAGAACAGTGCCCCCTAGTGGTCATGTTTCACCCAAGACAAAAACAGCTCCCTGATATCCAACTTGTTTATACCATTCAGGCACTTGAAGCTTCTCCCCTGTGTCAGAGCTCAAAGTTGCCTCGACACCCAGCCTCCGATAGGTGCCAGTCAAGCTGCGAAGCTATGGAATTCCCCCCTCCCCGATAGAGGAGAGCTGTCCTTCCTCCCCCAGCCATGCCCCTGGCAACATAGATCTGGCACCTGAACCCTGATTGCCAGCACTGCGAGTGGTAATATGTTGCTGCCGTGTTACCGGACCAGCAGGATCCCCAAACTAGATTGTGCTCTATTGGGGAGATGTAGTATAAAAAAAATCTGATAACCACATGACCAATGGTGACCTAGAAATCAGCATAACCACTAAAAAGATGCTCGAGTATCCATAT
Source organism: Neoceratodus forsteri (assembly GCA_016271365.2). Lineage (NCBI taxonomy): Eukaryota > Metazoa > Chordata > Ceratodontiformes > Ceratodontidae > Neoceratodus > Neoceratodus forsteri. The sequence goes on along the minus strand of JADMNL010000029.1, from coordinate 209,088,727 downwards.
GGCAGCCAGGTATTGGGTGCATGAAATGGCCACTGTTGCAGGAGTGTTGGCCACTTAAAATGTTGCTCTAGTGGCCACCTGACTACCAAACCTGAAAAGATCATTATTTTTTTTTTATTCCGTTGTGGTCCTGCACTGTACAGTGATGTTGGCGCTTCTCTTCCTCATCTCATTAGGTAGAACCACCCCTGCTCGCTAGATTCCAGTCAGAGTTGAAACTGCTGCCCCAGATTGCAGGCTAAAGCAGGAATTTATAGCAGGTAATGAGGTTCTGCCAGCAGTCAGCGTGACAGCATATGGAAGACAGTTTTAAGAGATTAAAGAATCCTGTTCTTCGTTGCTGACTCCCCCCGGCCCTGCATCTCCACTTACAGCATTTGCGCTGCTGCGTTTCTTGAGCTGGGTTTCTGAGTGTCTGTCTGACAAGGCAGGAGCTCTGTGTTGACTGTTCAAACACTTGTAGGACTTTTTGGAGAGGCCGTCTGGCCGGAGCATATGCTGACATTTAAAATACAAGCAATGCCAGATGCCTTGCAGTGTCAGGTGGAAGCTGGTGAACACGCGCTTGTATGCAGTGCAGTCGTAGCCTGTACCTGCAGCTGGCAACCGAGGCTGACACTGTACCACACCAGGCTGATGCCATTATAAGGAGATAATGAGGTTTCTGAGTCTGAACCCTCAGCATGCAGACATACAATGTAATGCAGTACAGTGCTATACAGACAATATAGTAGGGATAGGAGGACGGACACTGTGTCAGATCAGAACCCCCCTCGAATGGCCTGCCTCGACCCAACTCTGGGAATCATTGTCATTTGTGACTCGACTCTGATTTGATCCCCCTCAGTTACTTGACCAGGTTCGCATTTCTGAGTGACCTGGTTCCCCTGACCAGGGCTTTGTAAAGTGGTGGGATTACTTCCCCTGCCCAAAGCCTTATAAAGTGGTGGGATTACTTCCCCTGACCAGGGCCTTATAAAGTGGCAGGAATACTTCCCCTGACCAGGGCCTTGTAAAGTGGTGGAATTACTTGCCCTGACCAGGGCCTCGTAAAGTGGCAGGATTATTTCCCCTGCCCAGGGACTTATAAAGTGGCGGGATTACTTCCCGTGCCCAAAGCCTTAAGTGGTGGGATTCCTTCCCCTGACCAGCGCATTGTAAAGTGACACGATTACTTCCCCGACCAGGGCCTTGTAAAGTGGTGGGATTACTTCCCCTGACCAGGGCCTTGTAAAGTGGCAGGATTACTTCCCCTGACCAGGCCTTGTAAAGTGCTGGAATTACCTCCCTTGCCCAGGGCCTTAAATGGAGGGATTCCTTCCCCTGACCAGGGCCTTGTTAAGTAGCAGGATTACTTCCACTGACCAGAGCACTGTAAAGTGGCAGGATTACTTCCCCTGACCAGGGCCTTGTTAAGTAGCAGGATTACTTCCCCTGACCAGGGCACTGTAAAGTGGCAGGATTACATCCCCTGACCAGGCCTTGTAAAGTGGTAGGATTACTTCCCCTGACCAGGGCCTCATAAAGTGCTGGAATTACCTCCCCTGCCCAGGGCCTTAAGTGGAGGGATTCCTTCCCCTGACCAGGGCCTTGTTAAGTGGCAGGATTACTTCCCCTGACCAGGGCACTGTAAAGTGGCAGGATTACTTCCCCTGACCAGGCCTTGTAAAGTGGCAGGATTACTTCCCTTGACCAGGGCCTCGTAAAGTGTTGGAATTACCTCCCCTGTCCAGGGCCTTAAGTGGTGGGATTCCTTCCCCTGCCCAGGGCCTTGTTAAGTGGCAGGATTACTTCCCCTGACCAGGGCCTTGTTAAGTAGCAGGATTACTTCCCCTGACCAGGGCACTGTAAAGTGGCAGGATTACTTCCCCTGACCAGGGCACTGTAAAGTGGCAGGATTACTTCCCCTGACCAGGGCCTCGTAAAGTGCTGGAATTACCTCCCCTGCCCAGGGCCTTAAGTGGTGGGATTCCTTCCCCTGCCCAGGGCCTTATAAAGTGGTGGGATTCCTTCTCCTTCGCTACTTCCCCCTTTGATGCATCCCAGCATTCTTGCAGCCATGACAGCAGCCTGACGCTGCTTACCATGCTTTAGTACTATTTAAAAAAGGCAGACCACACTTGAAGGGTGGCTGACGCCTTTGGGAAAACTTTGGAAAACATCAGATTTAGGCACAATTCAGCTTGCATTTCGAATATCTTCTAAAAATTTCACCTCTCCAATATTTATAACTGAAGAAATTCCCACAAAAACAAGATCTTTATTAGGGTTGTCAGAACCCACTGAAGTTCTGGATTATGGTTTTGTTCTAGAACTTTGCAAATAGTTCTAGGGTTCTAATCTTTAGAACTCGAACTCTGTTGTGTATAGGACTGGAGAGACAGAATGGATGAAGCTACTGAGCGGAGAAAAAAGAATTTACAAGTCCTGCCCTTCGAGCACAGCAACAATATGGTTTCACTGCACATGCAGAAAAGAAACACATCATGCCTTTCAAAATGCAAATGTCAAGTGTCACAGTTCCATACATCTGTCACTTCTGCATATGAACTGCACATTCTTGTATTGTCTCTCTCTCTCTAAAACATTTTAGGATGCAGTTCCTGATAGGAACGCACAAAGCTACAGATGAGAGGAGACATTATGCCTACCTACCTTGTCTCCAGTTTCATAAATGGACATAACCATATATTTCTCCTTCCAGTAAATATTGATCTAATCTATTTTAAAAAAGCGTTTACGTTTCCATTGTCTACTGCCTTGTTAGGCAGACTGTTCCAAAAATGTACAACCCTTCAGGAGAATCAGCGCCTTCTTCTTTCTGTTAAGAAATGCTCTTCTATCAGTTGGTAATTATGCCCCCTGGTTGTTTTCTCTGTATTTTTAAAATCTAAATGTAAACAAAGTCTCAGACGTCAGTGATTGATTTATATGCTGTAATTCAATATCCTCTTAATCACCTCATTTTCTAGATTATATAGCCCTCATTTTTCCAAGCTTTCCTTATAACTTGAGCCTTCTAGTCCCATTATCATTTTTGCTGTCCTTCTCTGCACTCTCCAGTTTGTGTACAGGGCTCTTACTTGACCATACACAGTTTGTTTTCCAGACTTGCATTTTCTGTTTTTGGAATGTCTAGGGGGGGGGAAAAAATCATTTTATTTAATATTTGGAACCTCTAATTCTTAGAACCCATGGGTGTTCTAGTTCTAATTTAGAACTCGAACTCCAGGGTTCTAAAAGGGTTCTAATTCTTTTTGAACTAGCTCTTGACAACCTAAATCTGCATCCCTTGGAGTTCACCTGCCTCCATAGTTTATTCCCTACTTGGAATCGTAATGCTTTGCTGTGATGTCACGGTCTGTTGCCATGGGAATAACTGTGATGTCACAAGTGGAGTAGTATGATGTCAGCTTAGGAGGAGGCAATAGGAGCTGATGATGACCCCTTCAGAAACAGCTGTCCTGTTTTCAGACATATTACATACATATATCTATATATAGAGAGAACACAACTGCACATACCCCAATAATGCAAAGCAACATGGGAAACAGATGCAAATCCCCATGAGAGAATTTGGATTGGCTCAATTTAAAGCAGAATTGCATGGTGCCAGAAGGCCTCACAGTGCAATCAGCAAAGGCTAAGAACAGCAAACACATACACATGTTTCATCCTCATTTGGACTCATCAGTGTGCCATATCTGTGCTTTAGTCCAAGGAGAGGGAACTAGTCACCCCTTAAGGGGGATGTTATTTGTTTGGGTCATGGGGGGCCCAAAATAGAGAAGGAAAAGAACTACAAAGAACCCCAGAGCAAATGCCCTGAGGTATGGGTTATCCCAGAGGATAATGGCCATACAGCCAAATTTTAAAAAGAATACAATTGCACATACCCCAATAATGCAAAGCATCATGGGAAACATATGCAAATCCACATGAGAGAATTTGGACTGGCTCAACTTTAAGCAGAACTGCATGGTGCCAGAAGGCCTCACAGTGCAATCAGCAAAGGCTAAGAACAGCAGATACATACACGTGTTTTGTCCTCATTTCGTCCAGTTATAAATACACACATATAATATGGAGGACATGAGGGAAGACTTAAAGACGCACGAGAAGTGGTCTGGGATGTGGCAGCTGAAATTTAATGCCAAGAAGTGCGATGTGACACACTTGGGGAGTAGGAACAGAAGAGCAGGGTACACCCTAGGTGGGGAAGAAATCAAAGTAACAGAACAGGAGAGGGATCTGGGGATCATAGCCTCCTCGAACCTTAAAGTAGGAATCCAATGTAGCAGGGCGGTGGGAAAGGCCAATGGAATGTTGCCATGCATAGGTATGGGCATTACTAGCAGAAGGAGGGAGGTAATAATGCCCCTTTACAAAGCCATGGTGAGACCACACCTGGAGTATGGGGTTCAGTTCTAGAGGCTACCTCTCCACAAGGAAACAGATGCGTTGAAGAGGGTTCAGAGAAGGGCAACCAAGATGGCGCAGGGTATGCAGGGAAAGTCATACGAGCAGAGGTGTAAGGAGCTGGATCTGTACACACTGGAGACAAGGGGGGAAAGGGGAGACATGATTGAAACTTTTAAATATGTAAAGGGGCTCAATAAAGTGGGAGAAGAGGGTTTACTTAAGAGGAAGGAGGGGGTCAGAACTACAGAGTACAACCTCAGATTGCAAGGAAAAAGATACGGGGGCAATGTGAGAGGGAGTTTCTTCATGGAGAGGGTGGTGGAGCCCTAGAACAGACTACCATACAGAGTGGTGGGGGCTATATCAGTGGAAGAATTCAAGAGGGCATGGGACAAGCATGTGAGGCTATCGGGGGAGGGCAGGGGCTGGCAGGAAGGGGGAAGAGTAGGGGGAAAAAAAAGAGCAGACTAGATGGGCCGGTATGGTCCTTTTCTGCCGTCAGACTTCTATGATTCTATGATATTACCTCCTTATAATGGGGATAAGAAATACAGCACTCCTGAGTAATATAAGCTACTTTGTAACTAAATATTTTATGTTTTTCGAAGTTCTTCTGAAGGTGGCAGTGGCTCTTTAAAGTTTCCTATTTTGCTGGTTTTCTTTATTTTCTTAAAAGGTGCAATTACAGTGTACAAAAAAGGCAGTGAAATAGAGCTATTAAAGGAGATCTACCGGGAGTCTTAATGAGAGGATTAGAACACAGTTTGGTGCTCCAGTATGCCGATCCCCCTTGCAGTCAAAGTATACACTCCATAATTTCCCTACCTCATCGCTCGTAAATTCTTGCAACTGTATGGCTACTGCTGGCATTTTGGTACTGGGGGTGTGAGCCACCGGGAGGTCATACTGCAAACACAGCTATACGATGATGCGGTTTTGCCCCTCCCTGTATTGTGCCCAAATGTACAGAGATTGAATAATCTCTGTATCCACCATGCCCAGTGCTATTTTTTACAAAATTAGCCTAAATGCCTTGTGTACATCTAGCACACTCATGGAATTTAGGCTAATTTTGTAAAAATAACACTCGGCATGGTACAGACAGAGATTCTTCAATCTCTGTACATTTGGGCACAATACAGGAAGGGACAAAACCGTGTCATCATATCGCGGTATTTGCTGCGTGATCTCCCAGCGACCCACACCCCCCAAGTACCAAAGTGCCAGCTGCACCCATACAGTTACAAGAATTTACAAGTGATGAGGTAGGGAAACTATGGAATGTATACTTTGGCTGCAAGGGGGATCAGCATACTGGAACACTGAACTGTGTTCTGATCCTGTCATTAAGGCTCCCGGTAGATCTCCTTTAACACCCCCAGCACCTCAGGGTGCACTACCCCCTTTGTCAGGGAGGTTCATGTGGTAGCCCCTTATCTATCACGTCCCTTTCCTCTTCCACTGCAGCACAAGGAGGAACCCCCACACACAGTGTGTAGCAGAAACTATAAATCCTTACGCTCGGTTTTCTCATGTCACTTGGGCTTGAGGAACTGGGTGGGCAGGTCACAAAAAGACAGATACCAAGAACACTGGAAGCAAGGTGATTTCCGCTTTTGACGCACTCACATCATTAATCAGGGGTCAGACATTAGGGGCCTGATTCATGAACAACTTGTGCTGCCACAAGTCCGTGGTGCGCCGAACACATGGCGCATGAGGCCTGCTGCAGGCATTTGGCCCCGGGTGCAGTTTTTGATCAGGTGTGCCAGATGCAGCAAGTTAGACCAGCTCCCCCCTCACCTAACCTTGCATCTATGGGGCTCCCATATTATAGGGTTTGCGCCAAACCTTTGGCGCAAGCTGCCATAAACTGTGGAAAATGCCCCAACTGTGCCAGCACTTCCTGAATCGGGCTGCATTGCGTCAAAGGGCTTTGGCACAGCTGCGGCACATATTGCGGATGATGCAGGACTAGTTTGCAAGCCTTGCATCATCCTTCGTGAATCTGACCCTAAGGCTTGGCATGTCTAGATCAAGGAAACGCTCACGTCAGGTTGGGGGCGGCCAGATCTGCCATCTCCAAAAATAGAAAATGATGTCCTTGCTTGGGTGAGACAGTCTGAAATGATGGACTTCTTTGTCTGAGTGAGGCAGTCTAAGTTTGACAGCAGTCCAGCCCAGAACTTGAGCCAGAGAGCTGCAACACAGAACCGATGCATCCACTGCAGTTGTTCAGCAACAAAGCCGTTGAACCGCTTGATCCCAAAGCAAGGGGATCTGTCAATACTGGGTGCCTGAGCAAAATGCAGCTTATTTTTGTAAGAGAGATCCGAGTGCATCTCTTATTGTCAGCTCTGAAAAGCAGGAAGGATTTATCTGTCTTTGGAAAGAGATGCACAGAGAACATTTGTCCTTCCTCTACTAAGCCCCCACCTGGTTCAACTCCCTCTCTAGTTGCCATCTCCAACTTGCCACAAATTGGCTCCTTCAAAACAGCCCTTCGGAACCATATCTTTAACACCCGCTGTTGTAGGTGCAACTAACCCCCTGTTGTAACCTGTGGTTCCCGCCCGCCTTGCCCCCTGGCTCGACAACGTCCACTGGACAGCCTCTCCCTCCCCCAGACCTACCCCTTCCCTACTAGGTCCAAACAGGGATGTAACCCACGGTCTTCTCTGAGGACCTACTATATCCATGAGTGTAACTCACAATTTTGTAACATTATGTAACCTAAGTAACATACAAACTACTACATTATGTAACCTACGTGTATCTATGTTAAATGTTCCTTTTACTGCACTTGTAATGTTGTCCTCTGTTTTAATCTGCACTGCAATAACTGTCTTGATGTCTGCCCCCACGATGAGGTGCCTTTGTAAATGAGTCTCTGACTCAAAGGTTGTAAACCCGATTGGTAATGAATAAATGAAATGAAACAGAGAGCTGATGCTCAATGACAAGGTAAGAGGCAGACCTCGGGTATGTTCTCAGACAGAATTACACTGATGGCATTGGTAGCAGCTAGTACCCAACCAGGGACACGTTCAATACACAGAAACAAAACATCTGTCAGCATAAAAGGGTTGCTTGGCCCACCCAGTCGACCCAGATGGTCCCTGCCCCGTCTGTCTCCACAGACACTAACTGGTCGTCAGCTACCCTTCCTCCTCCTCCTCCCTGCCTATTCACCATTAGAAAATGGGCTTTTTATTTGGAGGCATCTGATTGGCTAGGACCCATTCCACAGGGGTGCATTAATTTTCAATAGATGCCCACCAAATAAAAGTCCCAGCCCAAACCTGCCTCATGCCCAGGCACCTATCCTTGTGCCCAGCCTGCTTCATCATTGGTTGAAGCACTGGGTGCACAATTTCAAACTGACGCTATTTTTTGTATCGCTTAGCGAGAGAATAAGATCCCCCGCTCAGCTCTGAAACATGGCGCCACCCAGTAACTACCCAAAAGAGAACTGTGTGCCTGTTTTTCCCACTACAAACTACTTTCATTTTTTTTTTCTGGGAGTAAAACCCCTGCTGTCATAAACGGCTCCTAAGCGGTCTGTGCTTCACAGCCACGCTTTGCATAAACTACAAACCCATTCATTGGCCATCAAATGACTCCCAACCCATTCTGTTCCACTGCACAAGCTTTCTCCAAAGGTCAACAAAGAAATCAGCCCCACAACTGAAATCCCATAAACAGGACACATTTACTAGCAATTGAAACCACCTTTCCCCTCTTGCAATTCCTCTCCTGCCCGACTCCAGTCGTACGGCCACCGTCCAGTCTCACTGCCAATCCCCAATACATTTCAAAACGTCCAGACTACACCGTTTGAAATTCAAGTCAGTAGCCACCATTTTTTCGTGATCGATTAAGTGAGAGCCCACCCCGCCTTAAACCAGACACCACACTAAGTTATGAGACAGCATGCAGATCCTCTTCCCAATACACACACAGCATGCAGACCCAATTACTGATGTATCTTTATTTGTGTTCTTGTCGACTGCTGGCTGATTGGTGGGTCCTCTGCTTCAGTACCTGGGTACAGGATGACTGACTGGCCAAATGGCACTTCTCTTCATACTCCGGTCCTCATCGAGGACGAGAACTCAAAAGAACACAGGGCAGGCAACTAGGACCGAGAAATGGCGGGGGTTACTTTCACTTTTGAATGTATGCACTGCTGCTTCAAATCCCTGGGGCAGACAGAGGGAAAATCAGAAGAACTCAAAGTATTTATGTAGGATCCCAGTCCCCAGAGGAAGCAGCGGGGACCAAAAAAAAAAAAGAAACAGTCTGATTTGTTCCCGGTCCTCAGGGCAGGCAGCGAGGATCAGGAAACTATAAATAAAAAAAAAACCCGAAGCAGGACTAGCCATAAGTTGTAAATCATAATTTTAATGAAATATAACAGCTCCCCCTACTGACCACTAGTGAACCACTATTCCAGCAGTACAATGGACTACTTTAACAAAAAAGGACTAAAAAGACATTTTCAGTCAATTTTTACAGGATTACTTAAATGTTTTTGTAATCCTATAAAAAATGACATATCCCCATTTTCTAAGAGCAATAATACCCTCCAGGGTGGGTGGTGTGGGATGTCCGGACCTTCAGAGGCTATAAGGCCCTCCCGCCTGCGGTGTCGGGCCTCATTATGCCCCCTGGGAATCTGGTATTGCTCTGGCCGCCCTGTCGGTAATTGCCCACATATTCCCTATGTCTATCCCATGCTTGCTTGAGGCCCTCTACTGTTCTCACCTCCACCATTTCTGCTGGCAGTCTGTTCCAAGTGACTACAGCTCTTCAGTGAAGTAGTACTTCCTCACATCTCTTAAACTCCCTGCCCCCCAGCTTCACTGCATGCCCTCTGGTCCTGGCGCTCTTTCTCATTTGAAAGAGACTCGTGTCCTGTGCCCTCTTTATCCCTGTGAGATACTTTAGGTCTCTGTCATGTCCCTTCTCACTCTGCTTTCTCAAAGGGAATATGTGTTGAGATCCCTCAGTCCCTCATTATAAGTCTTCTCGTGCAACTCCAGTACCATTTTAGTTGCCCTCCTCTGAACTGCCTCCGCTGTATGTCCTTTCAAAGGTGTGGTCATCAGAACTGGACACAATATTCCAGGTGGGGTCTCACCTGCGAGTGATATAGTGGCAACACTACCTCCCTCCTCCTGCTAGAGATACCTCTCTTTATGCATCCCAGCATCCCACTGGCCCTACCCACTGCTTTGTCACACTGCCCTGCCACTTTGAGGTCATCAGATATGATAACCCAAGGTCCCTTTCCCACTTAGTGACTGTCAGTACCTCCCCTTCCATCCGATTCTCAGCTCCTGGGTTCCTATAACCAGGTGCAGGATTTTGCACTTTTTGGCATTGAACCTCAACTGCCATACTCTTGACCACTTCTTGAGTTTCCCCAAGATCCTTTTGCATTTTTTCCATCCCAGTACAGATTTTTGTGTCACCTGCAAAAAGGCATACCTTCCCTTCCAGTTCTTCTGCAGTGTCACTTATGAAGACGTTGAAGAGGACCAGACCCAGTACTGAGCCCTGCATCACTCCGCTAGTCGCTCTTCCATCATTAGAGTGGGCGCCATTAGCCACCACCCTCTGTCTCCTATCCGTTAACCCTTTTCTAAGTCAGTTCACCACTTCAGATCCCATCTCCAGGGGTTCAGTTAATTTATTTTTTGTGGACGTGAAATACTTCCGTGAGTCAAAATCTGGAAGTCATTCCAATTTTTTGGAAGTCAGAATACTTCCCAGATCCCACAATTTGAAAGCCAGTATTCTAGGAAGGATCAATTTATGGGTGTCAATACAAATATTAGTGGTAAAATACAATTTCTTTTAGAAAAATACGTAATTTCTTAGCGTCTCTGCCTTCAGTTTTAGAAGTCATCCAATTTTGTTTTTTTACATATGGAAGTCAGTGACTTCCTTCCCCTTTACTTTGGAAGTTTTTGCCTTATTTTTGGGAGACAAATACTCCCAAAATGGAGTTAACTGAAGCCCTGCCCATCTCTAGGCTGCTCAGTTTCTTTATCAGTCTCCTGTGTGGCACAGTGTCGAAGGCCTTGATAAAGTCCAGGTAGGCCATGGCCACGGCATTCCCCAGATCTATTTCCCCGGTCACCCAGTCAAAGAAACCAATCAGATTCATCTGGCATGACCGTGACCTTCCCTCATGAATTCATGCTGCCTGTAGTCTTGCAGCCCACTGGATTCAGTACTCTAACGAGCTTTCCTTTAACAGGGTTTCTATTAATTTCCCCACCGCTGTGCTGAGACTGGCCGGCTTGTAGTTGCTAGCATCTTCCCTGCTGCCACGCTTATGTAGGGAGCTCTGTAATACACTGGTGAGAGCTGTGTGCAATCGACACAGAGCAAAAAAAGAAGCTGCATGCTCTGCTGTGACTGAGCAAGCGTGATGAACAAATGTCACGAAAACACTACAAGAAAAATTATATATTGAACAGGAAGAGGTGGCTGGACAGTAGGGCATGACAGAAGAAGCCACGTTGTACAACCCTGGCACTGCCTCCAGTGCCTTTCACAGCCATCTGGGCTGTTCCACATCCTTGCATAAACATTCCCTCCGAGATTTTTTTTATTTCTTAGCGATTGACTGGGCTTTTCACACTCTTAGGGGATGGAATATTTGCCAAAGCTAGTCTTTTCTTAAAGATGAAATAGCAACATGAAGGCTTTGAGTTGGTTGCCATAGAGACGGACATACTAGGAGGATTTAACAATCTGTTTTCACCCCCGTTCTTCCGCCTCCGGCATCCCCCCGCACTCCCTCGCCCACATCTCATTCAGATGCCATTTCCTCAAAGGGTTGCTCTGAATTGTTGAGCGAGAAGTTGCTATTGTAATTTTGTGTGTGTGTGTGTTTTTTTCCCGACTGGATCAAAACACAAGCTGAAGAACTGCAAGCTGGTTAACCCTGGAAAGCCTGCACTGGCTATTGGTGTGAGGTGAGGATACCAGCCATGAAGTGATGTAACCTTCCTCGCCTCCACCCCACCCCCATGGCGGTCATCAGCAGTTGTTTCAGTCTAAATTTAATTCTAAGGAAAACACTACCATGTACCGATGAAGCCGGGGTTTCCAGTAGTGTTGCTCAGATAGTATCCTAGAAACTAGGATACCAACAGATACCTCCCAATTGACCAGGTAGTTGCTGTGGTAGGATAGCAGTGCTATCTGACCATGGATCCAGTGCATAGATCTGACAAACATTGTGGATCCTGTGGCAACACATCCACAGTTCTGACGCTCAGATCCAGCTTGGATCCTAACTATCTGACCTAGGATCCCTGGATCTGACCTAGGATCCATCGCTATCTGACCCCCAATCCTAACTATACGACCTGGGATCCCTGGATCCTACCTAGGATCCATCGCTATCTGACCCCAGATCCTATCTATCTGTCCTAGGATACCTGGATCCAACCTAGGATCCATCACTATCTGACCCCGGATCCCTGGATCCTACTTAGGATTCACCGCTATCTGTTCTAGGATACCTGGATCCAACCTAGGATCCCTGAATCCTAACTAGGATCCATCGCTATCTGACCCCGGATCCTACATCCGTCTTTGGTGGGACTTCTGGTAGGATCCTAGGTAGGATACCAGCACTATCTGATGTAGGGTGGTAGGATCCACCAAAGCACTCTCTGAGTAACACTAGTTTCCAGCAAGCTGCTCTGATTCTCTGGTGACATTAGACTGGCCAGGTGTAGACTCTGTCATGATAACACAATATGACGTGATATAGAAAATTATTAACACTTAAGTGTTAAGAACAAGCCATTTCAAGGTTCAGGGACAAGCGACGGTTGTTGGAATGCTGGCCGGGGGGGGGGGGAGATCCATGTCCTGCTGTTGTATCAACATCTGGATGACCACAGGTAAAGGGATGAGTGGATAAGGAGCTGGAACATGGCTGCTGGCCTGCTGATGCCACCACACTCCTAGGGGCAGGGCTTAAGGGGAAAAATGGCACTGCTTTCTGAGGATGAAACCTCAACCGGCCCATCCATATCGATATCAGACCCTTGTCACCCCTACTTGGGGACACCACCAGCCACACCTCCACTGTGGGTGACCAAATACAGAGCAGGGGAAGAAGCCGAGGAGCTGAGGGTGACCCCAGCCTCAAATGGTAAAGCCAGGGAGTGGAGGCAACACAATGGTGCGTCATAGGTAGGCTGTTAGGAGTCCCGGGTACCTGGCTGGCAAGGTCTCGAGGGATGGGCTACAGGCATTGGTGGACAGTAGAAGGAGGCCAGAGTCAAAGGCTAGTGGCCAAAAAAAAAGGAACAAGTTGGTTCACACACGCCTATTAGCTTTGTGACATCACTGGCATTAGAGCAAAGCACCAGAGCTCAGTGATGTCATAGAACTAATAAGGTGCGTGACCCAGAAAGTTCTTAAGACCTTTTTTTTTTACTTTCTGTTTTTATGCTCCCCCCGGCCCCCTGCACTCTGCATCATCGGGAGTCGCTTGGGCATCTGTCCCCCTCTTACCTGATCCGGTGTTACCCCATGGAGCTGTGGTAATTCCCCCCAGGTGGGGCCCATACACCCTGAGTCTTTCTTGTTTTTGTCAGGATACCGGACTGTAGAGGACTGGGGATCTGTGGCGGGGCTCCATCTTCCCGGAGTGCAGAGAGCAGTTCCCGCTGTTTCTGTGGGTGTGACACGCGCCATGACGTCAAGGCGAGGTCACTGACATCTGTCACGCCCCCCCCACCCCGTGATGGCTGATGCTTGCTGTTCCTCTAGCCTCCACCAGAGGTCAGACAAGCACAAAGCCTTGTCCTGCCTCCCTCCTCGGAGAAGGTGAGCAGTCTGTGGATGCTCAAACCTCCTCCCCCGGCCAGCCCTCCGACTCCCTGGGCATGTTCCCAAACCCGGGTCGCCGGTGTCATGAGCGGTACCTCGGTACCTGCTACCACTGCGCTGGAGGGCTGGCCTGTTTGTTATTTTTTATAGTACAAATGGTAGCATGTTTGTTGAAGTGAAAACAGGGATTTTATTGAGTGCCTGCACCCATGACTATCAGCTGTGACCGGAGCTCAGCTCACGCTCTAGTTACCTACTGGTATTGTTCGCTGGTGAGAGCCTGCGGCAGCTTGCAGCTGCTGTGAAAAGCTTCTATAAACATTCTGAAAAGTTATTCTCAGCATATGTTGAGAGCAACTTTTCAGATCACAGGACAAACATGCTCTAGTATTATAGTATATCACCATATTTCCCATGGAGGATAATTTATCGTTGTAAGAAAACACCATCATTATCTTGCAGCAGGATGTCCTGCAGTATACCGTGGATAAACCACCTTAACAGTGTGCCTCGCTCATTGTGCCTCCTTCGTCTCCAAATTCTGGCTGGGCTCCCTCCCCTACTTCTCCTCCCTCCTCCCCCTTTCTCCTTCCACCTCCTATTCCCTTTGCAGCTCTGACACCCGCTCTCTCACACTCCCCCCCCCCCCGGCAAAAATCCTCGTCTGGTCAAGCTGCTGTCTCCTTCCACTTCCCCAAACTGTGGCCCTCCTGTTGCTATTGGCAATGCTCCCTCCTCCCTATCACTAAAATCCCTCATATCCCATACCCCTCCCGGTGACATCACCACTCACTCCTGCAGTCCTAGGCTTTTCCCACTGCTCCTCCCTCCATACCCTCCCTTCCCCTACCGCCCTGGTTTATTTGTCCACTTTTCCCTAATTTTGACTTGTCCCCCATTGTATTTGCAGTCTCCCTTCCCTCCCTCATTTTGCTGCCAGTTGCACCTTACGGAACTGTTGCTATTGTTATGCTCTCGATACGTTGTTTTGCACTATTTACTTTGTGCTTCCCCTTACTTGTCTACTGTGTACTTTTTGTTTTTTTATAATTATTGTTTTATAGTTGCAACATTACTGATGCAACTTATTACTGCACTCTCCACATCCCCTTGCCCCCAGGACACATCTGGAAATGAACGGGTAGCTCAGTATTTGTTTCCTGGTGAAACTCTTGAAATAAACAAAAAACCTGCCGCTTTGGGAGTGTGTTCCTCTCCTGGTGTGACCATTATTCCCAGTTCTGCAGCTTCCTCCAATCAGATTTTTACTATTTTCCTAGAATTAAACTGCTACAGATTATTATGGAAAAAACATAGAAATTGACGTCAGAAGGCGACCGAAAGTCCATCGACTCTGCCTTACTATAGCACTTCGCCCCACTGACCTGTACTGGTGGACTGTTAGCCTCCTCCTCCACTCCCTCACTGCTCAAACCCATGTTGCCCCCACTTTCAGGACTGTGAGTTCCACGCCCTGTCCAAACTGCATTTAAACCCATTTAGGGTAGCTGCTGCCACCACTTCCACCGCAGACTATTCCATGGTTCTGCCACCCTCTGTGAAGTAGGACTTCCTATGTTTCTCTTCAGTGTGCCTCCACACCAACTTCCAGTTGTGCCCCGTGACTGCATCCCTGTTTCTTACAAATGGGTCCTTGCTATTCACCTTATATATTCCTGAGAAACTTTTACGTTTCAGTCGTGTCCCCCTGGCTCTCGCCTGGCCTCCAGAGAATACATATTTTGGGCCTCAAGGCGATCCTCTTAGGATTTGCCCTGCTGGTCTTGGATAATTGTAGTGACCCTTCACTGTACCGACTGCAGTCTGTCAGTGTCTTTCCTCAAGTGAGGACTCCAGAACTGGGCACAGTACTCCAGGGAGGCCTCTCCAGGGATCTGTACAGTGATGGAATCACCTTGCTTCTCTTACTGTCAAAACCCCTCCCTATACACAGTGACAGCAACAGGAATTAAGGATGATCAGGGCTCAGGCCTGATATAGAGTGTTTGTGTCTGGGTATGCAGGGAAATTGAATGTTGCCAGCCGTGTATCACTGTGAGTGATGCGGTTCTGGTGCCATTATACAAATCTTTGGTTAGACCCAGATTGGAGTACGGTTCCCCATTCAGTGTTCCCCAAAGAACTGGCAACTGTAGAAAAACTGAAAGGGTACAAAGAAGATTAAAAAGTGTATAAAATTAAGGATAAGGCATACCAAACCAGACTGCAGGAACTGGGGATGTTTTCCATGGCATGTCGTAAAACTAGAGGAGAACTTTGCTATGTATACAAAGCATTAACAAATGGAATGCTTTATGAATCTGCAGGCTGATGTGATAAAGAAAATTTAAGCAGGGCAACAAGGGCACATCCATTTCAGTTACTTGGGGAAATGTTCAGAACTACGAAAAGGGGGAAGGTGGTTTAACCAGAGGATTGTGGAGGTACGGAACTCACTTCCCACTACAGTGGTTAGCGCTAACAGTATGTTTACTTTTAAGCACCTGTTCGATCAGTATATGGCAGACAAAAAAACCGGAGTTTGTCCACTGATAAGTGGCAAGTCCGCATGTGGCTCTTGCAGTAATGACCTTGAAACCTACACCTATGAACTGTGGGGGAAAAGCTTGGGCCCAGCATATTTCTTTAAACTTGTATTATAATGCTTTCATAATACAAAAAAAAACATTGCAATACTGCTTACTTGTGCCAGGCAAGAGAATGTTACAAGGAACCATCAGATGGAGTGGAATACCTGCAGCCTATGCAGTCTGAATGGATGATGGGAGGGTGTTCCAAACATAAAACTCCTAAGTCCATGTAAGTCCAATATAGAGGCACCCTGCAAGGCAGAGGCAATTATTTTGAAAAAAAAAAAATACTAAACATTGGCCCCTATGCATCAAGGGTAGGTTCCCTACGCTCTGCCGATCCTTGGTGTGTAAGCAACTCTAAGTCTCAATCCCATGGACCCCTGCACACATTCAAGGAAGGGACGTGGGTCCATTCTACACAGGATCATGGAAGGGATGTGGGTCCATTCTACACAGACGTTATGTGTCGTTTATAAATAATAAAAAAAGTTTCATATTCTCAACAGCTTTTGTGGTCTTCATGTTTATGCGGGTGAGAGTGCTACAGTTTTTTAGTAGTCTTGTCCATTCTACACAGGATCGTCCAGCTGGTCATGTGACTATGTGTGCGGCCAGTCTGGAGTGTGCCCGCACTCCACACCATTCACGGAGCTGTAGAGTGCCAGGCAAGGGAGCACAGGATATGGCAACAGGGACCTTGCTGTATCTTTTGTGCACCCACTCAGTTTATACCTGCCACCTCTGGCAGGACGAGGAATCCCCCCCCCCCATCCTGCTGCCCCACCCCTCTGTGCTGACTGGGAGAGCAGGGGGCAGTCATTTGAGCACTTGCCTGTCTTTTTAAAAAAACTGATGTTCCATACCATCCTAGAATCCCTCACTCTGCACAGAGCAGGGGATCCATTATGGGACCTGGTCAGGCATCCTAACATACATACGAACATACGAAGAAGCCAGCAGCAGAAGGCTATTTAGTCTATCAAGTCTGCTTGTATTGTAGGATCCACAGCTTGAGCTACTGTCTCTGCCCTCCCTCCCCACTCCTCCCATCCTCCCTACCCATGAGCTTTACCTTCCCTCTATGTCTATCCCAGCCTCTCTTACTTCTGCCCACTGTCTCCAATGAGATGACCTCTTCCGGCAGCGCATTCCAAGTGTCCACCACCCTCTCTGTGAAGAAGTGCTTCCTGACCTCCCTCCTAAACCTCCAACCCTCCAGCTTAAGACTGTGCCCCCTTGTGTTATGGTTGCCACTCAGCTTAAAGAGATTGTCCTCATCAACTTTATTTATCCCTTTCAAGTAATTGAAGGTCCCAATCTTGTCCCCTCTCTCTCTCTCCTGTCTTCCACAGAGTACATGTTCAGTATCCTCAACCTCTCCTTGTATGCCTTACCCTGCTGACTGGCTTTCATCTTTGTAGCCCTCCTTCTGGACCTTCTCCAGCAGGTTAATGTCCTTTTTGAGGTGAGGGCACCAATACTGACCTCCATACTCTAGGTGCGGCCTTACCAGTGACCTGTACAAGGGCAGTATAACCTCCTCTCTCCTACTACTGATCCCCCTAGATATGCATCCCAGCATCTTGTTTGCCTTTGCTGCTGCTTTCTTACACTGCGTGGAGTGCTTCAGGTCACTAGTGATCATCACTCCCAGGTCCTTCTCCTCCTCCTCTGATGCAGATACTCACACTCCACCCAGGTAGTACTCTGCCCTGGGATTCTTGGCTTCAATATGCATAACTTTGCATTTCTTGGTATTGAAGCCAAGCTGCCAGATCCTGGACCACCTCCCCAGCTTTTTCAGATCTTCCTGTAGGTCCTGTATCCCTTCAGCTGTGTCCACTCTCCCACAGAGCATGGTGTCATCAGTGAATAGGCACATTTTGCCCTTAATGCCATCCTCAATGTCATTGATGAAGACATTGAACAACACCGGCCCCAGCACCGAGCCCTGCAGGACCCCACTGGATGCCTGCCCGTGTCCTCTAATCTGCCCCCGTCTGCAGCAGCATGCCAGGAGATGGGACCACGGACAAGCAGTGTGCAGTGATGTGCATAAGTGCATGCCACACCCCATGCACCTGTCTGCAAGTGTGGAGCTACACAGGCCAGGAACACGCCTCTCGTGCAGGCTGGGTACGTGCCTCTCGCACGTACCCAGCTTGCATTCGTATATAGCCTCCATTATACATGTACTTAACCATACAAGGGTAATATGACCCCATTCCGAATATTTTGTAATCAACAGAAGAGTTAGCACTCGGAAAGCATCCAACAATGCAGAAAACTCCTAGGAGGCTTATACTATAAAATTAAAACTGTAAAACTGCTGTAACGAGAATAACATCTGTCTGTCCCTTACAAGGAGCCACCACAGTGTTATATTTTAGAACTTTAAACCACCTTAATTCATTTGGAGTGTAATAGAAGGTACTTATTAAAAAAAATATAACTGTACACAGTCGCTGAGTCCAGCACATAACAGATGTAAAACAACAGCCCATGGAGTCAAAAGCTTCACTTCCTCCCATCTCAGATCTTCCTCTCCATTGGCTGCCAAGTGGTGTCCACCATCACTAACAGGTAGACAAGAATAATTTGAAATCAGATTCATAATGCATATATATATATATATATATATATATATATATATATGCATATATAACAGGCTGTTAATAACAACAGACCCCTTACACAATTAGGTAATAGAGTGTGGTCTAAGTGATAACATTCCACTAGTACCTTGTAGACCCCAGAACAAATCAGTCTTGAAAAGATACTTCAAATAGTCGCTAAAACAAGGTTACTTGGGTCTCCCCTGCAGTATCATGTCCCGTCTTCTGATTCTTGATGATCCTGTCCTTTGGTTGCCTCGAATTCCCTTGTAATACTCTCCACACTTTTAACGGCTTCCACTGCAATGGTAAACTAGTATGTGTGCCCGCCGTAGTGTATTTCAAGTCTGGCTGGCATCAGGAGAGAGAGTCCACAGTCCCAAGGGTTTGCAGCTGGGCTTGCACCACGTTGAACTTCTTACAGTGGGCCTGGGTGGTACAGGAGAGTTCTAGGACGACGTGACGAGTGACCCCTTCATAATTTAGACTCTGAGTCCCAGGCTGTTTTGAGGATGGTATCTCGAGTCACCACTCCTGCTTTCACTGGGAGGATCATCCAGGGAAAGTCTCTTGGGGCAGGTTCAGTCCATGGGGGAGATACACTAGGTCCCGTGCATCTGCTGGTCCAGCGAACTTCTCTCCAGACATAGGGCTCCTGGTAGCTACTCGTGCAAGAACTGAAGGAGGTCTGAACCTTCTTTTCCCTCCGGGAGACCCACCAGTTGAAACCTGGAAGCCCAATTGGCATTTTCCAGGGCTTCTAACCTGTAGCGCAGCTGGGCACTCTCTTGGGTGAGTTTGCTTGAAGCCATCAGGGCTTATAAAGCTTGTTGTTCTGCTGAGATTACCAGATTGGTAGCTGCCTCAATCTTAAAACTAAATGGCAATGATTGAATATGTATAAGTGTAAATCGATCCGTTTGGGGGTTTAGCAAATAAAGTCTTTACTATACCACCCTATGTTGTCTCTTGTGTTTATTTTCTTCACAACCCACTGTACAAGCAGTTGTCAGTGACATATAAGTCACTGGAAAAGTCTCCATTTTTTCCCCCGATCTTGGCTGAGTGCTGTTTGCAATTGACCTCATTCAAGGACTGACGTCAATCATAGAATCCTAGAAGCTTGATGGCAGAAAAGGACCACACCGGCCCATCTAGTCTGCCCTATTTTTTCCCTACACCCCTCTCCTGCCAGCCCCACCCTCCCCCTGATACTCTGCCCCATATGCTTGTCCTATACCATCTTGAATTCTACACCAATTTAGCCCCCACCACTCTGTCTGGTAGTCTGTTCCAGGGCTCCACCACCCTCTCTGTGAAGAAACTCCCTCTCACATTGCCCCCGTATCTTTTTCCTTGCAGTCTGAGGCTGTGCCCTCTAGTTTTGACACCCCCTTCCTCTTAAGTAAACCCTCTTCTCCCACTTTATTGAGCCCCTTTACATACTCAAAAGTTTCAATCATGTCTCCCCTTTCCTTCCTTGTCTCCAGTGTGTACAGATCCAGCTCCTTACATCTCTGCTCGTATGACTTTCCCTGCATACTCTGCACCATCTTGGTTGCCCTTCTCTGGACCCTCTCCAACGCATCTATATCCTTGCAGAGATGTGGCCTCCAGAACTGAACCCCGTACTCCAGGTGCGACCTCACCATGGCTTTGTAAAGGGGCATTATTACCTCCCTCCTTCTGCTAGTAATGTTCCTGCCTATGCATGCCAACATTCCATTGGCCTTCCCACCGCTCTGCTACACTGGATTCCTACCTTAAGGTTCGAGGAGACTATGATCCCCAGATCCCTCTCCTGTTCTGTTACTTTAATTTTCTTCCCACCTAGGGTATACCCTGCTCTTCTGTTCCTACTCCCCAAGTGTATCACAGTGCACTTCTTGGCATTAAATTTCAGCTGCCACGTCCCAGACCGCTTCTCGTGCGTCTTTAAGTCCTCCCTCATGCCCCCTCCCCGGGTGTCCACCCTATCGCATATTTTCGTATCATCAGCAAATAGGCACACCCTCCCCCTCAAATCCTCCACAATATCACTGATGTAGATGTTAAAGAGAAGCAGACCCAAACCTGACCCCAGTGGTACTCCACTCTTCACCCTCCCTGTCCCGGAGTACACCCCGTTTAGCACAACCCTCTGAGTGCTTCCTGCCAGCCAGGCCTCCACCCAGCTTATTTTCCCACCCAACCCCAGGCGTTCCATCTTTCACACCAGCCTCCTAGGGGGATGGCGTCGAACGCCTTACTGAAGTCCAGATAGACCACGTCCACAGCCCTCCCTCTGGTCAATCACCTGAGTCATCCAATCAAAGAACTCAATTAAGTGACAGCAGCAAAAGAGACCTCCTTTAAGATTAGCTGAGCTGCTGTCTTGAGACCATCAATCACTTTTTTCCTAGGAATAAATAAACCATAACTAGGTAATGTCACTTACTTTGCTTATTCTACAAAGCCCAAACACAGTTAAAAAATAAAGAAACTTCACAATTCAGCAGTCTGCCAGCAGTATGGCTCCACACTAATGCAGACAGTTCTGTGTGTCGTAAAACTTGCTTTAAAACTAACAACTCATGGTTCCTGTTGGAGGTAGCTGTAACTTTGGAAAGTTACAGTTTTTATTTTTGTTTATCAAGCAGCCTGCACACTTATTTTTATCAAGGTGTCCCTTGAATTTTTTTTTTTTTTACTTTATCTTTTTATTCAAGATTTTAATTATTACAAACAAACTTCCAAGTACAGGCAGAATAATGAGTCAATGTAAAGCACGACAATAACGGTAAATGATAGAATCATACAAATAGTAAAATTAGTATTATCTCTTATCCTGATCTGATTGGAAGATATTTATCAGATATATGTCTTTGAAATAGGTAATCATAACTATTTAATACGTCAAGTTTTATGACTGATAACAGAGAATTGGTAAGCATAAATAATGTACGATGATGAAAAACAATTGTTTGCATGTTGGATGAGACATTTTTTTTTCCCGAATTCTATTTTTTCGCCCCTTACCGGTTCCTCCGGCGACCTCAGACCCCAGTCTCTACCTCCTTACGAGACTCGGTATCCCTTCAGCTCCCCTCTGGCACCGGGCATCCCCCGGGTCTGCCCTCGAGGGAAGGGTCTCCCCCTCCCAGGGCGCTCTATCTATAGTGTTGAGCCACCAGGCCGGAGGAGGGGAACCATGCTGAGGGGCCGAGTCCAATCTCAGGAGTGTGGACTGCGGAGGGAGGCGCCATCGCCTATCAGAAGAGGGAGGTTTTTTTTTCTGTACTTAAGTCCCCTGTGGAGCCTGGCCCATCACGGCAACGTACTGCCGTGGCTCCACCCCCAGGTACTGCACCGCTTCTTTTGGCTACCCTCAGCCGCCAGGGGTCGCTCCTCGAGCGAGCGAATGGCCCTAACCCTCCCCTGGAAGAGAAAGCAGTCCACCGGATGCTCAATCTCTTCCCTTCCCTGCCGACCCCTGACGTCCCGGGCTCACTCCCAAACCCGGGTTGCTGGCGTGGCACGAGGAGTAGCGTCCAGCGCCTCAACCCTCAGAGCCACTGGGCCAGCTATGCTGGATGAGACTTAAGGAAGAAATAACTAAAATTCCTACCATGAGGATAACAATAATATAGGGCGCACAAAAGGAGCTTAAAAAAAAAAATCCTAAACAAAAAGAGAACATCAATTCTAAGGAATATCAACCCAGATAAAAAGCACGTAACAAATACTGTAAGAGTTTCCTTAAGAGTCCATTATATGTTTGTGTTATTAAGGTAATTGAAGTGGTCCTGCCAACGTTGACTGTATTCTCTAAGTTGATTGTGAGCAGAGTAGGTAATACGTTCCAGAGAGGCACACTGGGAAAGACTTTTGATGATATCAGAGGGGATGTTCACATCAAAATTTTTGGGACTTGCCCAGGCATGACTTTAGCCAAATTTTCATTTGCCCCTTATTCATTACAATGAAATTAGTTCTCTTTTTGTACTTGCCCTTCAAGGAAATTTTACTTGCCCCGAACAGGGGGCAATGGGATTTGCACACCTCTGGATATCGGAAAAGGAAGGAATATTAGTGGTTCTCCAGAACCCCAATGTAAGTCGCCTGACTTGGAGAAAGAGTAAGTTAAGCCGTTTATTTTGAAATCAAGAAAGGGAGGCATTAGGAGAAGCTGAAATTCCAAGCAAGAAGAGTTTAGGATCAAAAATGGCATTGAAATCAAGTACTTTGTCCCTTGAATTTAGTGCACGAGCGCTCAGACTTTTATCCCCATTTATCTAAATTTCAGCAAGTGAGTGGAGCGTGGTAGATGACAGCTGAAACAAATTTGACACTGAATACCCTCTGAGCAAAAGTAGACATCTTGCTAGAGAGGCAATTTTTTTTTTTCTTTTTTTAAGTCATATTGTCATATGTTTATCACAACTACTAATAATTTAATTGCCTTTTCATAAAAAACAAAGCAATAAACCTAGCTGTCAACAGATAGCAGACCCTATGATTAATTCACCGCCCACGAATGCCTGCCGCATAACAGAACTACGGTGGATCTAGATTTGCACTACATGAGTCTCATGATAACAGTGGTAACATGCACACTTGAAAAAAAAACAAATTCCCTCTATAGGAAGATTTATTTATTTATTTATTAAATTTTGGTGACCGGGTAGGCCCACTGAGCCCCGGAGGACCCTTTTTCAGGGGCGACCCGGGTGTTACATAACACAAGAGATAAGTACAGCATTTGTTGGAGTGACAGCAGTATAGTTAATATGGCAAAGCAGATCATAAGCAGTGCACAAGGTATAGAATAGGCAAGGCCATGGGAATTCTGAGATTCTGCGGTTGCGGAATTTGCCACAGAATTTGCATCATGCCGCAGAATATATATAGTGCCGTAGAATTCATTGTTTTTGGTGAATTTCCATTCAAATACACTGTTTTTCTGTAGTGTCAGGCTTTCTTTCCCATATCGTTTATCCCGAAGCCCCTTCTCTGCGCTTAGCATGTGGTGTCATCAATGATGTCACATCATATTTAGCCAATGGCAGGACTGCATTCTGCCAGAGAAATAAATAAATCATGCCGAAGAAATCAGAAAATGTTGCCACAGAAGTCAAGGAGCCCTGCCGCAGAAAGCAGAAGATTTAGCCACAGAGCACTAGGGGCCCTAAGAATAGGCTGATCAGCGGTGAGTTACAGACATCACAGCAACAACAGTTAATTTGGCAAAGACAGTGTGTAACTGTACACAAGGAATTGTTTGGTTGGTCATCAGTGACACCAACTGTGTGGATGTTTGCAGTGTGACATGAATTGTAGTCGGTGGCAGAGACTAGGACCTGGTTAGTAATTTGACCCTCTCTTCCTGTCAGGGGCCAGTACAGTGGCAGGTTCTGGCCTCTGCTAGGTGGGCCGAGAGCCTAGTGCAGAAGTTTTTGATAGTGGGTGCTTCTTGCACCCCAGGAGGGAGCTGGTTCCACAGTGTTGGAGCAGTGAGGGCAAATGACATGCCGCCCACCTTGGTTCTGACCCTGGGGACATCTAGGAGAGTTCGGCCAGTTGCGCGGAGATGTCGGTGATTGGTCTATTTAGCCACGAGGCCAGGGATGCTGGGGGGGGCGGTCCTATTCGCTTGTGCGCTAGGCAGAGCAGAGGGTATTGGAAGCGGGCCTCCAGTGAGGGCCAGTTTAGGAATGTAAGGGAGTCGCAGTGGTGCTCCCTAGGACTGGCCTATGAGGCGAAGTGGGCCACCTTGTTGTACAGCACCTGTAGTCTGTTTCTCTCCAGCTTACCCAACCCTTGCAAGACTGCAGTGGCATATAACAGTGTAGGGAGAAGGACACTGGTGGCGATTGAGGTTCTGGCTTTGAGTACTAGCTGGTCTTTCAGCCGGTAGAGGATGCCTAGTTTCCCATGTAAGGTTTTGGTGACTGAGTCCACATGGTACTTCAGGGTGAAGCCCTGGTCCAGGGTTAGGCCGAGGTGTTTCAGGGAGGGCACAACTTCTAGGTAGTAGCTAGATGCAGTGGTGAGTTGTAGGTGCTGTGTTCTGTCCTGACCAAGTGTTCTAGGACCAAACAGCATTGCTTTAGTTTTGGACATATTGAGGACCATTCTGTTCTCGGTGAACCAGTGCTCCAGGGATTGGCGGTCCTCTTGGAGTAGCGGGCTAAGTCCTTCCAGGTTGGCGGTGGACTGGTAGATGACTGCATTGTTTGCGTACTGGACGACATAGCTCCCACCACAGTGATCAGCTAGTTCATTGGTGAAGAGGGAGAATAGGAGGGGGCCGAGTATCGACCCTTGAGGTACCCCCTCTTTTAGTCGGAGTGGCCCAGATAGGGCGTCCTTCCACCTTACCCTCTGAGTCCGGCCGGCCAAATAACTGTCGAACCACTTTAGTGCGTGGCAGTCTAGGCCCATGTTGTTTAGTTTAGTAAGGAGGAGATTGTGATGGACTAGATCGAAGGCCTTGGAAAGGTCTATGAAGACCGCACCGGTAGGGGTACCCTCATCTAGGCCTTGGAGAACGTCTGTGGCAAATTTGGTCAGTGCAGTGTCTGTCCCATGCCCAGTTCTGAAGCCATGCTGGGAGCGTGCCAGGATTTCATGGTCCTCCAAGTAGTCTCGGAGTTGTCCGTAGGTCAGCTTTTCCTGTATTTTTGACAGGATGCAGAGTAGGGAGATTGGCCTATAGTTGCCAATTGTCTTCTGGCGGCCACCCTTGTGGATCGGTACCACGTGTGCCTGTTTCCACTGTGTAGGGACGATGCCCTCCTTCACAGAGCAGTTGATGAGCCACGATAGGGGTATGGCCAAGGCCGGGGCCCCGTCCTTCAGTAGCTTGGGGTGAATCCCATCAGGACCCCCCAAGTCAGAGGTTTTTAAAGTTTTCAGTTGTAGCAGGACCTCTTTGGGCTTGACTAATCGTAGATGAAAGGATGGGCAGTTGAGGTCAGGGGAACCCTTGTGCTGGGATCCATGGTGAGGGGGGGTAGGCCAGCCTTGTAGGAGTCTAGGTTAGTGAAGTGGTGGTTTAGGGAGGAGGCGATTAAAGGGCCCTCATGAATTAGTTGTCTATTGATCTCGATGGGGCCGGGTTCTGACTTGCCTTTCCCCTTCAGCAGTTCGATGTGGGCCCAGAAAAGTCTAGGGTTACCTAGGTTATTTTTTATAGAGGCCTGTGACGTACTCTTTTTTGCCTTTTTTATGGCCACTTTACATTTGTTCCTGAGGATTTT
The DNA here is from genome assembly GCA_016271365.2 of Neoceratodus forsteri. Classification (NCBI taxonomy): domain Eukaryota; kingdom Metazoa; phylum Chordata; order Ceratodontiformes; family Ceratodontidae; genus Neoceratodus; species Neoceratodus forsteri. Next base: position 209,062,987 of record JADMNL010000029.1, on the reverse strand, counting down.
GTATGTCACGAGGCCTAACTGTAAGGAGGAGTGCTTGAACTTTCTCCAAGCCTTGTCTCTTTGAGTCATGAGGGCCTTTAGTGGCGGGGTTACCCATTTGTAACATCCGCCCTTGGCACGCAGTTTTTTCATGGGGGCAAGGAGGTTGGCTACCTTGATAAACGTCCTCTGAAAGAAGGCCACGGCCTCGTCCAGGGTAGGGAGATGCTTGATCAGACTCCAGTCTAGGTTGCTTAGATGAGCAGAGAATTGTTTGTGGGTGTAGTGGGTGTAATCCCGTACATGCATAAGATGAGGTGGTACTCTGGGCACCCTATTCTTCCAGACACAGAAGATAGTTGAGTGATCACTCAGGGCATCAGCCAGGATGCCTGCAGACTGGATATTACAGGGGTTAGTCACTAGAGCCCAATCTAGAGTAGAGTGATTCCCTGTTTTGTGGTTCAATCTGATGGGTTCAGAAATTACCTGTACAAGGTTAGCATCTTGTATCAGGCCCCATAGGGACTGGGTGGAGTCCTGGACCCAGTTCAGGTTGAAGTCTCCCATTAAGAGGTGTTCAGTGGTGACGTATTTGACTGTGTCCTGGAGGATTGCCTCCAGGGCTTGATGGGCGTTCTTAGGAGGGATGTACACGCACCCTATGGTGAGGTGCTTACTGGAGCCCAGGGTGAGGAGTACGAAGACTGATTCGCTGCCAGTTGTGTCATTGTGGTGCATGATAACCTCAGTTGAATCCAGGGTATCTTTTACATAAATGAGTACCCCCCCCCCTTTTGTTGTTCCTGTCTGTCTGGCAGGAGTGGTACCCAGGGGCAGCAACCTCATGAGTGAGGATGCAGGGTTTGAGCCAAGTCTCTGACACAGCCAGGATATCTGGCTTGTAAAGATCCAGCCAGGCTTGCACTTCCTACATCTTGGTTCATAGGCTACACGTATTCATGTGCACGATCCGCAGGCCCTTTGAGAACACCTGCTGAGGGTCCTGCGGGGAGGCTATCAGGAGATTGCCAGTAGTGGGGCCTGGGTTCTGATGGATGTCTCCTGTCAGGAGCAGCAGGGCTCCGAAGAGGCATAGTGAGGTGGGATTAAGGAATGTGAATAACCCTCTATAGCGAGACCTTCTTGCATAGTAGGTGATGGAGTACCAAGCGCCATTTTTAGAGAGTTTTGAGGCCATCAGTAAGGACTGGAAGCTGCCTTGGTAGGCGATCTGTTCACAGGAGTAAGGGAGGGAACTGAGTTGCTGGGGGTTGTGTAGGTTGGGGTCACCTGCGCCAATGAGTCCATCCACCCAGAGGAGAGACAGGATGTACATGGTAGCAAGCAGTAGTCCTCTATTGGGCAGGTAGTGACCGGGTGTGCCAGGCATCGGTACCATGTTTTATAATTAATGGGGACCCTTTGAGTAGTGGGGACCTTGGGGTTACAGAGCCTGGAGTTGTGGGAATCCACAATTGGCTGTTTTAGAACAATGTAGCTAGCTGGGTCCTCAGTCACTGAGCCTAGCTAGTTAGCTATTTGCTTTATGTCTCTGTTGGGTACTTATCCTATATGACCACAGTAAAGAGGATAACTTCCATCTAGCTAGCATCAGGTCATCTAGTTCCCACATTAAACAGAGTAGGTCACTTACACCATTAGCTTTGCACAACTGCACTAATTCGCTAATTGCACAAATGCATAGTGCAGTGATCCATCTAGCTGTATTTAGAGTATTTGCCCTAATACATAACACAGTGCACTATCTACAGGTTGTCAGTTACATAGCAAAGCTGCCCTCATTTATGGTTGACTTGTAGTTCTGGCTAACAATTTGTATACTGTTGACACCTGGGATTAAGTACAAAGGTTGTCCGGTGCCAGTGGGTTACCACCTAGCCCCCCGCCCCAGTTACCCTTCAGGAGGAGCCACATGAGGGCTGTCTGAGAGGGGTGCATTGGCAGCTGCATGTGAGAGGGAGAGTTGCCGCCTGTCACCAATCCCCCCCCCCGGCCCTGGGCAGCAGGTGGGCATGGTAACTGGGCATTTAATGGAAGGAGGGAATGGGCTGGGTGGGTGGAAAGAAAACTCAAGTAAAGTTTAGCAGCTTCATCTGCTGCTGCTGCAAAACTCCAGTCCACTTTAGCAGCTTCTTCTGCTGCAGCTCAGGCTGTTTGGGGGGAAATTTCTTCCGAGGGTCCCGTTTCGTGGGGGGAGGTCCACCCGGCTTTCAGCGGATTGCCGGCACCTCAACCCCAAGGTGCTCCAGTTATTTGTCAGGTCGTGGCGGGGGGTGCGATCAGCGAGAACAGCTCGCATCTCCCCCGAGGTAATCTGCCGCAGCTTTTGCTCAGAGGGTACTCAGTGTCAAAATTGTTCAGCCTGTCAATGAGATCCACTCACTTACTGAAATTTAGATACACGAGGAATACGTGATGGCTGGTCGTTGAATGCACTATTTACTTGAATGAGTGGAGAGCGAGCTCAGGTAACCTCGCGAGTGGCAGAGCAACAAGTGATGGTTCATGAGGTCGCTTTCCACAAGTTCAGGTAAACAGCATATTCAACGGCCGGCCATCACATATTCTATTTACACAATAGGGCCGACTACCAGTAAATTAATCTTCACAGCCATTACGTAAATTTGTTTACATAACGGCTGTGAAGATTTATTTAATGGTTGTGAAGATACATGGATTTATACAATGGTTTATCAGCTCACTACTATTGTATACATGGAGATCAGAGTCTAACTGCTCTTGCACTAAATTCAAGGGACACCTTAATAAAAGAGTGTGCCGACTGCTTGGTAAATGAGAATAAAAGCCGTAACTAATAAATAAATGAATAAATAAGCCATGTGTATGAAAACCATTATATAAATGTTGATTCTTCTTCTACCTCCCGGATCCCTGATTTAGCCTTGTTCACCACTATCCTCAGTTGCCTTCCCCCAAGCCAACTTCTCACCTACTGAACTAAACCCTGCTCTTCTCCTAAGTCTTTCAGCTTCTTGAACAATCTCCTGTGTGGAACTCTTGTGTGAGAATCAATATATTGGGATAGATAGTATATAGTATGATGTTTTTACACAAATATTGTGATACTAAACATTTTATACCATGACATCCTGAATTTAGGCTGTCTTCATCCAGCTCCTGCACCTATTCTCATGCTAATCACAGCTTTTCTTGGCTGCATGTGCTTTGCTCAGTTCTGAGCTGGGTTTCCACGGTAACATAATTAGGTAGGATTTTGTTTTATATGCCATTCCAGGCTTCACGTTAGTCGAGTCACCAACTCTTCATTCAGAAAATTCCTCCTCCTCCTTCTCCTCAGTCACTTTCAGGCTGCGGACTCTGGAAATCGCCTCTTTTTTTTGTCTAAATCACATTTTTCATTTTTTCAAGCATCTGACCCAAAGGACAAGAGTGGTGTGTGTGTGTGTGTGTGGGGGGTCTGACGACAACTAGGCTGTTCATTTGTTTGTTCTGTGCGACAGCTGCTCTGCCGTACCTAAGCACAAGCATTTCTCCTCTTGCGTCGGGGTCCGCAAATGGAAGTTTTCAGCCTTGGTGACTGATGGTTAGTTAACGCCAGCCCTCCTGTTCTGACTCCAGAATGTACAAGGCTTTTAACTTATTATGAGCTTTGCTTGTCAAAGCACTTTGTGACCAGACCTGTTGACTAGCAGATCCCAAGTCTGAATCACACCATGGCTGCTGGCTCACTGTCTCACCTTGTTCACACCACGTGACCTCCAGTGCCTTAGTCCTCCCTCCACTTGGAACCGGCAGTGTAGCCTAGAGATTAGAGTAATGAGCTGTGAATGTGCTTTGGGTATCCAGCTGACTTGGGTTCGATTCCCACAACCTCCACTAACATACTGTGTGACCCTAAGCAAGTCACTTAACCTCCCTGTGCTCTCAGAACACATCTGGAAGTGAGCCATTGGAAACCATTGTAAATGAGTCCCTGACTCAATAGTGTATTGTTTCTCATGAAAAAAATAAATTATTCTTTTTTTCCTTGTATTTACTGTACGTTTTGCTCCCCTTGTCTTCCAACTAGCCTGCATCAGTCCGCCGCTCCACACTGCCTCGTCACCTGCCATCTGGAGGGGCTTACATTGCTCTCCTTGTCCTCCCCCCCCCCCCAAGAATAGCCACCCATGGGAGGGGCTGCCAGAGGCCACCCCTTACACCTGGACAGAGTTTAAAGGGAAACATTCACTTGCAAATGCCACACATCATGGTGTGGTGGGGCCCCCAATTAGGCTTTCTGCCAGAAATAAAAATGCTACCTTCTGGCATGTTGTAGCATTTTAAGTTTATCTGGTTGATCCTGCCATCCCTCCTGCTGGCATTTTGTGACAAGTGCAACTCGGCGCGCATCCAAGAACCTCCCGTGGTTAATCCCCAGCTCTGATGTCAGCTGCAAGAGGTTCTGGAATGTGCCCCAGCAGCTGGACAGTCTACACTTGGTTTCGGTGTGACACGGGGAATGTGAATGACCAAACCAGGGCTAATAATAGCTCTGTATATTCATAAAAAACATACATTCTCCTGCAGCTGATCCCTGGCTCTGACATCAGCCGCGGGAGGTTCTGGGATGCACCCCGAGTGTTGCATGTCTCAGTGGTGTGGAGGCATTTGCAAGTGGATGTCTTTCTTTAAGATTTAGTGAGAGATCGAGAGCCCAGTCGATGGTGCGGGACCTTCGTATGGCAGTGGCCGGCATACCACGTGGTCAAGGTCACGCCCCGCTAATTTTTCCCCAACTCGCAAACATCGTGGAGGTTACTTCTGCTGCAGGATGCGTCAGAGTGACGACTTCATCCTCCCATAATGTTGGCTCCAGCCTGCACTGCCACCTGTGGTCCTCCGGTGGCACTGTTGCAGCAGAGACCAGGAGCCCTTCCTCCCCTGAGGAGGCAAACGTCCACTGGAACACTCAACCCCTCCAATGACCCAGGCTTGGTTCTGGAACCTGACTTACTGGCATCGTCAGCAGTAGGACTACCGCTGTGCCGACAGGCGGACCCATTATTCTTATTAACGGGCTTATTACTTCTATACGGATACCACGCTTGATGCCGGTGACCCGCATTTGGGAACGGGCTCTGGTTGTCGGCGGGCCGGCTGCTCGTCTCTGCAGGTGGGGGGAGTCATGGTCCGGTGCATGACCAACCTCTAGCAGAAGCTGGAGGACTGGCATGCCCACACCACACGCAGGAGGGTGGAGAGTGACAGATGCGGCTTATGCCTTGGCATCAAGTCACATCACGTCTCTGGGGGGGGGGCGTAAACCAGAAACACCTGGGCGGTGCGTCACCAACGAGAGGGTCGGATGGGCCCTCACCACCAGCATGGCATGGATTGAGAGAGACCCTGACAGACTGAAGGTACTGGAACCGGTGGGGGGTGGCTAAAGGGGACAGACTGCCCACTCCCACTCCATCCCCGCCTGGGGGACCATGGCATTATGGGGGTCCCTTCAAACTGGCAGTGCAGAGTGGTTAATCGAGTGACAGCGCCAGGGTCAAAGGGGTATAAACAGAAATAGAAAAAAAAAAAGCGGGGTCAGTATTTTTTGCCACATTTAATTGCAGTGCTGCTTAAACTGAAAGATTGGTGAGGTGGACAAATAGAGTAACTTGTGAGGGGAGGTATTCGATAAAAGGTCAGTGCAGGGATTCAAGGCAGGGTGGGACAGATATAAGGGGGTTGGAGCAGTGCGTGCAGGGGCAGGGAGAGGGGGCAAAGCTACTCAACAGACTGAGTTGCTAATAGATAGCTCTGGATAAACCCACTCGGTGATGGGCTGGGGTGGTAGCCGGGAGAACCACAGCAGACTGAATTAGTCTTTTTCTGACTGTAATTGTTGACAAAACCACAAACTATTTAAAACAATAGGCAACGTCTGTTTTTAGAGAGCTATCCTCAAATGAGTTTGTAACCCTAAACGACTTGCAAAAAAACTTGTACAGACTTGCAGTCCTCATACTGAAGTATGGCAAGACAAGCGAGAAAACAGAAAGATACACTGAGAAATGCGTAATCCAGGGCCGAGACGGATTGTGATATTTGGTGTTACAGTAAAGACGTTCGCAGCCAGGCACCCAAAATCTATACTTCACCTCTCGCTTCCTATAAACTACAAACATATGAAAATGACAACAGAAAAAGACTGTTCTGATCTATTGAGTGTGCTCGATGCAGAGCTCATGCAACGTGTGTAACAAAATAATATGTCCCCCCCCGACCTAGTGTTTTTGTTATATCTGTAGTTGGGTCTCGTTTCAGTACTTTGCACTAAGTTTCCTACAGGTGCTGCTGTGTTAAAGATTTACTCCAAACTTTTCGTGGTACTCCTGCTCTACAGTAGTCTCACATTTAGGCCCCGTCCACACTACGCCGCTCAGACCCCCTAACGGATAGAAACCATTACAACGGGGTAGCGGTGCGGTGTGTCCACACTGCCGCGGTGTCCATTATGGACGGCACCGCGAGTCCACACATCGAGCCAGGCGATCGCTGTCAGCGATACCACATCCCACAGTGCAGCCACGCGCTGCGTAGGGGACCGTGCCACGCGTCCACACTACGCCTCGTACCGGTAGGTAATCGTTTCGAGTAATCAAGTGTTGAAACTAATTTCATGTGGTTTCAAATAATGGTTACGCGAAAACGCCTTCTATAACGTTACAGGTGTAAACGCAAACCGCTATGGGTGACGGTTTGGGCACTCTGTAACGTTACAGAGGTGTAGTGTGGACAGGGCTCTCAAAAAAGTATTTATTTCTGGAATATCCATACTTAGAAACAGCTGGGAGTTTCAGGATTCCTATGTTCTAAAAAATTCGAAACTTTTCTAAGAGTTGAAAGCTTACTGAGTGATCCAGGCTCACAGCTCTGCACTCTAACCACTAGGCTACACTGCCTCCCTCATACAAACCTGGGTCTCTGGGTTCACAGTTCTGCACTCTAACCACTAGGCTACACTGCCTCCCTCATACAAACCTGGATCTCCAGGTTCACAGCTCTGTGCTCTAACCACTAGGCTACACTGCCTCCCTCATACAAACCTGGGTCTCTGGGTTCACAGCTCTGCACTCTAACCACGTTCGAGATAGGCTACACTGCCTCCCTCATACATACCTGGGTCTCCAGGTTCACAGCTCTGTGCTGTAACCACTAGGCTACACTGCCTCCCTCATACAAAATTGGGTCTCTGGGTTCACAGCTCTGTGCTCTAACCACTAGGCTACACTGCCTCCCTCATACAAACCTGGGTCTCTGGGTTCACAGCTCTGCACTCTAACCACTAGGCTACACTGCCTCCCTCATACAAACCTGGGTCTCCAGGTTCACAGCTCTGTGCTCTAACCACTAGGCTACACTGCCTCCCTCATACAAACCTGGGTTTCTGGGTTCACAGCTCTGTGCTCTAACCACTAGGCTACACTGCCTCCCTCATACAAACCTGGGTCTCTGGGTTCACAGCTCTGCACTTTAACCACTAGGCTACACTGCCTCCCTCATACAAACCTGGGTCTCTGGTTCACAGCTCTGTGCTCTAACCACTAGGCTACACTGCCTCCCTCATACAAACCTGGGTCTCCAGGTTCACAGCTCTGCGCTCTAACCACTAGGCTACACTGCCTCCCTTATACGAACCTGGGTCTCCAGGTTCACATCTCTGCATTCTAACCACTAGGCTACACTGCCTCCCTCATACGAACGTGGGTCTCCAGGTTCACAGCTCTGCACTCTAACCACTAGGCTACACTGCCTCCCTCATACAAACCTGGGTCTGTGCTCACTAGGCTACACCGCCTAATAATGAACTATGTAACACAAATTTTCACTATTTCTTATGACACGTTATCTGAGCAGATCGGTTCTGAAATACGTGCACCCCAAACTGCATCATTATTGTTATTTGATAAACACAAAAAGATTAAAGAGTCACTGTTTTAGGTTTACAATTTATTTCCCTCCGATAGCCCATCCAGGATACAGTATCTCATTCACGCTGAGGTCCTGCCTTTATCCGTTTTTGTAGCTTGGTGACCTGAAGCCTGAGAGGTTAATAACTTGCTCAGAATCACACAGTGAGTAAGTTGCTCCAGTGAGATTTGAACCTGGGTCTCCTGGTTTCCAAGTTTGTGCTCTAGCCTGTAAACCATGTAGCTTCTATTTTGCAGTATTAAAAATTGCTGCTAAGTACCCTTTATTGTATTACTGATCAGTTATTTGTTTGATGGTTAGCTGCCCAGCATTTTACATGGCAGTATCACTGTAAGGTCTTCCTTTCGAACTCAGCATTCTGTTCCCCAAGAGAATTGCTTGTAAGATTCTGCTGCATGCCATCTGCCTCCCTCAAATAAACTTTTTTTTTTGTATGTAATTTCTGTTTGTTTTGCAGGTTTTCTCCTGACCCTCTACACCCATGCATCCCCGACGTAGCACGTGTGTGTGGAGGCATGTGCGTACATGCCATTTGGGACACCCCTCCCTTCCATTTGGTGATGGTGGGACTACGGGCAGACGACCCCAGCCCTTACCCAGGAGAGGAGAGCCAATGCTCGATCCTGCTCCCCCCCTCTCCCCGTGCTGGCACCATGGCAACCCAAGGTCGTCCTCGAACCTGGGTCACCGGCGTAGCGTGAGGTGTGGCGTCCAGCAGCTCAACCCTCAGCACCACCAGGCCGGCCTTTAAATAAACATTTTTTAAGACGAATGAGGCTTGAGCTGTCCCATCGGTGTAGCAGTAGGCCTATGCCTTGTGACACAGGTGACCCACATTCTGGAACGAGCATGGGTCACTGGTGGTTGGCTAGGACAGGAAGCATCGCTCTTCCCAGGGACAGTGCCCATCCCTTGCTGTGGGAGGACTCTGCATCTCACTGCAAGACTGCCGCCAGGTGGTAGTGCCTGGGCAAGTGTACCAGAAGGGGAAGAGCTGGCGACAGACGGAACACCTGCACGCTAACGCATATGTGCGTGCGCGTCATTGCACAGAGATATCCTGGGAGGAAAACTGGAGGAAAATACCCTGGCCCTATATGTCACACCTACCTCACCCCACACCCGCAGGTGCCACATGACTGACAGTGCGGGTCAGCCACCACCATGTCTTGTCCTGGGCAAGTGGTGGATACTAGTAAGTCCATGAGACAAAAGAAACATAACAGTATTATTCTCTTCCATGGTTTGAAATTGGCACAGTCCCACCCAGCCACCAGCCAAATTTTGGTGGATTTTTTAACCGGCTACTAAAATCTTCCTTTAACTAGCCATTCTAGCTTGTATTGGGGTTGACAAAGAGAATATCTGTGGGGCCAATTGATTTTTTGCCAGCTAACTTGCCCTGCTGGCAAGTGGCTGCAAAATTTAATTTCCATCCCAGTTCCTCTTCTGTGGGCCCAACCACTCCCATAGGAAGCATTCAAACCATGGTAGGTGACTACATGTTGTGAAGTATCAGTTTCAGGCCTGTTGGGACACCATGCAACATGTCCAGCAGCAAGGATTTTTAGGGTCAGCTTGAACCCCCGATTTTAGGAATCACTGCTGCATTTAACTGCTCCTTTGTTAACATTGTTTATATCATTTTACGTGACAGTATATATTTTTTTCTATATACAATTTTTCCTTCCGGGCACGTTGCAGGCAGCTGCTCAGCCGTGTCCCTGCCTCTCCTGCCTGACAACTGCCTCTCTGGTCCACCAAGCCCCATATCCCTGGTGGATTGCCACCTGTGGCAGGACCAGGAAGGGAAGGCTGTCCTCCCCCTCTATCCAGAGACCCTGCATCCAGATTTGGTGGGTTAGCGAGCTGGCGACAGTGTGGGGTGAGGACAGGCAGGTAAAGTTTCATATAAACTGTGACCACCATTTTCCAGTGTTTTTTCCTGTCCCCTTGCTGTGGTGGGATGTAAGCACGTGCACGTGGAGGTGCACACATGCTACGTAACCATGGCCTCTCCCTTCCAAGCCACTCGACCTCTGGCACTGCCCCCCCCCCAGCATCCATCAGCTAGCAGCCAAGGAGCGAGACAGTGTCCCTGTCCACCCCAAGAGAGGACAGCAGTCCATCGGTCACTTGATCCTCCCCCTGGCTAACTCCGGCGCCACTACCTTGTTCCCGAATTCAAGTCGGCAGCATGGTGAAAGGTAAGGCGCTAAGCATCTCAGCCTCTGAGTCACTGGGTTGGCCTTATATGGTAATATTTAATCCATGCTATGTTTTATTCTTCGTAAAGGGCCAGATTCCAGAACGCGGTACATCTGGCACAAGGTGATTTACGCCAGACCCTATGGCGTCATCCGCACCTTGCACCATGCGTTCCGCAAGTCGCGATTCCAAGAGGCGACTTGCACTATGCCATATGCAGGTTGTACCAAAGGTGGGCTTCACCACCCACTACACCCGCAACCTGCAGCGGCATGGCGTAAGGGTGGGTTACAGCAGCAACTGCGCCCTATTCCAGAAGAGCAGCTGCCGTAACCCATTTACGCCATTCCAGGACCCGGTATGGCGTAGCAGGGTTAAACCAGTTAGGAGGTGGTCTAAGGGGCATCTGTCCTGGCACAGTGAAGGATGCCCCCACCGCAGAGCCACAGAAATCATATGTATGTGCCCCTGTGCCCCCCGCTGTAACATGCCCCCCACCCCGAACTGGGGGATGCCTGTGTCTGTTTTGTGTTGTGCCCCGATCACCTGTGTCAACTGGCCAGCCCCCCCAATGTCCCCATGTGCTTGCGGGTGTGTTTTGGGGTGGTGGGGCTCCAGGGGGGCAGTAGATTGTGGGCTGTGACTTCTGGCACCCAGGCCCATTGTGCCATTCCTGTGGCGCTAGCCTGCAGCTGCCACAAGTCATGGGCATAGGTACCGGAGACCCTGCCTGTCCTGGAATATGGCACAGGGTCCCTGGCATAGCGCTGCATGGTGCAACTTGCGTCTTGTAATTGGGCCCTAGGTGTCAGTGTTGGACTGGCTCACCTGGACACCTGGAAATTTCAATGTGGGCCTTACTCTGTTGTTCTTCCACCCACCTTTTAACTTTGAACAACTATGCATGTGTCATCTCTTTTATGATTAAATTTTGTTTTCTCATCACTGAAATATAAAATGTTAACCTATAGCTAGTGTACAAGTGCTGACAGAAACATACAATGGTGACAGAAAGAGACCACTGGTCCCCTCAGTCTGCCCAGTTTTACCCTACACTACTCCGTGACCTGGTGTCCAGATAAGGGTTTCACTCTCCTCTTCTCCCCTCCTCCCTCTCCCCCCACCTTACTGCTACCCCACTGAGTAACTATTAAGCCCTAAATTCTGTCCCAGCTGCGCTTGACTCCATTAATGTTTTTCTTGCCCACCACCTCTGCTGGTAGGCTCTTCCACGGCTCAGTCACTCTGTCGGTAAAGTAAAACATTCTCACATCCTATAGGAGGAAGCCCCTGTCCTTACGCATCACATGCAGGAGCCAAACATTCCATCTGGATGAGCAGAAGCCTGTGTTCTCATTCTGGGGGTGGATGATTTTCTCCATTTTGTAAATCCAGTTAACTGTGGTGTACCAGGCAGGGATCTCTAGGGACTGTGAGGTCATACAGAGTCTGGTTATTTTCTTTTTTCATGGCTGTGATTAGGATGCCCAATAGATACTGAGAGTTTGGATCATGGAGCCTGCATGGAAATTGTAAGAGCAGATATACTGTAGTCCTTCAGTCACGGGCAACTGCCTTCTGTACAGCTCCTCGAGCTCCGTCTGCAATGCCTGGAAGAAGGGGCGCAGGAGTGGGCAGGACTACATTATGTGGGTGTGGTGCACAGTTGGGTATCCACAGCGCTTCCAGCATGAAAGATCTCTGGAGGGTAGACAGTGGGCAGTGATAACCAGGGTTCAAAAGTACCTCACTAATTGCTTCTATGAATACCTCTCCATTGGTGATTAAACTGTTTAACTAAACGACAAGGCCCCCCCCACTCCAGCGCAGTAAGTGGATCATTCCCCTTACGCAAATCTTGCATGTATGGACCCATTATTATTATAAGAGGTGCTGAACTTCAGTCCTGTTAAGCTGAATCAGCACTGCTCGTTCAGAATAATGCTTTCAGTATTGTTTTTCACTGCAGAGAGGCCTGCATTGTTCAGGAAGATACATTTATACTCCTGCATGGCATCTGTCAGTAGAGTTAGATTTAAAGCTGGAAGGGAACCGTTTCCAGTGGGGTAAGATGTCTTCCCGCCCACCTTGGAGTGGGTTACTATGCTTGTAAAATGACTTATTTAGGCAGGAAAATATCCTAGAAAGAAGTTTTAAACTGGATTAAGAGCCAGTCATACGGTAAGACAAATCTTACCACAAAAGGGAAACATCATGTGGTTTAGCCAATCATGTTCTTCCTCTTCTCGCTGCCATTTTATAATTTGGATTAACAGCGATTTATTTTGAAATGTTAGCAAGGCGAAGCACATTGAGCCAAGGCTTGTTTCCAGGTGAGTTCAAGGAGAGGGGCATGGGATGAACAGTCAGTGAGACATTTTGCACAAGTACAGTCACACAAGAATACTGTAGTAAAAAGTTGTGGTACAGTAATGTCAGTGAGTCCAGTAGTACAGGAGGTAACTATGGTATATGGTTCATTGTTGTTGTGTGTGGAAATCTATACATTTCCAGATGCTGTTGTATCAGAATCCTACTGTACCACAGAAATATAGTCAGAATGCTGTTGTACCACAGTGGTGATGCCACAATGCTGTTGTACCACAGTAGTGATGTCAGAATGCTGTTGTACCAGAGATGTGATGTCAGAATTCTGTTGTACCACAGTAGCGATGTCAGAATGATGTACAATACTAGTGATGTCTGAATGCTGTTGTACCACAGTAGTGATTTCAGAATGCTGCTGTACCACAGTAATATCAGAATGCTGCTGTACCACAGTAGTGATGTCGGAATGCTGCTGTACCACAGTAATGATGTCAGAATGTTGTTTTACCATAGTAGTGATGTCAGAATGCCGCCGTACCACAGTAGTGATATCAGAATGCTGTTGTATCACAGTAGCAATGTCAGAATGATGTTCTACAACACTAGTGATGTCACAATGGTGTTGTACCACAGTGGTGATGTCACAATGGTGTCGTACCACAGTAGTGATCTCAGAATGCTGTTGTACCAGAGACATGGTCGGAATGCTGTTGCACCACAGTAGTGATGCCAGAATGATGTACAACACTAGTGATGTCTGAATGCTGTTGTACCACAGTAGTGATTTCAGAATGCTGCTTTACCACAGTAGTGATGTTAGAATGCTGTTGTACCACAGTAGTGATGCCAGAATGCTGTTGTGCCACAGCAGTGATGTCGGAATGCTGCTGTACCACAGTAATGATGTCAGAATGCTGTTGTACCACAGTAGTGATGTCAGAATGCTGCTGTACCAAAGTAGCGATGTCCGAATACTGTTGTACCTCAGTAGTGGTGTTAGAATGCTGCTGTACCACAGAAGTGATGTCAGAATGCTACTGTACCACAGTAATGATGTCAGAATATTGTTGTACCACAGTAGCGATGTCCGAATGCGGTTGTACAACAGTAGTGAGGTCAGAATACAGGTGTATCACAGTAGTGATGCCAGAATGCTGTTCTACCACAGTAGTGATGTCCAAATGCTATTGTACCACAGCAGTGATGTCAGAATGATGTCTACCACAGCAGTGATGTCAGAATGCTGTTGTACCACAGTAGAGATGTCAGAATGCTGCTGTACCACAGTAGGGATGTCAGAATGCTGTTGTACCTCAGTCTTGATGTCAGAATGCTGCTGTACCACAGTAGTGATGTCAGAATGCTGCTGTACCACAGCAGTGATGTCAGAATGCTGCTGTACCACAGTAGTGATGTCAGAATGCTGTTGTACCACACTAGTGATGTCAGAATGCTGTTGTACCACAGTAGTGATGTCAGAATGCTGCTGTACCATGGTAGTGATGTCAGAATGCTGCTGTAGCACAGTAGTGATGTCAGAATGTTGCTGTAGCACAGTAGTGATGTCAGAATGCTGTTGTACCACAGTGGTGATGTCAGAATGCTGCTGTACCACAGTAGCGATGTCAGAATGCTGCTGTACCACAGTTTTGATATCAGAATGCTGTTGTACCACAGCAGTGATGTCAGAATGCTGCTGTACCACAACAGTGATGTCAGAGTGCTGCTGTACTACAGTAGCAATGTGCAATGTCCGAATGTTGTTGTACATCATTAGTGATGTCAGAATGTTGTTGTACCACAGTAGCGATGTCAGAATGTTGCTGTACCACTGCAGGGAAGTCAGAATGCTGTTGTACCACAGTAGCGGTGTCCGATTGCGGTGGTACAACAGTAGTGATGTCAGAATGCTGCTGTACTACAGTAGTGATGTCAGAATGCTGCTGTACCACAGAAGTGATGTCAGAATGCTACTGTACCACAGTAATGATGTCAGAATATTGTTGTACCACAGTAGCGATGTCCGAATGCGGTTGTACAACACTAGTGAGGTCTGAATACAGGTGTATCACAGAAGTGATGCCAGAATGCTGTTCTACCACAGTAGTGATGTCCGAATGCTATTGTACCACAGTAGCGATGTCAGAATGCTGCTGTACCACAGTAGTGATGTCAGAATGCTGCTGTACCATGGTAGTGATGTCAGAATGCTGCTGTAGCACAGTAGTGATGTCAGAATGTTGCTGTAGCACAGTAGTGATGTCAGAATGCTGTTGTACCACAGTGGTGATGTCAGAATGCTGCTGTACCACAGTAGTGATGTCAGAATGCTGCTGTACCACAGTAGCAATGTGCGATGTCCGAATGTTGTTGTACATCATTAGTGATGTCAGAATGTTGTACCACAGTAGCGATGTCAGAATGTTGCTGTACCACTGCAGGGAAGTCAGAATGTTGTTCTACTACAGTTGCAATGACAGAATACTGTTGTACCACAGTAGCGATGTCAGAATACTGTTGTACCACGGTAGGGATGTCAGAATGCAGTTGTATCACAGTAGTGATGTCAGAATGCTCCTGTATTACAGTAGTGATGTCAGAATGCTATTGTACCACAGTAGTAATGATAACATGCTGTTGTACCACAGCAGCGATGTAAGAATGGTGCTGTACCACAGTAATATCAGAATGCTGCTGTACCACAGTACTGATGTCAGAATGCTGTTGTACCACAGTAGCGGTGTCCGATTGCGGTTGTACAACAGTAGTGATGTCAGAATGCTGCTGTACAATAGTGATATCAGAATGCTGTTGTACCACAGTAGTGATGTCAGAATGCTGCTGTACCACAGTAGTAATGTCAGAATGCTGTTGTACCACAGTAGTGATGCCAGAATGCTGTTGTACCACAGTATTGATATCAGAATGCTGCTGTACCACAGAAGCGATGTCAGAATGCTGTTGTACCACAGTAGCGGTGTCCGATTGCGGTTGTACAACAGTAGTGATGTCAGAATGCTGCTGTACCACAATAGTGATATCAGAATGGTGTTGTACCACAGTAGTGATGTCAGAATGCTGCTGTACCACAGTAGTGATGTCAGAATGCTGTTGTACCACAGTAGTGATGTCAGAATGCTGTTGTACCACAGTAGTGATATCAGAATGCTGCTGTACCACAGAAGCAATGTCAGAATGCTGTTGTACCACTGTTGTGATGTCAGAATGCTGCTGTACCACATTAGAGATGTCAGAATGCTGTTGTACTACAGTAGTGATGTCAGAATGCTGCTGTGCGACAGTACTGATATCAGAATGCTGTTGTACCACAATAGTGATGTCAGAATGGTGCTGTACCACAGTAGTGATGTCAGAATGCTGTTGTACCACAGTTGTGATGTCAGAACGCTGTTGTACCACAGTAGTGATGTCAGAATGCTGTTGTACCACAGTAGTGATGTCAGAATGCTACTGTACCACAGTAGTGATGTCAGAATGCTGCTGTACCACAGTAGGGATGTCAGAATGCTGTTGTACCTCAGTCTTGATGTCAGAATGCTGTTGTACCACAGTAGTGATGTCAGAATGCTGTTGTACCACAGTAGAGATGTCATAATGCTGCTGTACCACAGTAGTGATGTCAGAATGCTGCTGTACCACAGTAGGGATGTCAGAATGCTGTTGTACCTCAGTCTTGATGTCAGAATGCTGCTGTACCACAGTAGTGATGTCAGAATGCTGCTGTACCACAACAGTGATGTCAGAATGCTGCTGTACCACAGTAGTGATGTCAGAATGCTGCTGTACCACAGTAGTGATGCCAGAATGCTGCTGTACCACAGTAGTGATGTCAGAATGCTACTGTACCACAGTAGTGATGTCAGAATGCTGCTGTACCACAGTAGGGATGTCAGAATGCTGTTGTACCTCAGTCTTGATGTCAGAATGCTGTTGTACCACAGTAGTGATGTCAGAATGCTGTTGTACCACAGTAGTGATGTCAGAATGCTGTTGTACCACAGTAGAGATGTCATAATGCTGCTGTACCACAGTAGTGATGTCAGAATGCTGCTGTACCACAGTAGGGATGTCAGAATGCTGTTGTACCTCAGTCTTGATGTCAGAATGCTGCTGTACCACAGTAGTGATGTCAGAATGCTGCTGTACCACAACAGTGATGTCAGAATGCTGCTGTACCACAGTAGTGATGTCAGAATGCTGCTGTACCACAGTAGTGATGCCAGAATGCTGCTGTACCACAGTAGTGATGTCAGAATACTGTTGTTCCTCAGTCTTGATGTCAGAATGCTGCTGTACCACAGTAGTGATGTCAGAATGCTGTTGTACCACAGTACTGATGTCAGAATGCTGCCGTACCACAGTTATGATGTCAGAATGCTGTTGTACCACAACAGTGATGCCAGAATGGGAATGGCAGAATAGCCTAGAGGTTAGAGTAATGAGCTTTGAACGAGCTTAGTACATCCAGCAGACCAGACCTGGGTTTGATTCTCAAAACCTCCACTTGCATGCTGTGTGACTCTGAGCAAGTCACTTAACCACCCAGTGCTCCCAGGTCACCCCTAAAAACAGGTACTTGTGCCTAGTGGGCCTTACCCCATTATCAAAGACTAAAATAAAATAAAAATAAATAAAGAATTCTGTTGTACCACAGTAGGGATGTCAGGATGCTGTACCACAGTAGGGATGTCAGGATGTTGTTGTACCACAGTAGGGATGTCAGCATTCTGTACCACAGTAGGGATGTCAGGATGCTGTTGTACCACAGTAGGGATGTCAGGATGTTGTTGTACCACAGTAGGGATGTCAAGATGTTGTTGTACCACAGTAGGGATGTCAGGATGCTGTTGTACCACAGTAGGGATGTCAGGATGCTGTTGTACCTTGCGAATGGCATTCAACATTCAGCTTCCTGCTTTACTACTCCTCTCGCCCACCGCTCTTCCCACTACCCTGAAAATAACTACCATATACTGGTCCTTATAAGCCCACATTCAAATGTGTTTCATATTTCCATTACATGTAGCCTAGCTCAAACAATATTCCTAAATCCCAATTTTAAAATTGCCCACTGCCCTATACCAGAGAATTTCCTTCCCTTAGGGGAAGCAACAACTGTGGGTATTAGTTTTTTCCAGGGAACGATTGCTTGTTTATCCCTTCTTACAATCTAGATATCATTTTGACTTCAAAGCACTTTTTGAAGTATCTGCAACTTTTCCAGGTGCTGTCATCCCACTTCAACTCTTCCCCCATGGGTTGATACAAGCCTTCACATTTTAAGGAGCTGGCTCACGCTGCAGAGTTCCGCCACGCAGTTTCCCAGTCGTAAAATACATTTCAGACCCTTGACCTGATTCAGTTATCTGGAACCTGCTTTTATTGGCAAAATGTCCTTCATCTTGACTGGGCTCTGTTATGTATCCAAAATGGTAATGCATTTTGTTGCTACCGCCACTGGGGGCAGCTTTCCAATATGCCTGGTAATAATAGGGACAACTGGTGTCGTGGCCTTCAGTAACTAAGCTACTCAATAAATGGAAGTTGTTTGACTCGCTCTGCTGTGTGAATGTGTCGTACTATTTCGGTCCTTTATGTTAGTACATAACATAATTGGCGATGAGGTGTTTATTTACTCTTCGGTACCTTACAAGAACAAAGTACAGCTGTGAGGGGTTCAGAGACGCAACTTTAATACCCACGAGTGAACCTGGGAACAGATACATAAGGATGGCCACTACCATAGGACATATTGATGCCTTTGACGAAAATGTGGAACAATGGACAACGTATATCGAGAGATTTGGACATTTTGTAACAGCAAATGATATCAGTGACGAAAAACAAGTGGCTGTGTTACTGAGTGTTATGGGCAGCACAACGTACAGTTTGTTAAGAAGCCTCATAGCGCCAGAAAAGCCTGGGGAGAAAACGTTTGCCAGTATTGTAGAGGTCTTACAGACGCACTTCTCTCCCAAGCCCCTTGTAATCGCTGAAAGATTTCGCTTTCACAAACGAAATCAAGCAGAGGGTGAGTCCGTTGCGCAGTACGTGGCTGTTTTAAAGAGATTATCTGAGCATTGCGAGTTCGGCACACATTTGGACGATGCACTCCGAGACAGATTTGCGTGCGGCTTGAACAGTGAAGCGACACAGAAGCGTCTTTTAACGGAGGCGGGACTAACATACAAGAAAGCGGTGGAGATCGCTGTATCAATAGAAACAGCTGCACGGGAGGCTCAGCACCTCAGTGGTTCCCTGAAGATAAACGCTTTATGTTTCTCTCCCGCCAAGAAGCCTAAGACATGTGGACGTTGTGGGAAGGCTAATCACAGTGATAATGATTGCTGGTTTAAAGAACAGACTTGTCACAATTGCGGGAAGAAAGGCCACATTGGGCGCGTGTGCAGAGGAAAAAAGAAAGAAGGGGAAATCAGCGGAAGCAAAGGGAAGCAATTTGCGAAAGGTAGAAAGAAAGTACATCATGTGGAAACACAGGGAATGTGCAGTGATGACACTGACACTGAATTAGCATTACACGTTCTGACTCTTAAAGGGGAAATGGCAACCATCTGTGTAACACCTGAAATTGAAGGGAAACCACTGAAAATGGAATTAGACACAGGGGCTGCAGTTTCATTGATTTCAACAGACAAGTATGAGGCAATGTTGAGACATCTACCCTTGCAAATAACGGACATTGTACTGAGGACATACACTGGCGAGGCAATTTCACCTGAAGGTGTCATCAAAGTGCAGGTGAAAATAAATGAACAAACAGCATTACTGCCTTTGTATGTGGTAAAAGGGAACTATCCTTCACTCTTAGGCAGGGAATGACTGAAGAAAATACGCGTCAACTGGCAGGAGATAAGGACGGTTCATACAGGTGACCACAACACTCTAGAAGCAGTGTTGCAAAAACATGCTCCTATATTCAAAGGGGAGCTAGGCACAATGAAGGACATTGAGGCAAGAGTGTCTCTGAAGTCACAGCACAAACCAAAGTTTTGTCAACCTCGCCCAGTGCCATATGCACTCAGACCAAAAGAGGAGGCAGAGTTAACTCGCCTAACTGACGCTGGGGTTTTGTCACCTGTACAGTGTAGCGACTGGGCAACGCCAGTGGTTCCAGTAGTAAAGAAAGACGGTTCCGTGCGAATATGTGGAGACTTTAAAGTAACCATCAATCAAGTTTTGTGTGTGGAACAGTATCCTATTCCACGCATCAAAGACTTGTTTGCATCGCTGGCACAGGGCCAACGCTTCAGTAAGCTGGATTTGTCACATGCTTATCTACAAATGAGAGTAGATGAAAACTCAAGGAAATATCTCACTATAACCACTCAAAAGGGCCTCTTCTGCTACAATCGCTCACCCTTTTGGCATTGCATCAGCTCCAGCCATATTTCAGAGAGCTATGGACCAGGTTTTACAGGGTCTTCCTAATGTTCACTGTTACCTGGACGATATACTGGTAACTGGAAGAAATGATGCAGAGCACCTGAAGAACCTGGATGTAGTTCTGCAGCGCCTGGAAGATTTTGGCTTGCGTGCCCAGAAGGAGAAGTGTGAATTTTTCAAGACTTCATTGGAATAACTGGGCCACACCATAGATGCAGCAGGCTTACACAAATCGCCTGAGAAAGAAAAAGCAATTGTGGACGCCCCAGCACCAGAAAATGTGAGCCAGTTATGTTCGTTCTTGGGCCTGTTAAACTATTATGGCAGATTTATTCCCAATCTGGCTGCAATTATCAACTCACTAAATGGTTTGCTGTGCAAAGGGAAGTCCTGGTGTTGGACAAAGGACTGTGAGAGCGCATTCAAGAAGGCCAAAGAGCAGCTTGTTTCACAAGATGTGCTCATGCACTACAATCCACAGCTGAGCATCAGACTGGCATGTGATGCCTCACCTTATGGGGTGGGAGCAGTCCTTTCCCATGTCCTACCAAATGGAGATGAAAAGCCAATTGCCTTTGCATCCAGAACTCTCATCAAAGCTGAACAAAACTATGCCCAAATTGAGAGAGAAGCGTTGGCAATAGTGTTTGGAGTTCGCAAATTCCACCAATACCTCTATGGTCGGGAATTCACTCTCCTCACTGACCACCGTCCCCTCACGACCATTTTCAGCCCCCACAAAGGTATTCCTTCCATGGCAGCAGCCAGAATGCAACGTTGGGCTCTCTTGTTATCATCTCACAACTACCGCATTGAATACAAGAAGGCGGCTCTTCATGGCAATGCAGATGGGCTCTCAAGATTGCCTCTTCAGGTAGCTCACAGGGATAAAGTTGACACTGCTGATGTCTTCTACATTGGCCAGTTTGAGAAACTACCCATCAGAAGTTCTGAAATTAAAAAGGAGACAAAAGTGGATCCTGTGCTGTCGCAAGTCTTGGAGCTTGTAACAAAAGGGAATTTTACTGTAAACCAGGACATTCACGGTGAGTTGTCACCATTCTATGCCAGACGAAATGAGCTTTCTGTACAGCAAGGTTGCCTGATGTGGGGTGTCCATGTGATAGTCCCTTCAAAACTATGCAGCCGTGTTTTGGAAGAGCTACATGTGCGACACCCGGGCATTGTGAGAATGAAGGCTTTGGCTAGAAGCTATATTTGGTGGCCAGGGATTGATTTTCAAATTGAACAACAAGCAAAAACATGCACTACCTGTCAGCGTGTTCAGAATCCGCCATGTCCCTCACCTCTACATCCCTGGATGTGGCCAGGTACACCGTGGCAGCGCATTCATGTAGATTTTACTGGGCCGTGGGAGGGACACATGTACTTAGTCATTGTAGATGCCCACTCAAAGTGGCCAGAAATTCAAGTCATGGACACCACTACTGCCAGTAAGACCATTCAAGTGCTGCGAGGACTGTTTAGCCGTCACGGGATTCCTGAACAGCTGGTCAGTGACAATGGACCACAATTTATTTCCAGTGACTTTGCAGCATTTCTGAAGTCCAATGGTGTGAGGCATATCCGTAGTGCCCCATATCTCCCCTCAACCAATGGTCTAGTGGAGCGTTTGTGCAGACCATGAAGCATGCTCTGAAGTCGGCAAGGGGGCCTTTGACCTTACAACACAAGTTGGATAACTTCCTGCTGACATACCGAAACACCCCCCATGCTACAACAAAGGAATCTCCAGCAATGTTGTTTCTTCACCGTAAGCTTCTCTCCCGTCTTGATTTGCTTAAGCCAGATGTGGCATCTGAGGTTTTGAAGAACCAAGAATCCCAAATACTACGCAGACAAGCTCGATCAAAGGATAGGCAGTTCATGGTCGGGCAAGAGGTGCTTGTTCGAGATTACCGGAAGGGGGAGAAGTGGGTCCCTGGTGTGGTGACATCTCAGACGGGTCCAGTTTCATATACAGTTGATGTCGGAACTGGAGAGAAATGGAAACATCATGCTGAACAGCTACTAGATCATCATCAGCGCACGGATGTGGACCTCCCCGGGGAAGAAAATCCACTGGAGATTTGGAGTCCATCTGCCGCAGCTCAGAGAAGCACCACTACGGTAATCCCAACACTTTCAGAAGATGAAGAGGAGGAGGTGGAAAGGAGCATTGATGAGGTTGTACAACCACCAACCGAGGATCGGAGGGCAGCTAGGCTAAGTGTTGCTCACGAGAAACGCTATCCATCCCGAATTTCAAAACCTCCAGATCGTTTGAACTTGTAAGACATTTAACATAAAAGGAAACAAACGTTCTGTTTAATTAAAGAGCCGGATCAAATCAACAGGGCAGAATAACCCCCCTGACTGGTTCGAGGCCTGGGGCAGTCTACCCCCTACCTCTTGCATAGTTATGAACAGTAATAATAATAGTGAATGATACTTATAAATAAAAAAAAAAAAAAGTTAATAATTGTGCATTTGCTAACGATATAATTTAGTTGGGAGGGAATGTTATGTATCCAAAATGGTAATGCATTTTGTTGCTACTGCCACTGGGGGCAGCATTCCAATATGCCTGGTAACAGGGACGACTAGTGTCGTGGCCTTCAGTAACGAAGCTACTCAATAAATGGAAGCTGTTTGACTCGCTCTGCTGTGTGAATGTGTCGTATTATTTTGGTCCTTTATGTTAGTACATAACAGGCTCCCTCGGATTGACAAAAGGTTTGGGATGATATATATAGATATATATAAATCTGCGAAACAGGATTGTTACAGACTGCTCCGATTTAAATTTTTACATTTTACTTCACCCCTCAGAGATCCCGTAAATTGGGTGGGCAGGACCATTCCATCTGTTCCAGGCGCAAAAAACTAGATGGATCTTTACTTCATATTTATTTATTTAGTTAGTTTTTGTTGACCGGGTTAAGTGCACTAGACAAATCCTGCCCATTTTCAGGCATGACCCGGGGGAAGGGGATACAGATGAATGCCAACTGATCTTGAACCAGATTAAGCTGTTGGTGGTATTTTTAGTGAATGAGGGAAATTTGGCCAGGACACCAGGGAAATTTCCCTACTCTTTTCAAGAAGTGCCATGGGATCTTTAACATCCACCTGAACTACCACCAATCCAGGCAGATGGGACTTCAGTTTAACGTCTCATCCAAAAGATGGCACCTCAGGAGTGCAGCACCCCTCTCATGCTGCACTACAGTGTCAGTACTGAGATATTAACCCAAGTGCCAGATGTGGGAACTGAACCCACAGCCCTCTGATCTCCCGGCCTCAGAGGCGAGTGCGCTACCTATTGAGCCACTCACACTGTCCTTTCCTTAAAGGAAAGCTGTCATTATTACCACCTACGCCCCAGCAAAGCTTACCCTCCGGTTAAGCTTTTAATGTATGTTGCAGCGTTTGTCTTGCACTGCTACATGCATTATTTTAACTTGTGAAATGGAAAGCAATGCAGTGGTTAGACACTGGATAAGTTACATCCCCTCTACTATAGCAGTAGGGTTGCAAATAGGGATGTATTATAGTTACTAATTATTTTCGGTTGGGTTTAAGAAAACTTGAATCACTTATTTCTGTTGATTGTTTTTCTGATTTGTATGAGATAATTATTTTTGTAAGTAATCAATTCTCCTACTTTTTTAGTGAGGGGAGAGAGATGTTCTCATACTATTTTTTATGTTTTGATATTGTCTGACTAATACTTATCTGTTTTTGTTCTCTATATGATTTATGTATTATCTTGTGTGCCTTAAACACTGTTTATGTTTATTTTTTTTGTTTATTGATATGACAATAAAAAAAAAAATTCCCCTACTCTTTTCGATAAGTGCCATGGGATCTTTAACATCCACCTGAACTACCACCCGTCCAGGCAGATGGGACTTCAGTTTAACGTCTCATCCGAAAGACGTCACCTCAGGAGTGCAGCACCCCTCTCATGCTGCACTACAGTGTCAGTACTAAGATATTAACCCAAGTGGCAGATGTGGGAACTGAACCCACAGCCCTCTGATCTCCTGGCCTCAGAGGCGAGTGTGCTACCTACTGAGCCACTGACACTGACAAATATATAAATATGGACTTGTGAGAAGGCCACACCCTTTTGGATGGATATTAAGTTGCGATTAGACCCGTCCTTTGATATAACGGATTCCTTTACTCCCGAAGTTTGTTTATTGGGCTATTATAAGGGCATAACTTCAGGATACAGGAAGGGCTATATTGCCCCTAATTGCTGCCGTCACTAAGACGGTTCTTCTACATCGCTGGCTGGATGATAAAATCCTTAGCACCTTGAACGCTGAATTGCATACAGCTAACATCATGCATAGACATTGATTTTGTTTTGAGAAATGAAGATTATTGTATGCTTGGTTAGGTACTCTCAAACATTTTTATCTGTTTGTATATATTCTTCTTCTTTAGGAACCTATTATAACTCTTCTTGTAGATCTCCAAATTATTGCATTTGATGTGTTTTTTTTTTATATACATCGACTGCGTCTTGGTTACAATATTTTCTTTGGGGAGCAGCACTTGGAGGGAGGGGGTTGTATTGATGAAGGATTTCTTTATGTTTCTATGTTTGTATTTTTCGTGGGTTTGGTGTTTGTTCCATCTATGGTTTGTACTGATTTGTTACTCTCCCTCTCTTGTTTGGAAAATTAATTGTACCACAGGTGGGATGTCAAAATGCTGTTCTGCCACATTAGCAATGTCAGAATTCTTCTAAACCACAGTAGTGATGTCAGGTTGCTGTTGTACCACAGTAGTGATGTCAGGTTGCTGTTGTACCACAGGTGGGATGTCAAAATGCTGTTCTGCCACATTAGCAATGTCAGAATTCTTCTAAACCACAGTAGTGATGTCAGGTTGCTGTTGTACCACAGTAGTGATGTCAGGTTGCTGTTGTACCACAGTAGCGATGTCAAAATGCTGTTCTGCCACATTAGCAATGTCAGAATTCTTCTAAACCACAGTAGTGATGTCAGGTTGCTGTTGTACTACTGTAGTGATGTCAGAATGCTGCTGTACCACAGTAGTAATCTCAGAATGCTGCTGTACCACAATAGTGATGTCAGAATGCTGTTGTACAACAGCAGTGATGTCAGAATACTGCTGTACCACAGTAGTGATGTCAGAATGCTGTTGTACCACAGTAGCGATGTCAAAATGCTGTTGTACCACAGTAGCAATGTCATAATTCTTCTAAGCCACAGTAGTGATGTCAGAATGCTGTTGTACCACAGTAGTGATGTCAGGTTGCTGTTGTACTACTGTAGTGATGTCAGAATGCTACTGTACCACAGTAGTGATCTCAGAATGCTGCTGTATCACCGTAGTGATCTCAGAATGCTGCTGTACTACAGTACTGATGTCAGAATGCTGCTGTATCACAATAGTGATGTCAGAATGCTGTCATACAACAGCAGTGATGTCAGAATGCTGTTGTACTACAGTAGTGATGTTAAAATGCTGCTGCTCTACAGTAAGGATATCAGAATGGTGCTATACCATAGTAGCAATGTCAAAATGCTGTTGTACCACAGTAATGAGGTCAGCATGCTGTTGCTGAAGCGGTGTCAAAATGCCGCTGTACCACTGTAGGGATGTCAGAATGCTGTTGTAACATAGTAGCAATGCCAGAATTTAGTTGTACCACAGTAGCAATGTCAGAATGCTGTTGTGATGTCAAAATCCTGTTGTTACACAGTAGTGATGTCTGAGTGCTGCTATACCACAGTAGCAATGTCAGAATTATGTTGTACTGGGGTAGTGATGTCAGAATGCTGCTATACCACAGTAGGGATGTCAGAATGATGTTGTACCACAGCAGTGATGTCAGAATACTGTTGTACCACAGTAGTGATGTCCGAATGCGGTTGTACAACAGTAGTGATGTCAGAATGCTGGTTTATCACAGTAGTGATGTCAGAATGCTGTTGTACCACAACAGTGATGTCAGAATGCTACTGTACCACAGTAGCAATGTCAGAATGCTGTTGTACCTCAGTAGTGATGTCAGAATGCTGATGTACCACAGTAGTGATGTCACAATGCTGTTGTACCACAGTAATGAAGTCTGAATGCTTCTGTACCACAGCAGTGATGTGAAAATCCTGTTGCTCCACAGGAGTGATGTCAGGATGCTGTTGTATCACAGTACTGATGATAGAATACTGTTGTATCATAGTAGTGATGTCAGAAGGCTGTTGTACAACATTAGTGATGTCAGAATGCTGTCATACCACTGTAGCAATGTCAAAATTCTGTTGTATGACAGCAGTGTCCGAATGCTGCTGTATCACAGTAGTGATGTCAGAATGCTATTGTTCTACAGTAGTGCTGTCAGATTGCTCTTGTACGACAGTAGTGATGTCAGAAGGGCTGTTTTACCACAGTTGTGCTATGAGAACATTGTTGTACCACAGTAATGATAACAAAATGCTGTTGTACCACAGTGATATTAGAAGGCTGTTGTATCACATTATTGATGTCAGAATGCTGTAGTAAGACAGTAGTGATGTCAGAATGATGTTGTACCACAGTAGTGATATCAGAAGGCTGTTGCACCATAGTACTGATATCAGAAGGCTGTTGTAGCACATTAGCAGTGTCAGAATGCTGTTATGCCACAGTAGTGATGTGAGAATGCTGTTGTACCACAGTAGTGACATCAGAATGTTGTTGTACCACAGTAGTGATATCAAAAGGCTGTTGTACCACGTTAGTGATGTCAGAATGCTGTTGTACCACAGTAGTGATGTCAGAATGCTGTTGCACCACAGTAGTGATATCTGAAGGCTGTTGTACTATGTTAGTGATGTCAGAATGCTGTTGTACCACAGTAGTGATGTCAGAATGCTGTTGTATCAGAGTAGTGATGTGAGAATGCTGTTGTACCACAGTAGTGATATCTGTAGGCTGTTGTACTATGTTAGCGATGTCAGAATGCTGTTGTACCACAGAAGTGATGTCATAATGCTGTTGTATCACAGAAATGATGTTAGAATGCTGTTGTACCACAGACATGATATCAGAATGTTGTTGTACCACAGTAGTGATATCAAAAGGCTGTTGTACCATGTTAGTGATGTCAGAATGCTGTTGTACCACAGTAGTGATGTCAGAATGCTGTTGTACCACAGTAGTGATATCTGAAGGCTGTTGTACTATGTTAGTGATGTCAGAATGCTGTTGTACCACAGTAGTGATGTCAGAATGCTGTTGTATCACAGTAGTGATGTGCGAACACTGTTGTACCACAGTAGTGATATCTGTAGGCTGTTGTACTATGTTAGCGATGTCAGAATGCTGTTGTACCACACAAGTGATGTCAGAATGTGGTTGTACTACAATAGTGATGTCAGAATTTTGTTTTACCACAGTTGTGGTATCAGAACATTGTTGTACCACAGTAACGATGACAAAAAGCTGTTGTACCACAGTAGTGATATCTGAAGGCTGTTGTACTGTGTTAGCAATGTCAGAATGCTGTTGTTCTACAGAAGTGATATCAGAATGCTGTTGTACCACAGTAGTGATGTCAAAATGCTGCTGTATCACACAGTAGTGATGTCAAAATGCTGCTGTATCACACAGTAGTGATGTCATAATGCTGTTGTACCACAGAAGTGATGTCATAATGCTGTTGTATCACAGAAGTGATGTTAGAATGCTGTTGTACCACAGTAGTGATACAGTAGTGATGTCAGAAGGCTGTTGTACTATGTTAGTGATCTCAGAATGCTGTTGTACCACAGTAATGATGTCAGAATGCTTTTGTACCACAGTAGTGATATCAGAATGCTCTTGTACCACATTAGTGATGTCAGAATGCTGTTGTGCCACAGAAGTGATGTCAGAATGCTGTTGTACCACAGTAGTGATATCTGAAGGCTGTTGTACTATGTTAGTGATGTCAGAATGCTGTTGTACCACAGAAGTGATGTCATAATGTTGTTGTATCACAGAAGTGATGTTAGAATGCTGTTGTACCACAGTAGTGATACAGTAGTGATGTCAGAAGGCTGTTGTACTATGTTAATGATCTCAGAATGCTGTTGTACCACAGTAATGATGTCACAATGCTTTTGTACCACAGTAGTGATATCAGAATGCTCTTGCACCACATTAGTGATGTCAGAATGCTTTGGTAAGACAGTTGGGATGTCAGAATGTTGTTGTACCACAGTTGTGAAGTTGGCACTAGGTCAGGAAAGGAAATGCAACAACAGCACCTGCACTATCCAAGCATGGTAGTGGTCCCAAGACACACGCAGAACTGCTACCACACAAATAGTAAAGTTTTCTTTTTGTGGGGGGGCTCTGCCTCCTGCACCCCTTGGTATTAAAATATTCAACTCTGAGTCTGAGTTGGATTTCGGGGGACAAGGGAAAGTCAGTGGGGAAGGTACTGTGGGATGGGACTTGTAAAAATAGTCAAAAACTTGTCTCACGGTAAAATGTCAGTGAGCGGGACCAGAACTCTGGTCTCCACAGCTCTGCTGGCCAAGCTGCTCTGCACCTTAACCCTCTCCACCATGGGAGCAGCTCAACCAGCCTCCAAATTTTGCAACCCCTTGTAACCACCCTCCAGTCACTTCCCGAGATGGACTGCTACAGGGGTAGCGGTAAATGCATTTCACTGTTCTTCCCCAGCCGGTGTCCGTGGTATGCTTTTCTTTCAGCGTGCTTCTTACATGGGCTGTAAGAGATGCACTGTTCTGACCAGGTAGGGTGAAGTCAGAATACTGTTATTCCACAATAGCTATTAAGGGTCCTATGGCTACACTGCAGATTCCATTTCACATAACCAAGATATTACTGAAACCACCTCAAGTGAATGGTTTGTTAAAAGATGAGCTTCTAGCAGCTCATGTAGCTATTACTCGAACAACATTAAATGTTTGTATCCTGTTTGCTGTTTTCTGTTTATTTGAGTGTTTATTTGACCACAGTTCAAGACAGAGTTAAAAAGAAGGTAAATGAACGGAGACAAATGTATATTATACATAATAATGCACAGGCAATCATACACAACAAGGCTGACGTTTCCGTTGTGGGCTGCGATGACATCATATCTCACCCCTTCCTGGAAACAGAGCTTTGTTGTGTATCATTCGATCAGCTGATTTTACTGTTATTGCGCGAACATGGGTCCGGATTCGCAATGTGGTGCAGGGCTAGTGTTAAGCCTTGTACCACAGCATGTTGTTCCTGCAGCTACACCGTTTCTGTGGGCTGTTATTGCAGCAGGTTCTCAAAGCTCAGATGTAGTTGTGACAGTTTTCCTGCTTTACAGCAGCTTGTGCCACACCTTGGCTTTAATTAATATTGACTCAAGCTAGACCACAAAAAGATGGTGTAACTTCCATCAGTTGCCACATGGGATAGAAAATTCCATTACAGCACCGCAAGCCCGGTGCACCATATCCTTGGCGCACCTGGGGTTTGTGGCAATCTCACCCATCTGAAAATTCAGCCCAAGTTAGGAGCAAAGAAAAGGGGAACTGGCACAACCTGTCCACCTCCACAGCCGGCTGCCCCTTGTATAAATGAAGTTATAAAATGGGCAAAGGATTTTAAGCAGTCTGATTGGTTGTTAGCCATGTATTAAAAGTGTCTAATGCACAACTAAATCTAGACACCCCATTTAGAATACACAGACCCATTTTATAAGAGCAGTAAGCCACTCTGGGGATGTGCGTTAGACAGTTCTAACGTATGGCTAGGGGACTGGATGCACTTGGACTTTGGCCTCATGCCTCCCTACGCCCCCTAGCCATGTGTTAAAACTGTCTAACACACACACCCCATCATGTCTTATTGCTTACTTATACAAGGGGCAGCCGGCTGTGGAGGTGGACAGGTTGTGCCAGTTCCCCTTTTCTTTGCTCCTAACTTGGGTGCAGTGGGGGGAAGGGAGGAATAAGGGTGTTGCTGCCAGGGTGGAGAGATTAGGGATTAGTGCAAGCAAGCACTTTTACTTTCAGAAGATAGCAAGCAGTGGAGTTAGCCAGGTTGTGCCGGTTGTCCTCTGTGGGACTAAACTTGATTCGTCACACATATTGCGAGAGCTGAGGGGAGGCAGGTGGGATCAGGATGCAAACAGCGGGTCAAGGACGAAGGATAACTTATTTATTGTCTTTGGAGAGGGTGAGACATCTAAAAGTAAACTGTGGTGAGGGAAAGTTTTTTTTTTTTTGTTTAGCAAATAGTACTTCCCGAACACGATTTGGGAAGGGCCCATTGGGAGCCCTGCTGTTCATGGTACTCATAAAACTAGAAAGTACCAGTATCAAAAAGTCTGATACAGGTGCTGGAATTGCAGAAAGAAGTAGGCAGCCTGTGAGAGGCGATTCCCTTCCATCATTTCCAGCGTACGCCAATTCTCACCCCAGACGCATCCCTGATAGGATGGGGAGTGCTTCTGGAAGGGAATAAATGTAATTTGGTTCACTCAGGGAAGAAATAATGAACCTGCTGAAGCTCAGAACAGCATTTCCTTCCTGAAGTGTTTTTGCTCCCTGTTGCAGGATCAAACAGTTTTGATAAAGACAGTCAATATGGGAACCATGCATTAGCAAATAAGCTGGGGGCCCCAGTCAGCAAATGAAGGCCTGGAGATTTGCTTATAGTCCAATGCAAATCTCTCTGCAGTATACCTAGTGGGACAGAAAATGTATTAGCAGACTCTTTCAGTAGCTGGGCTGGCTACATTTACATTTCTTAATGCATGTTATAGATTAGTTAGGTTACGGCTCCGTCAGACTCTTCAGCAATGAATCTGCCATTGGATAATCGGGGAGCGCAGAACCTTAGAGTAGAATTTTTTTTTTTTTTTGCAGTTGTTTAACCAAGAGAGACACACTAAGCTGAAAGCTTGTTTACAGGTGCGACCTGGGAGCACAGGGAAGTTAAGTGACTTGCTCAGGGTCACACAGTATGCAAGTAGGGGCTATGGGATTCAAACCCATGTCTCCAGATTTGCAGCTCAGAGACTTAAATCACTGTGCTATACTGCTTCCCAGTTCTCACTGAACCAGAGCATTTGTTTTTTGAACTTGAACAACTTTTTTGGGTTGTTTAGTTTTTAAAAATGTGTTTTGTTCGACCCTTACTCCACTCTCTGGTCTTCTGTCCATAAGGGCTATGTTGCCTAGTTTGCGGCCATCTACTGGGACTATTCTTAATACTGGCTATTGTAAAACGAGAACTGGTTTGCAGGCGTTTACTGCAGCTGCTCCTCATTTTTGGATTAGCTTATCTAAATTTTTATGCATAAACTGTTTTTTTTTCAAGTTTTTAAAAAGCGACTTAAATTGTATTTGTTTGATGCCTTTACATGTAATTGTCAGTGTGTTTGTTCTCTTGTATTGTATAATTGTGCACGTCGAGCCTGAAAAAGGACCCTCGGTCCAGTGCTCCTACCAGGTTAACAAATTAAATAAATAAACTTTCTGAAGTCCCATCTCCAAGGACAGCCCCGTTGAATCAGAAGATGAGGCCAGCTTCTTCACCAATACTTGATTCTCTTACAAAAAAAAGTCAAAAGTGATTCTGACCTCGACACCGACCTTTCCCGCCATGCAGCCAACAGCATCAACCTTACATAATGCACTGCGTGTGGAGAATACTAAGGAGTAAGGAGCAGAGAAGGTGGCAGCCCATGTGTACTCCTGACGATAACTCATAATAGCACAATACGTTTCCTTCTGAAATAAAAGTGTCTAGTCTTCTTTTTAACTTTTTTTGTCTTTGGTGATTATTAGCTCTGTGGGTAGCCTATTCCATGGGTTTACCACCCTCTGTGTAAAAAAAGGCCTTGCTATTTTTTGTAATGAATCTTTTTGGTCTAAGATGTACTGTAGAGGGTGTCCCCTTGTGCCTAGACTGTCATTTTTAAATTCAGAATTTAACTCATTTATCAGATAGTCATCCTGCATGATATCATAACACTGAAGCATATCTCCTCATATCCTTCTAGTCTGAAGTGATATTAGGTTTAACTTTTTTTAATCGCTCATTGTATGATAAGGTGCTTAGGTTATGTATCGTTTTTGTAGTGCATCTTTGGAGTGCAGCAGATCCCAGGCTCTGTAGCCACGTTTGTAGCCATGGTGAGCCGTAGCAAATCTACACTGACCTCTATACAAATGCAATTCAAGGGGAGCAGTCAGCACTGAATGGTTAGGGCTGTTGCCATTGGACCTTCAGGTTCCAGGTTTGATTCCCTGCAAGGATGACAACAGTGATAATGGGCTGTAGAGCCAAAAACATCAAGGCCCCTCAGAGTTGGAGCAGATGAAAACATTGGGGGGCAGTGAGCACTACGAGACCCTCACCCAAGTGTGGAGCTTGTCTCAATGTGCACTTTGTGTGCAAAACCTTTTTACTATTTACTGCAGTACAGAAAAGTATATCAAAATGACTCTGCTGACTTCCAGTTTGACATTTTCTGTAACTACAAGTCCCAGAATCCCCTGCAGCTGATGTCAGAGCTGGGCTGCGGCAGTGGGAGATTCAACAGTCTGTAGTGCATTGCCTGTGGTGGACAGTCTTAAATTCTAAAGACCCATCCCGGTAAAACTGTGGGTGTTTGGTAAGGGGTTGTTGGAAGAATTCAGTCATACTGCCACTTTTTCAGGCTGTTCTACAATTTTGTGTTGTCCCTGCGACCATGACTGTCCAAATCCAGCGCTTTTTTTTTACCTGCACTTGAATATTCCTGCTATTATCATGACTTGATCCTCAACCTGCTCTAGTTTACCTTCCACCTCCCCCATCAGATGTCCAGCCTCTGCAGTCCTGTTATTAACGTATTTTAAAGAACAGTCAGCACAGTGCCCCACACCAAAATGTGCATCTGGTCTCAATTTGTACTTTGTGCGCAAAAACTTTTTTTTTGTTTACTTACTGTTTACACGTAAAGGGTAACTTGATTCTGTCATTTGACCCACTCTGGATCTGCCGTTGACCCAGTTCTGGACAAGTCTGGAAAATGTACCTGTTATGGCAAACGAGAATAAATCAAACTTAATCAGAACTTTCTGTAAAAAGATCGGAGTCAGAATCAAAACTGGGTTGCTGCCGACCCTCCTTTTCCTAAACAAAATAAATTCCCAGACAGCAGCTCTGGAAATATTTGCAAGTTTTATCAGTTTGAAGATAGTGGCCCCTGGTTATACGTTTTCACTGGCCTCGGATTGGAACCAACTGCTTTATTCTTTATTTGTGGGTAGAGTTGGGGCATGTAGAATTTAATTAGAAACCATTTTTCATATCCAGCACTCTCACTTAAGCAGAATTGGGAAGCTAATGCAACATGTCAGATCACAGATGCAGCCTGTAATTAGTGCTGGCAGACTGCCTGAAAAAGCAGACAGGAGGTCCCAGGTAAACCTATGTAATATAAAGTGCTACATAGGTGGCGTTGGACCCTCACAGCTTTAAAGCATATGCAGTTTCTTCCCTGATGATCTGTGCTGGAGGTGTGATGAGTGGAATTTTATTTATTTCGTTTTTGTTGACCGAGTAAGTGCACTAGACAAATCCTGCCTATTTTCAGACATGACCCGGGGGAAGGGGATACAGATGAATGCCAGCTGACCTTGAACCAGATTAAGCTGTTGGTGGTATTTTTAGTGAATGAGGGAAATTTGGCCATTGCACCGGGGAAATTCCCCTACTCTTTTCTATGAGTGCCATGGGATCTTTAACATCCACCTGAACCACTACCAATCCAGGCAGATGGGACCTCGGTTTAACGTCTCATCCGAAAGACTGCACCTCAGAAGTGCAGCACCCCTCTCATGCTGCACTACAGTGTCAGTACTGGGATATTAACCTAAGTGCCAGATGTGGGAACTGAACCCACAGCCCTCTGATCTCCCGGCCTCAGAGGCCATTGGTATGGGACAGATATTGGGAAAGTGTGTAAAATGAGATCAAATTTGGATGGATGTCAGAATTTCGTGCAAGGAAGTGATGCAATCTCACCCACCAAGGTGCACAGAGTTTTATAACCTAGGAGACATTACTAAGAAAAGTGGCATAGACCATTAGCAGGTGAAATGGATTCAGAGGGCCTTCCTCCATGCTAAGCGACTTACCCTCTCACACTGGAGGCAGAGACACCCGCCCTCTAATGGGGTGTAGATTCATAACATGAGAAAATTAGCCGCAAACTAATGCATGTCATATTACGCCCTGAATAAATTAGAAGAAATCCACGCACACTGTAGGAACCTTGTTTAGGTCTCCAAGAGTGCAGTTACCCAATATATAATGGTTCTACAATGCCAGTTCAACAGACAATTTGTTGACCACTGTTACAGCAATGGCACTATGTTAACCACAATTGCGGTCGGCATTGTGCCGTCGGAAAAGTAATGTGTTTTTTGTGGGGGGATGCATACCCCATACTTTATTATTATCAACTCCAGGTCAGAGCTGACTTGGGGAAGGGCACAACACTCGTGGAAGCTGTGCCAGGGTCCAAAAAGTACATTACAGCTATCTGATGATGTCACTATCGATATCGCTGTAACGTTTTTGCCGCAGTAATGGCATACCATATAAAATGAGGTGCTTTGTCCCTGCATCCATACTATACAACTTAAGACCCCCCCATGATGAAATAAAGTGTACTCTGTGATGTTATTGGTTTGACCCTAGTGAGCGAACATTAGCAACGTTCAAAGTTATAAACACCAGATGCCGAACGTTATATTAACTTTTAATGTATGGATGGATTCTATTCAGTCAAGGTAATGCAGCACATTTGTGGATTAATTAAGGGTTTTCTTTTTTTTTCTTTCCTTTCTTTCTTTGTCATTGCAGTCTTCTCGCTTTTTCTCCTCTGTTTTCATTAACTCCCACACAGCTGTGTTATATCATGACCCATAGGAAGACAAAAGATGTAATAAACAAATTACAAGTACTATATTGGGGCTGGCAGTATAGCCTACAGGTTAGAGTAACGAGCTGTGAACGAGCTTGGTACATCCAGCAGATCAGGCCCTGGTTTGATTCTCACAACTTCCACTTGCATACTGTGCGACTCTGAACTAATCACTTAACCGCCCAGTGCTCCCAGGTCACCCCCTGAAAACAGGCACTTGGGCCTAGTGGGCCTTACCCGGTTGCCAAAGACTAAAATAAAATAAATATTGAAGATAAGGGTGTGGAATATTATGAACTGGGTATAATAAATCCTGGAAGCTGATTGGCTGAGAGCTCATCTCAGTCGTGACTAAATCCCATCACATAGTCACATTAAATAAGAAGAACTGGGCAACGCCTCTTTTAACTGTACAGCATACTGCTCTGCCCACTTTGCCAACTCAGAACATGCACAGTCATCAACTTCAAATCAAAATTAATAAAAAAAAAAAACTAAACACTTACAAAAAAAAATGCCTCTATTTCACGGCTCAGTCCAAGTTGTTTTAGAAACTTACATTTCAGTGCATTATTTAAACCCCAACGAGACACCCGCTCCTGCCAAAAGACTGCGACTTCAAACCTGCATTTGGAAATGATGGCTAAATGCCACCACTACTGCTGATTGTGATTTCACTCAGTGATTTTATTTTGAAACACCCACTCTTCGGAACACAATACCTGAAAATCCATTGTACGTATTAGATCAATGACTAAATACTCAGAAACCATCACATACCCTCTCCTGCTTTTTTTCCGGTGAGCCAGTCACTGCCTCTGCGAGTGACTGACATCCAAACCATAGGGTATGTGCCAGTTTCTACAAACATTAACATTGTGGAAAGATGGACAGAAGCAGTCTTGGTTGCAAACTTTCAAAGGTTACCCAATAATGCCTTTACCGCAGAACTAGTTGTAGAGACCTTTGTTCTGGGGAGTTTAGGGGGACATGAGGATCGAACCCATAGATGTTTCCCAACACTTGGTTTCATTTGAGGAAGAGAAGAAACACCAAGACCATACCAGCTTGTACTGCAATAGTGTCACCTGTTGATCACAACCAGCACACAAAGAAATGTGTTTTAAACTGTATCCTATACTTCCCCCTCAATCATTTTTTTTTCATATTTGTACATGTTTTTACATTTTTTTTTCTCCTCCTTCGGTCCCCTGTCCCACCATCCCACCGGCCCCTCCAGCCCTGTCACCCAGCATCTTGTGGGCTAGCCTTCTGACTCCAGCTTCCACATGTTTTCTTCCTACCTGGGGCTATGGGCTAGGGGGTGGCTGGGCCTCGCCCCGTGCCAACCAGACCAGATTCCAGCTGGAGGAGTGCCATGTCATCGGTGCAGGGCCTGCGGGGAGCCGGTGATCATCTCTGCTGAGGCCGTCTCTTTTTCCAGTTTTCTGGGGCTATGGGACAGGGGGTGGCTGGGCCTCGCCCTGTGCCAGCCAGGCCAGATCCCAGCTGGAGGAGTGCCCTGTCATCGGTGCAGGGCCTGCAGGGAGCTGGTGATCATCTCTGCTGAGGTCGTCTCTTTTTACAGTTTTCTGAGTCCCTCCCACATGGGAACTGGCAGCGAGGGGTGTGCATGCTCATGCACGGAACCGTACATGGTGCATGGCACCCGCCAGTGTCCGCCCCTCCCATTAGCTGCTCTTAGTTGAACCACCACCTATGGTCCCCCAGGTGGCAGTGGAACAGTGGAGCCAGCATCTCTCCCTCCGTGGAAGAGGAGGCGTCCTCCTAGATGTAGATCTCTCCCCCAGCCCGGACCAGGCGTCCCACGCTTATTCTCAATGTGAGTCACTGGCAATGTTTTAAAAAAAAAAATGTATTTATATGAATTTTAATCCAGTCCATAATAGTAATAATACACACCAGTGTGTGGTATATCATGGCATATCACGATGTCTTGGGTGCATGAGGTACTCAGCATGTGGCCTTGTGCCTCGCAATGCACTCAAGGCATGATGATATCCAATGACATATCACATCCTGTTGTGTATTATTGCTTAATTATACATTGGTCTTAAGGAATAATGAAACTTGATTAGCTGTCAACCGTTATAAAATCACAGACATAATAACAGTTCAAAAAAGTTCTAGTCAAAAAAACTCATAAGAAACACTAAATCGCTACACTGCCATATTCCAGAGGAGCTTACCTTAGATGACTGAGAGTCACTGCATAAAAGGCATTCTTTGGGTACATTTAATTGTTAACTTAAAGTTGTTTTTAACAGTTAACTTTAAGTTGGGAATATTTTTCTCAAATAAGTTCTATTGAATTGAAAATTATGACTGTTTCAAGTCTTCTGTTTTCACTGCACAATAGCAGTAATGCAAATGCACTCCAGGATATGTGATATCGTCACTCCACAGGTTCACGAGTCACTCAGCCTTCGGCCTTGTGACTCACAATGCACCCAAGTTATGACAATATCCCAAAATATATCACACCCTGTTGCATAGTATTGTTTAATTATGCATTAGTCTAACTCATCCTTGCTTAGAGACTGTAGGTTTTTCCACCTGAATGCTTGAAGTCTCCTCCCTAAACCGGATGCTCCAACCAAATGGGTCCCTTAACACTCTCCAGACCTCCTCTGTGTCACACAGTCCTGGCGCTCTTCCAGGATTCCTGATTCTATCTTGGCCATTTTGGATTATCACCTCTTCAGGCAGCACAGGGGTAAACGTAAGGGTGGCATTGCCTCTTGTCTGCCAGAGTCTCTCCTGCACCACTATTCTCAGGGAGGCTGCACCCCCCCCCATGAGTTCCTGCTAGTTAAACTTTCCTTTTCCTCTTCATTGCCTAGTTTTGTTGGTGTTCTATGCTTCATTGTGAATCTTCCTCTCTTCTCTGGTAGATTCACCCTCATCTCTCTCCTCACACTCTCTGCTGATGAGCTCTTCCTCATGGGTGACTTCAGCATTAATTGCCTTTCCACATCCTCCAGGTCGACTACCCACAGGACTGAGTCCCTTAACATTTTTCAACTTGTAACTGAACCTACCCGACTCAGTCCTGACTCATCCAACTATACCCTCCTGGACTGGGCTCTCTCCTCACACCCCGACCGCATGGTTGCAGCAGGTACACTGCCGGATGCCATCAGTGACCACTGAACGACATTCTGTGTCAGAAAAGTCTGGCTGCCTCCCTCTTCCCCAAAATGCATCTGGTCAAGGTCCCCTCTGATCACTGAAAATAGAAGCTCTACTGAGTGACCTGGCTGCTACCAACTGGTCCCCCATGATCACTGCCCCAGACACTGACATGGCTCTCTCTGTCTCTTCCACTCATTATTTGCTTCTACCTGGGATTGGCAGTGCCAGTGGCTCAGTAGGTAGCACACTCGCCTCTGAGGCCGGGAGATCAGAGGGCTGTGGGTTCAGTTCTCGCATCTGGCACTTGAGTTAATATCCCAGTACTGACACTGTAGTGCAGCATGGGGGGGGGTGCTGCATTTCTGAGGTGCTGTCTTTCGGATGAGATGTTAAACAGAGGTCCCATCTGCCTGGATTGGTGGTAGTTCAGGTGGATGTTAAAAATCCCATGGCACGTATTGAAAAGAGTAGGGGATTTCCCCGGTGTCCTGGCCAGATTTCCCCCATTCACTAAGAAAATGCCACCAACAGCTTAATCTGGTTCAATTTCAGTTGCTTACCATCTGTATCCCCCCCCTTCGGTTGCCCCTGAAAAGGGGACTTTTAGTCCCAGTGGGCCTACCGGTGTCAACAAAATTCAATAAATAAATAAGCACGCCCCATCAGGAAATCCAAGGTAAAATCATCTCTCCACTCTGGATTGCCTGTGATCTCATCGACTTGTGCAAGACTCGTGACCAGGCCTACCTGGGCCAAGTACAAA
This sequence comes from Neoceratodus forsteri, assembly GCA_016271365.2. Taxonomy (NCBI): domain Eukaryota; kingdom Metazoa; phylum Chordata; order Ceratodontiformes; family Ceratodontidae; genus Neoceratodus; species Neoceratodus forsteri. The sequence goes on along the minus strand of JADMNL010000029.1, from coordinate 209,024,213 downwards.
TTATCCCACTCCTTGCAGGACCTCCTCTCCTACAGGGCATTTAGGAACTCTTGCAACAAGGCCATTCATACCACCAAGACCCTCTGTTTCAAGGCCAGCCTCCAGAATAACATTAAATCCCCTGCTAAATTCTGGAAGGTGATTCACTCCCTTTTTGATCCCCCGGCCCCAGTCCTCCCAGTAAATGGCTCACCAGTATCGGACCCTCCCTCTGTTGCCCCTCAATGAGTTTTTCACCATTTGTGCTGTCCCCTTCCCCACACCTCCTGTTTCCTCCCCCTCCCTGCTTTCCTCTGGGTTTCGACTTTCTCCCTGTTACTTCCCAGGGGACCCTTCTCACCCTTTCCTGACTCAACCCTTCCAAAACTAACCCAGATGGTTTGGACCCTAAACTTCTCCATCTTTCTGCACCAGCCATCACCTCCCCCCTCACTCACCTCCTAAATCTCTCCTTCGCCCTTTGTGCTGCACCTCAGTCTTTGAGGTTTCCCAAGGTTCTCCCCCTCCACAGAGGGGGTGATCCCTCCACTGAGGGTAACTTCTGCCCTATCTCCCTCCTCCCTTTTCTTGCAGAGCTGCAGGAGAAACTGAATAACTCATGCCTTGCTGACTTTCTACATGCCTCCAACTTCCTCTCTCCCTTCCAGTCCACCATCACCTCCCTACTTAGGGTCACTGACTCCATCCTCTCAGGGGTGGATCAGGGGTATGTTACTGTGGCCATTTTTCTCGATCCGGTGAAAGCTTTTTATTCAGTGTCCCATTCTGTTCTCCTGGATAAGCTGAGCATTGCTGGCCCCTCAGCCCCCACTGTCGACTGGTTCTGATCCAATCTCACAGGCCTTCAATAGTTGATACATGTAGGAGACTCCCTTTCCCCACCACTCCCTATCCAGGCTGGGGTCTCACGGGGCTCCATCCTGGGTCCAATCCTATTCTCAGTCTTTCTTAACAACCTTCCCTCTGCCTGTGCCATCTAACATACTAATTGCCAGCAGAATAGGCCTTTCGGTCTGTCAAGTCTGCTCGTGCCTCAGGACCCCATTTGGGTGCCGAGGTCTCCCCCCCCCCATCGCTTTTCTGTTTCTTCTGCCACCCAATCCGGGCCCACTGGACCAGGCCCACCCCTGCTTCCTCCCCATTCTGTACCTGTCCCACCCTCTCTTGAACCCCTCCATCGTAGAAGCTAGAACCAGCTCACCAGGCAGTGCATTCCAAGGTTCCACCACCCTCTCAGTGAAATACTTCCTCCTCTTCCCCCCTCATCCTTCCTCCTTCCAACTTCAATCCATGCCCTCTGGTGATATCCCCCTCTCAATCTAAAGATCCCCTCCTTGTTTACTCTATTAATTCCTTTGAGGTACTTGAAGACCTCAATCATGTCCCCCCCCGGTCCCTTCTCTTCTCCAATGAGAACAGGCTGAGCTCCTTCAGTCTCTCCGTATATGTCAAATCCCCTAGACCCCCATATCATCTTAGTTGCCCTCCTCTGGACCCTTTTCAGCAGCTGTATGTCCCTCCTCAAGTGCGGTCTCCAGAACTGCACACAATACACAAGGTGTGGTCTAACCAGACCATTGTACAGTGGCAGAATTACTTCCCTACTCCTTGAGGTGATCCCCCTTGTGATGCATCCCAACATCCTACTTGTCTTGACTGCTGCTCTCCTGCATTGCTCGGAGTTATTCATACTTGGATACACTAGGACCCCTAGATCTTTTTCCCCTGCCGTTGCCTCCAGTACCTCCCCACCCAGGGTGTACTCATCTTTGGGGTTAAAATTTAATTTCCAGATGCGAGCCCACCTATCCAGGGTCTCCAGGTCCCCTTGCAGGGCCATCCTCCCCTTCTCCCCCTCAACCACTTCCCCTAGCTTGGAGTCATCAGGAAAGAGACTCATTTCACACCCTATACCCTCCCTGATATCTAAGATGTATATGCATTAAACACGATCGGCGCCAGGACCGAGCCTTGTGGTACCCCACTTATGACCCCTCTAGGGGTTGAGATCTCCCCAACGACCACTACACTCTGGGTGCGTTCAGCCAGTCAGTTACCTATCCATCTGACCATCAATGGACCCACTCCCATCCCCTTCAGTTTCCCCGGTAGGCCTTTGTGTAGGATCGAGTCAAACGCCTTGCTGAAGTCCAAGAATAGCACATCCACAGGTTTTCCCCTGTCCAGTTCCAATGTTACCCATTCGTAGAACTCCACAAGGTTAGTTTGAAATAATCTACCCGGCACAAACCTATGTTGGCGACTATCCTGGCATCCTGTCTCCTCCAAGAACGCCCCCAAACGTTCCTTCAGTATTCCCTCCATTATTTTACCCACCACCGATGTCAGACTGACAGGTCTATAGTAACTCGTCACTTCCCTCAAGCCCCCTTTGTGGATTGGCACCACATGTGCTTCTCTCCAATCCCTAGGCACTATGCCTGTCTCAAGTGACCTGTTGCACAGCTCCGCCAAGGGTTCAGCTAGTACATCCGCCAATTCCCATAGAGCTCTCAGATGTATGCCGTCTGGCCTTAGAGGTTTTTCCTTTTTTAGGGCCCTAAGGGCATTCCACACCTGTTCAGTGGGGAATTCATCATCAGTCCCCTCCCCCCACTTGCTGATTTATCCCAATGTGGAACCCTTGGGGTACCCATCCCTCCCGGCTTATCCTTGTCTTTTGCTCTGCCGTTTCTATCCCCTGTCCCTTCTAACTCCAACCGACCCCACTTTATGAGTTTCCTATCCCCCTCCCTAGTGAACACGGAGGCAAAGTACTAATTTAGGACCTCTGCCCGGTCCCTCGCCTCCTCCACCCACCCCTTCTGTTTTTAATCTGTCGATCTGGCCCTTGGTCTTTCTCCGCTCACCGATATACTTAAAGAACCCCTTTTCCCCTCCCCGTATCCCCTGTGCCAGCTGCTGCTCCTTACCATCCAGGTGACTTGTCTGGCTGCAATACGGTAAGCTTCACACCTCTTACATATTCTCATGTATGCAGATGCTGCAGTCCTCTACACCTCTGGTCCCTCGACTGCTTCTGTGGAAGTCTCACTCCAACATGGCTTTCACAATGTTATGTGTTGGTTCTAGTCCAACCTGCTACAGGCCAACGCCAGAAAAACTGTGTCTACGACCACTGGTACCAGCCAGAAATTGGCCTGGCTCACCTCTTTCACTGTTCTCTCCATGCTGGATGCCTCCTCCAAAGGTTGTCCCAACCTTCAAGTACTTCAGTGTGTGGTTAGATTGCAGACTTGCTGTCTCAGCTCACATTGATGCATCCATGCCAAACTCTACCCCAAACTTGGTGCCCGCTACTGCAATAAGGACTGCTTCACTCCACTGATCTGTCAGGGGTTTGTCACCAAAATGATTCTTGACTATGTGTATGGAGTCTATGGCACCGCCTGTCCATTTCCCTGGCCAGACTGGACACCCTCTGCAATGCCTTCTACTGCGTTGCTACAAACTTACCCTCTTTCATGCACCACTGCTCCCTATATGCTTCCCTATGTATCCCCCCACTCCCCACGTGTCGTCAGTTCCACTGTGCTTCTCTCATCTCTAAATACTGGTTTGGATCCCTCCCCTCGTACTTATCCCATCTCCTCTCCTCCATCCTCTCCTCCTACTTCTACTCCTTGAGCACCAGGGACCTGAGCACTTTCTCCCTCTCCCACCCATACTCCTCAGCTGGAAAATTGGCTTTCTCATAAAATTTCCTCTCCCTCTGGAATCAGCTACCCTCCTCTGTCTTTCTCTCCCCCTCCCTTTCTCTCCCCCTTCCTTCCCTCCCTCAGATTCCAGCTAAAACTTCTCCCTCCTCCCCCCCCATTCCTGCCAACCCTCTTGCTGAACCCTTCCTTACCTTTCCTGACCCCACCTCTCAGCTGTAGTTTGGCATCCCTGCGCCTGGGCTCCCTGCGCAATTTGAATTTACTGTATTTGCGCACACGTCTTTGATTCTGCACACTAATTATCTGTTACGCAGTTGCAATGCTTGGTATTCCTGTCTGTACTGTACTCTGCTCATGCACTTTATGTTATTGCCCTTGCCACTTCATTATCAGCCTGCCCAGTATTTCACTGTACCTGAGTTATCCCCATCTCTTTCCTTTAGATGGCCAGTCAGAATAAATCATGGCCACCGCTTAACTAACAAGACCTTGTTAGTTAAGCTGTAACACTATTCTGACTTCAATAAACTTTCTAGTAACTTTTTTAAAACAGCCCCATTCAAGTCAATGGACACTCGCCCCCGCACTACTCAAATAGTGATGTCACAAAACGCGGTAGCACGGGGGAGGATCAGTCTAGGCAGAGGTACCAGGAAATGGAAGGGATCAGCGCGGCGGAGCTCCATGGAGCAAAAATATGATCTCTTCCCTTCCAAAATGGGGATGTTCCCTAAAATAATTTTTTGCAGGATTTAATTTGGGGGCAGGTAAGGGCTGTTTGTGTTTCTTGGGGGGAGATTTAGAAGAAAGCACGATAGTTGCTCTTTAATTACAAAAAAAAAAAAAAAAACAGCAGCGTAGAATTTTTTGTTTGACTGCGGGAGAGCCAGAGTGGCTGGACACTGAAAGAAAGTGAAGCGCAGCGGCGCGACATGAGAGAAATCATTTGTTGTTTAAATTTAACAGCTGGGAGCTGGTGGGGACTTGGAGAAGCGGCAGCGCGATGTGACTAGAGACAGTTTTTATTTAAGTGCAGTTTAAGTAAAGAATTTATTTGTGGGGCTTACATTCTCTTTAGTGAACTTTTTAGTGTAAAAACTAATGACAAACATGCTGAGTGAGGGGTTTTGTGCTGTTACGTTTTCCTCACTAAAATAAAAAAAGGTGGAATTTGAAAATGGACATTCTAACAGCACATTGATTTATTATTATTATTTTTTTTTCCTTTTTGTAATGCAGTCCTGCTTTTGAGGGCTTTTTTTATACCTGTGCATTAATGGATTTAATGCACAGGTAACAACTAATCAAAATGCAGGAATTTCTCGCCCCAATTTATAAATAAAAAAATGAATCCTGTAACCTGATTGGTCAGCTAAGGTCTGAGAAAGGGCATTTACAAAAAAAAAAAAACATGTTTAAATTTATTCTACACAAGAGTCCACTGTATAATTGCAATAAGGCACTCCAGGTTGTTGGTAATTGGGGGATTACCTACTAAGCATGTGCTTAAGTCACTCAGCTGCTCATTGTGACACACCATGTGAGGTGTGGGTACATTCCCTAATAACCCACGTCCTGTTGTGACTTGTAGCTTAATTAATAGACAGCTAAGCAACGTATAGCCTGGTACAATGTTTGGTATACAAATGTTGATTATTGTTTCATGTTCTACTTGAAACATTAGTAAGGGATAACACACAATAGGGTGTGTAGTTATGAGGTAATAACCCACACCTCAGGTGGTTGTTAGGCATGAGGCAAAGCAGAGTGAAGCAACTACCTGAGAAGTTCATTATTCCCTTATGACCGCGTATTCCCACGTAGAAAATGGACTTTTATTTGTTAAAACAAAATTATGAAATGGGTAGAAAGAATGCTGACGCCTGATTGGTCAAGAGGTACTTTCCTCTGGGTCGTTATCCCAGCACAACAGCTCGACTGAATATGTTTAAAGAAAAAATACATCGGGGGCCGCTGCAGATCCCGAGCAGAGTGGTCACCTGGAATCACAGCTCCTAAGATACAGTCTTTTAATTCAATAAAACTACATTTTTGACAAAGCAAAGCTGATTAAAACGGCATCACTTGATAGTGGAAGCAGTGTAGAGAAGAATGGTGAAGCCAGACAGCGGTCAGCAATCCAGAAAAGTACGCCAGGATGAAGGGAAGGGAGTCATGGCTGGTGCCAGCACGAGGGCTCAGCAGGGAACTCTTGGGGCGGATGGCACGGAGGAGACATTGCAATCTCTGGGACGGAAACTGCAGCAGCTGATAGTCTCACCCACGGCCATGAACAACAAACTGGAAGCTCTTACCGGCCACATTGTCACGGTAGAAACCTCCCTCCAAGCACTGCTGTCAGAGATGGAAGTGTTCTGGCACCACTTGGATCAACATAAAAGCACAATGTAGTAGAAGACCGAGGAATCACAGCATGTCCTTGCAAGGCTCAAGATATTAGAAAACCACGAGCGTAGCCACAATATTCAGGCAGCAGGTCTAGCAGAGGGAATAGAGGAGGACCATACTGTGTTGTTCCCTTGGGACTGGTTAAAGGAATAGTTTGGCTGTCATGCAGAGAACCTGACTTGACCTATTGTTAAATATTTTAGGATCAGACCTCAGGGATGGCAGCCTAAGGATCTCCCCTAAGCAATGGTGATTATGGTGGACAGTGTGGGGTCTCGGGACCTGATTTTTAAATCTGGCAAAAAGACACGGATCACTGTCAGCTGAGGGTACAAAAGTTTTACTCTTTCCTGATGTCTGCTACACTACCTGCCAGCACAAAATGCATTTTGATATGGTTTGCAGTGTGTTGGGGACTTGAACATTCCACACTCCAGTCAATTCCCAGCCAAACTGAGGAAAGGCTGGGACAGCAAAAGTTATGTTTTTACCGATCCTGGAGACGCGAGGAAGTGGGCCGCGATGTTGGCAGCCTCCAGACATACTATGAAGGACCAGACGGCATGGAAAGAAGAAGAGATCGACACTTGAACAGCACCAGGACTTTCATCCACTTTCACTAGTTTGCAGGATGTAGCATCTGCAATAAGTCTTCACTTAGCATTTGCGTTCAACAGAATTGACGTTTTACCAGGTTTGGCTATAGTTATTTGTACATGGCTGTGCTATACGAGTGGCAAGTTTACATAATTTTATTTTACTGTCTAGTCCTCTCCCCAGTTCACTGGGGGGGGCAGTGGTGGCTAGAGACTATGCCAGAGACTAAAGAGAGCAATGTTCGGACTGTTCCGATGACTGTGAATCCACCATTAGAGTTACACGTTTATAATCCTTAAATTATGTACGGCCCTATCTTTTGATTAACTTCTGAATTTTTTTGTTTGTAAATTACAAGGTTTAACTGTACCTTCAAAAGCAACTGAAAATGTTAATCAATAGATCTAAGGGTTTGGGGGAGACCCAGGCTACCGATAGTTTTTAATAGTAGGGGTTACACACACACACTGCCTAGTACACAGTACCCGTTGCCCACTGAGGGGCTCAGGAGGCTTTTATGGACATTCAAAGGACTTCCCAATTCCATGTTTTCATTGCCATGAGCTCTTGGGTTACAGTTACATATCTAAAACGAGAACTCAATATTGTTATAGTCCATCTGGTAGCCTTCCCAGTGTTAGTTATATTCAAAGGCTACGTCAACATCCTGGGCGGCATTTTCAAAGCATGGTGTAGGGCTTGCGTCGAGCCCTGCGTCACAACACTTCGGTTCTGGCAGCGAGCTGAACCCCGGTTGCCACAGCTGCACCGGAGTTTACAATCCCGGGCACAGTTGGGACAGTTTCCAAGTTTTACGGCAGCTTGTGCCAGCTATCTGGTGCAATGCTCTGTAAAAACGGCCCAGGACTGCCACGAACTAGACCACAAAAAGGTGGTCTAAGTTGTGGCATTGCCGTACGGGATAGAAAATTTTGGTAGACTGCCACAAGTCTGGTGCGCCATATTGTTGTCACACCTAGGGCACACGGTACTCCCAGCTGTTTGAAAATCTGGCCCCCGTATATTAGTGGGCTAAAAAGTCCATTAGTTCATGTACCAAATCTGCTGTTCCTTGAATGGAATGTGTTTGTATTGTGTACATTTTTTTTACAAAATGAATAAAACATAATTATAACAAATACACCCAATTTACTAAAATGAACCCATTTCATGATCGCAATAAGGCAGTCGGGAGTATGGTGAGCTAACAACCCTTCTCAGGTGGTGGGAGCACTTGGCTTCACCTTGTGCTTCAACCTACCTTAGGCGAGCCATTATCCCACCATAATCCACCCCTGGCATGCCTTATTGCTTAAATATGTAGTTTAGGCCAGGTGTGCTCTGTCATATGACATGTTTCGACCAATGAGGTTACAGGATTTTCATGGCTCATTTTATAAATAAAAACAATATGGCAAATAAAGAATAGGCCTAGACTGATGCTAGTCGTTTCCCAATCCGTCCACCAAAATATTTCTGCATTCATTACCCTTGGAGGCAATATTTTTTTCAACCTTTTATTAACGTCAGTGACTCTTGCACACACATGTGAGCTCAGGGATAATTGTTACGCTGAGCAGCAAGCGTCTGGCCTCTACAAACCAGGGCTGCGCGTCTATCACGCACCACGATGAGAAACGTGGAATCAATTACCCTTCAGAATCAGAAGGGCCAGCTCTCAGGAGGTTTTTCAATAATCCTATTGAAATGCTTAATGTGAGCCATTGTACCAGCAGGCAATCAACGTGCTTCCTTCTAGGTTACCATAAAGGGACTGCGGAGGCAGCCGGCCCTGAACGCTCTGTTGTTTTTCATGTGTTTATTGGGTCATCACTGCAGCCCCTGTCCGTGAGATGCTTCATAAATATTTGCAGTGAACAAGCCAAGATGACAGAATAAATGAGCACGCAAGATGTGGACGCTTTGTAGAAGAGGAGAATGGTTCCATCAGCCTGGTGTGCTGCTTCTGTCTGCGACAGCTGATTGCACGTATTTTTGTTTCACCAGGATTCAATACAAATAGTGCTGTGGGTGTAGAGAAGTGTCTGATCGGAGATTTGGAAATGCGGTAGGGATTTGTTTCATTTATATTTTTTTTTTATAGGGCTTTTTCTCTCTGCCATGCTCATCTTCCAGGAGTTATCCCTCTTCCCAGGGATATACTGGGGTCGGGCCCTGTGACCCCTTCCTTCCAACCAGGTCCAGTGCCCTCTAACTACCCCCACAGCTTCTCCTCCGAGGCAGGGGCTCTGGGGGAGAGGGTCATACTCTCCCCCCCCCCGAGGCAGTTCACTGTGTGGACTAGATCCTGTGATCCCATGTCAGCGGGCATTAGGACCCAGGGTATTTTAGTAGCCTGCACCACCATATAGAATGGATATGGCGGCTTCTTCCTTTTTGGTTTCCTCAGTCCTCCGCGGTCGGGAGCGCAGCCTGCTTGGTAGTCTCGTGCATGTGCAGCATGCCCCCAACGGCAGAAGCAGGCTCCCTAGCCCCGTCGCAGGAGTCGCTGTAGTGGCAGACCTCACAATCAAACCCTCCCCGATTGTGACACGCTGCCATGCAGCAGCAACCCCAACCTGACCTGCATGCCAATGTGGCGACTTGCATTCTCTTCTCAACCCATGCTGCCTGCACAGCAGCATAATGTTCTGCTGCCGGGCCATCAGGTTGGCCTTTATATTTCGTCTTTTATCCCTAGGGAGGCCTTGGTATACCTCTGTAGCTGTGCAGTCCAGCTGCTGTTCCCGCTTCCCTCCTCCATGTCACTGTGACTTTACTCCCATGACTGGCCTAGCTTGTGATCAGATCCAACATGGCAGACTGGGTATGGGGTAACCAGAGTTGGCATGGGCTGTTGGGGTATGGGGGTATCGCGACTGTCATTTATCCTGGGCCAATCCAATTTTTCCTCTGGTTTTCTGTCCCATGCACCAGACTTTATGTCAAGATAGGCTTCCTCACATCAGGGTGAGGGATTAAGGGTCAAAGTTACGGAGAGAGTAAGTGGGGTAGAGGGGATGAAAGGAGGGAAATATGGTAAGGGACAGTGAGCCAAGTCAGGATTTGGAGATAAAAGAAGCACAGTGAGAAAGACACCTGGCTTCCAGTGAAGGAAGGGCGAAAGAGAGGAATAGAGGAAAGAGTGGTAGATGCAAGGGGGACAGTTCAGGGCAAAACTGAAAGAGTGAAAGAGAGGGTCCAATTGAGCAAGAATGTACTTAGGACTGGCTCTACAGACAATTTCACCATAGTCAAAAATTAGAAGGATCATTTTCAGGAGGATTGCTTGTTGAACAGGAAGTAGAATGCATGCTTTATTCCTGTGGAAATCTCAATGTTCAGGGCAAACCGTCTGGTGGATGGTGTCCACATACACAGAGGAATCAAGAAGGTGGTCCTACCATACCACCCCAAGATACTTGAAGGGGGAAACATCCTCAGTCAACCCACCCTCAAGGGTATGGAAGGATGGGAGAGGAAAGAGAGTCTGGCCAGTCTCTGTCTGGTGTCGAAGGTCATAAAGACCTTTTTTATTTTGGCATTGAGGGACAATTGATTATCCAAGAACCAATGTTAGATGTTGGAGAAATCCTGTTGGAGCTCAGCAACCAGGTCTGTAGTAGAGGCACCAGAGGCATTGATCACTGTATCGTCCATGCACATGGGGGTTGCCAAAGAGATACAGGATTTTGGGATACCATTTGGGAAAACAGAGAAAAGGATCTGACCAAGGACAGAGCATTGGGGAACACCTGAAGCGATGGGGAGCAGGGGTTAGAGGGAGTCTCCAGTGCAGACAGCTCAGTTGGGATTGGCCCTCAAGGTAGAAGTGCAACCAATGAACTGCAAGGTCCAAAAGTCCCATCCATTTAAGCTTGTGTGGGACTAGGGTATGTGTAACAGTGATGAATGCCTTGGCAATAGTGTTGTTCAGATAGTGCATTTGTAGACCCTACCACTATCTGTCAGATAGTGCTTGTATCCTGACTTGGATCCTACCAGATATCCTGCCAAAGACAGATGCAGGATCCAGGGTCAGATAGTGATGGATCCTAGTTAGGATCCAGGTATCCTGGTTAGGATTCACGGATCCTAGGGCAGATAGTTAGGATCCGGGGCCAGATAGTGATGGATCCTGGTTACAATCCACGGATCCTAGGGCAGATAGTTAGGATCCAGGGCCAGATAGTGACAGATCCTGGTTAGGATCTAGGTATCCTAGTTAGGATCCATGGATCCTAGGGCAGATAGTTAGGATCCAGGGCCAGATAGTGATGGATCCTGGTTAGGATCCAGGTATCCTAGTTAGTAGGATCCATGGTCAGATAGCACTACTATCCTACCACAGCAACTATCTGGCCAAATTGGAGGCATCTGCTGGTATCCTGATTTCTAGGATACTATCTGAGAAACACTACTTGGCAAGGTTGACAAAGATTACAGATGTACTTAGGCACTGGTCCATTCCAGATTGAATAAAGGCAGACAGGTGGAGTGGGACTTCTGGAAACCAGACTTCAAGGGGGTGAAAGAAGTGGAGGAGTCAAGGAAGTGGAGTTGAGAGAGGACTAGTTGTTCCTGGAGCTTGGCCAGAGTTGGGAGAAAGAAGACCAGCTGATAATTTGCAAGAGAGGAGGGTTCACCCCCTGCAAGAAAGGGAATGACTGTTGCATGTTTTCAGACATCTGGGGTGGTGGTCATTAAGAAAAAGAGGTTGAGAATAGAAGTGATTAGAGGTAGCAATAGTAGTAGCAGAGGTGAAGGAGTTTAGGGTCAAGGCCATTTTGGGCCAAACCTTCGAGGAGGTTAAGGGCTAGGAGCACCTTGAGTGAGGCAGCAGAAGTGATGGAAGACAAGGAGGGTAAGTAAAGAAGAAGTGGGAAAGGTAGAGAAGAGGAGATGAGGGATCGAGCACAGGAGGTTAAAAAGGTCCTGAAAGAGGAGGCAACACGGTCAGAGATGGGGAAGTTACCCAACTTGAGACCAGGGGAAGGGGACTGAGTCAGAGAGGAGAATAGGGAGTGAATAATTTTCTAGAACTTGGAGAGATGGCTGGGATTGTTCTTGAGTATGGACTTGAAATATTCAGACTTCCTAAGCCTGGTAGCTCTACTACAGGCATTGGGAAAAGACTAATAATTAGTTTGGTCAGCAGGAGAGCCAATGACCTTATGAGCCTGCCAGACTTGGTCTCAAGCAAGGAGAGAGTCAAGCAACTCGTTTGAAATCCAACTCACCTTAGTCACTCTGCAGTGCGCAGACTCAGGCCTGTCCCGGTGTTTTTTCAGGTGCAGGCTGCAGAACAGTGCACAGAACTTCAGGTGTGGCTCCACTGGGGATCTGTACAGTGGCAGAATCATCTTCTCTTTTCTACAGAAGAAACCTCTTCTGATATCTGCTGTGCTCCACGATGGCAAGAACATGCTCACATTTCACGCTTGCAAATTAAGGAAATATGCGTACTTTGCAAGCATTAGCTTAGATACATACTGTACAGAAGTAGAAATTGATGGCAGATAAAGGCCTACTGGCCCATCCAATCTTTCCACCCAAATTGACTGCTCTGCTCTGCTTAGTACCCATTGTGTAACACACTGTGAGCAAATATAATTACCGTAAAGATAGCTAGTTAGTGCCTCCTGTGCAACACCACTGTGGGTAAATATAAGTGTCACATAGCTACTTAGTACCCCTTGTGTAACACCACTGTGAGTAAATATAATTAGTGTAATATAGCTAGTTAATACTCCTTGTGTAACACCACCGTAACTATAATTAGTGTCATATAGCTAGTTAGTAACCTTTGTGCAACACCACAGTGAGTAAATATAATTAGTGTCATACAGCTAGTTAATACCCCCTGTGTAACACCACTGTGAGTAAATATATTTAGTGTCATATAGCTAGTTAGTACCCCTTGTGTAACACCACTGTGAGTAAATATAATTTGTGTCACATAGCTAGTTAGTGCCCCTTGTGTAACACCACTGACCAAATATAATTACTGTTATGTAGCTAGTTAGTACACCTTGAGTAACGCCACTGTGACTAAATATAGTGTTTTGTGTTAGGAAGTTGGTAGATTTCGGGGTTGGGAAAAGGTGGCCAGATGGGTGGAAACTGGCTGAGGGAGAGAACCCAGAGGGTGGTTGTGTGGGGAGAGTTATCTGGCACCAGAGAGGTAACCAGTGGGGTCCCGTAGGGCTCAGTGCTGGGGCCGGTATTGTTCAGTGTCTTCATCAATGACATTGGGGATGGTATTAAGGGCAAAATGTGCCTATTCGTGGATGATACCAAGCTCTGCGGGACAGTGGACACAGCTGAAGGGATGCAGAACCTACAGGAAGATCTGGAAAATCTGGGGAGGTGGTCCAGGATCTGGCAGCTTGGCTTCAATGCCAAGAAATGCAAAGTTATGCATATTGGAGCCAAGAATCCCAGGACAGAGTACTACCTGGGTGGAGTCTGAGTATCTGCATCAGAGGAGGAGAAGGACCTGGAAGTGATGGTTACTAGTGACCTGAAGCACTCCACACAGTGCAAGAAAGCAGCAACAAAAGCAAACAAAATGCTGGGATGCATATCTAGGGGGATCAGTAGTAAGAGAGAGGAGGTTATACTGCCCTTATACAGGTCACTGGTAAGGCCGCATCTAGAGTATGGAGTTCAGTACTGGTGTCCACATCTCAAAAAGGACATTAACCTGCTGGAGAAGGTCCAGAGGAGGGCTACAAAGATGATAGCAGGTCAGCAGGGTAGGGCATACGAGGAACGATTGAGGGCACTGAACATGTACTCCCTGGAAGACAGGAGAGAGAGAAAGAGAACATGATTGGGACCTTCAGGTACTTAAAAGGGATAAATAAGGTTGATAAGGAGAGTCTCTTTAAGCTGAGTGGCAATCATAACACGAGGGGGCACAGTCTTAAGCTGGAGTGTGGGAGGTTTAGGAGGGAGGTCAGGAAGCACTTTTTCACAGAGAGGGTGATGGACGCTTGGAATGTGCTGCCAGAAGAGGACATCTCGTTGAAGACAGTGGGCAGCTTTAAGAGAGGCTGGGATAGGCATAGGGGGAAGGTAAGGATCATGGGTAGGGAGGATGGGAGGGTGGGGAGGGAGGGAGGGCAGGGACAGTAGCTTAAGCTGTGGACCCTGCAATATGAGCAGACTTGATAGACCAAATGACATTTTTCGGCTGGCTTCTTCGTATGTTCATATGTAGCTAGTTAGTCCTCATTGTGCAACACCACTGTGAGTAAATATAATTAGTGCTATATAGCTAGTTTACCCCTTGTGTAACACCATTGTGAGTAAATATAATTAGTGTTATACAGCTAGTTAGCACCCCTTGTGTAATGCCACTGTGAGTAAATATTAGTGTTATATAGCTAGTTAGTACTCATTGTGTAACACCACTGTGAGTAAATATCAGTGTTATATAGCTAGTTAGTAGCCCTTGTGTAACACCACTGTGAGTAAATATAATTAGTGTTATGTAGCTGGGTAGTACCCCTTATGTAACACCACTGTGAGTAAATATAATTAGTGTTATATAGCTAGTTAGCACCCCTTGTGTAACACCACTGTGAGTAAATATAAGTAGTGTTATATAGCTAGTTAGTACCCCTTGTGTAACACTGCTGTGAGTAAATATAATTAGTGTTATGTAGCTAGTTAGTGCCTCTTGTTTAATGCCACCCTGAATAAACATACTGTAACACAGAAACATAGAAGGTGACAGCAGGTAACGACTGTGTGGCCCACCTAGTCTGCCCCTTTTCCGTACCTAATGCAATACTGCAGACCCTAGTTGATCTGTGACTTACCCTTTCTTCCCTATTATGAGAATACTCTTATGTCTATCCCATGCATTCTTGAATTCCCCTACCATTTTTGCCTCCACCTCCTCCACAGGGAGGCTGTTCCAAGCATCCACTACTTTTTCTGTGAAAAAGTACTTCTTCATATTGCCCAAGAGCCTACCCCCCCAGCCTTGTATCATGCTCCCTTTTTCTTGTACACCAACTTTTCTGAAAGATACTGCCTTCCTGTACCTTGTTTATATCCCTGAGGTACTTGAATATGTCTGTCATATCCCCCTCTCTCTCTCTCTCTCTCTCCTCTCCTCCTGGGAATACATATTGAAGGTTTTGTTGACCGGTCCTCTAGTCTTTCCTCATATGACTTTTGGTGCAGTCCTTGCATCATTTTTGTTGCCCTTCTCTGGACTGCCTCTATTTTGTCTATGTCCCTCCGGAGATGCGGCCTCCAGAACTGGACACAGTACTCCAGATGAGGACTCACTAGTGATCTGTACAGTGGCCTAACCACCTCCTTTTTTCTGCTGGTGATACCGCTCCCTATGTACCCTAACATCCCACTGGCTCTCCCCACAGCCTTCTCATATTGTTTGGTTACCTTTATGTCATCAAATATGATTACCCCCAGGTCCCTTTCTTGATTGGTGGCCATGAGTACCTCTCCCCCCATCTTGTACTCACCCCTTGACTGTCTATGCCCCAGATACATGATTTTGCACTTCTTTGCATTGAATCTTAGCTACCACAATCTCAACCACTCCTCAAGCACGTTTAGGTCTTTTCTAATTTTTTCCACCTCCCACCCCGGAGTGTCGACCCTGTTGCAGATCTTAGTGTTGTCTACAAAGAGGCATACCTTTCCCTCCAGCCTTGATGTAAAATAATGATAGCTATATTCGCTTAATCGATTACTGCGCTAAAATAAGATGGTGTTAATTGGACTAAATTGCATATTTTCAATGGGAATAAATTAGGAGCTAATTGCAGAACATGAAATTAAATTTATGCAATTACAGACAGTTATCAAGATGCACTAAATATAATTTGTGTGAGAATAAACAGTTCTATAGTAATTAGTGTCATATAGATAGTACCTCTTGTGTAACACCACTGTGAGTAAATATAGTGTCATAGAGCCAGTTGATACCCCTTGTGTTATGCCACAGTGTGTAAGTATAATTAGTGTCACATAGTTAGTTAGTAGCCCTTATGTAACACCACTGTGAGTAAATATAATTAGTGTCATATAGTTCATTAGTACTCCTTGTGTAACACCACTGTGGTCAAGTATAATTAGTGTCATATTGCTAGTTAGTACACCTTGTGTAACACCACTGTGAGTAAATATAATTAATGTCACAGTTAGTTAGTACTCCTTGTGTAACACCACTGTGAGTAAATAAAATTTGTGTCATATAGCTAGTTAGTACCGGTTGTGTTAACGCTACTGTGAGTATGACCATTTTGTACAGATCTGGTTCACTGGGTCCTTTCATCACTTCCAGTCCTTTTCTGGGTGTTTCTACTACTACCTTTTTTCCAGTTATGTTTGTCTCCTCATGGCCCACCAGCTGGGACCTTCTTTGACTTATTGCCTGTGCCACCTATCTGTTCTTTGAGCTCCTCCTTGCTGGATCTCCCCAGGGACCTTGGCGTACCCTCAGTCCTTGACACACCGCTGTGCTGCTCCCTCATTTTGCAACCATGGCAGGGTCTTACCTTCAGCAATTTGACAGCTTCCTCTATGAAATCCAGCCACCCACCTACTGCTGAGGTACCCCCCCAAGGGGAGGTCCTCCCCAGGTCATTTGGGGGTCCCGTGGTAGGAGTCCAAGCAGACACGAGTGGACAGGTGGGGCATCATCTGCACAACCAATGGCCATGTTTTACACTTTTTAGTCCCACCCACTGAGAGCGTGCCATGCATCTTCAGGTGCTGACACACCTGACGCGCAAGTGCATGGTCCCCCCTACCCACCACTGGGTCCCTAGGCTGCATCACCACTTGTGCTCACTCACATGGTGGTAGTGCAGTGTGATGTACATCCCTCACTCCTTCTCCCCTCTGTCCCTCTGATGATCCAGACTCAGGGTGCAAACCCAGGTCACTAGCACTGTGAGTGGTAGCCTGCCTCAGTGCCAACATGCCAGCCAGTTGCCGCCTCCTGTGTAGATACAGACCTGCTGGAAGAGGGAGTGTGACAGCAGGAGGAAGGAGATGATACTGCCTCTCTATAGACCACTGATTGGGCCACATCTGGAATACTGTGCCCAATTCTGGAGCCCCCACCTTAGAAAAGACAAAGACAGGCTAGAGCTGGCACAATGTAGGGTAACCAAATTCAGGGCCAGCCGGACTGAGCCTATGAGGATTGGCTTAAGGCTCTGAACATGTACTTGCTGGAGGCCAGAAGGAATAGGGGAGCTATGACAGAGAACTTTATGTCCCTGAATGGAATGAACAAGATCGTGGGGAAATATTTGACAGGAATAGCGGACATGACTGGACACTAGAGATGTGCAAAATTAGGAAATTTTGTTACGCAAAATATTTTGTGAAATTTGCGCATTTTGCAAAATATTTTGTGAGTGCGAAATGCAAAACTCCACCAGCAAAATGCAAAATTTCACCCACAAAATGCAAAATTTCACCAGTGAAACAGTGAAATTCAGGCAAAATGTTACCATTGTGGGTGAAATTGTGCAATTCGCAGTGAACTTCTGCATTCCGCAGGTGAAATTTTGCAACTTCACACCTGATGAAAAATTTCGCGGAATGCCGGAATTTGGCAAAATGTTTCGCATGGCAAAATTGTCGGTTTCACGGCAATTTCACCAGCGAAATTTAATTTTGTGACATCTTTAGTGGACACTGGTAGGGGTGGTGGGTGCCAAAGCCATTAATGTTTTAAACAGCAGCTGACGCCTTTGGAAAAACTTTGGAAAACACAATATTGAGACACGATTTGGCTTGTATTTCATACATCTTCTATAGATTTCTCCTCTCTGCATTATTTATTGCTGAAGAAGTTCTCACTAAAACAAGATCTGTATCAATGAGAGTTCATCTGCCTCTGAAGCTTATTCCCTGCTTGAAATTACAATGCTCTGCTGTGACATCACAGTCTGTTGCCATGGGAATAACGGTGATGTCACAAGCAGAGTATTATGACATCAGGTTGGGAAGAAGCAATAGGAGCTGATGAACCCTCAAGGAACAGCTGTCCTGTTTTCATCCATATGACCTCAGTAATAAATAACGGGGATAAGAAATGCAGAGCTAATCAGAAATATAAGCTGCTTCATGTCCAAATATTAGTTTTTCCAAGTTCTTTTTGAGGCATTGGTGGCTTCTTAAGCATGGCTGGGATTGAGTTAAAGGGTTAATAGTTACACAGGAGGAAAGCAGTAGGGCAGGAGGCAACAAGGGGGGGGGTGGTGAGCACGAGAACCCCAAGTAGACATTGTGTCCTGGGGTAGAACAGAGTAAAACAAGGCAGACTGGATGGACTAATGGCCTTTTTCTACTGACATTTTCTGTTTCCATGCTGGGTGAGTATGATCAGACTCATATCAGAACCAGAAAATACAATTTCTGGTAATGATCTTTTAAAGAAAGTGGCACAAGTTCTGGAAGCTTTCAAACCTCTCCAAATTGATTCTCCCATCCCTAGATATTGAGTGGGAACCACCCATGCATTTTTTTGAGGGGTGCAGTGTGCTCAGTTCAAAGGTCAGAAAATAAGAAGGCCAGCAGACACAGGTCATAGTTTTCCCCATGCAGCAGCCTGTAATGTCACATAGGAGCTGTAAGGTCAGTTGCAGGCATGCAGTCGTATGCTTATAAAACACATGGATGAAGATGTACCCCTTCAAGGACTGAATGGTTTACATTCAGGTGTATTAATGGAGCTAGAGTACTACTGGAAATTAAACAGCTAGTGCACTACCTTAAACTGATATTAGTTATTAAAAGCAGTCAACCATTACCTTTTACATCTGATCCAGTTAAGCTTCTGAGGAAGGACTTGGTCCAGAAGCTTAGGCACTGGTTTCTTTTGGTACATCAATGTTGGTCCAATAAAAGGTATCAAACCATTTGTGTCGATCTGTTCTTACAAGGACCAATACGGAAACTAAACTAATTCTGTGCATCTTTTACATCTGAGGTAGTTTATGTTTTTTCCTATGGTTAATTAGAAGACTATGTACCTGACGTTAGTAGGTGTGATGTGTGGAACAGCACTCTGCCTGGCAGCTGACATATCTAGCTCTGTTCCCCCCATTACAGGTTCAGCACTGTGACCTCACTAACTGTGACATCACTGCTTCTTAGGAACAGTCACTCAATAGCTGCCAGGTCAGTTGCCTGTGATGTCAGTCACTATCAGTGAGATCACAATGCTGATGACGTTGTGAGGGTAATAGAGACAGATATGTCAGTTGCCAGGCTGAGAGCTGTTCCACACATCCAACACAGTATTATCATGTAGAAAACTTTCTAGTGAGCAAAAGGAAAAAGAAAATACTTCAGAAATAACAAGTTACAAGTGACTACTTCTTAAAATGTAGGGTTGCCACCTTTGGATGAGGCAAAAACCGGACCCTAAGCTCCGCCCCCAGCCCCACCTCTTTTCATGGCTTATCATGCATTGCTCCTCCTAGAAAGTCATTTGTTATAGCAATAAAAGACAACACTTAAAGCAGCAGTTCAACAAAAATGGTAAGATACTGTACAGTACCTGTTAAAGTTACTTTCCTAGATTCTTTCTAGTTATTTATTTATTTACGGACATTGGTTTACCAGATACACATACAGAGATAAAATACATTTCATTTGCAGATATGATCTGAGGGGAGACAAGGGGAATACTGTAAATAGCATACAACAGTATACAGTACATGGTTTACAGAAATACATAATAAAGATATTGTTTCCTATAATGTGTACTTTCCATCTTTTTCTGGCTCCATTTGCTTTTTATGTCCACAGTATTATTTGAAAGCCAAAGAAGTGACCATATATTTTTCTTGAGGAAAAAAAGCAATTTAAAATATTTAAAAATGCCTATATTCTGTTAGAGAGGAAAATGTTTACCAGCAAATAAAAGTGGAAGACAGCTGGCTGAGTTACTGTTACAAAAGGAGGGGGCAGCTTTGCTGCTATGCCACTTTAAGATGCAGTGGAAAAGATTAGGGTAAGTAAGTGCTAATGGTGTTAATGGCCACACTTTACACCTCCCGGGGCGACTGCTTTCACAAACAAAAGTTATATTGACAAGATAACTTGTTTGTAACCTGAACATGTAGCTGAAACACTGAATGATATGACACAATCTGTTTCAAAAGTATGTAAGCACTAAAAATGGCTCAAAAACCTGACCAGCAGAGAGCTAAACCGGATTACCTGATAGGGACACTGAAAACCTGATCACCAGGTAAAAAACCGGACAGGTGGCAACCCTATTAAAATGTGTCATCATTTTCCTGTCTGTCAGTTTTGGTTCCACTAACTGTTTAATTTTTAAAAGTAGTCAACCATTACTTTGTATATCTGTGGTACTTTTTGCGTTTGTATTTTCTAATTAGAAGATTTTTTACCTGACAATACTTGGTGTGAAGTGTGGAATGGTATTCTACCTGGAGGCTGACATAGCTAGCTCTATCTTCCTCCTTATAAGCTCTGTGACCTCACTGTCCATGACATTACAACTTGCCAACAAGCCAATCCCCTACTGCATGATTGGTTACCTGTGATGCCACAGACAGTGAGGTCACACAGTAGTGAATTAAGCAATAAGGCATGACAGGGTGTGGGTTATTGGGGATTTACCCACGCCTTGTGTGGTCATGAGGCACAGTCGATTGACTTAACCACACAAGAAGTGGGTTAATCACCCAATAACTCACACCCTGGAGTGCCTTATTGTGATTATACAGTGGACCCATGTGTAAAATAAATTTTAAATGTGTTTAATTATATTTTTTATAAATGCCATTCCTCAGCCGTGGGTTATGCAGGATTTAACCACAGTCATGTGACATGTTTTGACCAATGAGGTTACAAGATTTCCACACACCATTGCATAATGAGGGATGAAGAGAAGCAATGCTATCTATACCAGTCCCCAGGTAATGCACTGTTCTACATAACCATCTAATGCTATCAGGTAGAAAACTTACTCATTTGTTAAAGAAAAAATTAAAATACTGGGGGAATAAAAAAAATAAGAACAGACTACTTTGAAAAATGTATAACCATTTCTGTCAGTTATTTCTAATGCTATAGGCTCTTTAAAGGAGTTTATAAAATGGACTTCAGGATTCTCCAGGATAACTGTATAATATATTACCATGTTTTGGTGCTTACAGAATAAAGATTATTATGAAAAAAAAAGGATTCTCCAAAATCCTAGGAACTTATTGGTTGAAAACTATCACCTGACCATTCTTTAATTCCAGCAAAATGCATGGTTTGTCACCAACCTAGTCTAATCTACCTAGAAACAGCCTAACTACACAAAAATATTTTTTCTATAAAAAAGGAAAATTAATTTGTGAGGCAATAACCCACTTTGCTGCGTGCATTTCTTGATAATTAATGCACTTCTAGGGTATGTTGAAAGGCACTCAGTCACTGACCTTGTACCTTTCTGTTCACCAGGGATGTGCATTAATTCTCTAGAAATGCATGCCCTGTAGTGGATTATGTTTGCAATGATGCACAACAGTAGGTGTTATTATAGGTCAGTAATCACACGCCAGACAAGTGTGTTAGTAGGCACTCGTCACTTGTACCACGTGCCTTTAAAGACATGAAAAAGAAGTGTGATTATTGACCATAATTACACATCCCTGGAGTGAGTTATTGCACGTATAACATGCATAGAAAAATCCAGTCTAGGCAAGTAAAACGCTATATATATATATATATATATATATATATACATACACACACAAACAATAGGAGTGAGCTATATTTTTCACTGATAAAAGCATGTGTTACTATCACAGTGAGATAAATGCAAGCCCAGGCTAACACAGTGATGATAAATGCTGTTTATACATACTGTGCTTACCTCACCAGCATTAATTCTCACTGTGGTGATGTCACAGACAAGCCCATTCATTCTCCCTCAGTGCTGCAACTTGTTTCAGCTCATTAAAACAAATGAAATTCACCTGCCTTTCAAGTACCTGAAGCCCCAACACCAGGTTTACTGCATTCAGTCTCACAGACACTCACATGCTGAGAAGATCTCTAAAGTTCCTACTAGAAGAAAAAAAAGGAGCACTGACTGCTAAATACATCAAACCATGTAGACTCAAAGCAACAAACATACTTTGATACAGCTGAACTATACTGGAAGAATAACTACATTCTCCTTACAGAAAAAAACAAAACCAATGAATGTGGAAGAAGTTTTTTCTATTTTGCACACAGTTTGAAAGCAACACAGAACCACTTTAGAAAAGCCTATTGTATAAATGGCACATGTGATGTGCAGATCATGTGATATGTGAAATATCTTCACTCATGAACAGTGACCTCCGGATACTCTCACTCATACCTTTGGCACTCATGAGTATCCAGAGGTCACTGTTCACTCATGAAGATATTTCAAATATCACACTCCTGCCCATCATGTATCCCCTATATATATAATTAATATAATATTTATTTTTCTGTAAGAATCTATGTAGGGAAAAAAATAGTTCCTGTCTGGTACTGTGACAGCGTAACTTGTGAGATTGGAAATAAGCTAGCTGTCGACATGTTTTGGAGCGGATAAGAATGCAAACTTTAATTTACCCTTTTTTTGGCTTGCCTGTCAGCTCAAAGTTTGTGAATGATATTTGTGTGATCTGGATAAGAGAGATGGGTTGTAGCGGCAGCTTCGAGCCAGAGAAAAAACAGTGAGTGGATCTCAGTGAGAGAGACATGCGGGATCTCGGTGACGTGTGGGATCTTGGTGACAGAGACATGCAGGAGCATACATTGATATTTTCATACTTCTGCAGTACACTGGATGGCAACTTGTAAGGAGTACAGACGTGTCATTATTGGTGGATAATTACACAGTTGTACTGGTGTTTTGGCCAATCCGATGAGATACACAGAGAACCATGACTGGGATGTTAACATACCAGGGTACATAACCTACAGGAGAGACAGACAGGGGAGAAGAGGGGGAGGAGTAGCTCTCTATGTAAAGGAAGGGATAAAAGCAACTGAACAAAACAGTAAACAGGGAGGAGAGGAGGCACTGTGGGTCACCTTGGAGACTGGAAAGGGCACCATAATCTGCACAGGGGTTGTGTACAGACCCCCATGTCAGGGGGAGAGAATGGACAAGGATATGATAGAAGGCATTCTTAGAATGGCAGAGAAAGGGGAGATACTGTTGATAGGAGACCTGAATATGCCAGATGTTAACTGGAGCACATTTGCTGCAGCCACATCCAAGAGCAGGGCCATTCTTGATGCCCTACAGGTGGCAGGCATTAGACAGCTAGTTTCGGAACCCACTCGTGAGGGAGCACTCTTAGACCTCATACTCTCAAACGGGGGCAGTGAGAGGATCTCAGATCTAGAATTGGGTTGCCGTCTGGGGACAAGTGACCATCAAACAGTATGGTTCACGTTAAACTCAGCTACAGAGTCAAGCCATACAAAAGTGAGGGTACTGGACTTTAGGAGGGCTGACTTTGGCAAGATGGGAGAGTGCCTCAGAAAAGCACCAGCAAACAGGCTAGAAGGAGGTGTGGAGCAACAATGGGGATTATCAAAACTGCCATCACAGAGGCAACAAGCCTTTGTGTAAGCAAATAAAATCAAAATGAAAGAAAAAGCCACTATGGTTCTCAAAGAGGTGGCTGTGAAAGTCAGGAAGAAAAGATAGCATTCCGGAAGTATAAGGAAACACAGAAGGAGCAGGACAGAGAGCTGTACCAGTTAAGGCAGAAGGAAGCAGGAGGGAAGTCAGAATAGCAAAGGCCCAAACTGAGGAAAAGATAGCCAACTCAGTTAAGAAGGCGGATAAAACCTTTTATAGGTACATCAGCGAGCGTAGAAATACAAAGGGAGGGATAGTGAGGCTGAATAGAATGAACGGTGGGTGGGCAGAGGGGGACAGTGAAAAAGCAGGAATACTGAACGAATATTTCTGCTCAGTATTCTAAAAGAGGAGGGGAAGTGCCTAATCCAATTAACAGAAGCACTCTTGATGGGGGTCGATCCCAGTCCTTTCACAGAAGAAAGGGTTCTGCAAGAACTCCTAAAACTGAAGGTGGACAAAGCAATGGGTCCTGATGGAATTCACCCCAGAATTCTAAAATAATTAAGGAGGAACTAGTGAAACCACTGGCTACTCTTTTTAATAAATCATGGGAGGATGGTGTCGTCCCGAGGACTGGAGGAAGGCGGATGTGATTCCCCTTCACAAAAGTGGGTTCAAGACAGAGGCAGGAAACTACAGACCTGTCAGTCTGACCTCTGTGGTAGGGAAAGTGATGGAGTCACTTCTGAAGGAAAGAATAGTCAAGTACCTAGAGGTCAGTGGAGCACAGGACCCAAGGCAGCATGGGTTCACAGCGGGAAGGTCATGTCAGACGAATCTAATAGATTTCTTTGACTGGGTGACCAAAGTAGTAGACCAGGGAGGGGCTGTGGACATAACCTGCCTAGACTTTAGCAAGGCATTTGACACAGTCCCACACGAAAGATTAATAGTCAAATTAACCAGTCTGGGAGTGGGACCCAGGGTGGTAGCCTGGGTAAAACATTGGCTGGACAACAGGACACAGAAGGTAATTGTAAATGGAGTCCACTCCGAAGAAAGGGGGGTTACTAGTGGGCATCTGCAGGGTTCCAGATTGGGTCCAGTCCTTTTAATGTCTTCATCAGTGACATTGCAGAGGGACTGGAAGGAAATATGACTTTTGCAGATTACACAAAGATCTGCAACAGGGTTGTATACAAGGAGGCGTGGAAAGGATGAAAAGGGACTTGGCAAGTTTGGAGGAATGGTCAGAAGTATGGCAGCTAGGATTCAATGCAAAGAAGTGCAAAATAATGCACCTGGGAAACAAGAACCCAGGGGAAGAATACACAATGGGTGGGGAGGTAGTAACAACAAAAAAAAAGGAAAGGGACCTGGGGGTAATCATATCAGATGACCTTAAGGTTAGCAAGCAATGTGAGAAGGCAGTAGGGAGGGCTGGGGGTATACTGGGATGTATAGGGAGAGGCATCATCAGCAGAAAACAGGAAGTTGTTATCCCTCTGTACAGACAGTTGGTGAGACCCCATCTGGAGTACTGTGTCCAGTTCTGGAGAACCCCATCTCCGCAAGGACATAGACAGGATAGAGGCAGTCCAGAGGAGGGCAACTAAAATGGTGCAGGGTCTGCAAGAGAAGCCATGAGGAGAGACTAAAGGAGCTTAATATGTATACCCTTGAGGAAAGAAGGAGAGGGGGACATGATAGAAACTTTTAAGTACCTCAGTGGAATCAACAAAGTCCAAGAGGTAACATCTTTCAGAAAAGAGACTTGCAAGAACAAGAGGACACAATTTAAAGATAGAAGAAGGGCAGTTCAGGGGCAATGTGAGGAAGTATTATTTCGCAGAGAGGGTAGTGGATGCATGGAACAGCCTTCCTGAGGAGGTTGTGGGGTCTAAAACTGTGGGAGAATTCAAGAATGCATGGGATAGACATAAGGCAATTCTTGTGGGGGGTAGGAAGAAATAGGCTGTTGGTTAACTAGGATCTACAGCCTATCCTGTAGGTAGGGAAATGGGCAGACTAGATGGGCCTAGCGGTCCTTATCTGCCGTCAAAGTCTATGTTTCTATGCCTTGATTTTTCTTACATGTTATACAGTAGTGCTTTCTAATGTGATATCAGTTATAGTTTCTGTTAATGGTTTTCCAGAAGTCGCTGGATTCTGGCAAGTGCCTGGGGACTCACAGAGGAAGGCAATTAGGACTATTTTACCCTAATGTTGGGGGCTAGACCCCGATCCATTTCCATCTAGCATTTCCTATGTTCCTGTGATGGGAAAGTGTTTTTAAATGTCCCCAAAAAATGAGGAAAAAGTCAGAAACAAAATAAAGCTGTGCAGAACTCTAAGGCTTCTGGATTTACACATTTTTCAGATTAAACTCTGGCAGAGTCTGGATTTTCGATTCGAGTTTGCCTGTTCAATGTGAAAAGTAAGTCCCGTTCACCCATGGCTGCTTTTAGCAGATAAATAAGTAAAAGGATACAGGACCTGGAAATAGAGCCCCACCCTAACTCCCCACACCCCATCAATCTGTATAACCTTCAATGGCTGGAGGGCCTCCTGCTTCCTGAATCCTCGTAGCCTACCCCCCACCCCACTGCTGCCTGTCCTGATGGTGGGATTCATCATGGTCTGGTATCTCAGCACCTTGCAGCTGTCTACCCCAGCAGAGGACACTGCAGACAACATTGGGGGGTCTTCTCATGGCCCCTAGCATTACCCTGACAGTCCTCCTGTATTGCTACCATCTGCTGTTCTCGCTGTACTGTGCCATCCTGTTCCTTCCATGCTGGCGGGGCCTGCCAAGCTACTGCTGCCTGCCCTGGCAGGGGTGTGGATATTGTTTGAGGGGGGGAAGGGCCTGCAACAGCCCCACACACAGCCCACACCTACTGAAGACTGCCCTGAAAGATGTGGTTCTGGTACTGCCACAGGCTGCTGCCTAAAATATCTACGTTTCCACTAGTGACAACATCCTTTATTTTCTGCGGCCCGGTCACATATCATAGCTGCCCTACCAATTGCTGGTATGCACTGTTTTGATAATATATTTACGATTTCTGCACCCCAGGATATTCTTCTTTTTTTTTTTTTTTAATACATATAGAAAATCAATACCCTGTCCAGATTGAGGGGTCTCGGACATCATTTAGATAACTGCTGAGATTTCTTTCCATGTTTTTCTTTGGTTTGTCCCTTCCGCAGACTTGGGCTACACTTGTGCCAGCCTTGCGCATGCACAGCTTCTCTCTGCAACAGGAACAAGCTCCATAGCCCAGCCACACTGGTGACTGTAGTAGCGGAACCCACCGTCAGCGTTCCCTGGCCGAGACGCACTGCCAGATGACAACTGCCTCGGTCTGGCCTGCCTCCCAGCACAATGTGATACACTGAGTTCGTTCCTGAACCTGGGTCGTCTGCTGCTGAGCAGGCAGGGTGGCCCTAGAATATCCTTTTTTAAGTGAGGGACCTTGTTTTCAAGGACACAGAGGGAAGATACAGCAGTTGCATTAAAGAGCAGTGTACTGCTTAAAATCATTAAATGGTTATTAATTTTTAAAAGCCATCAACCATTATCTTTTATAAAATGGGAAGAAAAAAATCTAGAAGTTTCATTGATCAAGAGATATAACATGACCATGCATTAAATTTCTATAAATGCAGGGTCAGGTGCTGAATCCTATTCCCCCCACCAAAAAAAAAAAACTACTTACAGCCATTTTATAAGTGTAATAAGCCCCTCCAGGGTGTGCATCATAGGCTTTTAATGCACTTCCCAGAGGTGTAAATACACTCAGCCTTTGGCCTTGAGCCTTCCTATACCCCTAGGGTGTGCATTAAGTAAGTAATAATACCCGACAGGGTGGGCATTATTGGGATATAATGGACCACCTGGGGGTGTAATGAGGCCCGACGCCGCAGGCAGAGGGCCTTATAGACCCTGGAAAGTCCGTTATATCCCATAACGACCACTCTAGAGGGTATTATTGCACTTAGAAAATGGGCATGTGTGTAAATTTTAAGTAATAAAATATCAGAGGAAATCCCTTTGAAAACTCATAAAAAGTGTGAAAAGATGTTTGTTTTGTAAAGTCTTCCCTCTGCTTCTGTGCTGCTCCATTTACTGTTACTCACCCCCCCCCAAAGTAACTGAGACATTCTGTCCAGTGCCCCCATCCACCGTAGAACAAAAGCATGAGTTTTTACCCTGAACTGTGTGTTGGTATCTTTTTTGTACTAAGCCCCAAAGAAGAAATAACAAGTTCATTTACTTCTGTGCCGATCCTGCGTGACTTCGGTTGGGGGGGGAAACTGTAGTGGACAGGCTGGCGACCTTGCACGACTCAGAAGGAAGGAAGGTCAGACAGGGCTGTAGCGCCCCTGTTCATGGCTATCCTGGGGATTTTCAGGGAAGGGATACTGGAGGAGCGTAGGCAGCGGTGTGAGGTTTGGACAGTGAGAAGGGGAGAAAGAGGGGATTTCTGACCAATACGGATGGCAGAATCAATAAAACTGTACAGTGCAAGGTCAAAGCGGGCTTGAAGTGGGAGCTACCCCAGTGTAGTGTAGAGTGTACTGTGGTGCGTGGAGAAAGATGCCAGCAGGGAGAAGCGGCAGGCACTGTTGTATGCTACTGATAGTTTTGCCATGGTGGATGTGGAGGTCCTGGAGTAGATGGGAGAGCAGTAGTCCAGGATAGGTAGCAGGTTTCCTTGGATGATGGCATGGTGGGCCTCAGGGGTGAGGTATTGCCGGCATCTGTAGGCAGCCCCTAGGTTTTTGGTGAAATCTTAGAACCAGGGAGTTTATGTGCTCTGTAAAGGAAAGGGAGGGGTCAAGCACAACTCCTAGATATTTGAAGTGTTTGACGTCCTCTAGGGCATGGCCATCAGGGAACGTGATGATTAGGGGTGGGTTAGGTTTGCATTTAGCTAGGAAGGACTTCGATCCGAACAACATCATTTTTGTTTTTTTGGCATTGACCAGAAGGAGGTTGTCAAAGAACCAGTTGTGGGCTGCAATGTAATTTTGTGAGAGGGCTGCAGGGATGAGAGTGGGAGACGTTCTGCTGGAGAAAAACACGAGGTCATCGACATAAAGGATTGAGTGACAGTTGAGACTATCTGCTGGGAGTTAATGAATAAGGAGAAGAGGAGGAGTCCCAGGGTAGAGCCCTGGGGGATTCCAATAGAGGTAGGCAGGGTGGGCAAGTGGGCCAGGCCAATGCACACAAACGAGGAGCACCCTGTAAGGTAGCTTCCGGACCAGGTGGTGACCTCAGGAGAACAGCCAAGGTGATGCAATTTGGAGAGGAGTGAGTGAGTGATTGACCAGGTCGAAGGCTTTGGAGAGGTCAACGAAGACTGTGCCAGCTGCATTTCCACGTTCCATGTTTGTGAGGATGTGCTCAGTTAGGAGTGCTAGGGCAGTGGTCATGGAGTGATTCTTGCAGAAGCCGTGTTGTTGGCTACTTAGTAGGTCATATTTACCTATGTAGTCAGCAAGTTGGTGTTGGACAACTTTTTCAAGTAGCTTGCTTAGGTGAGGAAGGATGGAGATTGGGCAATAGTTGTCTGTGGATTGTGGGTCCCCGGCTTTATGAATGGGAATGGCCTTCGCGGTTTTCCATGTATCGGGCATGGAGAAAGTGGTCAGGGTGAGGTTGAAAAGAACAGGTTACTCACCTGTAATGGTAGTTCTAGGAGTGGTATATGTTGTTCATCCACACTCTCTGGCATGTCCCTTTCCCCTTTAAATCTCACTGGAAAGTCTTCAAGCTGGCTCCTTGCACCCACCCGGGTGGTAAATATCTTGGCTCCACCCCATGAAGCCAGATCTTAGCCCGCTGGAAGCAAGGTGGTGCGCCTAAAGCCGGGGAGGTCAGGTGGGTTCATGTGGATGAACAACATATACCACTCCTAGAACTACCATTACAGGTGAGTAACCTGTTCTTCTAGGAGTGTGGCTGTGTTGTTCATCCACACTCTCTGGCAGACTCCAAGCAGTTCTCTGGAAGGAGGGAGGCAAGGCGCACACCCCCTACTTGGGAAAAAGAGATTGGAGAACCGAGGCCCCAAACCAGCATCCCGGCGTGACTCAAGGCCGATGTGGTAGTGGGTAATGAAGGTGTTTGCTGACTTCCAGGTAGCAACCCGCCAGATCTCCTGGATAGGGATGTCCCAGGAAGCAGCCCGACAGATTTGCTGGATAGGGATGTCCCTGGAAGCAGCCTCTGATGCAGCAGTATGGTGGGTGGAATGAGCTCTTATCCCTCTGGG
This sequence comes from Neoceratodus forsteri, assembly GCA_016271365.2. Lineage (NCBI taxonomy): Eukaryota > Metazoa > Chordata > Ceratodontiformes > Ceratodontidae > Neoceratodus > Neoceratodus forsteri. The sequence continues at coordinate 208,994,637 of JADMNL010000029.1, read as the reverse complement.
AGGCTCCTTGCCCGCCAACTCATAGCACAGACCTATGCATGATGTAATCCATCTCGCAATGGTCCGTTTAGCTGCAGGTCTGCCAGAAGCAGCTTCAGCATAGGTGACAAATAGGTGGCGAACCTCTCCACGAATTTCTGCCGTCCTCTCCTTATAATAGGAGAGAGCACGTCTCAGGTCCAGAGTATGGAGCCTGTACTCGGCCTCCGAGGTGTAGTTAGGGTGGTATACTGGCAGAGTTAACACCTGGTTAAGGTGAAACTCTGAAACAACCTTCGGAAGGAATTTCAGGTGGGGGCACAGGACAACTTTGTCCCTGTGAAAGACCAGATAAGGGGAGACCACCGAAAGTGCCTGAAGCTCCCCTGTCCTTCTGGCTGACGTGATAGCCACCAGGAAGGCCGTCTTCCACGACAAGTGTGAGAGCTCACACTTGTGCATGGGTTCGAATGGCTTGCCCGTGAGCTTTGCCAAAACCAGCAAAAGATCCCACAGAGGTGGAGGTTCATGCACCGGAGGGGATATGTGATACAGGCCTTTGAAAAAGCACCCGACCACTGTCTCCTGTGCCAATGTCGGCTGACTGGCCCGCGCCCGGTAAGCAGAAATGGCTGCCAGGTGCACCCGAAGGGTCGATGACCATAGACCCCCTTTGGAAAGAGACCAAAAGTAGTCTAGAATGTTAGCCACGGAGCAGGATAAGGGGTCCAGACTCTTATCCTGACACCAAATGGAAAACCTTTTCCATTTGAAGACATAACGCTTCCTGGTCGATTCCTTATGAGATGCCTCCACCACGGTGTAGACATCCTCGGAAAGACCCAGAGCCTGGAACTCTAGTTGCTCAGGCACCAGGCTGTGAGGCACAGGGACTGAAAGTCCGGATGGAAAGCCTTCCCCGGTTCAATGATATCAGGTCCAGGCATGTACAAAGTCGCTCCGGGGCCCTGCAGCTGAGGTTGAGGAGATCTGGATACCAGAACTGGCAGGGCCAAGTTGGGGCTACCAGGATCACCTTCACCTTGTCCCTCCTCACCTTGAGTAACACCTTGTGGATCAAGGGAAATGGAGGGAAGGCATAGAGAAGGCCTGGGGTCCACGGCCTCGAGAAGGCATTCCCCTGCAACAAACCCTGCTGAGGGGGTGGGCATGGTACAGACTCAGTTTGGTGTTCTCCCTGGAGGCAAACAGATCCACCAATGGTTTGCCCCAATGGGAGAACAGATTGTAAGCTGCCTCTGGATGGAGAGACCACTTGTGGGATGTCTGGCCTAAGCGGCTGAGAGCATCTGCCAGTTGGTTCGAGACACCTGCCACATGGATGGCTAGGAGATCCTCCTCCAACCGGCTGACGAGGGTCCAGATTTGGAGCGCCTCCTTGCATAGCAGACGGGAGTGCGTGATGCCCTGTTTATTGAGGTATTACATGGTCATGGTATTGTCCGTCTGGACTTGAACCACTTGATCTCAGAGCTGAGGAGCGAAAGCTGACGTGGCCAGTCTGACTGCTCTGAGCTCCAACAGGTTGATGTGGCATCAGCACTCCTTGGGGGTCCAGAATCCCTGGGCGCTGCTGTCCCCCATTTGGGCTCCCCAGCCCATGAGAGAATCATTGGTCGTCAGGACGACCGTCAGCTCGGGGTGGACAAACGGGATTCCTTCCTGCAACCGGTCTGGGACAGTCTACCATTGGAGAGCATCCCACATCTTCTGGGTTACAGTGATCAGCTGGTCGAAGTGACCAAATCGCTGAGTCCACTGGGCGGCCAGCTCCTATTGGAGGGGGGCGCATGTACCACCTGGCCCAATGGACCACTGAGGTGCATGCTGCCATGTAGCCCAGAAGGTGCAGAAAGTCCCGGGCAGGGCGCAAGTGCCCAACCAGAAATGATCATGCAAAGGTGGAGAGAACCTCCACCCTGTCCGCTGAGAGCCAAGCTCTGGCTTGATGAGAGTCGAGTTCTGCTCCAATGAAGCCCATCACCCGAGAGGGCATGAGTTCCAACTTGGTGTCGTTGATCAGGAGGCCGAGTTGGGATCAGGTTCGGAGGGCCAAATCCCTGGACCTCTCCACCTCCTGAAGGGAGGAACCTGCCAAGAGTCAGTCATCGAGATAAAGGTATATCTGGACTCCTCGATGCCGAAGATGGGCTGCCACCCTGCAATGCACTTGGTGAAGACCCGTAGGGCTGATGACAGGCCAAACGACATGGCTCAGAACTCGTACAGGGTCCCCCCTTGACCCTGAAGTGGAGGAACCGCTGGTGGGACGGACGGATTGGGATGTGAAAGAATGTGTCCTGTAGATCCAGTGAACAGAACCACGTTTCTCTCCAGGGATGGTATGATCTGGTTCAGAGTTACCATCCAGAAGCTGCGAGACCTGAGATATTGATTCAGGTCATGGATATCTAGGATGGGGCGCCAAACCCTCATCTGCTTGGGCACCAGGAAGTACCTGGACACAAAGCCTGGGTCTGTAGGAGGATCCAGCAGTGGAGCTACTGCCTCCTTGTGGAGGAGCTGAGCAATGTCGTCCTGAAGGGCCGACTGAGTGCAAGCTGATATTCTTTCCTCCCGAGGGGCGCGGGCCCAGCTGGGAGGGTACTGCTCAAATTCCAGAGGCAGTCCCTGACCAACCACTTCCAGAACCCACCTGTCCAAAGTGATACCGGACCAGGCGGAAAGAAAGTGATGGAGCCAGGCCCCCACGGGAGGACCCAGAGCTGGCGTGACGGGTGTAGGGGTGGCAACCCCCGACCCATCACTGAGCAGGCTTAGAGGATGAGGAGGCTCCTGGACCAGCACCTCGGCCTCCTTTACAGGGCTGTTGGGGACTCTGCTTGGGCCTGGGGTGCCAAGCTTGAGCCTGCTGCTGCTGCTGGCCTCCTTGAAAGGAGGACTGCCTAACCACAGGGGAAGAGTGCCGGAAAGGCTTCTTCTTGCGCTTCTGCTGGTTCTTGCCCGAAGAACCCTTCACAGAGGTAGCATCTGGAGTGCTCTATGCACTGGAGGTGACCAGCCACTCCCGGACTGAAAAGGTCGGTGCCAAAGAAGGGCACGTCAGCTAACTTGTGCTGAGTATCTGCTGGAAAGGAGGACGACCTCAGTCATGCCCTACTGTGAATGGCCACTGCGGCTGCTAAGGATCAGGTGCAGGAATCTCCAATGTCCAGGGCCGTCTGGAGCTGCTCTTTTGCAACAGCATGGCCCTGGTCACGGACTTGCTTCACCGTGGTTTGCATGTCCACTGGGAGATGAGGGACGACTTCATCTATTGACCCTAAGAGGGCATGAGAGAAGTATGCCATGATCACAGCCGAGCTGGCCTGACGAAGGCCTAAGGATGAGGCCGCATAGACCTTCCAGATAGAATGATCCATGTTCTTGGACTCCTTGTCCGGAGGTCTATCAGTGTCAGCTGAGCTACCAGTGCATCTGAGCACAGAAGCAGTCACAAGACTTTCGGCTGAGGGATGCTCTGTGAACCCCGCCAGGGACCCCATGGGCACCGTATACTTGCGGGCCATGCGGGCAGATGGAGCTGGACAGGAGGTAGAATGCTTCCATAGCTCAAGGGCCGGGCTAACAATGGCTTCGGCCACTGGAAAGGCCTCCGTCAGCATATCCCCCCATCTGAGGATATCCATGAGGGGGTATTCCACCTTCTTTTGGATAGGCTCCAAGGGCATTCCGGTAGATTCAGAAATCAGGTGGAGGATGCCCTGAAAAGAGGAAGGACCTTCCTCCAAACCTGCCACTGATGATTCATCATCCCCCGTATGTGAGTGCAACCAGTGGCATCCGAGTCTGAAGAGTCGGATATAAAGGTCTCCCGCCTATGTCTCCCTCAGTGCGCCGAGGGTGATTGGGGACAACAGTGATGGACAGACGATGGGGAAGTCCGGTGTCTGTCCAGTCCTCTTTTGAGGGAGCCCCTCCCTGAGGCTGCTTAGATGGGGGTTCTACCAAAATCAGTGGGGAGACTGAAATAGGCCGAGCTGGAATACGTGCTGGCCCAACGGGGGGGGGGACCGAAGTCTTCAGTTCCGGAGGGGTCGGCCCTAGGAGGCGGGGGCCAAGTAATGGCCGGTGCTGCCGGCTGAGCCAGCTTTTGACTGGTGAGAATCAGCTGTTGCCACAAGAGATGCTCATAACTTCAACAGAGTTTCTGTCAAAGTCTCTCCTCGTCCGAGGAGGATGAGGATTGATGGTGATGCCTCTTTCTAGAGTGCTTGTGACCTTTCTTCGGTTTTTCAACTGAAGGGGTCCTGGTCCTCAATCGAGACTGACGGGGTCATCTTGTTCGATCGGGAGATGTGGGAGTCAGAGAGAACCGAGGTTCCGGGCACCTTTCCCTCGATCGGGACACCTGAGGGCAGGGTCCCCTTGTCGGGGAAGGAAAGGACAGGCGTCCTTTCTAAGGAGTCATTGACCAGAGCCAGTGACAATGGCTCAATTGGGTCGAGAGTGATCTTGGCCGGTTCAGCCGTTCCTCGGTGCCTTGGCCGGATGGAAGGTCCAAAAAGCCAGCGGCCGAGGAAGCGATCTCGACCGAAATCAAGACCGTATGTTCCTGGGACTCGGACCTCTTTCGGTCCCAGGAACGTCTCCTTCTGGAGGAAGAAGACTTGGGTTCTTTGTCCCTCTTCTGAGGGCGGGAGGAGTGTGAGCCTGAGGGTGCCTCACCCATGGGGGGGGGAGAGACTGGCACAACTCCCAAAAAGAACCAGTAAAACTAGAGCCAAGGTTGAGAGGTACGAAAAAAGTTTGACTGGCCGAAGCTTGGGCAGCTTCCTCTTTGAAAGCCGCCATCTGATCCAGCTGTTCGGTGGATCCCACGGTCATGGAAACTGCCCACCTTGCCTCCTTCAATTTCACCAGTGGATTGAGAAGCTCCAGTTTCCCCAATTTTAGGCGCGCCTTGCGGTCATCCAGGATGTTGGGATGGAAGGCCAGACAGATGGTGCAAGAGGAGGTGTCATGCACGACACCTAAGCAATAGACACACAAGAGGTGGGGATTGGTGAGTGACACTCTTTGGCTGCAAGGACACTGGCAAAATCCTGGGGATGATTTGTCCTCCATGTCCGATGTGCTAGGATCGGAGTCGTAAACTCTAATGAGTTTTAAAGAAAGTGGCGGTGAAAACCAACGTTGAGAATCCAGGGCCTGCTAAATGCTAGGTAGCATGAGGGAACCTGAATCTTCCAGCGGAAAGGAAGATCTGGCGCATGGGGCAGAGCTGAGTACTTTACACCCGGTGGTGGGAGGAGCTAGCTTGAAGACTTTCCGGCGAGATTTAAAGGAGAAAGGGACATGCCAGAGAGTGTGGATGAACAACATATCCACGCTCCTAGAATGAACGTTAGAGGGGCGTCGACGGCAGGACAGATAGGTCTAAGGAAGACAGGGGATAATCCATCTGCTCCAGGGGATCCATGGTTTGGGAGGCTCTTTAGATCTATCTGTAGATAGGGATGGAAGCCCAGTAAGTCCACGAGATACTGGGTGAGAGGGCTTGGAGGGTCAGTCTGTGTGGGTACAAGTAGATTTGCTAAGGATGGAGCATACCAGATAAAAAAAAATGTAAAAACCTGTACTTGTATATAAAACTTATTGGATCTCCCTCCATAATTTTGTAACATTTCTGTTCCTAAGGATTTGAATTGTTATATTTTCCTCTACTTCTCTATAAGTTTGCTGATATGGAAGTGTAATTGATAAATACTTTGCTGTTTAAAATACAAGGACTTGGCTGTAAAATGAAAGAAAACTTAATAAAAATGTAATAAAAAAATGTAAAACCTGTCTCCATGGCACAGAGCGATGGCGGATTATTCTGGCCCGCTGATGACTCTGGTCCAAACTACCAGCCTAGGCAGTCAGGAGCAAAGGCTGGGGGAGGGGGTCCAGGGGTAGGGAGCTGGTTGCACCACTCTTGTGCCAGCTCCTTGTTAGGCATGGTGGAGCTGCTGTAGATGTCATGTGTGATCATGTCCGTGAAGCCAAGCACCCGCCCCGCCTCCCACCAGCCAGCCAAAGCATGTGTACGAAGGGATGGAAATGCCACACAGCCATGCCAGATGACAGCTGCCGATTCCCCCCCATCACCAACTGACCCCCGCCAAGGCGCACCACCTAGGCCTCTCCTGCCCATATTCTAAGTTAATGAAACGCATCTCCCCTGGGACCAGGAAAGGTCCATGGCAGGACAAAGCCAGCCCCCACAAGATGCCAGGCGGGGATACTACTGGTCTGGTTGGCAGTCATAGCAGTGAGGAGTAACCATAGCAGGCATTGGTGCTGCAAGGCCTGAAGGATTGGGAGGCAGGTGCAGCTGGAAGGAAATGAGGATAGAATTTTGCAAATAAAATGGGAGTTTTCCTGTTCAAAATTACAAATGGACTGCTTCCCCTTTCAATTGCTGTACTCTTTCCTAGATTTAATAACTCTTATGGAACCAGGTCTCAGAGTAGATTTTCTTTTAAAATACTGTTTTTGAAAAAAAATCATTTGGCCAAAGGTAATTTTTGTATCAAACACCTCTTTTTTATAATAGTGTTCAAGTTATTAATTGTAAAACTCCCCGTGGTTGTAAAATTCGTCTTAAGCAATGGTCATCTGACAAAACAGTATGTACTTGTTGTTTACAATCATAATTTAAATCATACTAATTTGATATTATTTGTATTTTTGTAAAGTCTATTTTAATGTTTTTTGTATAGTTATCATTTGTTATGTTATTGTCACTTGTCATCTTTGAAGATGGGCAATTATGCTCATCATATTTACAAGTATACAAAATAAAAATGAAAATTGAAATGGCAAAAAAATGTAACCCCCCCCCAAAAAAAACAGGAGTTAAGCTCCCTTTAAGTTGAATGCTGTTACTGTAAACATAATGGTTTAGTCATTTCTCCTAGTAGATACCAGCTCTTTAGAAAAGTGATCCCACCTTTATTTTTTCGGGGGAACATTTTTCCCCTTTAACAAAATCCTGCACCCCTTCCCCTTTATTCTCCACTCAGATCAGGATGGATAAGCATTGTGAATGTCACTTCATCCAAGAAGGATAGCTTTCTCTCTCTGTCTCTCTCCTGTTTTGTGGTTTCCTTTTGCTACGTTTTTCCGGACCAGCTTTCGTGAACATCCAGACATCTCTTTTTTTTTTTTTGCCCTCCCCAGAGGGGTGAGCATTTCATTCACACATTGATGTCTTCCTCATCCTCCGCTGCTTCCGCACAGTGCAGCCTGTGTTGAGCTGGATCGGGTCTTCATTAGGGCAGGCTACTGTTAGTGTGGGCTTTGACAGCCATCAGGTAAGAGACTGCGTAGAATTCGTTTTGATTTTATATTACAGTAAAAAGGCACTCAGCATGTTTTCTGTGATCCCACCAAAATGGTCATTTTGATCAGCGCCATACAGGGGGAGGCACCCCCCCTGATTTATAGTTTTGTTTTCTTGGCTTTAATTGACTACTAATCTCACAGTTTATACGATAATTACGTGAAAGCTTTCCTTGGTTCCAGCTACCTTGCGCTGCCATGGCAACTGGCTCTCCCCAGAGGCACTTCCTGTCATTGCTATGGCGTAGCTATGGTTACAGAGGAGGGAGGACAGAAGGGAACAGCTGAGAATAGATGATATCATTCAGCTTAACACTAACACACATTTATATACAGACACACAGATATTATTCAGCTACACACGCACACAATTTCATTCAGCTACACACGCACACGATATCATTCAGCTTAACATTATACGTAGTTACATACACACATGGATATCATTCAGTTAGGTGCACACATCGACAATATTCAGCTACAGGTACACACACATGCACGAGTGCACACACACAGATAATATTCAGCTACACGTACGCACACATGCGCGCACACACTAATTTAGCTTAACAGTAACACACACATATACTGTCATTCAGCTACATACATACACGGCAATAATAATAATAATACTTTATTTATAATGTGCCTTTCAAGTATCAAGGTGCAGTACAGTAAAACAATTGACACAATTAAAAAAGAAGCATCATCATAAAATGTATAGTGCAGCTCAGAAATCAGCACTACCGTATGTTTAACCCAGAGAAATGATTTTAAGACTTGTTTAAATAAAACTCCCCACGGTTGTGCACTGCTTAATCCGACAGGGTAGAGAATTCCAGAGGGACGGGGCTGTGAACATAAAAGCAAGGGCCCCAACAGATTTTAAAGTCACCCTCAGAATCTCTAGCAACCCCTCGTCGGCCGAGCGGAGCGGTCTCACAGGGTGGTAAGGGATCAGGAGCTCTTTCAGGTAGTCAGGGCCCAGTTCGTGTAAGGCTTTATAAATCAGCAATCCGACTTTGAAGGTGATCTGCCACTGAACCGGCAGCCAGAGCAGTTCCTGCAGCACCGGTGTGATATGGGAAGATCTAGGAGTCCCCATCAACAACCGGGCTGCAGAATTCTGCACCAGCTGCAAGTGGCGGATATCAACCCCCGGAAGCCCAAAGTAAAGCGAGTTGCAATAATCTAGATGCGAGGTCACAAAGGCATGGATTAGTGTAGGCAGATCGCAGGATGGAACAAGGTGCTTGATCCTAGCGATGTTTCTCAGGTGGTAGAAAGAAGACTTAATGACAGCTGACAACTGAGTCCAAAGTGTCAACCCCGCATCCAGCATCACCCTCGGGTCTCGCACCTGTTCAGAGACCTGAAGCTCAGCACCCCCAAGAAACAATCCTAAAGGGGAGCCTGCCTCAAGCCCCCCATCCGGTGATCTGGATCCAAAACCATCACCTCCGTCTTCCCAGAATTCAACTTCAGCCAACTGGACCTCATCCAATCCTGGATTTCATTGAGGCACTTATTAAATACCGAGACTGCTCCTTCCTGGTCGGGGGCAAAAGACAGGTATAGCTGGGTATCACTGGCATAACAATGAAACCTCAGCCCATACCGTCTTACAATGTCTCTGAGGGGAAGCATGTACACCGCAAACAGCATGGGGGACAATACTGAGCCCTGAGGGACTTCACAAGACAGGGAGATAGGGTCAGAGGAAAAAAACCCTGACACTACCCTCCGAGTTCTTCCGGTGAGGTAAGAGGTAAACCATCTGTGGACCAAGCCAGAAAGTCCACAGATAAATCTCAGGTGCTCAAGCAGAACCCCATGGTCCACGGTGTTGAAAGCTGATGACATATCTAAAAGTACCAAAATGGACCGTTTTCTCTGGTCTCTCGCCATCAGGAGATCATTGAGCACCCAAACCAGTGTAGTCTCGGTACTATGCCTCTTTCGAAAACCTGACTGGAGAGGTTCGTAGATGCTATGGATGGTCAAATGGTTCTCCAGTTGAGCCGCCACTACTTTCTCGATCAACTTCCCCACAAAGGGGAGATTTGAGATAGACCTGTAGTTTGCAAGAGAGTCTGGGTCCAGATAAACTTTCTTCAACAAAGGTGTCACCACTGCCTCTTTCAAGGAACAGGGATATTCACCCGAGTCGAGGGAACACCAGACTATCTGTGCCAGAACCGGGCCGATAAGAGTCACCACAACCCATAATCAGGGATGTGGGGCCCAGGTCTAAACTACAGCATGTAGGGCGCATCTCCTGGACAATCCGCATAACATCCATGATTTCCGGATGGTCGAAGGCACTCCAGGAAAACAGAGGGGTAGTGACCGAGCCCTGACCCCCAGCAACTCGCATAGAATGTGTCAAGTGGATTTCCGACCTAATGTCAGCCACCTTATTAGCAACGAACTGAGCAAGCTCATCACACTGTGATTGTGAAAAAGCTCTTCAGAGTTGCAGACAGGCTGGGTTGCACAGCCTGTCCATAGTTCTGAAAAGCTGAGCTGGTCGATTCTGAGAGGCAGAAATTTCCCCGGACAGGAACTCTGCCTTTTTACAAGAGACTTCTGACTGATAGAACCGATAATGTTCTAACAGTCTAAGATGGTTGGTATATAAGCCGGATTTCTGCCAACCACGTTCTAACCTGCATCCTAGTCGCCACAGCTCCCTCAAGACTCCATCAAACCATGGAGCCCGAGGTCGAAGGGAGAGAGGACGCACACGTACTGGAGCAATAGAATCCAGGGCTGAGGTAATGGCATTGTTATATGCAAAAACCAAAGCCTCCGGATCCTTGCAATGCACAAAGAATTGTGATAGGTCAAGGACCGCGGCAAGGCCATTGGAAGTAATATTCCGTAAAGGTCAGTACTTGACCATCTCCACAGGGGTCGGCCTACAAGTGGGGGTGCCAAAACTGAATCTCACAGTATAGTGATCAGACCAACCGACTGGTTCCACCCCCACATCAGAGGCCTCAATCCCCAGGAGGAAGACCAGATCAAGAGAATGGCCACACTTATGAGTTGCAGTGGTAACCACCTGTGTCAGGCCCAATGAGTTAATCAACTAGAGGAAGTGTTGTCCAAATTGCGAGAGTTTGTCGTCGATCCAGGCATTGAAGTCACCCAGGACCATCAGCCTGGGCGACTCAAATGCCATATTGATGACGAAGTCCGCCACTTCCTTAAGGAATTGCTTCCCATCTCCGGGTGGATGGTAGATGAGAGCAATTCTATAACCCACACCTGCTACTACAGCACATTCAAATGAGCTGGCCTGCTCAATTGGAACACTGACGAGTTCCAAGTTGGTCTTGAAACAGATCAAGAATCTCTACCCCATGGTTCAACTCGATGTGTATCAACGATACCCAGGGTGGAATTGTTGTCTCAGATACTGGGCCCGCGATCATCATCCAGCCAGGTTTCGGTGATACAAGCCAGATCTGTCGACCCAACAAGATCAGAAATCACTGCGGTCTTGTTCCTGACAGATCTGACATTGCACAACAACGCCCGGGTTGGACAAAACTCCTGGGCTGCCCCGACCACCTGCCCATCACCAACGATGGTGCCCTTGGGTATGGGGACCAAACAAGATGTCAAGGAAAATTCTAGAAACTGAACTGGTTGAGAGACATCACTTGACCGTGCATTAAACTTCCAGCACAGCACAGTCAGGTGCTGGATCGCATTACCAAGGAAAAAAGCCCCACTACCTACAAAATCAGGGACTTTTTCATATGCATATTTTGTTATTCAAGTATTTCAACAAAAGTATTTGACTTAACATAGAATATAAAAGAGCTGCAAACCATTTTATAAATGCAGTAAGCCCCTCTAGGGTGTGCACTACAGTATTTGAATGTACTTCCCAGGGGTGTAAGGACACTCAGCCTTTGGCCTTGTACCCCCCTCCCCCGGGCGTGCATTAAAATCCTTTAAGGCACACACACTGTTGTGGCTTATTGCTTGCTTAAAGAGCAACTCTGCACGTCAGCATGTACTTTCGTAAGTAAGATGTTTCAGTTACAATTTACTAGACAATACATTTTTTTCATTTTCAATGTTCCTTTCCAAGATGTATAGCACCTCTTCGTAGTCCATCTAAAAAGTCTATATGCGAAACATTTGAAAGCATTTGCCTCTCCCCCGTTAACCTCACAGAGCTTTTCTTTATGACATCATAATGCTCACCAAGACAACAGACTGTGACCTTACAAACAGCAATTGTGTAGTTAGCAGGGGAGAGGCAGATACATTTTGAAAGACTCTTTGAAATAATTGCTACTTTATCTACAATATTTAGTAGACCAACAGGAGGGAAAGTTAAAAAGAAAAACTAGAAAGCAATAAGGTTAAAACATGATTGGTGTATATATTGTGTTTTCAGGCCTTTTAATATAATACAACGTAGCTCTTTAACAGTAACACACATTTGCACATATACGGATAATTTAGCTACCCACACAGTATAATTCAGCTTAACAATACACACACACACACACGCACTGTAATTCAGCTTACACTAACACAGATTTGTACATACATGGATAACAACAATAAAGTTGCCTCTGATTTGCCTGATTCATTCCTTATCAATGGTGTGCAGATGTCCGAACAGGTACTAATGTGGATCACTTCAATAAGTGCTTTGTTTCCATGGGCACAACCGATTTAACCATGCATGGTAATACATAAACTGGGCCAAGTGGGCCTTTGGGTATGTTTGCCCCTAGCAATGATCTCTCTATATCCCTGATCTCTATACCTGAGGTCAGTAAACCATTGCACTGAACCTGCACAAGTATGGTGGCCTGGACTGCGTAGCCAACAAAGTACTGAAACTTGCTGCACCCATCATTGCTTATCTTGTAGCCTACCTACACAATTAAGTTATAAAGTATGGCAGGGTGTGCATTACTGTGGAATAATGGCACAGCTTGGGAAACGAGGCACATGGCAATGCAGAGTGCCTTACGCACCTGAGAAGTGCGGTTATCCCACAATTATGCACATCCTGGAGTGCCTTACTGCAATTATAAAATGGTTGTGACGTCAAATATTGCATATCCCCATGTACTACCCAGAAGTTTCTGGAATATATCACTGGATGTCTGGATCCTAGGCATATTCCTGCAGGTCTAGGATCATCAGGAGGGCTGGTAAATTGTGCTTCTCCCCACAGACCGAGAGCTGCAGCACGGTGTTTCACTCATGCTGGCCCTCTCTGGCACGCAACAACTTACCTATTGGCCTGTACCCCACCTCTGGCGACCTTCCCTGCCTTTAGCTACGTCTGGAGTTGCCTTCGCCCTCAGTCCCCACATCCTCATCCTTGTCGTGGCCAAAACTGTGCTAAGTGTTCTTGGCCGAATATTACACGGTAGAAAATGCGACCTTATTTATTTTTTATTTATTTATTTCAATCTAGGATTACAATACCTTTGAGCCGAGGCTCTTTTACAAAGGTTCCATGTCAGCGTGTGCAACAGTAATCATTTTTAGTTACAAACATGTAGTCATTGACTTACAGACATGTAAGAACCAGTACTAAGACTTGAGCTATGAGCAAGACAAGGGGGTTGTTGGGGGAGAACTGTGGGTAGGAGATCAAGGGGTAGGAAACTGAGGGGCTAGGAGGTGCAGAGGTAGGGGAGCACGGAGATGGTAAGGGGCAGGGGCAGGAGTGGAGATACAGGGGGGAGGTGGGCGAGGGCAGGAGACAGTGCAGCCAGGGGGCCTTGTCGAGGGAATATGCCAGGTAAGGTGCTAGGGGTGCAAAGACTGATTGTAAGTGCTGGGTGCTGGGGCATGTGCAACTGGAACGGTGGAAATGTTAAGATGGGCAATCGTGGGATACAAGTAGTGAGAGGCGCAGCTTGGCTTGAAGAGGCCGAGTGTTGGAGCAGTTGCTATGTCGCTGCCAAGAGAGTTGAGCCAGTTGGATGCCCGATAGGCGAATGATCTTTGTCCTTGGATCGTGCGACATCGTGGGATATGTAGTAGACGGGAACTGGATCTCCTTGCAGTGACGTTCCTATGTCTAGGCTTAAGGAGGGCACAGACACCAGGTGGGGCAAGCCCCATTATAATTTTCTTGGCCATGATGCAGGTTTGGTATTTTATGCATTTGTCCAGTTGAAGCCATCCAAATTGGGAATAAAGGTCTTATCTGTGGATAATGGATACCCTTGATTATGTGTAAATGTCCACGGCGCTCGCATACTATGTTATGAAATATTAACAAATTGACCAGTTGTCCTGTAATTTGTATTTGTTTGTAAGTTTTGACCAGGAAGGGCCACTGAGCAGCGACAGCTTGTTACCAGGTGCATCCTGGGAGGGGGAGCTCACATGGATCTTTTATTGACAGGCAAAATATTGACCATAGCACCTGGTAAAACGCTCCAACTCTTAGTGCCATAGGATCATTAAGCAGTGTCAGCACATAGCAGTGTCAGTGGCTCAGTAGATAGCACACTTGCCTCTGAGGCCGGGAGATCAGAGGGCTGTGGGTTCAGTTCCCACATCTGGCACTTGGGTTAATATCCCAGTATTGACACTGTAGTGCAGCATGAGAGGGGTGCTGCACTTCTGAGGTGCTGTCTTTCAGATGAGATGTTAAACCGAGGTCCCATCTGCCTGGATTGGTGGTAGTTCAGGTGGATGTTAAAGAGCCCATGGCACTTATCAAAAAGAGTAGGGGAATTTCCCCGGTGTCCTGGCCAAATTTCCCTCATTCTCTAAAAATACCACCAACAGCTTATTCTGGTTCAAGGTTAGTTGGCATTCATCTGTATCCCCCTCCTCCGGGTCGTGCCTGAAAATAGGCAGGATTGGACTCCAACCATAGGAACTGCAATACACGTGGTGCTGGGCCAGTGTGCACAGGTCAGGAGCGGCCAGTCCCACGCCCTTAACGAAATCAGGGTGTCTGTGGCACCCTCGGGGAGCAAACAAGGGTACACCCAAAACCTTGTAAGCCAGTATCAAAATGCATTTTATTTAAAAGAAAAATTTCAAAATCACAAGTTGAACAGGCTTACAGAAATTGTGGAATATACAAAAATCTTTAACCTGTCTTTAATTACTGTATGGAAACTGTCCAGTGTTGACCCTTTAAAGCAGCAGTATTTCTTAATCAGCAAAAAAAAAAATTAAATTCACCAATAGTTTTTTAGCATTAATATATCTCTGACATCGTTAGATTCATCAGCGTATTTTTATTTCTCTAAAATGTTTATAAAACAGCTGTTATTAATGTTATAAATATTGACTCAAGTAATTAAAGATATCCACCACTAGCCATTTTTAAAAATCCCTTCCGTTGTAACTTATGAACATATGAAGAAGCCAGCAGAGGAAGGCCATTTGGTCTATTAAGCCTGCTTGTATTGCAGGGTCCACAACTTGAGCTAATGTCCCTGCCCTCCCTCCCCACTCCTCCCATCCTCCCTACCCATGATCTTTTCCTTCCCCCGTGCCTATCCCAGCCTCTCTTGAAGCTGCCCACTGTCTTCAATGAGATCACCCCTTCTGGCAGCACATTCCAAGTGTCCACCACCCCTCTCTGTGAAGAAGTGCTTCCTGACTGCCCTCCTGAACCTCCCCCCCTCCAGCTTAAGACTGTGCCCCCTCATGTTATGTACTTTTTGACTTTAAATGCAGGATTCCTATTGTGGACATATTTTGAGAGTGCTAGCACACATTTCTGATGGAAGACAGCGCAGACCAGTGTCAAAATGTGTAATTTAATAAAAGTGGGTGTGGCCAGAGTGCAGGGACTTTTTAAAAACTTTAAAACCCCATATTGTAGTTCATGAGTAAAATACAATGACAAGAAACACTGTATATGTTTTTGCCAGAAATAGATTATTAGTAAAAAAGACTATACAACTTCTTTTGGCACTAACAAATAGCACTGCTTTAAGATTGGTGACCCTACAAGCATTGAGAACTGGGCTGGCTCACTGGTGCAGTGATAGCGCTACTGCTCATGGTATGGGCGACCCAGGTTCAGGAACGAGCCTGGGCCATCAAAGGGATGGCTGAGAGGAGAAGGTCTGAGCATCCCACAGGATGTTCTTCTCCTCCGGGGAGGGAGGGCATCGCATCCTGCTGTGTTACCGCCATCTGGGTGACCACAGGTGGTGGTGCAGGGAAGTCACGACTTTAGTGGAAGGGACCCTTGGACCGAGCCCACAGATTGGCTGCGTAAGGCCTTGCTGGCAGCCAATCCTTTTGCACGCTTGTAGAGGGTGGGTGGGACAGAAAAGTGTGGTGCAGGATTGGGAGAATGAAGCCTATGCCTGCCCACTACATCTGCGCTGCCTTCCGCCGAGGATTCCACCAGTCTGCACCACTGCCATGGTTGGCCGGATGACTGTGGGGAAGAAATGTCAAAGGAACTGAAGGCGTACCCGACCCTAGGGGGTAAGCCATGAGGGCAACACACTGGTATACTGCTAGTGGGTTGGTGGTCTCAGACAGACAGGCAGGCAGGATCTTAGTAGGACAGGAAAAAAAAGACACGGCAGGAGGTGGAAGGAGGTCCCTACCTGGCTCAAAGCAGGAGGATACAATACGGACAAAAAAAAAAAATTGAGAAGTATCGCCCAATATTGCTACTATCTGCTCTGGGAAAGATACTGGAATGATTCCGTTGCAATCCACCAATACTTTGTATTGAGTCCCATGGCATTCTGGTTCCACAACAGCGTAGCTTTAGAGAGGAACATGAAACAACTACTGTCGTGGTCCGATTCTAGAATGACATCTCCTCTGCCATGGGCGGTGATACGTTTTTAGGTCCTCTTAGGGTTGTTAGAACCCACTGAAGTTCTGGGTTCCGGTACTGGTCTAGAACTTTGCAAATAGTTCAAGGGTTCTAATCTTCTTTAAAACTCAAAACTCTTTTGTGTACAGGACTGGAGGGAAAGAACAGATAAATCTACTGAGAGGAGAAAAAAACATAAAAGTCCTGCCCTCTCAGCACAGCACTAATATGGTTTCACTGCACGTGCAGAATAGAGAAACACGTCATGCCTTTCAAAGTGCAAATGCCATGTTTCAGAATTCCATGCATTTGGCACATCTGCATATGAGCAGGACATTCTCATATTATCACTCTTGGAAACATTTTAGGATCTAATTCCTAATAATTACTTTGTTTCCCAGGCTAGCATCTCCCTGTTTTTGAAATGTCTGAACAAAAACAGCATTTTATTTAGTATTTAGAACCCTTAGTACTTAGAACCCCTGGGTGTTCTAGTCCTGAATTAGAACTCAAACCCCTGGGTTCTGAAAGGGTTGTAATCTTTTTTGAACTAGTTCCGACAACCCTAGTACTGTGCTTGCGGATCTGACCAAGGCGTTCGACCTAGCTGATCTCACACTGCTGCTACACAGGCTTTCTAACTCCGTGGAATCCACTACTGTGCTGAATTGGTTCAGTGATTACCTGTCTGATAGCAGGCTGTGGGTAAAAATAGAAAATACCTTCTCAACCACTGCTGCAGTCACCGTGGGAGTACCGCTAGGATCTAGCCTGGGTCCTCTGTTATTTTCACTGTTTGCCAACAGTCTACCTTACACACTGCAAGTCATAGCTCTTTACTACCGTATGTATTCGTCATTGTATCCTATATGCTAAATTTAAGCACCTGGAAGATGTAAATGTGAGCAAATGCAAACAGTGAATGATTATAACAGTATACAGAACCGGCTAACAGATGCAGACTAGTAATAAAAAAACAAAGGCCATGCTATTCTGGTTGTTCCACGGAAAACCTGTCTATAGTTAACCACGATGGTTCTGCCTTAGAGATTGTTACGATCTTAAAGACACTGCCTGGAATTAATAGTAATTTACAGAAGTAGTCAGCTATCACTTCATATATCTGGCACACTTTTTTCCTTTTCTGTTTTGCTACTAGGAAGACTTTCTACCTGACATACGAACATACGAAAAAGCCAGCAGAAGAAGGCCATTTGGTCTTTCTAGTCTGCTCGTATTGCAGGGTCCACAGCTTGAGCTACTGTCCCTGCCCCTCCCCACTGCTCCCATCCTCCCTACCCATGATCCTTACCTTCCCCCTATGCCTATCCCAGCCTCTGTTAAAGCTGCCCACTGTCTTCAACGAGATGACCTCTTCCGGCAGCACATTCCAAGTGTCCTCCGCCCTCTCTGTGAAGAAGTGCTTTCTGGCCTCCTTCCTAAACCTTCCACCCTCCTGCTTAAGACTGTGCCCCTCATGTTATGGTTGCCACTCAGCTTAAAGAGACTCTCCTTATCAACCTTATTTATCTCTTTCAGGTACTTGAAGGTCCCAATCATGTCCTCTCTCTCTCACTCACTCTCTCCTGCTCCTTTCCTCCAGGGAGTACATATTCAGTGCCCTCAATCGCTCACCCTGCTGACCTGCTAACATCTTTGTAGCCCTCCTCTGGACCTTCTCCAGCAGGTTAATGTCCTTTCTGAGGTGACAGTGCTAAGTGTGATGTGTGGAACAGCCTGGAGGCTAACATAGTTCCATTCCTCCCTATACATCCTCAGCATTGTGACCTCACTGACTCTGACATCACTAGTGACCAAGACAAGCCAATTTCCTGCTGCTTGACTGGTAACTTGTGACACATGTTACCAATCAGGGAGCAGGGCCTGTGATGTAACAATGCATGAGATCACACGCTGATGATGCAGTGGGAGGGACAGAGCTAGGGATGTCTGCTTCCAGGCAAAGCCCTGCTTTTCACATCTCACCCAATACTATAAGGTACAGCTACATCTAATGAGCACATAATAAAAGAAAAAACTTCAGAAATAAATAGTAAGAAACTGCACTTAAAAATGACTACAACTTTCTGCTTGCTATTTTTTTTTTTTAAATCTTTTTCTTCCCTCTCTCCAGTGGCCCACATTCTGGAGGGTGCCACAGTCCTGTCCCCAAACATCCACGGGTTCACTGACCGTCTTCTCCCAGGGCTTGCCCCCGCTGGGTCAGCGGGGGGTCCCCAGGCCCCTGCCAAAGAATGGATCCAGTTCTGGTTGGCACCCAGCTGGTCGAGGAGCAGGACGAGCAAGCTTCTCCTTCATCCAGCCGATGGAGACTTTTCTCACTTTTTCTTCCCCTCAGAGGAAGGGTGTGCAGTGATGCCAGTGGTAGTGTCATGAACGCTCCCATGCACAGCATGCTGGGTGTCTTCCCTGCCTCTGCCACCATGTACAGCACCTGTGTGCCAGCCCCTGGCCTCTGCTAGGAACCAGGCAAGCACCAATCACCGATTCCCTCCCCCATGGAAGGAGGAGGAGAGCTGTCCTTGGGATGCTCGATCCTCCTCCTCCTCCTTCCTGGCCAACCCCTGGCGACCCGTTTGTGCCGTGACCACGGGTCGGCAGTGTGGCAGGAGGCAAGGCATGATATCTCAGCCCTCCATGCCACCAGGCCGGCCCTTGCTTGCTATTTTGTTGGTACTAGTAGCACTTTAAGTACTTCGAAGTCTTGCTCGATCCTACTCTTGCACTTTAAACCCAAGTATCGTAAGTCGGCAAATTCATTACTTATAACCTTAGCAAGGGCTGGAGGAATAAAAATAACCACAGCAAAGAAGGACTTCCGGTAACATTACTGCCCATGAGGTAGCTACCTCCGTGAGCTCTGTGACCAACTCTCCAACAATCGATCAAAAATAGGGTTGTTTGGAATCCGCTGAACGGGATCGGATTTGTGGGTTTCTGATCCGATTTTCAGATTTCAGAATTTTGGATTTGCAGTCCAAAAATCCTAAATCCTAAACAGAATCCTAAAACTGATTTTACATTGGCATTTAGGATTTCATGTCCGATTTTTGATTCCTTTTAGGATTTGACATGGGATTAGATTAGGATTTGGCCTAAAATCCTAAATCCTGAAATCAGATTGGAATCGTCCGATTCTGAGTGTAGCTAATCAAAGTCCTCCTTATAAATTTGCAGAATTGCAATGAATCCTTTGAGGTACTGTTCCTAAGATGCCAGGGAGAAATGGATTTAACACATTCGCACCAGGTGATCCTTTGCCGCCGCAGAATTTGAGAACCCACTCCAGCATCTGTCTTCGTCAATGGCTGGTGGCTCCCCTGAACCAGAGACGGAAGAGGAATTATTTACGATAACCTCAAAGACTCTGGTAACCTGCTTTCATATGAGAGCCACTTGGGAGAACCCTAATCTGGAACCACTTGCAAAATTTATTTCAAACTTTGGGTAGCTGGGAAAGGCACACTGAGCTGAGGCTTGTTTCCAGGTGCAATCCTGGGGGGAGGGAGGGGAGATGACAAATACAAGAAATGTAAAACGCTCGTAAGTTACAGACATTGTGAGCATAATGTGTAAACAAAAAACATAGATTCAGCAGATATAACAGCTGATGCTCGTAAGATTACAGACATTGTGAGCACAATGTGTAAACAAATACATAGATTCTGGAGAGACAACAGCAAGTAATCTGACAAATTACAGTAATAGTTCCCAGTAGCACATGGGAGGCAAGGAATGGAATGAGTGAAGGAATGGGTGGTGGAGCCCTGGAACAGACTACCAGACAGAGTGGTGGGGACTTAATCGGTGGAAGAATTCAAGAGGGCATGGGACAAGCATATGGGGCTGTGTATCAGGGGAGGCGGGGCTGGGGCAGGGAGAGGGAGGTGTAGGGGGAGACTAGATGGGCCAGTATGGTCATTTTCTGCTGTCAAGCTTCTATGATTTGATAAGGAATGAGTGGAGGGGAGCGGCACAAGGCCAGACGTGAAGGAGATGGAGGGAGAGGAAGAGACGCTATATGCAGTGTATGTGTGTGTGTGGGGGGGCAGTTAGGAAAGATTCCTCTCTGGTGGGGCCCAGGGCTCCAAAGTCAAATGGGGGGTTATGGGTGAGATGTCCGTTCTGACAGGAGGATGTCTTAATAAAACACCTGCACTACTGTAACACAGGCTGCTCCTTAAGCAACATTAGGGTCCAGGATAAGCAGGAGGAAAGGTTTTTGTTGCTACCCATACTGCACTCTCATCTAAATACTAATACAATCCTATTATTGAGTGGTGGCTTTCAGTTTTATCCAAAGATACACTGAAGTACTGTAAAAACATTTTGAAATTAAGCCCCGTAGACATGTATGGGGTTCGTCCCCCGTGCTCTCCCTGGTTAAACGTCACAAAACGGGGGAGCGCGGGGGTGGAGCAGGAAATGGGAAGGGATCGGCAGGCTCACCCTTCAAAATGAATTACGATCCCTTCCCACACTTTACGGAGTAAGTAAAAAATTTAATTCTTTACACAGAGGGGCTATTGCTGCCCTATGGCACCGGGCTCTGGAGCCCGAAGCAGTAGATCACAACATCTCTTTAAACACATTGCAGCCAACACCCCAAAAGGGGTGGCTGAAGGTGCATACAATTTAACTCAGGTGAAGAAACATACAAAGACAGTAATCTACTCTAACATACTAAATATACACTATTTCGCTAGTACAAAAATACATGCTAAAAGCTTTATAGATATTTAGTACAAAAATATTTTCTTTCTCATACTGGGTGTAAATTTTATGTTACAAATAGCTCAAGCTGTGAAGCACATTCATTCTTCTGAAAAGCGCATAAAAAACATGCTTCGTACTTCGTTGTTCTAAAAATTGTTTTTCGCCATCTAACCTGTTTCCTTAACCCATATCAGGCCACATCTCTGGGTGGTAACAACACATGTAGTCAGACGTTCGCACTGTACTCAGCAGAGTACAGTAACAAAAATCAGGCGGGGCAACAAAAAGAGGAAAGCAAGGACACTGTGAATAACACTGTGTCTGTGTCGCGCTGAGCCCTTTTGCCTTCATTTTTCGCTATGGGGCACTGATGCCGCCAGTCAAATACGGAAACAAGAACAACTTACCAGGCAGGCAGAAAAACGAAGGAAGGAGGATTACAGGAAGACACTGATTACTTGAACTTAGACATGGTAAACAGGTGGTTGGGGGGGTCCTATTGTTGCTGTAGCATGGTAGTGGCAGCACATATTTTAGTTTATGTTTACATAACGGGGGGGCAGCATACTAACATACTATTTGCCAGCAGATTAGGCCTTATGGTCTATCGAGTCTGCTCGAACCTCAGATCCCTAGTTGGGTGCCGAGGCCCTCCCCCCCCTTGTGTTCTAGAAACCCCTATCATCCATCCCCACCCCTCTGGGACAGGCCATCATCTGATACATCCACTTTCTGTGTCTGTCCCACCCTCTCTGAAGCCTCCATTGTGGATCTCTTGAACTAGCTCGCCAAGCAGTGCATTCCAAGGGTCCACCACCCTCTCAGTGGAAACCTCCTTTCCCTCACCCTTCCACCTTCCAACTTCAAACCATGCCCTCTGGTGATACCTCCCTGCTTTAGTCTAAAGATCCCTCCATGTTTACTCCTATTTATTCCCTTGAGGTACTTGAAGACCTCAATCATGTCCCCCCCGTCTCTCCTCTCCTCCAATGAAAACAGGCAGAGCTCCTCAAGTCTGTCCTCATACATCAAATCCCCTAGCCCTCGTATCATCTTAGTTGCCCTCTTCTGTACCCTCTCCAGGAGCTGTATGTCCCTCTTCAAGTGTGGTCTCCAGAACTGTACACAGTACTCAAGGTGTGGTCTAACTAGCCCATTGTACAGTGGCAGAATCACTTCCTTGCTCCTAGAGGTGATCCCCCTTACGATGCATCCCAACATCCTGTTTGCCTTGCTAGCCGCTCTCCTGCATTGCTCAGAGTTATTCATACATGCATCCACCATGACCCCTAGGTCTTTTTCCCCTATTGAGGCCTCCAGCACCTCCCCTCCCTGGGTGTACCTGTGTTTAGGGTTTCCCCGCCCAAGATGTAACACCTTGCACTTGGTGATATTGAAATTTAATTTCCATGTGTGAGCCCAGCTTTCCAGGGTGTCCAGGTCCCCTTGCAGGGCCAACCTCTCCTCTTCTTCCTCAACTACTGCTCCCATCTTGGAGTCATCAGTGAAGAGACTCATTTCACACCCTATACCCTCCCTGATGTCCGATATGTATGCATTAAACAGGATCGGACCCAGGACAGAGCCCTGCGGTACCCTACTACCAACCTCTCTAGGGTCCGAGAGCTCCCCACAGACTACCACTCTTTGGGTGCGTCCAGCTAGCCAGTTTTCAATCCATCTGACCATCAAAGGGCTTACTCCCAACCCCATCAGTTTCTCCACCAGACCATTGTGGGGGACAGAGTCAAATGCCTTGCTGAAGTCCAAGAATAATACATCCACAGGCTTTTCTCTGTCCAGTTCTGATGTTACCCATTCTTAGAACTCCACAAGATTGGTTTGACATGATCTACCTGGTACAAACCCATGTTGCCGACTATCCAGACCTCCCACCTCCTCCAAGTGTGTGTGTGTGTGTGTGTGTGCGCGCACACAAGTGAGAAGAGAGAGAGTGAGTGAGTGTGTGTGTGTGTGTGTGTGTGTGTATATAGTGGAGAGACTGCCAGCAGAAGAGAGACTGACCAAGAGGCAGCAGGAGTCACACATTGACTATTCTGGCGACTAACTACTTGCACCAGTAATTATAAAAAAATAATAGACATGCAACTGGGTTCTATTGGTTTTTTTTTTTTTACACACCCTTGGTGTGTGATGACCTCATAAACCTCTCAAACTTCGCTCTTGAGGTTTAGGGGTCATCATACACCTTGGGTGAGTAAAAAAAATCCATAACACACAGTTGCATATCTATTATTCTCTATATTTTCCATCACGACCTTAGCGAGTACAGTTACGAACACAAAGGAGTACAAAGACAGTTAAGAAATAATGGCATTAGAAATGGTACAGTTTCACAGTACAGTATGTGAGCAGAAGCATTACAATACATGATCGAGGCAGCAAGGAGACAGTTAACTGCAGCAAAAAACTACAGGCGCAGAAGGTACATTGAGAGAATTAAATTCAGCAAACACTTTCTTAGCACAAATAACGTAAACTGCTCATAGGTATATTATTCAGGGAGGCAAAAGCAGCTACAAAAGTCAGAGACTGTTAGATGATGGTCGAGCTCCCTTTAGAAAAAGGCATGGAAGAGGGAGTGCTGGAGGGTGACCGGGAGGGAGTTCCACTAATTGGGGGCCAAGTAGGAGAAGGCCTGAAACCCCATGTTGGTACTATGCGTAGGAGTGGTTAGAAGGGTCAGGTCACCTGATCCAAGGGTATACGCCAGCTCGGGGAGGGGGGTTTCAACAGATCAGCTAGGGAGGAAGGAACCCAAGTTCTCAGAATTTTGTCCATAAGGGCACCCAGAGCAAGGTAAGGACATGCCTCCGGAGATGGCCACTTTAACACAGAGTATAGCTGGTGATGGTGAGTGAGTCAGTTTGAGGCCAGGGCAAAGCAGCATGTGTTGTTGTAGGCAACATCCCATTTGTGGAGGTTAGATTTGGAGGTGTGGTGGAGGTGGTAGGTGACAGAGCCATATATAATGCTCGGAAGGAGAATGCCATGAGCAACAGCAGTTCGGGCTGAAAGGGACACTGTCAGACCCCTTAGGCTTCAAGATGCCTAGTTTAAAAACACAAGTTACGAGTGCTCACATTCTGCTGGTTGTTTGATTCTGTTTCCTTTAAAAAGTGAAAAACAGACTGCTCCCCATACTGGTATTAGCACACAAAAACCTGTTTGTATACAGTCTTTGATGAACTCCCACTGCATCTTTTCTTGACTTTGGAACACCCACTAGTGCAGTCAAGCTGTTCATGTTTCAACGAAATGAGAGGAGACTACTGCATCATGAGTGGCTTCACTGCTGTTCCTAATATTAGAGGAACCCAGCAGGGGTGTCCACTGTCCCCCTTGTTGTTTGCAATAGGTACTGAGCCCTTGGCAGCAGTAGTACACCAAAATCCAGACATCGGTTATTCCTAACAACTTCACTACTTCCATGATTCCCGCTACCTACTGTATCACTACTTACTAGAACGAACCACGTTGCATTCCTTATGCTGCTTATGCTTAACTTATTTGATACCCAGCTCTATACGGATCATACCCCCGTTTTCTGTACTACTCCTGTCCCAGGCCCTACACTTCGCGTAATCTGATATCATGTGACCGGTGTGACTGCCCTATCGAGTTACCTGTACTGTTCCTGTCTCATGCCGTACGTTCCTTGTAATCTGACACAGTAGACCTGTTTGGCTGTTATCACACTTCCATGACATACCATTATGCTGCTAAACCCTGTTATTCTCCTGTTGTCAATTATACCATATTTTGCTCTGTATTACACTACCAATGTTTGCTGTAACCATGTGCCTTTTATGCGTGTCTGTTTATACTCATGCTCTTCTTTTGTATGTACCCTGCTTTCTGTATTATCTGTATTATCTACCATTGTTGACGAGGTACCTTTGGAAATGAGCCCTTGGCTCAAAGGTTGTAAACTGATTGCAATATAAATAAATAAAATAAATAAATAAATAAAAGTAGGGGCCCTGGAGCAAAAACTGTCACTTTATGCCGACTACTCCATGTCCATTTTAAGGGACCCTATCATCTCCATCCTTGCTCTTTGAAACACAGAAACGTAGACTTTGACGGCAGATAAGGACTGATTGGCCCACCCAGTCTGCCCATTTCCCTACCTACTGGATAAGCTGCAGATCCTAGTTAACCAGCAGCCTACTTCCTCCTACCCCCCATCAGAATGTCCTTATGTCTGTCCCATGTATTCTTGAATTCCCCCACTGTTTTTGACCCCATGACCTCTTCAGGAAGGCCTTTCCACGCATCCACCACCCTCTCTGTGAAAAAATACTTCCTCACATTGCCCCTGAGCCGCCCCTCCTCTATCTTCAAATTGTGCCCCCTTGTTCTTGCACATCTCTTTTTCTGAAAGGTTCTACCCTCTTGGACTTTGTTGATTCCCTTGAGGTACTTGAAAGTTTCTGTCATGTCCCCCACTCCCCTTTCCTCGGGGGTATACATATTAAGCTCCTTTAGTCTCTCTTCGTATGGATTCTGGTGCAGACCCTGCACCATTTTAGTTGCCCTCCTCTGGACAGCCTCCATCCTATGCCCTTGCGGAGATGGGGTCTCCAGAACTGCACATAGTACTCCAGATGGGGCCTCACCAACTGTCTGTACAGAGGGATAGCAATTTCCTATTTTCTACTGGTGATGCCTCTCCCTGTACATCCCAGTATCCCCCCAGCCCTCCTCACTACCTTCTCACATTGCTTGCCTACCTTTAGGCAATCTGATATGACTACTACCAGGTCCCTTTCCATTTTTGTTGTTGTTACTACCTCCCCCTCCCAATTGTGTACTCTTCCCCTGGGTTTTTATTTCCCAGGTGCATTAGTTTGCATTGAATTTAAGCTGCCATACTTTTGACAATGAGTCTCACACAGAGACGGTTCTTTTCATTCGATTCAAGTTCTCATCTAGGATTTGAACCCAGGACCTCTCGCACTCAAAACAAGAATCTTATCCCTAGACCAACCGGTTACCCACCAGACAGTGACAGTTCATCAGCGAAGTCCCCTACATGACTACAATGCCATGCTGCTGTAGGGAACCCACTGGAACCTGGCGCTGTCTGTCGGGGTCCTGCACCCCTCAAATCAGCTCCGACTGGGTTGATAATCCTAAAGTGGGGGTGTGGGGTTAGGGGTCCATGCCCCAGAGAAACACATACAGCCACAGGGGAACTGGCAGCCGACTGCAGAATGCGGTCGACCAAGTCTTGAGCTGGCTGACGGGCGCTTTGACAAATACTGTTTGAACACCCATCGTGGATCCCATACAGCAACGAGCCACAGAACTGGAATTGTTTGGAAATATTTCAGTCTGCAAAATCAGTCACAATAAGTCAGAGGCACTAGCGGTCTCAAGCTCCTGCCCCCACCCCCCGATTTCCGCCAGCCCTTCCATTTTAAGTGGGTCCAATCAAACGCCATTCAATAAACCACTCAAACAAGGGCAATGTTTCTGTCTGTACCTGATCCTAATATAATATATGATTTGCGGTCTCGCACCTTTGGTGTTGCTCTATGTATGTATTAACTATTACTGTCTCTGTACTTAGTCACTGTAATGTAGTCTACTCTGTATCTGTCTTCATTCAATGTGTGACTTGGAGCCTTTGCAAATGAGTCCCTGACTCAAAGGGTTGTAATTTCAAGACTTGATATAAATAAAAATAAATAAATAAAATATTTGAGAGTCAGGATTATGCCATGGCTCTCAAAGTTGTTTCGTCTTAGTCACCTCCAACTACTAGATGAGGTGGCCAAAGATCTAAACATTAGGACCACGTTCTGCCAATCACTGGGAAAAAGGAAAGATTTATTTTTTTTCTACTCTCTATTTTCTGTGCCTCTACTGTCTCCCAACCACCACTCCTTCAGGCCACCAAGGTGCTCTGCTTCCCGACCCTACTGACTACCCCGGAGTCTGCTCCTAGAGTGCCACACACTCGTAAATCCTCGGGGTCCCTTGACGACCCAGATTACCCCCCCTCCCCGGGCAGGGCGAGGAGGAACCTCCTAACCCTCCTCTATCCCCAAGTGATCGAGTTGCGCACAGTGGAGTCTGCCCCTTATTAGTCAGCGGGTGGCGAAGCAGGCAACGGCGGTCAGCATCTAGGAGGATTGGGAGATGTTTTTCCTCCTTTCCTCTAGAGAGCCCGACGTGCAATGACGTCAATGCACTGATGCGCAGACGTCTACCAGCTCTCCCTCCCCCCCATGTTAATGCCCGCACCTGCCGAACACCCAGCCTCCGCTGGGTGTCACTGCAATCGCGCGCCATCTAACCCACCCGAAGGAAGGAGAGCTGTCATAGGACGCTCAATCCTTCCTTTCCCCTGACAGCCCCCAGTGACCTAAGTCCATTCTCGAACCCAGGTCACTGGCGCAGTGCGAGGTGTGGCATCCAGCGCCTCAACCCTCAGCGACACCGGGCTGGCATAAAAAGGAAGGATTTTGACGCTGAAAAAAAATGAATGCCTTCTCTTGACTGCTGTTTTATTTTCAGGTCCTAACCATTACCAGCCCTAAATCATTATTGACTAGCCTAAGGAAACTCGCATTAAAGGAAAGCTCTTACAAAACCAAAAAGTGCAGCAGCTGCTGCAGAAGCACCCGAGTAGGGCTTTTAGCATCAAATGAAAATGCTCTTATACCTGCTGCTTTCCAATTTTAATTGCAAAGATCCGCTCCATCATTCATGGCTGCAGAGCTGCGGTGACCATCTCCTTCACCGCGAAGGTTGTACTAATGAAGGCTACCTCCAGCAAGCTTGAGCTTTCATCCCAAATCAATGCTATCCAGGCAAATGTCCGCCCCAAGCTTGGTGCTTTCTAGCACAATAAAGACTGCCTACCCCCTGCTGGTCTGCTGTGAGTTGATCACCAAAATGGTGTTCCTGGTCTTCAGCTATGCAGATATGGCCTACAGTACAGCCCCCTCCATTTCCCTAGCCTGACTGGACACCCTCTGCAATGCCTTTCATCACTTTGCGACAAACTGTCCTTCACGTACTCATCACTGCTCTGTCTCTTCCTCCCTTTCACGTTGCCAGTCACGCTGCACCGCCTTCACCTCCACGTACTGGTTTGGTTCTCTTCCTTTCTACCTCCCTCAACCCCCGCTCCAGGGACCAGTGAACCTCCCCCACTCCTCACTCCCATTCCTCTGCTGGGCAATCTGCCTTCTATCACCTGCCAACACTCTGGAACCAAAAATCCCCATTCCTCCGCCGTTCCACTTCCTCAGGCTCCTTTGGGCGCCTGCTAAAATTCTTCCCACCATCCACTTGCACCCGTTTCCTGTGGGCGCCCCCCCACCCAAGTGATTATGGTAGCTGAGGTTCTTGGTTCTCCATGACCAAACTGATCCCGTGTGCACTGCGTTGCTTGCCTTTTTACCAACTGGATGGCTGAATTTAAGTTTTTCTCTTGCACTTGTACTACACAACATATTGTGCGAATACTTGCACTATAATCTGTTCCAGGCGTGTACCAGATGAAATATTGTTCATTGTACTGTGTCTGCAGTTTTTGTCTGTACCAGGTAATGTACTGTATTGTTGTCGCACTGTTCCTTCTGTAACCCCTCCCCCAGGTCACACCTGAAAATGAGCGCCCACTTGGTGTGCCTCTCCCAATTACCAGTTTTCAAATAAATAAATACTGCAATAAACGGTGAGTAAGGACCACACTGATGAGCCAGGAGTGGTGTGTTGGGCTGTCGTGTTGATGACCCAGATTTGGAAGGGAGCCTGGAAAGTCATGTTAGGTGACGGGCCATAACCAAGACAGCTGCTGCCTGGCAGTGCATCTTGGTCGGGGAGGGCTGACGGCTGACTCCGCCACCACAGGGATGCCTATGGCTGGGCCAGGAAGCGTGCTCCTGCTGCACCAGGGATGCCATGCTGGTGCACAGCTGTTACAGGCACTCATTCCTGCCAGGGGTGGAGGGAGGAAATCACAGAGGGAGAAAAACCCACTAGCCGTCTGAATGACAACTGAGTTTGTCCTGATGAGGGTATATCCCTGAGAGCAGCATATATTCCTGCACCAATGAGCTACCAGCCAGGAAGAAAATAAATCTCTGCAGAGGCAGTACCAGCCCCACACTTGGGTCTTTTGTGCTGACTGTTCCCTCTTTAAGTGCATCAAGGTGTATCGCTTGACTCTGGCTTAAAGCAACAGTCCTTCGCATCTTTGAGTGGACAGGCATGATACAGCAAGTATGGAGACTATTACATATGACTTTAGACTCCACAAGGACAAAGTTTTAAACAAATGGGAAAACTGGTTCAGATACAAGACACCTAGTGAAGAAGCTAGTGAATGAACTCCTATTAAACATATCCACCACAGTGCGATATACAGTAGATAGATGTTTTAGAAATCAGACATGGACACAGTTATGGTTTGGTTGTTATGTATGGTTTATTCGCTATATAGTTACTGTTAGAAATAACAAGCTCAGGCCGCCCCGCCGGCGCAGCGGTTGGATTTCCACTTGCGATGCTGGTGACCTGGGTTTGGGAACAGACCCGAGTCATTGGAGGGACAGCTGGGGGGAGAAGGATGGAGCATCCAATGGGTGCCTCTCCTTCTCCGGGGGGAGGGTGGGGAAGTACCTGGCACACTGAGGACTCCTGGTGGAGGCCGGGAGATACTCGTGCCACCAGCGCTTATTTCATGGGAGGTGGGGCGGACGCTGGCATCATTACACGTCCCCGCCTCCAAGGAAAAAAAACAGAAAAAGGAGTAGGAGGGCGGATGCTACTGTCTAAGTGAAACCCTCCTCAGGGCTTCGATTAGCCATCATCTCCACATCCCCGGACCAGTCACTAGTCCTGCGACATGGATTGGGGACCGTTGCCGTGGCCCCACCGTCCGGGGGCAAGCCGGGGTCGCTGGGGATTTACGCGGCAATGAATGACGGTGGAAGTCCCGCAGGCTGTGACTAGGGCTGAAGAATGACAGTGGCCCTGCCAAGAAAATACAGAAGACAAAAAAAACAAAAAACCAACAAATAAACCCTACCCAGAGTCAACACAGCTGCAGCCGCGATCACTGAACTCACAGCGGAATAGTCCGCCATGCCCAAGATGGCTACCGATGCTCTGTGCACATGCCTGAAGTCGCGCCTGTGCAACTACTCATGCATACTCACTGAGCAATGGTGACCATCTTCAGCATGGTGGGCCACACCAACAAAAGTAGTGTGCCCGTGGAGGTAGGG
The DNA here is from genome assembly GCA_016271365.2 of Neoceratodus forsteri. Taxonomy (NCBI): domain Eukaryota; kingdom Metazoa; phylum Chordata; order Ceratodontiformes; family Ceratodontidae; genus Neoceratodus; species Neoceratodus forsteri. The sequence continues at coordinate 208,964,472 of JADMNL010000029.1, read as the reverse complement.
GGGAGTGAATGGAGTGTTCTGGAGTTGCAGAATGACTGTACTGCAACTCCAAAACTGTTCTTGGGTGGCAATCCATTGGCTCGATTTTAGAACTCACAAGATGGCTGCAGGCTCCGCCCACTGCAGCCGTAAAAATGAAGTTTTGGGGGTCTTCTCAGGAGAGGCCCATTGCCAGATTTTCTGTTTCCTGAGGAAGAACATAAATAGTTCCCCATATAATACACAGAATATGATGCCTCCCTGTTTTGCTGGTGTAGATATTAATCAACCTTCATATGTATTGTATTGAACGTATGCCAAAACATGAGGGGACACGGTCTTAAGTTTTGGAAAGGGGAGTTAGGAGAGAGGCTAGGAGGCACTTCTTCAGAAAGAGTGCAGTGGTGGGTTGGAATGTACTTCCAGAAGAGGTGGTTTCATTGAAAATGGTTGCAGCTTCACGACAGGCTGGTATAGAGCTAAGGGAAAAAATAAGGAGCATTGTGGGGGGCAGGGTGAGTAGCTTATGCTGAGGGCCCTGAATTATGAGCAGACTAGATAGACCGAATGGCCTTATTCTGCTGGTTTCATCGTATGTTTGTGTGTTCCAATGCCGACTGGTCGTGCCACAACTTGTATGTTCTCGTATGTAATTTCTTCATCAATAAACCTGGGTTACAATAAAAAAAAGAATAACTTCACCAAAAAAGCCCTCCTGGCCATAGCTCAAGGAGGCTGAAAACTATAGTTTGCTGCTGTACACGAACACCCGATCTGTCTCAAGTAGACTGAAAGTGTTGTATGTCGACATCTGATGCTTTGCGCTACTTGCCAGATACAGACCTCATCATCGCACATTGTAAAATGAATTGGGTTGGTTGTCCCTTGCTGCAAAAAGGGATTATGTTCAGCTGCTTAATTAACAAGCTTCTACAAGCCTGATAAGTGTGGCACAAGGTCTAACGGGAAATCCTTACCTACAGTACCTTGAACACTCACCAAAATGGGGTGGGAGGCTTTTTTCTCTCCCGTGCTCCTAAATGCTGGAATACCTTACCTGCACCACTAGCAAAAACTGAAATGCATATCCAGATCAAAACAGACCTAAAAATCCCCATTTCTATTGTACATGTATGTACCACTGTTATGCCTGCTATTTTATCTCCTACTGAATCAGTTACTGTGTTTTCCTGCAGCTGTACGATAATCATCTCCACAGTAACTGTTTTATCTCTACGGATGATGACTCATAATAGGCTAAGTCAGCCTACTACACTTACAGTTAACAAAAAACATAAAAATTAAATCAATTTGAGGCCGCTCGATGGCTCAGTGAAAGTAAGTTTTGCTTCCATGCTGGCGATCTGTGTTCGTTAACAAGCCTGCTGTTACAAGAACTGGCCAGCCACAGCCGGGGAGTGCTCCTGAGGGGAGCGTGAGCCAGCAGGTTAGGGAGACAGCTGGGTTCCAGTGCAGCAGCAACCCCCCCGGCAGTGAACTGAAGAGTCAACTCCCGCATGGGAAGTGGCGTCAGCCCAGTGCCTGCTGTTGTCATCAAGGCTGCCAGAGGCTATGCCTGCCATCATGCAGTGGTGGGAGGGACCAAGGGAAAAGGGAAAAAATCCAGGAGAAGTATGTGTTAAACGCCATTCATGACTGTCTCCCCACTCCTTGGGCCCTGCTTCACTAGATCCCCACTGGACATTTTGCATTTATTTATTGGTACAATCGGATTACAGACCTTTGAGTCAGGAACTCGTTTCCAAAGGCTCCTCGTCAAGCAACAGATTAAGCAAACATAGACAACGGAAAAATCAGCATCATACATATCATATATAGGACTACTACTATAGTGCGAATCACAGGGATGAACTATATACAAGCCATTGCATTGCGTGTCCGAAAACAGCAGGACCTATACAATTTGGTAGCTAAACACTACTACAGGCGCAGAAGTGTGAGGACCTATACAAGGTGGCAACTAATGACACTGCAGATACTATACAGAGTGATGGCTGAGAATAGTGTGGGTACAAAAATATTGGAAACTGCCAAAGTTGCGAGACATACTAGGCGAGACAGCGAGTGCAGTGGGGAAAGAAAGAAAAAAAGATAGGGACTTACAGAGCAGGAAGGGTAAGCCAAGCAGGAAAGAATGGGTGGTCAAGGCACAGCGGATTGCAGAGCCGTCTGGGGAGACCTTGTCAATGTGGGTGGTCTTGGCTGAAGTGTACAGCCATGAGTTGGTTGGGTTTTATGGAGGCCACGAAGGATCTGATGGCAGTGGGGAGTGGCAGTTGGGGTTGGGGGCCAGTGGCTGACCTGATGAAAGGAGCAAGGCAGTGACTGTAGTCCAAAAAGCTATGTGGAAAAAAATTTATACCACATGTGTGCACCGATAAATAGCAAGGTAAAAAGTGCTATCTCGTCCCAGCATAGCGAGATAATACAATATTATCTCGCAAAGTAGGGTACAAAACAGTGCATACTGAACTGATCAGAGAGCAGCTTTGATAATGCTGATGGCAGCACAATAGCCAAGTGCGGCACTGAGACCAGCAGTTGAAATCGAAGAGAAACAGTTAGATCTTCATACATGGAGCACATTTTTTTTTTTTTTTTTTGTTTACTTCCTCCAGGTCTCTGGCCCGAGAAATCCCAGTTTTACCTCCTCGGGTCTTTTGGACCGAGGCCCCGACGTGGCGTGGACCAGCGTCATTCCGTCGAGACCGAGAGATTTTTGCCTTTGGTTTCTCCCATTCCCAACCCCCTGAGGGCGCTGACGCAGAGGACTTGAGTCCAGACAGGCAGCGTGCCTACGCATGTCACTGTCAAGCATCCACAGTGCCCTCCCCTTCCCCGGCTCCTCTGTAGAGAGCTGTTACGCCTCACCACCTGTGCTTCCACCGGCGGTGACGCATGGGGGCATTGCTGCCCTGTAACCTGCCCCCTCCTGGAGGAGGACAGCATCCGTGGGGACGCTCAATCCTGCCTTCCTAGCTGACCCCCGGTGACCCAAAGCCATTCTCGAACCCGGGTCGCTGGTGTAGCATGAGGTGTGGCACCCAGCGCCTCAACCCTCAGCGCCACCGGGCCAGCTCAAGGAGCACAGTTAAAGGTATAACTAGAAAACTGATGTATAAATCAAACATGCAATGGTCTGACTCAAAATACACAGTTTATCACCACTTGTGTGGGGGCTGGACTTTCATAGCTGATTTGTGGCTTCACTACTCATGAGTTATGGTCCTGCCCCCTCACACACGAAGATAAGGGCTGGCAGTATAGCCTAGAGGTTAGAGTAACGAGCTTGGTATATCCAGCAGACCAGACCTTGGTTTGATTCTCACAACCTCCACTTGCATACTGTGCGACTCTGAGCAAGTCACTTAACCACCCAGTGCTCCCAGGTCACCCCCTGAAAACTTGTGCCTAGTGGGCCTTTCCCGGTTACCAAAGACTTAAATAAAAAATAAATTAAAAAAATAAATTGCATATCCCCTCATGGATACCATTCTGCCATGCACAAACCCACACACAATATAATTCAGCTACACATATCTTTCAAAAGCAGCTGACATCTATATGCCCTCGGGTCAGGCAGCTCTTGCAAAGGAGTTGCCTGCCCGAGGACCTAAATCGCACATAGTTTGAATTTAATGGCAGTATGCTTCTATTTTAGAAATCTTTAATAATAAGAGTGTGTGCAAGTCAAATATTTATGGTGGGGAGGGGGTTTCAAAGTTGGTTGTATAAGTTTTACTGTTTCCACGGGGGGGAGGGGGTTGCATTTTTAATACTATACTAAGTTCTTAGCCTTTTTTTTTCAGTTGTACTGTATTTTATCTCCTCCACACGACCAGCCCCCATCAGTCACTCTCTCCCCCAGCTCCATCATCCATTGTCTCTGGGACTTACCTGCGACCTGACAGTGCATCCCTCTCCCCCATGATGGAAACTTCTGGGTTCCCCAGGCCCGGGAAGAGTTTAGTTCAGATGTTGGTCAGCAGCACAGTGAACAGTGCGGGGCCTGCGAGGAGAGCGGTGGCATCACCCTGCAGTTGAGGGCTCCATTTTCCTGTTTTCTTCCACCCCCCCACCAAGCACCTTGCAGGCGAAGACTAAAGTTGTCGCATGCAAACATGCCAACATCCTCAGTCGGGAGGCACTTGCCTACCCATCGCAGCTCTGCTTGCATTGCCCCCCTGTGGTCACCCAGGCATGAGTGTTGTGGCGGAACTTACAGACCCTGATCCCCAGAAGAGGAAGAAAGGATCCTCAGGGCTGCTTGATCCTTGACCCCCAACCTGGGCTCGCATCCAAACCTGCGGCCACGAGCAGTAGTTCTACCCCTGCGCCGATCACTGGATACGTTTCTGGCAGTTCTATTAGCACTGAACTTTTTCTCAGTTTTGTATGTGGTGGGGGAAGGAGGGGGGAGAACTGCCATAGTTGCCGTATCATTTACTTGCAATAATGCAAGCGGGGTGGACCTGCGTGGCCATAATAGCTGCAGAATGCGATTATTACTTAGGTAAACGATGTCGGAGACAGGTCCTAGCCACGTAACTACATTTATGCTCTTAATCTAATTTACTTTGTGTCACGGACTCGCGTATTCCAGCTCTGTAATTAGTTACAAAAGGGACATAGTCAAGTATATCTACTGTAGCGTCCCTCGATTCTATGTCGCCATTGCCTCTCTGTGTTTTTCTTTGTACCAGCAAGGGTAAAATATAAACAAAGAGTTTTAGAAAAAGAAGCTGGATGGATGCAAGAGCAGCCAAAACATGCCAGTTTTTAGCACTGTATGCTGTGTCTGGTTTATTATTTATTTTTTGTAACATTTGTAAACTCATAATGTGATGATCTTCCCCAAATAAAGCCGCCTTCAACATTGTGGTTTTCGTTGCTGTTTCAGCTGCAGGTAGGGTTACCACCTGTCCTGATTTTCACAGGACAGTCCTGATTTGGGCAGTTGTGTCCTCCAAAAAAACATGAAAAATACTACATGTCCTGATTTTATAGTAGAAAAAATATTTTCTGACTTTCTACTAAATGTTGCAGAAAACTACAATACCTTAACTAAAGTACCTTAAAATGATAAACAATAGAAGCAACTAAGAAACTACAATGCTTAGCTTCAATTCTGATTATTTAGAGAAAACAAGTCTGTTGCATTGGTCGAGGTTACGTACTGGCCTGCGAAAAATCATGCTTCAATAAGAAATGTGTTTTGGCTTTCTAAGAGGTTGTAACCCTAGCTGCAAGAAATATGTTTCTAAGGAGAAGCAGTGGTAACCGATTTTCATCTACGCCCACACGTACTCTAACAATGTTACAAGTAGTCCTCCAGGAAGGGGTGCTCTGTAAAAGATGGGAACCGGAGGAAATGGAAAAAGAAATTAATTGAAAGATCATCCTGAGTGGGAAGGCCTTTTTTTTTTTTCCCCAACTACGCAGTAGCAATTCAATTTAGCTTTATATAGTATCTTGTGTACAGTGTGTCATAAAACACATTGCAATAAGCTGTGAGATAATACACTTCTGGCAGCAATGGACAACGCAAATTATTAAAGACACAGGCTGTTTGAAATGTATCTTAATAAAGTGTCTGTGTTTGTGTGTCAACGACAGGGATTTGGTTCATGAAGTAGATTCAGTAGGACAAAATAATGGGGAGGGGGGGGCTTGCTACTGAGACTGTGGCTAGAGTTAACTGGCAAAGGCTCACCCTCCAACTGTGGAGAGGTTGGTGAAAGGGCTAGAGGTAAATTACGGATAAGCATTGTAAAATGTTACTGTAGCTCCCCCCTTCCCCATAACATCTAGGGGTATTGTTGTTCTGGGGGGAAAGGGGGGCCCGCAGCACAGAAATCCCACCAGATTCTAAAACAGCATTTTTATGGAATAAATGCATCCTTCCCTTAGGATGCCTTCAGTTCACCTGGACACAAGGCTTCTTTGAACTGCAGCAACTTGAACACCCCAAAACCCAGAAAGAGGGAGTGCTGTTCTGATTATCTTCAGGCTTCAGCCTCTCGAGTCCCCCCATCGGCCCCAGAGACATGAGGGTGCAGGATCAACGGACAACCCTGCAAGCAAACTCATACGAAAAACCTAAGGATTAATATTTCATTAGTGTCCTTATGTACAAAATGAAACTGGGATTCTGAGTTTCTTCCCCAAGCAATCACTTTTATTCCCCCGAGCCCCAAACGATTAGAGGGAACACAGGGGTCCATTTACTTAAAAAATTACACACTCAGTTCCATGGGGCTAAACTTTATACATAATACCCTTTGAAGGACAGGAAATCTCTTCCAACCAGGTATTGGCAGCGAGAGATCTAATACAGCTTACAATCAGCGGCAGTTCTATTACCAGGATACAAAGACTTTGGTTCCATGTCATAATAGCGAATGGAAAACAGTGATCGCTATTGTGGTGAGTGTATATCACCAAAAAGCAAATCGGCAATATACACTTCAAGGCGATCCGACATCTGGGTTTTAGAAAAGTGTTTGCACCCCCGAATTAGGATTCTTAACTCCAGGGAAGGGTGCATATCGGGGAGGGGGTTAAATTTAAGCTAAAATGTACATGCCCGAACCCTGTACCTGCTGTGCCAGAGCTAGCCACCCACCCCATGCCCACGGCTAGCTCGGTGGCAACAGGTACACACGCCTGAAACCCTTCCTGTCCCTCCCTTCCCTCGCTGTTCTCCTTTCCGTCACTTTCTTCCCTCATGGTCGCCATCCCACACCTTCGCTATTCTGCAGGGCAGCCCACAGTAATAACGCCCAAAATGAGTCACTGTTTTTGTAGTCACACGTTTTGGGTTGCTATTATGTAGTACCAAGACTTTCAGATAACCTGGAACGTGAAGCTCCAAATACCACCAACTCATCCGGCACTGGTAAGTACCTGTCTTAAGGCTTCGCCCTATTTCTCTGGAGCCCTTCGCTTTTCCCAGTGAGGAACTCCCTCGCTCTCTCTCTCTCTCTCACTCTGACTTTTCCTTTGGGGAAGCGTAAAGCTTCTCCCAAAACCCGTTCCCTGGCTCTCTTTCCCAGCCCAAGGATCATGGATGGTGCAACCTGCTAATACCTTAGCTGCCACCATACCCCACAAGCATTCTAACGCCCCAGTCTCTTGTCCTGTTGGCACCGCAACCCAGGCCCACTCTGACCTTCTGAAGCCTCTTAGTCTTTTTTGGCCCCACCACACAAAGCCTCCCATATACACGGGGGTTTACCTATGCCGAATGGACAACACTGTTGTCGAGGTTCGGCATAGCAACATCTCCATTGTCGACAGGCGAATTTTTGCCTGTCCGACTTTGGTGTCTTTCACTCAGGGGGCTGCATCCCCTGAACCCCCCCCCCATGTGGAGGACTGTACCCCCCCACAGGATTATCAACTCTGAGTCCAGAGTTGATTTGGAAGAAGTGACACGATGGCGAAAGGGCAAATTTGCCTCGATTCCCTCACAGTGACAATCTCGGAAACTGTCGAGATTGTCGCCATGAGGGATTTTGCTATCAGGGTTTCACTGTGCAGTTGGCACACCATACATGGGTAGCACTCCCAGTCACACAGACATGTCTCCCTCACATGCTCCCCCTGTACTCGCTAAGAGCTAACTGGCATAGGGAACCTAAAGGGCCTTTTACAACCTGCCCGGGCAAATTCATCCAGCTGCCCCAAGGCCTGTCCCTCCAAACAGGCCCCATAAGGGTAAAGGCTCCCCCAGCCCCTTCACTGAATGCCTGGGCCGCTCTGCCACTGGGGAAAGAGGGGGCCACTGCCACTGGCCCCCTTCCTCTGCAGTGGCACTGCCACTACCACTGCAGCCCTGAAGGCCCAGGAAACTACACATCAAAACGCGAGTCTCATTACTGTCCTCCGAGGCCTACTCTACTGTACTCTGCCTGAATCACTCTCCACCCTAGCACCCCCCCCAGGGACCCGAGACCCAGAACGATGCACCTGTGGCTACCTACCACTCCCCTCGGAGGCCCAGACCTAGGAACCTGGCACTCCGCCGCTGAACTGGCCAACCTTCCTAAGACGGATGGGAGGCCCCCCGCTGCACTGCCCCTGTAGTGCCCCCTGGTCTCTTCTCCCCTCTCCCTCCTCCCTCTAACTCTCTGCTCTCCTATTCATACCTCTAAATCCAGCCCCAGGTGGCAGCCAGCAGAAATAGCACCCCAGAGCACTAACCCCATTGTTCCAGGGGAAGAAAACAGGAAGGGGTCCCTAAAGGGAATATAAGCCCCTCTCAAAGGAGAAGGGGGGCCTACATTACCATGGCCTGGACACCTGATTTAACCCTCTGACTGTAAAGAAGGTGGTGGTGGAAACAGAGGTAGATTACTCAGTAATGTAAATGTTACTTGGGTCTGCACCCAAATCTTGACCTCTGACATGAGAGGTTGGTGAGGGAAATAGAGAGATAAGTTACTCAATTAGTAATGTTAATGTTACTAAGGCCTGGACACCGCCTCTCACCCTCTGACTGTGGAGGGATTGGTGATGGAAACAAAGAGGTAGATTACTCAGTTAGCAAAGTAAATGTTACTATGGCCTAGGGACCAGATCTCGCCCTCCAACTGTGGAGGGGTTGGTGATGGAAACAAAGAGGGAGATAACTCAGTTAGTAGAGTAAATGTTACTGTGGCCTAGAGGCATGGACATCAAATCTCACCCTCTGACTGTGGAGAGGTTTGTGAAAGGGCTAGAGGTTGATTACTCAGCAATGTAAATGTTACCACGGCCTGGACACCAAAGCTTGCCTCTGACAGGAGAGGTTGGTGAGGAAAACTAGACAGGTAGATTACTCAATTAACAGTGTAAATTTTACTAGGGACTGGACTCTCAAAGTTCGCCCTCCAGCTCCGACACCCACCTCTGTAACAGATATAGCTCCGTTCCCTCCCTCACCTCTTTAGCACATTTAATCCCCGATCCCTCCCTAACTTTTGTAACATATTTAATCCCCCACCCTTCCTGATCTCCATAACACATTTAACCCCCACCCTTCCTCAACTCTAACATTAACCCCTGTGCCCTCTTTCACCTTTGAGCACATTTAACCCTGTACCTCCCTAACTATTGTAACATATTTAACCCCGCACCTCCCGCCCCTCTGTACCACATTTAACCCCCCTCATCCTCCTGCACTTCTGTTACGTATTTAACCCCACACCTTCTCTCACATCTGTAACACATTTAACCCTGCGCCCTCTCTCATGTCTGTAAGACATTTAACCCCCTCCCTCACCTCTGTAAGACAATTAACCCCTTCCCTCACCTCTGTAAGATATTTAACCCCTGTGCCCTCTTCCACTTTTGTAACATATTTAACCCTGTCTCTCTCACTTCTGTTTTAACTCTAATCTCCTCACCTCTGTAACACATTTAGTCCCTCCTCAGCTCTGTAAGACATTTAACCCTGTGCCCTTCCTCACCTCTGTAACATATTTAACCCAAGCCCTATCTCACCTCTGTAACATAATTAACTCCCTCCCTTCCTCACGTCTGCAACACATTTAACCCTGCACCCTATCTGACCTCTGTAACACACTTAACACCCCTGCCCTTCCTCACCTCTGTAACACATTAACCCCTGGCCAGCTGAAGGGTGGGATTTTGAAGCCTGCACTGGAACCCTAGTCTCGCATGTTGGCAGCCTGATGCAGTCCTCAAACTGGGCAGACCCACAGGCGATGATGCTACAGGACAAAGCAACATCACAGAGATCATGTTCAATGTGACCAGTGATGAACAGTGAAACAGTCTTTGCTTTTATTTATTTTTATTTATTTATTTACATTTTGGTGACCGGAAAAGGCGTACTGAGCCGAAGCTCACTTCCAGGTGTGACCCAGGTGCAAAAGAACAATTGTAATTGAAACATTAGTTACAGTAAAAATTAAAATACCTGGAGTTTACAGCTATGTACATATACAACATAGAAACATAGAATTTGACGACAGATAAGGACTGCTTAGCCCACTCAGTATGCCCATCTCCCTACCTAATGGATAAGCTGCAGATCCTAGTTAACCAACAACCTACTTCCTCCTACCCCCACCCCCTAGAATTGCCTTATGCCTGTCCCATTCATTCTTGAATTTCCCCCACGGTTTTTGACTCCACAACCTCCTCCGGAAGGCCGTTCCATACATCTACAACCCTCTCCATGAAAAAATACTTCATCACATTACCTCTGAGCCGTCCCCCCTCTAGCTTCAAATTGTGTCCCCTTGTTCTTGCACATCTCTTTTTCTGAAAGATGCTACCCTCTTGGACTTCGTTGATTCTCTTAAGGTATTTGAACGTTTCAATCATGTCCACCCTCTCCCTCCTTTCCTCAAGGGTATACATATTAAGCTCCTCAAGTCTCTCTTCATATGTCTTCTGGTGCAGACCTTGTACCATTTTTATGTTGGCTCATGCACTTGCGCGCCAGCCGGCATCTTGCGGTGGTAGCACATTTGGAGGCGTGGCCAGTGTTGGGTGAATGAAGGGCATGCATCTGAAGGTCGTCCCTCATTCCCCAATCAGCCAGCAGCAGGCTCTGACCTCACGCATACCAAATGTGGCCACCAGAACAAAGAAAGGTTAGCTGCAATGACAATGAAGCTCTCATGCAACATGATTCTAACTACGCCTCGGCTTTGCAGAGCAACATGGCAGTGACTACCGCAGCTGCCTGTCATAATGCCGACCGGGAGCTCCACTCCACGTCGGCATAATGTGCCCCTCACATGTACAATGTATGCTGAGGGGTGGTCAGTCCCCTGACATAACGCACCCCAACAGTTTTCCTTTGCCGTCGGCATTATGTGTCCCCGCCCTTAGTTGCTTGCTGAGGGGTGCCCAATCCCCTCGGCTCGTGTGTGTCCCCATTATATGCCGACGGTGGTGCCCAATCCCCCATCGGCTCACGGAATCCTCCCCCAAAAGACTTGGGTGGCATGCTGGGAGCCCACCTCAGCTTTCAAATGTTCTGCAAAAAAACAACCATCCCATGATGTTTTTGTTTTTTAAAAGTTGTGAAAAAGAAAACGGTCCTGCTGCCTCCTTGCCCCCCTTCCACAACCCGCGGCCACCTCTGCGCACCCTGCCTCCCCACACCCCCTGTCACCCCGTACCTACCTCCAGAGTCCAGCGTGACGATCTTCGGTGGACCGGGAACACGTCTGCATTCTTCAAAGCCAACCGCGAACTGACAAAATGCCAGTAAGCTGTATGATGGTATAAATAGTTTTTTTTTTTTCAACTTTGATGCATATCTCGGACATTTTTTGGAATTTTTGCACCAAATTTTTAACATGGGGTTTTTGGGACCCCTCCTCATGAATTCTGCCACTGTCATGGCGTTATTCGGCCCCGAAAGGTGATTTTGTGGTCACTGCGCGGAATCACCTTTCAGAACCGACTAACAAAATGACAGTGCCAGTGTTCATGAGGTGGGCTCTCAAAAAGCCTATGCTGCAAATTTGGTGGAAATAGTCCAAAGAAATGGCTGCCTTATGAGCGTGCGTTCTGCAGTTGCTACACATGCTCGTAACTTCGCGAATTTGCAATATTTTTACACCAGATTTTCAACATTGGCATTTTTACACACCTCCTTGTGAACAGTATAGCTGTCATTTTTCACATCCTGGCCCAAATGTGTTTTTGTACTTCCAGCGCAGAATAGCGCGGTTGCTGTGGGAAATCAGTGTTTGGGACAGATTACAAAAATTACAGTGACACTGTTCATGAGCAGAGGTCCTAAAATGCCTATGTTCAAAATTTCGTGACGATACTCCATAAAATGACTAAGTTATGAGCATGCGTTGCGCAGTTTGCACGTATTCTCGTAAGTTCGTGAATTTGCAATATTTTCACTCCAGATTTTCAAACTTGGCATTTTTCCACACTTCCTTATGAGCAGTACAGCTGTCATTTTACATATCCTGGCCGAAATGTCTTTTCGCATGTCCGGCGCTGAATAGCACGGTTGCTGTGTGAAATCACTTTTCGGGACAGTTTGAGGAAATGAAGATGACACTGTACATGAGCAGAGGTCCTAAAATCCTTATGTTGAAAATTTGGTGTCGAAAGTCCTTAAAATGACTGTGTTACAAGCGTGCGTTGTGCAGTTTCCATGCACCCCTGTAACTTCGCAAATTAGCAATATTTCCATGCCAGATTTTCAACACTGGCAGTTTTTCACACCTCCTTATGAACAGTACAGCTGTCATTTTTCACATCCTGCCCAAAATGTATTTCTGCACCTGTGGCACACAATGGCGTGGTCGCTGTGGGAAATCAACTTTTGGGGCAGATTAACAAAATCACAGCACCACTGTTCATGAGGGGAGGTCCCAAAATGCCTATGTTAAAAATGTGGCTAACAAACTCCCAAAAATAATTGAGTTACGGACGTGTGTTGCGCACTTTCTATGCATGCTCATGACTTCACCAATTTTCCTTATTTTCACTCCAGATTTTCAACGTTGCCATTTTTTACCCCTCCTCATGAACAATACAGTTGCCATTCTCCACATCCTGCCCAAAATGTGTCTTCATCCCTGTGTTACCAAATGGCATAGCCACTGTGCAAAACCACCTTTCAGCTAACAAACTGATTGTGCCACTTTTCATGAGGTGGGCTCACAAACAGCCCACGTTGAAAATTTGGAGTGAAAATACCACCGCAAGCCTACGGTGTTAAGGTTTCCAACTGTAGCACCCCACCCAATACAGACTGACAGGCGCCAGGGGTGTGTCTTGAGATAATCGGATGTAATGCTCACGCCATTCCAACCTCACCCTGCAGTCACCGACAGGCATTGTGGTGTACCTTGCACTGTTCAGCCACACAACTCACCCTATTCTCCTACACTGCATCCACGTCAGCGTATCTCTTTATGGAATGGAGTAAGTATAATGCCCAAAGACCCCAAAGCACACTATGACACTTGTCAGTGTCTACAGGGTAGGGTGAGGTACAATGGCATGAGCATTATAGCGGATGACCCAAAGGCACACCCCAATGCCTGTCGCTCTCTACAGGGTGGGTAAGGGGTTGGTGTCACTTCAATACTTCACTGCCATTCCTATTATGCATCTCTAACTCTGGCACTACCAGTGCCAATGCCAGAGAGACAACATTTGGCATTGAAAAATGCTTGTTATGGTCTTGGCACAATATATAACAAAGAAGGTACATTTCCTACAAGGCAAGAAGGCCAAGGCACGATTAACAGTATACCTAGAACTTTGAGACACTTTGCAATTCCGTTTTCAGGGAAATGGGGTAGGCAGGAGCTGAGATTAGAGATGAGACGAGTGCCAGCTCAGCCTACATGGGCCAGTGGAGACAGTAGAGTTGGTAAAAGAGAGGACTGGGGTGGGGGGGGTAAGAGCATTTGAGGCACTAGAGAGATGGGAGGAGACTGAGTAGTCTTTTCAGGTGTGAGAAGGGGGAAGTAAGATGAAGGTCAGAGGGTAGATTATTCCAGAGGAGAGGGAAATGATATGAAAAGGTGGACTGGCCTGCTAAGGAGTGTGGACGAGGGATGGAGAAGGCATGCAAGTTTCTGTGATGAAGGGAGTAGGATGTGGGATTTGTTGGGGTGAGGCGGGATGAGAGACAGGGAGGAAGGGAGCTGAGCCAGTATTTAGCAATTAGGGAAATGCAGTGGATGGGTCTCCTGTGTGATAGTGGGGCAAGGGAGAGTGAAGTCTAGAGGAGACAGTGGTGGGTTGGGGGAGGGGAGGCAGTGGTGAAATGGCAGAAGAAGTTGATAGCAGTGTCTAATTTGGAGAGGGATGAGATTTGGGCAGTGCCGTAGACAACGTTGGTGCAATCCAACACTGGCAAGATTGTTTTAAGAACTAATTGCCATCGAGTGGGGAGAGGAAGGCAGGCTTTGTGGCGGTAGAGAACTGCATGTTTAGGCTGGAGTTTGGTGCAGATGGCGTCAATGTGTGTTGAGAAGTTGAGGTGGCTATCCAGCCAGACACCCAGGCATTTGAAAGCAGAGACCCTCTCTAGCGGTAAGCCATCCTGGATGCCAATCACGTGGGTGGGGTGTGCAGGGAGGGAGGCTAACTTCTCCTTGGTGCTACAGAATATGTTTACTGTCTTTTTAGCATTTAGCTTTAATTGATTCGATTTGAACCAAGACTGTACGTTGTCAAAATCGGTCTGGAGGTGGGGATAACACTGTCGTAGGATGGACCGGAGGCATGGATGACAGTGTCATCTGCGTACATGTGTACGTTAGTGGAGTGACCGACTGAGGGAAGATCGATTATAAAAAGAGAGAAAAGGATGGGGCCAAGGATTGAGCCATGAAGCACCACGGATAGGACAGGGAGGGGAGAAGAGAGTGCATCTCCTATTTGGACTGACTGTTGTCTATTGTTGAGGTAGGAGTAGAACCAATCAACTGCATGTTTCGCAAGGCCGAATGAGGTTAGTTTATGAAGGAGTGGGTGGGTTACAGAATCAAACGCTTTAGCCAAATCAGTAAAAATGGAAGCAGTGATTTGGCTTTGATCCATTGCGGAGAGGATGAAGTCTGTGACACACAACAGGAAGTGATAGTGGAAAGTTGTTTTCGGAAGCCTGATTGTACAGGCGAGAGGTAATTATTAGAGGAGAGAAAGTCAGACAGCTTTTCGAGAATAAGAGATTCCTGGACTTTGGCAAGGGAGGGGAGGAGTGAGACAGGCCTATAAATTCCTGGGAAAGAGGAATCACCACCCTTGCGCAGGGGTAGGACTTTGGCCATCTTCCAGGCTTTGGGAACAGTAGCTGAGGCAAGGGAGAGGTTTATTATGTGAGTCAGGGGAGTGGCAATTGCAGGTGTGGACATGTGGAGCAGTCTAGGATGAAGACTGTCAGGGCTTTTTTTGAGACGTTGAGGGACCTGAGCGTGGCCGTAAACTTCGAGAAGTGAAAGGAGAGAAGAGGAAGCAGGGGTAGAGAAGCGGGATGGTTGGGAGAAGAGTCAGGTGAAAGAGTGCCGGAAGAAAAGTCAGGTGGGGGGGGGGGAAATCGGGCAGGGTGCAGGAGACAAAGAACTTGTTGAAGGCATCGGCTACAGTGGCTGGGTCACATACATGGGAACCGTCAATTTTAAGGACTGGACACGCTTGAGGGGGAGGGGGATCTGGGAGGGAGTGGATCACCTTCCAGAAAGAAGCTGGGGAGTTTTGGCTCTGCTCTAATTGGGACTTGAAATAGGAGGCCTTAGATAGGTGAATCTCCTTGGTACACCTGTTTGAGTTGTTTGTATGCCAGGAGGTCATTTGGGGCGCAAGATGCTTCGTAGAGTCTCCAGGCTTTGTCCCTAGCAGGACACATAGCAATCAGATTTGAGGTGATCCAGGGGTGGCAGTGGTGTTTCACCCTGACTTTTCTAAGGGGTGCACGACAATCCCAGATGTGATTAAGGATGTGCAGTAAGTGGGATAGGGCAAGGTCGACATCCAGGGCACTAAAAACAGGTTGCCAGTCAGCATGTAGGAGGTCATGCTGTAGACCATTAGCATCGAGGGAGTGGAGTGGGCGAGTCCATGTGAATTTGGGAGGGGAGTGGGGAAAGTGGATTCTGTGAACACATAAGGTAATACAGTGATAGCTGAGGACATCAGAAAGGATGCCCGAGGTTTTGCATTATTTATTCAGAAATGACTCACTAACGCCACTGTTATTTTCTTTACTGGTTTCAAAATTTAAGGTGGTGTTTTATGTCGTTTGTACACATAATGAACATGGGCATATAAAAATCCTTGGTGGTGGAATTTACCCATGCCTGATGTGGTTCTGTCACGAGGCCACAAACTGAGTGAGTCAACCACACCAGAAGTGAGTAAATCCCACCACACCCCACACTCTGGAGTGGATTGTTAAGCAATAAGGCATGACCAAGGGTGATGTTAATGGTCTGTTAATCACCTTCTAGGGGGTGTACTGGGCACGAGGTGCAGCTGAGTGCCACATGCCCCTAGAGGGTGATTAACTGACCATTAACATAATCCCTGGGAGTGCCTTAGTGCTATTATAATAAAAAATGTTTTTAAACAGTGTTAAACCTCGTTCAGCATATGGCTAAGCTCTACATGTAGGTTAATAAAAGATTAACATAAGGCTGTTAGAATGTTTGCAGCCAATCAGAAAGCTCCATTCTCAGACCCTTTTTATAATTATGATTATACAATTTGTAGTAGGTAAAGGTTTAAAACAAATTTTTAAAAAGCTTTGTTTAAAAAAAAATATTGTTTTTAGTGCAATATCCTTCCTCAGGAGCCACATTGAGCCAGTGTGGAGCTTGAGTAATGATTTACTTGCGGTCAGACACTTTACCTAAGAAAAGTAAAAGTAAATCATTATTCAAGCTCCACTTCTGATGGAATTCCATGGTGTTAGACAGAATGTCTGAAATTCTGCATTGCTCTGTCCAGGAGGGAAAATTTAATTAAATAATGGGGTCTGAGAATGGGGCAGTCTGATTGGGTGACTGGCACCTTCTTGCTGTGCTAAATTCTAGCATAACCACCACAAGAGGTTGCATACAATGAGACCAGGAGGGATTACAGGTGGATAACACTGACTAACAATGCAACAGTTAAGTATAGTAGATATGAAGACACATATAGCAAATTGGCAACAGTTGGTAACACTGGAACACATATAATAACTTGGCAACAGTATGTAGCACTAGATGATAAGGGGACCCAATAGTAATTGATAGCCATTAGTGTAACATAGATATTCAAGACTTACAGTGATGGGAGTAAAGAGAGGAAGAATAAGAGGAGGGAATGAAAAATTGCGGAGGGTAGAATGGATGAAGGGAAAGGAAATTTATGAAGAGATGAAAACAAAACACATTTTTGAGGCAAACAGAAACGACAGGGTGGACTAAAGTGCATATAAGAGGGGTATGGGGTAGGTTATAAGTGCTTAATTGAGTGTAGGAGTAGGCCAGTGTTAGGCTGTGTTAACCGGAAGGGGGGTAGGAGGGGAAGAGAGATAGTGTGTGGCAGGGTGATGAGAAAGAGGTGTTGTGGGGGTATCCAAGGTGGGAAAGGGGTGCTGAAATTCAACAGTGTCCTATTATCCCTATCTGGGCAGGGCGGTGGGCAGCCCTACTGGTAGGACACCAGTTACAGGCGATGAGAGTTATTTATATATAGTGATGCGAGAGAGGGGGTGTTGGGGGAGGGATGTTGTGGGAGGGGGTAGCAGAGGTCAGCTATAGTGGGAGGGTAGTACCCCACCAGTGTGCTGGGTGACCCTGCCTGAACAAGGCAGCGATCTAGCAGTGACTGAAGGGGAGCAGTAAAAGGAGAAATAGGGGAAAGGGGGTAAAGTTGTTGCACACCATGCGCTATGGATCCTGCCTGCACAAGGCAGTGATCGAGCTCACAGGAGGGAGATAGAGTATGGTTAGAGAAAGAAGGGGGAGGGACACTTTAGGAGGAGGAAGTAGGGGACAAGGAGGAGCATGATCAGAGGGAAATAGGAGTGGTGGGGAGTAGGCATATGGTAATACAGGCTTAGGGGAGATGGGGGGATTAGGGAGGGTCATGGCAGGCACAGGAAGGGGCAAGGAAGTTTTTGAGGGCAGTTAATGGAGTAGCAAGAGGATGAGTGGCAAATTTGAGGGGGAAGTGAATTTCAGATTTTTGGGAGGTGATAAGAATGACCCAATTGGCCAATAAGGGTGGAGCGACGTGGGAACACCAGGGTTCGTGAGTTGGTAGATCTTAGGGAGTGGAAAGGAGGGGGGGGGGGTCGGTTATAAAGGCAGGGGAGAGATAGGAGGGAAGTTCACCCAGCCAGTGCTTGGAGGTGAATTTTGCGCAGTGATAGAGATGTTGGTTTGTCAGGGAAGGGAAGGATAGGGCACGGCAGAGATCACAATGGTGAGGGCGGAGGAGGACATCAAGGGCAAAACGGCAAAAGGAGTTGAAGGGGGTATCTAATCTGGCCAGGGAGGACTTAGGGGCAGCACCATAGACTACGTCACACTAGTCAAAGATGGGTAGGATCATCTTCTGGACGATCTCACACGTAGCCATGGATGGGATGCAGGCAAGGTTCCTGAATAAGGCACCGAGCTTGGGACGCAGTTTTCTCTGAATGGCGTTAATATGACCAAAGAAGTTCAGGTGTTGGTCCAGCCAGACACTTAAATACCTGAAGGAGGATGTGTCCTCGAGTAAAGTCCCATAAAGGGTGTGGAAGGAGGGTAGAAAGGGAAACCTGGTAAGTCTCTGCCTGGTGCCGAAGGTCATGGAGACTGTTTTTTTGGCGTTGAGAGATAGTTGGTGGTTTGCAAACCAACGCTGAACTTTGTCGAAGTAGTGCTGCAAGTTGGATGCAACCTTGGTGGGGCAGGAGCCAGATGCATACAAGACTGTATCATCAGCGTACATGTGAACGGAGAAGGGAGAAGAGGTGGACAGGAGATCATTTAGAAAAATAGAGAATAGTATGAGGCCTAACACTGATCTCTGGGGGATGCCAGTTCTAATCAGGAGGGGTCTTGGTGTACAAAAAACTTATGAATACATAATGAAAGCATGATGGGATGGTTTTTTTGTCCACCCAGGAAACCTCCCCTGGCTACCCCTATGCTCTGATTACATGGAAACATAGACAATGACAGTAGAAAAAGACCACTGGCCCATCCAGTCTGCCCATAAACCCTGACAAACCCTGGACCTGTTGTCCATATAGGGTTATAACCCACACTATCCGCCCCCACGCTCCCCACCCTACCGCTACCACCCTGAGCAACCACTAGGCGCTTCACTCTGTCACAGCTATCTTACCATTCGAGTCGACAGAAATTGGACAAGTAGGAAAGACAAAAGGCCTTTAATCCACTGAGTTCTTTATTTTAAGTTAAAGTGAATCTGTACCATTTAGGGTCACTTTAGAAATACGTGACCCTTACCAGCCAGTCTCTCCCTACAAGGGAAATGACTGACGGTACTAGTGGCCCCCTCCCAGAGATTTTGCAGCCCTCTTCATACCCCGAAGCACAGTGTCGTATTTGTTAAGTGTGTAATATTCTTGCCCCTGTGATGACTTTAATGTCCTCACCACACAAATAGTACATACCGGGGTACTGACTACTACTACCAAGAGTAGGCGAGTAGGTTCACTGCCAAGCGCATTGGGACCAGTGATTTGTGGAATAGGGTAACCACCTTTTAAGAAGCCCAAAGTGGGACATTTCTTACTGAAACACGATTTTTCGCAGGACAGTACGTAACCATGACCAATGCAACAGACTGGTTTTCTCTATATAATCAGAATTAAGGCCAAGTATTGTAGTTTCCTAGTTTCTTCTATTGTTTCTTATTATGTTAAGGTATTGTACTTTTCTGGAACATTTAGTGGAAAGTTAGGAAATAGTTTTTCTACTATAAAGTCAGGACATGTAGTATTTTTCATGTTTTTTTTGCAGGACACAGCTGCCCAAATCAGGACTGTCCTGCGAAAATCGGGACAGGTGGTAACCCTAATGTGGAATCGTGGCTGTAGAATAGCGGAACCAAACAGCGCATTCTAAGTTACACCGGGGCATCTTCTTATTGATTGATTTCTTTGTTAACCGGCTAGGTACACTGATCCCAGGGACCGTTTTCAGGCATTACCCAGGCCACAAAAATGGTGCATTACAATAAAACAGAAGCTACAAGACACAGGTCTTTAGAATAAACCATACAGAATGTAAAGGTCCTGTCATACTTGCAGGACATGCATTCTTTACCAGTTTTCAAAGGACACTACCAGAGGACCCTGGACACTTGTACGCCGGTAACTTATATTTGTGCGGTGAGGGCTATAAAGTGCACTTTGTCCACTTAAACCCATAGGGGCTGCCAGATATATGTCCATGCTCTCACCAGGTAGGTTGGACAATATACGGTCGTGCGCAGTGCGCGATTCGACTGCGCACAGCAAATATGGCGCTGTGCTACGGGGGTTGTAAAAAGTTAAATAAAAGTATTTAGGGGAACTAGTATCACCAGCTTTTTCCCATGTGGTGCTTGATCGGCTGGTAAGGGTCACATTTTTATAGGGTGCCCCTATATGGTACAGATTCCCTTTAAGGATGGGAACCGTTCCAGACAATTCTACTTCAGATGGAATGCTGCAGTGCAGAATCCATCACTCGCTTGGTGAAATATCATCTCTTGCTCCCTTAATAACCTGATTATGTTCCTGTGATTTTTCTTCTCTTTTGATATATTTAGCAGCCTTATCTGATGAGATGGAATCATTCTGTTCACCAGTCTGAAGGCTGTTATCCTATTTTCTCCTAATCTTTTCTCTGCTGGGAACAGCCACATGTCAGATAGTTCTGTGTCCTCAGTCTAAGTCGTCCATCACGTCTGTTTATTTTCTTGCTCTGGTCTCTCTGAACTCCTCCTAGCATATCGGTAACTTATCCATAGTTTTGTGACCAGTAGTGTACACTGCACCCTATACAGGGCTTGGCCAAGGACATGTAAAGTACTGTATCAGTGTGTGGGTTCTTGCTTTAAAAAAAAAAAACTTTAATAAAATATAAATTGCCAAAAAAAGGTAAAGGGGGAAAAAGGTGTGTAGCTCTAGATGCATGAGCATCTCCGTGTAGCCAGAGTTGTTAAATCACACAGGGTTGCAGCGAATTTTATCATGCCCCAAAAAGCAGATCCTTCTTACTCTATAAAGTTGAGTCTCCCTTTCCCTCCAAGACCATCACCACTGACTGCAGAGCATCAGGTGGACAGGCTGGGGTAATGGCTATGAACACCCACACTCTGCTCCTTGGGTCAAGCTATCACAAAAAGGGAAAGTTTTGTCTCTTTTCCCCACGCCTCCAAAACTGACAGCAAAGCATCAGGTGGAGGGTGAGGAAGCTGGGGGGGGCATGCTTAGTTCTGGTCCCGTCTCCCCAAAAAAAATAGAAATGAAAGCCAGATTGTGAGCTTTTCTTCTGCTTTCTAAAACTGTTAGTTTCAGCTTTTTGGTGCTGAAGGTCGCCATCTTTTTCTCCCACTTTCCCCATTCATAGAGGTTCCAGAGAAAAGTACGGGGATGTGAAGACCAGAGAACAAGCGCCTCTATCGGAAGCAGCTGTGAATATTTAAAGTTACTATCAGCCAGCCCTGCACTTGCAAGTCCAACATGCACAGACCCACATGGTCTGTTTTGGGATATGCATACATAAATAGCAGGCGAGTGTATCTCCTACTACAGCATTCGTCAGTGGAAAACACTCAGGTGGGCGTTTTGTTTTTTTTTCCAAACAGCCCACTCTCTCAATCTTCCCTGCTCAAACAAACAAAACAAAAAAACTTATCGGCACACATTAGAGGAATGAGCTTATCTGATCAGAATGAAGGATTAGTGGGAACTGGATGACTCAGTGACTTGGCAGTGCAAGGAGCCTTTCACCTCTATGTCACAGGTTCAAATCCAGTATAGGTCGGTAGTGGTTGAAAGCCAGTATCACCTGAGGGCAGTTCAGTGGCCTATCTGAAATGAGTTGTGGTGGTCGCAGTCCAGTTTCCAGTGGGCAGGTGTCCACATCACAAAACAACCAACACAACTGGCACCCCTATTGGCAGTCTCACGTGAGAGGCCAAGGATTGAATCAGCATGGAATCCTAACTACCCTCTCACCTACACGGTGGCTCCTCCGTGGCAGGGTAGAGGCACATTGGCAGGGTAGTGTGGGGAAGCGTTCACTGTGATTGCCCAAGCTCTACCTGTCATGCAGATAAACAGAGGACTTCAGGTTCCAGTGCTGTGAATCCAGCACCTTTCATGAGCACTAAATTCACACACAGGAAAAAAAAAAAAATCTTTAAAGGAAAACTGTCATAAACCCCTGTGACAATTACTAGGGCTGCAGAAATGACCGATTAGCACAACCTTAATGTTTATTTTAAGTTTTCAGCTAACCTTTGCTCCATTTCTTGCCTTGATGGTAGTTCAGTGTGCTGTCTCGGAGGAGACATTTAGAAAGTGCTGCCGCACCGGAAGACTGAGCTCGACCTTTTCAGCACAGTATTGTTCCGGCTGTGTGCCAGAAGGCTCGTTCATGACGAGCGGGGCACAGTGCCTTGAGTAAAGAAGCAAGTGTGCCTTGTAGCAGTGTTGGGCTAGTCTTTAGAAATAAACCCGGTCGCGGCAGTAGTCTAACCCATTTAATTTTTAAATGTAAAATTGCAGCCTTGAGTTCGAGGCATGCGCATTGGCACCTGGCTAATGGCATGCCCAGCAGTGACCCCGTTAAGTAAATAGTCATTCACATCTTCAAAGACTCAACTCGAAACTGCTAAAGAGCACACTGCCTCTTACTTCATAGGACAAACCTTCAGGCACACAGCTGGAACAATACTAAACATTGCATACAGGTTTGCCGCTCTGGCCGCTTCTATCTGTGAAATGGCGCCTCTCACCCTGAGTCATTAAAAACACAATTTAAACTATAAGACATGTCCTGCAACAGAAATGAAACCCTTCCACTGCAAGTTGGCAGGTGAGTAGAGGCTGGGGGGGGAAGGGGTTTATGACAGTTTCTCTTTAAAAAAAAGAAGAAAGGATTAGCTGGACCAAGGAGCAGTGTGATCACTTAAAGAGCAGGTGTCCAGCTACCCCCACTTTTTATTCTGTATATGGTGGGGAAAAGTGGGGGAAATTGAGGTCCCAGGGGTCAGAGGTTGCTGGAAGGGTCTGTGTCTACTTATGAATATAAAAGTCTATTTTTCTGAACACACAATCAACAAAATTGTGTAAATAAAGCACTTACTGCAACACGTAAAAGGAAGTGTTGCTGTCTTGTTTATATTGTATATGTACAAATTGTCATTGATCTCTTAAAGGGACAGATTACATGATATTGGGGGGGGGGTTATAAATTCTGTTGGCTGGGCAGGGGGTAGTTCAGTTCGTGCCTAGCCTCCATAAGGGAAGGGCCTGTGAGCTCCTTCACTAAGGCAGGAACCCTGCTTTCCTGCATCAAAGAAACCGTCGCTGAGCCCTGTACAACTAGGTTAGTCTGTAGATGGCTGAAATCAGAACCAAGTAATACAAGACTTGTTCATACACAAGGGTGCGGTGTGCACATATTTGGAACCCAAACAACAGAAGAGAAAAAGAAATAAGCACCTTAGCTGTGACTCATTTCTTTTCCATTTGTTTGGGTTCCATATATGTACACACTGCACCCTGATTATAAAAGTGTAATTATCTGTGCAGCACCAGGTTGTGTATTACAGAAAGAGGGTTTCTGGGAGTTGTAGGTTTCCAGTTGCCTTGGTGGTACAGCTGTTAGCAAATTGGAATGATATTCTGGGTGGCCTCGGTTCAAACCCCAGCTGAGGCACTTCTTTCTTTCTCTCTTCTATTTGTTTCGGTTCCATACAAGTGCACAGTGCACATCGCACCCTTGTGAATGAAAATTGCAATTGTCTGTGTAGCACTAGGCTGTGCATTAGAGAAAGTGTAAGGTTCTTCTGGGAGTCCCAGGTTTTCCATTGACTTGATGGCACAACTGGAGTGGTATTCTGAGTGGCCTGGGTTCAAATCCCAGCTAAGGTATATATTTCTCTGTTTTTTTTTTTGTTTTTTTTTAACGCAAGACTTTGTTATACTCCTGAGTTTTCCTGTTTGAACTAAGGATGGGAGAACTGGTTTGAATAAGTTCAGAACCACTCAGAACCTATGCCATTTTCCGTAAAAGAACCTTATCAGAACCTTTTTTTCTGGTTCTAATAAGGTTCTGATAAACTTTTAAAACATTGATGTTGGAACCTTAATATACTTTGCCAGCAGGTGTATTTATCTAGTGAGAAGGCTGGTAATGAGGGTGCTAGAAAGACCCAGATGGAGGCTAGAGATAGTAGTACGTCTCCTAGTTGTTTTTTTGAGCCCTTCACCGACAATAGTTTGAGGGCGGACAATGATGGTTAAAACAGATATTGTACTGCAAACTAAATGGTTCTGAAAGGTCTGATAAAGGCTCAGATAACCATCAGAACCCTTCATAGCTTATCAGATTATGATGATATCAATGCCACTGAAAAGACTGATATTACATCACTGGAAAGATCAACATAGTTTAACTTACATGGAATGGCTTAATAAGTTATTGAGTAATCTTCGTCTGGAAAGACTTATTGCCAGTATTCACAATAGTCTGTCCAGATTTGAAACAAGATGGTCAAAGCTACACGCGCTCAGTACTTTGCCCAAATGATTACAATCTTATCCTTGCTCCATAGGTGTTCACTACTGTATTGGAAAATGTCTCATTATTGATCTATTAATCCGTGTACTTTTTTCCATTTGTTGCTTACTTTATATTCCGCCCCATAGTTTTTTTGTCTCATTAGGTCTTTCACTGCTTCTTGATTTTATATTTTGACTTTACACTCGCTATCTTGTATATAGTTATTTTATGGTTTTGTTTTGTAGTTTATATGTTTTGGTGTTCTTGAACTCTGCATTCCTTGAAAATACAAAATAAACGATTAAAAAAAAAAAAGTCTTCATGGCTTATCAGAACCTACAAGAACCTCAGAACAATTTTGTGGTTCTCCCATCCCTAGTTTGAACTGTTTCTTTTGGATCTATGTGATAACGGTGATCGCGGAAACGCGATCACCATTAGAAGCGACTGTACAGCCAGCGAAAATACATTTAAGCGATGTACACTCTCAGCCCACTTGTAGCAAAGCGAGCTGGGAACTTAATTTTTTTGTTTATGCCACCCCCACCCCCGCAAGATTCTCAGCTCCAGGGGTGCATGTAGTGGGGGTGAAAAGTAAAAAAAACAAATTTCTTGGCGGCAGAAAAATCCCCACGTGCAGCACCAAACCGGCACCCTCCAACCAGAGCCTGCCATGAACCCGCCACGCAACATGGCCAGCTTAGCAATCCACCATCGGCGCTACCCCTCACAAACCCTCCCTACCCTTCCACCTGTCACGGCATTACTCCTCCCCACACGTGCATTCACATATAGCAACAGGATGTCACACTATACCTGCATTTCCCCCCGGTCACTACTTGAGAACAGGCATTGCTATTAAGTCACCGTTTCAGTAATCGGTCAATAGCAATCAGCTTTCTCAAGGGATACCGTTCCTTTTCCACTTGTTTTGTCTTGATCTGTATGCATACTGTACCCTGTGCTTTAAATTTTGGTCCTCCTTTGTTATTCTGCACCCCAAGACAGAACAATTGTACACATTGGCTAAATGCTCGTGAATTGGTCCTAAATCCCAAAAGCAGACCAAAACAGTGCTCTCTGGCACAAAACATCACTTTAGGGAGCCGAGTGGTGGATTGATGATAAATAGTGATGCTGGTGTACGTATTGAGCAAGTCATAACTTTGACATGTTTTCACCTTGGGGCAACATTAGATCCCTCTGTCGATTTTTCATCCCACATTAAGTCATCAAATCTGCTGCTGACTGGGACTTGCATATAGAACATCTCATGATTTAACAGAAAGAGCCAGGTTGGCTATTTCTTGGGGAATTCTTTGACGCATACTATCATATTGTTCACTGATTGTTCATAATGCTGCAGTCTCTGATGGTCACAAATGGAATATTTTGTACAGCAACGTGTAGGCTTGCTTCTTTATCCCTCAGGTTTAAGAATCACTGTCCATTGTACATTATGCTGACTCTGATCGTGCCCCTTCTAATAGACACTCTTATGACTTAGGTTGTTATTCTTTTGTTCCTCCTTCCACCCCTGGCCTTGACAGCATCCTCCCAATCCCTGTCACCGACCCATCTCATGGACTTACAGGTTAACCACCTCTTACACAGAGCCATGTTTGGCAGGTGTCCTGCCACGTAGGGTCATACAGTGCGTGGGGGAGGGGATGCCAAGCGAGTCGAGGCATTTGCCTTCCTGGTTTTCTTCTCGGGGAGTCGGTAGTGACACAGTTACACACAGGCGCATTGCTGAACCTCTGTGCTGTACCAAGGCCCCCCCACCATGTTTGCTGCTCCTGCTGGCGCTGCCACCCGGCATCAAAGGGCTAGAGTCAGGAACCCCACCTCCCTGAGGGAGGAGAGCTGTCCTTGGGATGCTGAAGCCTTCCTCTCCTGGCTAGCCCCCGAATGACCCTGGTCCATTTCTGAAATTGGGTCACCGGTGTGGCAGGAGGTGAGGCGCCACCGGGACAGCTGTAGGTTGTTTTTCAATTCAATTTTATTTTTAACTAGGGAATACACCATTGAGATACTCATTTGCAAGGTGGTCCTGGAGGGACACACATTATGAACATAAAGGAAAAACACTGCAGATTTATACAATAGTTCACACAATACAATGGATAATATATGCCAAGGTACAGCCAGATTACTCAGATTTTACATCTGTACAGAAGTGCAAGCAGCTAACTGCATAATACGATTGGAATGGAAAGAGGTAAGGAGGAAGGTAGAGCCTGATCCATAAGATGAGGTATGAATAGACAAAGATAAGTAGGATGGGGGGGGAGGTGTACGGGAGAGAGGCTCAGGTAGTAGCAGGGCAGAGACAGACAGAAGTGTAATAAATACAGGGATTGGGGAGAGCCAGGGATAAATATAGTTAGGGGTGTTAGTTTGTCATGGCAGTCATACACGGCATTGATTCCATGACGTCTGATCTTTATTCAGGACTTCCACGACTTTCACCCGTGTCATCAGGATGTAGCAATGATGACCATGCCACAGCAGGTACTACTGTTTACTAATGAGTTCATGAACAAACAACAAGTCATTAAAACCTCATCCATGACAAACTCACATCCCTAAATATAGTGGTACGTGCCGTATAAGATATTAAAGGGGGAGGACACAAGGAGTAGCACTGGCAGTTTTCCTTCAAGAGAGGTTTCAGAAGAGATTTAAAGGAGGATAGTCTAACAAAGTGAGTCAATTTTAGGGTATTTTAGAGGGCGTTCCAAAAGGTTGGTAAGGCGTGGCTATGTGATATGCTGCCAAATTGAGATTTTCCCCAGGGGGGTTATCAAGAGAGATGTAATCATATTTCCAAAGTACCTAAGTTGTTACATACTGAATCTCCAAAGTGTCTGATCTTTTTAAAGTAGCCCCACTTTACGTAGCCCAGAGAGTTACGTGGGTGGAGCGTCAGACTTTTAACCTGAGGGTCTAGGGTTCAAGTCCCTGTTTGGGTGGAAGTTATCTTTAATTCGCAGACTGCTAGGGCCAAGCAGTCATTATCAGCTGTCATATTCTATATTTCTGGAACACACTTGGATCCAACAACGTTTATTTTAGCCGTATGTATGAAATACCTCCTCCTCACCTGGCCTGGAAACCACAGATCTGTTGTTCTTGGAACATAAGTATGGCCCTAGGTAAAACACCTAAACCTCCAGTTTCTCATTTGTAACTTAGTTTGCCCCAAACATCTTTCTCAGCAGTGGAACTCTGTCCTCACCCCTGACCGATATGTAAGCATTCTGCTAGTTGGAAAGGTAGTCTGGAAGAGAGCAGCTGATAGGGGGACGTCTTCCTTATCACCTTCCTTCATTTCAGTACCCGGTCAGATTAGCGCTACAGGAATAGCGCCAGGCAAGAGTGTGCTAGTTCCTGTTGCACTACCACGGACAGCGAGCAAGGATGTAGAGCACCTATGGTATATGTGCCTCCCTGGTGGTCTGTCCGGTACCGTCAGGATCAAGGGCAGAAAAATACCAGGGCTGGCTGAACTGCTCTCATAGTGTGGAAGGCTGGAGCATGGAGCAGCCTGGCTGGGAGGCAGTGGAAACCAGGGTACTAATCCTGGTCTCCAATCATTTTGCCTGATTCGGGACTTTTAATATTTATTAGGGGCTATGGAAACAGTATTCCACAGCCCCACAAATTTTAACTTTCCCCATGATCAGCTCCCCTTCCCTGAGGGAGAATCTTTAAGTACGGGGAATGCAGGGAGCAGTGCCCCCCCCATACAATAAATCTGACACCATTTCATAAATCTGACACCATTTTTGCTGCGCTGTCCTTGCCAACTACATTGTGGTTGGCTATGTTCTGACGCAGTGCCATTTCTTCCTTTCACCTGGTCCAGTATTCAGTATTCCACCAGAGTACAGCTTTTCTCAGCTGAGCCGACTTTTGGTGTTGCTCTAAATTTGGTTGAGCTCATCCCTAGGGCTGTATGAAAGGCAGAATCATCGAAATTGGTGCAGAATGGAAATTCCACTTCTAAAATGCTTTTCACAAGTTTTTTAAAATTCCACAAACTTCTGAAAAGCATTTCCATATTTATGTGTAAATGCATGTACTCTGTGTGCAGTACGTATGAGAATGTATGTATTGTATGTGTATATATGTATGTATTAATGTATAGATGGACCGTATGTATAGTATCATGTATATGCTTGCATTCACTGTATGTACTGTATGCGTGTGTGTATCTATGTACTTACTCTGTATATGTATGTACTATATATGTGTATATGTGCAGTACGTAGGAGTATGTATGTATTGTATGTGTATATATGTATGTATTAATGTATGGATGGACCATATGCATAGTATCATGTATAGTACGTATATGCTTGCATTCACTGTATGTACTGTATGCGTATCTATGTACTAACTCTGTATGTGTCTACTATATATGTGTATATGTGCAGTACGTATGAGTATGTATGTATTGTATGTGTATATATGTATGTATTAATGTATGGATGGACCGTATGTATAGTATGTATATGCTTGCATTCACTGTATGTACTGTATGCGTGTGTGTATCTATGTACTAACTCTATATATGCATGTACTATATATGTGTACTGTATATGTGCAGTACATATGAGTACGTATGTACCCTAAGGGGCTATTGGTTTGGGTGACCCGTGATTTGAGCGACTGTGGAGACAGCGAGTATTACTAAAGAGCGGTGGGAATTTCAGCAAATGTGAAAGATGGCTTCGCCTAATTGCCTGGCTTATACACTGCCCTACGCACTTACACTCTTACTCACTCTTATTCACTTCTAATATCTCCCTTCCCTTCCCCCTCCTTCCTAAATAACCTACGCTCTTCAGCCTTACTCACTGCTACTATCTCCCTTCTCCCCCCCCACCGCACCTAAAGCACCCCCCTACACACGTAGTGTTTACTAGTCCACCCCTCCTTTACCCCCTATCTTCGCTCTCCAGTTCCCACTGCCAACTTGGTGCATCTCGCTTCAGCTCAAGTTCTACTACTGGCACTCAAGTTCTGTTACTGGCACTTATGTAATCATGTCTTGCCCTCGATGTGTACCCAGGATATGTATACCCTGTCCTTGATGTGTACCCATGATATGTTTACCCTGTCCTTGATGTGTACCCATGATATGTATACCCTGTCCTTGATGTGTACCCATGATATGTATACCCTATCCTTGATGTGTACCCATATGTATACCCTGTCCTTGATATGTATACCCTGTCCTCGATGTGTACCCATGATATGTATACCCTGTCCTCGATGTGTACCCCGATATGTATACCCTGTCCTCGATGATCATGTTCTGTACTGTCCTCCTTATGTACCAAGTTCAAATGTAATCCCACCCAACTATGTTCATTATCTGTATTGCTCTACTCCTCATTTCAACTGTAGTACGTATACCTTCCTCCACTGTAACCCCTCCCCCCAGGTCGCACCGCAAGACGAGCATCTTTTTGCTCAGTGTGCCTTTCTGGTGAAACATTTTCAATAAATAAATGGCTATGTACTGAATAGCCAGGCAGAGGTACGACATGATAGAGGGGTGTGTTTGGGGGGGGGGGGCTGCTTCCAGCTGGCCGTCTGGCATGGTGGGTTAGGTGATGGCTTGCAATGCTGCTAGGCTGGGGTTTGGGACTGGAGTGGTGCTTCTGTTTTTTTTTTTTTTGTGTGGTTTTCAGTTGTTGTGCTTTTTTTTTTTTTTTACTTTTTGTTCCATTCCCCTCAGTTTGTTTTCCTCCCCAGCGTTCTCCCTTGTGCACAGGTAGCCTCCCCAGTATAGCCCTCCCACCTTTGAGTTCCTCTTTCCCCCAGTGTGACCCCTACTGGAGTTGATTACATTAGTAGGGGGGGGTGCAGGGGGCAAAGCCCCCAACAGAGGGGGGTGGGGGTAGCACCTCACAGAAAATGATGTTTTAAGTTTATTTTGTAAAAAGTAAGTTTCGACCATTGATCTTGTAGGTCGCTGTGGTGTCCGTGGCTTTTATTGCTGTTGCCAATATGTAGTTGCCATTTAGTTCGCTGCTGTTTTTGGTGGGGCTATCACATGGTACCGTTAGTTTTTGGGTGCATTTCAGAGGTGTGGTGCTCATTTTGTGTTGTGCTGGTTATGACTTGGGGGCAGGCAAAGACCACACTGGGATTAAGCACTGCCTGGTACCAGCTCACACAGAGACATAAGGATTGGCTGCAAAGGATGTTGTGTGAGCTCCTATTCACCAGCAGGAAAAGGTGCAGCGGAGATGGCCCATGAAGACAGGCATGAAGTTAGGTGTAGAAAAATGGGAGGGAGGAGGCTGCCCTTCAAAATGAGGCATAGGGATACCTTATAATCTTCCTTCACCATAATCCCTCTGCTATTTACTAATTACTAACAAGAGCCACGAAGGGTAAGTCGTGGGGGCATAACATAGAAACATAGAAACATAGAAGTTGACGGCAGATAAGGACTGCAAGGCCCATCCAGTTTGCCCATTTCTTTTTCTACCTTATAAATGTGCCATCGGCCTTTGCTCTGTCAGTGGCCTATCTATTCATAGTCATTTGTATTGCTCCCTTATGCCTATCCCATGCCTGTTTGAAGCCCTGCACTGTATTCATATCCACGACTTCCTGAGGTAGGCCATTCCATGCATCCATCACCCTTTCTGTGAAAAAGAACTTCCTCACATTACCCCTTAATCGGCCTCCCTCTAATCTCATGCTGTGTCCTCTTGTCCTATTTTTCTTATATTTAAACATGTTAGACTCTTTCACCTTGTTTATGCCCTTAAGGTGTTTGAGTGCCTTGATCATATCACCTCTCTTCCCTCCTCTGCTCAAGGGTATACATATTGAGCTCCGTTAATCTGTCCTCATATGTCTTCTGATGCAGTCCCTGCACCATCTTGGTTGCCCTTCTCTGGACTGCCTCAATTTCGTTAATGTCCTTGTGAAGGTGTGGCCTCCAATACTGCACGAGTACTCCAGATGGGGCCTAACTATGTCTTGTGTACAGAGGATTATTACCCCTCTTACAACTTGTGATACTCCCCTACTAATACACCCTAACACCCCCTAGCCTTACCTACTGCTTTAGAGGTCTGCTTGGATGATTTTAGGTCATCAGTGATGATGATGCCCAAGTCTCTTTCTTCCTTTGTGACTGCTAGCAACTCCTCCCAGCCTATAGGTGGCCAGAGTTTCTCTTCCCTATGTGCATGATCTTGCACTTCTTTGCATTAAATCCCAGTTGCCCTCTTCTGACCATTCTGCTAGTTTATCCAGATCTCTTCTCATTCTGCCCACCCCATCTGGATCATCTACTCTGTTGCAGATCTTGGTGTCATCTGCAAACAGACAAGCCTTACCCTCTAGTCCATCTGCAAGGTCACTAATGAAGATGTTGAAGAGGACTGGCCCCAGGACTGATCCCTGAGGTACCCCACTTGTGACTTGCATCTCTTCTGACTGTATACCATTTACCACCACTCTCTTTCTGCCCATCAACCAGTTTGCCACCCAGTTGACCAATTTCTGACCCACCCGAGCCTACTCAGCTTATTTATCAATCTTCTATGTGGAACAAGCGTCAAAAGCTTGCTGAAGTCAAGGTAGGCGACATCAACTGCTCCCCCTTGGTCCACCACTCTGGTTACCCAGTCAAAGAAATCTATGAGATTAGTTTGACAGGACCTTCCTTTTGTAAACCCATGCTGTCTTGGATCCTGTGCCCCTATGGATTCCAGGTGTTGCACTATCCTTTCCTTAAGGAGTGCCTCCATAATCTTGCCCACTACTGGGGCAAATAAAGGGGGAAGGGGTTTGAACCTTGGGGGATTGAAAAAATAATGAGGAGAGAGATGGCCGGGACCATGGGGGGCAAAATATCAACTAAAAAAAAAAAGAAAAAAAAAAAAAGAGTGCTCTGTGCCACAGCTGAAGCTCCATAAAGCCTCTGCATAGCATTACCATCCCATGGCCCTTATAAAAGAAGAGAAGAGATGCTTCCCCAGTGTCATGGCCAGCATTCCCCCGTCAATAAAACTGGTCTATATAACCCATGTCGCAGAACGTACCTGGAAACCAGCTGTCATAGCTCAATGTGTCCTTCCTGATCAAAAATTATAAATAAATCATTTATTTACTTGTAAATTATAATCCCAACTTGTCTGGCATGGCTGGGATTCGAACCTATACAGCACACCGGTCCAGACAACAAGGGATCAATATTCATAGAAATGTCGAATTTGTCGGCAGAAAAGGACCTCTTGGCCCAGCCACTATGTCCAGTTTCCCTGCCTGTTCTGTTCCAGCACACTAAATGGTCTCTGGTGACCCCCCTTATTGTTCGAGTATTCCCCAATGTCAGTACCATTCATGTTTGACCCCCCCCCCAGATTTTGCCCCTACTATCTCTTGCAGAAGGCTGTTCAGGGCATCCACCACTCTTTCAGTGAAGTAGTATTTCCTCACATCCCTCCTAAACTCCCCCCCCCTTTTTCTAGCTTCATTGCATGCCCTCTTGTCCTGTTGCATTTCTTCATTTGGAACAGGCACCACACCTCTACTCTGTTCACTCCCATGAGGCACTAGTAGGTCTCGAATCATGTTCCCCTCTCTCCCTCCTCTTCTCCGGGGTGTACATACTGAGATCCCTCAGTCTCTCATCCTTTGGTTTCTTATGCAGCCCATGTTCCACTTTAGTTCTCATCCATGAGGCACCTGCCTTCAGTCTCTTGGTCAACTCATTTGATGTTACCAATGAAATCAAAAACACGCAACTTTTTAATCGTGGTAAACATATTGTATTTTCTGCAGAATGTCAAATGAGAATAATATTGTATTTTGCCTATTTTCTATTCCTCTCCTGCCCTCCATATCTGATCTAATGGCTGGGCATAATAACCAGCGCTTGAATTTGCTGTCTTTCCCTCTGCGACTCCCTGAAGCTGTGATTACGGTGCAGCGTTCTGCAGAGGCTCTGCAGACCTGCGGCCAGGGCACCAAGCAATCTTGTTAGTAATTAAGTAAAAGGCAGAGGGATAAGGGCGATGGAGGGAGATTGATTTTTTCCAAGTGATTGAGCGGAGGGATGAAGCATTCAGCGCCCTGACCAGCTGTGACTTCATCTAAGAAGGGACGCTGAAAAAAAAACTGCAAAACGCATTTTAACTTCTTGCTTCTCTCAGTTTTGTTTTCCCACCTTCTCATCTGGAAAATCTTGTTCTTTATTTTGATAAATGATGATCCCAAAGCACAGATTACTGAGGGTGGGAAAGCTGAGATGGGTTCCCCAGTAAAACATTGCATGAAAAAAAAACATCGACAGTAGCGCAGTGCCAAAGTTCTTTCCTCCACCTAATAACATTTTGCTGCAAATAGGAAATGTCCAAAGGATCTGCAGAATTCAAAAGATGTAGAAATCTGTCGTAATTGTGGAATCCCACTCCTTTCTGCCAACAATGGGGGGGGCTTGGTGAGCCCTAAGGTTTACCACAGTAGTCAGTGGCTAATGAAAATCAAATGTGGCTAATAAGAAATTGAAATTATGTGGTTACTAACAGATACTGACATTTACTTTGTTTGTGTTCACAAATACTAATGGCAGTATGCAGCACAGCTTTTTTCACTTAATACTCACGGGGCCGGGTGCAGAATCCTGAGGTCCCACAAAATTCTGCTGTTCAGTAACAGAAAACCCAATCCCACAGAGATTCTGCTGTGGAAATTAAAGGTTAGGTTGGCAGAACAAAATCACAGCATTGTTTACTTTCATTTCGGAGAGGGAGGGTCTAGGCACACTTACAAGGGCTTAAAGCAGCAGTACTTGTCAGTAACCATATCGTTGTTTTTTTTTCTCGTCAGTAATATTTTTCTGGCAAAAACATCAAGATACACATTTTTTCTTTTCATTTTCTGTCATTCCTGAGCTGTGATATGGGATTCTGAAGTTTTTGTGTTCCAACTTCCTGCCCGCCTTGAAAAGATTTACTGTCCTAGTGCAGTGCTGTATTGTTTGCCATCAGAAACATGTGACAGCACCATCCTAATACAGCCACAGTATGACTCTAGCATGTACATTTAACAGGTAACCCTAACGGAAGAGATTTTTTAAAAATTGCAAGTGGCAGCCATCTTTAATGAGATGAAACATAGACTTTGATGGCAGATAAGGACCGCTTGGCCCACCCAGTCTGCCCATTTCCCTTCCTACTGGATAAGCTGCAGATCCTAGCTAACCAACAGCCTATTTCTTCCTACCCCCCACAAGAATTTCCTTATGTCTCTCCCTTGCATTCTTGAATTCTCCCATAGTTTTAGACCCCACAACCTCCTCAGGAAGGCTGTTCCATGCGTCCACCACCTTCTCTGTGGAAAAATACTTCCTCACATTGTCCTTGACATGAGTCATTAATTACAAAATTAGCTGTAAACGCTGTTTCAACAATGTCTGAGTAAACTAAAAATACATTGAGCATGAAACTTAGGATGTCAGTGTCACAAACCCACTCAGCAGGTCAGGACCTCTGCTCCCACAATGCCAATCTCCGAGCGCAGTCTTGTGAACAGGAAAAAGGAAACGGAAACAGAAACAGGGTAACCCTCCTGTCTGTTTTGTGGGTTGATTTCAAACTTTGGTCTCAAGTTCTGGAGGGATTCAAACTGAGAACCTCTTGTTAGCGTACCCAATGTACAGGCTCAGATAATTCTGCTCTTTGGGGGGGGGGGCGCGGATATCTTTTGCCTATGGACACCTAATCAGGCATACAAAATGAACCCTTAAAACTATTAAAGATCTCAGAATAAACTCTTACCTTTTCCCAGTTTGGTAAAACCAATAAGCTTTGTACAGTGTCAGCTTTAACGATGTATTCTTCACTTGTCAAGAAATAGAATTTCAAAGGTACACCAAGTAGTCTCTAAAGTAGAGGTTTACTTCAAAATAGATAACAAAATGTAAATACAGAACAATGTATCACAAAAACATACAATCATTTAAAAGAACAAGGGTTAAAAAAGTGCAAAATTCCTACCACCAGACAATTAGACTTACTGTATATATCTAATGCATCTCTTCTAATAGTGCTGATAGACAGATGTTGTTGTCAAGAGAGTCCAAACATGTATGTCTTTACAGGTCACTCACAGCATAATTATAAACACTGTCTTGAGCCTGCCTTCTCCACGATGTCACCCAGCTCCTCCTCGGTTTATTAAAAATTATACAATCTGGATGTCTATTCAGTAGGAGGTAAATTAATAAAGGTGACCTCAGCAAAACTCATGTCCTCACATGACTTTCTTTAAATAACATCCCCTCTTTGATCTCAAGTAGCTCTTCTTCCCAGGACACATCAAAGAATCTTTTATGACTTCGCACTAAAGCGTCATAACCTGCTCTCTTCCTCTAAGCATTATAAAAGTTTATGATTTCCCATCCTAGCAGCTGACAAGCTACAATTAAGCTAGATAAACAGGAGATACTTATTTTAGGCCTCTTCTAGCCTGTAATTACCTCCTGACCTTCCAGGTAACACATATTAGCTAAAACCTGTGTCTGTGTATGTGTGTGTGATCCCATAGGCTGTTTCAGCATGTCTCATGAGAGACACTCAATAACACATTTTTATATTACAAAAATCATAGATTAATCAGAACCAGCTGTCTGAGTGTCACAGTCAGAATTACATTTTTGCTGTAAATCTACATGATGAAATTGTTGCCAACACTGCTGCTTTATGACACACACACAAAGCTTTTTAAAAGTATTTAATTGTAATAATACTTAGTTTTTGCGGCTCGGAAGTACAGATGGCCCAAGTGCGGCCCCGACTTGCGTGAAACCAATCTTGATAGGCATCCAAAAAGTGATGTACTTCACATTTCAGTGCATTTTTTTTTTTTTTTTTTTTTAACATAGATGTTCACAAAACACAAATCTCATTATAAAATGGCAAGGATGAATTCAGAGACCTCACTGGATGACATCTGTCACATGACCGTGCATTAAAATACTAAATGATGTATGATCAGAAACCGGATCTCATTACAAAAGCTGGAAAACCTTATTACTTACAATGAGCCATTTTGTAAGTGCATTAAGCCACTCTGGTGTGCATTAGTAAATGTATTTCCAGTGGGTGTAAGGACACTCTGCCTTTGGCCTTGGGCCTTACTACATTCCCTGGGGTGTGCATCGTTAATTCTTTAATGCACACCCTGTAGTGGCTTACTGCTTTCCTGCTGAATCCCTTGGTTATAGCTAACAGAAAAAATGTTTGTTACTTGAGGCACAATGTATGATGGGAGGATATTCCTGACATTCCTCTCTGGGTTTTAGGCCCTTCTAACAGAGTTCATTGCTCTTTTGTGGTTGAGTGGTTGTGAAAGAATTCTATTTTAATCTTACTTCAGATATGCTAGTTATTTTAAGTATGACTGTAACATGTCACCCTAATTTAATTAGCACTGCTAATGAAGCAGGAGGCATGCTGTGAAACTAGTGTTATGGTGGTAGTAATAAGAGAGAGCTGATGATAATCTGGGGGTGTGAGAGAAACCACTGAGATACAGAGTAGATGCCTGGAATTCCTGTGTTTCATCATTAAATGTCTCTTGAGATCATTCACTATTTTTTCACGTCTGCTTTGATAGTGTTTGTGCCCAGTTATAAAGAACATAAATATAATATAATTTTTTGTCTTTAGGGCAGGGGTCCTGCCCCGCCCCTGCAGTCCTGCTTCTTCCCGATTTAACTGGGAGGGAGTTATTGTGAGGCATACTATGCGACTTCATAAAACAGGCCTGTTAAATGGTAAAGGCAGTATTTTAGGGAACCAGAGGTTCCATGGGACAGTCTCATTTTTGTGAACCAAACAACCTCAAAACTTAACATTTTTTGTTTTGCTTTCTGTAGGACCCTGCATGACGGCTGGTTAAGTTGTTTCAGGGGGTTGCAAAGTTTGTTTCTCAACTTATGACGAGGGGGACACCTTCCCCCCCAAAGACCTGACCCAGGGGAAGTTCAAGCAATCTTGGGAATATCCCAGTTACTGTTTTGTTTTAAGAGAACTCGGACTTAAATGGGGGAGGGGTTTGGTTGGTTGGTTGGGAGCTCCTGAGCCCCGACCTCTGAACTGCTCTTATAAGCGTTACAAGGAAGTTTTTTTTTTAAATATTTTTCTTGCACATTTCGAATACAGTAAGCATAAATAAACGGAGCCTTACTCTCAATTTTTGCTTTAAAGCCTTACCATAGCAATGTGGGTTAGCACACCCCCAAGTGGGGCAGAGGGGTTCTGAGAGGTAAAATAAGGGATTGTGTCCTTTATAATGTGGTGGTTAAGAGGTATGGACAGAGAGGTTCTGAGGTGCAAAGTAAGGGACTGCCCCCCATAATATGGTACAGTTGAGAGATACAGACAGAGGGGTTCTGAGGGGTAAAATAAAAAACTGTCCCTCTTCACTCATGTGGGACACTGGAGAGGTACAGACAGAAGGATTCAGAAGGGTAAAATGAAAGAAGTTCCACTTAAATTATCACAGGTGATAAGTATGAACAAAGGGGTGCTGAGGGGTAAAATGAAGAATGGCTTTCCCAGTGTGGGGTCAGTTGAGTGGTAAAGATGGAGGGCTTCTGAGGGATAAAATGAGTAGTATCCCTCCTACTGTGGAACAGTTGAGAGGAAGGGACAAACTGGCTCTGAATGATAAAATGGGGGACATCTTTCCTAATGTGGGAATAATCGAGAGGTATGGAAAGAGGGGTTCTGAGGGTTAAAATGAGGGACATCCCTCCTAACATGGGACAGGTGAGAGGTATGTACAGAGGGGTTCTGTGGAGTAAACTGAAGGATGTGCCTCCTAATGTGAGACAGTTGAGAGGGATGGACAGAGGGGTTCTGGGGAGTAAAATGAGGGACATCCCTCGTAGTGTGGGATAGTTTGAGAGGTGTGGACAGAGGGTTTCTAAGGGATAAAATGAGAGGTATCCCATCTAATGTGGGACAGTTGAGAGGTATGGATGAGGGTTAAGGAGTACAATGAAGGCCGTCACCCTAATGTGGGACAATTTAGAGATATGAACAGAGGGGTTCTGAGGATAAAATTAGGGATGTCCCTCATAATATGTGATGGCTACAGAGAGAGGTATTCCCAAGGGTAAAATTAGGGGTGTTCCTCATAATATGTGACAGCCGAGAGGTGTTCTGGCTTGCTAATACGTAGGGCCGCTCCCTTGCTCTCTCCCTCCCTTCCTTCGTATGTAAAACAGAGGAAATGCCCCAACGTTGCTGGCCACTTGGAGCCTGGTTTTTGTCCTTTACTGATGTTGAATGTTGAAGGAATGAGGTGGGGGGACAGATTTTAGTCAAGCTGTAGTCCATGGGAGTTTCCAGAAGGAGTGATGCATCCCAAGAATGCTGTCTGCCATAAAGATTCTGTGCACTGCATCATCTCTGCAAACTGTGCTGAGATGTTGGAAGTGTGTCCTGTGGCTCCATAATTGGTAGCTTTGAAGGAAAGATGGGCAGACAGAGGGACATGTTAATAAATGCATGTCTCCGTATCTGTAACTGCACCCGCCTATCTTAGTCTTGTTTCCTATCTTTGAAGGCAGCCTTGTAGTTCACCCAACATGAACCACTGGACTCTATACAGTATCTGCGATGCCTAGACTACCGTTTGCGTTGTAGTTGCATTTTACCCAGGAGAGCGCAGCTGAGATGCCACATCACTGAGGATGGGAGAGCCTGTTTCTACCACATTTTATAGTTGTTGGGGGGGGCACTTGGAGGTCACATATGTAACCCCTAGATGGCGCTATCCCAGGGGCTACTACCCCTGCCTGATTTGCCACTAACAGGTTGAGGGGCCTGGATCCAATGGCGGGTGCCTCCACCCAGAGGTCAGGGTTTGCAATAGTTAAACTAACTTGGTCACAGCCCTCTGGGACACTGCAACCCCCCTTTCTTCCCACTAGTGGCCCACACAATATATCAGAATTACCTTCACAGTATACACTTACCCCCAGGACTGGTTCCGGCACTGGGACCTCCTGTGAAATGAGATACAGTGCAACAATCACAGTACAGTACTTTAACATAGACAAATACCTCAGGCAGTATAACTTTGCTGAAACAAGCAGCTCTGATTTATTTAGGGGATATAACAAGGACAGGGGAAATCAGGTTAATTAGCTTATCACTCTAATAATCTACCTTTGGCTCTGTGCACAGGCCTATCCCTATCAGTTACTGTCCCTGGGTACCCAAGCCCTAGTGGCTAGTCAAACCGTGGCAGCTGGTAGGGCCCTTTCACACAGAAAAGGAGAATTAAACAGTCAGCAGTACAGTAATTCCATTTGGATTTAATGTGCAATTCAACAGGAGCAACCCTGAATTAGTACTCACGACCTCCAAATAAGATAGGGTCCTTCAATGTCAGCAGGGCTCACTTGAGGTACACAAACCTCTTCACACATCCATATAAAAGAAAGCACTATACCAGGCAGGCTGCATCTGTATCCCGATCGCAATTACTGCACAATACCGGGAGAACACACAGCAGATTCAGTTCTGACAGACAGAGTGCAATTTTCAGCAATTCTTCCAGTCTTCTACAGGGTGAGCCTGGTTTCTACTCTTCAGAGATCCTTTGATTCTTTTTCTGGGACGGATTCAGTCCTAACAAGCTGCAGACGGAACTCTGGGCCTTACACACGTTTTTGACTAAAACTGCACACTGAAAAAGCACAGGGCTCCTTCCTTCTTCACTGCCAAAGCTCAACTCAAACTCCAACTGACAAAACGGGCACTTCCTTTGAGTTCCTCCCAGTTCTTGACTGGATTGGCTGTCACTCACAATAGACTGCTGCTGTTGGTCCAAAAGGCACTGAAGTCTAAACTACATCTCCCAGAGTCACTGCCCATACAATCCTCTTGTGGCTGGCTCAGATTATGAGTCCAAGTTCTGATTCGTCAAGGCACCATTTTAGAGCTAGCTTACCCCACACTGATTGGTCCAGTTCAGCAGTTCAAAACTAGAATAAGGAACTAGCAGACACAGTTCTGACTGCAAAGAAAGCAGGTTAGACAAACTGTAATTTCATTATTACTCTAAATAATTTCTGGCAAACAGTTACATCTTTCAGATAGGTTCCCTTTGCACTCCTAGTGACTGCAAAAATGAAGTGAATTGGCAGCAGCTCGAGTGGTACTCAGAGAAGCACACAGTCCCCCCATACAAACTAATTATGTCTGCAAGCAGACAGCTCTTAAAGAGACAGTACCAGAGGCTCTAAAAACACTCACTGATAAATGGCTTAAATGCCAAACACCATTCAGGCTTGGAGCATTCAAGCAAGCTCCTGGAAGTCTTTTGGGAACCCCCATTTGCAGGGGGGTTACACATAATTTGCTCAGGGTCACAGAGGGAGCCAGCAGCTATTGTGAGATTTGAACCTGAGACACTCTGGATTCACAGTTCTGAGTTCCATTCATTAGATCATGCTGCCAATAAGCTATCATTAACTATAAAGGCAGGAAAAGATTTTGGGAAGTACCACAAGATTGGGTAGGCTTCCTGAAGGCATCAAACTCTCTGAGACCTTAAGACAGTCCCCCAAATATTTTTTGCCTTGCCCTGACAGCAATCCATCTCAACCCAATCCCTGTTAGCACGTACCTTTCCCAAGACTTACTGTTTGAGTCTCCCACTGATTGTCCCCTATGGAGGGGCCAAGCAGGGGAGGTTCATCCTCCCTCCACTTGGAACATGCATCCAGATTGCCAAACCTAGGTGGCAGTGGAGTCCAGGGAATGGGTCAGGCTTTATATGCCGGTTCCATTTTTTTTCCTCATTAGTAGCCCTGCCCCCCCCCCATAACATTGGGTATAGCCGCAGTGATGGCTTTTCATGCTACTGATGTGCCCCTGCAGAGAAGCAAGCTCCCCCCGCCCACCACAGGGGTCCTCAGAATGACGGATCCTGATGCCTACCCTCCCCAAGTTGGGAGCACTGTCACGCAGCAGCACATTTCTAGCCTTCCAGCTCCCAGATTCACTCCCAAATCCGGTTAGCCAGCACGGGAATGCAGAGTGGTATCTGCTGGGTCATCAGACGGCCCAGACCTTAGACAGTTTTAAAAAGCAACTTCCTGTGTACGTGAGCAAAACCTACCTTTGTTAACATTTTCTTGAACCCCACTATTTTCTGCTTCCACTACCTAGTCTGGAAGTTTGGTCCATCTGTCATCTTATCTGTGAAATAGCAACAATGTAAAAAAAGATTATTTACTTTCTGCTGGTGTTCCCAGGACGCATACAGGGAATTAGAAATAATGTCAGCTTGTATAGTATCTGAAGAAGTCGAATACCATCAGATTATGCCCATTTGTCAGAATTCAGATTTATCAGAAGTTGCATCTTCCATTTTTTCATTTAGCTCTTTGACCACCCAATCGCTGCCTCTGCCTGACCCTCCAGCTTCCCGAAGTCCACAATCCCAACAGCCACTCCCCATGCCATCTCTGAAGCAAAGATCCATGTAGGTGGACATCAGAGTGCTCCAGTTTGCCATCACTCCTGGCGATCATGGTAGGATTTTATTTTTTCCACCTTTTTCTTCCTCTTCCCAGGCCAACGATTTGCCATGGCGCTGGCATGTGCCATAAAGACACCACATGCACTCAGCGCCTGCCCTTGGCCAATCAGAAGGCGGCTGCTGCTGTGTCACCCAGACTCCACTATGTGGCTACCAAGCAACGACTCGTGTTGTCCCCCTCCCCAAAGAAGGAGAGCCGTCTCTGGATGTGCAGTCCTCCTTCCACCAGCCAGCCCCCAAGCGACCCTTGTACATTCCAAAACTCGAGTCGCCAGCATGGCAGGAATTGAGGTGCCCAGTGCCTCAGCCTCTGTGCCACTAGACCATCCTAAGGTTTCATCTTCTAATCCAAAATCAATGTTGGGTTGTTTTTAGGATTGGACAATCACTGTCTAATACCACTACCTGGCTGTTTTTAGGTGCTTTTTGTAATTATGTTACTATAGTTGATCCGATTTTGGATATCTCCGCTCCAAATCCAGTAAAAATATAAGAAACCCAACCTGATTTGATTTCCCTCAGATACTGATAATTGGATTATCCAACAGAGCTAACTGGATCTGGTTTTCCGCGATCCGCTCACCACAAATTGGAATACAGAGCTCCAAACCTAGACATCTGGGCTTTGTATGGGGGGAGGCAGTGTAGCCTAGTGGTTAGAGTGCAGAGCTGTGAACCCAGAGACCCAGGTTTCCATAATGGAGGCAGTGTAGCCTAGTGGTTAGAGTGCAGAGCTGTGAACCCAGAGACCCAGGTTTGTATGAGGGAGGCAGTGTAGCCTAGTGGTTAGAGCACAGAGCTGTGAAACCAGAGACCCAGGTTTGTGTAAGGGAGGCAGTGTAGCCTAGTGGTTAGAGCACAGAGCTGTGAACCCAGAGACCCATATGTCTACAAGAGAGGCAGGGTAGCCTAGTGGTTAAAACACAGAGCTGTGAACCTGGAGACCCAAGTTTGTATGAGGGAGGCAGTGCAGCCTAGTGATTAGAATGCAGTGCTGTGAACCCAGAGACCCAGGTTTGTATGAGGGAGGCAGTGTAGCCTAGTGGTTAGAGCACAGAGCTGTGAACCTGGAGACCCAGGTTTGTATGAGGGAGGCAGTGTAGCCTAGTGGTTAGAGTGCAGAGCTATGAACCTGGAGACCCAGGTTTGTATGAGGGAGGCAGTGTAGCCTAGTGGTTAGAGTGCAGAGCTGTGAACCCAGAGACCCAGGTTTGTATGAGGGAGGCAGTGTAGCCTAGTGGTTAGAGCAAAGAGCTGTGAACCCGGAAACCCAGGTTTGTAAGAGGGAGACAGTGTAGCCTAGTGGTTAGAGCACAGAGCTGTGAACCTGGAGACCCAGGTATGTATGAGGGAGGTAGTGTAGTCTAGTGGTTAGAGCGCAGAGCTGTGAACCCAGAGACCCAGGTTTGTATGAGGGAGGCAGTGTAGCCTAGTGGTTAAGAGTGCAGAGCTGTCTACCCAGAGACCCAGGTTTGTATGAGGGAGGCCGTGTAGCCTAGTGGTTAGAGCACAGAGCTGTGAACCCGGAGACCCAGGTTTGTAAGAGGGAGGCAGTGTAGCCTAGTGGTTAGAGCGCAGAGCTGTGAACCTGGAGACCCAGGTATGTATGAGGGAGGTAGTGTAGCCTAGTGGTTAGAGCGCAGAGCTGTGAACCCAGAGACCCAGATTTGTATGAGGGAGGCAGTGTAGCCTAGTGGTTAAGAGTGCAGAGCTGTCTACCCAGAGACCCAGGTTTGTATG
Source organism: Neoceratodus forsteri (assembly GCA_016271365.2). Lineage (NCBI taxonomy): Eukaryota > Metazoa > Chordata > Ceratodontiformes > Ceratodontidae > Neoceratodus > Neoceratodus forsteri. The sequence goes on along the minus strand of JADMNL010000029.1, from coordinate 208,920,889 downwards.
AGGGAGGCCGTGTAGCCTAGTGGTTAGAGCACAGAGCTGTGAACCCAGAGACCCAGGTTTGTATGAGGGAGGCCGTGTAGCCTAGTGATTAGAATGCAGTGCTGTGAACCCAGATACCTAGGTTTGTTTGAGGGAGGCAGTGTAGCCTAGTGGTTAGAGTGCAGTACTAAAAACCTAGAAACCCAGGTTTGTTTGAGGGAGGCAGTGTAGCCTAGTGGTTAAGAGTGCAGAGCTGTGTACCCAGAGACCCAGGTTTGTATGAGGGAGGCCGTGTAGCCTAGTGATTAGAATGCAGTGCTGTGAACCCAGAGACCCAGATTTTTGTGAGGGAGGCAGTGTAACCTAGTGGTTACCGTGCAGATCTGTGAATCCAGATACCCAGGTTTGTATGAGGGAGACAGTGTAGCCTAGTGGTTAGCATGCAGAGCTGTGAACCCAGAGACTCAGGTTTGTACGAGGGAGGCAGTGTAACCTACTGATTAGTGTGCAGAGCTATGATCTCTGGAAAGCAGCACAGTCTAACAGGTCAGGCACAGGCTTAGAACCAGGAGACCCAGATTCAAATCTCACCACTGCACCCTGGTCTTTTGACGTTGCCTTACATTTTGTTTTATAACAATGGAAATAAATGAACAAGTGCAGCCCAATTAGGACAGCTCATTAGACGCTACATTTACAGTGCCCCCTCTCCTCCCCAGTGAAATATCATAGGTGAGGCTGGGCTTGCAACTCCACCTTCATTTTGCAGCACCCCATTGTCTACTGGGGGGGGGGAGAGATGAGGGAAATGGCTATTAAAACCAAGCGACTTATAAATATATGGATTTGCATTAGGAGACGGATGTTTCCTGTTTGACAGAAACCGGCAGCAAAAAGCAGACCAGTTCCATGAGCTGTTGAATACAGTGCTGATGCCTGTACAGTGTGCACATTGAAACATCAGGACCCCCCTCCCCCCCCGAAAATATTAATTTTTACAAGATGTAAGTTGTTACAGTTTTCATCTGCCGTACTCAGTTTTATTTCCCAGTTAGATTATATTCTGCGTGGATGTGATGTGAAGAACAGCGCTCTATGGTTACCATTTCATTTATTTTTCCAAACTAGGCTCAGTTTTTTTTTTCCATAGGGAAACCCAGTTATAATTTGCCATTATTATCAGCTGGTTGTATTATAGAGTCACGCAGCCACGCGCACACTTGGAATGCTTTAACAAACACTGTTTGAAAGCGAAAGTGGCAACTGTCACTTTCAGCTCCCAACAGGTATGGAGCTCAGGCTGCTGCTGCCTGCTCCAAGTGGGTGGGAGGGAGAAGGGGCTTGCCTTTGTTCTCAGCCAGGAGCAAGTTCCTGCTGACACCTCCCCAAAGCTACACTAGCCACAAATCCTGTACCCCCTCCTGGCCTGAAGAAGTGCAACAGTAGGGTCAGGCAGCACATGCATTAGACACACGTCTTTTTTGGCACTGCCAGTGAACTCTGCCCGTCTGGAGCAGCAGAACGCCACATATACAACAAATGGGTAAAGGAACAAATCCCAGAAATTATATGAAACAAAACACTGGGAGGTGTGCAAACCTCAAATTTTAAAACATACCCTCTGTGTTGGGATGCTTTTATAAATCCCTCGAGCTTTGCTCTCATACTAAGAATGAATAAGGGTGCAAAAGACCCGTAAAGCCCCTAAGCTACCTATACTTCAGGTGTTAAAACTAGACAATAAGCACCTATGAAGTCTATTTTTAAATGTGTTTTTATTTGAACTAATAATTTCCAGGGGTAAACTGTTCCAAGGTCTAACTATTCTTTGTGAAAAATAAGATGCTCTTTTTTTGTGTTCTGAATTTGCTTCTTCCTAACTGAAGAGGGTGCCCTCTAGTATTAATATTTAGTCATTTAAATTCCAGTCCACCCTCTACTATCAAATTAACATCATTAATAATGTCCCAGGTAAATAACAGATCGCCCCTAAGACGCCTCTGTTCTAAGGACATTAAATTAAGTGTACAAAGTCTACTCTCATAGGAGAGAAATTTATCAAAAAAGAACGACTTAGTAATTCTCCTGTGAATCCTCTCTATCCCGTTAATGTCCTTACGCTTATATGGTGACCATAGTTGGGACGCAAAATCTAAATGGGGACGGACATAAGCACGATAAAGAGGAAGGAGCACTTCAGGATCCCTGGACACAATATTATGTTTCACCGACCACCATACTTTGTTAACTTTATTTATTGTATTAGTGATGTGAGATTCAAAATGTAATTTTGAATCTATCATAATACCAGGTCTCTTTCACTAAATTTGGAATCTATAGGTTTATTATATAAATAATATTGATGTTTTCTATTTTGTTTACCAAAGTGTAAAACTATACACTTAGAAATTTTAAATTCCAATGAAGTGACCATGATTCCAAAATATTTAAGTCATTTTGGATAACTGTACAGTCACTAAGTGACCTTGAAATATTTACAATTTTACAGTCATCCGCATATTTAGCAATATTGCTGCAGATATTATGAGATAGATCAGATATAAATATTTGAAAAATTACTGGTGCAAGAACTGAGCCTTGTGGAACTCCACTATGCACTGGGTTCCAGGATGAACCGAAACCATCAATTAATACACTTTGTCTTCTGTCCTTTAACCAAGATGCTATCCAATTTGTGGTCAGAGAATTAACTTTAAAAAATTTAAATTTTTTAATAAGAGTCCAGTGTGGAGCAGAGTGAAATGCTTTTTTGAAGTCCAGCAAGCTTATGTCACAAGGAATTTTATTATCGAGTTTATCACTAATGTAATCATAAAAACTAACCAAGTTCGTAGTTACTGAACACCCTTTGATAAACCCATGTTGGCTATGATCAACAGAAGATATTGACAAAGACAAGTCATTCTTAATGATTTGTTCTAGAACCTTACACAAAATTGGAGCCAAGCTGATGGGGCGATAATTATCAGGTTGACTCCTATCTCCTTTTTTGAATAAGGGAATAACATAAGCATCTTTCCATTCAGATGGAACTGTACTGGACCGTAAGCTTTTTTCATATAGAATTTTTAAGGGGATGTTCAAATGATCTTTCATTAATAGTAACATGTCACCTGATATACTGTCCAGACCCAGTGGAGAACCTTTTTTTATGGACTCTAATTTATTTTTTATATTATCTAATGTGATATTCATATAACTATCCACAGCACCGAGCACAACATCTGAACCAAAGGTGGAATCATTAAAAGATTTACAAAAATGGGAATTGAAAAAATCTGCCAGTTCTACTTTATCAGTGATTTAAATCCCATTAATGTTTATAAGACTTACATTACATTCTTTTTTTTTTACAGAATTAATATAATATTCTATTGTTCCCATTTTTTTCTTGTTGGACAATGTATTTCTCCATATTTCTCTTGGATTGTTTAATTTTCTTTTTACAGATTTTATGCATTTTTTTTTTTAAAAGATATCAAAGTTTTTTTTACATTTATTTTTAGGGTTTATGTAGCATCCCATACCTCAGATGTCTAGGAAATTTGCATTATGCACTCCTCCCCATGTATTATTCCATATACAGTGTATAGTGAGGGCTTGTTCTGCATGGATTTCCATTTGCCAGCTGAAACCTTGTTGTAGCACAGTTCAAAGTTCATGGAACGCAGTCGTACCCTTCTGTGGTACAACAAGGTTCCAGCCAATCGGAAATCCTCAAGGCAGCTAGTGTTTTTCACGATGCTGCCACATGCACAGCAATCAGTTCAAGTTCTGAACCGAAACTGCTGGCAAGTTCGTTGCTTCTGAGGTACTGTTGTGAAAATACTTTCATATTAAAAGAATTAATAAACAAAAACAAATTTAAAGAAAATACACACTATAAAAAATACTGGTTAGGCAATCCAATGCCCAAACAGCCCAAGCTGCCACGCTGGGTTTCTGATTACATCAGATCTCTTGAGCTTTGCTCTCGTGGTCTGATGTAACAACCCCTCTGTGGCAGCACAGGCTCGTTGTACATGGGTGCCCAATGAGTATTCTCTGTATGTATTGGTCGTCCCCTACTGTGCATGGAAAACACTGTGTATAATTTTCTGTCATATGCAGTTTTCTGTGTATAATGGCAAACGTGAGACCTGGAGACACTTCTGGTTTTAAGTACCAACATCTTTTCTCCTGGTAAATCACATATGTAACCTACCCTCCCTCTCCCATCCTAAGGAGTACCCTGTTAAACATATATATATTTTTTAAATTTAACCAATTAATCCTGACGTGTTTTCATCATGTTACATTTGAAACGATCAATGACTCACGCCCCCACTCAATTTCCTCCAGCCAAGTTTACAAGCTGATCATCCTTTACTTGGCTGGCAGAAACCGTGTGGAGTGAGAATCAGCGCTTGTTCACAACTTAACAGAATATGTATATTAACGGAGCAGCTGGCTCCTCTGGGAGAATGTTTGCAAACACATTATTTAGACACGTCCCTAGACGCACCATCTTTCACATGTTTCTGCAGTCTTCCATTAGTCTAATGAAATCCATTACCCAAAGATCACATACTAGAGTATTTCTGAGATTAACACAGCGCCACAAACCAGTAAAATACATATTTCTGAGTTTCTTTGTCAGTTGTTCTTTCTGTATGAGGATAGTTGCATTTAAACAGCACCTGTGTCCTGTCAATTGCATTAGTTATCAAGGCAATAAGACATGACAGGGTGTAAGTTAATCTGAGCTAACCACATGCCTGGGGGGGGTAGTGAGTCCCAATGCTGCACGAGAGGGTCATACAGCCCCTGAAAGTGCAGTTATCTCTGTTTAACTCACACCGTGGAGTGTTTTATTGTGCTTATAAAATGGGTTTTATCATGGTAAAAGAATGTATGTGCAGGTTACAGAAAAATAATTCAGTGGTTTTATTTAAGCGCGATATTACCTTTTAAGCGTAGAAACTATAATAGTCCCCAAACTTGCAAATGTGAAAGAAGAAATGCATAGGTTTGTTCACTAATTTTAAAGGAATTATTTTATTTTATTTTAAAATTGGTAACCAGGAAAGGCACACTGAGCCGAGGCTCGTTTTCCAGGTGCGCCTCAAGCAGGGAGAATGGACTAGATACAGATTAGCAAAATTACAAATTTAATTTGTAATTGGATAGCAGGCAGGCCGGCACTGGTACTCCCGTGAGTTAGGTGGAGGTAAAAGTACAGGTGCCAGCCTGTCCCAGCCAATCAGTAGCCAGCACTCTTTGTACCCAATTTATGTGGTTGCGTATTCCCCACCTGCAGTCGTAATTCTCCGTGTGCGATATCACAGTCATTTCCTTGGTGGCATTGTGATGTCACAGAGGGAGGGTTATATGACATCAAGAAGGGAATTAATGTCATGAACACTAAAGTAAAATGTTCTGGGAGATGGTAGGAGGTTGTTCTCCCTCCTTGTGCTAGTTGCGGGGCTGTAGGACCACTGCTATGCTTTTTTCAGCCAGGGCTGCCCTATCCTGGGCTGCGGACTTGGCATTTAAACTGGCGAAGGTTTTAGGCAAGAACAAGGATCTGACTCGGCAGTTACACCTCATGGGCCTCGCTTCAGCTTTCTCAGCAGATGTCTCAGACGATGCTGTCTACTGCGCCACTAGAACAATGTTCTACCAAACCTCAGCAAGTAGAAATCTCTGGTTACAGGTACTTACAAAAAGCTCGGCCTTGTGGTCCAGATAAAGAAAAACACACAGTGCTGTGTTATAGGTTAGGATCCAAGATAATCTAATGTTACGGCAGTCGATACAAACAGTCCCCCACTCAGCAAGCAAACGGTCAAACGCTTTCACGCCACCACATGACGCTTTCTCAAGACCTGCAACACCTGGGGGTACATACTGTTTAAAACTCCACACTTAAAGCGATAGCACACCAATATGATATATATACTACAAAATAACAATATATATAGATAAACATTACCAATTATAATACAAGGAAAAGGGGAAGGGAAAAAGGGAGTAGAAGTTGGGGGCAAGGAGCGGAGGGGGGATGGATGGAGGACAGAGAAGGGAGAGGGGTACAAGGAAAATGCATATAAAAACCCACAAAAATACACTAGAGTTCACACTATAATAAAATATATAAAGTTCACAAAATTCATCATAAAAAACATAATTTCTGTCATATTTAGAAATACTCCTAATGTGTTGCCCCATTCCTTAAGCTTCCGTTTAGTTGTTCCAACAAAAAATGCAGGACATTTTTTATTTTATTAAATTTTGGTAACCGGGTGAGCCCACGGAGACATGAGTCCTTTTTTCACGGGTGACCCGGGAAGTGCAGTGCATTGACAGTGCCATGCGTTGAAAACAATATATTCACTAAAATCCTGAGAACATACAAAGCAACAAAATTCAGGTTAGGTATCTAGCAGACAGCAGACAAAAAACAGCGCAGGCTAAACTAACAGTACTGATGCAAAATACATTTGGATCAAATAATACAATAATTTTAGATCAATCAAACACAGTAATAGTAATTACATGTTTTATGTATTTATTTTATTTATTTAAACATCAGTTTAACAACCTTTGAGCCAGGGGCTCATTTACAAAAGTACCTCGTCACATAGAGGACAACAGACAGTAGCACAAGAGACAACAGAAAATACAGGTTCAAGATAGTTATCATTCAGGGTTACAGTAGGTTCCAATACATATGAAGAATAATTAAATAGACTAAAAATTAGGGTTGGGAGGGTGAAGGTAAGAGAGGATGGCGGGTAAGAGGGGAGTAGGACTGGGAAGCTGAGGAAGGGGGAAAGGCCAGGGATGAAGGGTGGGTAAGGGAGGAGGTGAGTAGGAAGGAGGGAGTGCAGCTTGGTGAGCATTGTCAGAGGGTTTTTTTTTTTGTTTAGCGGCAGCGGCATCTGCGTGAGATGAGCAGGTGGTTTCTGAGGCTGAGTTTAAAGCATGCTAACGAGGGAAAGTCAGAGATACCGGTAGGGAGGGAGTTATACCAGGTAGCTTGCAGGTTGCAGTAGTTCCTCCCTCTTCATTTTCCCCAGGTAGGAGAAATTATGCAAATATACTGTATAACATTAATAGTACTGCATGTAATAAAATATCTAATGCTAAATTCCTGTCCTGTGACTGCTGTGTAAAAAACACTGCCTACTTTTAGCACTGCCACCCACAATTCATTCCTGCCTCCCCTGTTCACCCTAATATAAACAATTAGTCATTAAATCTCCTATATTCGCCCTTCTTCTATATGTCATCTGTGGCTTCTGTCAAGACACCCCCTCTAATCTCCTATCCATCCTTAAAACACTCCAGTGCTTCTACAGGATGGGGGCTGTTTAACCAGGAAAGGCACACTAAGCCAGAGCTTGTTTCCAGGTGCAACCAGAGAGCACAAGGAAGTTAAGTGACATGCTTAGAGTCACACAGTATGCAAGGGGGCTTGTGGGATTCAAACCCATGTCTCCAGGTTTGCAGCTCAGTACCCTTAACCACTGTGTTATACTGCCTCCTTAACAGAAAGAATACCAGGAGCCTGAGGTGTGAAAGTAGCAACAAACCTGGGAGACAATTCACTAAAACTGCCGTTTTTTTTTTTAACCACTTTGGTTGCAGTAGTTCCTCCCTCTTCATTTTCCCCACTTCATCAAAGGCCAGCTGTGCTATCCCCCCATTGTAGCCCCTAGCAACAAAACAATCCAGTAAATTGTCAGCCTGTGGTACATATTGCTCCGTGAGACTACAATTTCTTTTAAGTCTCATATACTGACCGTTGGGGATATTTTGTATTACATGTGAGGGGTGACAACTAGTGTGACGTAGCACGGAATTACGATCCATCTCCTTGCGAAACAAACCAGCGCTGAGCCCCCCATCCCCCGTCTTGCATTTCAGTCACTGTGAGATCCCAAAAATTAACAGAATATGAATCACAGTGCATTGTAAACTTTAAATTACTTTTAGCACTCTCTAAATATTTCACAAAATCACTAAGCTCTTCCCTACTGCCCTTCAAATAATAAAATAAATTATTAATAAAACGCTTTATTCAGGTCCTCCTGATGGTACATGGATTACAATCCACATAAAGAAAAATGTGTTCTCCCAATTACTCAGATAAATATTGGCATAATGGGGGCTAGAGTAGCTCCTGTAGCTGTACCTTTAATTTGTAAATGCATGCGCTCTTTAAAAAAAAAAAAAAAAAAAAAGGAGACAATTACATTTCAGGACCGTCTCAGTAAGGGTAACCAAAAATTCAATAAATTTAGATGAAAAAGTGGCATCCCCATAAAGTTGTTCTCCAACAGCCTCTAGCCCATCCACGTGTAGAAGGTTGGTGTATAATGACTGGACATCTAAAGTGACCAGTAACCTATGACCTAGCTTTACTCGCCTATAATATGTTCATCTACAAATCAAGATCAAGGTTCTGTCAGTGAATTTATACTGGCCGCTATGGGACAAGCCGGAGGTTTAATGAGACTCTTACGTATTTTGGGTAAACCATAAATGGCTGCCCACACTGGGTTCTCAACATGCAAAAAAAACAGAAACATCTTTAGAAATAATCCCCTTTGTTATACAACATGGTTGTAGATACCAAAGACAACCTGGTCAAGTCTCTAATACATAAATTGGGAACCTGAATTTGGCTCTACCATTTTGCTATAGGAGTGGGAGTAAGGTTGGGTTAACAATCTATGGGCTTGAAAAGAAGCAATATGAAGGCTAGCCCATCACAAAATAGCCCACTGATGGCACAATACACCTGAGAAATTATGATAAATGGGTTTAGCTGATGACGATACATGTTGGAGATGCTTAAAGGGTACTGGTAATTTAACACATTATCTGGTCATGTCCACTAATACGGAATTTTTGGGATAAAGTTTTCAAAGTTTGTGAAAAAATTCTTGGGGAAAAAAATATCACACCCTCAGATAAGTTGGTGATGCTGGGTCTCACTTCTGCCTGAAGATCATGGCCCCAACAGAATATTCTATGGCTACTAGCCGCTCTGATCTCAACTAAAAATTTAATTTTGAAACGTTGGCGACAAACTCCCCCTCCCAACTCTGTCTGATTGGCTAGAAGACATCACAGCTAGATCAAGCTACAAAAGGTTAGCCTTTGTCTGTAGTGATCGTACAGAAACATTTTTAGATATATGAAACCCTTTTCTTCATTCTATTTTTTGCAAAAAATAAGGTTTAAAGTTATAACATTACTAAGTTGTATTAAGTTTTGTTAATGTTAGTTTTGTAACCTAATGTATTTCTGTTACATTAATACTGGATTTTTTAAGGCCTTGGTAATTGTAATACTTGTTTTTCTAAATGCTGCTATCTTTGTATGTATTGTTGATTTTATACTCTTGAACTCTCAATTAATTATAAAAAAAAATAAATAATCCCCTGTACCAAAGTTTCATGTAACAAAATCCTAATTTCTTCCTGAAACTTACCAGTTGGGTTATTCTGCAAGAGGAATGTGATAACTGCAACTAGAGCCAATGTTTAAGAGTATACAGTATTTTTACACAGCCAGTCACAAGACAGGAATTTAGCATTAGACATTATACAGTGGCTGAAAAAATCCTGTAATCTGATTGGCTAGCCTGATTTACCTGTTGTAAAGCTTGGCATGACCAATGGGAAAATGTGCCAGCCAGTCGTGTCTACCCAAAAAACACTCCGGCCCCCAAACAGAAACCCGAAATCTGCCATGGTGGATCCCCAGTAAACACCGGTGTACCAACTGCCGCTGTGTAACTCTGCAGACAAAGCTGTAAACCCTGCCTAGAAAACCTTCTACTGACCCTTGTTTAAATTAAAAAAAAAAAAAATCACTTTCACCCGAACGATGACTGACTCCTTGGTGCTGCACACTGCCTCCCTCTTGTCGCTCGCAATCTCCTGGATCCAATAAAGGAATCTGGGGCAGTGGCTGGTCCACGCACTGTGACCTGTGGCCATATCCCAGGAGCTGAAACAGACTGCAGACAAAAATAAAATAGGCAACTTTGGTTCCCTGGCCCAGAAGCAAGAGAGGGCAGGGGAATAAGTGTTTTTACGGCACAGCAGCAATAAAAGCTGCCACGCATGAGCACAATGTGCCAAAAAGGACCCAGTGCTCCGTTACTCAAAGAGAAACTTTACCAGACTGTCCTGACTCCTACAACAAAAATGGAGGTGGAACAGAGTCAACTGGCGACATCTGGCACAACACTAAACATTTCACGTCCGGACAAAAACCATCGGGACTGGAAATGGCAAACCAGTCTTGTGCACGCACAAGAAACAGGAAACCTAGCAACTAAGGACTGTTCTTCTTGGGCAGCAGTACACTCAATAAAAATAACATAAAATGGGAGGAAAAACTAATGTTCTGTATTTTTTCGTCACCAAAAAAGGTCCCATTGTATAATCACAATACACCAATCTAGGGTGTGGGTGATGCCAGGATTTATCCACTTCTGGTGTGGTTTACTCACCCGGACTGCGGCTTTGTGACCAAACCACACCAGGCGTGAGTAAATCGTGGTATCACCCACACCCTGTCATGGTATGTTGCTTAATTTTATTACACGTAATGCTATTAATGTTATGTATTTAGCTGCATGCAATAAATGTCCTGCATTTTATGTTGGAAAAACTAAATGGAAACTTAAAGAAAGAATGGGGCAACACATCAGCGGTATTTCCAAATATGATAAAACTAGTGCTTTAGTCACCCATGTGGAAAGATGTAAGGATTGTGGATTTAAATTTCAAGGGTTTAAAAAAAGTATGCCTCGATATTAGAGGGGGTGACATAGACAGACAGTTTTTGCAGCATGAATCCTTTTGGCAATATAAACATAAAGCTTATATCCCTCCCGGATTAAATGAGCATTTCAATTGGCTCCTTTTTATGATGTATTTTTTATGATGAATTTTATGAATTCTATATATTTATATATTACATTGAGAACTCTGTGTATTCTTGTATGGATTGTTAAGTAAGCAATAATACCTGACAGGGTGGGCATTATTGGGAAATACCGTACCGCCCAGGGGCGTAATGAGGCCCGATGCCACAGGCGGAGGGCCTTATAGCCCCTGGAAAGGCTGGTATTTCCCAATAATGCCGTACCGCCCAGGGGCGTAATGAGGCCCGATGCCACAGGCGGAGAGCCTTATAGCCCCTGGAAAGGCTGGTATTTCCCAATAATGCCCACCCTGGAGGGTATTATTATGCTTAGAAAATGGCCCATGGGAGAATGTTACTCTGTGAAGAGGCACTTGGACTGGCTCTTATTTTTAGCTGGGCATCTATTGAAAAATAAATGCCCAGCTTGCAGCCTGTCTCAGCCAATCAGGTTTATTTATTTATTTTTTTATTTAGTTGTTTAACCAGGTATAGCACACTAAGCTGAAAGCTTTTTTTGCAGGAGCGACCTGGGAGCACAAGGAGGTTAAGTGACTTGCTCAGGGTCACACAGTATGCAAGTGGAAGCTGTGGGATTCAAACCCAGGTCTGGTCTGCTGGATGTCACCAGATTAGCAGCTCAGAGCCTTAGACCAATGCGCTATACTGCCTCCAGTTTAAGAATTGATAGTTGCCATTTTCTAATATTTTATATGGCATTTTTCTTGTCGTCCTCTCTGGTCTCCTCTCTCCATCAGTTTCTCTCCCCCCCCTTCTCTTCCCTGTCCTCTGCCCACTTCCCCACTGCTTGCCCCCCTCTTCTACTCCCTTTTTTCCCTCCCCTCATTTTTCCATTCCCCTTTCCTTGTATTATAATTGGTAATGTTTATCTCTATATATTTATGAGCTGGCTTATTTGTTTATTTTGTATTATATATATCATATTGGTGTGCTGTCTCTTTAAGTGTGGGGTTTAAATAGTATGTACCTCCAGGTGTTGCAGGAAGTGCTCAGCCATTGGCTTGCTTGGTGGGGAGCCATTTGTATCGGCTGCTGTAAGAGTAAATTATCTTGGATTTTAACCTATAACACAGCACCGAGTGTTTTTCTTCATCCGAACCATGAGGCCGAGCTTTTTGTAAGTACCTTTCATGCTTTTGCTCAAGTGCCAGTAATTGAAGTGAGCCACTTTAGTGCTTTAACCTCCGATTACAGCCCTGGCAGGCTCAGTTCATCAAAAATACACCAAGACAATGCTCCATGTGAAGGAGCCCGTTTATTGTGTTAGTTGTTATCCATGGCACTCCAGCTGTCACCTCATGGGTTCCAGTCCCTATTAGCTGACCGGTCACTTTGATTTATTACAATTGCAACTGTACGTGGTACAATAACGTATGGACATATCACCCCCATAGAAGTCAATGGGGCACGCACATGCAGCCTTTGTTTTGTGACATCACAAAACAGGGCTGCGTGGGCCGATTGTGTGTGTGTGTGGGGGGGGGGGTCTGTCAGTTGGGGAAGTTGGTCCGTTTTCCACAGCTATGACACAAAACAAATTTACAAGGGATGTAACTTTTTATGCAAGCAGAATTTCAATGTGGGATTTTGGCCGTAAACTCCTGGTCAGGTCAGTTATCAACTACGCTGGGGGAGCAGCCACTAGGAAGCTGCTCTTTAAATGCAGAGTCTGTAGCTCAGAACAGGGCAGCCCTGAGTGAAAAAAAAAAAAGCATGGCAGTGGTCCTACAACCAGCAGACCAGCAGTCGGAGAAAGCAAATTTACAGGAATTTCAATTCTGATTTTCTCAATCAGGCCATGGTGGGGTGGGGTTGCGACTTCAGGAGAAAAAAAGTCGTCAAAAAGTATTGATATTGCATTGGGGAAAGGAGGAGTAGGAGTTTGAAGAAGGTTGTGCAATGGCTACTGAAAGTCTGTTTTGAGTGTGGATAGGAAGGATAGGAATATAAAAAGCAGTTGCTCTATATATCTAAACGTGTGCAACAAAGGAGGTAAGGGAAATAAAGAAAATGTTTTGCACTGATAGAGGAGGGAGAGGGGAGACTTGGGGGAGTGTTTGGTATCCTGCATCTGGCAGGGTGGGGGGTCGTTGGTGGGCAATGACAGCAATGGGTAGGGTGGTAGGCTGCAACAACTGCGGTGCACCAATCTTTCTAAACATTGCCTGGACTGTGGGAGGATGTTTAGTGTGCAACCACATAGAAAAACTTAGGAGATTGAGGGTCTGCAGGAGGAACTAAGACAGGCAAGGCAGATTGGGGGTGGGTTTAGCCCAATACTGGAGGGAGGAAGAAGGGGAGATGAGGGAGGGCGATTTAAGCCAACAGTGGTGAGGAGAGGGTCAGAAGAAGGGAAGCAGAGACAAAGGGGCCCAGGCCAGGAAGAACAACTGCCGGGGAAACCAGGTCAGGAGACAAAAGACAAATGGGAGGAGGAGATAGGGACTTGTGAGGGGAAGGGAAGAAGTGGCAAAAGTCATGGAGTGGAAAGGAGAGAACAGGTTACTATGACGAGAGAGGGAGCGGGCATTTGTGAAGGGCCTTCAGAAAATAGTTGTGCACTGCTGGAGAGGAAGAAGGTGGAGGAGGGAAATGATGAAAGTAGAGGAGTAATTGATAAATGCCTGGACCAAACTGGAGCGGGAGGAAGTTCTGCTGGGAGAATTGCAACAGGGGTAAAAGGGCATAATAATGTGCAGGAGGAAGAAGAGGAGCTGGAAATGAGAGAGGGAGATGAATGGAAGCAAGCAGGGAGTAAGAGGGGTGCAATCTTAGTGCTGGGGGACTCAATACTAAGAGGAGTCAGGTGGGGTAGCAAGGGGGAGAGGCATAGTCGCATTTGGGTGGAGGCCATGCCAGGAATGACAGCGGAAAGGGTGGGGCAGCCTGTTCTGAAATATGCTAGAAGGGGTAGGGACAAGCCTCATTTAATTATACATCTTGGGACAAACGACCTGGCTGACAAGACAGTAGATATAGTCCAGAGGAGGTTTGAGGAACTGGCACAATTATGTGAGGGGGCAGGAAGATCAGTTACTTTTTCAGAGATACTTCCGGTGCCAAAGGCAAGCACAACAAGAAGGCTGAGAATAGAGGAATTTAACGGATGGCTAAGAACCTGGTGTTGTGCTAAAGGGTATGGGCTGTTGGGGGGTGGGGAGGGACCTGGGAGGACAGTAGTCTCTATGCCAAGGACAGACTACACTTGAGTGAGGAGGGAAAGAAAGTGTTGAAACAGAGGATGGAGGAGTACATAGAAGAAGTTGGGAATTTAAACTAGGAGTGGGGGGTGGCAGTTGGGGAAGAGATATGCAGAGACCACAGGTTGGGAAACCATATGAGCTTACCCCCATAACAGTGACAAAGGACAAATGGCAAGTACTGTTGGTGATGCTAGGAAAGGAGGGCAGGATGGGGGGAGGGTGGAAGGTGGTTACCCTTAATGCTAGGAGCCTTGGGAGGAAAACTGCAGAGTTACAGGTTCTCATGGCGAGGGAGAGGTGGACATTGCAGCCATCACGGAAACATGGGCCACCCAATACAATGACTGGGACCTGTCTGTACCAGGGTACAGATTATTTCGTAGGGACAGGGTGATTGGGAAAGGAGGGGGGGTGGCATTATATGTGAAGGAAGGACTGAAGTGTGTAAGGGAGGAAGGGGAGGAGGGTAGTACGGAGTCACTTTGGATGCAAATCCAGGATTCTTAAAATGGGAGTGGTGTGCAGGCCACCATCTCAGACGGAGGAGTTAGACAGGGAACTAGCGAGACAGATCAGGAGGACCTGCGAGAAGGGTAGTGTGGTGATTGTGGGGGACTTCAACATGTCAGGAGTGGACTGGAGCACCCCAACAACCAGGAACAGAAGGGAGCAGGTACTGCTGGATGCCTTCCAGGACAGCTTCCTGCTGTAAATGGTCAGTGAACCAACCAGGTTAGAAATACCCTTGACCTTGTGCTGGCAAATGGGGACTTTGTGAGAGAACTTACAGTGGAGGAACCGCTGTCAGGAGTGACCACCCTCAGTATAGGCTCACACTGGATATGGGCAAGGAAGGTGGAATCTGGCACAATAGTGCTGGACTTCAGGAGGGCCGACTTTGAGAGGATGGGGAAGTGGTAAAAGGTACCTGGCCAGAATTCAATCTAGTATACACTAACCAGAGGTGGGGCTCATAAAGCTGGGGATAGTGGAGGCAACAAAACCTGCTGCAAAGCCCAGAGCAAGAAGGCTAGGGCTAAGAAACCGATCTGGTTGAGCAAGAAGGTCATGGAAATGGTGGGAGGAAAAGAGCTGCCTTTGGGAAGTACAAGAAAACAGGGGGACAGGGAGGAGTACTTGATGGAATCGAAGGAGGTGACAAGGGCAGTAAGGGGAGCCAAAGCATCTATGGAACTCAGGCTGGCACAAGGCATTAAGAAGGGGGAGAAGGACTTCTTTAAGTACGTCAGGGAGAAAAGGAGCTATAAGGACCACATAGTAAGGATTAGGAAGGAGGGGGGTTGTGTAGAAGCAGGGTGCGATAAGGCGGAAGCACTAAATGAGTACTTCTGCTCAGTATTTACTAAAGAGAAGAGTGGGGTGACACCCAAGGTGGGAGAAATGGCAGAAGCAGGGGAAAAGTGGTGACAGATGGGGAAATCATGGAGAGCAGAGTTCGAGAGGGTTTGAAGGCACTGACGGTGGACAAGGCGCCAGGCTCAGATGGCATCCACCCCAGGGTACTGAAGGAGCTGGCAGAGGTCCTTGCAGGACCTTTGGCAGACCTATTTAATGCCTCACTACATTCAGGGTGTGTACCTCAGGACTGGAGGATGGCTCATGTGGTGCCCCTCCACAAGAGTGGCCCCAAGGATGAACCGGGAAACTACAGACCAGTGAGCCTCACATCCATCGTGGGTAAGCTAATGGAGACTATCCTGAAAGAGAGGCTGGTGGCCCTCCTAGAGGCCAAAGGACTACAGGACAGCAGACAGCATCGCTTCATATGTGGCAGATCCTGCCAAACCAACCTGGTCAAGTTCTATGACTGGGTAACTAGGCAACTGGACAGGGGCCATGCAGTCGATGTCCTGTATCTGGACTTCAGTGAGGCATTTGACTCAGTGCCACATGGAAGGCTGGGAAGGAGAGTTAGTAGGCACAGGGGTGGGTGCAAAGCTGGTGAGATGGGTAGGAAACTGGCTGCAGGAAGGCAACAGAGGGTGGTGGTGGGTGAGAGCTCTCACACCAAGGGCAGTGACGGTGTTCCACAGGGCTCAGTGTTGGGACCAGTGTTGTTTGGGATATTCATTGCAGACATATCATGGGACATCAAGAGCAAGATCAGTCTGTTTGCTGATGATACCAAGGTAGGCGCGGTGGTGGATGACCTAGGGGATGGCAGGGGTTGCAGGATGATCTGGCAAAGCTTGAAACCTGGTCAGACACCTGGCAACTGGGCTTTAATGCCAAAAAGTGCAAGGTGCTGCATTTTGGGATGAAGAACCCAAGGAGGAGTTACCAGCTAGGGGAGTGCAGCTAGCCCAGACAGAGGAGGAGAAGGATCTGGGTGTGCTCATTACAGGGTCAATGAACAACTCGGCACAATGTAGGAAGGCAGCTGCAAAGGCCAACAAAATGCTGGGTTGTATTGCAAGGGGTATATCCTCGAGGAGGGAGGAAGTGATTCTGCCACTGTATAGGTCATTAGTTAGACCACACCTGGAGTACTGCGTGCAGTACTGGCGTCCGTATCTGAAGAGGGACATTAAGTTACTGGAGGGGGTGCAGCGCAGAGCGACAAAGATGGTCAAGGGGCTGTAGGACTTATCATAAGAGAGGAGGTTGAAGGAGTTGAACATGTACTCACTGGAGGAGAGGAGAGACGGGTGACATGATTGAAACCTTTAAATACATGAAAGGAATAAACAAGATGGGTACAGGGGCTGTTCAAAGTAAGGAGGGAGGGACACCAGGGGCCATGATGTGAGACTGGGCGAGGAAGGTTCAGGAGGGAGATGAGGAGACACTTTTTACAGAGGGTGGTGGCTGGGTGGAATGCGTTACCTGCTGAAGTGGTATGCAGTAGAACAGTGGACTGCTTCAAATGAGGATGGGACAGGACAAGGGGGAGGGTTAATGAAGGGTAAGGGTGGAAGGGAGGGGCAGCTGCAGAATAAGGGGTGCTAGCTGCACATTCGAGCAGACTTGATAGACCTCTAGGCCTTTATCTGCTGGCAAATTTCGTATGTTCGTATGTTTGTATGTTTGTATTTGAATTCACATAGAAGACATTTTGAATGACAAGGAACTTTATTTAAAGTAGTAGTAGAACCAAAAATAGAAGATGGGAAAATGTTACAAATTTTAAGAAGCAGTCATCTGTAACTTATTTCTGAAGTTCTTATTTCTTTTTTCCTTTTGCTCAGTAGAAAGTTTTCTATGGGATAGTATTATGCAGGATGTATGGAATTGCACTCTGCCTGTCGGCTGACATATCTAGTTCTGTTCCTTCCACTGCATCATCAGCATTGTGACCTCACTAATTGTGGCATCACAGGGGATTGACCTGGCAACTACCGAGTGGTTCTTTTTGAGCAGGTGTGATGTCACAGTCAGTGAGGTCACAATTCTGATAATGTAATGGGAGGAACAGAGCTTGATATAAAAGAGTGTTGTTCCACAAAGCACACCTTCTAATATTTGGTAAAATAACTTCTAATTAGCCAAAGGGAAAAGAAAAAGTACCTCTTCTATAAAAGGTAATAGTCGAATGCTTGTAGAATCTAATATTAGTTTCAGGCATTACACCAGCTCTTTAAAATTTAGCTACAGACTTTACATTTCTTAGTGTAGACAGGAACTCTGCGAAGTAAATCAAGAAGGGGGGCTACTAGGCATGTTGAGTTGATTACTGGAAGAATTCCTACTCCCTGCTGTCCGTTCAGCAGAGCTGAACCCTTACATTATGGGGGGCAGAGGGTACATTGCCTTAATGGCTTTAAGCCTGTTTTGCACAGCAGATGTGCTGGAGCTGACAGACTGAAACCCTGGGGTGCCTTCTTCTGCTGCCAGCAATTTTGTAGTCTATAAAAAGTGATGTGATTTGGTGCTCCCCACCAATGCTGTCAACCGCTTACCCTCACAACTCTCCGAGGCAGACAAGAGCCGAAAAATGTCTCTGCACTTTGCCAGATGGAAGTGTCTTGGAAGCCAGGAACAGGAACTGCTGCAAGCTGCTAGTTCATTGTCTTCTCTAGGTCTCAGTGACAGATGTGAGGCCAAGAGGAGTGCTCCAAGTGCCAGCCCGGTGGCATGGAAGGCTGCGGTACTGGGTGCCTCACCTCTTGCCGCAACACGACCCAGGGTTGCTAAGGGGACTGCTGTGGGAAGGGAGGATCAAAAGTCCATGGATCACTTTCCTTCTTCGGGGGGGGGGGGACAGAGCTTGCCGCTGCTTGCCTACCACCCTGTGGAGGCTGAGTTGCACAGCTTGTGGCCGCATTTCTGAAGGAGGGCACAGGCATTCAACTGTGTGTGGTGCCTTCATGTCGCAGGCCCACACCAGTGCAGGTGTGCTGGCCTTGCGCTGAAGGAAAGCAAGAAATTGGGAAAAGCAGGAGCTGTACACTTCAGAAGCCCCCACCTGCCTCAACCTGTGAAATTGCCCCGGGACCTGCCACACCATATCTGGACTTCATAGGGAGGGGATTGGCCCTCCCTCTCCCACTGGGGGGGGGGGGGAGTGAAAGCCCATGGGGCAACAAGGCAGTTGACTTCTGGGGAATGGATGGTGGAAGATCGAGGGGGGTGGGTAGGGGCTAAAGAGCAAAGCCAGCACCCCAGCAAAGGAAAAAGCTATTGGGGGGAAGAGGTGTGCTCCGATTTAGGAGACCAACTAGATTTACACTGTGGCTCCCCTCTCCCCTTTGAGAGATGAACATAAGCTCAGTGCCATGTTTCTGGGACTCGAACTGGAGACACCTCTTGAAAGCAACAGCTGAGTTTCCGAAGGCGATCATCTCGGGCAGGCACTGTGGTGGTGGTGGGGACATGCCGTCTACTGCCATCTGCTGGCCAACCACACAACTGCACAGGAAAACACAAGTTAGATTATTGCCGACACCCCGGTGAGATTTGTTTCTTGCCTGCAGGGCTGAAAGGAATAAAGACTCAGCGACCAGTTTCTGAAGTATTTGCACATGTAGTTTGATTGCTCAAGAAGGGTGCTAACACAGAATTCTCAGGAACGTGAAATTCTCAAATTAGTTGATGCTCCTAGAAATTCTGAGCAGTCGAGTTTCTTCCAGTTATAGACTGAGTGCGCTTCACCAGTCAGAACACTCCTTTCCCCTGTGCGCCAGGCTCTCTTATTCTGTAAGGAGAGTCTTGTGCAGGTGCGTGGAAACAGGTTCACTCAAGGGTGTTTTCTAAAATGTTTAGTATATGGTATGGTTGATCAACCTTGATCAATAATGTGTTAATACATCTGCGGAGACCACCCTTACATTCCTAGGGTATCACAACAGCTCACCTTCAGTTCACAGTT
This sequence comes from Neoceratodus forsteri, assembly GCA_016271365.2. Classification (NCBI taxonomy): domain Eukaryota; kingdom Metazoa; phylum Chordata; order Ceratodontiformes; family Ceratodontidae; genus Neoceratodus; species Neoceratodus forsteri. The sequence continues at coordinate 208,901,407 of JADMNL010000029.1, read as the reverse complement.
CTAAGAACCTAAAAAGGCATGGGAGACCACCCTTACTGTCTTAGGGTATCAAGACAGTTCATCTTCAGGTCATATTTCTAAGAACCTAAGAATGCATGGGAGGCTACCGTTATATTCTTAAGCTATCAGAACAGTTTGCCTTCAGTTCGCAGTTTTGAGAACCTAAAAGTGCACGGGAGACCACCCTTACATTCTTAAGGTATCAGAATAGCTCACCTTTGTTTCGCAGTTCTAAGAACCCAAGACTGCATGGGAAATCACCCTTACATTCTTAGCGTAACAGAACAGTTCACCTAAAGTTCACAGTTCTAAGAAACTAAGAGTGCTGGGGAGATCACCCTTACATTCTTAGTGTAACAGAACAGTTCACCTAAAGTTCACAGTTCTAAGAGTGCTGGGGAGGCACCCTTACATTCTTAGGGTATCAGAACAGTTTGACTTGAGTTCACAGGTGTAAGAACCTAAGAATGCGTGGGAGGACCACCCTTATATTTTTAGGGTATCAGAACACCTCACCTCTGGTTTGCAGTTCTAAGACCCTAGTATCAGAACACTGCACTTTCAGTTCACAGTTCTGAGAAGGCATGAGAGACCACCCTTAAATGTTTAGGGTATCAGACCAGTTCACTATCAGTCCACAGTTCTAAGAACCTAAGAATACAACTGTAGAAGTAGTCTGTGCCAGTATTAACACACAGTCAAAGATTCATAAAGTGGGTTTGTTACAGAGTGGTCTCCATGCCAGTACAAACAAGCAAACAAAAGATTCATACAGTGGGGTTGTCACTTTTGGGCAGACTTTGAAAAACATAACATTTAGAGGCAATAGAGCTTACATTTAATAGATACCTGTAGCTCTGGTTCTTTTATTCTTTATTTCTAGGTTCACTGACACGGAAATTGGATCCTTTTCTCCTGCTGTCAATCTGGAAGAGAAAAGCAAAGAACATTATTTTTGTTAATGTTCCAGGGCACTCCACGAAATGTGGAAAAATGGCTTTTAGCAGGCTCTCACCCACACTTTGGAACAAATTGCCAAAGTCGCTTCAATTGAGTTTTCAAGTCAGACTTTATTCCTTTTAAGGTTTTACTTGGTCAACACAGTGTAAACAAATGCAAATGCCGCTAATTTAACTGGTAAATTTCGTCTTTGCTAAACTGTTAAAAATTGCACTTGTCTTAAGCCTCTGTAAGCTTTCATTCCCTTTCTTGACACTGTATAATTTATGTCTCGAGTCAGATCTTTGATGTTATCCTGTTTTCCAGTTTGCTGCACTTGCTAATATTGATCCCTGTGTTGCTTTCTTATCCATTGTGTTATTGCCTGGCCTAAACAAGACCTTCCTGTAATTGAGAATTGCTCAACGGAGCGTTTCCTTTCTTTCACACAATTCACATTTTCTTTCCTCTCTCTTTCTTCGTGGTCAGATTAATGAATTAGAATAATATTTCTGTGCACTCTTTTTCCTTTTTCTTGTTAGAATTCTTCTATTTCTTTTCTTCTTCATACTTATTCCATTTTCAGCAGTAGGAATGGGGAGACTTCATAAAGCTAAATTATTTAATAAATTAAAGCTTAGGTAGGTAGTCTTAGGTGAATCAGAATGAGTATTTATAATCGTATGTATATGACTTAGATCGCAAACTATCATACAGGTAAGCAGATTTGTTAAAGTGGCAGTGCAATGAAAATGGCCTAAAATTTGACCCCACATTTTTTTCTTCCTAATTGATGCCCGATGTCTTCCAGTTTATTCTGGTGGCAACATTTTCAGTTTCTGTTATCATTTAAGAATTTTATGAATGTTTTAAAATAATTTTTTTTCAAGAAAATAAGATGGCCGCCTCATTTTTGCATAAATAATATTGAGGACCCGAAGAGGGTAAGAATCCAGACAAAAATGCAAATGTACAGTACACAGCATAGGAAGCGTCCAGAAAAACCCAGATCAACAGTTCTACTGACATTTTTCATAACCATAGCAGAAAATTGTCTTTTTGGAATAACTTTTTTCATTGCAGTACTGCTTTAATATGAGCTGTTATTACTCATTGTTTTATCTGTTCCAAATGTTCTGTGGCTTGTAGTTTAATTGTATATCCTTTAATACAAATTTTTGTTGCTAAAAATACAATTACAAATACTCCCGCGGATCCTTTCCTGAAGTCCTAGTTCTCTGTGACATTATAATAATTTCCACAGCAACAAACTGAAGCTACAGACATGATTGTGACTTCAGAAGAGGATTATGTGACAGCTGCAGGTGCATTGTAGAGGATAAGGATCCCATTGCAATGCAAGCTTTTATTTATTTATTGAACTGTTTCACCAGGAAGGTTACACTGAGCAACAAAAGCTCGTCTCACGGTAACGTCCTGGGGGGGGAAGGGAGTGGGCGCAATAAGTAAATACAACAGGATACGCACTAGCCAAACAGCATATAGACAGACTGTACAGCTTACAACCAAACAGCTAACAACATTTCTAGACTAGGATACATTTGAGAGAGACTGACAGGTGGTGAGGTATAGGAAAAGGTATTCGGGGGGTGGGATAGTAGAGGTGATAGAAAGTGCTAGGATTGCAAGAGGGGTTTGGGATTGGAAACTAACCTAGTGATGAAGAACGAAGTCGAGAGATATGCAGGCGTTATGAAATGGATTAGGAAAATCTAGAAACCTGATTGACTGCAGAGCTTGGCACCCAGTGCTGATACCCCAGGAAAAAGATCCGAGACCTCACTGACCTGTTTACCTTAAGTAGGCACAGCTGTGTCAGTACACCTTCGTTCACTTACTTATATTTGATTACTTGGTAGCATGAAGACAGAAGTAGGCGGTAGCCCATCGTGACCGTCTCCCACACTGGCGTGGCCGATAAAGATTTAAAACCTAATAAATTTGTCCAGCTCTCTTTTAAATGTGTTGAAATCTGTAATGTTTACCAGGTACTGGGTAATTTGTTTCATAGTCTTGGCACCCTGATGGTAAAGTAGTTACTTATTTTCTTTGTGCAGGCTCTGTGTACCTCAAACTATTTATCGTGAGATCTTAGATCTTGAGGTCACATAATGGAGTGAATACCACATACAGAACGTATTTCCCCATTGTTCACTATGTTAAAGAATTGCAAATAGTCCCCTTTTACTCTCCTTCCTTGTAGTGACATTAGTTTTAATTCCTCAAACTTGTTTTCATATGGTTTGTGTTTCAGTCTAGGGATTAATTTTGTAGCCCTTCTCTGTACACTTTCCAGTAATAGGATGTTCTCTTCACGTTAAGGAGCCCAGAAGGGTGAACCATAGTTAACATGAGATCTGGCACAGTTTTTGTACAAGCTCATGATACAGTACACATATCTTGTTAAAAAAGCCTTTTTAATGATGTTGATGCATTTGTTCACAGTTTGTGTTATTTTTCGTGTGTGTGTGCATTGTGAGTAAATTATTAATAACAATACCCAAATAATTTTTGTTGCTCACTACAGGCAGAGGGTGATTCAGCTGGTAGTAGGGTCTTACGGGGTTGTTACAACCCAGGTGTAACACTGTACACTTATCTAGGTTCAGCTCCATTTTATTCTTTTTCGTCCAGTCCACAATTAATTCGAAATCTTTAACAAGGTGCAAGTATTTAATTTCTTTGATACTTTGCCCATTATTTTTGTGTTTTCGTCAAATTTAATGTTCATGTTGCATAATCTGGTGTGGAGATCGTGGATGAAGCAGCTGGAGAGGAAGGGACCCAGAACAGACCCCTGGGGGACTTCACTGGTCACAACTGTCTCAGATTGTACCTAGAATTCTTACCTGTTGTGTCCTGTTTTCTAACCACGAATGTACCTATTTAACCAGATAAGAACTGTATCCCATGTTTTTCAGTTTATGTAGTAGTTCACAGTGTGGAACAGTGTCAATTGCCTTCTTGAAGTCCAAGAATATGACATTACATGGTCCCCCAGCAGCCAAACTAGAACTGACAGATTCATAAGAAGTGATAAGATCAGTTGAGCGAGATCTTCCTCTGTTAAACCTGTGCTGTGTGTTGACTTGTAAACCCGAGGTGACAGTTTCACCCTCGAACCTGGCCTTTACAAATTTTTTCATAAGCTTTCCAGGGACCGATGTCAGGCTTGTAGGTCTGTAATTTTCAGGACATGCCCTACTTCCCGTTTTGTGAATGGGCGTTATAACTGCTTGTTTCCATGCTGTTGGTACTGATCCTGAGAATAGGGATTTATTAAATGGTAGCCACGAGGTTTGCAAAGACTATTGGCGAGGTTTTTTAGAACTCGTGGTTGCAGCCCATCAATACCTGCTGATGATTTTGGTTTAAGTAACTGTAGCCCTGCAAGAACCTAGTCCAATGAAAAACCCATTACGGAGGAGTCATCTGAATAGTTTGGCATGGTGGAATCATCTTTTTTTTTTTTAATTAAATACAGAGATAAAATAGTTATTGAAAACATTTGCTGTTTTGATTGGGCCGTTTATATTATGTCCATCCACTTTTAGCGGCCCTATGGTGTGGCCGCTTTTACTCATGTGATTTATATATGAAAATAATGTTTTCTGGGTTCCTTTAGTTGTGACTATTCTATATTCCGGATTTCGTCTTTTCTTTCTTGTTAGTTATTTAGTTTTCTTTAGTTCCGCCTTATACTTCACATATGTAGGCTGACTTTTTTATTTTCTTCTTGTAGTTGGAATAAGCCTTTTCTTTTTTATTTGTCTCTTTAATTTGTTCATCATCCATTGTTGTATTTTGCCTTTGTTATTGCTAATTATGATGTTGGGAACATACCAATCTTCTGTAGACCTAATTATGTTACAAATAGTGTTCCGGCATTCGTCAGCTGTTTGATTAGCCAGCATTCTATCCCAATCTATTGAATCCAAAAGTTCCTTAAATCTTCCTATAGTCAGCCCTGCTGTAGTGCTTTGTGAGTAATTTGTGACTGTCAATTTCACGTTTGCCTGAGTAACCAAAGGTCAGCATGTGCTGGTCACTGTTCCCTAAAGGTTCTTTATATATTACTTTGGATATCCCGTTATTTATGTTAGTTATTACTAAATCAAGAATGTTTAGACCCCTAGTTGGAGATTTGACCAGCTGTTTTAAACCTGCTGCTGAAAGTGCATCAAGGTAGGAAGAAATAGGCTGTTGGTTAAATAGGATCTGCAGCTTATCCTTTAGGAAGGGGAAATGGGCAGACTAGGTGGGCCAAGTGGTCCTTATCTGCCGTCAAAGTCTATTTTAAGGAGGGTTTGTTCTTGGGACGAGTTACTAGTAAAATTGTTCCAGTCAATCCCTGGAAAATTAAAATCTCCTTATACGATTACTTCAGTCTTATCAGAAGCTGGTTGCCTATAGCAGTTCCCTATTGTTCAAATTGTTCTATTGTGAATATTAAAAAAGTAACATCTGCCATCTACTGGCCAAACGTAAAATTACAGTGGCATAAGATGACTTTTGTCTTTTTCTCATGTTTTTGCCATTTTTCCTCATTTAAATGAAAACATTTTTAAATTATCTCTTTGCTTATAATAATAGATCCATTTCATAATTGCAATAAGGCACTCCAGGGTGTGCTTTGCACTGGGATAATGGCACTTTTCAAGTGCTGGAAGCGCTAGGCCTTTGGCCTCGGGCTTTAACCCACTCAATGTGTGCCATTATCCCAGCACAAAGCACATCCTGTCATGCCTTATTGCTTAAATATATCAAATATAAGTAGAACTGTAGTGCCACGCCGTCGGTGCAGCTATAGAATTACCGCTGACGATGCTGGGTTGGATGCGAGTCTGAGACTTCAGGAGGAGGAGACTAAGCACCCCAGCAGATGCTCTTTTCCTTTGGGGAGGGAGGGTTGTGCTTCCCACCATTGCACTGTCACTCGGAAGACCGCAGGTGGCAGTGCAGGGGGTGGGCAGTGCTGGGAGGGAGAAACACTGCCTGGCTCTGGTGCATGATCCCACACCTACGTGCACATGTGCACTTCCAAGCCCTGAGTCAGCAGTGTTCTATGGGAGGTCACCAGGAAGGAGGAGCAAAACTCCTCTAGCAAGCTGAACGACAGCCCAGCACTCTGGGGCCCTGACCTCCCAAATAGCTGCTCTGCACTCCCAGGCTTGACAAGTCAAAGGGCAGCAGCTGAGCACACTAACCCCCCACTTGATGGCATCTAGAGGCAGAGCCAAGTGCCTGAAGTAGGTAAGGGTAACGCTAGGGGTGTCTGTGGTTAGATGGTGGCAGCTCTGGTGCTGGGGGAATAAAAAGAATCTAAAAAGGATGCTGAATTGTTGCTAGATATGATTATCAAAGTTTTCTCAAAAGTGACAACTTCAGCCAGACTGGCAGCACAAGGGTTGGGCTGCTGCTCGTGGCACCAGTGACCCCAGCTTGACAACGAGTTTGGACTGTCAGCGGCTGGCCGAGAGGAAGGACACTCTCTTCCTCTGGGGAGGGAGGGTAAATTCTGCCGCCATCACACTGTCACATGTTAAAAAAAGAATGCTGGGTGGCAAAAAAAAAAAGTGGGGAAGAAGAGGGGAGCGGGGTCTCACCAATTGAGGGAAAGGTAATTGAATAATGATTAGGAGAAAAGAGATATGTTCCAGAAAAATTCAGTACTTTCCAGAACCAGTGCCATTTTCTGAAAGAACCTTCTCAGATTCAGCATGACCCTAGGTATTTCTGTCCCATCAACATGGATAAATGTACATTTACCCATTACTGGGAATCAAACCTGGGACCTTGACTCCTGAAGGCAGCAACTCTAACTATTCAGTCATAAGGAAATTCCCCTGAGCTAGGAAGTTAGAGAGCTCCTTTGACTTTCATATACTTGCACTCTCCCAGATCACCACTAGATGTCTCTTTTGCTGTTACAGGTACTCAGCAATTGACTGATATTTACAGCTTTCACCATTAGATGGTGCTCCTTTGCACAGACTGCCCTTCCTCACATTCAGTACAATACTATTTTCCCTTTCTTTAGGGTGAAGCTGCCTAGCCTTATTGCCACCGTCTTTCCCTACCTACCTGGAAGATATACCTCCATCTTTGTCACTACCTGTTATGTCTGTCCCGCTCTACTGGGCAGGCTCACTTCTAGCCTTTGCTGGGAATCAAACTTGGGGCCCTGAGTCCTGAAGGCAGCTGCTCTAACCTTTCAGCTAAAGGGAAATTTCCCTCAAGCTGAGAGGTTAGCGAGCTCTACTGAGTTTCATACCTACAATCTCATTAATGGACACTGAAGTTCTCTTTTGCTGCTACTTAGCACTGTTTTTGACTCTGTTATTCATGGCTTTGACCACTAAGTGGCACTGTTTTGCACAGTCTTCAACTGTTCTGATAATTAAGCAAATATTAATTTTGGAGTTCAGGGTACCCACTCTTCATAGAAGCTTCCAGTGACCTTAATGAGTAAGTGCTCTAGGAAGGAATGATTAATTTAGATAAAGTTGATGGCAGCATGCCCAGTATGGGTCTATAAATCACTGTGTCCTGTACCAGCAGCGATGCAGACTGCGTGCTGGCAGTGCTGAGAATGCTGCTGTCCAATGAAGTGTACAGCGAATAGTTTGCTAATCGGAACCCATTAATAAAGTGCAAAGCTGAATGGTACACAGAATCTGATAAGTTTCAGAGACGCAGAAGCAAATCTGTACACCTCATCTCATGCCACTAACACGGGGGGGGGGGTGCTGCCGCCATTTGGGGAGATGGCATTGAGCTATCGTTCTCTTAAAGAGGACCTTCCCTAACATTTTTAGGTAAAGCCTTTATTAGCAGGGTGAGAAGCCTTACCTCCCCCAGAGTTGATCCAGCCATAAACTGTAATTTTCAGATGCCTGGTTTATGGAAGGGAAGGGATCATATTTTAACTCTGTGGAACCGAGCCACCAATCCCTTCCACTTCCTTGTCTTCAGCGCCACCCCCACGCTAGCACCTATTATGATGTACTGTATAGAGAGCATGGGGACGCACTCCATAGACTACTACAGGGGCTGACTTTTAAGTCTTTTTTTTATATATATATAGTTCAGGGTTCCAATTCAGATAAAACAAGGCCACCCCTCAACTAACAAGGTTCTTGTTAGTTGATCGGTGACCTTGATTAATCTGAATCAGAACCTTGAACTATTAAAAAAAAGACATAAAAGTCGTCCCCTATAGTCGTCTACGGAGCGCACTTCACGCCTCCATATAATTACATCAGAAAACATGCTAGCGTGGGGGCGGCGCTGAAGACAAAGAAGTGGAAGGGATTGGTGGCTCGCTTCATGAAGCCAAAATATGATTCCTTCCCTTCCAAAAAAGGGGCAAATAAAAATGTAGAGATTGCCACTGTAGTCCAGGTTGTTAATAGTTTTTGCTTTGAGCACTAGTAAAGGTGCTCTTTAAATAAAAAAATGTATGCCGGCCCGGTGGCGCTGAGGGCTGAGGCAATAGCTCCTTACCTCATGCTATGCCAGCAACCTGGGTTTGGGAACAACCTTGGGTTGACAGGGAGCCGACGTGGGAGGCGGGTGTTGGAGCAGGATTGAGCCGCAACCTGCGGCTCTCCCCTCCAAAAGGGTGGACTCCCACTCCTTCATAGTCCCACTCCTACTGGATGGTGGTCCAGTGGGATGCACAGGTGGCTAGGAGCGGCAGCATAAATCTGGGGAGGGGTGGAAGGGGCCACCGGATCCTGGCATGTGCGTGTGCCTCCATGCGTGCACCCGCATGTACGCCATGGCCTCGGGGGGGGGGGACCAAAAAAACAACAAAGTATATATGAAAAAAATTAATAAATAACAAATGTACAGCTGACCCCGTGGCACGGCGGTACAGCTACTGCTCACCATGCCAGAGAGCCAGGTTTGGGAGCAAACCTAGGTTGTGGGAAGGTGGGCCAAGGTGGGGTGGAGGACTGAGTGTCCCAAGCATCTCTGTCTTCTCCTGGGGGGGGAGGGTCTGGCTGCTGCACTCACAGATCTCCACCCTGTGGAGGTTTGTTGGTGATGCAGTGGCGCAGAAAGGAGGGGAGCCACTGCCAGATGTGTGGCACCTCCACATGCATGTGCACAAATGTTGTTGCATGGCGTGCAGCTGGGGAAAACAGGGCAAAACAATCTGAGCGGAGTGACAGTTCGGTCCACAGCAGGCCCTGCACCTGCAGACCAGGCACCTCCACCAACATCTGGATAGTGCTCGGGTGGGGCAACTACCCCCCTTAGTACTACCATGAGGGGAAATTCATGGGGCACCTTGGGAGGAGAGGTAGGTCTTTGGGATGGTAGGATAACAGAGCCGGGCAAATTGAAGCCTGATATGGACCAATCAGGAAACGGAAGATAAAAGCCTTTATTGGGGAAAAAAAAGAAACTTAACAACTTTCCATAAATGTGGTCCGTCCAATTGTGTGTGTGTGTGTGTGTGTGTGTGTATTTTGATGTGCAAAATGGCTGTCATTACACATTTACAGTCACTTTCCTGCCAGTCTCGTATTGCTTGTTAAGCACTTTTGGATACAAAGTGTATGAAAACTGTTATATAAATGCAAATTCTTCCCACTGTCCCGGTGGCGCAGAGGGTTGAGGCACTGGACGCCACACCTCATGCTACGCCAGCAACCCAGGTTCGGGAACGGACTCTGGTCATTGGGGATAGGTAGGGGAGGGAGGGGATCGAGCTTCCGGAGGATTGCTCTCCCCTCCCGGGGTGAGTTCCAGGGTATGCTTCGCTCCACTGCAGCTCTTGGTAGAGACCAGGAGCAATACAGATAGTGGGCTTGACGCTACTTCCGGAGTGGAGCGGCAGCAGAGCAGCTGCACATAGGTGCGCTGCCTGCACTGCACATCCGCACTCCGGGGGGGAGGGTGAACAGTACGGAAAAACCCTGGTGGTCTTGCGGAGGCAAAGGGGGCCCAGAGACCTGCCCACATCCTGACACCAGACCGGTCTCCCTGGGCTCCAGCTGTACTGGTTCCTGTGGCTGTCCCTCAAATCACAGATAGGCTGCCATGGGCAGTCAGGCCCTCCCCTTGGGGGTGATCCAGGAAGCTGGTGAAGCCGTGGGACTGAGTGGAGACAGTCCAAAAGGAGCCCAGTAGAGGACGTTTCAGGCAGGGAGTAGAGGCAGAAGTTGAGTGATACCCTGGAGAGATGCGCTAGGTCCCAGTGAATAAAGAAAGTAAAAAAAAAAAAAAAAATGCTAATTCTTCTTTTCACAGTGTTGCCCTGATGGCATTCATGGCTGCGCCACTCGAGCAAGTGTGCAATAACACCAACATTCCAAACCAAATAACTTACATATTTGACGCTACCGTGTGTGATATTTAAGCAATAAACCACAGCAGGGTGTGGGTTATGCTGGGGCAATGCACTGTGTGGCTATGAAGGCGAGCTGGATTCAGGAGGGAACTCTGGTTACCATGTCAGACGAATCTAATTGATTTCTTTGACTGGGTGACCAAAGTAATAGACCAGGGAGGGGCTGTGGATATGGCTTACCTAGACTTTAGCAAGGCATTTGACACAGTCCCACACAAAAGACTAATAATCAAGCTAGCCAGCGTGGGAGTGGGTTCCAGGGTGGTAGCCTGGGTAGCAAACTGGCTGCACAACAGGACACAGAAAGTAATAGTGAATGGAACACACGCTGAAGAAAGGGGGATTACTAGTGGAGTACCTCAGGGCTCAGTACTGGGTCCAGTCCTCTAACATCTTTATAGGTGTCAGTGCAGAGGGTCTGGAGGGAAAGGTATGCCTCTTTGCAGATGACACAAAGATTTGTAACAGAGTTGATACACACACGGGGTGTAGAAAGGATGAGAAGGGACTTGGCAAGGTTGGAGGAATGGTCAGACATATGGCAACTTAGATTCAATGCAAAGAAGTGCAAAGTAATGCACCTGTGAAACAAAAACCCAGGAGAAGAGTACACAATAGCAGGGAGGTACTAACAACAACAAAAATGGAAAGGGACTTGGGGTAGTCATATCAGATGACCTAAAGGTGGGTAAGCAATGTGAGAAGTCAGTAAGGAGAGCCAGGGGTTACTGGGATGCATAGGAAGGGGCATCACAAGTAGAAAAAGGGAAGTGGTTATCCCTCTGTACAGACAGTTGGTGAGACCCCATCTGGAATACTGTGTGCAGTTTTGGAGACCCCATCTATGCAAGGACATAGACAGGATGGAAGCAGTCCAGAGGAGGGCAACCAAAATGATGCAGGGTCTGCATCAGAAACCATATGAGAGAGCTTAATATGTATACCCTTGATGAAAGGAGGGACGGGGGGGGACATGATAGAAACTTTTAAGTACCTCAAGGGAATCAACAAAGTCCAGGAGGGTAGCATCTTTCAGAAAAAGAGATGTGTATGTAACCCCTAGATGGCGCTATCCCAGGGGCTACTACCCCTGCCTGATTTGCCACTAACAGGTTGAGGGGCCTGGATCCAATGGCAGGTGCCTCCACCCAGAGGTCAGGGTTTGCAATAGTTAAACTTACTTGGTCACAGCCCTCTGGGACACTGCAACCCCCCTTTCTTCCCACTAGTGGCCCACACAATATATCAGAATTATCTTCACAGTATACACTTACCCCCAGGGCTGGTTCAGGCACTGGGACCTCCTGTAAAATAAGATACAGTGCAACAATCACAGTACAATACTTTAACATAGACAAATACCTCAGGCAGTATAACTTTGCTGAAACAAGCAGCTCTGATTTATTTAGGGGGAATATAACAAGGACAGGGGGAAATCAGGTTAATTAGCTTATCACTTTACTCATCTATCTATGGCTCTGTGCACAGGCCTATCCCTACCAGTTACTGTCCCTGGGTACCCAAGCCCTAGTGGCTAGTCCAAACCGTGGCAGCTGGTAGGGGCCCTTTCCCACAGAGAAAAGAAAATTAGTTTAAACAGTCAGCAGTACAGTGATTCCATTTGAATTCAATGTGGCAATTCAACAGGGAGCACCCTGAATTAGTACTCACGACCTCCAAACAAGATAGGGTCCTTCAATGTCAGCAGGGCTACTCTTGAGCTCCACGAGACTCTCACACATTTATATGGCAAACTGCAACAGGCAAAGTCCTTTAATGGCAGCAGGATTCACTTGAGCTAACCAAGCCTCCTCACACATTTATATGGTGAACAGTAACAGGCAAAAGTCCTTCAATGGCAGCAGGATTCACTTGAGGTACACAAGCCTCTTCACACATTTATATGGTAAAACAGAAAGTACTATACCAGGCAGGCTGCTTCTCTATCCCGATCGCAATTACTGCACAATACCCGGGAGAACACACAGCAGATTCAGTTCCTGACAGACCGAGTGCAATTCAGCAGTTTCTCCAGTCTTCTACAGGGTGAGCCTGGTTTCTACTCTTCAGATATCCTTTGATTCTCGTCACAGGACAGATTCAGTCCTAACAAGCAGTTACACAAGCTGCAGACCGGAACTCTGGGCCTTACACACGTTTCCCGACTAAAACTGCACACTGAAAAAGCACAGGGCTCCTTCCTTCTTCACTGCCAGAGCTCCACTGAAACTCCAACAGACAAAACCGGGCACTTCCTTTGAGTTCCTCCCAGTTCTTGACTAGATTGGCTGTCACTCACAATAGACTGCTCCTGTTGGTCCAAAAAGGCACGAAGTCTAAACTACATCTCCCAGAGTCACTGCCCATACAATCCTCTTGTGGCTGGCTCAGATTATGAGTCCAAGTTCTGATTCGTCCAAGGCACCATTTTAGAGCTAGCTTACCCCACACTGATTGGTCCAGTTCAGCAGTTCAAAACCAGAATGGGGAACTAGGCAGACACAGTTCTGACTGCAAAGAAAGCAGGTTAGACAAACTGTAATTTCATTATTACTCTAAGTGGTTTCTGGCAAACAGTTACATCTTTCAGATGGGTTCCCTTTGCACTCCTAGTGACTGCAAAAATGGAGTGAACTGGCAGCAGCTCGAGTGGTACTCAATCAAAGAAACACACAGTCCCCCCATACAAACTAATTATGTCTGCAAGCAGACAGCTCTTAAAGAGACAGTACCAGAGGTTCTAAAAACACTCACTGATAAATGGCTTAAACGCCAAACACCATTCAGGCTTGGAGCATTTAAGCAAGCTCCTGGAAGTCTTTTGGGAACCCCCATTTGCAGGGGGGTTACATGTAAGAACAAGAGGGTACAATTTAAAGGTAGAGGGGGGACGGCTCAGGGGTAATGTGAGGAAATTTTTTTTCATGGAGAGAGTGGTGGATGCATGGAACTGCCTTCCTGGGGAGGTTGTTGGGTCTAAAACAGTGGGGGAATTCAAACATGCATGGGACAGACACAAGGCAATTGTAGTGGGGGGTGACAGGAAGTAGGCTGTTGGTTAACTAAAATCTGCAGCTTATCCAGTAGGAAGGGAAATGGGCAGACTGGGTGGGCCAAGTGGTCCTTATCTGCCGTCAAAGTCTATGTTGGGAGGCAAGTCAGGCTGTAGAGTCGCAGGGTTGGTTGTCAGTTCTGGTACTGCAGTGACCCCTGCAGGCAGTCCAGAGTGCTTGCTTCATCTGTGGGGCATGCCATGCATGCAGGAGGCTCACCAAGGCACTGCCTACACCAAAGGGAAGGAGGCAGGAACACAGGAGATGACTGAGAAAAAGTACCCCTCGGCCAGCCATGTGATAGCAATGGCCCAAACAGCGATATCCCTGACAACCACAAAAGAGTACATCCCTGGATCCAGGGGATAAAATACGTAGCAAAAAATAAAAAAATGAAAACCTTACCTTTAAAGGGGCACTGTCAACCCCCTTTAAGCCTCATACTGTCCCTAGTTTTATTTATTTATTTTTTAGTTTCTTTCTTTGTCCTCAACTGGGGAGGTTGTGCCTTTGGTTCTCCCCTTCCAGCCAGCCTTTACAGCTGCCTCCCCAGCCATGGCCAGAGCTCAGACCTCCCCGTCACAGCCCTTCTAGGCTGCGTCACATCGCGTACTTACCCTACCACTGCGGAGACCCTGAGTGGGCCCAGGAGGGTGCTAACTTGGGCACATCTGTGGCGGTGCCATCGGGGCAGCCTTCATGCTGCCGAGGGATATTTCTGGTTTTCTCCCCTGCGGGGAGGGGCATGCAGTAATGCCAGCAGAGGCAGCATGCACGCATCCACACATGCTCCTCCAGGTGCTTGCCCCATCTCCGCCCCTCTTCTGCAGCATCGGCGCACTGCCCCCCAATCTCCACTGGGGGCTAGTCGACACTGACCACTGACATACACCCTTCCCGGAGAAGGAAAGCAGTCTTTCATCTGCTCAATCCTTCGCCAATCCTGCCAACCCCTGGCGGCCCGTGCTCATTCCTGAACATGGGTTGCCGGCGTAGTGCGAGGTAAGGTGTCCAAGCACCTCAGCCCTCAGTGCCACCGGTCCGGCAGCTGTCCCTAGTTTTAAAAAAGAAATGTATGACTGCTCATATTCTGTGGAGTTTGCATGTGTACCTGGCACAATGGTAGCTCGTATAATGAACGGCTATGGAGCTGTCAGACTTGTTTGTTATAGCAAGGGTTTCTCATAGCCAATATGACCGAAAATAAAGTACTCACAATACCATTTTAATTTAGTAAATAATGCGTTTTATTTACAAACCATAAGGTTAGGTAAACAGCTGTTAAAATGTTATTTTTTACACAAGGATTGAAAAGAACTTCACAACCCATTCAGGACTAGATTTAAAGTTGCTTTCTTCCTCATAAAGTGCTTTGACAAAATAGTCGGCTTTTTCTTGGAGGATCACTCTGGACAGGAAATCCTAGCCTCCTTCTGTTTTTGAAATCATCAGAGCAGCAGAGCCAACCTCGGCGTTAGAAATGGCCACATCATTTTTCTCTGCAGTGCAATCCACTCATTGTGGATTTTGGGAGCACATATTCCACGGCAAGCCTGGAAGTGGATTCGCCATTCTTTATTCGACCCAAGATCTCAATTTTCTATTTGCGATCAAGTGGCCTTTCTATTTTTCTGTTTCTGCCATGGTTTGTTTTTTACGGCTAGCATTCATCTGTGCTGCGTGACTGATGCAGAGGACGACACAAAGAGGAATAAACAACTGGTATTTAAGGCAACGTTTCATTAACTTTAGCTGCGAGCGGTCAGTCAGGTAATTCAGGTCACTGGAAGCAGCAGTTAAAGCAGAGGGGAACAGTCAAGCTGTACTGTAGGTATTTACTCTGTTTTATTAGCAGGTGATAATGGGGTCCACACATCCTGTTCGTTATAACCGAGATTCATTATAACAAGGAATTTTATAGTGAGGGACCACTGTAATTTGTTTTACAGTTTTTAAAATGAATCAGAATCACACTGCCTACCATACCGGTGTTACCACACCTAAATGTGTTTGTTTACATTCTTAAATCCGCTCCCTCTGCGTCTTTCCCAGACTTGGGAACACCCCAACACAGTCTAGCCACTCAAGATGCAGTGGGATGAGAGGAGAGTATTGCATCATCAGTGGCTCTGTTTGAGGGTGTTCCTAATGTTCTGCAAGTGTGCAATAAGAGTAGATCAAGGATTTGAAACAAAACAAGACTGGTTATAGTTATGCCATTAGCATGCATTTCAGTTGTTCTAAGAAAGGTGACAGATTACATAACCAGCAACACCAATATATTTTAGTGAAGTTGAGTAATCATAAGATGTGGGTTTTCAGCTAGAAACAATACAAAAGAGGTTGACGGTGTCCCTTTAAGAATAATGATCATTTATATTGCACTTTTTTAACGCGCTGAATACCAAAGGGCTCCACAAGCAATGCATGAGACTGGTAGTGATATGACTGTAAACACATGGTGAGGTTCGGCCCACTGGAGCAGATAGAGGAGGTGCTGGGTGCCTCAACTGCCACTACCGCTGGCGATCCAGGTTGGAGAATAGACCAGGGTTAATCAGGGGCCAGCCAGGGGAGGAAGATTAAACGTCCACTAGCAGAGGCTGGGTGACTGCACAGCAACAGCCTCGTAATTGACTGGAGGCAGGTGCTGAGTACATGCGGCATCTTACCTACACCATGGCACGTTGGCCAGCCCAGGAAGGGGAAAGAAGTTGGGGCAAAATAAGGTGCCCCAGTCGCCATGAGTGATGGCATTCAGAGCCCTCAGACTCCTCCCTATGTGGATCCTTGCTGGTATGACAGTAGGAGGAGTGTTGCTTGGGGTTGGGAGCACTGAGGGATGCATGACAGAGGGGCCAAACAGCTATATGAAAAATAAAAAGATGTGATGGTAGCAATGCCACCTATCAACATCCACACACAGTCCCAGTGGCGCTGAGGGTTGAGGGGCTGGACATCATACCTTGTGCCATGCCGGCGACTTGGGTTCAGGAATGAGCTTGGGCTGCTGGGGGTCGGCAGGGAGGAGAGGATTGAGCATCTGAAGGACTGCTCTCTTCTCCTGGGGTGGGTTCCAAGGGATCCCTTGCCTGGTGGAGGATCCTGGCGGTAGCCGGGGATGTTACACCACTGGTGGGACAGACAGTGGGGTACTGGCTGTGGTGGGTGTCTGTGGGGGGGGGCAGGAGCACCCCCCTCATGCGCTCACGCCAGTGCACATCTGCATCAGTAGGGGAGGAACAAAGGAAAATGGCCTTATCCCTTGTAGGCGAAGGTGGGTTCAGGGACTCTGCACCCATTCCCACTGCTGGGTCTCTCACCTCCTCTGGTGCTTTGCCGTCTGGCCGCTCATAGATTAGGCTAAGAAATAGAAGAACTGTTGCAACAGATTTAAGAAAAGGTCGGTCCTCGAGAGTGGCAGGAGCTCCCTGTCACAATTCCCCCACCTGTCCCAGGAAGGGATGGAGCTTCCACCCATTCACCTTCAGAAGCTCAGTCTCAGAGTCCCTATTACTGCGTGCAGTACTGGCGTCCGTATCTGAAGAGGGACATTAAGTTGCTGAAGGGGGTGCAGCGCAGAGCGACAAAGATGATCAAGGGGCTGGGGGACTTATCATACGAGAGGAGGTTGAAGGAGTTGAACATGTACTCACTGGAGGAGAGGAGAGACAAGGGTGACATGATTGAAACCTTTAAATACATGAAAGGAATAAACAAGACGGGTACAGAGGGGCTGTTCAAAGTAAGGGAAGGGAGGGCCACCAGGGGCCATGATATGAGACTGGAGCGAGGAAGGTTCAGGAGGGAGATGAGGAGACACTTTTTTACAGAGAGGGTGGTGGCTGGGTGGAATGCGTTACCTGCTGAAGTGGTATGCAGTAGAACAGTGGACTGCTTCAAACGAGGATGGGACAGGACAAGGGGGAGGGTTAATGAAGGGGAAGGATGGAAGGGAGGGGTAGCTGCGGAATAAGGGGTGCTAGCTGCACATTCGAGCAGACTTGATAGACCTCTAGGCCTTTATCTGCTGGCAAATTTCATATGTTCGTATCAGAAAGAGCACCAGAAAGGGGTCAGTGGTCCCACCCTAGAGACTCAGAGCCTGAGGATCGGGCAGTCCGGGCAGTGAGGGTCCAGTCACCTAAGGAAGGAGAAGAGGACTTCAGACAGGGCAGAAGAAAGCGGGAGAGTGAGTAACCATCACCAGAGAGAGTCCAGGGATGGTGAGGTAGGAGCATAAACAAAGTATACAAAAAAAAACATCCACACACACAGCCGTGGACAATTGCCTGGATCATTTTTATTGGGAAGGGGACTATGGGAAAGATCCCTGTGGTCTTGAACAGCTTCAACGCCTTCCTGGATGGGTCCTCCAGTGCCCTTTTTGGATGCTGCCACCCGGGTTCCACCAGCTCTGCTATAAAGAGGCACTTTTCCTGAGTGTGTGTTAGGAATGCAAATAAATGACCTATTGGTATGGCAACAGTTAAGAATGGTCATAGGAAACTACTTTTGTATAACCATATGATTGATCAGTTATGTGGTTGCACCTTTGTTTTCTCGGAATGTGCAGTCCAAGTGACTTTGTCCCACTTGACTGATCCGGAGCTGCTGACATATACGGGACACCATGTGACTGTGTTACCATGACCACCTGCATGTCTGTGGGAGCCAAAACATGATCAAATAACCACTTTGCCTCAGGGCTGAGTGTGTGGAGGTGCTGGAAAAAACGCAACACCTCTTTTCACATCGTTTGTCAAGGATTTGTGGGTTTATGTTGTGGTAAAACAGAAGACTCCAGATGTAGTGTATTTAACATATGCCAAAGTTGTTTGTTTTTGATAGTTTTTGTTTGGGGGGGGGGTGCTCCATCTGTTAACCCCGAGTTTCATTTTCAGTTTGTTCTAATATTATAATCGGAATGTGAGGGTCCAATTCACATTCTATAGTTGGCCCATTATCTCAGAATGATATAATATGGGGTTGAGTGTGGTAAGGAGGATTTAGAGTGCGGACCAACCTTTTCTCCCCAGTCACACCATTGCGGGGTGAGGTAGGTTCTTTGAATGGTTAGCTTTCGACTGACATATGCTGCTTCAGGGAACTCTATGGTGCTCACCTTTTTCCCTGGTGTCTCTGTCTCTCTCGCTCTCTTTTTCCTGCATAAGTTGACTATTGAACAATTATCTGTGCTTTGCAGATTTGTTAAATTTCTTGATGTATTGATGACCTGTTTTCAGGAGCAACAGAGGATTAGTTACAGAGGTACATACAGACGTCAAGACATTTAGGATACGTAACTGCTATTTATTTGTAAATTTTGAGACGGAAAGACGCACTAAGCTGTGCTAACTTGTTTCTAGGTGCATCCTGGGGTGGCTACCTGGGCCTGATTTTGTTGATGGGAGAATACTGCTGACACACAGGGGAAGCTCCCCTTTACTTCATGGATAAGTGCCATGGGATCTTTAACTTCCTCCTGGACGGTGACCAGACATGAGCAGAAGGGACCTCGGTTTAACAGCTCATCCAAAGGATGGCACCTCAGCTGTGCAGCACCCCCCTCCTAGTACCCTACAGAGGCAGCTAGGGCTATTACCCCAAGTACCTAGTGTGGGTCTAGAACCCACAACCTTTTGATCTTCGGAAGCACCACATCAGAGCGAGACCGCCACAGCGACACCACAGTCCCGACGCAGTAGAGCCAGACAGCCGTAGCAGCAACATCCCAAACAGAGCGACTCACCCACCACAGTGTCAGCTCTGCTGGGGCTATCAGTAAACAGCGGCCTCCAGGTGTGAGCTCTGGGGTGCATGGGGAGGGGTGCGCTGGCCGGGCACACTTGTGCCCCTAATGCCACCACACCAGTACCGTGCCTATGCCACCTCTGTCCGCCGTTGTCCCAGTCATGGTGTCTGGGGTCCCTGCTGTGGTCGGTTGCCCACTGTCATACAGCACTGCCCGGTAGCACTTTGGTGCTGCGCCCCTCCCTGTGTGTCCGCCCGTACAGCCGTCTGCAGTGGGCTGCGGTTCCCCATCTTCTGTGTCCCGCCAGTTGCGTTGCTCCCCATTCTCCACTGTGCCCGACAATACTGCCGGGCTGCTGCCCTGTGTGTGTCACCCTGCTGCCCAGCAGTATCACTGTCATCATGAGGGAAGGCACTCCTTCCGTCGGGTTGCTACTGGTGGTGCCGTCTCTAGTGCAGCATTCTGTGTCCAGTCGCCACGATGTCCATCGTGGGCACTGTGCTGGGTGCTGTGGCATTGTTATGCCTGTCGGTCTGCAGTCCATCAGGGGCACCATGGCGGTGTCCCAGTGTCGCTGTGGGGGAGGTCGCTGTAGTTCTTGTTGCCTCTCTGATGTGGTGCTTCCTTGATCTTCTGGACCCAGAAGTGAGCATTTGAGCATAGTATAAACATTTAGGTTACATAGAGCAAATGGAAAGGGTTAAATTGTTACAAATCACTTGCATCTGGGAAGGGAAAGCAGAATTCTTAAGCATAACAGAACTGTATGCAGTTGTCTGAGTTTCGATTAAATTATGTGCAACAGCCAACAGAAAGCTGGGCTGTGTTGGCAGGGACTTAACCACTAGGAGGTAGTAGATGATCTTTAGAGATCCCTGGATAAGGGAGACACCCTCGGTGGACTTAGAAACATAGACTTTCATGGCAGGTAAGGACCGCTTGGCCCATCTAGTCTGCCCATTTCCCTACCTACAGGATAAGCCGCAGATCCTAGTCAACCAACAGCCTGTTTCTTCCTACCCCCCACTAGAACTGCCTTATGTCTGTCCCATGTATTCTTGAATTCTCCCACAGTTTTAGACCCCACAACCTCCTCAGGAAGTCTGTTCCATGCATCCACTACCCTCTCTGTGAAAAAATACTTCCTCACACTGCCCCTGAACTCCCCCATCTTTAAATTGCATCCCTTGTTCTTGCATGTCTCTTTTTCTGAAAGATGCTACCCTCTTGGACTTTGCTGATTCCACTGGAGTACTTAAACGTTTTAATCATGTCCTCCCTCTCCCTCCTTTCCTCAAGGGTATACATATTAAGCTCTTTTAGTCTCTACTCGTATGACTTCTCTTGCAGACCCTGCACCATTCTAGTTGGCCTCCTCTGGGCTGCCTCTATCCTGTCTATGTCCTTGCGGAGATGGGGTCTCCAGAACTAGATGCAGTACTCCGGATGGGGTCTCACCAACTGTCTGTACAGAGGGATAACAACTTCCTGTTTTCTGCTGGTGATGCCTCTCCCTATGCATCCCAGTATACCCCTGGCCCTTCCTACTGCATTCTCACATTTCTTGCTAGCCTTAAGATCATCTGATATGATTACCCCCAGGTTCCTTTCCTTTTGTTTTGTTACTACCCCCATTGTGTAATCTTCTCGGGTTTTTGCTCTCCCAGGTGCATTATTTGCACTTTGCATTGCATCCTAGTTGCATTACTTTCAACCATTCCTCCAACCTTGCCAAGTCCCTCTCATCCTTTCCACGCCTCCTTGTGTATCAACCCTGGGGGTATACTGGGATGCATAGGGAGAGGCATCACCAGCAGAAAACAGGAAGTTGTTATCCCTCTGTACAGACAGTTGGTGAGACCCCATCCGGAGTACTGCATCCAGTTCTGGAGACCCCATCTCCGCAAGGACATAGACAGGATAGAGGCAGTCCAGAGGAGGCCAACTAGAATGGTGCATGTTTCTGTGACTGCCACGATATCCAGATGTTCTTCCTCCATCAAGGCCACTAATTCAGGAAGCTTGTTACCTAGATGGTGCAGGGTCTGGACATAATTGTCCACCTAGGGACAAATGACTTGGCTCATCATGAGGTTAGAGCAGTGCAGGAGGACACTGCAGAGTTGGGGAGGGGCCTAAGGCAAGTAGCACACACAGTATCCTTCTCAGAGGTGCTGCCTGTCAAAGGCATGGGTGAGGTGAGGGTAATTGGCACCATGCAGTTTAATGAATGGTTGAAAAATGGTGTGGAGCACAGGGGTTTGGCTTCATTGGGGACTGGGTTCCACCTGAGGACACCAGCCTATACTGGCAGGATGGTCTGCATCTGTCCAGGAAGGAACAAGTCTTTTGAGCAATCGGTTTAAATGCTTCATTGGCAAGCTTTTAAACTAGTCAAAGGGAGGCACTGACAAGCAGCAGAAAAATCCCAGCCTCTCCTACAAAACAGGGTACTAAATGAGAAAAAGACCAAGGTAGAACGGTCAGTGGGGATGCTGCAACAGAAGGTAAAGCCATCAAAAATGGAGAGCAATGAGTACCAATGCCTGTAGTCTAGGTAACGAGCTTCCTGAATTAGTGGCCTTGATGGAGGAGGAACATCTGGATATCGTGGCAGTCACAGAAACATGGTACACACAAAACCATGACTGGGACGTAAATACCAGGACACACTACCTACAGGAGGGACAGGGAGGGTAAAAGAGGAGGAGGAGTAGTTCTTACATAAGGGAAGGAAATAAAAGCAACAGAACAAAAGGGTAAACAGGGAGGAGAAGAAGCACTGTGGGTAAATTTGGAGACAGGCAATGGCACCACAATACGCAGACAGGGTTAGACACAGACCTTCCTCAGGGGAGGAAATGGACAGGAAATGATAGAAAGTATACTTAGAATGGCAGAAATAGGGAGATATTGCTGATGGGTGACCTGAATATGCCAGATGTTAACTGGAGTGCAGTTGCAGCTGCCACTTCGAAGAGTGCAGTTATTCTAGATGCCCTACAGGGGGCATGCCTTAGACAACTAGTACTGGAGCCCACTCAAGAGGGAGCAATATTAGACTTGGTACTCTCAAATGGAGATGGAGAGAGGATCACAGATGTAGAATTGGGTAGCCATCTGGGAACTAGCGACCATCGAACAGTATGGTTCACAATAAACACAGCAATAGAGTCAAGCCAAACAAAGACAAAAGTACTGGACTTTAGGAGGGCTGACTTTGCCAAAATGGGCGAGTGCCTAAGGAACGCACTAGCAAATGGGCAGGAAGGAGGGGTGGAAGAACAATGGGGAATAATAAAAACTGCCATCACAGAGGTAACAAGCCTTTGTGTGAAGCAAATAAACAAAACAAGACGATGTAAGAAACCACTATGGTTCTCAAAGGAAGTGGCAGTGAAGGTTCAAGAGAAAAAGAAAGCATTCCAGGAAGTACAAGGAATCGAGAAGGAGCAGGATAGAGAACTGTATCAGTTAAAGCAAAAGGAGGCTGAGAAGGCAGTCAGAACAGCAAAGGCCCAAACCGAGGAAAAGATAGCCAACTCAGTTAAGAAGGGGATAAAACCTTTATAGGTACATCAGGAGTGAAGGAAGACCAAGGGAGGGACATAGTGAGGCTTAATAAAGGGAGGGGTGGGCAGAGGGAGACTGTGAAAAGCAGATATACTAAACAAATATTTCTGCTCAGTATTTACAAAGGAAGACAGGGAGGTACATAAAACAAACAGTAGTAACACTCTGGATACAGAAGTTGATACCGCCCATTTACAGAAGAAAGGGTTCTGAAAGAACTCTTAAAACTGAAGGTGGACAAAGCAATGGGGCCTGATGGGATTCATCCCAGAATTCTAAAAGAGCTAAGGGTGAACTAGTGACACCACTGACTACCCTTTTAATAAATCATGGAGGGATGGGGTGGTACCTGAGACTGGAGGAGGGCAGATGTGATTCCTCTCACAAAAGTGGGAGCAAGGCAGAAGCAGGAAACTATAGACCTGTTAGTTTAACCTCAGTGATAGGGAAAATGATGGAATCACTTCTAAAGGAAAGAATTGTCGAGTATCTAGAGGCCAGAGGGCACAGGACCCTAGGCAGCATGGATTCACAGCGGAAGGTCATGCCAGACGAATCTGATAGATTTCTTTGACTGGGTGACCAAAGTAGTAGATCAGGGAGGGGCTGTGGACATGGCCTACCTAGACTTTAGCAAGGCATTTGACACAGTCCCACACAAAAGATTATATACAAGTTAGCCAGCCTGGGAGTGGGTCCCAAGATGACAGCCTGGGTAAAGAATTGGCTGGAGAATAGGACACAGAGAGTAATAGTAAATGGAGTCCACTCAGAAGAAAGGAGGGTTACTAGTGGGGTACCGCAGGGTTCAGTATTAGACCCGGTCCTCTTCAATGTCTTTATAAGCGACATTGCAGAAGGACTGAAGGAAAAGTATGTATCTTTGCAGATGACACTAAGATCTGCAACAGAGTTGATGC
Source organism: Neoceratodus forsteri (assembly GCA_016271365.2). Lineage (NCBI taxonomy): Eukaryota > Metazoa > Chordata > Ceratodontiformes > Ceratodontidae > Neoceratodus > Neoceratodus forsteri. The sequence goes on along the minus strand of JADMNL010000029.1, from coordinate 208,877,782 downwards.
ACAGGGTGGGGTGAAGGATGAGAGGGACTTGGCAAGGTTAGAGGAATGGTCAAATATATGGCAGCTTAGATTCAATGCTAAGAAGTGCAAGGTAATGCAACTGGGAAACAAAACCCAGGGAAGAGTACACAATGGGGGTGAGATACTAACAACAACAAAATGGAAAGGGACCTGGGGGTAGTCATATCAGATGACCTAAAGGTGGGCAAGCAATGGAGAGGGCAGCAAGGAGGGCTGGGGGATACTGGGATGCATAGGGAGAGGCATCACCAGTAGAAAACGGGAAGTTATTATCCCTCTGTACAGACAGCTGGTGAGACCCCATCTGGAGTACTGTGTGCAGTTCTGGAGACCCAATCTCTGCAAAGACATAGACAGGATGGAAGCTGTCCAGAGGAGGGCAACTAAAATGGTGCACTGGAAGACATATGAAGAGAGACTTAAGAAGCTTAATATGTATAGCCTCGAGGAAAGGAGGGAGAGGGGGGACATGATAGAAACTTTCAAGTACCTCAAGGGAATCAACAAAGTCCAAGAGGGTGGCATCTTTCAAAAAAAAGAGGTGCAAGAACAAGAGGGGCACAATTTGAAGATAGAGGGGGTGGCTCGAGAGGTAATTTAAGGAAGTATTTTTCCACAGAGAGGTTGTGGATGCATGGAATGGCCTTCCGGAGGAGGTTGTGGAGTCAAAATCAGTGGTGAATTCAAGCATGCATGGGATAGTCATAAAGGCAATTCTGGGGGTGGGGGTGAAGAAGTAGGCTGCTGGTTAACTAGGATCTGCAGCTTATCCAGTAGGTAGGGAAATGGGCAAGAGATGGGGCCAAGCGGTCCTTATCTGCCGTCAAATTCTATGTTTCTATGTAACCCTGTTGCAGATCTTTTTGTCATCTGCAAAGAGGCATACTTTTCCTTCCAGTCCCTCTGCAATGTCACTTATAACGACATTAAAAAGGACTGGACCCAGTACTGAACCCTGCAGTACCCCACTAGTAACACCTCTTTCTTCAGAGCAGACTCCATTTACAATTACCTTCTGTGTCCTGTCGTCCAGCCAATGTTTTACCCAGGCTACCACCCTAGGACCCACTCCCAGGCTGGTTAATTTGACTATTAATCTTTGTGGGGACTGTGTCAAATGCCTTGCTAAAGTCTAGGTAGGCCATGTCCACAGCCCCTCCCTGGTCTACTACTTTGGTCACCCAGTCAAAGAAATCAATTAGATTCGTCTGACATGACCTTCCCGCTGTGAACCCATGCTGCCTTGGGTTCTGTGCCCCGCTGGCCTCTAGGTACTCAACAATTCTTTCCTTCAGAAGTGATTCCATCACTTTCCCTACCACAGAGGTCAAACTGACAGGTCTGTAGTTTCCTGCCTTTTCACTGACTTTTTCAGAAGCATTTAATCAGAATCATAGGGGTTACAAAGTCTCATTTCAGCAGAATTATAGGGTGTTGTAATGCCTCTATGCCCATCAAATGTTCTGTAAAAAATGTTTTACTGGTTCCTAGCGGTAGCAATGAACATCACAGGGGTTGTAAACAAATCACAGGGATGTCAACCACAACCCCTGGCTACACACAAATGATGCCCCTGGACTTTTTAAACAGGGCCTTAAACCACCAGTTTATTTGTTAGTCAGCAATAAATTTTATCACATAGGTTTAAGAGGCAGTATAATGTGGTGGTTAAGGGCACTTAGCTGCAAATCTGGAGACCCGGTTTGAATCCCAGTAGCCCTCACTTGCACATGGTGTGACCTTGCACAAGTCATTTAACTTCCTTGTGGTCCCAGGTTGCACATGGAAATAAGCTCTGGTTAGTGTGCCTTTCTTGGTTAAACTATTTCCCCTTTCCCTTTTAGCAAAAATGTATTTCTGATATCCCAAGACTCATGCTCAGTGTATTTTTAGTTCTCAAACATTGTTAAAACAGCTTTTATAGATAATTTCGTAATTAATGACTCATATCATTAAGGATGGCTGGAGATGTGGATAAACACAGCCATACAATCAAGCCATACAAAAGCAAGAGTACTGGACTTTAGGAGGGCTGACTTTGGGAAAATGAGAGAGTGCCTCAGAAAAGCACTGGAGGAACAATGGGGAGTGATCAAAACAGCCATCACAGAGGCAACAAGCCTTTGTGTAAAGCAAATCAACAAAACACAACGAAGGAAAAAACTGCTATGGTTCTCAAAAGAGGTGGCAGGGAAGGAAAAGGACAGCATTCAGGAAATATAAGGAAACACAGAAGGAGCAGGACAGAGAACTTTATCAGTTAAAGCAGAAAGAGGCTGGGAAGGCAGTCAGAATAGCAAAGGCCCAAACCGAGGAAAGGCTAGCCAATTCTGTTAAGAAGAGGGATAAGACCTTTTATAGGTACATTAGGGAGCGAAGAAAGACCAAAGGAGGGATACTGAAGCTTAATAAAGGGGAAGGAATGTGGGTAGAGGGTAACAGTGAAAAAGCAGGGATACTGAACGAATATTTCTGCTCAGTATTCACAAAGGAAGAGGAGGGGGAGTTACCTAAACCAAACAAGAGAAACACTCTGAAGATGGGAGTCGATACCAGTCCATTTACAGAAGAAAGGGTTCTGAAAGAACTAATAAAATTGAAGGTGGACAAAGCAATGGGGCCTGATGGGATTCACCCAAGAATTCTAAAAGAACTAAGGGTAGAACTAGTGACACCGCTGACTACTCTCTTTAACAAATCATGGGAGGATGGGGTGGTACCAGGACTGGAGGAGGCAGATGTGATTCCTCTTCACAAAAGTGGGAGCAGGACAGAGGCAGGAAACTACAGACCAGTTAGTTTGACCTCAGTGGTAGGAAAATGATGGAATCACTTTGAAGGAAAGAATTGTTGAGTACCTAGAGGCCAGTGGGGCACAGGACCCAAGGCAACATGGATTCACGATGGGAAAGTCGTGTCAGACGAATCTAATAGATTTCTTTGACTGGGTGACCAAAGTAGTAGACCAGGGAGGGGCTGTGGACATGGCCTACCTAGATTTTAACAAGGCATTTGATACAGTCCCACACAAAGATTAATACACAAATTAGTCAGCCTTGGAGAGGTCCCAAGGTGGTAGCCTGATAAAAATTGGCTAGACAACAGGACGCAGGGTAGTAGTAATGGAGTACACAGTGAAGAAAGGAGGGTTACTAGTGGGTACCACAGGGTTCAGTACTGGGACCGGTCCTTTTAATGTCTTTATAAGTGACATTGCAGAGGAACTGGAAGGAAAAGTATGTCTCTTTGCAGATGACACAAAGATCTGCAACAGGGTTGATACACAAGATGGAGTGAAAAGGATGAGAAGGGACTTGGCAAGGTTGGAGGAATGGTTGGAAGTATGGCAGCTCAGATTCAATGCAAAGAAGTGCAAGGTAATGCACATGGGAAACAAAAACCCAGGGGAAGCGTACACAATGGGGGGTGAGATACTGACAACAGTAAAAATAGAAAGGAACCTGGGGTAATTATATCAGATGACCTAAAGGTGGGCAAGCAATGTGAGAAGGCAGTAAGGAAGGCTGGGGGGATACTGGGATGCATAGGAAGAGGCATCAATAGTAGAAAACAGGAAGTTGTTATCCCTCTGTACAGACAGTTGGTGAGACCCCATCTGGAGTACTGTGTGCAGTTCTGGAGAGCCCATCTCCGCAAAGACATAGACAGAGTAGAGGCTGTCCAGAGGAGGGCAACCAAAATGGTGCAGCGTCTGCACCAGAAGACACGAAGAAAGTCTAAAGGAGCTTAATATGTATACTCTTGAGGAAAGAAGGAGAGAGGGTCATGATAAAACTTTCAAGTACCTCAAGGAATTAAAGTCCAAGAGGGTCATCTTCCAGAAAAAGAGATGTGCAAGAACAAGGGGCACAATTTGAAGATGAGGGGACAGCTCAGGGGTAATGTGAGGAAATATTTTTTCACTGAGAGGGTTGTGGATGCGTGGAACAGCCTCCCTGAGGAGGTCATGGAGTCAAGAACAGTGGGGGACTTCAAGAATGCATGGGACAGGCATAAGGCAGTCCTAGTAGCGGGTAAGAGGAAGTAAGCTATTGGTTAACTAGGATCTGCAGCTTATCTGTTAGGTAGGAAAATGGGCAGACTAGGTGGGTCAAGCGGTCCTTATCTGCCATCAAATTCTATGTTTCTATGTTTCTATGGCCACCACTGAAAATGCCTTCCATTGAGAATTCTTGTCGAATGTACATGTCAGAAACAAAAGAAAATAGCGCCCACACTCCGAACAGACGACAAAAACATCCAGGAAACAGGTTGTTCAATCTTTTATGGCATCAAAAGTGCAAATAAAACACTGGCCAAGGTGGCTATAGCGAAAGTAACACTGACGTTTCTCCTAGCATGCTGCTAGGCTTCTTCAGAGTAATTTATGTGTGTTTTATTTGCCCTTTTAATGCCATAAAGGATTGAGCAGCCTGTTTCCTAGATGTCCTTCTCATCTGTTCAGAGTGGTGGGTGCCATTTTCTTTTGTTTCTGATATGCTGACGGCAGATAAGCACCACACATCATTCCAGGTGTTCCATGTGTGCTGTATACTTGAATGCACATGCTAGATTCAAAATGAGGATGTATTAGGATGATGTTACTGCTGGCCCGGTGGTGTAGAGGGCTAAGGGGCTGGCACCTTACCTGGACCCATGCCGTTGACCCAGGTTGAGAGCAGGCCAGGCGTCAGAGAGAGCGTCACGGGGAGGCGAGCTGGACGAGCTGCTGATAGGCAGGCTGTCCTCTCCTGGGAAGCGTGGCATCCCTTGGCTGGTGGGCACTCCCAGTGGAGGCTGGAGGAAGCTCAGACCAGAGGAGGCCTAGGCAGTAGGCCAGGGGGTGGGGGAAGGAGGCCATGACCGGGGCTGTTCGGCGCATGCGTGCCTCCACGCGCATGTGCTCTGACTCCTGGGGCTTCCAGGATAAAAACAAATGGAGGAAAATGCTGGTCAAGCTGGGTGAAGACTGACTCCCATGAGCCACCGCTACCATGCCGGGCAGGATCAAAACAGTGATTCAGGGATGGGATGTCGGTCGGATGGGGGCCGACTGGCAGGGGAGAAAAAACCATGCCATGATAAAAAAAAAAAAAAGGATGGTATCACCACATATTTTAGATGGCAAGCAGCACAACACTGTACCAAGATATTTAATTTTTTTCATGGTAGGCATGGCTTGGGAGTGGAAATTTTTAATAACGTCAAAAATCCCATATCTTATTTCGGGAATGAAAGAAAACAAAAAGAAAAACATGAATCTTGATATTTCTGCCAGACAAACATTACTACTGGAAAAAAAAGTTATGGTTTCAAACAAATATTGCTGTTTTTAAAGGGAAAATGTTCACATCTAGGCGGGCCATGCAAGGCATGTCCCGATTAGCTTTTTCACAAAGTGTTTTAATTTTAGTAACTCACGGGTGCTGAAATATAGAGATCGTAATTGGGTTGATCCTGCCTTCTTCCCTTCGGCATGTTGAAGTCCTCGACTCTCCCACAACCACCAACTGCCATACTATTCCTGGACTAGGCATAGCACCGGGACATGCTATTCCCACATGTACTTTGCAAACCGGAACTCTTAATAGCTCCATTTACACAGGACGTCTTGGAAAATGCACACAGCTGCTTCCCATGACAGATGTCATACTGGGACAGCTGTGGGGGTTGTTGGCACACCGAGAACTTCAGCATGCCAGCGGGAGGGAGGCAGGATCAACCAGACAGGATCTCTATATTTCAGCATCCATAAGTTACTAAAATTAAAACACTTTGCGAAAAAGCTGATCGGGCCATGCCTTACACAGAGGCATGGCCTGATTATATGTGGACGTTTCCTTTCGAATTAATCGGCAGGGTTTTCCAAAGGAAAATGCGTCAAACCCGTTAGTTATTAGATGATCTAACTACATCTGAATTTCACGTAACAAAAAAGACACATTAAAGTGAAAAAACATGCAAATCTCATTTGCAGCAATTTTTTTTATTAAAATTTATGTTTTATTATTTTTCAGTGAACAGAAAAACAAGTTTCTTCCTCATACAAAGAAGCTAAATACATGGCGCAAACATAGATTACATGTTTGAATCCAGTATAGTACATCTTTGTATTCTTGTGCAGTAGGGGATTGGGATATGGGTAATTAAAGTCCAGCAGCTGGGAAGAAAATGTTAGCTGCACCAGAGGTTATGTGTTAATCCTATAGGGAGATCATACAAGATAGAATTCAGACACAGACTTTGTCTGACGTAAACCCAGATAGGATCATTGTAAAGCAGGGAAGTAATCACCCTCACTATCAGCCCCCCCATAGCCTCCACTAACACTAATTATGAAATAGGTAGGAGGAATACTGGCTCCTGATTGGCCAAGAAGTATTTTCAGCTGGGCCGTTATCCTAGCACAACAATCCGACTGAAAGGAGCTCAACAAAAATCGGTTTCAAAAATACATCCAATTTACTAAAAAGGACCCATTTCGGAATCGCAATAAGGCACTCCAGGGGATGCATTATGATGGGCTGATGGCCCTTCTCAGGTTGTGGAAGCACTTGGTTTTGCTTTGTGCTTCAATCTACCCGAGGTGGGCCATTCCATCCACCATGACATGCCCTCTGTCATGCCTTATTACTTAAACAAAACTCAAAATTTTAAATTGTAACAGGAGCTGATTATGAATGAGCAATGCCAGGTTTTAGATGACTCCCAGCAAATGCAAGTTCAGTCGAGAAGTTTCTTGTCACTTTTGCACACTGCTTCACCGAGAAGTAGTAAAATGGCTCCATAAGCCATGTGGAGCCAGCCGGCCAGTGCTCCGGCCCCAAACTCAAAAATTCCAAGTATGTCTCTTGAACACAAGCAAGGCCCAGCCATCATCCAAAGTACTTAACCTAGTGTCCTCATTCCCGAAACAATAGGGAACAAGAAGTACCAACAGTAAGAATCTGCTGATAGTTTTAGACACATTTTACAATTCACCTGTATACAGTCCTCTCAGGACTCTCTGTCCTTGGTCTGAGACTTTGTTTTGGCCTGTACTCTGCTTCAGTCAGCTCCATCCAGTTTGGGTTACAAAATTGCTCACTCCTGGCTTCATATGTGATGCCGAGAAAGGCACGAAAAAGGAAAAAGTCTTCAACACCAAGAGTATGGAGGTGCTGCCGAACTCCATCAAACTTCTTCATCCATGCCCTTGTTTGAAATCAAAAGTTGGGAAAGATCTTTGACGCAAGACTCATTGATAGCAAGGTGGTATGATGCCTGGGCCATAGAGAGGATCAGGTCCCAAATGTCTGTTCCTGAGGTACGCAGTAGAATAGTCCTCAGCTGGGCCACATTGTGGGTGCGACCCCAGGAATTAACACGGTAGGCTTTCTTTAAACTGTCCCAATCAAAGTCTGGTGTGAGCATTAGGGATTCTTGAAGCCAGGCTTTAAGAAATGCATGCCTTCAACACCCTCTGGCACTCCAGCCAGCTAGAGATCCCCCAAGCGCACTCATTTCTGAGGGCCTTGATAACGGCCCCGATGCCGACTCTTTCCTTGTTTACGATTAGCAGCTGCCAGTTGGGTTGACACAGAGCGTTGGTCTGCAGCAGCTGCTGACCCTGACAGTTCTTTAATAGCAGCATCGTGATTCTCAAGTTTTGCAAAGGTCTTTTCAATCTTTGAATCCATCGCTTTCATGTATTCCATCATGGCGTGCCATGGGGGGGTTCCACTGAACCTGCCCCCCCAGGCCCTGCAGTGCTCATGTGATTCCCCAGCTTTGCCAGCAGCCCGATTTCTTTTCTGCCCTCCTTGCTGTTTCTGTGGCCAAACCATTCTGGAGTTTGGTATTGTTCAATAGCTGCTTGCTCCAGGTACTGAGATATGATGAGCAATCAGTGGCAAAATGAGTATTTTTCAGGTTTAATTATGAAACGCGGGTGATCTGTGTGCGCCCATATGAAGAGCATTCATCCTGTATGTCACCTCTCTAGCGCCACCTCTCATTTGTGTCAATTATTAACTGCAGGTAAGGATTTTTTTTTTCTTGCAAATGATCTTTTAAAAATAGCTTCAGGGTGCCAGTCCTTTGGCATGGAGGGCAGAGGAACCACGCACCTCACCTCCTGCCACTCTGGCAACCCAGGTTTGTAAATGGTCTCTGGTCACTTGGGAGCTTGCCAGGAGAAGGAGGATTGCACTTCTGTAGGAGTGCTCTCCTCCCTCGGGCAGGGGGAATTGGTGTGGCACGCTGTTGTGCTTCCACCCAATGGTAGCTGTGTGGCAGCGCATGCGATGCCACCAGAAGTGGGAAGGGGGGAACCCACATTCAGGGTGCAAGGGGCATCTCCACAGAGGTGGAGCTCGAACATCGCGCCCATTGCACGTCCATAGGCCTAGGGAGAAAATAGATGAACCCTGCCCCCCAGCTGCAGGATAACAACTAACCCTTCATAGGCCCTGCACCGGTGACTGGGTACCCACCATAGTCCTGTGTCAAAGGATGATAGCAGGAAGGTAAGCCCCGGAGAAGCAGGGTGACGGGACTGGGGAGATTGGTAGTAAGGGGGAAGCCAGGACAGCTCAGGAGATAAAGAATGGAAAACAAATAGCATAAGGGCTTCTCAGATGCAATCAGGCAGATCCAGATACAGACATAGCATATGTTTGCATCTGCATCTGACCTTCTTGAAATTTCCTCCTATATGTTTGCCTTGGCCCACCACGAGTGCTTGTATTAGCTCGCTGTTTAAGATTAAGCCCTCGAATCTTGTGATTCATTTATTGGGGGTATATTTAAGATCTGGGGCTAGAACTAATGTCTGGACCATCTGACTGTATGGTGTGCTGCTGTTATTTTGTAGTTCTGTAAGGTACCCTGAGTCTGCAGGATAGGATGCATAATAAATAAGGGAAGAACTAGACTACTGTGCCCCATGAAAAGAAGGAAACACTATGAGGAGTCTGTTCTGACTAATAGTAGATTTCTTGTATATAGTTAGCATTGCAGAATGTATATTTTTCACTCTATTTTTCTTTGCTATTGTGACACACTATTTCTCATCAGAACTTTAGCCCTAGAGAGAGAAAGAGGATAATGTATGGTCATCGATCATTAACCGGTTTGTTAACCATCGAGAGGTTGCCAGGGTGACCGTGTAAACCTTGAGAGGTTTACATCATCACGGCAACCTCAAGACAGCTTAACAAACCGGTTGACAACTGATGTACCATACATTATATTTCATAGTGTATGGTCATCGAAAAACATTTCACTAATGAAGTAGGATCCTCACTTTTGCCAGCCACTCCATTATTTAAGTCACCACCACGTGGCTCCGGGTCATGCTCTCACCACCGTGTCAGTTTAAAGAAGGCGGTCTGTTTGAGTAGCTCGCATTTGCAGAGCAAACCACAATGTTATACCATCAATGTGCTGTACCATCGATGGGTTAACAACAAAGTTGCGTCATATCAATGGTATAACAACTGAGGGAAAAGATGAATTTACCCTAGTAACAACGTTTTACTATACATTACATATTGTTTCTTTGCATAAGGAATCAAGATTTGTTTTATACATATTACCTTTCCTGCCCTGAACATTGTTATTGCTGTCTCCTAGTAATGTGCTACACATTGCAAAGTGTTCATTCATTGTACACGTCTGATGTTTGTAATATGCCTTTCTGCCATAACCCTACTGTACTTTGTTATAGTGTTCCTTGTTTCCTTGTTATACTGTTCCTCGTTTCCTTGTTATAATGTTCCTCGATTCCTTGTTATACTGTTCCTTGTTTCCTAGTTATAGTGTTCCTCGTTTCCTTGTTACACTGTTCTTCGATTCCTTGTTCTACTGTTCCTCGTTTCCTTGTCATACTGCTTTATGATTTTCCCTGTTGTGTTGCTATTGCTATGTACAGCTGTTGTTGTAATCTACCTGCCTCTCAATATCCTATTGTGCATTGTTGTGCTGGTTCCTCCATGTTTTTCCTATGCATTGTATGTTTTTCTTTGTGCTGTTATATCCCGGTCGTGCCTGAAAAAAATGCTGTTTCTGCTTAGTGTACTTACTCAGTAAACAAAAAACAACTAAATAAATATGTCTTTAATGAGGTCATTAAAGGTTAAACAACTTCTGCAGTAAGTTTGCAGATGATACTTAACTAGGAAGGAGAGTTACCACACGTAGGGAAGCTGAAGCCCTTCAGCGGGATCTGAATAAAATGGTGGTGTGGACTAAGGCATGGAATATGGAATTTACCTGTGGAAAATGTTCAGTAATGCACTTAGGAAGAAATAATACACAATCTGATTGCTATATAAATGGGGAAAAAGTATGAGTAAGGAGATTGAGAAGGATTTAGGACTTTATATTACAAATGATTTACAGAATAGGAAACACGTAAATTCAGTGCACAATAAAGCTAACCGTTTACTGAATACTGCTAGGAGACATTTTTCACACAGGTCAGAAGAGGTGATACTACCATTATATCGTAGTTATGGAACACCACTTATAGACTATGGGTCACAAGTATGATGAGGTTTGACTATGGGCAATAACATCAAAATAGAAAAACTATAACATAAGTCAAATAGATGACCTGTGGGTTAGAAAATAAAACATATGAGGAAAGACGGAGGGACTTTGGGTTACACAACCTGGAACAGAGGAGCATAAGAAGAGATGTATAATATTATTCTCAGTTTGTGAAGATAAGGAACTAATGGATGAATTAAATTTCATGGAAGGGCAGGAATTATATACACTAAGAAGGCATGGCAAGCGAACAAGACCAATACATTTCAGGACGACAAACAGGAAAGTATTTTTTTACACAAAGGGCAGTCAGGTTATGGAACAATCTCCCAATGGAGTTAGTTAACAGCAGTAGCAATAACGCATTCAAAAAAGGACTAGATAGGTGGATGAACAATGGACCGTTTTTAATCTAATTTTGAGTCAGGCCAAGTAAGGACAATGTTGTCTAAATCCTCTCTCAGAACCCAAAGTATAACCTAAGGTGTATTATACAAATAGGTCTAAGCATGCTTGTGTTTAGGTAGTTTTAAGTTTAATGAGAATAGTATATATGTTACAAATGCTGAAGTGATTTTTTTTGTATAATGTCTGTTTAGTGCTAGCTTTGAGGAAGTATTACAGTTTGAAACATTGGCACAGAAATAGCCCTGCTGTGGATCAGAATAAACTGTGAGACTAGTCATAATGTAGGTGGTTAGCGAGTCCCTACTACCTAGGTATAAGCTGGAAATTTTAAACTTGCAGTTTTTTGATGAATTGCTACAGAAATTTTGTAGCCACATCGCCAAATTTGTAGCCAAACCCAAAGATTCCCTTAAGTCTGACACACACACACACACACACACACACACACACAGTAGCCATACGCATTAAAATTTGGCAATTCAGAGCCTAGAAAAAAATAACCAAATTCAGGCATGAATAGCAAAATGCAATCTGGTGAGTGGCGGCTTAAACTGCATACTACTCTACAATTACATCTTCCATGCTACATGCCACCCCTCCAACCATGGATTCCCATACTGGAAGCTGGGACTGATGTAACTCAACATATCTTGAGACAAAAAGATGCACTTACACCTTCTGCTTATAACCACTGTTTTTGTTAAAAAAGGACCATTTCCTAAAAGATGTGATGGAATGCCCAGAATTTATTACAGCAGTAGACCAACTAAAAACAGGAGCACCAGCTCATACCGCCAAATTTCACGTGGCACTCAACATGCTTGTTCAAGGCACTTTTTCAACACTGGTTATAAGCAGAAGTGGTAAGAACCCTTTCTGTTTGTCTCAAGTATCTGTTTGCTGGTGCATCCTTGCTTTCCTCAGTACTGGCCTTCCTACACAAGAAAACCTGGCATATCTGTATGTACAGCGATTTTACATGCCACCGGTCTCCCGTGGTTGTAGCCAGGTGCCACCAATGTCTGTTTGTGATGCCTGCTCTGTATCTCAACTGCACGACTTACAACCTTCAGTGCTAAATGTTAATGTGTTTCTTCCTTCTAGCTGGCAGCTACCTGGTTCGGATCCCCCGGCTCTGGATTAATGAGACTCTCTTCTTGATTTTTCAGGCCAACTCCCCTCCTGTGATCGTGAACACAGACAGCATGGAAGCCCCACCCTATGTAAGTACAAGTCTGCTTTTTAATTTTTGGGTTTCTTGGGGGTGGATTGCAGCATCTACAGTAAATCCTGGTGCTTGATTAGAAAAAAAAAAAAGTTGTTCACCCAAAAAAAAAGCTTCAAAAGTAGGAAGCACTCTTTAGACTACTGTTGCTTGGTAATCGAATATGCTTTTATTTGGCATCTTGCTTTGTTAAGGGGAACAATTTATATAGCTGGAGACTCTAAGCAGGAACCTGGGCGCGTCAAGGCTAACCATAGTCTCTTTGTCAGGGGGCAGTGCCGCAGCTCAGCCAAGCAATGATTTCATAGTCATATTAATTCATCAAAACACGAAAATTCTCTTACTGCTCTTCTTTGGTAGTAAATGAAAATGGTAGGTTGGGGGGGGAGGATAGACTCAGAGTACTTTTTAATTCTTACAGTTTTCTGGGGTGCGGCAGTCAGTGCACCATGACAGGTTTTTAGAAGCAATAAAGCATGGCCAGGGGTTATTTTAATGGTCTGTTAATCACCCTGTAGCAGTGTAATGTGGCACGAGGCATAGCCAAGTGCATCATGCCCCTAGAGCGCGATTATCTATTAACACAACCCCTGGGAGTGTCTTATGGTATTATAATAAAATGAAAATATGTTGTAACTTGTTCAGCATGTGATTAGACTCTACATGCATGTATACCAGAAATTATAGTGAGGCTGATGGAATGCTTACCACCAATGAGGAAGCTCCATTCATCATACCTTTTTTTATAATTTCTAATAAGGTTTCAGTCTTCATCCTGTGGGGAATGTCTACCTTAACAGCTATGCTGCTTCTAGGTCAGCCAGTTGAGGGGTGCCAATACCAGGCAGTCTCTCCTCGAGCAAGTCATCTCCCATGATTCTTCTGGCCACCAGCGTGTGATTCCAAGAAGCGCATGTGAAACACAATCCCCCAGTTGGCAGGGTGCCACGCTGCTGCATGACTACTGAACTGGCCACTACGGCAGGTCTGTTGACTCCTGCTGCACCAGCACGTCACCCACATCAAGTACGCCCACCGCACATTGGCATACTGTGAGGTGGTGAATGGGTTACTAAATCTCAACTGATCCCAGTTTTGCCATGCTGTGGTTAGAAGAGGTTGTGCCAAATTTTCCAAATCTGCATTGAGATCTCAGGATCCTGCTGCACGCTCAGATTCCGATAATGCAGTATATTTGGGGAGAGAAGGGTCTTGAGCTTGTTTCCAGTTCTCCAGACATTTGTGACATAATTCTTCATTTTTTTCAGTTCCTAGTCATAAAAATGTTCCCCACAAGCAGCCACATAGGTTAGGTGCATCATGTTGATATCTACTGACAGCAAAATGTAGCCTGGAGAATCCAAACGTGTCACAAATAAGGCCTTTTAACCCTTTGTGAGGGGAGGGTTTGAATTTGGGTACCTTGGTCTCAAGAGCCATTAACTCTTACCCAGCAGCTGTCACATTGGTAACAACTCCCAGCCATTACTTATTTAAGAAGGAGGTTCTACTTTATCATTGCCAGTATGTCTTGTGCACCACCGTGTCCCCTAATGATATTGCTTCAAGCTTTTATGTTTTTAAAATAATTTGTAGCCAGGTCCGTGGCACTGAGCAGTGGGGAACCATGATGGCAGCACAGGGCGTGACATGTGAAAGTCAGCAGGGAGGCCTCAGAGTGTCCGTGTGAACACTCTCCTCCCATAGGGGATGGAGAGTGATGGACTTCCTAGAGGAGACTTCTGGTGGTGGCTTCCTGGTGGTGTCCTTAAAAGCATGGGCAACTACCCATGATCGGGCAACCTTCCCCAGCAAGCCATGGCAGGATTGCTCATGTGGGCAGGGGTGGGGAAGCAACTAAAGGAAATGGCTGACCTGTCCAGAAAGTTCTGGATGACAGCCTCTGCACATGCTTCCTAGTGCCAGACCCTCCATGATGGCACACCCCCCCCCAAAGCCTCGACTCCAAGAAGTCATGGAGCTTCGCTGCACCTCCAGTGGCCACAGAGAGAAGTGGGCCTCTAGAGGGATAGTCTAGACCTTGAGGGGGTCATGGCTCACCTTGGAATCTGGTGGCAAACATTGCCTGTACTGGGGGGGGGGGGTCGTCTAGTGAGCAGAAGGAACAGCTTCTTGAGGACTTACAGGAGAATAGTCCCAGGAGGTCTGAAATAGGCAATATGAAAAACTAAAAACACTAAAATGATTTGCTCCTTTGCGCATATCATGACCCAAAACAGGGCTGTGAAAATGGCTGTCACACATAAGAACCCAAGCAGGACTAAACCGCTTTTTATTGCTGCAGTGGGAGGAGCCTACAGCTGCTTTGCGAGCAGCTCTAAAAACAACTCACTGGATTGATACCGAAGTGCATTTTAGGAGCTGCATCACAATCCCTCTGCAAGAGAAGCACTCCGCTCGTAATTTGTTCAAGCAGCACCCCTCCTTCGCCCTCTGCAGGTGCACTACTTTCACTCACGCAAGCGTGACTTCACTTCTGCACTTACAGTGAACTCATGCATGCGTACCGAGCTCTCGGCGGGACAGGCCGCCGTGCCCAAGATGGCCACTGGATCTCAGTGCACGTGCGTGACTTCACCGCATGTGCGGGAAGTGAAGTTGTGCACCCGTGCCAAGCTCTGGTAGCCATCTTGGGCATGGCGGACTGTTCCGCCATGAGCTCAGCGCATGCTCATAAAGCGCTACTGCAGCCATCTCGGCTCTGACCAGAGTTTGTTCGATTTGCCATTTGAGCCTTTGCTGACTGTTTGCAGATGCCTGGCCTAGTCAGCGTACATTCCTTTGTGGCAGTTCATATGTATTACCCATGATGCAGTGCATTTGGGGGTTAAAGTGTAAGTCTGTGAGCACTAGGACTAGCAAAATTGCCTGGTATACACTTCACCTAACTGTCCATTTTATAACGCCTGTTAATGTTCTTGTCTGAAACCTAATGATCTTATCCCATCGTTGTGTATGCAATATCTGCAGTGTATGGTGCCTCAGGGCTCAGTACTGGGTCCAGTCCTCTTTAACATCTTTATAGGTGACATTGCAGAGGGTCTGGAGGGAAAGGTATGTCTCTTTGCAGATGATACAAAGATCTGTAACAGAGTTGATACACAAGGGGGGGGTAGAAAGGATGAGAAGGGACTTGGCAAGGTTGGAGGAATGGTCAGACATATGGCAACTTAGATTCAATGCAAAGAAGTGCAAAGTAATGCACTTGGGAAACAAAAACCCAGGAGAAGAGTACACAATAGCAGGGGAGGTACTTACAACAACAAAAATGGAACAGGACTTGGGGGTAGTTATATCGGATGATCTAAAGGTGGGTAAGCAATGTGAGAAGTCAGTGAGGAGAGCCAGGGGATACTGGGATGCATAGAAAGAGCATCACAAGTAGAAAAAGGGAAGTGGTTATCCTCTGTACAGACAGTTGGTGAGACCCCATCTGGAGTACTGTGTGCAGTTTTGGAGACCTCATCTACCAAGGACATAGACAGGATGGAAGCAGTCCAGAGGAGGGCAACTAAAATGGTGCAGGGTCTGCATCAGAAATCATATGAAGAGACACTGAGAGAGCTTAATATGTATACCCTTGATGAAAGGAGGGACAGGGGGACATGATAGAAACATTCAAGTACCTCAAGGGAATCAACAAAGTTCAGGAGGGTAGCATCTTTCAGAAAAAGAGATGTGTAAGAACAAGGGGACACAATTTAAAGATAGAGGGGGGATGGCTCAGGGGTAATGTGAGGAAATCTTTTTCCACAGAGAGTGGTGGATGCGTGGAACTGCCTTCCTGGGGAGGTTGTTGGGGCTAAAACAGTGGGGGAATTCAAACATGCATGGGACAGACACAAGGCAATTGTAGTGGGGGGTGGCAGGAAGTAGGCTGTTGGTTAACTAGAATCTGCAGCTTATCCAGTAGGTAGGGAAATGGGCAGACTGGGTGGGCCAAGTGGTCCTTATCTGCCGTCAAAGTCTATGTTTCTATGTTTCTTGGAATTTTGTCTGTACCATGTGCAATATTTGATGTTTTTTCTCATCTTTGGTCACTCACAAAAAGTCAGGCGCTTACCACCTCCGAATTAATGACTCTGGCTCCAGAGGGAAATGTTGCTAAGCTGCCATTTATTACAGACAATCTTACAAGAAAACAAACACTGGCACTGCCTGCCATGTTTCAGAATTAAAATCCCTTTATCAAAGGCCGGAGTGAGCTTGAGCTCACATTTTTATTCTCACTCTGTATCAACTTCCTGTATTCTTTTTTATGCAATACTCCACTTTATAATTAACTCCAGGTTGCCCCTGGAAAGGGAACTTCTAGTCTAAGTGTGTTTATGGAGTTAATAAATTCAAATAAATAAAAAGTGCGTTGTGAATGGTTGTGAAGATTTTTTTTGCACAAGCGCCAAAAATGCATGAAAATCAGTAGTTTGGGAAAAATACTTTTATTTATTTATCAAGTCTAGGATTACAAATACCTTTGAGCCAAGGCTCTTTTACAAAGGTTCCATGTCAGAGAAATACAAATTATGGGGAACATCAAGACAGACATTACAACAATGTGGACATTGCAAACAGAGTACAGATTAATACAATTCAAGGGTAGCATTGTAAGCAAGGCAGCCAGTGGCATTTGTCAGAGAAAATAGACAACAGATAAGAAGTGCCAGAATCATAGAGAGAGGGAGAGGAAGGGTGGGAGGCGGGGGAGAGGAGGAATGTAGGCAGGGTGGGGAGAGGGTGAAAAGTGCAGCATTGGGTATACCAAGTTGTGAGGGTAGTCTGTGTGGAAAAAGCACTAGTTTCAGTTGTAAATCCCACTTCATATGCAAAAATTGTTAAATTTCACTGACAAACTTGTGTTTAAATGCAAAGATAGTGATTTCTCTTGAAAATGGGTAAGTTTTGTGTGCTTTTTGTATAATTTTGCCAATGTGTGAAACTGGCCCAATCTTTACAATATTTACAGTAATGCCAAACAAGCAAAAACAGGACTGTGTGAGATTATCACTTGCAAAAACATTTTTTTCCAGCACTAGCCTGTATCAGGGCTGCATGGACTTTCCACTGTCTGACCAACCAGGCTCTCCAAAGGCACATTTAGTGTGCTATCGGAATGTGAGTGTCGGAAGCCTTTTGCCCCTGTAGTGGATTCAGACAGCTAAGACTCCACTCCAAATCTGTGACTAGGTCGCACTTTCTAAAGAATTTTATCAGAAAGGGATTATATCGGCACAACTCTCCTCGTCACGTATTTTGATTCAATATTTCAATGGCAGCATGTATTACACATACTGGAAATATTTCATGAGGTAGCTTGTTCATTCGTTTATGTTCCTCCAATACAGGCTCATTTATCCTGGTCCAACCCCAGCCCTGTCACCTGGCATCCCAGGGACTTTGCTTGACCTCCAGTTTTCCTCCATGGTTTCCACCCACATCAGTGTCACGGTCAATAGACCCCCTCTTACCTGCAAGAGAACAGAGTAGTTTTATGGAGAGAGAGAGAGAGTCTTGTCATCGGTTCAGGACCGGCAGGCGGTCAGACCTCTCACTGTTGCTCTGTCCAATATTTTCCTTCCTGGTTTTCTCCCTTGGGACGTCGGCTTCAGGGTAGTATGCAAGCATGGAGTGCATCACTGCTGGTGTCCCCCAGCCCACTCAGTCTCTCCAAGTGTATTGTCAGCTGCGGTCCTGCAGTAGGCAGCATTGCACCAGAACATGACTGCCCTCCCTCCTTGGATGAGAAAAGCATTCTCTGGGACCCTACGAAGTACTTTAAAATGTGACTGTAATTCCGTGTAGAATGTTGCTGTCATTGTTCCCTTTCAAGGAGTGGATGAGCGAAGCCAGGAGCGCAAGTGATCAATAATATCAACAGTCTACACTGAATAACGATCACATTTTAAACCACCTCACAGAATACACACTGTACACTATGGTATTCAAATAACATGGCCACTAATAAAATAGCATTGAAGCTACAAGTAGCATGATTTTTGTCAATGTTATTCTACTAGTATGTATGCCGACAGTTAAAATAACGCATTTATTTCTGCTAATTTATTTGTCGTCCCGTGGTATACCTGGCGTAGCATAGGATCTGGTACACTTTATTTTGTTGCCGTACTGTGCAAGTATACGCAGTTAGGGCGAGTTAAATAGGTGCCACATTTAGCAAGGAATGTATCATGTACATTTACAGGGTATGTTTAGTATATTGGGAAAGAATTCTAGGTGACTGTAGCAACATGTGAACATTGAAGCTCATTGTCTGTTGGCTCATAGTGTATATGAGGACTTGAACTTTTCTTTTGCTTGTAATATCACGTGGTGAACACAAATTGACTTCGTAAGGAGGTGGCAGAGGTATCTGGGACGTTGGTCCTTTACATACTTTGCATATCAGTATGTTCTAATGGAATTCACCTTTGGTTTTGTTTTTTGTTTTTTATTCATAATATATTTTCTACAAGATTTTTTAATCAACTATGTGCAATGCACGAACATACAACTGTAAAAGTCATATGCCAGCATTCATCCCTCCCTCCATAGGAGATCGATTTCATATCAAGGATCAATGGACTAACTCATCCTATATGAACAGAGGCTGGTGAATCTGAACATGTACTCACTGGACGAGGAAGAGATGGATGGGATATGACACAGACCTCAGGTTCCATAATGGAGTGGTACACACTCATATCTTGTAAATGTTTTTTGCTTCCTTGTCAGACAACCCTTTTTGTGTAGCTGTTGGTTATAGAAGTGCTTTCTTCAGTTCGTTTTCATTGTTCACACCACCCTGTAATTAGCTGGGGGAGCATTTTCTGGTTGTTGAAATCTCATTGTCCCTGACAGCTGCGTTAGCATATGAGAACATGGTGTCAGCACCCATTAGACTCCACAGTATGCCTGTCTGCTTACTTAGAATTTAACAAAACAAGTTGCAGCAAGGTGTGAAATACCCCATTTACCTTCAGTTAGCTTTACAACCGGTCTTAGATGTAATGCAGGGTTTTTTCCTTTAAACTGCATCCAGTCTGTGTGTTTCTAGAGATTGTTTGCAGGTCATGTGTGCTTGCAGCATAGATATACATAGTGCTAATGGCTACGGTGGCATCACGTTCTCATATGCTAATGCAGCTCTCTGGGACAATGAGATTTCAATAACCAGAATATGGAGACCCCCACAGGTTAGTTACAGGAGCTGGTGTGAACAGTTAAAACAAACTAAAACACATCGATCCCCAACAACAGCTACACGTAAAGAGTTATCTGCTGACAAGGAAAAGCAGAACATTTACAAGATATAAGGGTACACGCTACTCCTTTAAGTGCATTAACAGAGTCATCACTGGATCTTTTTTGCAAAAGTGAGAACAAAATCAAATATTTGTAAGGGTACAACATAGCGGGGGTGGGGGGAGTACAGGAAGGAGGCCTGAATGCACTGTCTCACTCATGTAGGCTTCACTGGCATGCTGTCCTCATAATGTTAAGATGTTGGGGTTGTGTGGGTATCTCTTCTCCCTAAAGATCACCTTTTACACAGCCTACTGTACCCACAGTGTGTGAATATCAAGGTGGTGCTGGTACCCATCTCCTCCCCTGAGGTCACCTTTTTGCCACTGCCCTCTGTACCCACAATGTGTAGATGTCAGGGAGTGCAGGAATCTGTCTCCTCCCCTGAGGTCACCTTTTTGCCACTGCCCTCTGTACCCACAATGTGTAGATGTCAGGGGTGCAGGAATCTGTCTCCTCCCCTGAGGTCACCTTTTTGCCACTGCCCTCTGTACCCACAATGTGTAGATGTCAGGGGGTGCAGGAATCTGTCTTCTCCCCTGAGGTCACCTTTTTACCTCCGCCCTCTATACCCACAATATGTAGATGTCAGGGGGTGCAGGTACCTGTCTCCTCCCCTGGGGTCACCCCTTTATGTCTGCCCTCTGTACCCACAGTGTGTGAATGTCAGAGGGTGCAGGTACCTGTCTCCTCCCCTGAGGTCACCCTTTTTTCCTCTGCCCTCTATACAAACAGCGTGCAGATAGCAGAGTTGCACTGGTACCTATCTTCTTCTCTGAGATCACTCTTTACCTCTGCCCACTGTTTCCATAATGTGGAGATGGCGGGGGGGGGGGGGCATTGATACCAGTCTCCTCCCCTGAGGTGACTCTACCACTTTCCCTGTACCCACATTGTGGAGGTGTGATGGTGGTGCTGATACCAACCTCCTCCCCTGCGGTCACCCTTTGCTTCTGCACACTGCACCCATAATTTGAAGGTATCAGGGTGGTCAAAACATCCAAAGCAAAGAAGCTGGGACCGACAGAGATTTGCCAACATCAAAATATTCAGTACAGATAACTTTATTAAAATAAAACTACAAAACAGTAGCACCTCCCTACCAACACTTACATTTTGCACCAAATTAATGTGCTTTTCTAAGGCCTTGAAAAAGCACATTTATTTGGCATGTAACGTTGGTGATGATAGGGAGGTGCTACTGCCTTGTATTTTTATTTTAATAAAGTTATCTGTACTGAATATTTTGATGTTGTCAGATCTCTGTCAGTTAGCCCAGCTTCTGTGCTTTGGATGTTTTGACTACAGACTACACTGAGGGCTCTTGACATTCTCCTCCTGTGGTACCTGTTTGGGATTAGGTATCGGGGTGGTACTGGTACCCATCCTTTCCACTAAAGTCTTCTTTTTGCTGCTTCAGGCTTTATCCATAATATGGGAATGGCAAGTTGGCACTGTTACCTGTATTCTCCCCTTATGTCTCTGCTCTCTGTACCCACAATGTGGAGATTTCAGGGTAGTTCTGGTATCTGTCTCTTCCCTTGAGGTCATTCTTTACATCTGCCACCTGTACCCACATTGTGGAGATGTCAGGGATGCTGGTACTAGCCTTTTTTTCCCCTGAGGTCACACTTTGCCTGTGCACACTTTACCCATAATGTGGAGGTGGTCAGGGTGTGCTGTTACCCGTCTCCTCTCCCGAAGTCGCCATTTACTTCAGCCCACTGTACCCATAATGTGGAGATGTCAGGGTGCTGCTGGCAACGTTCTCTTCCACCTGAGAGCTCTGCTTGCTGTTCAAATAATTTGGAGATGTTGGGGTGATGCTGGCACCAGTCTCCTCCTCTGAGGTCACTCTTCATCTGAAGAATGTCTCTATGGTGCTATAGGTACCGATCTCCTCCCCTGTGTTCACTCTTTAGTTCTGCCCACTGTTACCGTAATATGAAGATGTCAGGGTGATGGTGATGCCCGTTTTCTCACTGGAGGGCACCATTTAATTGATTGGTTGACTGATTTTTTTTTTTATTTATTTGAATTCTGATAACCAGGTAGACCCAACTGAGACAGCGTGTCCCTTTTTCAGGGGCAACCTTGAATAAGGAATGAGGTAGCGTAATGCAGTGGTTTAAGGCTCTGAACTACAAATCTGGTGACATCCAGCAGACCAGACCTGGGTTTGAATCCCACAGCTTCCACTTGCATACTGTGCGACACTGAGCAAGTCACTTAACTTCCCTGTGCTCCCAGGTAGCTCCTGTAAAAAAGCTTTCAGCTTAGTGCGTCTCACCTGGTTAAACAACTAAAAAAAACCTATACAAACAGTAGACTGTACTACACATGACATCAGTGGTAGGGAAATACTATCACAGAGTAATTATACATGATCGGTGAAGGCTTTTGCACACGGACACAACTATACCGGAGCTAAAAGATTCCACTAGTATGCCCCGAATTAGTTATACACAGTATGCCACAGTAGGAAATACTGCACAAGAAATCATTTGCAGCTCAGCAGTAACACACACGTTAGGTATACGTAACCAGTGTACATTATTGCACATACAGAAAATGGTATGTTTGCTGGCCCAGTGGCGCAGAACGCTGAGGTGCTGTCAAGCACATTCTCTTTCACCCTGCCAGTGACCCGAGCTTGGGTTGGCGGGGGTGGGGGGGGGCAAAAGAAGATCGAACAGCCACCTGGCAGTTCTCCTCTCTTGGATTGGGGTGGTGGACCTTCCTGGCTGTTGGTAGCCACCAGGCCTAGTGGCAGTGCTGATGTACGGGAAGCAGATGTAGGTCAGAAGAAGGTGAAGGGAGCTGTGGTTCCAGAAAACAAGCATGTTTCTATGTGCACACGCCCTCTGTGCTGAAACTGGGGGGGGGGGACTGAGCAGAAAGGGCACTAAGACTACTCACAGGGATAGCTGGACCCTCCCTTCTACTCTGACTGGTAAAGCCTTCTGGACTATGTGCTCGGAAGGAGGATGGCCCTCCCCTCTCTGGCCCCACCACGGGGGGGGGAATTAGCCCCCAGTCTGGAGGGAGGATAGGGATGGTCTGAGGTGTCCAGGATGTCGCTGAGTAGCTGCCCAGTCTGGCTTTGGAGGTTGAAAGCCTTTATACGATGAGCATGCTACTTAAACTGCCATGATAAAAATGCTATCTGAGCCAATGACGAACCCGATTCATAAGATACCAATTTTATCTTACGACTCGGGTTCGTCACACCCACTATTTCCACACTTCAGTTTGTCACAATGACACCACGCTGATGCTGACTCGCGCTACAGCAGACTGGAAGCTTCAGACACCATGGTAAAATAATACAAAAAAAAAAAAAGACGCTGGACATTTTGAATCCAGCACTCACTCTATAAACTGGAAGTGTTATGTGAGACTATGTCGTTTTTTATCTTTATTCGATGTCTGTGACCTCTTGATCCCTCACTCGTCGCTATGCCACTCTTGAGGAGTCAAGAGGTCACTGACCTCTCATGAAGATAAAAAAAATGTATGACACAGTCACACATAACATATCCCCTATTTATGGGACAAAAAAACCACAATAAGTTAAGCAGAAATACAAAAATAAAAAAGATTACATCGATCTAAACTGCACTTCTGCTCGCTGTTCCCATAACGTTGGGATATCTTGGTGGTGCTGGTACCCGTCTCCTCACTCAGGATTTGCTAAATCTTGAGGTTGCTATTTTAAACGTTGGAATTACCACCTGAGCTAGCTAATCCCTTCAGGACGGAAAGATTTACAGTTTACAGCACTGCTCCACACATCCGTTTGGTTTGGAGCATGTCTCACACTATATACATATACTCTGAATCCTGAAACGTATTCTTTACAACAAATCCATTTTAATGGATTTTGGTCTATTATAAATTTCCGCTGGCAACAAAAGTCATCAACTTTATTAATCAACGTACCATATTTCTCTGCAGCTTGATGGGTTGTTTGGCATCTGAATTCCCAAATGGGAGGCAGTATAGTGCTGTGGTTAAGAGCACTGAGCTGCAGACCTGGAGAACTGAGTTTGAATCCCACAGCCACCACTTGCATATTGTGTGCCCCTGAGCAAGTCACTTAACTTCCCTGTGCTCCCAGGATGCACCTGGAAAGAAGCTGATCTTAGTGCGTCTTTCCTGGCCAATAATTGTAAAATTAATACAATGCTTCAAACAGGAGTGACTTCTCTTCAGTAACAAACATCTGTTTCAGCAGTGTTTCACCAATCAGACTACATATCTGTAGTTCCATTACTGACATTCACCTTAAAGGGAACATGTAAGGGGAAAGGGGAATTGTTTAACCAGGAAATGCACACTAAGCTGGAGCTTGTTTCCAGGTGCGACCTGGGAGCACAAGGAAATTAAGTGACTTACTCAGGGTCACACAGTATGCAAGCGGGGACTGACGAGATTCAAACCCTGGTCTCCAGATTTGCAGCTCAGTGCCCTTAACCACTACACTATACTGCCTCCCTTCCCTACATGTAGAGGATTATTTTATTTATTTATTTGAAAATTGGTAACTGGGAAAGGTACACCTAGCCAAGGTTTCTTTCCAGGTGTGACCTGGGGTTACAATAAATCATACACAGCAGTAATGAAGCATTGCAAAATAAAGTGCAGACAGTGCACAGTGGAAGATGATACAAGTGCAAATAACAATAAGGGGTGACTGAAGTCCGAGGGCTATGAGCAGCAGCAAGCCAGAGTTAAAACATGGGCAGGAAGCAAGTCAGTGCAATAGCTGTAGGGACATTAACTGGCCCAGGAGGGGGACCATAGCAGGGGTGGATTGGGCACCAGGAGGAGGAGGTCAGATAGGGGGCTGACAGCAACAGGAGGGGTTAAGATAGGAGTTTTGAAAATAAGGGGAGGTTGTGAGGTGGAGAAGAGGAGGGAGCAGGTTTCAGAGGGAGGGAAGGCAGGAGGAGAAGACAGATTGCCCAGCAGAGGAGTAAGGATGGGGGAAGGAAAAGGTGCGAGGATCCCTGGAGCAGAGGGAGTATGAGGCAAAGGGAATGGGTGAGAGGAGGGTGGCTAGGTAAGAGGGTAGGGATCCAAACCAATATTTGGAGATGAAGGAGGCATAAGGGGACTGATGGGGTGAGGAGGATGGATGGGGGGAGTAGAGGGAGCAGTGGTGGGTACGAGGGTGATATTTGGTAGCAAAATGACAAAAAGCATTACAGAAGGTGTCCAGTCTGGCAAGGGAAGAGGAACAGGTGGCATTATGCATGGGTGCATGTGAAGAACAGGATGATAATTTCACTGGCAGAATAAGTTACATACTGCAGCTGAAGTAACAAAAAAAATAAGTCTTTCTTCTTCTGAAATAATAAAAAGCAGAGCTCCTTTTAATATGACTATCCTCAAGTCTTCATTTTTATGTTTGCCATGCACACATGCGCAGCAAACATTTTGTTAGGAGAGCGGCTTTTGAGGGGTGTGACACTGTCAGTTCAATGTAGAGTGGTCTGCAAGGGGCTCGTCAGTGTCACACCAATCATCAGCCAGGCTGGTCATGATACAGTTCTGGCTTTAGAAACATAGAATTTGACGGCAGATAAGGACCGCTTGGCCCACCCAGTCTGCCCATTTCCCTACCTACTGGATAAGCTGCAGATCCTAGTTAACCAGCAGCCTACTTCTTCCTACCCCCACCCCCCCAGAATTGCCTTATGACTATCCCATGCATGCTTGAATTCCACCACTGATTTTGACTCCACAACCTCCTCCGGAAGGCTGCTCCATGCATCCACAACCCTCTCTGTGAAAAAAATACTTCCCTTAAATTTCCTCTGAGCCACCCCCATCTTCAAATTGTGCCCTCTTGTTCTTGCACACTTCTTTTTGAAATATACTACCCTCTTGGACTTTGTTGATTCCTTGAGGTACTTGAAAGTTTCTATCATGTCCCCCCTCTCTCGAGGCTATACATATTAAGATCCTTAAGTCTCTCTTCATATGTCTTCCAGTGCAGACCCTGCACCATTTTAGTTGCCCTCCTCTGGACAACTTCCATCCTGTCTATTTCTTTGCGAATTGAGTCTCCAGAACTGCACACAGTACTCCAGATGGGGTCTCACCAGCTGTCTGTACAAAGGATAATAACTTCCTGTTTCTACTGGTGATGCCTCCCTATGCATCCCAGTATCCCCCAGCCCTCCTTGCTGCCCTCTCACATTGCTTGCCCACCTTTAGGTCATCTGATATGACTACCCCCAGGTCCCTTTCCATTTTTGTTGTTGTTAGTATCTCACCCCCCATTGTGTACTCTTCCCCTGGGTTTTTGTTTCCCAGGTGCATTACCTTGCACTTCTTAGCATTGAATCTAAGCTGCCATACATTTGACCATTCCTCTAACCTTGCCAAGTCCCTTCTCTTCCTTTCCACCCCACCCTGTGCATCAGCTCTGTTGCAGATCTTAGTGTCATCTGCAAAGAGACATGCTTTCCTTCTAGTCCTTCTGCAATGTTGCTTATAAAGACATTGAAGAGGACCGGTCCCAATACTGAACCCAAAATTCCACTAGTAACCCTCCTTTCTTCTGAGTGGACTCCATTTACTATTACCCTCTGTGTCCTATTCTCCAGCCAATTCTTTACCCAGGCTGTCATCTTGGGACCCACTCCCAGGCTGGCTAACTTGTATATTAATCTTTGTGTGGGACTGTGTCAAATGCCTTGCTAAAGTCTAGGTAGGCCATGTCCACAGCCCCTCCCTGATCTACTACTTTGGTCACCCAGTCAAAGCAATCTATCAGATTCGTCTGGCATGACCTTCCCGCTGTGAATCCATGCTGCCTAGGGTCCTGTGCCCCTCTGGCCTCTAGATACTCAACAATTCTTTCCTTCAGAAGTGATTCCATCATTTTCCCTATCACTGAGGTTAAACTAACAGGTCTGTAGTTTCCTGCTTCTGCCTTTGCTCCCACTTTTGTGAAGGGAATCACATCTGCCCTCTTCCAGTCCTGGGTACCACCCCATCCTCCCATGATTTGTTAAAAGGGTAGTCAGTGGTGTCACTAGTTCCCTTAGCTCTTTAGAATTCTGGGATGAATCCATCAGGCCCCATTGCTTTGTCCACCTTCAGTTTTAAGAGTTCTTTCAGAACCCTTTCTTCTGTAAATGGGCTGGTATCAACTTCTGTATCCAGAGTGTTACTACTGTTTGTTTTATGTACCTCCCCCTCTTCATTTGTAAATACTGAGCAAAAATATTTGTTTAGTATCTCTGCCTTTTCAGTCTCCCTCTGCCCACCCTCCCTCCCCTTTATTAAGCCTCACTATCCCTCCCTTGGTCTTCCTTTGCTCCCTGATGTACCTATAAAAGGTTTTATCCCCCTTCTTAACTGAGTTGGCTATCTTTTCCTCGGTTTGGGCCTTTGCTGTTCTGACTGCCTTCCCAGCCTCCTTTTGCTTTAACTGATACAGTTCTCTATCCTGCTCCTTCTGCGATTCCTTGTACTTCCTGAATGCTTTCTTTTTCTCTTGAACCTTCACTGCCACTTCCTTTGAGAACCATAGTGGTTTCTTACATCGTCTTGTTTTGTTTATTTGCTTCACACAAAGGCTCGTTATCTCTGTGATGGCAGTTTTTATTATTCCCCATTGTTCTTCCACCCCTCCTTCCTGCCCATTTGCTAGTGCATTCCTTAGGCTCTCACCCATTTTGGCAAAGTCAGCCCTCCCTAAGTCCAGTACTTTTGTCTTTGTATGGCTTGACTCTATTGCTGTGTTTATTGTGAACCATACTGTTCGATGGTCGCTAGTTCCCAGATGGCTACCCACTTCTACATCTGTGATCCTCTCTCCATCTCCATTTGAGAGAATCAAGTCTAATATTGCTCCCTCTCGAGTGGGCTCCAGTACTAGTTGTACTAGTGGGCTCCAGTACTGTGCTTTCTGGGTGGAAACATCGTGTAGTTCAAAGAAGAGAGCCGACCCAATCATAGGTCAGCTCTTTCCTTTGATCTACATAATGCCTTCCCAGCAAGCACAGCTGATCTGTCGTGATCAACCTGTGAGGCTGAATTACACCTTGTAAAAGAGAAAAACGTCCATCGCTGTCTGTTGTTGCACCACCATTACTGTTCCCCACCTGTCCATCCCACTCGGCACCCACCCACCCACCCCCCACAAACATAACACCGACACTGGGGGTGCCCAATCCCCAGTGTCACCACCTGAAAAAAAGAAAACCGTCCCTAGTAGTTTTTGTAATATACCCTGCAACGAAGAAAAACATCCATCAAAGTCTATTGCTGCCTCCACCGTTGCTGTTCCCTCACCTGACCCTGCCACTCAGCACCCACCCCCACAAACATAACAGACTCTGGGGGTGCCCAACCCCCCAGTGTCACCACCTGAAATAAAGAAAACTGTCCCTGGAAATTTTTTTTTGGTTGTGTTTATCAATATACTCTGTAAAAACGAAAAACTTCCATCGATGTCTGTTGCTGCTGCTGCCGTCGCCGTTAGTCCCCCACCCGACCCTTCCACTTAGCACCCACCCCAAGCCCTTACATACCCACCAGGGGTCCAGCGCTGTAATTCTCTCTGGACCGTAGACACATCTTTACTCTTCAACGCCGGACCATGAACTGAGGAAATCAGGTATTCAAAGTTCAAAAATTCAAAGTATTTCCATGGAGTTTTGAACTTAGTGGCATAACTTCGTCATTTTTCAACATTTTTGCCTCAAATTTTTAACATGCCTTTTTTGGGACCCCACCTTATAAACAATGGCAGTGAAATTAGGCAAATCTGTCCCAAAAGGTGATTTCACAGACACTGCATGAAATCATCTTACAGGCAGGAGTTAAAAAATTTCTCTGCCCTTGTTCATGAGGTGGGGGTCATAAGAAGGCTATGTTGAAAATTTGGGGTACAAAGTTATGAGCCTACATTGACATTTACAAATGCAGGCTCGTAACTTCGGTAATTTTCAATATTTTGACCCAAAATTTTCAACAATCTTCACAGCATCTCATGAATCTGACAGCTGTAAATTTTCAAATCCTGGCCAAAATGTGTTTTCACACTTGTGGCGTGAAATCACCTTTTGGGCAGGATTTGAAAATTTTCTCCACTCTTATTCATGAGGTGGGCTCTTAAGAAGGCTATGTAGGGTTATAAGAAGGCTGTGTTGAAAATTTGGGGTTAAACTACAAGAAAATGACAAAGTTACGAGTCTACATTGCAATTTTTCAATGCACACTCGTAACTGTGGCCATTTTCAATATTTTGACCCCCAACTTTCAACATAGTCATTTTTCACACCACCTAATGAATGTGACAGCTGTAGTTTCTCAAATCCTACCCAAAATGGGTTTTAACACTTGTTGTGCAAAATGACGTTTAAGCCATTGTTTTATAAATGACACCTGTCATGCTCGGAAGGAGTGGTTATAAAAAGATCATGTGAAAAAAATTGGGGTAAACATTTGAAAAAACAACTAAGTTGTGAGGAAACAAATTGTTCCAACATTTACCCATAACTTTATTTTTTGCAGATTTTGGCCCCTGATGTTCAACAAATCCCTTGTGTTACCCCACCTCCTGAACATGGCAGGTGTCATTCTTCAAATCCCCTCCGAAGCGTGTTTCCACAGTTGCACAGCAAAATCAATTTACAGATGGGATTTTAAAAATTCCACCTGTCTTGAACATAATGTCAGGTCATAAAAAGACTGTTGGACATTTGGGGTCAAAATGTGGGAGTCCACTTAAAAGTAGATATTGCCCCTCAGCTGCCCTCTCCTGGGTAATTGCAGTCTGACAACGTGTCAAAGCAGGACACCACTGAAAATGAGATACTGCATCTCATCTGCTCTATCCTGGGTAAATACATAGAAAAAATGTGACAAGCAAGACCTGGTACAACGACAATACCAGCGGCAAACATTCGGCACTGACAAGTGCTTGTTCTTCACTGTTTTGAGTACTCATTAGGCTAGATTCAGGAACAAATACTTTGACTGGTATCCATCCCTCTACCAATGGCTAAACCCCATCTGATGCAGGGCAGGAGTGCCCAGCAAATGGCACCAAGCTGTGAGCTTTCTAGTACGGTAGCAGCAGCGGTAACAGTCAAGGCTGTGCCCGGGACCGCTGGCCTCATTTGCATGCTCTCCACAACAGAGCCCTGCACACAGGACAGGCCGGCCAGTGGACAGACAGATGGAAATGGAGTTGGAGTATTTTCCAGCTTCAACGGTCACCAGCCCCATACCTCCTGGAACCCATCCCCCCAGAACATGGGAACTGGATGGCAGGGGTACCTGGGATGCTAAAGTGGAATCCACAGGCATTGGCTGTTCCACTGGAAGCTTACCTGCTGTCCAGTTGTGTCTGGTACCTCCATGGCTTTTGAGGGTGATAGCCACAGTATGCAGAGCAGCCCCGCTGCCCCAACACAGGGACTACACAGCATGGGGGGGGTCACACAGGAAGCAATGGAATGCTTCCTATGTGCTCATGCATATTCATGAGCTGCCACCCGTCCACTTCAGACAGACAACTACTGCAAGCTGCTACCACTGTGGCATGGGGTGACGGGGTCTTGTATCCCACAGTAGGTATGTAGTGATAGTTCAGCCCATCATTAAGGTAGTATTGCTTGGAGTCCTACCTAAATCCAACCCTTTGTCTCGTAAAGTTAGTAAGCAAAGCCTCATGCATCCAAATTCACCTTATGTCTCTACCCTTCTCCGACATGCCACTTAAGTAATAATGACCGAAGAACCGGTCATTTCCTCGAAATAAATGACTGGCTGGGGGGGTGAGTGTGATATGAGGCAAAGCCGAGGGCCACCCCCACCCAGCCAGTTGTTAATCTCGAGGAAATGACCAGCTCTGAGGTCATTATTGCAATTATAAGTCTGATCGCAATAATGGCTTCTTTTTAAAGAAATTTACTTTTTCTGTGGTGGCAGTGGGAGCGCGACAGCGGGAAGCACAGTGTGGGTGCCATGCTGGTCACTTCTTAGAGATTTTAGACCGGCGCAGCAACCAATGACAGATGGCGCTGCCATCATGAATAATTAATTAGACTTATAATGTATGTTTCTGCACTGCAAACCATGTGTAACCCCCCACCGGCCCCTTGTTTAACTAGAAGGTACACCTCTCCAAGTCTAGGGGAAAAGAGAGGGGGTTGGGGTACACTGTTTTGCCACCATAGACAAGGTGGACTTAGTCTGGTATACAAAACCAAGTGTGGCAACTGCTTGTCACACACCTGGTAGGGACCACTTGCCATGGCCAACAACCCGGGTCCCTGGGAGAAAACGTTTGCTCAGGACTACGCTAGGTTTGCACTTCTGTACAGGGGCACCCAAGTAACTCCAGACACAAGGAAGCAATAACATTACTGTCCAAACCAGGCTGGGATTCTAGAGTGTGGCTTTTATTCAAGTAACAAAGTGGGAATAATCACAAAGCAAAGATGGACCCCCATGGGGCTACACACACTTGTAATGCAGATTACCGAGGTACAGACATTCCTGAATTTTCATTTAGCATAGGATGAAGAAAACACACACTGGTTCCTACTGGAAATCGGTACATCTGGCCAGGTACTGGTACATTTCCCATTAACTAGGCACACACGATCAGCACTAGGACACTTTCCCATATTTTATGAGGAATGAAGGTGGCACACATGACCACAAAAGAGCACATACAGGCTCAGAACTTTCAGAACCCACTATACTGGGGTAAACTGATCAAAAACAACCCACATCCAGGGGTAAACACTTTTCTCAGGCATTGGCCAATTGCACTGAGGAAAAAGTAATAGGTGCCCTTCAGAACCCGTAGAGGTAAACTGGTTACTCCAGATGGAGGGTCTCCCACCTTTTGTTTCCAAGCCTATACTCGGCCATTCATCTGGTTAATAACACCACACACCATAAAACTGTAGATGTTGTCTCAAATGTATATCACACTTAACATACTACAACTAAACAACTCAGGGGTGCCAGAATTAAAAAGTTCTGTACTTGGACAGTCACATACAGGACTCCAACGTAGGCAAACACTTATCAATAGAAACAGTGGCTGGACAGGGTCCCTTTTTCAGAGAAAATTCACCCTCAAGGAAATATAGGTACTCCTAGGTTACACAGAAACTCAAACAAGTACTCACAGAGCAGTTGTACAAGGCAGTTTTCCAAAAGTCCATATGGATCAGGGGGTTGCCCCTGCATCCTAGAGTTCAACCCCATCCCTCCTGGGATGGAACACAGGGAAACCCACTGGCACAGGTCTCCACCACTTCCAAAGACTGGAACAGTTGTCCTCTACTAGGGTGAGAACTTAAAACACAAGCTGGTAGCTCTCTGACAGAGCTGAAGGCGGAGCTGCCTAGACTGCAGCCTCCTCCACTGAACTCCAACTAGAGACAACATTCTAAAGCCAGCTCTAGCAGCTGCAACAGTTCTAAATGACATCATTTGATTTTTATTTATTTATTTGGATTAGGATTAATACCTTTGAGTATGAGACTCATCTTCAAAGGTTCAAAGTCAAGGACAAACAATACAGTACAGTACAATACAATACAATGCAATACAATACAGATGGCAGAGATCACAGAGTAAGCATCATGAAAATCAAAACAGTGTCACATGAGGTTCAAGACTTGTTAGTTTCAGGTACTGTTTAACATAAATAAAGTGCATTTCATCATTAGATAGCAGGGTAGGGCTAGCTATAGTAGGAAATAACATTTCAGCAATATAGTGAGTTTATGGCAGAAGGAGGATAGGGGAAGGGGGGAGGGTAAGCAACCAGAGTGGTGTTGTCAAAAGTGGTGACGTGTGCCCAGCCCGGTGGCGCTGAAGGTTGAGGTGCTGGATGCCACACCTCATTGCATGCCGGCGACCCAGGTTCGGGAACGGACTCCGGTCGCCAGTGGTTGGCAGGGGCGGAGAGGGATTGAGCACCTGAAGGCTGCTTTCCCTCTCCGGGGGAAGGTGGTTTCAGTGGTCGGTTTGTTGGTGCCCCTAGCAGAGGCTGGGAGGACACTGCACTGACGTTGTAAGCAGGGGGGTGAGTTGGGGCACGGCACCAGGAGGGAGTGCGTGTGGATGCGTGTGCACTCCCCGCCCCTTGGCGTCATTGCACGCCCCACTCATGTAAGCACTAGAGGAGGAAAAATGGTGACCGATCATGACAGCTTGATTGCTGTCCTCAGGACGCTCGACCTCGGGAGCACCGCTGCGATGCTGGATCCTGTGTCGGCAGGAGTAAGGGTGACTCTCTGCTGCCCCACCGTGGGGGGAAGCTGCGGGGGTATTTGGCAGCGGGGGCTTCATTGGGGGCTGTAGTGGACCAGATGGTGGCCAGATGACTAGGATGCCAGGACGGGATGTGCTGATCGGGAGCCACAAGGTAAAAAAGTATTAAGTAAAAAAGAAAAAAGTAGTGACATAAGTAGGGAAAAGGAGGTGGGGTAAGGTGGTGAAAGAGGGTGGAAAATCGATGTATGAAAGGTTGGGTGAGAGAGGGGATAGTAGAGAAAGATGAGTAAAATCAAGTGGATTGGTAGATCATTTTGTTTGCGCAGTTACAGGTTGAGACACTCTTTAGATGGGACCGTAGCCCTCTTTTGAAATGGCTCAGTTTTGTGCCTCCAGTTAGCGTGTTAGGTAGTTCATTATACCATTTAGGGCCCCAAATGTAATGGATTTCTGGGCCAATGATGTGTGCTTGAAAGGGACTTGGAGTCCACCTTTTGACGCACCTCTAGTTTGCTTAGTTTGCACTGCCTTTTTGAATAGACTGCATAGGGAATCCGGCATAAGGCCTAGCTGTGCTTTTTCAGTCAGGCAGATTTGGTATTTGGCTGTTAAGTGCAGTGAAAGCCAGCCAGTCTCGGAGTAGAGGACACAGGTGTGAGTTCAGCGGTCGGCCCCAAGTGCCAGACGACAAGCCCTGTTAACAAGGGTTTCTATCCCGTTTAGGGCAGTGTCTGACCCTGCCATGTATATTGGTAACCCATAGTCAATGAATGACAATACTGTGCTGCCTGTGGCTATTTTGAGGGCAGCAGGTGTCATCGAACGCTTGTTTCTATGGAGGATGCCTAGTTTCATGTTAGCAGTTTTGACAACTTGACCAATATGGTGGGAGAAGTTGAGAGTGTCGTCTAGGTAAACACCCAGATATTTAAAGAGGAGCCTTGTTCTAGTTTGTCACCTTTAAGGTTCTGTATTCAGAGTGGGCAGAAATTCCTTTTGTTCTGATGGACCGTGAACAGCATTGCTTTCGTTTTTTTTATGGTTTAGTAGCAATTTGTGTTGGCAGAACCAAGTTTCGAGTTTTGAAGCTGTCAAGTAAGCCTTTTGTGATGGCCGAGTGGTCCCTACCTGGGACCGAAATAACTGCATCATCTGCACATAATACGATGCTTGCCGTGCAGGCTTCAGGGAAGTGGTTAATGAACAGGCTGAAGAAGAGTGGTCCAAGTGTGGGCCCTTGTCCCTCCAGAGCTCAGCAGAGACTGAGAAGAGAGTGAGACAGAGTGAAACCCATCTAACTGGCATTTCACTAGCTGCCTTCCCTGCCTGCCACTGAGTCTAACCAGGATTCTAGTAACCCGTGGGAGCAAGAGGGTTACACATGTACTCATATTTGCTATTGTATTATGTCTACTGTCTATATGTATTGATATTATTCCACGTGCATCTTATGTAAAGTTTCCGTGCCTGCAGTTTCTGTTACGTAAGCTCAGGCTGTGTTATTGCATCTCTCGTAATCTTCC
Source organism: Neoceratodus forsteri (assembly GCA_016271365.2). NCBI lineage: Eukaryota > Metazoa > Chordata > Ceratodontiformes > Ceratodontidae > Neoceratodus > Neoceratodus forsteri. The sequence continues at coordinate 208,843,483 of JADMNL010000029.1, read as the reverse complement.
AGGAATCAGTCTTCACCATTAATTCCCACTTATGGGTCTGAAGTTGGAGGTACTAGGATCCTGCGAGAGGCAATTTTTTTTCAAGGGGGAGCCGACGGCTACTAATGAAGACAGCACAGCCAATAAAAGTCTCTCACTCCCTCACACACCTCAGTTCTGTTTTTCCCGCCAGCGAAGCCACACCATGGGAGCAGTGCAGCACCTTCTGTCAACATTTCTACTGTATTACTGTATTTTTCAGTTTGCGTTGCCAATTTTCTTCATTTTATTATTTTCCGTGATGCCAAAGTCAGAAAAGAAGTTGGAAAAGAAATCTAAAAAAGTCCTTATGCCCCCATCTTGCGTCGGTGCCCCTGTGGGAGACCGATGGCATCAACACACCAGCATCGGACCTGCATGGCCTGCCTTGGCTGTTCTCACAATCTGGATGAGTGGGACGCCTGCTTCTCCATGGACCGCCACATCCTGGAAATCCACACGATTGAGTGGAGCCAGCCGATCCCTACCTTCGGAGGCAGGCATTGCACTTGTGAGGCCAAGATAAGGACTTTGGGCTTTCCCCTGGCCACTTCCAAGGATCTCTGGTTCTGTGGAAGCACAGGGTCCTCCTTGACCTTGCCCTGCTGAAGCATTCAAGGCCCCAGTGGGTAGGTCTGGTGGGCAGCTGGCTATAAACCCCTCATAGTCTGTCCACCCTGGGTAGCAGACTTCCCCCGTGGTGAGGCCAAAGCTGTACTCTGTCTCCCTCAGTGAATGCCTTGGTGCCATGGCCAGTTGAAATCCTGGCTCCTGGCACCGTCTGCTGTGTCAGTGGGTGGTACAGTGCTAGCTATGACGTCGGGTCCCCCTCCAACACCATTCATGGTGTCAGAGGAGGGACCGACCCCAGTACCATGCTATATCCTTTTACGGAAGTGGAAGTGGTTCTTTCTTCTGGTGTTGCTAGCTACACCAAGGAAGAGGATGCTGTTGCCTCGGGTGATGGACACAACTGTGGCCCTGGTTTCAGTCCTGGCCCCAGCACCAAGTGCAATGCTGGAGTCATCCCTGAAGTGCTAGGGTTGGGGATGGTTCCGGGGTCGATGTTGAGTCCAGCACCAGGGATGGCACTAGCCATGACAATGGGGGTGAAACCGTCTCTGAGCCAGTTGTCGACGCTGAGCCTGGTGCCGGATGTAGCATCAGCTCAGAGTCCAGTGGTGGACTGGAGGTGGTGATCTCTCTGGAGCCACTGGCTGAAACACTAGTGTAGACTGGGGTCACCCTACAGGGACTGAACAGCTGCACTCTCCCCACCAGGCAGCACTCCCCATGGGCACCGACTGGGTCATTGCTCTGATGTAGGATGAACCCAGTTCAGGCAGTCCTGCCAGGCCTTCCTTCTTTGGGGAAGTCCCCTGTGCAATCCCACAGCCCAGGCAGAGGCCCTAGAGACCCTGTGTCTCATTTCCCTCCTGAGCTTCTCTGCCACCTGCAGCCATTGTCTGGATTCATAGGCCCTCAGAAGTCAATCACTCTAGAACAGCATACAGAGTTCATTAGTACCCTTGAGCAATTCCAGAGGGACTCCAACAGGGCCCAGTTTTGGCTCTTCTTGCTGGCACCATCAACCTGTGTGCCTAGTGCCTGCTCTTCATCAGCCTCCTTATCAAAGGACAAGGAGTCCTTCATCCACTTGTCCTCGGCTATGGCGTACACTCTGTACCACAGAGTCCTGGCAGACATACTGGAGGCACTGGACATTGGATCATTCACAAGTCGTGATCTGGTAACTCTACTGTTGGGACTCCTTGGGGTTCCCAATGATGGCTCTTCCATCATCCCTCCCTGGTCCAGAGCCTTTAAAGGGGCATCAAGGGTAGCATGAAGACATCCCTCCTCTTGTCCATCAGCTCCAAGGGACCTCCTACTCCAGTATTATACACCCACAGGATCTGCAGGTACAGCACCCCACTCCTCTTCAGGGCTGGAGGAGTTGCAGACCCCATCAGGGCCGAGATGCCCCATGCATGACCGACTTCCCAAGGCAGACTCTACACAGACAGATGCCTGGGCAGGAAGGTTTTTTTTACCTCGAAACATCTTCATAAGCATTGCAGCACACCAGGCAGCCTTTAAAGGAAAGGAAGGAAAGGGGAACTTGTTTAACCAGGAAAGGCACACTAAGCCAGAGATGTTTCCAGGTGCAACCTGGGAGCACAAGAAAGTTAAGTGACTTGCTTTAGGTCACATAGTATGCAAGTGGGGGCTGATGGGATTCAAACCCAGGTCTCCAGGTTTGCAGCTCAGTCCCCTTAACCACTACGCTATACTGCCTCCTACCTAACATTTGTGGTTGCAGCTAGGTCAGCTCCTAGCTGCAATGCCTCAAAGCAAATTAGTCAGGCAGGCCATTTGCTTTTTTGCTCGAGGCCTGGAGGTGATAAAGGGACCAATCAAGAGCATTATGTGGTGCAAATGAGGTAGCCTCTAGGCTCGTGGGAGCTGCAGTCTGCCTCAGGCGGATGTCCTGACTTTGCCTCTTTAGACTGGCACCTTTTGCCCAGCATAAGATGCTACATTCCCATTTCCAAGGGGCTCATTTTTTTCTCCCATAGGGTCAGATGAGAGTTCTTGGAGTGCCCTCACACTCCTGTGCCTGTGGAGCCTCCGCTTGGTCCTGACTAGTCTCGGGTCCTACCAGACCTGTAAGGAGTCCCTGTCCTTAGGAGTTCTCCCCTACATGGAGGGCAGAGGGAACTTGATTCCCTCAGGGTGAGCCAACTCCTTCCTCAGGGAAAAAAGGGAAAGCTTGGTACTCTGATCCATGAGTGGAAATCAATGGTAAAAACTGATTCCTGGAAAATATAAAAATTAGGTACTTACCGTAATTGTCTATCTTCCAAAATATCTTCACCATTGATTACCACCATCCCCCACTTGGATAAGAGTCAGGGCCTCTGAGCAGCTCACCCTGCTGGTGCTGGCGGTACCACAGTAATGTACTGGGCATCTCCCAGTCACACACCCCCAAGGGGTCTCTGACTTTGTTTTTTTTTGTCTAAAAGGAGCCAGGCACTTCTCTGGATGCCCCTTCAAAAAAAAAAAAAAAAAAAAAAAACTGGGATAAAGATCTTTAGGCCATCATGCCACCTATTAAAAAAGGGGTGTTTTTATGAAGATAACCCCTTCTCCCATTTATTTTCATGTCCTTGTTGTCTGGGGAATATCCCCTTGTGGGTATATCCCTATTAGCTGCTAAAGAGCTGACAGTATAGCCTAGAAATTAGAGTAACACACTGTGAGCTTGGTACATCCAGCAGACCTGGGTTTGAGTCCCACAACCTCCACTTGCATACTGTGAGACTCTGAGCCAGTCACTTAACCTCCCCAGTGCTCCCGGGTCACCCTGTAAACAGGCACTTGCGCCTAGTGGGCTTTCCTGGTTACCAAAGACTAAATAAAAATAAAATAAATAAATAATGACAACATGTGCTCCTGAGCACCACCCAACCTAACTCCACTTGGCAGTTCTCCGCATGTGGGAAGTGCGTCGGACACTGTTGGATCAACCTCACTAGCTCTTACACAGAGTACATCCCTGTGGTTGCAGAAGAAGTGGGAATTCTCTTTTATTCTATGGTTTTCATATTACGTCAGACTAATTTGGTTGATATCCCAGTTTCTCTTATGTATTTTGGCCTTAGCCCACCATTATTTGGGAGGTGACTGGGGAGATAAGCACATCTTGACTCCTTAGGCTATCCAGCCTGGCAACTCCAGATGCATTTAGTTTCCTCCTTCCTTCGTCCCTGGTTTAAGGAAGAGGGACATGAACAACTTATGAGTTTAATTATCTTCTGATAACATGGAGTTGCTCTCTCTTTTCCAGGCGTCTATGTATTTTTTCCTTCGGCACCTTGTGCCATCTCATTTACAAGGGGGTCCCATTCTGGGCACTACCCTTGTGTATTTTTTTTTGCCAGAGTTACATACTCAGGGTGGCTGCCCTCTTCTTATGCCACTTGCACCTCCCGTCTGGCTAGTAGTGTGAGGCTCTGGCTCTAGTGACCCTTGTACCACCTAGTGTGCCCTGTCCTTATTATCCAGAGGTTGGCAGTTTGGTTTTATTGTGTTTATTCCTATATCCTTTTCCTACTCCTTTGGGCTAGACAAGATCTATCCCGCTCTCATTTTCTCTCCACTGTGTCTCTTTCCTGGTGAGCAGAAATGAGGTGCATAAGCCAGCCTGCTGGTGTAGCAGCACGGCGTCCGCTTGCGGCGCCGACATCCTGGGTTTGGGAACGGACTTGGGAGTCAGAGGGCTGGCCGGGGGGAGAAGGACTGAGCGTCCCAGGGACTGCTCTCCTTCTCTGGGGGAAGGGGTATAGTGTCTGGTGCTTTCTGGACCCCTAGCAGAGGCTAGGGGTACTGCCATGGCTTGCGCCATCATCTTAGGGGGCGGGGAAGACACTAGTCATCATTGCACATCCCCGACCCCAGGGATCATTGCTTGTGCAAAAATTCCTGCCGCCACCATCTATGATGCCTCCCGTTCCAGCCCGACCATTCCCAATGGTTCTGCCTGGCAACAAGGTAGACATGTGTCCGCCGGCCACCCAGTACCATGGCCCCACCCTGGGGGGCAAGCCAGGGGGGTCCTCCAGTGGGGATGCCCACCGGAATTCCCAACTTAGATCTGCAGATTCCAAGTTCGGCTGATGACTCCTGCCAGTGGGGGAAAGCCTGAGATCATCACCGACCATGCAGGTACATCTTGGGGTGGGCTGAGCTCTGGGTTCATGCAGCAAAAAAAAGAAATGAGGCACATGAAAGAGCCGGCAATGGTTATTGGCTGGCACATGCAGCACCACATGAGGTGCACAGGTGCTGTCGGTAGCCGACGTCGAATCCCTTCCTGCAAAAATTTGCTCTTGCAGAGTCCTGTTTCCTCCAGCCCCAGCCCCATAAGTGATAATCAATGATGAAGATATTCCAGAAGATCAAAAATTACGGGAAGTGTGTAGGTTTTATTTATTGCAATATCACGTATCCTGTATGTACTTCAAGAGTTCATTTTGAACTTGTTGTGTCTGCTGTCCTAGTGACAAGAAAAGTGATGGTAAAGAATGGCTGTTCAAAAACAGCAGAGAATAATGATGAAAATTTGCTGGATAGCGATATTAAAATGAGCACGTCTTGTATTTATTTCAAATGTCAACAAAATGCTAACAGGAACTAAATGGGGAAATGGCATATTATTTATTTATTTATTTACGAGATTTACCAGGAAGGCATACTGAGCAACATGCTCGATTCCAGATGCGACCTGGGGGCCATGGCCCACATACAAAAATTGGAAATGCTGTAGACAGTACAGAAACGAGCAAGGCTTGTACATAACATATTTGGGGGAAGATTACATATTTAGGGGAGAGTTACATCCAAGGGTGGTATACACACAATCAGTATGGAGACACAGAGGGTAGATTACTGTTCAGTACATATGAGTTTATGGCAGCGAGACATTTGAGTAACATTCTTAACTGAAGCTGGAGCAACTGAAGGTGAAATGTGCACTGAGTAATTTGTTGAAAGGGAGGTATTTAGTCGTGTCTGAAGGTGAGAGCAGGGTGTTCAGGTCCAGGAGGTAAAGTAATTAAAAAGCGGCCTGACCTTTGGATGCATAAACGGGACATGAAGCAGTTTAAGGTTAAAACTTCTAAGGGAGTACGTAGGTGACGGTTGTTGGGAGAGGGCAGAGGACAGATAGGGTGGAAGGGAGTTGGACCAGTATTTGGCTGTGAATCTGGCGCAGTTGGATTGTCTATGGTCATGTAGGGACGGCAGAGTTAATGAGTTATAGAGGTCACAGTGGTGTGTTGTTTGGGGGCAGCCAAGGATGAAACGGCAGAAGGAGTGGAACAGGGTGTCGAGGCTGGCCAGGGCGGACCGGGGCAATGGAGTAAACTATATCTCCATAGTCGATTACAGGAAGGATCATTTTTTGTACAATGGCATGCCTTGTCTGTGTGGGGAGGCAGCTTTTGTTTCAGTGTAGTGCCCCAAGTTTGGGGAGTAACTGCTTGTGTAGAGAGGTGATATGAGCTGAGAAATCTAGGTGTTGGTCTAGCCATACGCCCAGGTATCCGAAGCTCGTACAGATTTCCAGGGGGGTTCCATCCAGGGTTTTGAAAGGGGGGCTGGGGACTTGGCGGGAGAGTCTTTGTGGTGAGCCAAAAGTTAGCGATATGGTTTTTTTAGAATTAAGAAATAGCTGGTTAGACCTGAACCAGTTCTGGATAGCATTGAAGTCTTCCTGGAGTTGGATTGCTACACTGAGGATTGTGGGACCAGAGGAGTATAGGACAGTGTCATCTGCATACATCTGTATAGAGGAGTGTGAACATGCTGCTGGAAGGTCATTTAGAAAGATGTAGAAGAGAAGGGGACCCAGGACTGAGCCTTAAGGGACACCTGCAGGGACAGGCAATGGGTGGGAGGTGTGGGAGGCTATTTTGACTACTTGACTCCTATCTACTAGGTAGTCATGGAACCAGTTTGTGGCTGTAGGGAGAGCCCTGCGGCAGTGAGTTTAGAGAGAGGAGTAGAGGGGAGGCGGTGTCAAATGCCTTGGCTAGGTCAATGAAAATGGCAGAGGTGATATGTCCTTTGTTCATACTCGTGAGGATGTCTCCTGTGACTCGAAATGGGAGGGTGGTTGAGTGAGATTTATGGAATCCTGATTGGAAAGGTGTGAAAAAGGAGGAGGCGTCTAGGTAAGGGGTGAGTTGGGACAGGACCAATCGTTCCTGGAGTTTGGCCAGGATAGGAAGTAGGGAGATGGGTCGGTAATTTCCTGGGGTGGAGGGGTCACCTGCTTTTGGTAGGGGAATAACGGTGGCCAGCTTCCAGGCTTGCCCAGAGAGAAGGATAGATTGAAAAGGTCGGCTAGGGGTGCAGCGATGACTGGGGCGGAGAGGTATAGCATCTTAGCGTCCATGGACGTAGGGCATTTCCCTTTGTTTTGGTTTAGCACCCGAAGGGAGTGAAAGACTTCTGCTTGGGTAACTGAGTGGAAGGAGAACGGAGTGGACGTGGAGGTAGTGTGAGGGGCACCTGTGTGGAGGGGAGGAACCGTCGGGTGGTTGTGGGGGAGGAAGGAAAGGAGCTGTTCAGCGCAGCTGGCGAAGTGTGTATTAAAAGCTTCAGCTACGTGGATTGGGTCGGAGATAAGGGAACCCTGGTATTGTAGTGTAGATGGAGCAGGTTGGGGGGGGGGGGAGCAGGGTTTTGAGAGATTTCCAGAAATCAGTTGGGTGATTTATATGTTTGCTGAAAGTCGATTGGAAGTAGTTTTTTTTTGCTTGGCGAATACTGTTTGTGCACTTGTTGCGACGGGATCGGTATGTAGAGAGGGAGGCCTGGGTGCTCAGCTTTTTATAGGCTTTCCAGGCATGGTCTCTGGCGTGGCATTTTTTGATTAAGTCGGCCATGATCCAGGGGAGATGCGCACCTCAGACTCTTTTCGTACATAGAGGTGCGTGGATATCCCATACTTTAAGGAAATTTGTTTTGAAAGCCTCGTAAGCTATGTCAATGGTGGGCGCCATTGAGATGAAGGACCAGTTTATCTGTCTTAAGTCTGACAGGAGGGAGGCTAGGTTGAGGGGGTTATAAGACCTGGTGACTAATATCTTTGGGGGTGGGGCAGGGGGGCTGTGAACCTTTCTGATCATATAGATCATATGATGATCACTTATGGAGTCGGGTAGGAGGCCTGCGCTTAGGATTCTATGTGGGTGGGAGGTGAGAGCCCAGTCCAGTAGAGTGTGATTTTGGGTTTTGTGATTTAGCCTGGTGGGATCAGTAATGAGCTGAGATAGATTTTGGGCCTTAATTTTCATCTTTAGGAGGGCTTTATCAGGGCCAAGCCAGTTTATATTGAAGTCGCCGGTGACATGAAGCTCACCCCCGGCTGCTAGCGACTGTAAGTTGACCAAATGGGAGAGGATGTCCTCGGGAGGAGTGCAGGGGGGGCAGTAGGAGCCAGCCACATAGATGGGGTTGGAGCTAGGGAGAGAGATTTTGATGAGTAGTGAGTCGATGTTTCCAGGAGATACGAAGGTGTCGACTACAGTGAACTGTCGACTGTTTGCGATATACATTGCTGTGCCACCACCTCTCCTTTTTCCTTGACGGTCATGCGTGATTATAGTATACCCTGGTAGGGAAACCTCCTTATCAGTGTTGTGCTGTTTTATTACATATTATTTATTATATATTATTTATTATAAATTACAAGACAGAACAAGGTCATTATAAAATAAAAGACAAAAAGTATAGGTTAATTTCTTTTACTGTAACATGCACTGCTGCTTTAAGTAAATTCAATGTGTGCTTCTGGTTTATAGATTGGAGGAAGGGGCTATTTTAGAAGTGTGATGTATGATGTAGTTTATGCCCTTGTTAAGCAGTTACATTCTTGTCACAATGTATCTGTGTCCTGCTATAAATCTCTTTGGCTGAAGCAGGCATAAACTAGATCACACACTTCAAAAACGGTGCTTACCACCACCAGTGCGTAAATCAGAACAATCTACTAAGTTAACTAAAAGGCCAGTATAAATGGAACAGCATCAGGATAGGGACTAGTATTTAAACACAGCATGTACATGAAAAAATGCCTTGCAGTGTTAATACATTTCTCATTTATTGTATAAAACTATCATATTCCTTAATTTCCTGTAACAATTTACCAAATGATGTTTCAGCATATTTTACATATAAAATATCAGCAGGAAAGGCATGCTGAGTTGAGGACAGCATGTTTCCAGAGGCATCCTGGGGGAATGGTATATGAGATAATGTAGTACAAGTAAAATAGAATTTCTGTGGAATTTTAGTAGACGTAAAAATAATTTGTGGAAATTTTCAATGGAGTCCAAGTAAAATTTTACAGTATAAATAATTTTAATGGAATTTACAGTACAAGAAAAATATTTCTGTGGAATTTGAAGTACATGTAAAATAATTTTAGTGGAGTTTTCAGTACATGTAAAACGGTTTTAGTTGAATTTACAGTGCAAGTAAAATAATTTCAGCACAAATAAAATATGTCTGTGGACTTTACAGTACAAGTAAACTAATTCTTTTGACATTTTTAGATAATAGAATATTTTTTTGTGGAATTCTGGTACGTATAAAATAATTTTTGTTGAATTTTCATACATGTAAAATGATTATGTGGAATTTTCAGTACATGTACAATAACTTTAGTAGAATTTACTGTGCAAATAAAATCATTTCAGTACAAATTGTTTTGTGAACTTTACAGTAGGGGTAAAATAATTCTTGAGGAATGTTTAGTGCATAAAATATTTGTGTGGAATTTTCAGTACAAGTAAAATCATTGTTTGTGGAGTCTATAGTACAAGTAAATTAATTTTTAGTGGACTTTACAGTACAAAAATGTTTTAGCTGACCTTAAGAGTACAAGTAAAAAAAAAAAAATGTGCGCGGAATTTTCAGTATAAATGAAATAATGTTTATGGGGAACTCACAGTACAAGTAAAATTTTTGTGGAATTTTCAGCACAAGTAAAACAATTTTTGTGGAATTTTTGGTGCAAATAACTTTTTTTGTGGAATTTACAGTACAAGCAAAATAGTTCTAGTGAAATTTTCAGTACAAATAAAATAAGTGTTAAGGAATTCTCAGTGCAAGTAAAATTGTTTCTGTGGAACTTACAATATGTATTGTTTTTGTGTAATTTTCAGAACAAGTCAAATTTTTTTAGTAAAATTTTCTGTACAGCCTTTTTACGGCTGTGGGGGTGGAGCTCCGCAGATGTATTGCCTTCATCTGGAAAGGGCTCTGTGGAAGCACATCAAAGTGCTCAGGCACAATTCCAGATGGTTGTGTTTACACAGCCTTTCCCCTCTGTGGGCTGCATAAACACACCCCCTTCACAGGGCACTACTCTGTTTCTGCAACTGCAGAAGTTATGGCCGCCATGCCCAAGATGGCCACCCATGCTAATTGAGCATGCGCGAGTATCGTGCATGCGAAGGCTTCTCATGGCAGCCATCTTGAATATGGCACACTCTGGCGCCACGGCAAGAGCTCCTCCACAGTCTTGCCACTCTACGACAGTCATATTGGCTCTGGCCAGAGCTCGTTTTAAATGCCTCCACCAAGGGAGCAGTCTGAAGACCAATGGAAAGGTATTCCAGAGGGCATTCCAAGCCATATTAAAAAGGGAAATGCTTTTATTATTTCAAGTGTACACATGCAAAAAAGAAGTGGTAAAGCAAACTGACTGGAAACATGTTGTAGTCATACCCCTCCCTAAAGGGGGTGACCCTTCCTCACCAGGTAACTACCGCCCCATCTCCCTTCTCCCCATCCTGGCCAAACTTCAGGAGCATCTTGTACAAGACCAACTCTCCTCCTTTCTAGACTCTTCCGCCTTCTTCACCCCCTACCAGTCCTGGATTTCAGAAGTCATACTCAACCATTACCTCCCTTCTAAGGCTCACTGACGCCATCCTCAATGGCATGGACAAAGGGCACACCAATTCAGCCATTTTCATTGACCGTCAAAGGCCTTCGACAACATCTCCCACTCCCTACTTGTTTCCAAACTTATGACGGCTGAACTCTCTGGATCTGCCACCAGTTGATTTCACTCGTACCTGACTGATATGTCCCAGGTGGTAAAAATTGGACCTCACACCTCTAACCCCCTCCCAGTCACTAACGGCATCCCCAAAGGCTCAGTCCTAGGACCATTACTCTTCTCCATTTTTCTGAATGATCTACCCTCTGTATGCCCACGCACATCCATTCACATGTACGCTGATGACACTGTCCTGTATGTCTCACTCCCCTCCCCTGCCGTAGTGGCCTCTACACTCCAGGAGGACTTCAATGCTATTCAGCTCTGGTTCCGCTCAAACCATCTCTTTCTCAATACTAAGAAAACTGTCTCCCTGACTTTCAGCTTGTGTCAAAGACTCTCCTGTCTCTCTTCACCTCCCACCTTCCTCACCATCAACGGGACTCCCTTGGAGGCTTGCTCCTCCTTCAGATATTTAGGAGTCTGGCCAGCACCTTGATTACTCCACTCGCATCAACTCGATCCATAAGAAACTGTATCCAAAATTAGGAGCCTTATATCGCAACAAGGACTGCATCCCTCCATCTACCCGGAAGGCAATTGTTCAGAAGATGATCCTCCCTTTACTTGACTGTGATGATGTAGTCTACGGCGCTGCTCCCATATACTCCCTTGCCAGTCTTGACATACTCTTTCATTCCTTCTGTCGCTACATCTTGGATTGTCCCCCCATGACTCACCATTGTGACCTCTACAGGTCCTTTGACCTGCCCTCACTCCACGATCACAGGCAGATACACTGTGCCAGGAACATAGCGAAATACTGGACACAGTCCCTTTCCCCTATCTTGAATCTGCCCTTTCAACCCAATCTCTGCCTGCCTACTCCCTCAGGAGCACTGGCTCCAGGCTTTTTCATGTCCCATTCATGGGTTCAGCCAAATGCCAAGCTGCTTTCAGATACCGCATGCCCAAACTTTGGAATACATTGCCGGCAGACATCAGACTCGGCACAAACTCTCAGCAGCTCAACCATAGCCTAAAGACACACCTCTCTTCCACCTGCACTTGCACCTAGGACCATCCAGTGGAGGTGCCCCACCTGTGCTTGCACCTATGACCATCAAGTGGTGGTGCCCCACTCCACACAAGCTTTAGCCTCTCAGTTAGCAGGACCCTTGCACCTTGTATGTTATGCACGCTTAACCTTGAACATGGACTATGTAGCCCAACAATTCATGATGGTTCCGCTGCTGCCACACTCTAGTTCTACAACATCCCGAGTAGTGATAGGGATATCAGATATCAAATGTCACTCAGTACTACCACATTTTCCTACTGAACAGCTTTTGCTATTGCTGGTTGTTTGTTAAGATTACCTCTGTGCTCCCAGTCATGGGAGCTCTGTTAATCTATTTATACAATGGTCTATGCCCACGCACAATCTGTATATGTGTATAATATTTATTGTCTGTATTTGCTCCTCTTCCCCCTTCCCCCAGGATGCATCTGGAATCGAGTGGTTAGCGTGGCTCAATTGGTAGCACATCCGCCTCTGGACTAGAAGGTTGTGGGTTCTTGTCCCACACCAGGATTGGACTTGCATCTAAAAATCGCTGGCATCCGAGTGCAGTATTGGAGGGTACTGTACTGCTGGGATGTGCTGTCCTTCGGATGAGATGTTAAACCGAGGTCCCTTCTGCCCATCCTGGTGTTGTCCTGGTGGGTGTCCAGGTGGAAGTAAAAGAACCCAGGGCAGTCTTCACAAAGAGCAGGGAACATTCCCGGTGTCCTGGCCAGCATTCCCCATCCCATAAACCAGTTCATGCAATTATCCAGGCTGTGTGTGGGTGATGATGTGCGATATGGCCGCCACCACACATTCAGTCACTTCACTACCAGTCTAGCATTGCTTGTAAAGCGCTTTGGGATGCACAGTGTATGAAAAGTGCTATACAAATGCTGATTCTACTTCTTCTTCAGTATGCCTTTTTTGGTAAAACTCAAATAAATAAAACAAAGTTCTATCTATTTAGGTGTTTATTTTGTTTACTGGGTAGGGTACATTAGGCAAATTAATGCTTATTTACAGGTACAATTGGTGGGGAAAGGAGTATGATACAAAAACAGGTGATAAAGGGCAATCTAAAACAGAATAAAAAAGTATAGGTCAAATTTTCCACCACTAACATGGTCTGCAGCTTTGAGGAGCTGCTGACACCTCTAGGAAAGCACTGAAAACATAACATTCCAACCCAGTACTGCTTGTATTGCACACGTCGTCTATAGACCTCTCCTTCCCGTTAATTATTACAGAGGAAATTTGCATGAAAACAGGATCTTCATCTGCTTCTACCCAGTGGATCATTTGAGTTAATATTTTGGTGTTGGGGAGGGGGGAAGACACAAAAGTTCACAGTCCTGAGTTTGGACATCGTTTCGTTTTTCTTGGAAGTCAGAATAATTCTTTGGTCCCAAGTCTGGAAGTCAAGTCTAAGAGGGACCGAATTCTAGAAGCTCATATGAATCATTTCTGGTAGAATACACTTTCTTTCAGAAAAATATTTTTTTTTTTTTTCCATATTGGTTTATACCCTCTCCCCCTGTCGTCAGCTCAGGGATATACCCTGATGAGGCAGATTTGCCATCATCTGGATGGTGGGATGTTTTCCCCCATATTTCCTCTCAGTCTCTCCCTTCACTCCACGGTGTGAGCAATGTCTCATCAGCCTTGTTCGTATGCAGTACCCCTGTGGTGAGAGCGAGCACCCTAGCCCAGCCTCAGGGGTCGCTGCAGCATCAGGACTCGCTGCCAACCCTGCCCTGCCCAGGCAAGGTGCCACGCAGCAGCTACCCCAGCCCGGCATGCCTCCTGATGTGGCAACTTGAGTGCACTTCTAAACTCAGGGTGCCAGCACGGCACTGCAACTGGACCATGAGGACGACCATACAACAGCTTTTAATATAAGTTTACGGGTCCATTTGGACAGCCTCTTATGGATATAAGTGTTGCCTCACGCATTTATAAGACTGGGGACTGTGAATGGAAGGTGAGCAGTTCTGTTATTCTAAGGACACAAGAAGTGACACTGTTTTATTCATAGAGGCCCTCTGAATAAATTTATAAAATTATTATAGATTGCTTAGTGTATTAAATAAAAAAATTATTTTTTTATTTAATATGGTTAACAGCATGAGCGGTCATCAAGAACCCTGTTACAGTGCCTCCGCACATCAGGTACTCACACACTAATAAGAGTCCCTCACACACAGCTGAATGGAGGGATGTGATTGGTTGGGGGGTGCTCGCGCGATTTATAATTAGAATGGAAACTTATGCCACCTGTCAGTTTACTTTAATTTTTCCCCATACACACAGAACCCAGACCCTCCCCTAGCAAAATCATCAGTTGCTTCATCATATTAAAAAATGGAAACCCACCCTTCACCCTGCTGGGTTCTCAATGGTTGGGTGAAGGGTACTTTCCTGTTGTTTTTTAAATAAAAAAAAAATGAAACCTAAGGTTTCTTAAGAAGAAAAAAAAAAGCCTAATTTCTTTACTGTTTCAAACCCTATTCTATATAAAACAACACATGGGCCACCACGCGAAACTTGACTACGTTTCCATTTTGGTTTTCTGAAGACATTAGGGGCCTTGCAAGGTCCCTATGATGTCATCAGAACCACTTAATGGAAACACAGCCTCGTTATACATGGTTGCACATCTGTTATTCCCCATGTTCAGACACAGTACAGCTTGTATTTCATATTCCTTCTATAGTGCCCTCCTCCCCGTTATATATTACGGATGAACTCTGCATGAAAATGGGGATCTTCATCAGCCTTTACCACTTATACCTCACTTGAAATCATAGTCCTCTGTTGTGACATCACTATGTTGCCATGGGAATGATGGTGATGTCACAAAAGGGAGTATTATGACCTCGGGTAAGGAATAAGCATTAGGAGCCGATGAACTCTCAAGGAACAATGATCATATATTTATATAAATGACCTTAGTAATAAATATGGCGATGGGAAATACAGAACTAACGTGAAATATGAACTGGATTTTGTCTGAATGTCATTTTTTATATATTTCTGCTGGAGATGTCTACTGCTCTTCAACTTCTTAATTTTCTGTAGCACTTTTTGCAAATGTTATTACTAGCCCCAGATTAGTGGGGGCGTAGGGCATCCCTGCTGTGTTCCTCTTTTTATCTTAAAGAGGTTTTTCCATTTTCTATAACCAAATGCACAGTTGGCACCATCAGAACTCAGTTGCACAAAGGACAGAATTTTAGGACCTTTCATTGCTTATTACTTTAAGGCAGTTTCATTAAAACAAGAACATTTTCCTCTGACATCATTTGTTTACACTGCTTATATCTGCTGTGAAGTCAAAAGCCTCTGCTTCTGAGCGGGTCATGTGAGTCGGTGGAAGAGCTACCACCTGCCACTCCAGGGACCCAATTTCGGGAGCGGATTTGGGTCACATGGAGGGGGTCAGCCAGATGGAGTGGATAGAGCATCCCACAGACTGCTCACCTCATCCGTGGAAGGGGTCTGCCTGCTGCACTTGTAGGCTGTCATCAAGGAAAGAATTATGAACATACGAAATGCCAGCATAAACAGGCCTCATGGTCTATAGAGTCTGTTTGATTGTGCAGCTAGCCCCTCAACTTGCAGCTGCCCCACCCCCCTCTTCTTGTAGCCCCCCACTTTGTCCTCTTAATTCCCCCCAACCGTTCTACAGATACCTCCTCTTCAGGGCAGACTAATCCACTTGTCTGCCACCCATTCCATGAAAAAGGTTCTCCTGATTCCCCTCTTGAATCTTTCCCCCTTCCAATCTCAGTCAATGCCCTCTCGTGTGCCTCCTCCTTCTGATCTGAAGAATCCCTTCCATATTAGTCTTGTTTATTTCCTTTAAGTATTTAAAGGTTTCAATCATATCCCCAATATCCCTCCTCTCTTCCAGGGAATACATGTTTCGCTCTCCCAGGCTTTCCTCATTGGATTTTCCCTCCATTCCCTGGATCATCTTCGTTGCCCTATGCTGCACCCCCTCCAGCAATCTGTTGTCCTTCTTCAGGAATGGATGCCAGTACTACATGCTGTACTCCAGGTGTGGCCTGACCAGTGAGCTGTACTGGAGAAGGATCACATCTCTGTGCCTGGAGCAGATTCTCCTCACCATGCACACCAGCATCTTGTTTGCCATTGCAGCCGCCTTCTTGCACTGAGCTGAGTGGCTCGTACTCCCTGTCATTAGTACCCCTAGCTCCTTTTCCTCCATGGTGCTTTCCAACTGTACCCCTCCCAACTGATATTTCCTCCTCTGGTTCCTTGCTCCGAAGTGCAGGACCTTGCACTTCTTATCGTTGAACCCCAATTGCCATGTCTCCGACCACTCCTGTAGTTTGGTCAGGTCCTGCTGCAGCCCCCTCCACCCCTCTGTGTCATCTACTACTGCACCGATCTTAGTATCATCTACAAACAGACTGATCCTACTCCAGATCCTGTTCTTAGATATCGGCTATGAATATCCCAAACAGCACCAGACCCAGTACCAATCCCTGGGGCACCCCGCTCGTAACGTCCCTTGGTGATCAGAGTCCCCTCACCACCACCCTTTGCTGCCTACCCCTCAGCCAGTTGGTGATCCCAATGATAATTTTTGTTGCCACCCCCAATGTATTCTAGTTTTCCCCCAGCCTCCCATGCAGCATCAAGTCGAAGGCCTTGCTAAAGTCCAAATACAGGACATCCACTACATGGTCTCTGTCCAGTTCCCTGGTAACCCAGTCATAATACTGGACTAGGTTTGACTAGCAGGATCTGCCCAAGACAAAACCGTGTTGATGACCGTCTTGGAGACCATTTTCTTTCAAAAAGTTCACCAGCCTCTCTTTTAGGATTGACTCCATGAGTTTCCCCACAATTGAAGTGAGACTCACCAGCCTGCAGCTGCCTGGATCATCCTTCAGGCCACTTTTATGAATGGGCACCACATGGGTCATCCTCCAGTCCTGTGGCACGCATCCTGTGTCCAATGATGTTCTGAACAGGTCTGCCAGTGGTCCCACCAGGATCTCCGCTAGCTCCCTAAGTACCCTAGGGTGGATGCCATCTGGTCCCGGTGCCTTGTCCACCCTAAGCACCCTTAGCCCTTCCAGCACCCTGTCCTCCATAATCCTCATATCCGTCACCCTGCCCTACCTCTCCCCACGGGGTATCTGCCTCCTCTTTTCCTTTGTGAACACAGACCAGAAGTGCTCATTCAGTGCCTCTGCCAGGTCCTCCCCCTTCTCCATCCACCCCTCATCCTTCTTAATCATCACAATCTGGTCTCTGTTCCTTCTTCTCTCGCCAGTGTAGCGGAAGAAGTCCTTTTCCCCATCCTTGATTTCCTGTACTAGTCTTAGCTTTCTGGAAGCCTTGGCCAATCTGACTAGTCTGGTAACCTCCCTGGACTTTTTTGTGTACTCGTCTTTGTCCCCTTGCCCTCCTGATTTCCTAAGCCTCTGGAATGCCTTTCTCTTTGCCCTCATCCCTTCCATGACCTCCTGAGTCAGACAACGTGGCTTCTTTGCCCTACCCTTCTTGCTCCGTGTCCTGGTACAGGTCTCAGTTGCCTCTGCTAGCCATTTTTTAATGATATCCCACTTCTGGCAAGTACTCATGCATGTCTGAATTCCCACCAGGTGCTCAACCAAAATTCCCCCCTCCCTCCTTTTAAAAGTCCGCTCCCTTAAAATCAATCACCCTGGTACCCGTACCCCCTGTTTCTCTGCCCATATTGAGTGTGAACCACACCATGTGATGGTCACTCCCAGTCAGGGGGTCCTCAAGTTCAAGTTTATTGCAGGAAAAACTCCATTGAGCAAGCTCATTCACAAGGAGGTCCTGAGACATATACAACGTCATAAGGAAATTACATAAGGGATTCATTAACAAAAGTAGCTGATTAACGTGCATGCATCGATTACAAAAAGACATTTCATGATAAGGTGCCACCTTGCAGCTCTTGGTCTAGTTAAGAAGTTGTTTCTTCTGAACAAGCTAACACAAGGGACTAACTCCACACATAGCACAGGTGTGGGAAATAAATATGGAAATAAACGCAAGGACAAGTGAGAATATGTAAGAGGAGGGGAAGGGTAGAGGATTGACAGGAGGGAGGGAAGGGGGTAGAAAGAGTGGGCAGGAGTATGAAACAGGAGAACTGGGACTGAGGGGAGTGAGAGTAGGTAGGAAGGGGTCTTAACATTTAGCAAATATAGGCCATAACGCTGTTATGGCAGTTCTGTTCCTGCCAAGGAGAGGACAGGCCATTCGGCACACAAGTGATCGTCAAGGAATAGGGGGGTAAGCTTAATGGCAGCTGCAAATATCTTTCATTTTTGAAGCTGCTAGAGATTTGTAGAAGTTAATAGAGATGAGGCTAGTTAGTTTCAGTACAGACTGGAGAAGATTCCAGATAGTAGGCAGTGCATACAAAATAGCTCGACGGCCAAAGGTAGTGCAGGTCCTAGGGACAGCTAGTAGGCTGCAGTCCGATTTCCTAAGGGAATATGCGCTGTGGGTGATGTGGATAAGAGACGTTAATTAACTCGGTAGTTTATGGTGGAGTAACTTAAGGGTCCAGATTCCAGCATGGAGCAAGCGTCTGGTGGTGAGTGAGGTCCAACCAACAGCTGCGTAGAGATCACAGTGATGGGTTTGGTAAGGGGAGCTAGTAATGAATCTTAGGGCACGGTGGTAAAGAATGTCCAGCTTGCTTAGGTTAGTGATTGCAGAGGAGGTATAGATTAAGTCTCCATAGTCAAGTGGTGGTAGGAATGTAGCCTGGACAAGCCCGATACGGGTCGCAAGAAGGAAGAGAAACTTGTTCCTAAAAAAGAATCCCAGACATGCTTTGAGCCTCTTGGATAATTCTTCGATATGCTCATGAAAGGAGAGCTTGTTATCTAACCAGATGCCAAGATATTTAAATGCATGTACGACTTCCAGTGGTTCTCTCAGGTAGGTGTGGATAAAATCCTTCAGGGAGGAAGGAGAGAGCCAGGAGATGTTCGTGAAAATCATAACCTTGTTTTTGGCATTTAGAAGTTTAGCTTTTGTAGGGTTGCTTTCGAGCTGGGCAAAGTCAGCTTGCAACGTTTCACTAACTTTCGACAGATGTACCTACGGTACACAATACAGTGTCATCCGCGAATAAGTGCAGGCTGGAATTCATTATATGTGAATCGAGATCGTTGATATAGAGGGAAAAGAGGATCGGTCCTAGAATGGAACCACTCCCAGCTCCCTCACAGCCTCCCCGTTTGTCAATATCAGGTCCAAAGTCCTTCCCATCCTAGTTAGCTTACGGAAGAACTGCACTGGGAAGCAGTCCCGAAATGCATTTAGTAACACCTGCTCCACTGCACACACAATGGTTGGGGTGTTCTAGTCCACCCCAGGGAGGTTGAAGTCCCCTACCACTAATGTGTTCCCCTTGCTACAGACCCTATTAATCTGTTCGGCCAACTCCCTATCCAGATCATCCCCCTGAGCTGGTGGCCTGTACACTACCCCCACCCTTAGTGTCTTTCTTTTGGAGTCCTGAAACTGCATCCTTAGGGCCTCTGTCCTGCCCTCCACCCCCCTCCTCCCTTATACACCTTATCCCCTCCCTCACGTAGATCACCACGCCCCCCCTTGCCCCTAGCCCTGCCCTCCCTGAATATTCTGTACCCTGGGATCATCATAACCCAGTCCTGGTTCTGGGTGGCCCATGTTTCAGTGATGGCCGCAATGCCCACCCTCCCCACAGCCAAGAGAGCCTGTAACTCAGCTACTTTGTTACCTAATCTTCTTGCATTCAGCGAGACCACCCTCCCACCTGCGTCCCCCCCACCCTGGTTCCTCCCTCCTACCCCCTCATGTCCCCACCCCAAATACCTCCTCGAAAGTTTGGTTGGGTGGGCATTGATGATGGTGCAGCAGGAGTCCCAAGTAGGGGAGGGCCATTGTCCAACATGTAGCATGCTTCCACATGCACGCTCACTGACATCACTGCATAGTGTGGTCCAACTGGAGAAAAAGGGAGGAAAACCATCAGCAGGCAGGATGATGTTCCAACCTGCCACAGGTTCTGTACCACTGACCAGATACCATTTCCAACAAATCTGGATGTGTGTTCACTGGGGAGGGTCTCTGTCTCCTGGTCTCAAGCACAGAGGGGGTGGGGTCTGTAGGAATCTTAGGAGCCAGGTATGTCCCAGAGAAGGTGACTGACTGGCCTGGGTGAGTTGGAAACTGAAGTGTGCCAGAAGGCAGCTTAGTGATAAACTACTGATGGGGGAAACAAGATACTCTGCTTCTGACATCACAACCTGTTGCCTTCAAAACAATTCCAGTGTCACAAGCAGAGGACGGTGACTTCAGGGCAGAATAAGCAGCTGGAACAGAGGAAGTAAGAGGGGCAATGAGCCCAATTCCATGGAAATATCTTCAGTAATGAAGAATGTCCAAAAATTCTAATTATTAAGTAAAAGGGGCAACAAGCCTGGTTTGATGGGAATATCTTCAGTAACAAGGAATGTGCAAAAAATAGAATTATTTTAGGTGATAGAAAACCGTTTTTTACACCTCTAGATACTCTCCGTTTTCCTTTTAGTGTTCTAACATCTTTTGACCTTTTTGTTAAATGAAGTTTTTTGTTTGCCTTGTAACTACCTGCAGCCCCTTTTCCTCAGCAGCTGCCACTCTCACTTTTTACACTTGCAGAATATTCTTTGACATCAATACCACCATTCTAGGCCATGCAGATAAATAGCACGGAATGCTGTAACTCATGTCAAAGAATGTCATATCAGAAATATGAAAAGAAAGAGGAGCAGCAGCTGGTGAGGGCAGCGGACGCTGTAGATCTGAGGGCACCTCAAAGCTAGAGTATTTATCACAAATCAGTCATAGCATATCAGAGTACATAACTGGCATGGAAAGGAAAATGCGAGGACAGTTAGTCATGCAAAAAATAATTTCCTGCTGTATCAGCTCTAAATGCTATGACATTTGAGTCTGGGCAATCCGAACAGTAATTGTTTTTGTAGGAAACTGGGAGATCGCCTTGAAGAGCTAGTGTAGTGCCAGCAACTAATAACTTTTACAAGTAGTGAACCACTGTATTACTTTGTGCTATGAAGTATTTTTTTCTTTTCCCTTTTGCTAATTAGAAGATTTCCTACCTGACAGCACGTAGTGTAATGTGTGGATCAGCACTCTGTTTCTACCTGACAGCACGTGTTGTAATGTGCGGATCAGCACTCTATTTCTACCTGACAGCACGTGGTGTAATGTGCGGATCAGCACTCTATTTCTACCGGACAGCATGTGGTGTAATGTGCGGATCAGCACTCTATTTCTACCGGACAGCACGTGGTGTAATGTGCGTAACAGCACTTTATTTCTACCGGACAGCACGTGGTGTAATGTGCGGAACAGCACTCTACTTGAAGGCTGATAATACAGCTAGTTCTGCTTTTTTCTCATACATCATCAGTCCTATGACCTCACTGTCTGTGACACTACAACTAACCAAGAAGAGCATATGGTATCCACAAGTATCGAGCTCTCGCTCCTGCAGTCCGCAAACTTGACTCACATGCTTCCAGTAATCCAGTTCTCTATTATGAAGCTGAAAACGACAGTATACAGACCGCTCCCCTATGAAAGCACCCACTAACAGTTTTGTGCCTAAAGTGCTTTATCAAGGCCTTGATACCGCCCATTCATCCTCCCTTGCTATTCTACCACATATCCAATGCAATGCCCTCCCTATTTCTCCCCTCCTCCCCTCTCCCATACCACCCCCTCACCACACTCTCTTCTTTCCCACTAACCCACTCCTAACAAAGCTTCACTGAGCCGCCTATGACTTGTACTGTACAATTAACTCGCAACACAATTCCTTGACAATGCCTTTGGCTGCTATTATTGTAACCTTGTCTTTTTTTTGTAAGTTCCATTGTAATGATCATGTTATGTTTTGTACCTTATTGCCTTGACGTGGAACCTTTGTAAAAGAGCCCTCGGCTCAAAGGTGTCATCCGAAATACAAATAAACAGGGGAGCGGTCTGTATACTGTCATTTTCATCTTCATAATAGAGAACTGGACTACTGGAAACACATGAGTCATGTTTGCCGACTGCAGGAGCGAGAGCTCGGTATTTGTGGATACCATATGCTCTTCTTGGTTAGTTGTGATGTCACAGACAGTGAGGTAAGATATCCTTACTTGCCTCTTCTTGCATCCTCACAAAAGTCAAAGTGTCCTTAAAACACTTAAGGAAGGGGGTAGGTGTGCCGTGACTTTATCCATAATAAGACCCAGTCAATGATGGAGTGGTTGCCTGCTCTGGGGTTTCTTCTGGTGGGTTCAGAAATGTGCTGAATTAGGTTGGCATCAGCCAGGGAAGAGTGGACATTGCTTGAGTTGTGGGACTTCCAGTCTATGTTGAAGTCTTCACACAGGATCATCTAATGGAGGGGGAGGTCCAAGATAGAGGACACGAGGGCAGCAAAAGCAGTTTTGGGCAGTAAATTGATGCAGTGGACCATTAACTTTTTGTTATTGCCTAAGGTTAGGGAAATGAAGATCGATTCCACTAGTGCAGAGGAAGGGGCCAGCAGGGTGATGTCAGTAGCTATGAAGTCAGACTTGATATACAAGACTACACCGCCACCTCTCTTACCAACCCTGTCCCACCTGAATATGATGTACCCCGGTAAGGCTACTTCGTGAGGTAGGATAGAGGATTTTAACCAAGTTTCTGTGATTCCAAGCACTGTCGGTTTTAGGAAGCAGATCCAAGCCTCAAGTTCTACCATTTTAGGTTGCAGACTCTGGCAGTTTAGATGAAGTATTTTGAGTCCCTTGGAGTCACACCGATATGTGGTCTGGGGGGTTTGGGAGGGACTGATGTGAGCTGAGAGTCCCGGATTGAGCTCCACGTCACGAGCTAGAAGGGGCGAGAGAATAAGTGAAGCAGCATGCTGCCAGGGGGAGCGTTTTTGAGGTCAATCCATTTTCTAACTCTGGGGGAGGGCACAGATAGATTGTCGTGTAGACAACGCCCCAGGTTGACTATATATTGTTTAGGTAGGTATGGGAGAGTGTAGAGGCATTGTGAGGAGATCTAGGTAAGAACCTGGGGTGGGCTCAGAGGTGGAAGTCGTGGTCTCCATGGTATTGCTCCCAGTTACAGGAAAAGATGAGGAGGTCACAGAATGTGCGAAGGAAGATGTATAGAAGGGCAAAGAAGCAACCAATTGATTTCATTGTTTTAGGTGGATTAAGAGTTGATTGGGGGGTAAGGGAAGTGCAGCAGGGTGGTGGAGAAATTGGACTGGTATACAGTCTGGGTAGGTGAAGGAGAAGAATTTAAATCGGCATCGTAGGTTAAGGATTAGGTAGGTGTCGTTTCCTAACAGGGGAGAATAGAGTGAAAGCTGAGTCAGCCCTCTAGTGGCAGCTGGCTGTTAAGGAGCCTAAGGAAGAGTGAACAGATTTTAAAAGACAAGATCAGGGACAATTTAGACTGTAATATGTGTCCAGTCCTGTCACACCTCATAGGCAGACTGCAGGCTGTAAAACAGACTGGGCTGGCAACATCTAGTTAAAGACCATTTAAAGAGTGTCGGCGGGGAGGGTGGGCAGGACAAATTTCAAGCCGCAAGAATTCCCAGTGGAATTCTGGAGCTCCTATGTGTTGTGTGATAATTCGGGCTAAGTTTTGCACACATGGAGTCAATACGGACAGAGTAGTCAAGGTGCTGATCAAGCCAGAGGCCCAGGTATTTATAGGAGGTTATAGAGTCAAGGGTGGATCCATCCAAGGTGGTGAAGGAGGGGCGGAGGTGCAGCTTAGCCAGCTTGTGGGGGGTCCCAAATATCATGGAGATGGTTTTCTTGGTGTTGACTTTTAGAGAGTTGTCTTAAATCCAGCGGTGGACACGGCTGAAGTCGGACTGGAGGTTAGGGTGGATGGAGTAGGGGGTAGGACAAGAGGTGTAAAGGACTGTGTCATCTGTGTAGAGGTGGGTACTAGAGTGTTTGCAGACAGTTGGAAGGTCATTGATAAATAATGAAAAAAGAACTGGACCAAGAATAGATCTTTTGGGTACTCCAGAGAGGATGGGGAAGGGAGGCGATACAGAGTTACCTGCCGAGACTTACTGCATCCTGCCGCAGAGGTAGGAGCTAAACCACTTTACAGCAGAGGAGGACAGTCCAGCTCTGTGGAGTGTTTGTAGGAGAAGCGGGTGGAGGATGGAATCGAAGAGTTTGGCGAGGTCTATAAAAATCACTGCTGTGATGTGCCCATGGTCCGTGGCAGCAAGGACAGAGTTAGAGACTCGGAGGACGGAGAAGATAGTGCAGTGTCTTTTGCAGAAGCTGGAGTGGTATTCAAAGAAATTTGAGGAGGAGAGGAAAGGAAATTGGACAGCTTGGAGAAGATCAGTGTCTCTTGGAGCTTGGCTAGTGCAGGTAGGAGGGAGAGAGGGCAGTAGTTGATTGAAAGAGATGGATCTCCTCCCTTGGGGAGGAGGATTACTCTCGTAAGTTTCCATGGAGTGGGGACAGAGTTAGTGGTTAAGGAGAGATTGAGGATGTAGGTGAGGGGCTTGGTGATAGCCGGGGCAGAGAGGCCTAGAAGTAAGAGGGCTAAGGCAATCCGGGCTCGATTTGGTGGTATTTAAGGAAATTAGGGTGTGATAGACTTTGTTAGCTGACTGGTGCTCTTGATTCATCACCAAATGACCATTACAATATAGAAAAACGATTTAAAGCTGACTCCATAGACTATAATGGAGCACATCCCTGCGCTCTCACTAGGATCGTGTCATAACTTGACTGAGTGCTAGCGACTCTTCACACCGGGAAGTAGGAGCAAACCGGTAAAAGTAAATTTATGAGCCTTACAGCATTTCACCTAATGGAATATTTTGGGCCATAAATACGGTACATTATTTCCCTGAGGTAAGGTACCAATATAGTAGGTGCACATGCCGAGACTGGCAAGTCTTTTTTAAGGAAATTACCATCTAATACACAAGAAAAAAGATCTAACAAACACTCCCATCAGGTTCTTTAGCACTCTCCATTCACCTCAGTTTGGGGCTAAAGCAACATTTTGGAAACAGAGCTGTCTTGTTTAGTGGAAGGTAAGGTACCTTCATGCTTGTGTTGGTACATTTGTAACAGTGAACACAACTGATGCTTTTTAAAGCAGCAGTATTCCAGAAGCAAAAAAAGTCATCATAATTTTTTTTTTAGCAAAACTGTATCTCTGATCTCCTTGGATAAATCCTCAATGTAGTTTAAATTTTATCGGATATTGTTTAAAACAGCTTTCTTAATTCAGTTTTATTGGATAAATGCAGGAGAATTCATCATCACAGACAGCAGTTTGATTCACATAGTATGCATCGAGTATAGTGCTTTCAGTTTGATAGTACGTCTATTTATTTTTATTTATTAGCTTTTGATGACCAGGTAAGTACATTAGTCAATAACCCTACCTATTTTCAGGCATGACCCGGGAGAATACAAAATACAACCTTAACAGACAGTCACAGGATTCATACAATCGACAGCAGTCAATGCAACCGATTTCCAAGCACCCTATTCAAGCTGTATTTTGTTTAACATTTTATGAACTGATTGTAACAGTAATTTAATAAAACTGTGATAACAGCCTAACTTAAAAAGAAAAAAAACAAACAGAACTGTCATGGGGTTTTCTCTTTTGTGTGTTGATTATGTGTTCTGTGTCTACATCAGTGCGCTTGTGTTTTGTTCTCTGCCACTTAAAAGCAGTTTTGTGTGACGGCTTGCCCTCTATATGGGTGGGCAGGTAAAGTTCATGAATGCTGTTCCTCTTTCTTCAGGCTATCTCCCATGGATGCCTTTTGCTTGCTCAACTGTCCCAGAGGAACCTTTCTACTGTTTCACAGGCCTCTTCTGGTAGAAGACTCGCATGTGGGCACCGCAGGTCACCCTTTACGTCTCCTACTGGGCCCAAAGTGTACAGTATTTATCAATGGGCATGTTTAGTTCATCTCTTGCTTGCTGCATCCTTTGAACCTCTAGCATTCTGATGACTTCCATTCCCCCACTGTTGGAATGGCTCGAGATAGCCAGTGCATTATTATACATTTACAGGCTACCATACACATTAAAATGTAAAGTTGTGTTTGCTTGTGGGGGCTTGCACCCTATAGGGGTATTCCCAGGATCATAGACTGGAAATTGTGTTGGAGTGGTTTGCCTCATATACTACTTAGTTCTGCTTGAATCTGCGTTCAGAAAGTGGATGGCTCTGGGAGCTGCTAAAACATACCGTGGTGTGTTCCAGTTTGGCCGCAGTCCCTCCAACAGCTGGAGGAAGCACGTCTTCCAAAAAGCTGGGCAATTCTGGGGACAGAAAAGAAACAGGTGCCGATCTTCCACCAATGTTATTGCCAGTTCAAGGATGCCGAGTGCTTCCATCCCCTGGACCACATCTTTTCCCATTCTGCAGGTGGAAGAGGGAGACCTAATTCCTGCTTTCAGGCCCTACAAACCCTCTCAGAGGGATCTTCCCTAGCCTGCATGAGTGTTTGGTAAAGCTCGGAAATGTATTTACCCCCTTATTTTCATTTCAAAGCTCAGAAGAAGAAAAAGTTCTCCCACCCTGTAAGACCCCTTTTTATGGCTTCAGTGGGTGTAGCCCTGCAAACGTCTTGCAATCACAGTAGAGTAAAAGGGAACTTACTGGATAGCGGACGGACTTGTAAATAGCGGAGGTGAATGGCAATCACTGCGTGTCCACCGCACTATTTTGTCCGCCAGTCACCGGTGGAACAAGGCACTGGCCACCGTGTCTAAGATGACCGCTGGAGTTCTCTGCGCATGTGCAATGACTCGCTCATGTACATTGAACTCCATCGGCACAGTCCACCGTGTCCAAGATGGCAGTCATTGGGAGGCCAGCCTCTGTTACAAGGTAGGGGCTTAGCTGTAAGTATCAAAATAAAATCTGTATGGCTCAAGCCAAAGGTTTGCTTGAAAGTGTCATATGATACTAACTGGCCCCCTTATATCAGTTGGTTGCAATGTGTGAGGGCTTTATAGCTCCACCTTTTGAAACCACTGTCGGGTCTTAGGGGCTAGAACTCAGGGTCTCCAATTATGATGGTGAATGGGCTAGGAGAATTCACTGTCCCTGGGAGTGTTCTTGCTTTCTGGAGCACTGTAAGGGTGTACTAGTCCATGGATTCTGAACTTGCATCCAGAGCTCTTGAGTCAGTCTAATAAAGTGGATGCCATAGAGGGGTGCTAGCAGGGTGGGTTCATTTTCCAATTCATACCAAGCTGTGCTGTCTTTTTGCATGAGCCATGCTTTGATTGGGAGCAGTTGTGTTGATATATAATAATACCGGAGATTGGGGAGACTCAACCCCACCTTTGCTCCGTGGTTGAGTCAATGTTTTCTAGATAACCCTGTGTCTCCCTGCACTCTAGACAAACTTCTTCTGTGGTCTGCTCACTTTTCTCCAATATGCTTCAGGTATTATTAAAGGAAAGCATCTGATTAAGAAATAGTAACCTGAGCATGACATTCACCTTTAAGAAGTTCACTCTGGCTGTTGATGCTGACTAGTAGAACTCTCCACCTTTGCATATCTGCAGCAAGGCCCCATAATGAATATAGCAGAGTTTATGTACTGTTGTAGTGACTTTAATTCCAAGGTACTGGACAGTCTTATCTTTGGCCTCGGTAAAGGGGAATGTTTCTGTGAAGCACTGTGGGCACAATCCACAACATTTAAGGGCTTCTGATTTTCCATAGTTCATTTTATACCTAGCTAGATCTCCAATTGTATCAAGTAGTTTACAAAGCTCTGGGATGGACTTCTCTGGGTCACTCAAGTAGAACAGGGCATCATCGGCGTACAATGAGAATCTGTGATTTCTTTATGGCCCTCTGATACCCTATATGCCCAGGCTATGCTGGACTGCCACCACTAGTGGCTTGATACATAGGGTGAAGAGGGGCCACCCCTGCCTTGTGACCCTGAATGGGGGAACCTGCCAGATCTTATACCATTATCTTGCACCACTGCCTCTGGTACCTTGTATAGTGCTGTTATACAATACATGAATTGTTCATCAAAGACCATTCTGCCTAGAGTCTAGTGCAGGAAGGCCCAGTCCACCCCGTTAAATGCCTTCTCGGCATCCATAAGAAGTGCCACTGTGAATGCCTTCTCTGATTGTCACTTGGCCAGGATGTTTTGCCAGCATCTGATGTTATCATAGGTGTGCCTTCCCTTAATAAAGCCAGTCTGATCAGTGTGGAGCAGGACCCACACACTCCTGTACTCTGTTAGCCAAAATGGCTACGAGTATTTTCTGGTCTACATTAAGGAGGGATATGGGTCTATAAGAGCCGTGTAACCCGGGATCTTTCTCCTGTTTGTGGATAACTGAAATTTTGTGCCTGAAACCATGATGGTGGCACCCTCTCTCTCCTTCCACACACCCGTGTCAGGTGCGGGGTGACCAGCTCCCTGAATTTCTTGTAAACTCGGCTGTTATGCCGTCTGAACCTACTGACCTGCAAATTTAAAGGTTTTGTCTCTCTTTCTGTGTCAGTCTAGTTTTAGCTTTGCCTCTTCTGAAAAACTAGATAGGTTTAGGTTGCTAAAGAAAGCTTCTTACTTATTCTGGTTTGGACTTCCTGCCTGGACTATAGCCCTTCGTAATATTCTACAAACCCCGTAACTATCTTATTGGGGTTAAGCTCATACTGGACATTGCCAGGGGACCTCTGGAGTCTTAGCACTGCCCAGCTAGCTGCTGTCTTTCTGCTCTCTCAGGCTAGGAAGCATCCAGCTCTGTTACCCCCTCACAGTAACGTTGACAAGCATAACAAATCTCGCCTTCTAGTCTAAGCCGGAATATTTAGTAAGCTTTTCTAAGTACTGGTCCAGTTCTTTTTTCCTGTTTTCATTCAACGTTATTTTATACTCACATTCCATATCAAAAAGTTATTTTCCAAGTAAATTCTCCTTTTTTTTAAAAAAAAAAAAAATCGCTTTTGTCGCTAATTTTGGAAGTAACGACTCGCGTCATTAAAGTTGACCACGACTCTCAGTTTTTAAAAAATCTCTTCCTTAGCATTACCTCTTGAATGTACATGCTAGATTCATACTATGGGTGTATTAGGATGGTGTTACCACATATTTCTGATGGTAAACAGCACAGCACTGTACTCAAATATTTACTTATCTCACTGCTGGCATGGATCGGAAGAAGGAACTTTTAAAAACTTCAGAATCCTGTATCTTGGTTCAGGAATGTAAGGAAGTGCTGGGGAACTGGAGGAGGGCTGATGTTGTTCCGCTCCACAAAGGGGGTGGTAGGGAGGAGCCAGGAAATTACAGGTCAGTCAGCCTGACGTCAGTGGTTGGCAAGGTAATGGAATCACTTCTGAAGGAAAGAATTGAAGATTACATTGAAATCAATGGACTGCGGGACCACAGACAGCATGGGTTCGCAGGGGGAAGGTTCTATTAGACCAACCTGATAGAGCTTTTCAGTGGAGTACCCAGGGTGGTGGATCAGGGTGGGGTGGTGGGCAAGGCCTACCTGGATTTCAGCAAAGCTTTCGACATCGTCCCACACAAAAGGTTGGTAATGAAACTAAACAGCCTAGGGGTGGGGCCTAAAATTATAAAATGGGTGGAAAACTAGCTTAGGGGTAGGAGCCAAGGAGTGATGGTTAATGGGGTGCACTCTGGGGAAGTGAGAGTGACTAGCGGGGTACAACAGGGGTCAGTGTTGGGCCCTGTACTCTTCAACATCTAGGTTACTGACATAGCAGTGGGACTTTGGGGGGGTTGGCCTGTCTGCAGATGACATAAAGATCTGCAACAGGATAAGGGCTAGAAGAGGAAGGAAGCAGTTCATTTTAGGGAAATGACTATTGATTTTTTGCTGTTATTGTTTCTTTCACAGTTTTTTGTTGCTTTCAATTGGTACCAGGTTGCTTTCTGGATTCATATGGAAAGTTACCTGTTTGGGGGGTTTTGTAGCAGCAGCTGAGTGTTTCTGTGGAGGTTTGCTGGTGTGGCTGATTGATTGTGGTGGGCAGGAGGGGCCCAACCCCCCCAACCCACAGCCCACCCACCCCTAGCACATCACTTCCTTTATACCGTTAACCTGTGACATCATACGGTACCAGCTGACTGCATATACACACTGTTAGCCATCTTATTTCAGTACACAACATAGGCACACACCACACCCTGACATAAATCTACATTCCTTGATACATTATACCACTAAAGAGTATTGACAATACGATATATATAGCTGGGCACTGGACGTGGTATAGAAGAAAAGAGCAGCAGAGGGTACAGGGCAATAAGGGGTATTTAGGGCAAGGACAGTAGAAGAAAGATGATGGGTGTGGTGCTTTGCAGGGGGTGTGGGGCAGCAATGTTCAGAAAGACCTTCTGGCCATTGCGGTGCTGCCCTATCTGCAGGAACCTCTCTGTATTGAGGGAGGAGGTAGCTGAACTCCGAGCAGAGTTAGCAAGGGTACAGGCAACCTTCCCCCCATACAGAGACCACCATGTCCACCATCGCTCTCTCAGAGGTTGCCAAGAAGGAGGGAAGGATGGACTATGGTGGACTCAGGGAGGGTGCAGGAGGCAGCATGGAGACATATCCCCCAGCCGGTGGCACTTCAAAACCCGTATGCCATCCTGGCAGAGCATAGAGATTGTGCAGCATCTCCAGAAGTGAGCACCATAGGGGTTGAGGGGATCATCCAGGATAGAACCCCAAGGGCAGGTGCAAGGAGAACACACAGGAGGAGGAAGCAAATCCTGGTTGGGGACTCCCTTGTCCAGGGGATTGAGCTGGGGTTAGGTAGCAATGGTGAGAGGGAGATAATATGCCTACCTGGAGGCACAGTTCAGAAGGAGGGCAAGCGAATCCTTAGGATTGCAAGGGCGGTAGCAAGGAGGGGGGAGCTGGATGTCATTCACCTGGGGATTAATGACCTGGCTAGAGTGGGGGTAGCTGTAGGAAGAGTACAGTGAGCTGGGAAAGAGTCTTGGGCAAGTATGGGGGTTGGGAACCAGATGATCAGATGGATAGGAAATTGGATCCAGAACCGGATGGTTGGAGGGATAGTCTCATCCCCAAAGAGGGTCATTAGTGGAGTCCCTCAGGGATCGGTCCTTGGGCCCCTCCGCTTCAACGCCTATGTGTCTCTGACATAAGGAAGGGTATCAGGAGTGAGATGAGTCTCTTTGCGGATGACTCAAAACTGGGGGCGGTGGTGGATGGGGAGTAGGGGAGGGTGGCCTTACAGGAGGACCTGGAGGCTCTGGAAAGGTGGTCAAAAAAGTGGAAGCTGAGGTTCAATGCAAAAAAATGCAAGGTACTGAACCTGGGAGCCAGAAACCCGGGCCAAGTGTACACCCAGGGGGGGGGGGAATGCTGCAAGTCTGGATGGCTGAGAGGGACGTGGGGTGGTGGTGGTGGATGTCAAGATGAACAACTCCTACTGTCCTGTCCTACTGTTGCTCATATGTATCCCACTCCTTGTTATGCATTTTATCTATTGTCATCCTATACTATTCTACTATGTATGTACACACTGAATCTTCAAAAGTATTTTCTAAGACTACTGTTTAATGTTTGCCAAGATATGTACTCTCTGTAATTAATCCTGGGTCGCCCCTGAAAAAGGGACCTCTGGTCTCAGTGGGCTCACCCGGTTACCAAAATCTAAATAAATAAATAATAAATAAATAAACTTGGAGACTTGTAGGAGGGCAGCGGCAAAGGCCAACAGGATGCTTGGATGAATCACTAAGGGGCTCACCTCCAGAAGGAGGGAAGTGATACTCCCACTGTATAACTGCTTGGTGAGGCCGCAACTTGAGTACTGCATGCAGTTTTGGAGGCCACATTTAGAGAGGGACATTGAACTCCTGGAGAGGGTCCAGAGGAGGCGACCAAAATGATTTGGGGCTTGGGGATAGGACCTATGGGAGAGGCTCGAAGAGCTAAATATGTACACATTGGAAGAGAGAAGGGACCGGGGAGACATGAGAGAGGTCTTCAGGTACATGAAGGTGGTAAATAGGAGAGGAGCAGTCAGGGTGCTCCGAAGGAAGGAGGGGGGACAACTAGAGGGCATGGGTGGAAGCTGGAGCGGGGGAGATTCAGGGGAGAAAGGAGGAGGTGCTACTTCACTGAGAAGGTGGTGAAACCATGGAATGCGCTGCCCAGGGGGCTGGTGGAGGCAGAAACAGTGGAGGGGTTCAAGAGGCGGTAGGACAGGTACAGGGGAAGGGTTCTGGAAGCAAAAACCAGTACAGCGAGAATATCCGGGACTGGGAAGGCAGAAGCCAGAGAGGGAGAGGGAGAGGGGGGCATCAAGGTCAGCTCCCAGGGTGGGGGCTGACCAAACAAGTAGACACGAAAGACTGTTAGGCCTATTCTACTGGCATTTTAGTATGTTAGTAAGCAGCACACACCTTCTCAGAGGTGCTTCCTGTCCACGGCAAGGGGGAAGGGAGGGACATCCGCATCACTGAATTCAACAAATGGCTGAATAAATGATGTGGAGAGATTGGGTATAGCTTTATTGGGGACTGGAACCTCACCTGGAGGGATGACAGACTATATTCTCCAGATGGCCTGTATCTATCCAGGGGAGGCAAAGGTATCCTCTCTCAGATATTTAAGTGCATCCTTAGTGATCATTTAAACTTGCAAGGGGGAGGCATAGACAGTCAAGAGGATTACCATAGCCCACCCCAGGACACAATTGAAAGCAGTGAGAACCCAATAACTAGCACAATATCTAACCGTAAAACTCCCATGGTTACAATGGGGGAGAGAACAGGAGGTACATCACTAATGCGGCACAGGGGCAAAGACCAATAAACAAGGAACATAAAGGGGGGTAGACAGAGTGGAAGGTCATGTGCACAAATGCCCGCAGTCTGGGAAACAAAATCCCAGACCTAACGGCACTGATGGCAGACACAAACCTGGACACTGTGGCTATTACGGAGACATGGTACATAGGGAACCATGACTGGGATGCAGCCATACCAGGGTATACACTTTTTAGAAGGGATAGGAAGGGGAAGAAGTGAGGAGGGGTTGCTATGTATGTAAATGAAGGGATTAAAGCTATGGAGGCTCAGGGATCCAGGGAAGAAGCAGAGGCATTGTGGGTTACTCTGGAGTCAGGGAACAAGACAACCATCCGTGTTGGAGTAGATTACAGGCCTCCTGCACAGGGGGAGGATATAGATCTAGTATTAGTGGAAGCCATCCATAATATGGCGGCCAAAGGGGAAGTACTACTAATGGGCGACTTCAACATGCCGGATGCAGAATGGAATACTCAGACTGCAAGTACATTGAGGAGCAGAGACCTCGTGCCAGCCATGTATGGGGCACACCTAAGGCAGCTGGTGGTTGAGCCCACCAGGGAAGGGGCTGTACTGGACTTAGTGCTGACAAACTGGGACAGAATCATGGATGTTGTGGTGGGCAGTTCCCTTTGTACCACTGATCACAGGACTGTATGGTTTAGAGTCAACACATTGGCAGAAGAAAACCATTCAAAGATTAAGATCCTAGATTTCTGGAATACCAACTTCATGGAGATGGGGGAACAGCTCAAAATTGCACTGGCAGCAGAAGATACAGGGGGAAGGGTAGAAGAACAGTGGTTTAGGATCAAGAGATCCATAGCAAGAGTGACAAGTCAATGTGTCAGATTGCTTAGCAAAAGCAAAAGAAAGAAGCAGCCACTGTGGTTCTCTAACTCAGCAGCCGAGAAAGTGCGAAGAAAAAAGTAAGGCATTCAGGAAATACAGAGAGACACGGAAAGAAAAAGACAGACTGAAATATCTGGAGAAGCAGAGGGAAGCTGGGAAGGCTATCAGAGGGGCTAAGACAAGAACGGACGAAGAAACAGCACAGGCTAGTAAGAAGGGGGACAAGACCTTCTTCCATTATATTAGCAAGAGAAAGAAGACCAGAAATGGCATTGTTAGGCTAAAGAAGGAGCGGGTGGGTGGGTGGAGGATGACCTTGAAAAGCTGAGATACTGAACAAATATTTTTGCTCGGTATTTACCAAGGAAGAGGCAGGGGAGGGGCCAAGACTCACAAGGAAAGATGTACCGGGGGAGGTGGACACCAGCCCATTTACGGTGGATAGAATCTTGGAGGAACTAGGAAAAGTAAAGGCAATGGGGCCAGACAGGATTCATCCTAGAGTGTTGAAGGAACTCAGGGAAGTCCTAGCAGGTCCTCTGTCAACCATCTTCAGCCAATCACTAGAGACTAGAGACGTGGGAGGTAGCTGGGGACTGGGGGAGGGCAGAGGTGGTCCTCCTGTACAAGACTGGACGTAGGGAGGAGGCAGGCAATTACAGATCCGTAAGCCTGACCTCAGTGGTGGGGAAGCTGATGGAGTCCCTGCTTAAGGAGAGGGTAGTGAAGTTTCTGGAGTAAAGCAGTGCAAAAGATCCAAGGCAGCATGGATTCACTGAGGGTAGGTCCTATCAGACTAATCTTATCGATTTCTTTGACTGGGTGAACAGGGTGGTGGATCAGGGAGGGGTGGTGGATGTAGCCTTCCAGGATTTCAGTAAGGCATTTGACACCGTTCCTCATAGAAGACCGCTTAACAAATTGGGGAATCTGGGTGTGTGCTCTACAATTGTAAAATGGGTTGGAAACTGGCTGAAAGGCAGTACCCAGAGGGTGGTAGTAAATGGCATAAAATCAGAAGAGGGGGAGGTGACCAATGGAATTCCACAGGGATCAGTGCTGGGTCCAGTTCTATTCAATGTCGTCATAAGCAACATTACAGGGGGACTGGAGGGGAAAGCATGCCTGTTCGCAGATGACACCAAGATCTATAACAGAGTAAACACACAGGAGGGGCTAGATAAAATGAGAAATGACCTAAGACTACTTGAGGAATGGTCAGGGGTTTGGCAGTTGGGTTTCAATGCTAAGAAGTGCAAGATAATACACCTGGGACACAGAACCCCAAGAGAGGAATACAGGATGGGGCAGGTTCTAACTACCACAAGTCAGGAGAGAGAGACCTGGGGATTTTCATATCCGATGACCTGAAGTCTGCCAAACAATATGAAAAAACAGTGGGGAAGGCAAACAGAATGCTGAGGTGCATAGGAAGAGGCATAACTGGTGAGTCCTCATCTGGAATTCTGTATCCAATTCTGGAGACTACA
Organism: Neoceratodus forsteri; assembly: GCA_016271365.2. Classification (NCBI taxonomy): domain Eukaryota; kingdom Metazoa; phylum Chordata; order Ceratodontiformes; family Ceratodontidae; genus Neoceratodus; species Neoceratodus forsteri. Next base: position 208,808,534 of record JADMNL010000029.1, on the reverse strand, counting down.
TCTCAGGAAGGACATAGACAGAATGGAAGCAGTCCAGAGAAGAGCAACAAAAATTATACATGGACTGCTCCACAAGACTTATGAGGAAAGGCTCAAGGAACTAAACATCTATTCACTAGAAGAGAGAAGGGAGAGAGGGGATTTGATAGACTTGCAAATACCTTAGAGGAATAAACAGGGTATAGAAGGGGAGTACATTTCAGAGACGAAAGTGCACAAAGACAAGGGGACATAACATGAGGCTGGAGGAAGGGAGGCTTGGGGGAATGCTAGTAAGTATTTTTTTTACAGAGAGGGTGATGGATCCGTGGAACAGCCTACCAGCGGAGATGGTGGAAGCAAAAACAGTACAGGGATTCAAAAGTGCATGGGATAAGCATAAAGGCGCCCTGCTGTACAGCACAGCAGGGGAAAGGCAGACCAGATAATAGTAGGGATTGCCAAACCGAGTAGGGAAATGGGCAGACTAGGTGGGCTGTATGGTCCTTATCTGCCAGCAGATTCTATGTTTCTAGGGTGGACACACGGGGGTGTATGGAAAGGATGAGGGAGGACCTAGAAAAGACAGAGGGGAGATCAAGAAGGTGGCAGCTAAGATTCAAAGTAAAGAAGTGCACGGTTATGCACTGTTATTTTATTTATTTAGTTATTCTGAATCTAGGATTAGACCTTTGAGCCAGAGACTCATGACAAAAAAAAACAAGTACAAAGTGCAGACATGTGAACAGAATCAACAACACAGTGATTTAGATACAGTAAAGCATACTTGTGCAAAACTTGGTAACAAATTTTCAATTGCCAGAGCATGCCAAAAGAACAATTCTATTATCAAAGTGCTCCAAGGGTTTGGACAGGAAGTGCTAAGTTTGAGGGCCGACCAACGTAAAGTGTAAGGGGAGGGGGTTGTAGGGGAGGGGAAGAGAAATTAGTACAGACAGACAGCAGAGAGACCAGCATCGGTGAGTATCATCAGGCCAGTGAGGGAGAGCAGAGAGAGAGAGAAGCAGCATCGATGAGTAAAATTAGGCCAGTAAGGTGGGGCAGAGGAAAAAAATAGAGAGTTTGAGGGAGACTAAGGCAGGCACTTTGGGCACAGGAACCCAGAAGTGGATTACACACTTGGAGGAGAGGTACTAAAGGTCATAAGGCAAGAGAGAGACCTGGGAATTATTACCGATGTCCAGAAGGTGGCGAAGCAGTGTGAGAACACAGTGGGAAAGGCTAACCAAACGTTTGGTTGCACAGGGAAGGGCATCATCTGCAGAAGGAGTGAGGTAATATTTCCCCTGTACCCTTGGTTGGTGAGGCCTCACCTCGAGTATCGTATGCAGTTCTGGAAGCCCCACCTTTGAAAGGACAGGGACAGACTGGAAAAGGTGCAGAGGACAGCGACCAAAATAGTGCAGGGCCTGAAGTGGAAGACCTATGAAGAGAGGCTTAAGGAACTGAACATGTACTCCCTGGAGGATAGGAAGAGGCGGGGGGATATGATTGAGACATTCAAATATCTCCAGAGAATAAACAAAGTGCAGGAGAAGAGTATCTTCCAGAGAAAAAGATGGTCTAGGACTAGGGGCCACAATATGAAGTTGGAGAGGGGTTGGTTCAGGGGTAATGTGAGGAAGTTCTTCTTCACGAAAAGAGTGGTGGATGACTGGCACAGCCTCCCAGTGGAGATTGGGGGGGGGGGCAAGTATGGTTACAGGTTTTAAGTATGCATTGGATAAACACATGGATTTCTTGGATAATGGAGGGGGGTGGATGACGGCCCCCCAGTAGTGACGTGGGTATCACTATTAGGGTGGATTTTACAGGGAGACTAGGTGGGCCAAGAGGTCCTTATCTGCCAACAGAATCTATGAAAAGAAAAATGGGTATCTTGTTATTTTTGCCAAACTGCTGGACAAAACTATATGGAGATTAACAAATACTGCTGCTTTACAGGCATGTCTCCTTTAAAGAAAATGTCTAAAACTGCTTGTGTGGCGGTTTCGCAGATATTGCAGAATTCTTTACCTCTGTAAACATAGAAACATAGAATTTAACGGCAGATAAAGACCGCTTGGCCCACCCAGTCTGCCCATTTCCCTACCTGATGGATAAGCTGCAGATACTAGTTAATCAACAGCTTACTTCTTCCTGCCCCCCACTAGAATTGCCTTATGCCTGTCCCATGCATTCTTGAATTCTCCCACTGTTCCTGACTTCACAACCTCCTCAGGAAGTCTGTTCCATGCATCCACAACCCTCTCTATGAAACATCACCTCTGAGCCGTCTCCCCTCTATCTTCAAATTGTGCCCCCTTGTTCTTGCACATCTCTTTTTCTGAACGATACTACCCTCTTGTACTTTGTTAATTCCCTTGAGATACTTGAAAGTTTCTACTTGTAAGTCTTGTAAGCCATGGTTTAAATTTTTTTTTTTTTTTAACCCTTTATGGGAGGGAGGGGATTATATGCAAGCAAGCAGCCAGATGATCCCCTATACTTCCTGATGTGCCAGACTTGCCTCCACATTCGGACATCTTATGTCGTCTTACAAGGGAAAGCCTGAGGGCACACGCCATTGAAGCGAAAGGAGCAATATTTATTTAACACCCCCTTTAGCCCCCCCATTCTTTCTAGAGGTCCTGATAGTAACTTGTGGGGAGGTATAAACCGAAAACCTTCTAGGAAGGTAAAGCAGGCCTTACCTCGATTGCAGTTCTAACAGCGCAGTGCAGATTGTGACACTCCCTCGGGCTTCAGCTTAATACTCGCTGCAATCTTCAGGCCAAACCAGGGAGGACAAAGCTGGAATTACTTCTTTTGATGAAGGAATCAGTCAGTTCATTTAATAATCACACATGAAGTGAAAAAACAAAGAAAGCAATTTAATTCTATTTCTCATTTAAAAATGTAATAAATAAATTGAGTGCGCAGCTCCGTGGAGCCAGGAGACAGAACAGGCATAGGGAACGAGATAGAGGGTACCAAACAGTACCAGGCTGATGAAAGTGCTTCAAAAACAGGCCTAGAAAATGAGACCAGGTGCAGACTCCATGCAATCTGTCCTCCCCACTCGAGGAAACTTACCTTCCCTTTCCAACCGCACTCATGACCCCTCCCCCTCATTACCCCTCACTATTTTGCTGTGCACCACAACTGCACACCTGACAATGCCCGCCCAGGCTGCACCTAGCCCCCTGCCCCTCTCAAGCTCATCATTCCTAGCCTGTGTACTCTAAATGCATTTCTCTCTCTCCTGCTTACTCTATGAACCCGCTATCCTAGTGCCGCTATAATACAACAGCACTTTTTAATGGTACCTACATCAATAACTGTTATACAACTGGGTTTTTTTTAGTTTTTTTTTTTTTACCAGACTGTTGCCATTGTAATAATCCTTCATTATGTAATTCTGTTGTGTTTTGTGTATTTGTCTTGTCTATTTTTGACATTGAGCCTTTGAAAAAGAGCTTGTTCCACTCAAAGATTGTAATCCGAAATTGTAATAAATAAATAAATAAGATACCTAGAACCGAAGTAAAGCTCAGGACCTCAGAGTGTAAGAAAGCATGTCCAAAAGCCAATATCTGGGGAGTGCCTTACTCCTCCACCCTGAAGTAAGTGATACTGGGGATGCGGCCTTAAACCCATACCGCAGTCACCCTGAAAACCAATCAATTCGTAACCCTCCTCCCCATGAAACAGGATGCCAGCTTAAACTACAGCGTGAGCGACATGGCTTCATCCTTTCTGTTATTTCATGCATTCCATCGATGGGCCTAACACGAGACCTGCCCCAGACACGGGCACAGCAGGCCCGATAAAGCGAATCCCAGAATGCACTCACCCACTTGCCCATGGCAGCATGCCACACTGGGGAACTGACCCCCTCACAGCTGCCACCTCCAAGGGGCCCTGCCGTGGCTCTGCCACCACTACAACACCCCACTGCCATACCTTTCTTTTTTTGGAACACTAGGCCTCCCGAACCCAGCCATGACGGGCTTATCTCCAGCTGCTGTCCTTCCAGTTGCTGAGTTCCTAGGACCCCAGTCTCCAATAGACGCTATACTCCTGACACCCTCCCCATTGGAAACAAAAGGAAAAAGCCACGTAGCCGAAGCCGGTACCTCCCAGGCCGGGGGTTTGAAACCTCAGTCCAACTTGCCCTAATACAGCCCACCAGCTCCCCTCTTGCAGGGAACCTTCCCCCTTTTAAACTCAAGCACAGAGCAACATCCCCCTGGGGGCGGAACATAGGATGGCCCAAACAGGAGCCCAGCTAACAGGGGAGAATATGGCACAGTAAGCCAGCCCTGAGAGGTGTGGCTCACATTTAATTACTTTGTTACATGTGTTAATGGGTATTTTGACATTAATCAAAGTCGCCGCTCAAATAACACGAGTCATATATACAAAGTAATTAAAAATTGTCCCATTAGCTTCAACAAGGTGCGCCCCCACACTCTCCCTGGTTAGACGTCATAAAGCATCATTCTGGACATGAGGGAGGGGCTGGCATATCAGGAAGTACTAGTAGGGATTGGATGTTCAGCTCCTTGGGGCCAAAATTCGATTCACTTCCTCCCTCCTGCAGAGAGTTTAGGGGAAAAAAATTTCTAAGCCATGGCCAAAGAGAATATCACCGAGATAAGTGACTTTGCAATGCAGCAAAACCATTACACAAGTAATCAGAGATGCTTCCTTCAAAGGAAAACAGTGGAAAAGCCACAGCTTTTCCCAGCCGCGCCAGAAAACACCAGATTAGGGCTTTCAGACAGTAATGAAATTTTAAAAAATTACCTCCAAGTGCTTTTTTTTGTGTGTCTCTCGGCCCCCCGACCGGCCACTCTTTCTGGCTGCCTAGGACCCCCACCTGCCTCCCATCCCCATTCTCACTGCCCTCCCTTAAGCCACTGCCTTGGTTGATCTGACGTATGCCTTCGTCGAAGGCTCCCCCCTAGATGGGGGACTAATCTAGGAGGGATAACTTGCCTGTAGGCTTCATTCTACACCAGATACACATGGCGAGGGAATGTCTCGAACACTTCGGGCTTTGTGGCAAGCGGGGACTGGCCGCCATCATCCGGTCGGCTGAGTGGACATTTTCTGTTTTCTCCCCTGTCCCATCCACCACCCATGTATCAGGTTGGCTGCAGTGGTGTCCTGGGGGTGGGGACATTCAGCGGCGTGTCGAGGCTTATGCCATCAAGAATGCTGACTGCAAACTGCCACCAGGGGCCACTTAACAGTGGTCCAAGACCCCCCCCCCCGGAGGGAAGCATCCAAGGGATGCTCTGGTCTCCCTGCCCAGCAGACTCTGTTCCTGAGATCCGAGCTCGGGGCTCGAACCCAGGTCGCCAACATGCCAAGCGAACACAAATCGCTCGGTGCCGTGGACCTGGCTTCCAATTGCTTTTTTAGTGATTTAAACTGTGAGCTGCAATTTTGTTTTCTATTGCCAGCCGCCTCCATCTCGGAAGCAGTGGCACATGCCCCTTGCTCACATTATGCTGATATGACCTGCCAACCAATGGCAGAGGTCAATGGGACACATTAGCATAAAGTGAGCTACAGAAGCGTGCTATTGCTCCGGAGATGGTGGCTGCCAGCAGTAGAAAACAGAAGTTGCGACTCCCGGTTTAAATCATTAAAAAGCACTTGGATGTAATTTTTTAAAACTGTTGTTGCTGTCCAAAAGCCATAATCAGGCATTTTTCTAGCAGCTGAGAACAGCTATGGCTTTTCCAGTGTCTTCCTTTAAAGCAGACCTTCTATAAATAGCGGACACTTTTTGTAGCATTGTGTGAAATCCTCGGTTCAGGTCACGACGAACAAAAATGAGAGAAGAGGACATAAAATGCATTGTTTGCACCCTGTCTCACTGCTAAGGGTTCATGAGCAGGTAATGCAAAAATCACACTTCCCAGTTACAGCGGGAGAGATTCAGAACATTGTTAATAAAGTAAAAAAAAATGTGTCATAAAAGCCCCGGAGTTGATGGGTTTATTAAACAGCTTTATAAGAAATGTACTGACAGCACAGTAACACCATTACCGGAGACCTCTAATCATACGCTGAATTCTGGGGAGACACAAAAATAATGGTCTTGTGTTATTACCACTGTCATATTCAAAGGCGGGAAAGATGAAGCCAGATGCAAATTAAATAGGCCCATTTTCACTGCTGCATGTCAATCTAAAGAGACATGTGCCTACTCAGGCTAAAATAATGGAAAATTAATACCGGAGTCTAGTCATCTGGATCAAGCAGGTTATATGGTGTGCTGACAGATGTGCGATAATGTATGGAGGTTCCCTGATCTCACAACAGAATGTGGAGGCTGTGTGGTGCAGTGGTTAGAGCACTGGCTTGGAAACTAGAAGATCTCAGGTTGAAACCCAGCTAGAGCCAAATGCTCACTGTGTGACCTTGGGCAAGTCACTTACCCCTCCCAGTGCTGCAGTCCACCCAGCTGCAGAAATGGGTGGAAGCAGGACCCTACTAAAAGAAAGCATGCCTCATCTCAGCTGGTGTATCCTGGGTAAACAATGTAAAAACAAAAATAAAAGTATTAAACGAGAATGTGAACATGTTTTTTTTTTTTTTGAAGTTACTGTAGTTTCTTTCTCTCTCCCGAGCGGCACTCCTTCTAGCCTAATCTCCCAGCCCTGTCCCCCACTCGTGGCCTACCTTCCACTGTCCTCCACAGCTTGCCTCCCATGGCGGGGCGGCGGGGGTCCCTCAACCCAACAGAATGCATCTGGTGCGGAGGTTACTGCTATTCACAGACCTGCGGGGATCGTCTGTCATCGTGCCACACCCAAGACTCTTTTTCCACTTTTCTCCCCCAGGAGAGGAGGCATGCAATGACGCCCTAAGGAAAGAGCATGCATGCATCCGCATGAACTCCTCCCAGCATCTGCCTCCTCTTCTCCCCTCTCTGAGCATCAGTGTGCCATCCCCCAGCCGACGCTAGGGGCCAGTCGATACCAACTGCTGGTGGACCCCCTCCCCGGAGGGCAGCAGTCCCTCGGACGCTCTATCCTTCTCCTCCCCGGATGACCCCCCAGTGGCCCATGCTCATTCCCGAGCACGGGTCACCGGCATAGCTTGAGGCAAGGCGCCCAGCACCTCGGCCCTCTGTGCCACCAGGCTGGCCTATGAACATGGGTTTAATGGGTCTAGGTGCAAAGAAGGTCTTTGGTAGGGTATGTTGGGATTGACTGAGAATTATTTTAAGTGGGGGTAGCAATTTATAACAGGTATAACAGATTTATAATGGACCTTCCCTACAATACCCACCATTGTTCATTGTACTCTGCAGTAGGTTGGCCATCCCTCAGCTTCTGACGACAGATGAATGCCGCAACCTGGACCTACAAAGTCCTTCTCAACAAACTGCCTGACTATATCTCTGACTGCTTACCACTGCCCACTAAGTAGGTATGCACTGGCGAAGTGCTTCTTACATTTCACTGAAGGTACTCAAGGCCAGATCTCGCTTTGGTCAGGCTTCCATTAGCTATGTGTTGCCTCAACTGTGGAATAAGCTGCAAAAACGCATGAAAATAAGTCATCCCGTTAGCCTACAAGCCTTCAAAATGCTATACTTGAACCACAACAAGGAATCTTGCATTTGTTAGCCATTACACGAGGGTCCCTTATTCCTTTTTTCTAGACGCACCCTGAATATCTGTTGCCTCTGTTTCTTCATGCCCTATCCCTATCCACCGCCTGGTCCTCCTTCTCCCCACCCTCCCTGTGTACTCCTGTGTCTATCCTTCTTTTAATTTTTAGCACCTGAAATGTGGACTTGGCTCATCTCCGGCTTTCACCTACTTCCGGTCCTAGCCGCTTCTCATTCTCATCCCTTGTCCCTTCTTATACAGTTCCCCCCATCCATACCTCTTTCCTACGTATTTTACTACATCTTCCTGCTATGTCCCCTTGTGGGACCTGGGTGAATCTATCTGGGCCTGGTCCTCACCGGCAACACTGTTTGCTTGTCTGTAGATCTGCACCTGAGTTGCCGGGATACTGGAACGCCTCTCAGATGAAGATAGTTTTATTGTGGCACCACCCGCAGTACACTTCCCACTGGAAGTCAATGGAACTACATCAATTTAAGGATCCCCCTGCAGACTATATCCTTCAACTGCCACCTACAGGTGTCACTGGATAGGATACGCAACTTCCAACAGGGATCATAGTGGCACTGGAGGGGTGGAGGCGAGGTACCAATGGGGGGGACAGCACAGCATATGTGGAAATACAAATGGCGGGCTTGGGATGAACACTTTGACCCTGCAACATAAGATCCTTGATTCAGAAACCAAGCAAATAAGGGCTTCCATTCTCCATGGCAGGTCCTACATGGAGGATCGCCCGTCTCATTTGAAGCAGCTATGGCCCTATTTGTCCTAAACCCAACTGATAGATTTAAATACTACCAAATTAGGAATTGGATATGCACCAACTTAAACAACACGAGGGTGGTGAGGGGCCTGGACTCGCCGGCCCCACCATTTGAAACAATCTGGTCCTCGCCCTCGGGGAGGGGGCGATCACAGTACTATATTCCCGCTTTCTGGTAGATCAGGGGCATAATACTCTCCAGGTTAAAACAAAGTGGGAAGAGGAACTGGGGGAAAGGATAAAAAAAGATTCATGGGACAAAAGCTGGAAGGCGGTGTGGAATACCACCTACTCCCCAACATGGTGTGAATTCATGTGGAAAACTAGGATTGGATACTTCCTGGTCTCCAAAACCCAAGCTAAGTTCAGAGTGGGCGTCAGCCCTGCCTGCTGGAGAGGGTGTGGCGAATCTTCAGCAGGGCATCTCTATACCCTGTGGCAATGCCTAGGAATACAACCCTACTTGGGAGAAATTATCAGGCATTTGAAGGCAATCTTTGATGGAGCAGAGGAACTGGGCTGACCCATCTGATGTTGGGAACAGAACCTAGGTCCTTAAGAGGAAAGAAAGCTAGATGGCGTGTGCTACGTGCTGCAGCACTGAAGGCACTAACTAGGCGCTGGTTGCAGAAGGATAGCCCCACTGCAAACGAATGGGTTAGCACTGTCACTTCAATACAGGAAATGAAAAGGATCACCTTCGCAATCCAACATAGGCAAACCCAATTCACCAACAGGTGGATCAGATGGGAAATTTATGCCATAAACATAAAGTAGAACGGATTATATAGGTCCCCCTATTGAGGTTAAATACCACTACAAATAAGTGACATGAGGGGGCAAATCCAAAATGGGGTGAAGGGGGATGCAGGGGAGAATTTAAATAGATCCAGGCTGAACTGAAATTAGACAGAACAGGAGTAGGCCAAATGAAATAAAGAAAAGGCGGTATAGAAGAGGAAACAATTTACCAAAATTAAATGGGAAATCAACAAAGAAAGATCTCTTGGGTAGATACTGAGTGAATGGAATAAGATAAGATGACATTTAAAAATGTATTAATTAAGGTGGGGGGACAGCAGAGGATGGCAGCTTTAAGTTCTAAGTTTCATGTTTGTGTGTTGATCTTTAAGATCTAAAAAAGGGTTTTTAAGCTTTCAATTTTAAAACAAAATTCTTTTTTACAGGGGTTTGGCGATACATGTGGATGTGATACTGTTTAAACCAGTATGACTGTCATGTATCTGTCATTCCTTTGTAATAATAAAATAAAGTAAAAAAAAAAAAAAGAGATTGCTGGGGTTACCTAAATGGCAATGATTTAACAGCCTTTATTCTAGAGTGGCGGGATACAGATCTGGAGCAAGCAGGCAGAGTTGATAAAACTTACAGAATTACTTCCCGGAAGACCCTGGCACAGATCCTCCTCCTCATAGAAACATAGAATGTGTCGGCAGAAAAGGACCAGTAGGCCCATGCAGTCGGCCCTATTTCCCCCCTGCCTATTACTATACCTTGGACCCTATCTGGACACAGGTGTCCCTCCCTCCTCCCTTACCTCAGTCCTCGGACTGTACTCCTTGACTGTGCTAATAGTCTGATAGTCCCTACAATACCTGAGAGACTATCAAAATTATCCCTGGTTGTCCTGTGCCTCCCCACCCACCTGATTTCATAAACATGTTCCTGGTAGTCCAGTGGCCACATCTGATGTCATCTGTAGGACAGCCATGTGAGATTGTGGGATGTGCTGCTAGGGGCACTTCACTTAAAATGCTGGAGGGGGGTGGCAGGATCAACCAGATAAAATATAAAATAGTCAGAAGCCTGTAAGTATAAAAATTTAAAGGATACCTAAACAACATTTTGACAACAAACTATTCCAAAATCTGACTCTGTAGGTGACTAAAGGAATGGCTGCTGTATTCATTAATGCTAAAACTACATTTACATAACTTACCTAAATGTGGTTCCAGAGCATTTGAAAATTGTAAAATCAGCCTTCCAATTTCAAAAAAACTGTCTTACCTGCTTCCTAAAATGGCCGCCAAATGTGTTATATGATGACATCATTGGAACCAATTTCAGAGAGATATATATATGGCTCTCTAGAGTGCTAACCAGCTCTTTTTTCCCTTTGTATAGAATTGTTTCACCCAAATGGTCAAAACCATGTGCATTATTTTGTATAAAGCACATGTTAGGCTATGGTTCTGTTCATTTTATTTACTTTAACATGCTGAAAATGTGTTTTAATCCAAACGACTTTCTCTGTGGCAAACCACAGTGCAGTACAAATCTTGAATAACCTGGTGGTCTAGTGGTTATGGTGGATCCAGGATGCTACAATGGGGGTGCTGGGGTGGTGTGCATGCTTAATATACACTTTTTAACATTTTTATTAAACCTTTATATGTTCTGCTATTATTCTTTTCTAGTACATTTTTGACAGAACCTACAAATGTAATGCATAGTTTGAATGTAGACATTTGTACAATCAATAAATCAGACTTCTTCAACAAAGGGAAATGCAGCAACATCAGCAAGCAAGTACGTTACTATGTGTGCGTGTGGGGGGGGGGTGCAGCCACACCCTTCACCACCCCCTAGAGCCACCACTTTTTTGTAACAAAGTTCTTGTGCAGTCCAATGGTAGAGTTCATACTTTCTCGAAACTCAAATATATGCTTGTCTTGTCTTCTTTTTCCACGGGAAATAATAATAAGAATCCACATTTATATAGTGGTTTTCATACGCATTGTATCCCAAAGTGCTTTAATACTAGACTGGTAGTGAAGTGACTGAATGTATAGTGGCAGCCATTTCAAACATTAATATCCACACACAGCCTTGGACAATTGCATTAACTGGTTTTATGGGAAGGGGAATGTTGAACAGGACAATGGGGTCCGGTAGTGATCAAGGTGCTGGCAGCCCCACATCTTATTTCTCACAGTAATCTGCTCATATTTCTCCCTTTCTGTCTGCCCCCTTCCCTGAATATAGCAGCACCTTGCAGGAGTGGCCTTCTCAGTTCCCCTCTGGTATTCATTCTTCACTACTCCTCCTCATACCAAAAACTGGTGAGCTCATCACCCTTCTGCATCATGAACGCAAGTAGTACAGTCCCTGTTTTATTTTGACATATCAAAAATAAACATATCTTTCCAGTAAGTCAGGCTCATATCAGCAGGGAACAAGGGGAATGAGGGGCTTTCATATCCTTAAAAGATCTAGGCTACCTTTGATTAGGCACTATTACATGATAGGTGTGTACATCATTATGCACGTCATTTAATAGTGTCTAATCATAGGTGGCTTAGATCTTATATGTAGGAAAGCCTATAGCTTACCTCTGTGCCATGCTGCTAGCAGCCTGGCTAACCAGAAGATCATGTTTATTATTAATATGTAAATGTACACGGGAGACTGTACTAAACACATTCATGATGCGGAAGGGCAGTGAATCACCAGTTTTTGGTGGGGGCAGGTGAGAGAATGACTGCCAGAGAGGGACTGAAGAGGCCATTCCAGCAGGGAACAGCTATATTCAGGTTAGTTGAAGACAGGAAGGAGGACGCTGGAGCAGATCACTGTGAGAGCTGAATGTGGGGCTGCCAGCATCGTGATCACTACCTGACTGTGGATGAGGTAGACAGCAATGACAAATACTCAGGTGGCAGAGGCTGCACCTACAGGCTATTGCCAGATTCAGTGTAAGGGAGTACCCTCAGGTGGGGGGGGGGGATGTTGACGTTTGGTAGGACAGTATTAAGGGAGTTGTGTATAGTTCATTCAAGATTTGGAAGGGTGGTAGCCAGTCAACTCGAATTGTGGAGAAGAGCACAGAAAAGTATTGGAGAAGAATTGCTGGAAACTGTCCTGCGGGGTTCTGCAGATCACAGGTAAAGGAGTAGACTGACACTGGAAGTCAGGTGGATTTGCTCAAGGCATTAGTATGCCTCTCCTACTAATAATATTGTTACCCATTGTAAGTGCAGCTCTTATGAGGGCATGAACAGCAGTTTTTCTGGTGGGTCATGATGCATATTGCTTGGCCGTCCAGGAAGACCTAGTTGTTCGTTAATAAGGTGGGAAAAAACACAACAGGGAACTGTACATATTACCTTCACTGTGCAGAAGGGTGGTGATCCACTCAATGTTTACTGTGGGAGCAGAAGTCAAACATTGAGAATGTGAACTGGAGAGTGATTTGGGAGGCATTTTGTAACAGTGCCAGCTGATGATGCATATCAGTATAGGTACAGGTGTATAAATACAGGTGTGTACAACTCTCTGAGGTACAAGATTACAATCTGAGGTATAATAATTCTCTTCATGAGACCGCAGGCTCATATGCAGCCCCAGACAGTACTAAGGACAGGGTATGGATGGTGGGGTGTTCAACAGAAGGCAGGCTAGGTGCAGGGGGTTCACATGGAAAAAGAAAGCCTTATGTGTGGATTATGAAATGGGCAACAGAATTCAGACATCCTGATTGGTCCATACCTGTGTGATATTCCTTCTTACGCACAGGAAAAAGGACCAGCAGTGCCCTGTGGGCACTGATCCTAGTAAACATACCAGTTAGAATGTTGGCAGATTGAAAATCAGCCATCTTATTTTCACCAACTGTGAGTGAAATACATGGCTGCATTTTCAATCTGTCAACATATCTGCAAATATTCAGATGCCCATTTCATAAATATTTACAGTATTGTTTAAGCTGACTGCATGATTTAAAAAGCAAAAAGCCCACCACCGAAAACTGTCTACCAACCCACTTGCTTGACTCTCCTTCTGCCAACCTCAAGCAGCTGTCATGAGCAGCTGTCTCCCAACCTGCCCGCCGGCTCACTCACTTCTGCCAACTGCCGAGCACCTGTCTCCCAATCTACCGCTGTGTTACCCCTGCCTATCACCTTGCTACACTCTCACCATCCCCTAAGTCGCAACTGGAAACAAGATTTCTAGGCTCTGCCTCTTCTACGCAGTAAATGTAAATAAATAATTTGCAGGAGACACAGAGGAGCCATAAACGATGACTGAGCACTGTTTTTCTGCCGACATGTTCTGTGGAATAAACTAGTTTTTACCCGATATTTTGAAGTGTTTAAATCTGCATTCTCCTCATTCTCCAAAATAAATCTGCCGCTTGATCTCTTCTCGCTTGAAGTTGCCATGACAACTACAGGGAAAAATATAAGTAAGGATGCCTTAGCAGGTCAAAACTACCAAGTCAAAAGTCCTCAACTCAAAGGAAAAAACAGGCGGAGGAACTATTTTGTTAAAATGTAACACAAATATTTAATAATTTCACTATGAAATTCTGTTAATTTTACTTATGACATGCATTTATATTTTACATAACCATTTCATAAGCGCAATAAGCCCCTCCAGGGTGTGCGTTAGACACTTTAACACACGGCTAGGAGGCTGGACGCACTCGGCCGGTGGCCTCGTGCCTCACTACTCCTCCTAGCCGTGTGTTACAGTGTCTAACGCACACCCTGTCGTGGCTTATTGCTTACTTAACAAGAGAGCATGAGCTTTGGAACTGAACAAGACCAGTACTTTGCTGTGTGACCTTGAGCAAGTCATTAAACTTCCTTGTGCTCCCAGGCCACACCTATAAACAAGCTTTTAGCTTAGTGTCTCTCTCGCCTGGTTAACAAAAAACAAAATTCAGTGCCTCATGGAAGTACTAGATCATCAAGTATTTGAAGTGTTGTACTGTAATGCAATTTGCCAAAGAAAAAGTCAGCTGGATTGCAAAACATTTTCTGCAAGTTAAAGTAAACAAAATGAACAAAACCATAGCCTAACGTGTACTGATCAAAATAATCCAGGCGTTAATATATAGTGTTGATCATTCTGGTACAACAATTCAAAATAAAGAGGGAAAGAAGAACTAGTTAGCACTATAGAAATATATGTGGATCTCTGTCTCTAACTCAGATGATGTCATCATGACTTAACACACTTCACAGAACTCTTAGGGAGAAACCAAGGCTGTTTTTTGAAAGTGAAAGGCTGATGTTTACATTTTCCATAAGCTATGAAACTGCATTTATATTATTTACATAAATGCAGTTTCAGCATAAATGTAAACAGCAGCCTTTATTTTACCTCGCTATGAAGCCATATTTTGGAGTTTGCAGTTTAAAAAAAAAAATGCTTGTTTAGGTACCCTTTAAGCTGCAAGCAAAAATGCTGATTGGGGGCTGGCATGGGGATTTTACAAACGGACACTTCCCTTTAAACTTTAGTGACATATTTGATGCTTCTTGTACTTTGCTGCATCTTCTTTCTTTATTATAAAATTCAGTAAAAACAAATTTCTAAAAACAAAGCATATGCTGAATTTCAGTGTTGCTCTTTTAAAGCAGCAGTATACGTTACTTGGCAAAATATTTTATCATATAGGTTTTAGAAATAATATACTTCTAACATAAATAGATTCATCATCAGTATATTTTTATTTCTCTCTGATATTTAAAAACAGTTTTTACTACTAAGTTTATAATAAATGACCCAAGTCATTAAAGATGGCAACCACCAGCAATTTTAAAAATCCCTTCCCTCGAGGTTACTCTTTAACTTTATATACTGGATTCATACCGTGGCTGTGTCAGAAGGGTGCTAGCACATGTTACTGGTGGTAAACAGCATAACAGCATACCAAGATAATTAATTTATTCATGGAGGGCACGGCTGACAGCAATTCCTTTTTTTTTTGCATGTTCTGTTTATTCCCCTCTTCCTACCCAGCTGCCCACTCCCTCGGGCGGCCAAGTCTCACCCTCCGCCACTCCCCTGTTCTGCCATCCATCACCCCTGCCACCCGATTGTCCCGACATATCCCTTTGTCGGGGGGGCCCCTCCTCATAGGAGAAATCCAGAAAGGGAGATCGAGGTACCCTTCGGTACACCCTTGCATCTTGGTCAGGTGGCAGGGTTCAGCTCGGGGCTCTGCGGCCAAGGGAGGCGGGCCGCCGTCATCCGGCCAGCATGGGTGGCCATTTTCCTTGTTCTGTTGCCCGCATCTCTGCTGGATGCACACTGCGATGTTCTTGTTACCTGTGCATGTGGCGTGTGGTCACCCATGCCGTGAAGCATAAGACAAACTGGCCACGAGGAGCCGCTGAAGAGCGATGCAGCCACAACCCTCTCCCTGGGAGGAGAGCATCCAAGGGATGCTCTTGTGCCCTCCCTGCCAGCCTCCACTACTGATGCCCTGGGCTCGGGCACGAACTCGGGTCACCAGCTTACCAGGCAATCCCCTATCGCCCGGTGCCACGGAGCCAGCGCCCATTACTTTTAAAAACTTCAAAACACCCTATCTCAGTCCAGGAATGAAAAAAATACTGTACAATGAAATATATATATATATATATATATATATATATATATATATATATATATGATGAATTATTTTTCTGTTAACAAATGCTGTCATTTTAAAGCAGCCAATGACTCCAGGAGAAGTGAACTTTGACAAATATAATATTTAGACACATTTCATCTTCTGTTTCACATTAGTTCTGTTTCCCTTCCCCAGTATTTATTCCTGTGTTCATTTGCATGAAATCCAGATCTTTGTTCACTACGAGATTCACATGCACATGTTGCGTAGACCCCATCTGAGGTCATCATACTCTGCTTGGGACATCACAGCCGTTCCCGTGGCAGCAGACTTTGGTGTCACAACAAAGAACAGTGGCTTCACGTGGGGAAGCTGGGACATAGGAACACTAAGGGTTAAAGATCCTGGCTTGAATTTTTGGAGGTTTAGATGCTGGGCTTGCGGCAGTTGCTCTGCCACAGCTGCGTCAAAGCAAGTATGCCAAAATGTATGTGGGCATATTTTGATGTATTTGCGACAGTTTGCTCACTTTATGGCATAACATGCAACACTTGCAACATGAAGTTAGACTATGTTTTTAATAGTCCTGCCGCACGTAGCACAACTGTGGTAAATTGTGATGGAGTTCTTTGAAAATCCAGCCCCCTGTGTTCATACAATAAATACTACGTTGCAGAAGTCTATAGAAAATCCATAAAAGACAAGCTGAATTGCTGGTCTGGTTGCGTTGTGGCAGCAAAACTGGTCGCTATGCTGGCAGCTTGAGTGTGGGAACAGACTCAGGTCACTCGAGGACTGTCTGGGAGGGGGAGTGGGGGAGGGAAGGGGGCGGAGGGAAGATTGAGTGTCCCTTGGACAGCTCTCCTCCCTCACAGAGGGGGACAGCATCTTCAGTTGATCGGCTGCCGCCTAGAGGAATTATGTCTTAGTGCTTGAGTGGAACAGTGCAGGAGTGGAACATCTGTCTTACGTCATCTGCAAGTGTCCCCAGATAGTTGGCAGGAGGCTCTGCTAGAGGAACACCTGGCCATGGTAGGAGATAGCACCCCACTGTGTTCTGGTATACTGAACCAGTCAACTTCAGGGTAGGTAGGTGGCTACAGGTAGTGAGTAAAAATCTAGTGGGCAAGGAATAGTTGGAACCAGGATAAGGTAGGTACAGGAAAGGGGGTTGAAAAGGGAAAGTAGGAGATGCCTTATCTCGGGTAGGGTAACAAGTAAGTTCGGGCAAGTGGCTAAGTAGTAGCAGACACCCAGACCAACTTAGTCACAGGTAGGTGGGTTCAAAAAGGAAAACAAGAGACACCCTATCTAGAGTAGGGTATCAAATACATTAAAGACAAGCAAAGGGAGACAAAGGAATTCAACGGGCATAGAAAAGAGGCAGTAAGGTACAGGGAAGTTTTAACAGGCACTAAGGTAAAGGAAGGAAGGAGTATGGGAGGGGTGCAGTGTGATGGGTGCGCGGAGCTGCAGTTTTCAGGGACGCCTTCTGAAGACTGATGTGCTGCCCTTTTTGTGCTCACCTCACTGGCTTGAGGGCAGAGGTTGCTGGACTCTGGGCCAAACTGGCAGTGATCCAGAGAACCTTCTGCCACACCCAGAGTCCACCAATTCTGCCACTGCACCCCCAGAGAATTGCTAGGCAGAGGCCAAGTGGATGGATTTTTTTGGGGGGGAGGCCGTAAGGGTACACACTCCTCAGCCTGTACCTCTGCAGAATTCCTTTGCCATACTGGCAGGATGGGGCAACCTGGAGGAGGCACCTGTAGTAGTGGGAAGGTTGGAAGTGGTGGTCCTCAGATGGTGAGGCCCCAAGGAGGGAGGAAGAGGCTCTCAGTTGAAGAGGAAGCAGCTGCTGGTGGGAGAGTCTGTTGTAGTGTATGGTGGAACATTGCTAGGGATAGAAGTCCTTCCCTTCAAAAATGGTGTTATGCTGCCCTAGCTACGCAGCTACTGCAGCATAACAACTTAGAACGGGCTACATGCTAAATGCATCTTCCCCGCTCCCAGAAGTGTCATGTAGGAGAGAGCTTGACCCAAGGAGAAGGAAACCGAACAAAGTAAGGCAAATTTCTTTAAAAAAGAACACAAATGTCTATATTAGTTCCACAGTACGAGAACCATACACTATATACACTCGAGGTTTAAACAGTCACCATGGGAATCTCTCGATGGTTACACACGCTTGTTGTAGATAGAAAACCATACATTATCCTCTATGTTATTGAGAAAGAATTGGGAGTGGGGGGAGAAAGAGAGAGGGAGGTGAAGTGCCTTTCAGGTGCTTTGGCTTAAGGGGATGAAGAGCGGATCCAGAGGATCACTAGGGCAGCAGGAGCTGGGAGGGAGCTAGATGTCATTGTCCACCTAGGGACAAATGACCAGGCAAGGGACAGGGTAGGGGTAGTGCAACGAAATTTCAAGGAGCTGGGGAAGGGCCTCGAGCAGGTGACACACATGGCTTTTATCAAAGTGTTACCTATATACAACCACGGAGGGGACAGGACACTCCACACCAGGGCTTTTAATAATTGGTTGAAGGCATGGTGCATGGATGAGTGTTTCTGCTGTACTGGTGACTGAGGGCCATCCAGGAGGAGATGGGCCTCTATGGCAAAGACAGTTATGCATCTTTCCTGAGGGGGACTATAATCCTTAAGGGGAAACTGAAATGCTACTTGGATGACCATTTAAATTAATTGAGAGGGGTGGGCTATAAAACCAAGGGAGGCAGCAATTGCCCCCCAGATGATAAAGCAGCAGAGAGGGAGAGCCTGAGGGGAGTAAGCCCCTCCTGGGCAGGCGTACAAGAAGACAGGGTTGGGACAAGGTGGAGGATGGGGGTATAAATCGGGAAAGCAAGAAGAAAGGAGTCAAGGAGACAGGTAACGGAGAAGGTAACAAGGGAAGAGGGGTGTCAGGGAGAGTTTCATGACACGGCACAAGCGGGGGGGGGAAGCAGGCAGGGAGTGAGTTAGATATGGAGAGCCATGTGCACCAAGCAAGAAGTTTGGGAAATACAATTCCGGACCTGGAGGCCATCATGACAGAGGCTAGCCTGGATTTGGTGACCATGACGGACTTGTAGTGTACCGACAACCACGGCTGAAAAATGGCCATAGTGGGCTAGTATCTGTTCTTGTTTTTTCTATTATCCATTTATGCTCCCCAGGCCCCTCAGTCAGCCACTCCTTCAGACCGTCTAGGACCACCCCAGCCCGCTAATCACCCCCCCACATGTCCTGCCGTCCCTCAATCCGCAGCCCCAGCTTCCCACATTTCATGCCCCCAGGTGGGAACCAGGGAGGAGATTTTGTCTGAAGGCGTTGCAAATTCGCTGGGCACACACACGCCTCAAGGGGATTGGCACGGACTCCTCCAGGCTGCGTGGCTAGCAGGAGGACCGGTTGCCATCATCCAGCCGCCTGAGCAGGCATTTTCCCATTTTTTGCCTGCAACCCACCCCCCCCCAAGATGGCGGCACGCACATGGCATCCTGGCTAGGTGCACCACAGCATGTGGTCACCCATGCCTCAAAGTGCGTTGCTGCAACCTGCTGCAAGGAGCCACTCCAGAGTGCTGCTGGCTCACAACCCCGGGAGGAGAGCATCAAGAGACACTCTAAACCCTCCCCACCAGCCTCTGCTCGCGGTCGCCTCCCCAGGCTCGGGTGCGAACCTGGGTCACCACTGTACCAGGCAATCCCTATCGCCCAGCACCATCGAGTCGGCTAGTCTCTGTTCAACAGAGACATGGAAGGGAGGAGGGAGGGAGGGAGGGGTTGTACTATATGTGACGGGGGAAATCAAGGATACAGAAGTATTGGGGCACCCAGAGGAAAAAGAAGGGCTGGATATGCTGTGGGTCATACTAGATTTGGGTACTGGGGCTGTTATTCATACAGGGGTGACAGACTTCCAACATAGGGAGAGGAGCTGGATAAGGCACCTGGAGAAGCCACTGTCAGGATGGCAAGTAAGTGGAGGTGCTGCTAGTTGGGGACTTCAATCTGTCAGATGTGAATTGGAGCCTTCTAACTGCAGCTTCAGCAAGGAGCAGGGCCATCCTTGACTCCCTACAAGGGTCTTTTCTCAGGCAGCTTGTCAAGGAACCCACTTGGGACTGGGCAGTGCTGGACCTGGTGCTTGCAAACTGGAATGGCATTGTAGACGGGAACAGGGGAAACCCACACGAGGATGTGGGTCCTGGACTTTAGGAGGGTGGAGTTTAAAGAAACAGGACACTGCCTCAGAAACTGCCTCATAAGGGAAATTGCCAGGGAGGGGCAGATGCACAGTGGGTGAAACTAAGGGAGGGCATACTTAAAGGGACCCTGTCAACCCCCTTAGGTCTCAAAAGTGTCCCTAGTTTAAAAAACACATTTTATGATTGCCAATATACTGTAAAGATTGCTGATGTAGCTGGCAGTTTGATTCTGTTTATTTTTTCTCTAAAAAAAGTGAAAAACAGACTGCGCACCATACTGGTGTTACCACACCAAAACAGGTTTGTTTACAATCCTTGATCAGCTCCATCTGCAGCTTTCCTGGACTTGGGAATACCCACAACACAGTCTAGCCACTCATGATGCAGTGGGAGTTTAGGAGGCTACTACCTCATGAGTGACTGCACGGTTTGGGTGTTTCTAGTGCTCAGGAAGTATGCAGTAAAAACAGATCCAGGACTGTAAACAAAACAAGGTTGTTTATAAATATATATTAGCGTGCATTTCAGTTCTACTAAACAAGGAGACAGACAAAACAAACAGCAACATCAATGAATTTTGGAGAAGGTAAGCAATCATAAAATGTAGGTTTTTAACTAGAAATAATATGATGAAAAACAGGTTGACGGTGTCCCTTTAAAGCAACCAACTGCTACCTGAAGGAAGTGAGTAAAAGGAAAAAAGAGGCCATTATGACTCTCCAAGGAAGTGGCCATGATGGTGAGGGAAAAAAGGGTGGCATTCAGGAGGCATAAGGAAACGCAGTGGGAGGGAGACAGGGAGGCAAACCAAGTAAAACGGAAGCAGGAAAGGCAGTGAGGGGACAAATGTACAGATAGAGGAAAGGCTGACCACATGGGGTGGCTACAGGGAATAAAACTCTCTTCGGGTACTAAAGTGAGAAAAGGAGAGCAAGGGGAAAGAAAATGAGGATAAGGAGGGCGGCAGGGGGAGACTGCATGAGAAAAAGCAGACTTCCTGAACCTGGTGGAAGGGGGAGTACAATAAAAATAATAACAACAATAATGTATCTGTGCATAATGGAAATACCATAATATCAATGAAGGAAAAAATACGAACATACGAAATTTGCCAGCAGATAAAGGCCTAGAGGTTCATCAAGTCTACTGTCGCAGCTAGCAACCCCTTATCCTGTAGCTGCCTCCTTCCACCTCTCCCTTCATTAACCCTCCCTTGTCCTGTCCCATCCTCGTTTGAAGCAGTCCACTGTTCTACTGCATACCACTTAAGCAGGTAACGCATTCCACCCAGCCACCACCCTCTCTGTAAAAAAGTGTCTCCTCATCTCCCTCCTGAACCTTCCTACTCCAGTCTCATATCATGGCCCCTGGTGACCCTCCCCTCCCTTACTTTGAACAGCCCCTCTGTACCCATCTTGTTTATTCCTTTCATGTATTTAAAGGTTTCAATCATGTCACCCTGTCCTCTCCTCCAGTGAGTACATGTTCAACTCCTTCAACCTCCTCTCGTATGATAAGTCCCCAGCCCTTGATCATCTTTGTCGCTCTGTGCTGCACCCTCAGTAACTTAATGTCCCTCTTCAGATACGGACGCCAGTACTGCACGCAGTACTCCAGGTGTGGTCTAACTAATGACCTATACAGTGGCAGAATCACCTCCTCCTTCCTCAAGGATATACCCCTTGCAATACAACCCAGCATTTTGTTGGCCTTTGCAGCTGCCTTCCTACACTGTGCCGAGTTGTTCATTAACCCTGTAATGAGCACACCCAGATCCTTCTCCTCCTCTGTCTGGGCTAGCTGTTAACAGTCAAATGTTAACAGAACTTACAAATGTGCCAACAAATAAAGGCCTTATGGTCCGTCTCATCTGCTAAAATGTGCAGTTCCCACTGCATTTACAGACGGAACTGTCCTCCTCCCCATACCCCTCTTGACCCCCGTCAGATACTCTCTTCCCCCCTCTCCACCCCCACCAGCAACTTCCCCCCACCCTGTTCCCACCCATCTTGAAGCTGTCCACCATTGTTACGGATACCACCTCCTCTGGCAAGTCATTCCACTTGGCCACCACCCTCATGGTGAAAAGTGCCTCCTTGTCTCCACTCTGAACTTTTCCCCCCACCAGCTCTAGGCTGTTACCCCTAGTGGTCTTGTTCCCACTAAGGCTTAAGAGGCCTCATCCCCCCCTTCTGACCTCAAGAGAGTACATGTTGAGCCCCCTGAGCTTCTTCTCGTAGGTGTTGCCTTGCTGGCCCTGGATCAGCTTGGTTGTCTTCTCTGGACCACTTCCAGCAAGTTGATATCCTTCCTGAGATAAGGGCACCAGTACTGCACACTGTACTCTGTGTACAGTCTCACTAGAGACCTGTACAGCAGCAAAGCTATGGTGGGATAATTTCAGAGAGGTAAACCATTCCGTAGCTGTAGCATTAGAAATAGGAGTCCTTAAGAGCCTTTTAATGAGACCAACACAAGGCATTTTAGTTAGAAGATCACATCTTGCTATTGCAAAACATTACCTGAAATTGGACTTTGTGACCATATGGTGAGCTGGTTTGCAGGTAGGCATATAAAAACAAAAATGTCAGTGCCAAAAAGTGCAGTCATGCATCTGGAGTGGGCATACCTGGGGGCTGTGTATAAGATAGGGGGAGGTACTTATAGTCACCAAGCAAGACAGGGACTTTGGGGTAATCATATCTGACAATCTGAAGGTGGCAGGACAGCACGACAAGAGTAGGCAAGGCTAGTCGTATACTGGGTTGCATGAGGACAGGGATTTCTAGCAGGGGAAGGGAGGGGGTGTTGTCGCTGTATCACTCACTAGTGAGACTCCACCCTGGAGTACTGTGTCCAGTTCCAGAGGCCACACCTCTGCAAGGACATTGACAGGTTGGAAATGGCCTAGAAGAGGGCTATCAAAATGCTGTGGTGGGACATGAGAAACCATATTGGGAGTGGCTGCAGGAGCTCAACATGTACTCTCTGGAAGATACAGTGAGAGGGGACTTGATTGAGACCTGTACATACCTTGGCGGGGGGGTAAACAAAGTGCAGGAGGGAATATCTTTCAGAGGAGGAGAATCAGAACAAGAGGGCATGGTGTGAAGCTTGGGGGGAGGGCAGTTTTATAGGGATGTGAAGAAATACTTCTTCACAGAAAGGGTGGTGAATGCTTGTAACAGCCTGCCAGGATGGGTGGTGGGGGTGAGGACAGTTGGCAGCCTCAAGGATGCGTGGGATAGGCTATGGGCATAATAGGCAGAGGAGAGGGAGGAGGGAGGGACACCTGTGACTGAATAGGGTCCAGAGTGTTGAGACAGGCAGGGAATCAGGGTAAACTAGGTGGGCCTACTGGCCCTTTCTGCCAATGCATTCTCTGTTTCTATGAGTCTAATGTGGAAATTTTTTCTCTCTTAGCATCCCTTTAACAATCGTATGTGGTATTCTTCCAATAAATTGCCTATTTGGTGTGCTCACTCAGGGTGTTCTGCCTTGGGGTTTTGACCTGGTATCTGGATGAAACGATTAACTATGTTTACATGTGTGATACGATCGGGGAATGGGAATCGGTGATGGCGGGTCCGTTTGTAATACTCTTCAGTATACATGAACAGCTGATTCTGGTTACAGAAATGCAATTCAATTTACATGCGCATCTCTGGAGCGCCAGCAACGAATGCACAATTAATGTGCGCATGCTCTGTACATGCTGTTGTGGGTTGCCAAGGGAGGGCTGATCAACAGCACATACGCTCAGAACAATCAGGCAACTGATGCTGTTTACAAGCGGAGACACTGCGGTTCTATAGGTATCGAGTCCTGTGAACCGCATACTTTGAACCTGGCTTCAAAATCAGCCTGGCTAGTGCACGACTGGGTTTAAATGTATCTTTAAACCACAGTTTGCTCTTCGATCCCCATTTTTTAGCACTTGGACAGGGTTATAGTGCACATGTAAATGGGGTAATTGACAGCACTATACTGTGGGGCTCCAGCAGGACCAAGTGTGTCCCTGTAGTTTGTCATTCTCAGTGTAGACAGAATCAGACGTACAATCCTGTTGTTAAGGCAGTGGGCTCGATTTTGAAACCCACGGGGCTTCCACGAGTCGCAGGTCCGCCGACAATAAGGCGCATGAGGCTTGCGACAGTCTCCTAGCCGGTGATCAGGATTTTAATTCCAGCGTGCCAACTGCCACAAGTTTGACCAACTTTTTCTGGTCTAGCTTGTGGCAATACTGGAAACACTTTTTTTTTTTTTTTTACAGTGCTCATGCTCAAGAGCTGGTGCAAGCTGCGTTAAATCAAGTAAACCGTTGCGACTGCGTCTAACCTACCACAATCGAATGCAGTTGTGGCAAAGGGAACTGGCGCAGGTGTGCCAAAGTTCACGACTGATGCAGGGCTTGACGCAAGCGCTGCATTGCTCTTTGAAAATCAATCCCAGTGTCTTTTCTGGCGAGGCCCTGTCAGCCTAACTCACACAAGGTTTTGCATATCCATGATGCACTGCAGTGGAACTGAGTCTTCGGATTATTATATGTTTTGGAGGGATGCACAAAAACAAAAACAAAAAAATGGGATATTCTCTCCTAGCATCCTTTTACATATCTCATGTACTTCATGTTCTGCAAACTGACGCTTCAATATGCTCACTCCGAGTGTTATAAATGTCCCTAGTGTAGCCTATAAGTTGTGATTTGTCAATACTAGAAACTCATTATTAGGTTCCTTGTTACTGCTGTACAGAGTACCTTGGGGAACTCTTTTGGTTTATTTGCTTCTCATCTATTTTGGGTACAAATGTTGATGACTACAAGTTTTTATTAATTTATTTAAAATTGATAAATCAGGAGAGACACCCTGAGCCAAGGCTTCTTTCCAGATATGACCTGGGGGGAGAAAGGTGACGGGAATAAGCACAAACAAAACACAATACAGCCAGTCAGGTGATGCGATTACAGTGAGGATGATATAAAGAGCACAAGTTGATTGCAATACAGACAAAATAGCAAAAACGCTGCATATGGAGGACAAATTAATGTACAAATCATGTGTGCAAAATTGGGCAAACTCAAAGTGCATAGTGCCAGTGTGAAGGGAGGCTGAGCTGGTGCTGAAAGTAGGAGTCAGAACAGGTTGATAAACATCAACGCGAATGCCGGCACTATGAGGCAGAGGATGGAGAGTACTAGATCCACAACGAGAGCTGCTGCAAGCAAGCAGAGGGCCAGTGCTCTAAGAAGGGTAGCTACCCAAAAAAGTCTACAAAATTTTCACAGCAAATAGCTTCAATATTTATTTGTGCACACCCCCTGAGGAAGGCATCTGCTGAAGCGCTGGGGTATGGGACTGAGAGCCCAAATAAATATTTAAGCTTATTTAATGATATTTCCTCAAGTACTCTTTGTGGGAACTGTAGAGAAGGGACAGGTAAGGGGTGGTCAAAAGCCAGGCAAGGCTAAGGAAGGGTTCAGGAAGAGGGTTGGCAACAGCAGGGGGGATGGGGGAGGAGTTTTAGCTAGCATCTAATGGAGGGAAGGGAGGGAGCAATGAGTATGTTTTCAGACACCGCTGCCACACAGCATCATCTGCTGGGGAAGGCTGGGACATGAGTAACTGCATGCTTCCTCATAGGCACCGTCTATCCGTCCCTACTCCTGGGTCAGCAGCGTGCTGTTAGATATCACTGTCATACAGCAACACCTGCTGGGGGAGACTGGGACTTGAGTAACTGCATGCTTCCTCATAGGCACCGTCTATCCGTCCCTACTCCTGGGTCAGCAGCGTGCTGTTAGATATCACTGTCATACAGCAACACCTGCTGGGGGAGACTGGGACTTGAGTAACTGCACTCTTCCTTATAGCCACAGTCTGTTTGTGCCTTCTTCTGGGTTAGAAGCATGCTTATGCACACCACTGTCACATAGCGACGCCTGCTGGGGGAGGCTGGGAGTGGAGTCTATGGCAGGGGTGAGGCTAGGGTACTGTACACCATGCAGTTTAATGAATGGTTGCAAAACTGGTGCAGAGCACAGGGCTTTGGCTTCATTGGGGACTGGGCATCCACCTGGAGAGATGAAGGTCTATACTGGCATGATGGTCTGCATCTGTCCAGGAAGGGAAACACACTCCTAGGTGACAGGTTTAAAGGCTTCCTTGGCAAGCTTTTAAACTAGCCAAGGGGGGGAGGTGCTGATAGGAAACAGGAAAGTTCAAGCCTCCCCCCACAAAACATGGCAGGGGGTAGGGTAAACACTGAGGTACAGAGCTTGACAGAGAGCAGGACAGGGGTAAATGGAAAAATGGACAAGGGCAATAAGAGCAGGGATGGGTAAAAAAAGGATAAAGCCAACATTAAAATGGAGGCCAATGAGTACCAATGCCCTTAGTCTGGGAAACAAGCTTCCAGAGCTAGTAGCCCTGATGGAAGAGGAACACTTGGATATTGTGGCAGTCACAGAAACATGGTACACAGATAATCATGACTGGGATGTCAACATACCAGGCTACACAATCTACAGAAGGGACAGGGAGGGTAAAAGAGGAAGTGGCATAGCTCTCTACATAAGGGAATGGATCAAAGCTACAGAACTAAAAAGTAAAGGGGGAGGACAAGAGGACCTCTGGGTCACCTTGGAGACAGGGAATGGCATCATAATCCGCACAGGGGTTGTATACAGACCCCCATCTCAAGGGGAGGAAATGGACAAGAAAATGATAGAGGGCATTCTCAAAATGGCTGAAAAAGGGGAGATACTGTTGATGGGGGACCTGAATATGCCAGATGTCAACTGGGCGACATGGACTGCAGCCACATCCAAGGGCAGGGTCATTCTCGATGCCCTACAGGGGGCATGCCTTAGACAGCTAGTGGTGGAACCCACTTGGGAGGGAGCAATATTAGACCTGGTACTCTCAAATGGAGAGAGGATCACAAATTTAGAAATCAGTAGACATCTGGGAACAAGCGACCACTGCATGGTGTGCTTCACAATAAACACAACCATGGAGACAAGCCATACAAAGACAAGGATACTGGACTTTAGAAGGACTGACTTTTGCGTAATTGGTGAATACCTGAGGAATGCATTAGCAAATGGCTAGAAAGGAGGGGTGGAAGAACAATGGAGAAAAATCAAAACTGCCATCAAGGAGGCAACAAGCCTTTGTGTGAAACAGATAAAGAAAACAAAGCGGAATAAAAAAAAAAACACTATGGTTCTCAAAAGAGGTGTCAGGGAAGATTAGGGAGGAAAAGGCTGCATTCAAAAAGTGTAAGGAATCACAGACTGAGCACGACAGGGAACTGTATCAATTAAAGCAGAAAGAAGTGGGGAAGGCAGTCAGAAAAGCAAAGGCCCAAACCGACGAAAAGATAGCCAACTCAGTAAGAGGGATAAAACCTTTTATAGGTACATTAGGGAGCATAGAAAGGTTAAGGGAGGGATAGTGAAGATTAATAAAGGAGAGGAGGTGGGAGAGGAGACAGTGAAAAGGCAGAGATACTGAGTGAATACTTTTGCTCAGTATTCACAAAAGAAGAAGAGGAGGAGTTACCTAAACCAAACAGTAGAAGCACTCTGGATAGTGGGGTTGACACCAGTCCATTTACAGAGGAGAGAGTACTGAAAGAACTCCTAAAACTCAAGGTGGACAAAGCAATGATGCCTGATGGGATTCACCCTAGAATCCTAAAAGAGCTAAGGGAGGACCTAGTGACACCACTAACCACACTTTTTAACAAATCATGGGAAGATGGGGTGGTACCTGAGGACTGGAGGAGGGCAGATGTGATTCCCCTTCACAAAAGTGGGAGCAAGGCAGAAGCAGGAAACTACAGACCTGTTAGTTTGACCTCAGTAGTGGGGAAAATGATGGAATCACTTCTGAAAGAAAGAATTGTTGAGTACCTAGAGGCCAGCAGGGCACAGGACCCAAAGCAGCATGGATTCACAGCAGGAAGATCATGTCAGACGAATCTAATCAATTTCTTTGACTGGGTGACCAAAGCAATAGACCAGGGAGGGGCTGTGGATATGGCCTACCTAGACTTTAGCAAGGCATTTGACACAGTCCCGCACAAAAGATTAATAATCAAGTTAGCCAGCCTGGGAGTGGGTCCCAGGGTGGTAGCCTGGGTAACAAACTGGCTGCACAACAGGATACAGAGGTAATAGTGAATGGAACACATTCTGAAGAAAGGGGTTACTAGTGGAGTACCTCAGGGCTCAGTACTGGGTCCAGTCTTCTTTAACGTCTTTATAGGTGACATTGCAGAGGGTCTGGAAGGAAAGGTATGCCTCTTTGCAGATGACACAAAGATCTGTAACAGAGTTGATACACAAGGGGGGGGGTAGAAAGGATGAGAAGGGACTTGGCAAGGTTGGAGGAATGTTCAGACATATGGCAACTTAGATTCAATACAAAGTGCAAAGTAATGCACCTGGGAAATAAAAATCCAGGAGAAGAGTACACAATAGCAGGGGAGGTACTAATAACAACAATAATGGAAAGGGATCTGGGTGTAGTTATATCAGATGACCTAAAGGTGGGTAAGCAATGTGAGAAGTCAGGAAGGAGAGCCAGGGGGATACTGGGATGCATAGGGAGGGGCATCACAAGTAGAAAAAGGGAAGTGGTTATCACTCTATACAGACAGTTGGTGAGACCCCATCTGGAGTACTGCGTGCAGTTTTGGAGACCTCATTTACGCAAGGACATAGACAGGATGGAAGCAGTCCAGAGGAGGGCAACTAAAATGGTGCAAGGTCTACATCAGAAACCATATGAAGAGAGACAGAGAGCTTAATATGTATACCCTTGATGAAAGGAGGGACGGGGGGACATGGTAGAAACTTTTAAGTACCTAGAGGGAATCAACAAAGTCCAGGAGGGTAGCATCTTTCAGAAAAAGAGATGTGTAAGAACAAGGGGGCACAATTTAAAGTTAGAGGGGGGACGGCTCAGGGGTAATGTGAGGAATTTTTTTTTCATGGAGAGAGTGGTGGATGCATGGAACCGCCTTCCTGGGGAGGTGTGGGGTCTAAAACAGTGGGGGAATTCAAACATGCATGGGACAGACATAAGGCAAATAGTGGGGGGGTTGCAGGAAATAGGCTGTTGGTTAACTAGAATCTGCAGCTTATCCAATAGGAAGGGAAATGGGCAGACTTGGTGGGCCAAGTGGTCCTTATCTGCCATCAAAGTCTATGTTTCTATGAGTAACTGCAAGCTTCTCCACACCGCTGTCCTTAATTGCTCACTATGGGGTCAGCAGCGTACCTTTTGTCCCTACTGTCACACACTGACATCTGCTGGGAGAGGCTTAGAATGGAATAACTGTAGGCGCTCTCACACTACAGCCTGTCAATCCCCACTCTAGGGTCAGCAATGTAGTCCTAGTACCTGCTTTCAGACGGCAACACCCGCTGAGGGAGGAAGGGAGTGGAGTAACTGCAGGCTTCCTCATAGCCACGGTCTGTCATTGGCTACTCTTCTGTCAGCCTCAATTTGAGGAATAGGCAGATATCTTGTGTTTGACATTGCTGGTCTACAGTAGAAAGCCTTAATTTGGTGAAGGCAGAAACCTTGTACCTGACATTGCTGGACTGTGGTAGAATGCCTTATAATGGTTGCCCCTTGTTGTGTGTGGAAATCCAGAGACAGCATTTTCTTGTTGTAGGGCAGTTCAAAGGTCATGAAAAGGTGTAGTATCGTTCTGACCTCGCAAGGATACTACAACTACTTTCCATCTTTGAAGTAGGTGTGAGCAAGCCAGAGGAGGCTCAAGTTTGACTCGAGCTTAGTGTCTGGCTCAGCTCGCCTTGACCTCTGTATGCACTTGAGAGCCAAGGTCAAGCTGAGCCAGTTGTGGCCAAAGTAAGCACTTTTGTTAGCCTGATCAGGTAGTGCAATGTTTGAAAAGTTTAACTCCTGTGTAGTTTAAGCCAGATGTCTGTCTTGGCTCTCGGTGAAAAAGATCTGGCTTTCCCACCTCTATTTTGAAGCATGTACATACGGTGTTCTTCTTGTGCCCTGCTTCTCAAATTAACTCACCCTAGTGATGCCCAAACCACGTTGACACACAGTAAATTAAAAAAAAAAAAATTTTTTTTTTACTTACTGTTTAATTTTTAAAATGTTCAAACTTTTGTTTGACTGTCGTGTGGGTGGCGGAAGGCGAGTTGGCAGCCAGGCACACACTACCAATCGCTCAAAAAAAAAAAAAAAAAAAAAAAAGGTTTTAAACCATATACTATATAAAATAGGATATGGTCAACCAAACTCCCAACAAGGACCGTGTCCCCATCTTGGGTTTGTGATGACATCATGACCTTGCAAGCTTTGCTGTTGAGGTCCCTATGATGTCATCTCAACCCCTCAATGGCAACACAGCCTTGTTCTGTATGGTGCTTATAGATGAACCAGAAATCATTGTGTGACTCATATTGCAGCACTGTAGTACAATGTTTGGTCTGGGGAACAGGCAGACATCTTGTGCCTGACATTGCTGGACTGCAGTAGAATGCCTTTGATCTAGGGAACAGGCAGACATCTTGTGCCTCAAATTGCTGGACTGTAGTAGGATGCCTCGATATGGGGAACAGGCAGACATTTTGTGCTTGACATTACTGGACTGGAGTGTCTTGATCTAGGGAACAGGCAGCCATCTTGTGCCTGTTCCCTAGATCAAGGGAACAGGCAGACACTGTGTGCTTCATAGTACAGGACTGTAGCAAAATGCCTTGCTTTGGGGAACAGGCAAACATCTTGTTCCTGACATTACTGGACTGGAGTAAAATGCCTTGATATGAGGAACAGGGGAACATCTTATTCCTGACATTGCTGGACTGGAGTAGAATGTCTTGAAATGGGGAACAGAGGGACATCTTGTGCCTGACATTGCTGGACTGGAGTAGAATGCCTTGAAATGGGGAACAGAGGGACATCTTGTGCCTGACATTGCTGGACTGGAGTAGAATGCCTTGATATGGTGAACAGACAGACATCTTGTGTCTGACATTGCTGGACTGGAGTAGAATGCCTTGAAATGGGGAACAGAGGGACATCTTGTGCCCGACATTGCTGGACTGTAATATACTGGGACTGTAGTACATGCTTTGACCTCAGAACAGACAGACATCTTGTGCCCCATATTGCAGGACTGTAGTAGAATGTCTCGATCTAGGGGTTCAGACAGACATTTTGTGCCTGGTGGCCAGCCCACTGGCGCAGCGGTAGCACTACCACCCATAACACTGGTGACCCGGGTTCAGGAAAAAGTCCAGGATGCCAGAGGGAGATGAGCAAAGCTTCCAAATGGATGCTTTCCACCTCGAGTCAGGAGGGCGTACACATGCCACTCCCATACCTCCCCCTGGGTGACCATAGGGGAGGTGCAGTCAGCTCTTGTCGGAGCAGGCAGGGAGGACGCCAGCTTGTGCCAGCGCAGGCACACGCCTTCATGTCCGCGTGCATGCAGTCCTGTGGGGAGAGAGAGAATGGAAAAACATCAGAATAAGCAGAGTGATGTTCACCTCCACCATGCAGCCAAACTGTGGCCCTTCCCTGGACACCAAACTAAAGATTAAACAGGGAAGAGGGGGACCTGGAGACCTCACTGTGGGGTAAACCAGGGAGGAACACCAGGAAGAGGCGAGTCCTGGGAAACCAAGGGACGGTGGTAGAAGCGAAAGCAGAGACGAAAGGGAATATTCCGGAGGGGTGGAAAAAAGAGAGTAAATAAAAAGAATTCCTAGGACTGACATTGCTACATGTGATCATACATACGAATATACGAGCAGACAAAGGCCTCTTAGCTAGTCTACTCAAGTGTGCAGTTCATACTATGTTTACAGAGGGAACGCCTTCCCCTTCCCATATCCCCCTTAACCCTTCTCAAATGCCCCTACACCCCTCTCTCCCCCACTTGCAACTTTCTCCCTCATCCTGTCTCAACTTCTCTTGAAGCTGTCCACCCTTTTAAGGGATACCACCTCCTCTCCACTTAGCTACTACCCTCTTGTTCTGCAGTTAATGTGTTTATCTCTCCGCTGCAGTGCAGGCTGCTCCTTCCACTGTCCCCCCCCAAACCCCATCACCTGGCATCCCAGGGACTTATCTTCATCCTGGTGCTTCCCCCACGGCTTGCCCCCCAGTGGCAGGGGTCAACAGTGGGTGCCTTACCACCAACAAACAGATCTGGTTCTGGGAGAGGGCCCTGTAGCCAGTGTGGCGCCTGTGAGGGGTTGGTTTCATCCCGTACTGAACCTGGCAATTTTCCTCTTTTTCTCTCCTGGAGAAACAGACGTGCAATGCTGTCTGGACATACCCACGCACGATACCATGCATGAGACGTTGACAGATGCCATCCTTCCTTCCCAAGTTGTAGTCCAAGCTGCCTGCCTCCCAGCCTCAGCTAGAGGGCAGACAAGCAACAGGAACAGCAGCCCTCCCTTTCCTGAGGAGACAGCAGTCCTCCAGATGCTCAATCCTGCTCTCCCCTGCCCCCGTGACCAGAGTCAGTTCCAGAACCCAGGTCACTGATAGTAAGGCACCCAAGACACCTCAGCCCTCTTCACCACTGGGCCTACCACCCTCTTGTTGAAAAAGTGCCTTCTCACCCCCTCCTGAGCCTTCCCCCTCAGCTTCAGGCTATTACCCCTAGTGGCTTTGTTTCCACTAAGGCTGAAGACGCCCTCAGTGCTCACCCTATTTAAACCTTTAAGGTACTTGAGAGTCTCAGGTTTTGTCCCCTTCTCCCTTCTGTCCTCAAGAGACTATATAGCGAGTTCCCTGAGCCTCTCCTTGTATGTGTTGCCTTGCTGCCCCTGGAGCATCTCGATTGCCCTTCTCTAGACCATTTCCAACAAGTTGATATCAGTCTTAAGATAAGGGCACCAATATTGCATAGTGTACTCTAGGTGTGGTCATTGTCGGACTGGAATAGATACCTTAATTCCCAGGGGAACTGGGAGTCATCTTGTGCCCGACACTGCTGGTCTGTAGTAGAATGCCTTGATAAAGGGAACAGGCAGACATCTTGTGCCTGACATTAGTGGAATATAGTACAATGCCTTGATATGGGGAACAGGCAGCCATCTTGTGCCTGACATTACTGGACTGGAGTAGAATACCTTGATATGAGGAACAGGCAGCCATCTTGTGCCTGACATTACTGGACTGGAGTAGAATGCCTTGATATAAGGAATAGGCAGACATCTTGTGCCTGACATTACTTTACTGGAGTAGAACGCCTTGATATGGGGAACAGGCAGCCATCTTGTGCCTGACACTACTGGACTGGAGTAGAACACCTTGATATGAGGAACAGGCAGCCATCTTGTGCCTGACATTACTGGACTGGAGTAGAACACCTTGATATGAGGAACAGGCAGCCATCTTGTGCCTGACATTACTGGACTGGAGTAGAATGCCTTGATTTTGGGAATAGGCAGACATCTTGTGCCTGACATTACTGGAATATAGTACAATGCCTTGATATAAGGAATAGTCAGACATCTTGTGTCTGACATTACTGGACTGGAGTAGAATGCCTTGATATGGGGGAAACACGCAGACATCTTGTGCCTTAGTTTAGGTTCCCAGACTTTCCTCCACTCTTCTGGGCAATTTCCTTTCCTCAGTATCAAGGTAAGCAAAAACCATATATTCAGCCACCTAAAAATCATGAACTATTTTTATTTCCGTATTGGACAACCAGTCTTTTTTTATCTTGAATTTTCGTGCTTGTTCGTTTTTCACACGGAAAACAATACATGAACAACCATGCACAGCAAGCCGGTTCTGGTGACATCATAAGGACATCAACAGCAAAGCTCGAGAGGTTCGTAATGTATCCAAACTCCAAGATGTAAACACAGTCACGCTGTGGATGGGTGCCCATGCGTTATTTTGTATACTGTATGGTTTAAAACATAAAATAAAAAAATGCATTTGTTTTCTTCACGAGAAATTATGGGTGAAAAAAAAAAAAAAACACCCACCCTCACCCAGCTGCACAAACATCACCCAGGTGAGGGGTGAAGAAGAAGAAGAAGAAGAAGAATCAGCATTTATATAGCACCTTTCATCTATCCAAAGCGCTTTACAAGCAATGCTAGACTGGTAGTGAAGTGACTGAATGTGTGGTGGCGGCCATAGCGCACATCATCACCCACACACAGCCTGGATAATTGCATGAACCGGTTTTATGGGAAGGGGAATGTTGGCCAGGACACCGTGAATGTTCCCTACTCTTTGCGAAGAGTTCCCTGGGTTCTTTTACTTCAACCTAGACACCCACCAGGACAACACCAGGATGGGCAGAAGGGACCTCGGTTTAACGTCTCATCTGAAGGACGGCACACCCCAGCAGTACAGCACCCCCCAATACTGTACTCGGATGCCAGCGATTTTTAGGTGCAAGTCCAATCCCGGTGTTGGACGAGAACCCACGACCTTCTGGTCCAGAGGTGGGTGGGTTCCTGTTTCTTTTTTTTTTTAAATGATGAAACAGCAGAATATTTTGTATTGGGAAGGGGTCTAGGCTGTTTTTGGGGGGAAATGAAAGTAAAACGGCAGGTGGCACAAGGTTCCATTCTTATTGAAAAAGCTGCACCACAGAAGGGTACAACAGCATTCTGTGTCCTTTAAAGAGTGGGACAACAGCGTTTTTGTTAAGATGAAAATCCACGAACAGCAACTGAGTAGCCATATCCTGTAAGATTGTAGTGTACTTTTGACGTTTTGTCAGCTCATAACAAATCTTAAGACTGCGATCTCCAAAGTTCAAATCAGTTTCTGAGAAAAATATTTCATTAACGTCCAGATGAGATGCAGGTAATGAGAGAACAAGCTCCATTAGCTTTTAATATCACTGCCAGCATAGTATAGAATGTTTTTATGCAATCTGAGACATTTGCCGGAAAGTTCATTTTCCCTGCGACTTGGTATATTAACATTCTAATACTTTTACCAAAGTTCTTTTTTTTTTTGCGTCTTTTCCTTTTAAGTCTTGTTTTTATCTCTGCCATATATTCCATAAATAATAAGGCATAACTGGGCATATGTTATGCCATTCCTTGTGGGGTGCGAAGCAAAGCTGCATACCTACAACCACTCAAGACCTGACGTTAAAGCAGCAGTATTTGTTAGTCCATCAGAAAAAGGTCATCATATTGTTTTTCAGCAAAAATGTTTATTTCTGGCACCCTAAGATTCATGCTCAGTATATTTTTAGTTTTCTCAGATAATATTAAAATCACTTTTACAGCTAATTTTGTGATTAATGACTTGAGTCAATAAAGATGGCCACCACTCGCCAGTTTAAAAAAAATCTTTTCCATTGAGGGGCACTGGATCCAAAGAGTGCCAACAAGAATAACATCAGCTTGGACTGAGCAGCAAAAATGGCACAGATATTTTGTGCCCCACGCACCCCCCCCCCGGACTAAAGGATTCTAACTCCAGGGGAACGGATATCGGGGAAAGTTCAAAATTGTTGGGCTGTGGAATACTGTTGCCATGGCCCCATGTAACAGAGTGTAAGTCCTGATTGCACTAACATTTTGGAGACCAAGATTAGAACCCTGGTCTCCAATGGCACTAAACCAGGCTGCTCGATGCTCCAGCCTCCACGACACGGGAGCACCTTGGCCAGCCTCCTGCCTCCTCGTGCTCTTGAGGGTTGTCAACACCACAGACAGCGACCAGAGGAGCGCTTTCAGCAAACGTTGTAAATCCCCCCTCGCTGTCTGTGTGAGAAGCTTACCAGACTAGCACCGTATAGTGCGTCATTATTCCGGTACTGCTCACTTGACGGGGTACCCCATTGAGGTTACCTGTTGAATGTACATGCTAGACTCATACTGCAGATTTATTAAGATGGTGTTATCACATGTTTCTGACGGTAAACAGCACATCACTGTACCGAGATATTTGGTTTTTGTCAGGCGTGGAATGGAGTGGGAACTTTCAAAAACATCAATATCCCATGTCTTGGTTCAGGAATGAAAGAAAATGAAAAGAAAAAATGTGAATCTTAATATTATTGCTGAAAAAAAATATATAGTTGCTAAAAATTACTGCTTCAACTAGCTGAACTCATGCTTTGGGATGACTTATTTTTATAATACAATTCATCCTGTAATATAAAAATAGGCTTTTATGCAGGTTTTTCTTAGACTACGTTCAGATCGTGATGCTGCACTGAGATCTCATCAGGGCTGGAACTCCTCTAGCCTAATCAGCTTTCAGGATTTTTGTTAATATTCTGGGTCACCCGTGTGCATAACCTACCCCATCCTTTTAACTCCAACAGCACTTGCGTACTACCTCGAGCCTGCTCCTGGTACACTCATGCACTATAAATGGTTCTATCGTATTATTACTGTTTTGTACATTTATATGTTCTTTTGTAGGATTCTGGGCATATATTGTAATTTACCCAATGTTCCACTACTGTTTATTGTACAATACCTTGTGTTCCAACTGTTGCACAATCTTACAATGTTGCATTGTTTGTACTACCCACATACTATTGTAACTGATCATCTTTCACAACCTGATGTAACCCCTCCCCCCTAGGTCGCACTGTGAGATGAGCAACTTGTTCAGTATGCCCTCCTGGGGAAACATTTCAATAAATAAATAAAAAAAATATTGTATGATCAGTGAACCCTGAAGATGTTTAACACTCATCTGCATGTAAATCATGAATATAAAATGGATAGAAAAATGCTGAAAACTGATTGGTGGAAAGCCATTTTTGCTGGTGATGTCATCCAAGCACAACCTCACCCATGAGCGTGCACAACACAGCCTGTTTATTACCGTAAACGCACAAACGGATCCATTTTATTATCGTAATAATGCACTTCAGGACGTGCGTCACTGGGACATCATCACTTCTCAGGGGGGTTGCAACCAAGGCATGATGTCATCCCAGTACAACACATGCCCTGATGTGCTTTAACACTCTTTTTGTAATTATTTCACTTATTTATTTCAAACGTTTTACCAGGACAGACATAGTGAGCTGAATAGCAGCTCGTTTCCAGGTGCGTTCTTGTGGGAGGGGGGACAAGGGGAAAAAAATTATAACAAAAAACATAACATAATGAAGAGTAGTAGACTAGACAGTGAGAAGAAGAAGGAAACATAATAAACAAGCAGATTATAGCAATATAAACAATTTAGCATTTACAATGTTACATATACAAATGAATGTACAAGTTTTGTGTAGCTGTTCATAGAGAGGCCCAACAGATGCCCAGCAGGGGGCCAAAGTGCCTAGACATATTACAACCAAGCCCAGAGAGGTACATAGGTGGGATATAATTAGGTGGAGAGGGGTAATCAACTTGTTATTGAATGTTTCAAATAGCAGCATCAGAACATCAAATATAAGTTTTCTATTCTTTGTTTCCATATTCTGTTTTTCCTCCCTGGCCATGGCAGGCTTGGGCTCCCTTCTGTCCTGCCCCCCCCCACCACCATCTGCCACCTCCCCAGGCTTACCTGATCTGGCTGGGTACCCCCCACGGATTGTTCCCTGTGGCGGGTCAGGAAGGGGAAGGCCATCCTTGCCCCTCCCCCGAATCATAATCCAGCTTGGCTGGCATGAGCCAGGTGGTGAGGCAGGTGGGGGCTCCCTGTGCAGGGTGTCACCGATGCCTGCCTGGGCATATTTTCCTTCGCAGTTTCTCCCTTTCCCCTAGCCATGGTGACTCTGGCTGTGCAGGTGTGCGGAAGTGCGCCAACATCTTGGAACTGTGGCTTCCCCCTTCCCTGACTAGTGCATCGGTGCTGCCACTAGGTCTCCACTTGGTGGCAGCCAGGAGCAGAGACAGCACACCACTCCAACCCAGGAAAGAAGAGCTGACAGGCAGCCATTCAGTCATCTCCCAGCCCCCTCCCCCCACCGCTGACACCCGGTGACCCAAGCTCATTCCTGAACTCGGGTCGCCAGCATGGTGAGAGGTAAGGCGTGCAGCACCCCAACCATCTACACCACCTGGCTGGCTTCAAATATACAATCTAATATTTTATATACAGAAAATTCATTCTATTAAAAAGAATCTAAATCAGCTGCACCTTGTTACAGTAGTTACATTTTAAGAGAACAGTATTTGGAAGTGGTGTGCTCTAGGAAGGCTATGATGCTTAACTGGTCTGCATGACTGAACCCTGATAAGAATGTTTCCATTCTTTTTAGACAGCATAGCTTGGAGTGTCTTCGGACTCCCATTCAGGAGTACATTTCGACTGAACTGTTCTTTTCAGGATGCTCCAAAAACATACACAAAAAAAAGACATCCAACAAAATCCCTATCTGTTTGTGGCCTTTTGTTTAAAAGGTTTTTATCTTTCCTGGACTAACCGGGTGGCTAATATCTGCTTGTGGCCTTTTGGTTTTGTTAATAAAAGTTTTTATCTTTCCTGGACTGACCGGGTGACTACTCAGCCTCATCCCCAGGTACCAGCCACTGTCCCTTGCTTCTTTCTTTGTCCAGGGATAGGTTCCCCCTTGGATTGCCCCCTGCAACAGGGCCGGGGGAGGGGCCATCCTGCCAGCTGTGCCTCACATCCAGAAGTCCCCAGGACTGGAGTGGCAGGGCGGGTCACTAAGCCATGTTTCCCTATTCTCCGCTGGGCTTTCTCTCTTCCATAGCCTGGAGATGACGTGGCAGAGAGGATACATGCATGTGGAGATACACGTACATTCTGGAACCACCGCACCCTCCACCCTCTCTAATTTCCGTCTGTTCCCCTGCCCCCGAGCATTGGTGCTACCACCAGGCCTCCACCTGGTGGCCGTGGCACGACGGTCAGAGCAAAGACATGCAGCCTTGCGACATTTTGCCTCAGAATTCTGACCTAATACTGGTTTGCCCTAAGACTGTGGCTACAACTATGAGTTAGCCTCATTTATCGCATGACCTCCTTCTACATGCTTCCCGTTCCACTGCCAGTAGGTGTCAGGGTTGTTTTCGCCACTTGTCACGTTACAGAAAATGTCATTAGGCTTGGCTGTGGTCAGGTGTCATTGTGCTGGGTGTCCTTGTACCAGTTGCCATGGATCCCCTGGTGGTAGCCAAGAGCCGGGAAGGTATGCTACCCCAGTCTGGGAGAGGATTGCTGCCTGACAGATAGTTGAGCCTCTCCCATCCCACTCGGCTGACCCCTGGCAACCTGAACTCAATCCCAAACTCTGGTTACCAGCATGGTGCAAGGTAAGGAACTTGCAGCTGTGTGAGGTAAGGCACCCAGCTCTGCTTGTGGTCTTTAATTATACTGAAAGAGTTGGTAGCACCAAAAGTAGTAGGTGGAAAATGTTATTAATTTGTAAGTGCAGCTAGTTGTTACTTTATAGTTCTGAAGTATTTTTCTTTGTCTGCTTGTTCAGTAGAAGTCTTTTTACCCAACAGTATTAGGTGTGACGTGAAGAGCAGTACTTTATATAAAGTACGGTTTTCATATCGCACCTAAAACTGTCGGGTATTATACATTATATGGAGACTGTTATATCTAGTTCTGTACCTCTTCATACCACCTCAGCATTCTGACCTCACTGATTGTGACATCACAGGTGACTGATGTGGCAAGCAGGTGACTGGCACTTCTTGGTCACTTGTGATGTCACAGACAGGTCATAGGTCTGATGATGTACAAGGAGGAATAGAATTAGCCATGGCAGCCTCCATTTAAAATATTGTTCCACACTTCACACCAAGTATAGTTGGGTAGAAAATGTTCTAACTAGCAAAAGGAAAGAAAAAAATACTACGGGTATAAGATGCAATAATTGACAACTTCTGAAAGTTTGTATTAAGTTCAGGTAGTACACTTGCTCTTTAAATGATTTTAATAATATCCGGAATCTGTCCTTTTGTAATTGTGAGTGCTATTTGTTGGTTACTTCTTCTGGAATGCCTGGCAGAGACATGGGGGGGGGGGGTGGATTTAAAGAGACTCATGTCCGTTTTTCAGACGCAAGTGCCGAAATCCATCCTGGGAGTTAGATCACGAAAAGTTGGTGCAACTCCCAGGACGGAATTTCACACTTATGTCTGGAAAAGGATGCGATTCCGGCAGTTGTGATAGAAACTGCCATCAACTGCAGGAATCATCGCAAATGCATCCAGATGCTTGTGACTAGGATACAAGCATCTGGACATATCTGAGTGGTTGCAGCATGCATCAGAAATATGGACACACGTGTTGTGTCCACCTGGCTGAAAATCCTGCCCAAAGGATCTGTTTATGTTTTATGTTTCTGTGCTCATTTCCTGCCAGTGTCATTTGCATTTCATAGCTCAGAGCCTTACTGCCTTGGTGCTTGATCCCATCAGATCTCAGAAGATAAGCTGCGTCAGCCGCGGTCAGTAGTTGTATGGGAGACCGCCAATAAACATCAGGTGCAGCAGCAATTGGTGCTGGTAGCTCTGGGGGGCACTCTCCTGTTGGTTACAAGTATCCAGTTTATGCTTCAAAGTAGTGACCCTCCTGCACCCCTGCTGCCGCGGTGGATCTCTGCAGTCAGCAGGAGGGCCTCCTTGAGGTGCCCTGGGCGAGATCGAAATCATCGGGAGGGGGGATCGTGCTTTTGAGGGGCACTTCTCTGGAACTCACTACCTGGGTACCTGAGGGAGGCCCGCTCCGCTGAGATATTTAAGAGAGGATTGAAAACTTTTCTATTTCAACAGGCCTTCGGGGATTGCTAGTATAAACAGATTTTAGTACTGCTATGATATGGTTATAGGGAACTTGAATGCCGATGGCATTGACTATTTATTATACGTGTAGTATAACTGATAT
Organism: Neoceratodus forsteri; assembly: GCA_016271365.2. Lineage (NCBI taxonomy): Eukaryota > Metazoa > Chordata > Ceratodontiformes > Ceratodontidae > Neoceratodus > Neoceratodus forsteri. The sequence continues at coordinate 208,767,725 of JADMNL010000029.1, read as the reverse complement.
TTAGATGTGCTGTTTGTTTTTGTTTTGTATTTTTGCACCTCCCCTCCTCCTTGGCTGCCCATTCCTTCAGGTCCCCTAGGCCCTTCCTGACTGCCTGCCCGTCCCCACACCAGCCACTTACCTCATATTGCGGCTCCCCTGGGTAACCCGGCATATCCTTTCACCGGACAGGTCCCCCTCCCCCGAGGGGGAAGGCACCGGTGGGGCCGGCCACACACTACTTGGTCCGGGTGTCGCGAGGTGTGCCAGTTGTGGGTTTGGCGGCAACGGAGCAGAGGACTGTCATCTGGCCGGCCAGCCAGGAAGCATTTTCTCTGGGTTTCTCTTAAGGAGTGACGTCCTGACGTCAAGGCTAACGCTGACGTCTGCCATTCCCCTTGTACACTGAGCCTGACGTTCTGCTGTGTCCCCAGCCTCCACCAGGGGTCAGCAGGTGCTGGTGCACATCCCCACCTTCCCCCCGGAGAAGGAGAGCTGTCCCCGGATGCTTCATCCTTCTCCCACCGGCCGGCCCTCCAGTGACCCAAATCCGTTCCCCCGGCGTCGCAGATGGAAATCCAACCACTGCGCCGACGGGCCGGCCCATGCTGTTTGTTTTGACGATTTTATGATGTTCTCTATTGTAAGGGTGCTCTGGACCTTTGGGGACTATCGCCTTAAATAAATAAAATCTACTACTACTGCCACCTACTGGGCGTTTTCTCTACTGTTTCATAACATTATTCTAATTTGGGTGATCGTGTCATTTTGTCACACACACACACACACACACACACACTCTTTTTTTTCTCTCATGAGAATGTGTTTTCAAATTAACCGACATTTGAAAACTTTTCCTGTTTATGTATTGTGAGAAGAAAAATAAAAAATAAGAAGTTTAAAAAGAATGTACATTTTTAATAAAACCAGAACAGTTTCAATACTTTTCCAACTATCCCAGGCCTTAGAACGTATAGAACATGATCAAACTATGGATTATTTAAAAAATATATAACATACTTACTAAAGCGCAACATGGGTTTAGAAAGACATGTTGCACTACTAGGAGCTCTTGCGTATTACACAAACTGGTTCGTGGGGCCTCGGATAATGGTGGATACAGGGGCTCCATATACATTGAGCACTCCAAGGCTTTTGACCTTGCTCAGCATCCATTAGACAAAATAGTTACGCCATTTGGCTCCTCTGCCAACCTCACCCCTGCTTTGCAATGGTTTCATGATTACTTGTCTCAATGCGTACAAAGTAAAGTTTTGAAACATCTTTTCTTCTCCCCACCCAGTTACCTTGGGTGCCCCACAAGGTTCAGTCTTGGGACTATTATTATTTCATTTATTTCTAAATGGTCTTTCCTCGTCAATGAAATGTTCAAACATGCTGCTGTATGTGGATGATACTGTTATAGCTGCAAAACGCAAAGATCTTCAGAAATTAACTTGCTCGCTACAGTCTGATTTTGACAGGGTACAGTCTTGGTTTATTGATCACAAATTGTATCTGAATACAAAAAAAGACCAAAACAATGGTCTTTAATTGTTGGAAAATCCAAAGTATCCCCCACACACACACACACAGTTTTTCAAATGTTGACCTTTAGTGGTACAACCTTGGAGCAGGGCAATACCTATAAACATCTCATTTTGATCTTGGATTGTAAATTAAGTTATTCTGAACATATTGAGAATCTGGCAAAGGCTGTTAATCAAAAATTTGATCTGCTTTTTTGAAATCGTTCCACCCTTACTCACAAAGCATAAACAAATGTCCATATTGTCCTCTGTCTTCCCCATACTAGATTATGGATTGGTTAGTTATTCTTCTACCTGTCAATCATTACTACACCATGTAGAAATATTACTAAATAGAGCCTGTAGATTTGCTTTTTAACTTGCCAGTGAATAAACATTCTTGTACGTTGTATGAAGTTTTGTCCTCATTAAATTTAACTTGGCATATACAGTAGATTATCAGTCTGGCTACTGGGCTTGGAATTTTAAGAATAACGATGCTGCTGCAAAACCAGTCTCATTAGGTATGGCCCCCAATCAGACTGGAATCTTTGCCAGATCCTCAACTGGCTCACTTTTCAGGTTGCCCAAATATAAAATGAGCATGGGACAATTGTCTTTTTGCTACCAGAATGCCCAGGAAGCATCGTCAGTGGGCAACATCAGAGGAGCGACCTGCAAGGTGGTGTGCTACTACCTGTGACTATCCGTGGACTGTGCTAGCCCATCGACTACCCTGCCACCCTGGGTTGTCCTGTAATTTATTAGTGCCCTAGGTCACGTGACTAAGTCATGTCCCCATTTTCCTGCCTGTGGGTTATACTGGACGACCACTAGGAGGTGCTAGAGTGCAACTCGAGTAATTGGATTACCCTGACATAACAGCCTCTTCCAGACCCCACTCAATTTAAAAATGATAGTCATTCATCTGAAACTGTATATTGTAACTGTATAAACTTATGTTTTGCCTGTGCTTCTGACCACGCTGGCCTTTGAAAATGGGCAATATTTGTCCAAAGGTCTTTGTTTAAATAAAATGAAAACTAAAACACTGACCGCAGTTGTCAGCTAATAGTGGAAAACTATAGTCCACTGGGTTAATAAAGTGACCTCCAGGGCCATCCAATGGTGTAGCAGGTAGGGCATCTCGCTCCTGTGCTGGTGATCCCAGTTTGGGGGCAAACTTGGGGAAGTGGGTCGGTAACTAAGAAGGCTGGGGGCGCTGCTGTGAAGCAGCATTTCCAGCCAGTGAGGGATGGCACTGTGGTTCTGCTACTGAAACAACCCTTTCTAGGGGTCAGGAAGCTTGCCTCCTCCACAGGGTAGTCACTGCAGGCATGCAAGGTCAGACAGGGCACCACCCTATGTCACGGATGTGGGAGGGCTTAGGGGAAACAGGAATAAAAACAGAAAATCTCCTGCCCTTGGGTCACCTGTATGCATGTATGTTGGCCGCTGGAATTGTCAGGCCCCTGTCTGCGTGGATTCCCACTGGCTCCATCAGTGTGGGGGGGGGGATTAGTACATCGGGCTGTGAGGCTGGCAACTTAAGTGCCAGATGGCAGGTGAAGGTGGCAGTCCACAGGCAAACAACTATGTGAAGGGAGAAAAAAGGTTATTTCCAGAGGCCGCGACATGGCTTCAGGCATTATAACCCACAGTTGAACTTTTTGTTTACCCTTGGGACAATAGTTTTCCCACTATAAGCCTCAGATCAAGTTCTATGTGCATCTGGAAAATGGGGTGAAAAGGCAAGCATTCAGTTACACAGAGGGTAGTGTGTAGTGCTCCTGCACTGGTGACTCAGGGTCGGAAGTGGACTCAAGAGCTTGCCAGGCAGCTCAAGGGGAGGACTGTGGAGCCGCTGCCACATGGCAGCACCGCCAGCCAGGTAGGGTTGGCACCAGCTTCCGCTGCCACAGTGGGATGCTGCGTGCAAGTGTGAGCTGGCGCCGTGCAAATGGGCAGGTTCACAGTAAACATGGGTAATAAAAAACACTGTACCATGAACCATCTGTATTTATTTATTTATTTATTGAAGATATCGGATAACACACCTTTGAATCAAAGACTCCTTTACAAAGGTTCCACGTCACTGAGAACAGAGACATCAGGGACAATAGCAACAACTAGACCACAATAGTCACAGAAATGGTTACAAAATGGTAACAGATAACACAGTAAAGCAGCTGGTGATACAAAGATACAGAGTGTTGCTAAGCATAGGTACATAGTACAGATGGTAGCAGGTACCAGAAACATACGCTGCAGGGCGGTGGTGCCAGCCATGCCCTGGTGGTTATTTGCAGGCCTAGGCTGGACTGAAGTGTCCATTGTCAAATATAGGCACACCCTGGGGCGGCTGGACCAGAGTTAAGTCTATAGTCGTGGGGGGGTGTATGACTGTCACTGGCGCTCTTAGGCTATATCCTGTGCAGATACCTGCTGGGTCTGACGGGAGGGGGGAGGCAGTGTCAGATGGGGCTGGGAGGTTGCGGCATGGGATCTAAATGGAGGAAAATGTCAATGTTTCGGGGGCCAAACAGCTGTATGACAAAGAAAGTATAAAAAAAAATGATAAAAAGAGCAGTCTTGGCTTCAGTTGCAGGAGTGATGAGCACGGGGAATAGTCTGTAGAGAAAATGGGACGAGTGGACTGGGGGTTGTCAAAACGCAGTCAGGGCACTCAGTAGACCAGCTCCAGTCCACCATTGCGTTGAGTGTGGATGCAGGCAGACTGAGAGGGCCTTTGAGCCGTTTTCTGCCATCAACATCCACCTTTCTGTGTTACATGTTTATATGTACAGTTCCTGCATCTCTTATGGTTGTAAGAGTGCAGAGTTCTTTAGGTGAGAGAACTGTGAAGCATTCTAGATTGAGGGAGCACTCTCACCCAATCGGAGCACTCCTTTCCTATGCTTGTGAGACACTCTTATTCTGTCAAGAGTGTCTCACGTGCAGCTGCCCAACTGCCCTGGAACCAGGCATGTTCCAGCATGGTTTTAAAAAAAAAAAATTAATATCTTATTGATTGAGCTTGATCAGTAATATCAATTGAGTATTTATCCAGGCGAACACCATTGAGCAGCCTCATTTACAAGGTGGACCTGCGTTACACAAGATCAAGAATAACACTTTTATATACAGATAATAAATAGACATAATTATACAGAAATAGAAAAAAAATGACACTGAGCAATAACAAGTATTTCAGGTACAGGGTTAACAAAGTTGGGGAGAATGGTATGAAACACAGAAACACAGACTTTGACGGCAGATAAGGACCGCTTGGCCCACCTAGTCTGCCCATTTCCCTACCTAGAGGATAGGCCGCAGATCCTAGTTAACCAGCAGCCTATTTCTTCCTACCGCCCACAAAAATTGCCTTATGTCTGTCCCATGCATTCTTGAATTCTCCCGCAGTTTTAGACCCCACAACCTCCTCAGGAAGGCTGTTCCATGCATCCACCACCCTCTCTGTGAAAAAAATACTTCCTCACATTGCCCTAAGCCACCCCCATCTTCAAATTGCGTCCCTTGTTCTTGCACATCTCTTTTTGGAAAGATGCTACACTCTTGGACTTTGTTGATTCCACTGAGGTACTTAAATGTTTCTATCATGCCCCCCTTTCCTCAAGGGTATACATATTAAGCTCCTTTAGTTTCTCCTTGTATGGCTTCTCTTGCAGACCCTGCACCATTTTAGTTGCCTTCCTCTGAACTGCCTCCATCCTATGTCCTTGCGGAGTTGGGGTCTCCAGAACTGGATGCAGTACTCCAGATGGGGTCTCACCAACTGTCTGTACAGGGGGATAACAACTTCCTGTTTTCTGCTGGTGATGCCTCTCCCTATACATCCCAGTATCCCCCCAGCTGTCCCTACCACCTTCTCACATTGCTCGCCAACCTTAAGGTCATCTGATATGATTACCCCCAGGTCCCTTTCCATTTTTGTTGTTGTTACTACTACCTCCCCCCCATTGTGTAATCTTCCCCTTGGTTTTTGTTTCCCAGGTGCATTATTTTGCACTTCTTTGCATTGAATCCAAGCTGCCATACTTCTGACCATTCCTCCAACCTTGCCAAGTCCCTTCTCATCCTTTCTACGCCTCCTTGTGTATCAATCCCGTTGCAGATCTTTGTGTCATCTGCAAAGAGGCATACTTTTCCTTCCAGTCCCTCTGCAATGTCACTTATAAAGACACTAAAAAGGACTGGACCCAGTACTGAACCCTGCGGTACCCCACTAGTAACCACTCTTTCTTCAGAGTGGACTCCATTTGCAATTACCTTCTGTGTCCTGTTGTCCAGCCAATGTTTTACCCAGGCTACCACCCTGGGACCCTCCCAGGCTGGTTAATTTGACTATTAATCTTTTGTGTGGGACTGTGTCAAATGCCTTGCTAAAGTCTAGGTAGGCCATGTCCACAGCCCCTCCCTGGTCTACTACTTTGGTCACCCAGTCAAAGAAATCAATTAGATTCATCTAACGTGACCTTCCCACTGTGAACCTATGCTGCCTTGGGTCCTGTGCCCCACTGGCCTCTAGGTACTCAACAATTCTTTTCTTCAGAAGTGATTCCATCACTTTCCCTACCACAGAGATCAGACTGACAGGTCTGTAGTTTCCTGCCTCTGTCTTGGTCCCACTTTTGTGAAGAGGAATCACATCTGCCTTCCTCCAGTCCTCAGGTACTACACCATCCTCCCATGATTTGTTAAAAAGGGTAGTCAGTGGTGTCACTAGTTCTCTGCTTAATTCTTTTAAAATTCTGGGGTGAATTCCATCTGGCCCCATTGCTTTGTCCACCTTCAGTTTTAGGAGTTCTTTCAGAACCCTTTCTTCTGTGAAAGGACTGGGATCGACCTCCCTATCCAGAGTGCTTCTGTTAATTGGATTAGGCACCTCCCCACCTCCTCTTTTGTGAATACTGAGCAGAAGTATTCATTCAGTATCCCTGCTTTTTCACTGTCCCTCTCTGCCCACCCACCCACCGTCCATTCTGTTCAGCCTCACTATCCCTCCCTTTGTCTTTCTACGCTCCCTGATATACCTATAAAAGGTTTTATCCCCCTTCATAACCGAGTTGGCTATCTTTTCCTCAGTTTGGGCCTTTGTTATTCTGACTACCTTCCCTGCTACCTTCTGCCTTAACTGGTACAGTTCTCTGTCCTGCTCCTTCCGTGTTTCCTTATACTTCCTAAATGCTGTCTTTTTCTCCCTAACCTTCACCGCCTCCTCTTTTGAGAACCATCGTGGCTTTTTCTTTAGTTTTGATTTGTTTATTTGCTTCACACAAAGGCTTGTTGCCTCTGTGATGGCAGTTTTGATATTTCCCCATTGTTGCTCCACCCCTTCTTCTAGCCTGTTTGTTAGTGCTTTTCTAAGGCACTCTCCCATCTTGCCAAAGTCAGCCCTCCTGAAGTCCAGAACCCTCACTTTTGTATGGCTTGACTCTGTAGCTGAGTTTATTGTGAACCAGTGTTTGGTGGTCACTTGTTCCCAAATGGATACCCACTTCCAGATCTGAGATCCTCTCACTGTCCCCATTTGAGAGTTCGAGGTCCAAGATTGCTCCCTCACGAGTATGCTCCAAAACTAACTGTCTGAGGCATGCCACCTGAAAGGTATCGAGAATAGCCCTGCTTTTGGATGTGGCTGCAGCAAAGGTGCTCCAGTTAACATCTGGCATATTAAGTCCCCCATCAACAGTATCGCCCCTTTCTCTGCCATCCTAAGGATGCCTTATATCATATCCTTGTCCATTTCCTCCCCCTGACATGGGGGTCTGTATACAACCCCTGTGCAGATTGTGGTGCCATTTCCAGTCTCCAAGGTGACCCACAGTGCCTCCTCTCCTCCCCGTTTACTCTTTTGTTCAGTTGCTTTTATCCCTTCCCTTACATAGAGAGCTACTCCGCCCCCTCTTCTCCCCTCCCTGTCCCTCCTATAGGTTGTGTGCCCTGGTATGTTAACATCCCAGTCATGGTCCTCTGTGCATCATGTTTCTTTGACTGCTATGATATCCAGGCATCCATCTTCCATCAAGGCCACCAGTTCAGGGAGCTTGTTGCCCAGACTATGGGCGTTGGTACTCATTACCCTCCATTTCTTGATGGCCTTACCCCTTTTTGCCCCATCCCTGTCCTTATTGCGTTTGTCACTTTCTCCATTTACCCCGTGCTTCTCCCTATCGACATCTCTATGTTGGTGTCTACCTCACTTAGTACCCTGATTTTTTTTGGGGGGGCGGGCTAGGATTTCCCTGCTCCTCTCCAATGCCTCCCCCCTTGGCTAGTTTAAATGCTTGCCGATGAAGCATTTAAACCTATCACCTAGGATCCTGGTTCCCCTCCTGGACAGATGCAGACCATCACACCAATATAGACCTGCATCCTTCCAGGTGGACCCCCAGTCCCTAATGAAGCCAAATCCCTGAGCTCTGCACCAGTTTTTCAACCACTGATTGAATCCCATGGTGTGGAGCACCCTAGCCTCACCCGTGCCATAGACAAGCAGCACCTCAGAGAAGGTTACAGTGCATGCTATTTGTCTCAGGCCCCTCCCCATCTCCACAAACACTGCTTGCACTGCTCTGATCCATTTCTTAGCCAGGTCATTCGTCCCTAGGTGGACAAGAACATCCAGCTCCAAGGTGGTATGAGAAGGGGAATTAAAACATTCTGAAACAGCACGGCATATCATTAGTCAGGACATAAACAAACTTAAGGGGCAGATATGGATTAGAGGGGTACAGGACTGCAGATGTTCTAGGAGGGGTGCTACGGTAGATGGGCTGGGGACATATATGTTAGGAGTCAGAGGGTAAGAAAGGTAGTGGATTAGCAGAAAAAAAAGGGGGGTATAGGTGGAGATGTAGTGGGCGGGTAAAATATATTAATACTGCTGCTGAGACCCCTATGGTTTGCGGTTTGCAACTCCCACAATGCACATGCGATCACTCTTGCAACAATTGCAGTGGTTTGGTGGTGGTATTGACATACAAATAGAGCTGTTCTGGTACATAAAGGACTTGAGATGGTATTCTTATACCCATAAGAGACAAAGTGTGAAAGGGTTGGCATAACGCTGCAGCCAGGTTGTTGACTGGGTTATCAAGAACTTGCCATATCACACATGCATTGTGCAAACTGCACTGGCTGCTGGTGCAATGGAGGATCACCTTCAAGGTCGTGTTGCTGACCTATAAGACCCCGCATGGACTGGGACTGGGCTACTTTCAAGATCTCCTTCAGCCCTACTGCCCTCTCCATTCCGCCGACGAGGGCTTGCTAGAGATTCCCAGGGCTCGTCTTCAGTCATCTGAGGCCAGAGCTTTTTCCTTCGTGGCCCCAACCCTGTGGAATTCTCTACCTCGTCGGATCAGAGAGTGCCTGTCCACTGAGTCTTTTAAAGCTTCATTGAAAAGATACTTATTCGAATTAGCTTTTTGAATACAACATCCAGTCCATCCTGTTGTCTTTTAAATGTTTTTATATTTGTATTTATTATTGATGTGTGTTATCCTTGTTATGTATTTGCGCTTTGGTACATTGAAAAGCGCACTACAAACAAATATTGATTCGATTTGATTTGATAAGACCCTGTCCCATTTGTTTACTCGGTTGGGTGTAAATATAAGCAGGCAGTTGCCCATCTTGAATGTCTCCCACACAGTGTGGGTAAGTTATCCGTTATTTGGAGTCCAGCTGAGATAGCTATCCAATCTTGATCTAAAGATATACAAATTTGAATCTACAACATGTTGGGAAAGTTTGCTCCATGTCTTGGTGACTCAACTATAAAAACAGCCATCTCTTCTACTAGTGATTGCCTTTAGGTATTATTAACTGCTTGTTGTGAGATCTTATGCTCTAGCCAGAGCCAGTATGGCTGTGGCGAGCTTGAAGGAGCTCCACATAACAAGTGCCATGAGTGCCCCTGAATGCCATCCCACATACACCATGCAAGGAAACCTTCAGCACTGACAAATGCTTGTCTTTTTGTTATCTTTGCATGGCTTCCAGTAGTCTGAGATGAAGACATAATTTCTGATTGTGCACTGCGGTCACTAGACATTTTAGTATAATTCATCTTGCTCAGTGCTGTATATTAGAATGTAATCCAGTCTATAGTTTTAATTTCTGACATAACCACACTTACCCCCTTGTACAAACCTGTCATAATAGAAACATAACTGAAATACTACTTTAACTAATAGCATCTTCAGCAATAACAGTAGCAAGTCCAAATCTCAGACCCTAAGTAAGAAAATGTAGTGATACAGACTTACACAAATGCCAGCAGATACAGGCCAATTAGCCTATCACGTCTGCTCAGTTGTGCAGCACACAGGTTGGACTCCTGCTGCTGCCCCCTCACCCCTTGCTTCATTCTTCCCCCCCCTCAACTTCCCACCAACTAGTAGCTTGCCCTTGACCCTGTCCCACCCCCTTTTGAAGCTCTCCACTGTTTTAAGAGATACCACTTCCTCAGGAAGTGCATTCCACCCCCTACCACCCTCTCTGTGAAGTAATGTCTCCTCACCTCTCTCCTGAAACTACCCTCCACCAACTTCAGGCTGTGCCGCTTAGTAATTCCTTCTCCCTTTAATCGAAACATGCCCTCTGTACTAACCCTGTTGATGCTCTTTAAGTACTTGAAGGTTTCGGTCATATCACCCCTTTGCCTTCTCTCCTCCAGTGAGTACATGTTGAGGTCCCTCAGCCTGTCCTTGTAAGGTGATTCGATATGTGTAATAGAAAACATGACAGTAAAATGTGGTACATCAGATTTATGGCACAACAGAAAACAGTATTCTGCAGTCTTATGTTTACAGTGTTGTTACCTGGCTTGAGATAAATGAATCACCTGCTTCAAATCCCAACAGAGCCACTTACACGTGATGACCCAGAAGCACTCGTGTTAGATTAGGGCTGCTTTCATCCTGTTTGTGGCTACTGTTACAAAATAGAATCCATTCACACATATTTGCTTTTTTAAATCTGAGTTGAATACATTTTGCTGTAGAATGTGTGTCCATTTCCCTGTTGCAGCAAAGTTAAACTGGTTCCAAGGAGATACATTATGTAAACAGAGAGAGGGCTACGGTACCCAATCAGGGTGTTGAAGCATGAGCAGAGTTGATAGACCAACAGGCCTGCTCTGCTGGCGTCTAGTATGTTAGTATGTTAAACTGACAGTAAATGCGCACAGAGGGAATAACAGAACAGAATATAAAGGATACTTAAACCCTGTTTTTGTGTCTGAAATTCCAGTTAAAATGGATCCCACAGTGAAGCAGAATAGACAGTGTCCAATTACAGAATCTTGCTGCAACAGGCAAATGAACACACATTGATAGCACTGTTTAGTACTGACATCTGGAACTGCGTGGCACAGCAGAGCATTCAGTTATCAAACAGTAATAGAAAACAAACAAAAAGAAACAAAAAAACCTATTCAAGTCATTATACTTTCTGTATGACTAGTTTTGTAGTTTTAATTTATTTTTGAATAACAGAGCTTAGACATGTGGGAGTGTTGACAGCTGTAGACAGTAGAAATTCCTACATGACAACTCCCAGCTACAAGGCTAGGATTGGGGGGGCCGGGTCTACTTCTTACATTGCTCTGTCTCCCACATAACACACGTGCCCAATTAGCCATGTGCTACTGGGTCAGTATTCAGTCAAAATAAGGGGATAATGAGTTAACCCCAAGGCTGCTGAAAGAAAGTACAGTTACGTAAGAACTTACCGTAACAGTAGATCTTAGAGAACAGCTCTTGCAGCAGGTTACACCATTAGGACTGAAGCCGGCAGGCGCCAGGACCCCGGAGATCTTTTCTAGCTAGCTATCTTCAGTGGGGACCGCCCCCGAAGTCGGTCCCGCCTCCGGCGTCAGGCGTGCAAAAGGGGCGGATCCCCAGAATCCCCAGTTCTCCACTGGAGACTCCTAACAGAGGTTGCAATAGAGGGGGAGACTGAGGATCCACCGTCAGAAGGCAGTAAGGGGCACGAAACCCTCATAGGATGAAAAAAGGCATTCACTTTACAGGTGAATATCCGACTCCTGCGCTCGCCCAGCCATGCGGAAGGAAATAACTTCCTGCTCTCTGGACATTCAGACTGGCTGGCTGAATATTCACCTTCACTCCTCTCTCATTCATCTTTTTTTTTTTTTTATGAGGAGCAACAGCGAGCGAAAGACTTCCTCCAAAGGGGACACGGTGGGCGAGAAGGTACCTGCTGCAAGAGCTGTTCTCGAAGATCTACTGTTACGGTAAGTTCTTACGTAACTGTACTATCTTACTTCAAGATACAGCTCTTGCAGCAGGTTACACCATTAGACTGATTCCCAAGCACAAAAGCTTGTCCCTCTCCACACCGAGGAGGAAAAGAAGAAACTGAGGAGGACCAACCCGGCCCCGATTCAGGACAGGAGTCCCTGCAGCACGGCCTGGCCGAAACCAGCCCTTCGCCTAGAGGCGATATCCAGACTGTAATGCCTGATAAAGGTATGCACAGAGCTCCAAGTGGACGCAGCGCAAATAGCTGAGGTTGAGACATTCTTGAGAGCTGCAAAAGAAGTGGCTACGCCCCTAGTGGAATGGCCCCGGATGGAACCCGGGAGGGGCCTTTGTTTGGATTGGTAGCAATGAGAGATGCATTGCACAAGCCAGCGGGATAAGGATTGTTTAGACACTGGCTGACCTCCTCATTCTCTGTGCAAGGACACGAAAGTTGCTCAGAAGCCCGAAAGGACTTAGTTCTATTGAGGTAATACCTCAGGCTGCGTGAACATCTACAGTATGGAGCAAAGCCTCCTCTATTGGAGTAGTTCGGAAGTAGACCGGAAGGTCGATATCCTGATTTAAGGTCAGAGCTGAGACCACCTTAGGCAAAAACTTAGGATTCGTTCTCAGAGACACTCTGTCTCGGTGAAAAACCAAATAAGGCTCCTTACACATCAGGGCATGAAGCTCAGAAATCCTTCTGGCTGAAGTAACTGCAACTAAAAACAACGTCTTCCAAGACAGAAAACATAGCTCGCAATCCGCGGCTGGTTCAAAGGGAGGGAGCGTGAGTTGCTCCAAAACAAAAAGAAGATCCCATGGAGGAACCGGATCTTTAATAGGAGGCCTAAGGTGCAGCACCCCTCTCAGGAACTCCCGAGAGGTGTCCAGTTGAGCAATGGTGCGCTGGCCCACCGGCTGGTGATAGGCTGAAATAGCACAAAGGTGTACCTTAATAGAGGAGTAGGCTAACCCCGAATGAAAAAGGGAGAGGAGGTAGTCCAAGACTGCCCCCACAGGGCAACCTAAAGGAGAAAGGTCACGAGCCCGTGACCATAGACAGAATCGGCGCCATTTCATGGCGTAAGTAGCGTGAGTAGCCGGCTTCTTGGCCGCAGAGAGTACCTCTTCGACCTCTTGCGAGACCCCGTGTCGCATGATGGCTACGTCTCTAGGAGCCAGGCGTGCAGGTTCAAAGACTGCAGATCCGGATGCAATAGAACCTTGCTCCTGAGACAGAAGGTGAGAACTGCGCAGTGAGTGGAGGCGGGGTTCCCTGGACAGCTGCGCCAGCAATGGGAACCAGATTTGTCTGGGCCATAATGGGGCCACCAGAATCAAACACGCACGCTCCCTGCGCAGTTTGAGTAGAACTCTCTGGATCAACGGGAAAGGAGGGAAAGCGTAGAGGAATCTGTTCTCCCAGGAGAGGGACAACGCGTCTCACCAGAAAACTCCAGGCCCTGGATCTAGCGAGCAAAAATTGGGCAGTTTTGCGTTGGATGGGGATGCAAATAAATCTAACTCTGGAGTTCCCCATCGAAGGAACAGATCCTCTGCTACCTCCTGAAGAAGTTCCCACTCGTGGACTCTGGCCTGGGAGTGACTCAGACCGTCCGCGATCGTGTTGTCCACGCCGGGAACATGTACCGCGACTAAGCTTGCGCCGTGTCCGATCACCCAATCCCACACTCTCATGGCCTCCCTGCAAAGGGGGTAAGAGTGTGCGCCTCCTTGCTTGTTGAGGTAGTACATCACCGCCGTGTTGTCCGTCTGAAGCAGGATGGTACACGGTGGGATCATGGACTGGAAAGCCTGGAGAGCATAGAGCACCGCTCTCATCTCCAGAACACTGATGTGAAGATGAGCTTCCAGCGGACTCCATACACCCTGAGACCTCACCCCATCCAGGTGAGCTCCCCACCCGAGACCTGAAGCGTCTGTGGTGAGGGTTATCTCCGGGGACAGCGCTGCGAAAGGGACGCCCTTGGAGAGCGACCCGGGGGCTAACCACCATTGCCAGTCCTGAACCACTCGTTTCGTGATTCTGACTGGATGCTGCATATGGTCTTGCCTCTGGTCCCACTGCACCTTGAGCATCCACTGCGTTATGCGCATGTGGAGCCGCGCGAAGGGGACCGTGGGAATGGCCGCAGCCATGTGACCGAGCAAGCGAAGGACCGACCTGGCCGGAGCGGTCTGATTCGCTGATAGGTCCTGTATGAGGGACCTGATGCGTTCTGCCCTGTCGACTGGGAGGAAAGCCCTCCCCTGGACCGTGTCCAGCACTGCACCTATGAACTGCAGGTTCTGCGACAGTACCAAGACCGACTTCTCGTGGTTTATCAGAATCCCAAGTGATTCGAACAGGACCTGAGTGTCGTGGATCGCTTGCAGAAGCGCCTCTCTGGAGACGGCCATGAGAAGCCAATCGTCGAGGTACGGGAACACGTAGTGGCCCTTCCTCCTTAGAGCAGCTGCCACGACCGCCATGCACTTGGTGAAAACCCTTGGAGCGGATGACAGCCCGAAGGGAAGAGCTCGGAATTGGAAATGGTGGCTTAAGAACTCGAAGCACAGGAACCTCTGATGCGCTTGAGCTATGGGAATGTGCAGGTAGGCATCCTGCATGTCTAAGGACGCTAAATAGGCGCCTTGTTTTAGCATGGGAATTAGACCCGGAAGGGTCACCATGGAACCTTTGTACGACTGACAAGTTGAGGTCGCTTAGGTCCAGAATAGGACAGAGGTCCCTGTCTTTTGGGAACCAGGAAGAAGTGAGAATAGTACCCTAGTCCTCTCTGGTTTCCTGGGACAGGCTGAATAAGCTCCCTTGTCCAGGGTGCGATCACCTCTTGCCAAATTAAGTCGCGGTGCTGACCAGTGCGGGAGAGTGGGAGGCCTCGAGGGTGGCTGTTCTGGAACTCTAAAAAGTGGCCTCTGCTGACCAGCTGAAGTAACCCACCTGTCGGTGGTTATCGCCACCATCCCGACAGGAAGTCGCAGTCGACCCCGATCCAACATCCCGTTGATCCTGAGGGGCAGGGGCCGGAAAGGAGTCATGTGAGGCGGCGCTGAAGGACCCGCCTGCTGGGTGGCCTTCGGAAGAGCGCTGACCCCTGCTGGCGGGCTGCTTCCCTGGGTCCTTCAAAGCCAGAGCCCTTTGTTGTGTGTGAGCACGGGCTGCTGCCTCTAGTCTGCCACGGAATGGCCTTGGCTCCTACGAAGGAGCCAAGCTCGCCGGTACATCGCCTGGACTGTCCGGACCGCCTTTCCAGCCTCTTGGAGCTTGGTAATTATACGTTCCGACGGATTACCAAACAGTACCTCACCTTCAAAGGGAGCGTCCATAATGTTTTTCTGGACGTCTGGGGTGAACCCGGAGACACGGAGCCAAGAGTGTCTTCGGAGGCAAACACCTGAAGCAGCTGCCCTGGCTGACCAGTCTGCTGAATCTATGTGGCTCTTAAGACTTGGGTTCCCCGCTGAACCCGTCCGGAGAAGCGAAGCATCTCCTCTTTCTGCTCACCTTCCTGCAGCCTCTCGGCCGCCTCTAGGCCCTGCTCCCACAGGGCGTTCTGGAACTGCACCATGTGGGTAAGGTAATTCAGGGACCTGAGGCGCAAGTCGCGAAGCGTAAGTGCGCCTCCCAAAGAGTCCAGCTGTTTTGACTGGGTCCGTGGCAGGGTGCTCAAATGTTGCGGCCCTGGGACCGATCATGTGAGGCTGTGATCACCAGGAGTCAGCCAGAGGGTGCTGTGACAGGTATTGGTCCCCTTAGGGGCCCTGTACAACCAGTCAGCCTTCTTGGCACCGCGGGAGCCGAATGTGGACGCTCCACGCAGCCTTGGTGACGCCCACGAAGTGTCCACCAAGGTGGCACCACCACAGGCTTAGGGTCTTTCTGCCAAGGTATTTTGCCAGGCGAACCTTTCGGGGTCAAGTTCCTCTGCTTCCCAACCCATGTTCTCCTGGATATGTCTCATTATATCCATGAAGGATGGATCGTCTGGAGGAGACCTTGGAGTCTCACGTGGGTCCGGTGAGGGAAGCGAGACCAGAGATGGGGATCTGGATGATGAACAGGATGATCCCGTGCCCTCCGTCGACGGCGACCGACGTCGCCTCCTGGACCTCTTAGGGCTGGGTGATCCAGGAGACGAAGATCTGGATGGAGGTCTCCTTTTAGAATGTCGGCCCCTGGGAGGAGTCTCAGGCTCCCTGGAACAGACGCCAGCTGAACCCACAGGTGAAGGTGGGGCCGGAGCTGGAGTAGAAGGAGGAGGAGGAAGGACTGGGGGTACCACGTACTTCCTGATGGTATCCCACCAGTAGGTAAAAAGGTCCTTCACCTCGGCCAAGGACAGCCCCGACGTTGGCTCCGAGGTCGGGGGCCGGACGTCGGGTCCCGGCGACGGCTCCACGGGGGCCTCGGGTGGTGGCGAGGGACCCCGGGGAGACTCCTCGCGGCCGGGAATGCCCGCCTGGTCATCGGGCTGGGCCGAATCCTCCTCGGTGAGGGACTCCTGTCTGACCGGCGTTGGAGGCTCAGGAGCCCTCGGCTCAGGCGGCGCGGACGTCTGCCCCCCCACCGATGTCCGATGTGCTGAAGAGGCTGACGACGGCCGGCCGGCGGCTCGGAGGAACAGTGGCGAACGGCCAACGACAGTCTGGCCGACGCCGGATCCACCGGCTTCCTCAACGGAGTAAGCTCCAAGGTCTTCCGGGGGGGGAGAGAGGAAGACTGGGCGTCAGGGGCCGAGGAGCGGGAGCCCGACTTGTGGTGGTGGTGGTGGTGTTCCCCCGACTTCGCCACGGCCTTCTGGGCAGAAGATGAAGACGACGGCCTGGCGGCAGAGGCCTGAGCGGGCTTGGTGGCGGGCACCGCAGCAGGGGGCAGAGATGAGGCCCTGGAAGGAGAGCGGTCCGACTGAGACCCAGAGCTCCGGGACTTGGAGGCCCGAACCGGCGACCGGGCAGGATCCCTCGATTTCTTCTTCTTCTCGCCATGCTGGTGCACCGAATCCCCCTTGGACGACATCGCCCGCAGTTGTTCTTCTAGGAGGTACGCTTGAAGGGCCTTCTGCCGGCAGATCCTGGTGCGGCTATTGAACCCCTGGCACAGGGAGCGGGCCTTAGTATCGTGGTCTTGGCCCAGGCTCCAGACGCACGCGGAGTGCGGGTCTTTAAACGGGATTTGTTTGCCGCACGCGCACTTGGAGGAATGACCGGCTATCGGAGAGGACATCAGACAGGTCACTCGTTGATTGTAGAAATCTTCCACAACAAAATTCTCAAAATTCTCAAAACCACGCGTCGCGTCGCTAGACTAAACTGTAGGGTCGAGGCATGCACTTTTGACAGCGGGAAAGAACTGGGGATTCTGGCGGGACCGCCCCCTTTTGTACCACGCCCGACGTCGGAGGCGGGACCGACGTCGGGGGCGGTCCCCGCTGAAGATAGCTAGCTAGAAAAGATCTCCGGGGTCCTGGCGCCTGCCGGCTTTAGTCCTAATGGTGTAACCTGCTGCAAGAGCTGTATCTCGAAGTAAGATCTGGAATGAATCTATTTGACTTGAGCTGGACAGATGCTCATTCTGCAGCCCTGCAAGGGTTAAATGACAGCAGCTTCAAAAGTGTTTTTTGTTTGTCCGTTTATATCCTGAGAAGTTGGGGGAGAGAGAGTAGCATCCCCCCTGCCTTTAAGGCAGAGCAGCCAATAGCAGAAATCAGATGGGGGACGCACTATTTTGCAGTTGATGGACGGATATACTGAAAACTCCGAAAAGATGTGTTCCATGGAAACACCTTTTTTTCAAGTGAAAGCAGGATGGCTGTAGGCTCCACCCACAGTCATAAAAAGAAGTACATTGGTGGTACCTAAAAGAGCACTGAACACTGAGCTCTGGATTTTTTTCAAGATTTTATAGAGCAGCAGAAGGTCGCCCCTGCTTCACCTTTCCTCAAGCCTAACCAACCCTGTGGCAGATAATCTCTCCTTATAGCCAAGATTTTTTAAAGCTGGTATCATTTTTGTAACTCAGCGCTGGATCTTCTCAACCTAATCAGTGTCTCGTCTCAAACAGGGGCACCAAAATGGGGAACCTGTATCCAGGTGAGGTCTGGTGTATAACCTACACAGGGGCAAAATACACGACTCACTTCTCTTCACAAATGAGCATTTGACACAGGTCAGAATTCTATTAGCAGTTATCATAATTTTACTGCAATGGTCAGCAGATGATAATTTATTATTTACCACAATGCCCAGATCTCTCTTTATCAACAGATTTTAAAGTAAAATTATTAAATGAATAAGAATAAAGGGGGTTGTTACTACCAAAATGTAATACACAAATTTTTCATGTTTTTTTTTTTAGCCAGTTATAAATCCATCTAATTAGATGATGATTGAATCCCATTTGAATTCATTTTGTTATTAGTTTGTAATGTGGGACAGTATCAAATGCCTTAGCAAAATCTAACATGACGACGACAGTGGGAGTGTTAGTATCAAGGCTAGCACTAATTGCATTATAAAAACGGACTAAGTTGGTGGTGCAAGACAATCTATTAGTGAACCCGTGTTAGTAGATGTCAGTAAGACAGAATGATTTGATTTCGGAATCAATTTTATCTTTGATGAGATGTTCCATACTTTTACAACAAAGAGAGGTTAAACTTATAGGGCGATAGTTACACACGGATCCCCTAGTACCCTTCTATTAATATTAAGAAGTGTGCTGTGTTGCACTTGGGGAGTAGGAACAGAAGAGCAGGGTATACCCTAGGTGGGGAGGAAATTAAAGTAACAGGAGAGGGATCTGGGGATCATAGTCTCCTCGAACCTTAAGGTAGGAATCCAATGTAGCAGGGCAGCAGCGGAAAGGCCAATGGAATGTTGGCATGCATAAGCAGGGGCATTACTAGCAGAAGGAGGGAGGTAATAATGATCCTTTACAAAGCCATGGTGAGGCCGCACCTGGAGTACAGGGTTCAGTTCTGGAGGCCACATCTCTGCAAGGATATAGATGCATTGGAAAGGGTTCAGAGAAGGACAATCAAGATGGTGCACGGTATGCAGGGAAACGCATATGAGCAGAAGTGTAAGGTGTGGGATCTACACACGCTAGAGTCAAGGAAGGAAAGGGGAGACATGATCGAAACTTAAATATGTAAAGTTGCTCAATAAAGTGGGAGAAGAGTTTGCTTAAGAGGAAGGAGGGGGTCAGAACTAGAGGGTACAGCCTCAGACTGCAAGGAAAAAGATACAGGGGCAATGTGAGAGGGCATTTCTTCACAGAGAGGGCAGTGGAGCCCTGCAACAGACTACCAGAAGGAATAGTGGTGGCTAAATCAGTGGAAGAATTCAAGAGGACATGGGACAAGCATATGTGGCCGAGTGTTGGGGAAGGGTGGGGGCTGGCTTGGAAGGAGAGGTATAGGAGAAAAAAGGCAGACTAGAAGGGCTGGTATGGTCCTTTTCTGCCATCAAGCATCTATGATTCTGCGATACCATTTTTATATATTGGGACAATAATCGCTGATCTCCAATCGTTGGGTATGTCGCCAGTTTCAATAGATTTATTAACGAGAATAGTAAGAGGGGTGGAAATGACCGTTAACATTTCGATTAAGAATCTAGACTAGATAGTGTCAGGTCCAGCAGTGGTATTAACCTTGAGGTTTTTTACAGCAGATTCAGTTTCCTGTGTTGCAAAGTGTGTACTGGAAATCTCAATGACTAGTGGCGTATCAGAATAGTTACCTTTGTCGTCGAAAACAGAAGTATTCATTGAAAGTATTTGCTGTAGATTTATCATCCTCAGTTATGGAGCTATTTACAACCAATGGTCTGACAGACTTATGTTCATTTTTTATTTTACTGTTAACATAGGAGAAAAAGGCTTTATATGTATGGGTAACTCTTATTACCCACTGAAAATAATTAGTTTACAACCTTGTAATCCCATTGTTGTGATATCAGAACCTTATTAACCTCTCTCATCTATGTCACAGCAGTTGGTTTACAAAACGGAATGTCAGTGTTATTTAAGCAATAAGGCACAACAGGGTGTGGGTTATTGGGGATTTACCCACGCCTTGTGTGACGTGTCATGAGGTGCGGCCGAGTGACTTAACCACACAAGAAGTGGGTAAATCCAATAACTCACACCCTGGAATGCCTTATTGCTATTATACAATGGACTCATGTATAAAATAAATTTAGAATGTGTTTATGTTTTTTATAAATGCCATTCCTCAGCCGTAGGTTATGCAGGATTTACCCACGGTCATGTGATATGTTTTGACCAATGAGGTTACAGGATTTTCACACACCATTGTAAAATCAGTATTCTACACACCCAGAATGTGATTGTTAGTCTCAGTACAGTGTTCAAATAACATTCCAGTTGTCTCAGTTTACTGTTACTGAGTCTAGCAATCTCAGTGTCTGATAGAGATTTTAACTCTGGTGCTATTTCGGCCCACTGTCGTTCAGTCCGTGTGTCCTAATAAATAGTTTTCCTACACAATCATGTGGCCATAGTGCAGATTCATTAATAAGGTAAGGCTAAATTACCTGTGTTCGGGGAGGGGGTGTAACTTCTCATGTTGAGTCCCATACACTATAAATGATAATGCCTGATGTACAGGTGATACCCATGGTGTAATCATCTCTCGTGGTTGCTAGGGCAATGGTAAACCTCTCGAGCTGCGCTCTCGAGGTTTACTGATGCCCTAGCAACCACTCGAGGTGATTACATCATGGTTATCTTCTGTACATCAGGCATTATCCTCTACATAATTCCCCTTAGTATAGACAATTTTAAATTCTATCTTATATTTTTCTTTTTTTTTTTTATCATTTTGTGGTGGAGTTAGGCTACACCCTCGACTGATGGACCGCTTTTCTGTCTTCTTATTTCCAAGCAGCAGTTAACGCTTTTCTCTTTGCTTTACTTCTCCCCCCCTTCCCCCAGGTTGGTCACCTAGCGTAGCTCTTTACTGTCCCTACTAAACTTCCTACTAGTTCTCTCTCTTCATTCTTTTTCCATTTCCATCCATCTAGTCCCTGGAATAATGCCAAACACCCAGTGAGGTGTTGTGTAAAGTGCATAAGTGCATTTTGTGAACAAAAAACATGAAGGCTATTTTAAATAGAAATGAATATAGTTAATAAAGCCTTTTTAAATAAAAGGATTCAGAAGTCATATAAAACAATAATAATGTCATGTTTTTTTTTTTCCCCAATTATTTTTCCCTCCTGGTCGCGGTCCATGGGGCCTCTCTCAGGCATCCAGCCAGATCCTGCCCTGCCAGAAGTCCTCTTGTCTGAGCCTCCTCTCTCCTCCCCCTCGTCCTGCAGCTGGCACCCCCAGCTTAACCCCTCCAGGGTGGGGCCGCCCCTCCTCTTTGGGCGCACTTACTTGTAGACTCTGACTGCAGGGGAGGCCCCAGGTGGAGGAACCTGAAAGGCCAGATGGAATGGACCCAGCTGTGGACATGGGGGCTGGTGCCATCGCTTACGCCATGGACCAGGGTTTTCCTTGTTCTGATCTCTCTCCCCCCCTCCCTGTGCGTGGCGCATGCCCCGACTCAACAGCACATGGCAACTCTTCCTTGCATTGGCCACGCTGATCACATGCTGCCCTACATGCTGCAGTGCCCCCCGGTCTCCACCAGGGGCTGCTGGCATGCTGGGCCATCCCAACCCTCCCTTCCCGGGGAGGAGAGCACCTCAATGGGTGCTCGATCCTCAACCCACCCCTGCAGACCCTCAGTGCCCGAGCTCGCTCCTGAACTCAGGTTACCGGCGTAGCGTGAGGTGTGGCGTCCAGCACCTCAACCCTCAGTGCCACCGGGACAGCCAATAATGTCATGATTAGTACAGTTATAAGAAGTCCTAAAGGTATTTTCATAAATTCACATTATAAACTTGTTAATGTATAAGGTTCTATATATAAAGAGCTTAGTCACTGTGGATCAGAGATATAGAAAGTCAGTATCTGAGGATATATACACTGTACCTTTAACTGAACCAAGAAGTCCCCTGAAATAACCCCCCCCCCCCGGTTTTGAAACATGTTCAGACATGAAATAACATGTCCAGACGTGTAACTAGAAGAGGGCTCAGTCAGGTTACCCCACCAAAAAGATATAAATACCTCTTCAGTGAGTTTACTTCAGTTCAGCCCAGAGGGGCTCAGCCCTAGGGAGGAGAGAGGCAGACAAGCTGTTGAATGCAAATGAGAAGAGTCTTAGGAGCTCTAAGATCAAGGACTGTATTTTGTGAGAAACTACTGATGTTAAGTAGTGATTTTCTTTGCAATTTTTTTGTTTTCATTTATTATTTTTCTAACCTTTGAAAAATAAATATCACACCATGGTGTGTTAAACCTGTAAATTTGCCTCATCTGAAGTTTGTTCCCACACGCTGTGACACATTTGTTTAAGTTTTTTGAGTTCAGTTTTGTAGTGAGTTCTAGCCAGAGTGGAGCTAACTTTTTTAAGTTTCCTAAAGGCTTTTTTCCTTATTTGACTTTCGATTGATGTGGGTAACCGGATTGGGACCCTACCCTTTTTATTATGTTGTCTTGCGCACGCGCAAGCAACATCTTGTGGTAGTATGAGAAATGCTGAGGCATGTCAGTGTTGGCGAATGTTGGGCATGCTTTAGAAGCTGCGTCCCTCATTACCCAATTAGCCAGCGTGCTAGCGCTGACACAAGAATTATGCAAAGTGCCACCAACTTGAAAGAAATGTGCCTCTGCAATCAGAGACAAGCTCGTCATGCAGCGGAACAGAGGACACACCTCTAGTACGTGCCTTTCCTGGTGAAACATTTCAATAAACATGGCGGCGGCAGGAAAGCAAACAGTTGTTTGTGTTGTAACATCTCTGTCTCACCACCCCTCCAGTCCCTGCCTGAAAGGTGGAAGGAGGCACTTTCCTTGCCTGCCTCCTCCACATCCCACTGTCTCCGGCTGAAAAGTTTATCCCACCCGTGTGGAGCAGGCCACAGCCTAAGCTCTGTATGGGCTTGGAACTTTCAGTGCCTGAAGGCACTTTTACTCTAGTACGATCGATTGTGCTGGCGGACCCCCCCCGCCTGCTGACATTGGGGTGTTTAATCCACTTGTCAGCCTATATCCCCCTCATCCTTTAGTGTGGCACTCTGGGAGCCCACCCTAGTGTGCCAAAAACCTGCTGTGGTGTTTCTGACACAGTGTCGGATGCGTCCCCCCACATATCCTCCAACCTTGGGGTGCCCAATCCCCAGGTCAGGATTGATTCTCCCCATGCCGAAATCCATAATTTCCCTGTAAAAAAGAAAACAGACCCACTACGTCTTTTTTTTTTTAAACCTAAAAAAAAGAAAAAGAAAAAGAAAAACGATCCCTTGTTGTTGACGCCGGCCCCCCTCCCCACACCCTTCCTCTACGCACCCCACCTTCCTGCAACCCCCCTCACCCATACTTGCCTGCAGAGGTTGGGAGCAGCGATCTTCAGTGGACCAGAAACACGTCTGCATTCTTCAAAAGCCGACCGCGAACTGAAAAAATGATGGTAAGTCCTATAATGGCACTGAATGGGGGGGTTTCAATTTAGGTTGATATCTCAAGTCATTTTTGGGAGTTTTGGTCCCAAATTTTCAACATGGAGTTCTTGGGACACCACCTCATGAACACAGTGACCGTCATTTTGTTATTTGGTCCTGAAAGGTCATTTCATGGTCACTGCGTGGAATCACCTTTTGGAACAAATTAACTAAACAACAGTGCCACTGTTCATGAGGTGGGCTCCCAAAAAGCCTAATTTGCAAATTTGGTGAAAAGATTCCAAAAACTGACTGTGTTACGAATGTGCATTGCGCAGTTTCCACGCATGCTCGTAACTTCGTCAATTTTTTATATTTTCACTCCAGATTTTCAACATTGCCATTTTTTTCATACCTTCTCATGAACAGTACAGCTGTCATTTTTCACATCCTGCCCAAAATGTATTTTCGCTGTGGTGCCACATAGCATAGTTGCTGTGCAAAATCACCTTTCAGCTACAGACTGATAGTGCCACTGTTCATGAGGTGGGGTCTAAAAAGCCCATGTTGAAAATTTGGAGTAATATAACTCAGCAACCAGGCGTTGGGGTTTCCAACCGTAACACCCCACCCTGTAGAGACTAACAGGCATCAGGAGTGTGACCTGGCTGTAATGCAAGTACATGTAATGTAACTGTCAGCTGTAATGCTCACACCATTCCATCCCCACCCCCATAGTGCAGCCAGTGACAGGCTTTGAGATGTACCTTGGACTCTTCTGCCCCAAAGTTCATCCCATAAAATATACTGCACCCATTTCAGCATATTTCCTTATGGAATGTGGTGCGCGTAAAGCCTGAAGACCCCAAGGCACACCGCGATACTGGTCAGTGTCTGCAGGGTAGGGTGAGGTGAAATGGCGTGAGCATTATGGCCGAGACCCAAAGGCACACCCCAATGCTGGTCAGTCTCTGCAGGGTGGGGGTGGGGTTGGCGTCAGTTCAATACTTCACTGCCATTAATCTCTCTAACTCCTGCACTACTAATGCCAATGCCAGCAAGACAACATTCGGCATTGAAATATTCGATAGTTTTAGGAACAAAAGTGTTTTCTAAGTTAGTGATTGTGTTTTTAATTAAGGCTCAAGTACTTTCAACCGAAAGGTTATTAGTTATGAATTCCCAGTTGATTGCTTTTAAAGCATCGTTGACACTTCCAAAGTTCACCTTACTGTAATTACTAAAAGTCTTGAGTACTAAAGGATTTGGGTTTGCCAGTGTCAAATGAGAATTGAATAGAATTATGGTTGCTGCCACCTAGTGGACATCCCAACCTGATGTCAGAGTGGTCAAGATCTAAATTGGTAACGACTAAATCAAGTATAGTTTTACCCCTCGTAGAATAAGTAACAAATTGATAGATGCCAAAACTAGTGACTGTGTTGATGAACTCACATTCCTGGCTATTAGTACCGGACAAGTTTTCCCAATTTATTCCTGGAAAATTGAAGTCGCCAATGATAACGAAATAGTTTGAATCGCACATTAATTTTATTTCCTTAGATAAAATGGTATTATATTCTGGCCCAGCATTTGGAGGTCTGTAAAAATGACCAAATAGCATCTTTGGCCGATTATTTATTAGTAGCTGAATCCAAACGCTTTCTATTTCTGTTGTTGTATTATTTCGTGGTATAATTTGATGACAATCAAGAGTGTCCCTAGCATATACACAGACCCCACCACCTCTTTTGTTACTTCTATTGTTTGTGAAAAGTCTGTATCCTCCTATTTCTTTGCTCCACTCGTTAGCCTCATCTCACCAAGTTTAAGACACAGCTACCAGATCTATTTCGTTTCACAACATTATTGCCTCTAATTCGTGTTTTTTAAGGAGATGTATGCTCCTTGTTATGCAAAGAGAGTTAAAAGCAAGAATCTGTTCTGTCCTCTTCTATTTTGCCACTTGTCTGTCTTGCCTGTCTGTGCAATCAAATCTTCCTGTGGCACCTAGGAATTGGCCACTCCAGAGGTCCCATAATTTTGCCACGTTATCTCCCTTCCTTCACTTGCTGTTTCTGTTTTCTTTCTTTCTTACCTTGCTCTCTGTAGTTAAAATATGTATATGTGAATCTTTATGTGAAACTGGGATCCCTTTGTTTGCAAATATATGTAATTATATTATTGAACTGTACGAAGAAAGTTATTTGGGTTTATCTGGAACACAGGGGGTTAAACCTCGAGGTGCAGTTTGACTTCTGCAAGCTTGTTTGCAGAGCTGTCAGCGGGAAATCAACCCTGGGACAAAATATCTTAATTGGTTGGACTTGTTAAAAAGGCTAATGTATTCATCCAGCTGGTCAAGGTTAATGGGGGAAAAAAAAAAAGTCTTGTTGCATTTTGTGAAAAACAGGAGATAAAACTTACAAGAACAGGATGCAGAGGTTAAACTAGTGCCAGGCAAAGACGCTGCATATACGAGAGCAGAAAGAGAAAGACTGAGACTTTAGAGAGAGACTCAGAGGCAGGATTTTTGTTTGTACTGCCTTTGTGAAGAGCTATTTTGTACATCTTTATTTTTTTATTTTATTGTTATTGATAATAATAAAATGCTACTTGTGAATTTATAACTTCTCCTGGTTTGCATATGCTTCCTGACCTGTGCCTCAACTACACACAGGAACTGTACATATAAACATACCATAAATCATGTTAAAGATTTAAAAAACAGGCTGGCCCGGTTGCGCTGACGGTTGAGGCGCTAGACGCCACACTTCGTGCCACGCCAGTGACCCGCATTCGGGAATGAGTGCGGGGGGTTAGCAGGGAGGAGAAGGATTGAGTGTCCAGAGGGCAGCTGTCCTTCCCCAGGGAGAGGGGGGTTCCGGCAGTTGTTGCTAGCCTGGCCCCTAGTGGTGGCTGGGGGCTGGAGCACTGATGCTGCAAGATGGGGGAGGTCAGGAGCGGTACAGATGCTTGATGGTGGCACACACGGGAGCATGCATGGCGCTGTCACAGGTATCATTGCACGAGTCACCCCGGCAACAAGAAAATCCAGGGAAAATGTTCCAAGAGGATGAAGGGGGAGCTTGCAGGCCTTGCACCCTGCCAGCCATGGCACAGGAAATGCTTGATCCGGTCTTGGAGGGGAGGGCCCCCCCGACCCCACTGGGGGGGCAAGCCCTGGGGCCAATACTGTGCCGGCTGGTGGACGCCAGGGTGAGGAGGCTGGGGCTCCCCTAGAATGTGAGGGCTGTGGAGGACAGGAGTATAAAACAATTACAATAAAAAAAAAAAAGGATTTAAAAAACTTGCAGCTTGAATTTAAACTCAGAATGTTTTACCATATAGAAAGTAAGAGAAACCCCCGTTTGGGAAATGGGCTATGCTGACCGAACACTGACCTTCAGAATTCCAAGAATTATTTGCAAGAGAACCCTGTCTTTTTGTTATGAGTACTAGAATGTTGGGAAATAGTCAATCCTGATTGGCTAAGTATGATGTCATGATTTATAATCAATATGCAGTATCTGAAAATCCCTCAAATTTAAATTTTTTTCAGTGTCTGCTTCCAAAATGCTGTCTGCTCCCCCAGACAAATGCTTTAGGAAGGACTTTTCACTGTCTAACTCCTCTTTGCATTATTCACAGGTCAATGGAATTGAGGGCGAAGTGGAATACGAGGAAATCACGCTGGAAAGAGTAAGTTCTCGTCACTTTATTTATGTATCTAAGCACACTTTTTGCAGGCACTCAGCTGTTACACACTGGCAGGACTGGGAGATAGGCAAAAATGACAAGCTTCACCGCAGCCACTGCCTGCCACTTCCCACTCCTGGGTAAGCAGCGTACTATTAGTTCCTGCTGTTACACAGTGACACCTGCTGGGGGAGGCTGGGACTGGAGTAACTGCAGGCTTCCCCACATAACTGCCTCTCAGACCCACTGTCTGGGTCAGCAGGGTGTTCCTAGACACCACTGCCACACAGCAACATCTGATGTGGAGGTGGGTACTGGAGCAACTGCCCACTTCTTTTCAGCCACTGTATATGTCAGTGCCCATTCCTGGGTCAGATGCATGCTCGTAAACACCACGATCACTTAGCAACACCTGATGTGAGAGGCTGGCACTGGAGTAACTGCATGCTTCCCCATAGCCCCTGTCTAAGTGCCCACTCCTGGAACAACAGCATGCCCCAAAACATTACCATCACATAGCAACACCTACTAGGAGAGACTGGTACTTTAGTAATTGCACACTTCTCCATAGCCACTGTTGAGTGGCCACTCTTGGGTCAGCAGTGTGTTCCCAATCACCACTATCACACAGCGACACCTGCTGGGAGAGGCTGGTATTGGAGTAACTGCACACTTCCCCATAGCCACCGTCTTAAGAGTGTCCACTCCTGGGTCAGCAGCGTACTACCAGACACTACTATCACACGACGTCACCTGCTGGGAGAGGCTGGTACTGGAGTAACTGCATGTTTCCTCGTACCCAGTGTCTGAAGCGCCTACTCTTGGGCCAACCACACATGCTCCAAAACACCACTATTACGCAGTGCCACCTGCTGGGAGAGGATGGTATTGGAGTAACTGCACACTTCCCATAGCTGTTGTCTTTGAGTGCCCACTCCTGGGTCAGCAGCGTACTACCAGACACTACTATCATACGACGTCACCTACTGGGAGAGGCTGGTACTGGAGTAACTGCATGCTTCCTCGTACCCAGTGTCTGAGCGCCCACTCTTGGGCCAACCACACATGCTCCAAAACACCACTATTACACAGTGCCACCTGCTGGGAGAGGCTGGTATTGGAGTAACTGCACACTTCCCATAGCTGTTGTCTTTGAGTGCCCACTCCTGGGTCAGCAGCGTACTCCCAGACATCACTGCCACAAAAGCCACACCTGCTGAGCGAGGCAGAAACAGGACTAACAGCTCGGGGTGTGAGAGGTAAAAAGATTAATTCCTTATTACCATTAATAATAGGGAACTGGGCACTCAGAACAAAGTATAGAGTATGTTTCATTATTTGTGTCAGTTTGAGAGAAAATATTCAGGAGACTAAATAAAAGTAGAAGAAGATTTTTACGTACCCTGCAGCCATCCCCTGATGGCCAGTTCTACTCCTGTAGCCTTGCTGTAACCCCACTCCAGTCATCAAATCAAACTTTATTTGTAAAAGGCGCCTTTCCAAAACCAGGGCACCTGTACAAAATCCAAGGCAGCAACATTAAAAAATAATTATATGCAAGGCTAAAAAGAAATGTTTTTAATGCCCCCTTAAAGCTTTGGACAGTTGGGCAATCTCGCTCCTGATGAGGCAGAGAATTCCACAGGGTTGGGGCCATAAAACTAAAAGATCTGGCCCCACATGTCTTTAAACGAACCCTGGGAATCTCCAAATCATCATCACCAAATCCCTTTTGCACTGCGTTTCGAGTCATTTAAATCATTTTCAAATTTTGGGCTTGCTGTGGCCCATGCCACCAATATAATTTAGGCCCAGTCATTTCAGTGCTTTTTAAACTCTTTTCATTTGTGCGGAGGCAGGGTTAACAAGGTCTTACGGTAGTGACAACTGGAAAGGTTATACCGATGAGAACATTTTAAACGTGAACTAAGTGGTCTGGCAGTGGCAACATGCTATGCCATTGCATACGGGAGACCTCACTGATCCCGTGGTGGTAACACTGAGTCGCAGAATATGGGAGGCCTCAGTGATCTAGCAGTGGTTGTGGGAGTATTGCAAAATACTGAAATTTATAATCCTGACATTCGATATCCCGAGCCCGACATCCCGACATGACGCTCGCGCGACAGACCATAATCCTGACCACTGAAAGCCTGACACTACAACTTGCCAGGACTCAGAGCTGATTATATAATTTTAGGGGGGTGCCTCCACGACATGGAGTGCTGAGGCAGAGCCCCCTGCCCACCTCCGAACAGGGTGTAAGTGCAATGTCGGGCTTTTTGTTTGTCGGGATGATGCTCAGTCGGGCCATTGGCAAGTTGGGATGCCAGTCTCGGGCTTTTGAGCAGTGGCCTTATGACTGTTGGGATATCATAATATATCCCTGGTACCATCCTGTACCACAGCATACGGGGTGCCTCAGAGTCCTGATGGTGGAAACACCCTGTACCACAACCTACAGAACACCTCAGTGTCCCTGCATGGTAACATTCTGTGCCACAACATACAGAAGACCTCAGTGATCCCGCTGTGGTAACATCCTGTGCCACAGCATAACAGTGTGCCTCAGTGTCCCTGCCTGGTAACATTCGGTGCCTCAGCATACGGGGTGCCTCAGTGTCCTGACAGTGGAAACACCCTGTACCACAACCTACAGAACACCTCAGTGTCCCTGCATGGTAACATCCTGTACCACAACCTACAGAACACCTCAGTGTCCCTGCACGGTAACATCCTGCACCACAGCATACGGGGTGCCTCAGTGTCCTGATGGTGGAAACACCCTGTACCACAACCTACAGAACACCTCGGTGTCCCTGCATGGTACCATCCTGTGCCACAGCATACGGGGTGCCTCAGAGTCCTGATGGTGGAAACACCCTGTACCACAACCTACAGAACACCTCAGTGTCCCTGCATGGTAACATCCTGTGCCACAGCATATGGGGTGCCTCAGTGTCCTGATGGTGGAAACACCCTGTACCACAACCTACAGAACACTTCAGTGTCCCTGCATGGTAACATTCTGTGCCACAGCATACGGGGTGCCTCAGTGTCCTGATGGTGGAAACACCCTGTACCACAACCTACAGAACACCTCAGTGTCTCTGCATGGTAACATCCTGCGCCACAGCATATGGGGTGCCTCAGTGTCCCAATGGTGGAAACACCCTGTACCACAACCTACAGAACACCTCAGTGTCCCTGCATGGTAACATCCTGTGCCACAGCATACGGGGTGCCTCAGTGTTCTGACGGTGGAAACACCCTGTACCACAACCTACAGAACACTTCAGTGTTCCTGCATGGTAACATCCTGTGCCACAGCATACGGGGTGCCTCAGTGTCCCGACGGTGGAAACACCCTACGCCACAGCTTACAGGACACCTCAGTATCCCTGCATGGTAACATTCTGCGCTACAGCATAAAGAAGACCTCACTGGCCCAGTGAGTGTAACATCCTGAGCTGCAGCATACAGGAGACCACAGTGGCCTGCCAGTGGTAACCCTTCTGTGCCACAGCATACATAAGACCCAGGTTCAAGAGACACACTGAGGTGACATAGGGAGTGGGGAATAATGGCACTGGTACAGTAGGAGTGTTCCAGAGTAGTCCCTGAAATCCTGACTCTCTGAACTGTACACTTAATTTGAGATCATAACAAAGGAGAATGCAATTTAAATTTTTTTTTTTTTCCCCATTTGCTATACTTTTTCCTCCTTCTCCAGGAACTGGACCCCATCGGCCCTGCCCAGTCATCCCCCTCCCTGGGACTTGCCCTACCAGAGTTATGCCCTGGATTGCCCCCCCATGGTGGGGCCTTCAGGAGGGGCCTTTCCTCCCATCAGAAGATGGTATATGGCTCCGGAGGGTGCCACTGTTTGATGGTGCAGGACCTACAGCGCGAGGTGAGTGGAATCCTGCTTGGCCGGGGTTTTTTTATTTTCTCCCCGGGAGGCAGTGATGTCAGTGGCATGAATGCAGACATTCACCCTGCCTTCAAGAACCAATTGCACCAGCTATCGGGCACCTGGCCTCCCCCAGGTGTCAGGTGAGCGCTAGGAGCATCCCCACCCTCCCCTGGAGGAGGAGGAGAGCAGTCCAAGGTCATCGACATTGCAAGTGGTAGCACTACCACTATGCCGGTGGGCCGGCCAATGCCGTTTTAAATTTTCAGAATGCAAGAACAACAGAAAGCCATTCTTGCAGAATGTGGACTGAGTGATAGAAGTATAACTCTGTATCAAAAATTAAAAGTTCTCTCCACTTGGCAGTTTGTAGCTATTCACAGCGACCATGTGGTTAGGAGGGATGCTACCACATCACCTTTTGGAGGGGGGGCGTTGCTGTGTTGCTCAACCCAGTTGGACCTTTTTAGTGGGGACGCCAAGAACCAAGGAATTCAGGGGGAAGAAAAATATCAGAAAGATGGAACGTATCCTCTAAAACTGAGAAATGGCATAATTAGAGGTTCCAGTTTTGCCTCGCTGGTCCTTCTTCCCATTTTGTTATGTTGATTGTGCACAGTGCAAGAAACATATTGCGGCAGCTTTCTCAGAAGCAGGTTGTGGAGGCACGGCACTGTTGTGACCAGTGCCCCCACAGCCTGCAAAGGCCTGTCCCGCTTCCCCCAATGCTGTTGCAGGCTGCTGGTGACAGTAGTTTGGAACATTGCCACCAACTTCTGACAATTTCGCCGCTGCAATCAGGGGCTGCCTCGTCATTGCAGTGTCAGCCATCCGCAGCAATGAGGGAGTGACCCGTCATTGCAGGGCAGGATGTAGGAACCCTGATATTGTTTGTGAACATGGCGGCGGCTTGCCGGCGTGTTCACAAACAATACCCTCCACTATGTTTATCTGCCGATGGGGAGTCCTCACATCGGCATAACGCATCCCCGTTTCATTGTCTGCCGATGGGGTGCCCAATCCCAGTCAGCAGAAAGGAATCCCCCCCTTTTGTTGTTTGCCGATGGGGGTGCCCAATCCCTGTCGGCAGAAAGGAACCCCCCTTTTGTTGTTTGCCGACAGGGTGCCCAATCTCCCGTCGGCTACAGCTGCCCCCACAAAAGCAAGATTTTGTTGGCATGCTTGGAGCCCACCCCAGCGTGCCACATGCCCCTGTAAATACAAAATGGTCCTGCAGAGTCTTTTTTGTTTTTTTCACCCCTGTAAAAAGGAAAGCAGTCCTCGTAGTCTCGGCCCCATAACCCACACCACCCTCGCACCCTGCCTCCCCACCCCATACTTACCTCCGGAGCTCGGGGCGACAATCTTCGGTGGACCAAGAACACGTCTGCACTCTTCAAAGCTGACCGTGAACTGAGGAAATGCCGGTAAGCTGTATAATGTAATAAATAGGGTTTTTCCGACTTTACTACTTATCTCGGGCATTTTTGGGAATTTTTTCACCAAATTTTCAACATGTGGTTTTTGGGACCCCTCCTTGTGAATTCTTGAACTGTCATGGCGTTGATCGACCCCAAAAGGTGATTCTGCGGTCACTGTGCGGAATCACCTTTTGGGGCTGATTAACGAAACGACAGTGCCAGTGTTCATGAGGTGGACTGTCAAAAAGCCTGTGTTGCAAATTTGGTGGAAAAAATCCAAAAAATGACTTTTACGAGCATGTGCTGCACAGTTGCTACGCACGCTCTTAACTTCATGAATTTGCAATATTTTCACACCAGATTTTCAACATTGGCATTTTGTCACACCTCCTTGTGAACAGTACAGATGTCATTGTTCACATCCTGGCAGAAATGTGTTTTTGCACTTCAGGCGCAGAATAGCGCGGTCGCTGTCAGAAATCAGTGTTTGGGACAGATTAAGAAAATGACAGTGACACTGTTCATGAGTAGGGGTCCTGAAATGGCTATGTTGAAAATTTGATAACGATACTCCACAGAATGACTGTGTTACGAGCATGCATTGCTCAGTTTGCACGCACGCTCGTAACTTCGCGAATTTATAATATTTTCACTCCAGATTTTCAACATTGCCATTTTCCCACACCTACTTATGAACAGTGCAGCTGTCATTTTCCCCATCCTGGCCAAAATGTGTTTTCGCACTTGTGGTGCAGAATAGAGCAGTCATTGTGGGAAATCACTGTCTGGGACAGATTAAGAAAATGACAGTGATACAGTTCATGAGCAGAGGTCCTAAAATGCCTATGTTGAAAATCTGGTGATGATAGCACATCAAATGACTGTGCTACAAGTCTGCGTTGCCCACTTTCCACACACCCTTGTAACTTCGCAGATTTGTAATATTGTTATGCCAGATTTTCAACAGTAGCATTTTTTCACACCTCCTTATGAGCAGTACAGCTGTCACTTTTCACATCGTGACTGAAATGTGGCTTCACAGTTGTGGCACAAAATAATGCGGTCGCTGTGGGAAATCAGTGTTCAGGACAGATTAAGAAAATGACAGTGTCACTATTCATGAGCAGAGGTCCTAAAATCCCTATGTCGAAAATGTGGTGACAAAACTCCATAACATGACTGTGTTACAAGCGTGCGTTGAACTGTTTCCATGCACCCTTGTAACTTCGCAAATTTGTAATATTTTCCTGCCACATTTTCAACAGTGGCAGTTTTCACACCTCCTTATGAACAGTACAGCTGTCATTTTAAACATCCTGGCTAAAATATGTTTTTGCAATGCTGCCGGAGAACAGCACAGTCGCTGTGGGAAATCAGTGTTTGGGACAGATTAAGAACGAACGAGTGAGAGGGGAGAGTGACTGAGCTCTGTCGGGATTGCTGCAGATTTGCTTGTGGGCAGAAAAAGGCCACAGCGCAAGAGACCAGTACAAAAGGGCAGCCTGCAGCACTGGGAGAAACAGAACAAGAGAGCGAGTGGGGGGGGAGTGAGCGAACTCACCGGAGCACTGTCAAAACTGATGCGGATTTCTTTGTTGGCAGAAAAAGGCGTCAAAGCAGTCAGGGGCCCAGTAGAAAAGGCCAGCCTGCAGCGATAGGAGAAACAGTACGAGTGAGTGAGACAGAGGGGCTGAGTGAGCTCAACGGAGGTCTATCAGGACTGCTGAAGATTTCTTTGTAGGCAGAAAAAGGCACCAATGCTGGCAGGAGCCCCATACCAAAGGGACGCTTGCAGCGCCAGGACAAACAGAATGAGCGTGTGACAGAGGGAGACTGAACGACCTCAACGGAGCTCTGTTGGGACAGCTGCAGATTTCTTTGTGGACAGACAAAGGTGCCAATGCAGCCAGGAGCCCCGTACACAAGGGCAGCCTGTAGCACCAAGAGAAACAGAACGAGTGAGTGACAGAGCGGTAGTGAGCAAGCTCAGTGGAGCTGTATTGTGACTGCTGCGGATTTCTTTGTGGGCAGAAAATGCGGCAACGTAAAAACATCCCTGCACCACTTCGTTCTCTACCTCTCGGAATCTCTCTGAAGGTCATATTCCAGTTATTTAGATACTTCAAGATTTCTCAGACTAGGGACTTCTCTCAACCTATTTGTCTAAACCCCAATCTTCGAATAGATAAATCTATAACTGGAAAGTGGTTACCATCTCTTTCGGACTGTAGTGTAAAAGATTTTTACTCATCTAATCGTATTTTGGATATGAGTGAGATTTTAGATAAATTTCAATGGCCAACAAAAGTGGCCTTCAAGGTGTATCAGTTAAGGCATCTCTTATATAATAAGTTTGGGAGCATTAACAAAAGCTCTTTTCTCATTAACTTTTTCTCCCAAGTCATTGCGACCGTCAATAAACCACATAGCATTTCTGGGCTGTATAGCTTATTACATAGATTTCCGGAAATCCCGTCGATTCACTGCCCTAACATCTGGAAAAACCTATATCCTGATGGAGATATTGACTGGCAGGTCGTTTGGAAGAATTTACATATTTATCATACACAGGATAGGTATAGGATTACACAATACTGTATTTTAAATAATCTTTATTATACCCCGATTAGATTGGCAAAGATGAAGCGTGTTACTTCAACAATGTGTCTTAGATGTAACAAAGAGGAGGGCTCCGAGCTACACATTTTTTGGTTTTGTGAATCAGTATCCCCTCTCTGGGCCCAAATAGAAACTTCACTTGACCCTTTACTGGGATTACAAGGTCTCTTTTCCCCTAAAGCCTGCATCCTGGGTGATTACTCTGAAATACAGGTGAAGGAAAAGAGATATCATTTGGCATTAATATCTATGGCAGTTAAAAAATTAGTGCTTAGGCATTGGAAGGACCATTCCGTGTTAACTTACACGGAATGGTTACATGAGCTGACTTTTGCTCTCCGTGTTGAGAATCTGATAGCGCAGGTGAACCGACGTTTACGTTCCTTTACGAAAAAATGGGGTAAGTTATATGCCCTGCTATTAAAAAAAAACTAAGAAATATGATGGGCTGCGGGCCCCTCTGTACTTAATATCCATTTCTCCTCTCTCATCTGTTACCCACATGTTTAACAAATTATGTGTATATCTTTCATTTGGTTGTTTATTTAGTCCCTGGTATCTGGTCTATTTGGTGAATAGTTTAACATGCACCACATGATGGGGAGGGGGGAAGGAGACAAGGGAGGGAAAGTTAGTTTGATTACATTTTGTAGCCTTAGTACCTGTACAACAGATACTTATTTTTCTTGTGTAGGTCCTTTGTTATTAACTCTTGATGTTTCAGGAAGTTTTCGAATAATGATATTACTGCCATAATATTGTTATGATCAAACTTAATAAAGCATATTGAATTAAAAAAAAAAAAAAAGAAAAGAAAATGCGGCAACGCAGGCAGGAGCCCAGTACAAAAGGCCAGCTTGCAGCGCCGGCAGAAACGGAATGAGTGAGTGAGCTCAACGGAGCTCTTTTGGGACTGCTGCAGATTTGTTTGTGGGCAGAAAAAGGCAGCAATGCACACAGGGGCCCAGTACAAAAGGGCAGCCTGCAGTGGCTGGAAAACCAGAATGAGCGAGTGAGACAGGGGGAGTGAGTAAGCTCAATGGAGCTCTATTGTAACTGCTGCAAATTTCTTTGTGGGCAGAGCCCAATAGAAAAGGGCAGCCTGCAGCGCCAGCAGAAACGGAATGAGCGAGTGAGAGAGGGGGAGTCAGCAGGCTCAACAGACCTGTGTCGGCACTGCTGCAGATTTCTTTGTGGGCAGAAAAAGCCACCAACAGAGACAGGAGTCCAGTACAAAAGGGCAGCCTGCAGTGCCAGGAGAACCAGAATGAGCGAGTGAGAGAAGGGGAGTGAGCTACCTCAACGGAGCTCTGTCGGGACAGCTGTGGATTTCTTAGTGGGCAGAACAAGGTGCCAATGCAGGCAGGAGCCCCGTACAAAAGAGCAGCCTGTAGCACCGGGAGACACAGACTGAGCGAGTGACAGAGGGGCAGTGAGCGAGCTCAACACACCAACGCAATCAACATTCGGCATTGACAAATGCTTGTTTTTATTACACTGCCCAGAACATTCTCCTGTCCTTCCCTGTACTGTGAATTTTGCCTGTTACTGCACATTATAAAAAGAGTTTGGGAAAATCCTGTGCTGTAATTGGTGGAATCTGATCACATGACCGTGTATTATTTCAGCACAACAGCAGAGATCAGCAAAGCTTAACTTTCTGAACCTCATTACTCAGTTCTTAAATGAAAAAATGTGAAAGCCATTTTATAATCATAATAAAGCACTCCAAGGTGCACATAATTGTGGGATAATAGCATTTCCAGGTTAGGAAAGGCACCCTGCTTTGCCTCATGCCTCACTTTCCTGAGGTGTGCTGTTGTCCCACATTAACGTACACCCTGTCATGCCTTATTGATTAATTATTGTTTTGGATCCCCATTTTATTGCATCACATGCTATTTATTTTTACAGTTTATTTGCCCAGGATAACCTAGCTGAGATGCAACATCTCATTTCAAGTGGGGGTCCTACTTTTACCCATTTCCACAGCAGGGTGAACAGGTGCACTGAGAGGTTAAGTTATTTACCCAAGGTCACACTGTGAGTATTTGGCTGTAGCTGGGTTTGATCCTGCAGTCTCCCACTTCCCAAGCCAGTGCTCTTACCACTAGGTCACACAGCCTTGTATGCTTGTAGCTTTTCACATTCTTCTGTGCTTGCTTTGTGTTATTGGGGTATGTGTGAGTCAGTATATTTTGAGACCTGGCTTTATTGCCAATGCCCTGTAGCCCTTGCCTCGGTGCTTTTGTTCTGAGATTCATTGTATTTTAGCTTGCGCTCACCATGACCCACCCCCCTCCCATGAGACCATCGTAGTGCTGGTTCCTCCTTCCCGGGGGATAAGATACAGATGAGGTACACTGATTAGTCCTGAGAAGGACGAAACACCTGTCTGTGTCTTCTGTTTTCAGCCTTTGCAGAATGTGTGAGAGGCCATCTGGCACCATACTTTCTTGCTTTAAGCGGTACCACTTTAAATTATTTCATGGTGATTTGCATATACTTCCCATAATGCTTTGTGTTACTGAGTTATGTGTGAGTCTGTATTTCTTTATAGCATCTTATATATGTGTAACCCCTAGATGGCGCTATCCTATGGTGTCATATATGGTTTTTACCTACTTGTAGGGTTTTGCTTTTTTATTTTTCATCTGGGTGTTTATCTCCTGCCCCGATGACGCCATTCCACCCCAGCTTGCAGGGTCATCAACATCTCGCCCAAGACTTACTGACCAAGTATTCCCCATGGATATTTCCCCTATGGCAGAGCCAGAGGGGAGAGAGCCACCCTCCCTCCTCCAGTGTCCACATAGAGATGTGGCTTTGCCTGGGTGGTGGTGTGGGACCTGCAGCACCTGGGCGTCATTCTGTTATCAGGCGCTGTTTTTTTGCCTCCATTTTCTGTCTCGTGTGCAAGCCTCCACACACACACACACACACACACACACACACAACTACCCAAGCGTCCCGAGTGCCCCATGCTCTAAGACTCCCTGCTGCGCTATCACTTGGACTCCACCAGGAGGCAAGCCACCTAGTGGGACATCTGTGCCACCCCCAACCCCCATCTCGAGGGAAGAGAGCTGTCCTCTGGAGGCTCAATCCTCAATCCCCCGGCTGAACCTCCAAAACACTATGCTAATTTCAGAACCCAGATCATCGGCGCCACAAGTAGCAGCACTTATGCTGTGCCAGTGAGCCAACTTGTGCTCTTGCCTTTAATGTATGTTTTTTCCTCCCTTTCTGCTTGTACTTTTCCCCAGGGCACCTCTTGAAACGATAAACTAACCCAGAATTAGCAGCTCAACCCTTGCTCAATCACAAACTTTCAATCAATTTTCTCATTAGGGGGTGCAGCTGATTAAGGCACAAATCAGTTAAAGCAGAAAACCCAGTGCACAACCCCCCAGCAAATCATTCAAATGTTACAATTTGCTTCCTGCCTCAAATTGCTATTCACTTCTTCTTTTTTTTTTTTTTTTTTTTTAAACTCTGGAAACTAGCTGTTTCACAGCTCAAAAGACCTTTCTTGGTAAAACAATTAAAAATGTTAAATATATATAGATGAACAACTAAATAAATAAATTAGATATATTCTATTGTACATTATCTGACTATAGGTCTAGGGAGCCCTCCTAGCCCCCAGCCAATCCGAACGCTCTATTCCCCTGTGTGTGAGAAACTTTTGTTCAGCAAAAAGTGTCTAAAATGCAGCAGCCGTGGAAATGGACTGGAGTTCTTTCTTTTTTGTGAAATCGCAATAATTTCCTAAACCACCTCAATCAATATTATAATGTATGGTGAGCCTTTATTACCACTAAAAAGCAGCAAGATTATTTTCTTGTAATCCCATTACTATGACGTCAGAGCTTGTTAACCCCTCGAGTATGTCATAGTGATGGGATTATCACCCGAGTCGATCTGCGCATGCACGCATTTTAAGTAGCGACTCAGAACGAATGTCCGCGGCGGTGAGAGTGGGCCCTTACGGAGAGTGGCGGCATCGGGGAAACAGGAAAGTAAGGGCTCTTTTCAGTCAAACAGGTGCTCATTCGTTTGTTTTTTTGCCCCACACACTATCAAATATAATGTATGGAGATTCATCGGTAACCTTGCTGAAATCACTTCTCGGAGTTACCGTGACAACGTAAAACCGCTCGAGCTTTGCTCTCGAGGTTTATAAGGTTGTCATGATAACCTCGCAAAGCGATTACAGCATGGTTACCAGTGAATCTCCACACATTATCCTCTATATATTGAGCCCTCCAATGGCAGTCTTCCAGTTTTAAGAGGTCCCACGCGCATTCTTAGGGCACCAGAACTGCAAACTGAAGCTCATACCTTAAGATTGAGCTTAAGACCATGTGTAAAGCCTTAATAGTACATTCAGCGGCTATAGTAATACAGTTGTAACCCCCCTGCAAATGGGGGTTCCCAAAGGTCTTCCAGGAGCTTGCTTGAATGCTCCAAGTCTGGATGGTGTTCGCCATCTAAGCCATTTATCTGTGAGTGCTTTTAGAGCCTCTGGTACTGTCTCTTTAAGAGCTGTCTGCCTGCAGACATAATTAATTTGGATGGGGGTCTGTGTGTTTCCCTGCTTGAGTCCCACTCGAGCTGCTGCCAGATTGCTCTGTTTCTGCCATCACTAAGTGGGCAGAGTGAGCACTTTTTAAAGATGTAACTGTTTGCCAGACATCATTTAGAGTAATAACGAAAATACAGTTTGTCTAACCTGCTTTTCTTTGCAATCAGAACTGTGTTTGCCTAGTCCCCCATTCTAGTTTTGAACTGCTGAACTGGACCAATCAGTGTGGGGGGGGGCCTTTGAAATGGAGCCTGCTGCTGGCAAATCAGAACTTGGACTCTCATTGTGGCGCCAGCCACGTATGTACTGTATGGCCAGTGCTTCTGGGAATTGTAGTTTGGACTTTGGTGCCTTTTTTCCACCAACAGGGGGAATTTACTGTGAGTGACAACAAAACCAGCCAACTGAACTGGGAAGAACTCGAAGGAAATGCCCAGCTCTGTCTACCGGAAAGATCAGATGAGTTGTGACTGTGAAGAGGGAAGGAGCTCCGGGCTCCTGCGCTGTTGAGTTTTCGCGCGGGAAGCTCGTGTGGGGCCCTGAAGTTTGGCCTACAACTGTTTGTGAGTGCCAGTGTGGACTGAATCAGAGTTGTAAGGAGAAAGAAGCACCAGAAGTGAGGAAACCAGGCTCACCCTGTAGAAGACTGGAGAAATTGCTGAATCACGCTCGGTCTGTCAGGAACTGAATCTGCTGTGTGTTCTCCCGGGTATTGTGCAGTAATTGCGATCGGGATAGAGAAGCAGCCTGCCTGGTATAGTTCTTTCCTTTTACATATAAATGTGTGTACTGCTTGTGGGGAATCGCGTTTTAAATCCCTTGTACAGTGAATAGAGTGCATGAAGCTGGAAGTAAATCCCAGTTTAATCCAGACTACATCCATTTGCTCTAAACTGTGGTGGGGTCCAGTCACAAGGACCTTGTCCACATGGTCTGCTCCTCCTGGCAATCCAGGACAATCTGCCTTCCTTTCAGTTTCAGCATTGAATTTGTGAGTACAAATCAGGGTAGCTCCCTGCCATAATCTAATTGCAAGTGTTCCATCTGATTACTTTTCCTTTCTTTCTTCACGAACTGAGCCTACCGGCTCCGGATTACAAAGTGGGTATCGTGCATGCATGTTCCATCCTCAGGGCCCCAACCAGCTGAACCAAATAGGCTAGCCTCTTATTGCCTGGGTACCCAGTACGAGTGACATTTGGGACTCTGAAATATGTGCACAGTACTGTGATTATTAATGTGACAATCAATTAACCTGATTTCTCCCTGTCCTTGTTACTATTCCCTAAATAAATCAGATTTGGTTGTTTAGCAAAGTTACACTGCTTGAACTGTGTGTCTATGTTGAATTACTGTACAGTGGTTATTGTATAACTGCATCTTACTTTACAGGGGGTCCCCAGAGCCAAGCTGATTGAACCAATCCTGGGGGTAAGTGTATATTGCAAGGGTACTGTGATTGATTTGTGTGGGCCACTAGTGGGAAGAAAGGGGGGGTTGCAGTGTCCAAGTCATATCAGACTGTCTTAACCCCGACCTCTGGGTGGAGGCACCCGCCATCGGATCCAGGCCCCTCAACCTGTTAGTGGCAAATCGGGCAGGGGTAGTAGCCCTTGGGATAGCTCCACCTAGGGGTTACACAGTATATAAAATAAATTTCTTTCTCTCTCTTTCCGTCTCTGTCTCTCTTTTTCTCACTATCTCTGTCTCACTCTCTGTCACTCACTCTTTCTCTCTCACACACTCCCTTTCTTTCTCCCTCTCACACTCTCTTTCTCTCTCTCTCTCTCTCCAACTCTCTCCATCTGTCTCTGTCTCTCTGATCCCAGTGTTTTAGAAGGAAATTAAAATTGTTCCTTTTTTTTTTTTTGTCTTTCTTTCAGGGTAACTCAGGTTTGGGGTTCAGTATTGCAGGTGGCACAGACAACCCACATATTGGGGATGATCCCAGTATTTTTATTACAAAGATTATTCCAGGAGGGGCAGCGGCACAAGACGGAAGACTCAGGTAAGTCCGAGCTTCATCCACAGTCTATGAGTGCGACTGCTGTATGTCGATTAAAAACCCCAGGCCTGGCTGTTCAGGGGAATGGTCGATTACAACTAGGTGTTCCCACTGAAATAGTGCAGAATGAGGAGTTTTGGATCAAAGTGGGCAGGGTGAATGGGCGTATAGCACTAGCGGCCAGGGAATAAATGACTAAACTGACAGATGGAGTTAAAACTGGAGTTCCTTTTTTATTATACTTTTTAGCCCTTTTGTCATCAGTGTGGCCCACCTCTGCTTTAGTTACCCCCCCCCCAAAAGTCCTGTCCTTTTCTCTTCACTCACCTTTGGGGAGGTCCCCAATGCAGCTCCTGCATCTGGGGTGGGCTCTGTCTGGGGGTTGCACAGTTACCCCTTTCTGGCCCATTTAATGAGCAGAAGGCATCGAGGCAGTCAGGGCGCCAGCTTCATACTGCACGCAACCAGGGATTTTCCTCATCATTTCTCTCGAGGACACTGGCGCACAAGGTACCATGGCACGCTCATGCGTGCTGAGCGTGCTCAAATTCGGATGCAGGCAGCATCCTGCCATCCTCTGCCGCTCTGACTGCGTCACTACCAGCGATCACCCAGGTGGCAGTATGGCAGTGGAGCCACCTAGCCTCTGTCCTTGGGACAGCACCCTGTTTGATGCTCAATCCCCTTCCTGGCTGACCCCCCACTTTCCAGGCTCATTCCCAATCCTGCGCCACCGGCATCGTGAGTAGTAGCCCTACCACTGTGCCAGCAAACTGGCACCAGAGCTTCTTTTTTCTCCGTAAAGGTTTTTAGTCTCTGTGGGTGGAACGGGCAGCTTCTCAGCCCTGTCCCCGTGCACTGGGGGCTATCTTTTACCTCCTCTTTGTTGGAGACTCTCATCTCCCATGGGGTCCCCCCTACCTCCCCTACGGAAGGGCCAGGGGAAAAGACCATCCGCCCCCCCCCGGGTCACACATCCAGATCTGTCCCAGACCAGAGTGACAGAGTGGACCACAGTGCAACAGACAGGGTTTCACAAAGCCCAGCCTCCATTTTTCTTCTTATTGTCTCCACTGGGCCCACAGACGTGCAAGAAGCGCAATGTTCATGGTCTGCCTCCACGGAGATGCCCCCGGTGCTCTGTACGTGGGATCTCGTTCCGTCATGTGACTCGCTTGTGCTGCCACACAGATACCTCTAGGTGATAGTCAACAGCGAAACACAGCAAACCACCCTCCCCCCACCCTGAGGGAAGAGAGCAACCCTATGGACACACAATCCTCCTTCACCCAGCCAACCCCTGAGCAACCTGCATATCCGATTCCAAACCCCGGTCACCAGCGTGGCAGGAGGTGAGGCGCTCCGTGCCCCAACCCTCCACGGCACTGGGCCGGTGGTCCCGGAGTTTGTTAAAGAGACAACAGCAATGAAAAACAAGGAAATAGCAGCAGGCAATCATACCCTTCGATTTCCAAAAGGTACTTAATCAGGTTCTACATAGCTACCATAGGAAGTCATGATATAGGAGGTGAAATAAACTGCCAAATGAAAAGTTGGCTCTAAAACAGAAAATAAATTATAGCTTTAAATGGTGGTCTTTCTGGCTAGTAAGAGGCTATCAGTGGAGCAACTGGTGGGAGGGGGGCAGGTTTGCTCCTCTTGCTGATACTGTGTACGAGTCATTTATATGAGAGTATTGTAATAGGTATCACAGTCTGGTGCTGCTTCCCACTGCAAAAAACGTGAATGACTTCCCCTGTTTGGAACACTTAAAGGCACTGGCACGGAGTAATAGGGGTGTGGGAGAGATGCATCGGATATTGGGAGGCATCAGGAGGGGAATCACTAGCAGAAAGAGGGAGGTAATAATACTGTTAAATCGGTTATTTATTCATTTATTTATTTTTTTAAACTTTCTTTTCCCTCCTCCCCTCCCCAAGCTGAGCTTCTTCGGGAGTTCCCAATGGAGTTCTGCCCCTGCTTCTGCCACCTACCTGTGCCGTCCATGAACCCCCATGTAGCCTTTGGTTTGCCCCCAGCTGGAGGCGGTGGGGCCCTTACACCCCAAGCTATACCTGTTTCATTGGGTTCTGGGATCAGCCAGGCAGGCGGGAGCCATGAGGGGTCTGCTCAGCGGCTCTGTCTACCCGGAGCCTGGAGAGTGTTTTCCTCCTTTGTGTGTCTGTGGACATCGCGTGAACCCTTACGTCAAGGTGTCTAGCACCGACATCCGCGACGTCCTTCCCTTGCTGCATCTCGGTGCATACTGTGCCCCAGACCTCCGCCTGGGGCCAGTCTTGCATCGGGATGTCGACCCCCCTTCCCTCCCTGGAGAAGGTGAGCTGCCCTGAGGACGCTCAAGCCTTCTCCCCCGGCCGGCCCTCCAGCTCCCTGGGCTTGTTTCCGAACCCGGGTCACTGGCGTCGCAAGTGGAAATGCAACCGCTGTGCCAGCTGGGGGGTTATTGTTCCAGTAGTTATATTTAGCACATGAGACTAAGTGGGCAAAATTGTACAAATTCAATTTAGAGCAAATTTATAGGGCTTTATTCACTTCTGTTGAAAATGTGCAATTTCAGCAGACAGGCTCCATTTTATTTTCACACACTCATAACATTGAGCAAAACTAGGGAAAATTAAATTACAGCAGAAATACCCAGTTTTACAATGCTGTCCACGTATAGACCCCTGGTTCGACAGTACCTAGAGTGCTATGTACAGTTTTGTAGCGATGGTGTTGCTTTTACTTATTTAACGGCTAATCCCGCAGGCTCTGGGCGCCTTACAGTAATGAGTTCACATGTGAGGATGGTCAGGGATAGACTGGCGGCGATGCAGAGAAGGGCTAACAAAATGATACAGGGGCAACAAGGGAGGTCTTATAATTAGCGTTTGGGGGATCTCGGTATGTATGTGCTGAAGGACAGGAGGAAGAGGAGGGAGATGATGGATATTTTCAAGTACCTCCATGGAGTAAACAAGGCGGGCAGCAGCGAGTTATTTTCCTCCTTTCTCTCCGTCTTGATGCCATGTCATTAAACTGGTCCTCTAGCTATTTCACCAGCCGAGCACAATGTGCGAGATGGGCTGGTCACACTTCCTTGTTTACTGCTATAAAGGATGGGGTCCCTCCGGGATCTATCCTTGACCCACTTCGATATTCCTTATTTATAAATGAACTCCCGCTGCACTGTGCAGGTGCATCAGTCCAGCTGTATGCTGATGATGCCATTCTGTACAGATTCTCCTCTGACCTGACCTTGCTGAACCATGACTTGAAGCAGGACTTCCTTAAAGT
Organism: Neoceratodus forsteri; assembly: GCA_016271365.2. NCBI lineage: Eukaryota > Metazoa > Chordata > Ceratodontiformes > Ceratodontidae > Neoceratodus > Neoceratodus forsteri. The sequence goes on along the minus strand of JADMNL010000029.1, from coordinate 208,722,836 downwards.
TGAGTCATGGTTTTCCATTAATCTCCGGGTGCTCAACACCACAAAGATGAAATCGATGCTCTTCTATCATTGGACCTCTAAACTAACCTCCCCACCTCCATTGGTGATAAACTCCTCCCATGTTGACCCCTTAGACCAGGTACAGTCCTTCAAATACCTGGGTGTCACTCCGTACTCCCACCTCACATTTGACACACGTTTCCACTGTGGTTAAGACTATTCACCAAAAGCTAGTGTTGCTTACCGCCTGTTGCCCAACCTTACACACTCCTCCCGACTGGCCACAGCTTCCTCCTCCTTGCTCCCACTTGTCTCCTATGGAGCCCCCATTCTCCACTCCACTCAGACCACCCCTCTTGACAAACTCAAGCAAACCTACCACTGGGTCACACGCTTTGCCCTCGGCGCCAACGCTAGGATGCACCACTGTTCAGCCCTGGCCTCCCTAGGCTGGCCTTCCTTTAAAGCCAGACTACAATACCCCACCCTCTGCCTTACCTACAACTTTGTTCATAAATTCACTTCTCCCTGCCTCATAGACATTGTCCAATGTAAACCCATAACGAGGTCCCTAAGGTCATCCGACCTTCCTCTTCTCTCCATTCCCAAACCCCGCCTGGCCACGGGTCGATGTGCATTCGCCTTTTCCAGGTCTGCCCTCTGGAACTCCCTATCAGCTGCAGCTCTGACTTGCCCCATCCATCTACTCCTTCAAGACTTCTCTTAAATTCCACCTTGCCTCCCAACCTTGCTCCTGTGCCTAAGTTATCCCACCTTGGCTTCCAGCGTATTCCCTTGTCCCTTCCTGTCTCTCTCTCTCTCTTCCTCTACCCTGTTGTGCCATTCCTGCTCTGCTGTGTTCCGACTCTGAGCCGTTTCACTTCCACTTCAGCTGTGATCCAGTGTTATTGAATTTCCTGCCTTTTTACAAGCATCTACTGTTTTATCTGTAAAACTGTATTTATTTTTATTTATTTATTAAATTATTCGGAAACAACCTTTGAGCAACAGCTCTTTTACAAAAGTTCCACGTCAGACACAGTCATAGTTTACACAAATGAAGAATAATATGTACATAAAATGTCAGACACAGATTACAGCATTTATATTTCAGCTTAGTCAATGTTGTGAGATGGCATTTGACAGAGGCGATTAATGTAACGTAGTGAGTACAGGGGGGCACTTCTAGCAGGTGGGAGGAGGAAGAGGAGGGGGAGGGAGAAAGTTAGCGGTCTAGGAGAGGACCTTGTTGAAACAGATAGTGGGGGGGGGTGGGTGTATCACAGGGAGAGGAGGGTGAAACTGTGGAAGGGCAGGGTATAGTTGGGTGGAGACAGGGGGTAGGGCCAAAAGTGAAAGGAGGTTATTACTTGAGTCTTACAGGATAGTTACCAAAGATGATTCTACCTGCATAAATCAATGTTCTCCAAAACCAAAGTTTATGAGCCATGCACCTGCCTGCTACCTTGGTGGGGGACAGGGGGGGAAGGGTCCAGGTGAAAGGTGGTTGTAAGGAGCAAGGTAGGAAGGAGTGAGAGGAGGGTGGTGAGGTAGGTAGGGAAGAGGGGAGAAAGATGTCGCATTAGCAGTGGGGGTTGGGGGACAATAACAAAAAATAAGGGGGGGGGTAAGGTGAGGAGCAGGTCTGCTTAGTGGTGGGTCCGAGCAAGGGATATCATGTATGAACTATAAAAATCTCTGCTCTTGCACCTTGATTATTTATTGTAAATCACTACTTCTGTACTTGCTTAGTCTGTATAACTTTGTAAATACTGTACGTGCATCTTGTATATTTATCGTGTCCTACAGACTATTGTAAAAGTGCTATTATGCACTTATCTGTTGCCGTTATGTACTGTTTCTCTGTACCTCCCCTTTTACCCTCCCTTGGGTCACCCCTGAAAAAGGGTCAAGTACCTCATGGGTGTGAACAGGGTGCAGGAGGGGCGTCTCTGTCACAGGAGGATGAGCACCAGGACCAGAGGGGCATACAATGAAGTTCAAGGTGGAGGGGAGTTAAAGAGGGATGTGCAGAAGTACTACGTTACTGAAAGAGTGGTAGATGCCAGGAATACACTGTCAGCGGAAGTGTTGGTGGCAGAAACAGTAGGGAGTTTGAAGCATGCATGCGATTGACATAGGGCAATATTAATGAATAGGCAGGAAGATAGGAGGGTAGCCAGAGGCCAGTTAAGGTCTGCAGAGGAAGACTAGGCAGGGAGCATCTAGGCAGACCGGGTGGGCCAAGCGGTCCTTTTCTGCTGACAAATTTTATGTTTCTTTGGGCCACTAACACAGTGTAGGGTTTACGCCCAAGTAGGAGGAGGTTGAGAAGTGCCATGGAAGCCACAGTGGAGGAGAAGGTAATTTAGGTGCTAAGGTCACTTTAAGGTAGACAACCCCCCAGCTATGGACAGCTTGCACTCATGGGTGCTAAATGAGATGGGGCAAGTGCTCTCAGCACCCCTGATGGACCTCTTCAATTGCTCACTGGAGACAGAAGTGGTATCAACTGATTGGAAGGCAGCTGACAAGGTGCCACTACACAATAGCAGCTGTGGGATGACCTAGGAAACTACCAGCCAATCAACTTGACCTTAGTAGTGGGTCAGACGCTGGAAGCCATAATCAAGGAAAGGCTAACAGAGTTCCAGGATGTGAATGGGTTACAAGGCAGTAGGTGGCATGGGTTTGTGTCAAGTAGAGCTTACCAGATGAACCTGATTGGCTTCTCTGATGGGTAACAAAGGCTGCTGACGGAGACAAGACTGTGGCTGTAACGTACCTGGACTTTAGTTAGGCGTTCGACTCTGTCCATCATATAATGCTCATTAGAATATCGTCAGACCTGGGTGTAGAGGAGAAACTATCTACCTGGGTTGGAAACTGGCTTGGGGGAGGACAGAGAGAGTCGTGCTCAATGGGGAATATTCGAAGAGGAGAGTGGTCACTAGTGGGATGCTGCTGGGGTCGATCCTGGGACTGGTGCTTTTATTTTCTTTTTTTGCCATAAAGGTTTTATCATGTCATGCAGAACAGGTGGCTTATCAGCCCTGTTCCCATAGTTCATGACCGTCTGTGACCTCCACAAGTCAAGGGTCTTATTTCTCCTGTAGATCTCCTTCAGTGGGGCTGGGGGGGGGGCATCCCCCAGAACACACATCCAGAATGCCCCCCGACCAACCACAGCACCACGGGCAGGGGTTTACTTAGTCCATCCCTATGTTTTCCCTGGGTTTTCTAGTTCCTCCCTCTCTGTAGCTGGGGTGCACACGTCAATGTGTGTGTGTGTGTGTGTGTGTGTGAAGGCACGCATGTGCCACGAAGTCCCACAGCTGCCTCCCTACATGTCACTCCCAGATCCATCAGCAGTGCTGGCAATCCTCCTTCTGCAAGAGAGGAGAGCAGTCCATCAGATGCTCCATCACCCCCCCACACCCTCCCCCACCAGCCATTCCCCCACAACCCAAGATCACTCTCAGTCACAGGTCGCCGGCGTGGTGGGCGGTAGGGCTACCACCGCACCACTGGGTCAGCCTGACTGGTGCTTTTCTACATCTTCATTTGTGACATAGGTGAAGCTGTCCAAGGTAGGATTTGTTGCTGTCAGATGACACAAAAATCTGCCAGAGGGTGGCTAGCAAGAAAGGATAAAGGCAATGAAGGAGGAGTTGGAGAAATGGGCCAGGGAATGGCAGCTGAAGTTTAATGTGAAAAAGTGCAAAGTAATGCATATAGGAGCCAAGACCCCAGGAACGGTTTATAGGATGGGGGAAGTGAGGGTGGAACAGACGAAGGAGGAAGGGGCTTGTTACATCGAAGAACCTAAAGCAATCTGCTCAGTAAACTAAGGCAGTGGCAAGCTGGCCGAATGTTGGGATGCACAGGCAGGGAGACCAGCAGTAGGCACATGGAGGTGATACTGCTCCTATACAGATCCTTGAGGAGACCGTACTTAGAGTAGGTATCTGGTCAACACCGCGAAGGAGGAAATGCATGGTCGAAAAGTGCACGGACATTACAGCATGCGCGGTTTCAGAGTTGGCTTATTTATATTAGTGCATCTTTTGACCGCGCCCATTTTCTGGTGTCCATACAGCATCTGTTTTGACCGTGTTAGTCTTCCTTCGTAACGTTGACCTTGACCCCTTATACTGCATGCAGTTGCATAGAAGTATAGACTTTGTCAGCAGATAAGGACCGCTGGACCCACTCAGTCTGCCCAATTTTTCCTTGCTTGTGCTGTCACAGTAGACCCTACTTGATCTCTGGCTACGTCCCTCCCCCTTGCTTTCCTACTAAAATGATGCCTGTCTCATGCATGCATGCTTGCAACCCAACACTGTTTTCACCTCCACCACCTCCACTGAAAGACAGTTTCAGGCATCCACCACTCTTTCAGTGAAGAAGTGCTTCCTCACGTCCCTCTTAAATTTCCCCCTTCCAGCTTCACTGCATGCTTTCTTGCTCTCATGCACCTTCTCCTCTGAAAAACACCCCCCTCCTGTACTTTATATACGCCGAGAGATATTTTTAGGTCTCATCATGTTCCCCCTCCTCCAGGGTGTACATATTATGATCCCTCAGTCTCTCCTCAAGTGGCTTCTAATGCAGCCCCATACGTCATTTACTATACAGTTTAAATAGCACTTTAATTCTGTGGCAGGCGGACTGACCATGGAGGCGGAGTTTAACCAGTCGCCTTCTTGTCATGACAGTAAGATGCACGCAATTGGAGTTCTGGTAGAGGAGGGTGGTTGGTGGTGCTGCCAGCTGGGGCTTTTTTGTTTAAGCACAAAAAGCGCTTAGATGGCAGCCGGCCATGGAAGTGCGTGGGCTGTGCCGATCACCCATTGTGGGAGTTTTTTTCAACTTAAAATATCAAATTGTGGGTGCCGGGCAGGGAGGATGGCAAGACTGGATTTCCTAACAGAGGGTGGGAGGATGGGGACGGGGGCTTTGATTTAAGGATTTTGGCTTTGGAGGAGGGTGGGGGACTGTTTCTTTTTATTCCATTTTTAATTACATCCCTCCCAAATAGGAGTACCAAATAACCAAATAGTTGGGGGCCCAAATATTCTGGATAAGGATAATTTGCACATCCATTATAGGGCATATCCTCGGAGGAAAGGCTGACGGACCTTAAAGTAAAAATGTTAACCCCAAAATTGCCTGTAAACGGTGGCACAGGACGAGCCAAGATAAGGAAAAAATTCCACAGCCACAAAAAATCCGTGGCTACCTGTCTGGACGAAAAAACAAAAGCACTGCTAAACCTAGGCGTCGATCAAATCCGTTTATTGGTAATACAAAGAGTAGCATCCCCACTCCATGTCATCATTTTACATCATACAGACACTTTGTCAACAGTTTTTGTGGCTGTCACAGTTTCATCTCCCCCTTAGGCCTCAGTGTCTCTAGTTTAAAAAACATATTTAATGATTGGTCACATTCTGTAGAGATTACAGATGTAGCTGGTAGTTTCATTCTGATCCTTTTTTTCTTTTTAAAAGTGAGAAACAGACTGCTTGTCATACTGGTATTACCACATATAAACGTGTTTGTTTGGCCGGCCCGTCGGTGCAGCGGTTGGATTTCCACTTATGACACTGGCGACCGGGAAGTGGACTCGGGTCGCTGGAGGGCCGGCGGGGGGAGAAGGCTGGAGCGTCCCACAACTGCTCACCTTCTCCAGGAGGAGGGAGGGGACCAAAGCCCACAGCTTGCCCGACCCCGAGTGGAGGCTCGGGGTACGACAAGTCCTGCAGTTGCAGGAGGAGCAGGTTGCAACGTGTGGTGGACGTCAGCGCGTAGCGTCATGACGTCAAACTTCTCACCACATGTCGGGAGAAATGGAGGAAAATAGCCTGCCATCGCCGGGGAGATGGAGTTCCGGAGATGTGCCCTCAATGTGCCTTCGCCCGGCCGATGGTCCTGGGCTGACGAAATGTAAGTAATGGGGTGCTCTGGGTCCCGCCTCATCCCTGCTCGGTGGTAAGCCACGGCTCCATGGGGATCTGGAGGTCGTTTGGGTAGGGCGAAAGGCAGAGGGATGTCTGCCTAGGATCTCCTGATGGGTCAGAGACGGCAGGCTGGGGAAGGAGGAGAAATAGAAACTTAAAAAAAAAAAAATAATAAAAAAAAGTGTTTGCTTACCCTCCTTGACCAACTCCCCCCTGCATCTTCCCTGGAAACGGGAACACCCCAACACAGTCTAGCCACTCGTGATGCAGTGGCAGGAGAGGAAACTAGGGAAGGGGAACATTGTTTAACCAGGAGTAGAACACTAAGCCGAAGCTTGTTTCCAGATGCAACCTGGGAACACAAGGAAGTTAAGTGACTTGCTCAGGATCACACAATATGCACCTAGGCGGCTGTGGGATTCAAACCCAGGTCTCCATGTCTGCAGCTCAGAGCCTTAACCCACTGTTCTAAAACTATTGCCTCATGAGTGGCTGCACTGTTTTTTTTTTGGGGGGGGGGTTCTTAATGTTCAGTAAGTATGCAAGAAGATTAGATCAAGGATTTGAAACAAAACAAGGTTGGGTATACTTACACCATTAGCATTCATTTCCTTTTGACTTGGAAAGGAGGCAAATAAAACAACCAGAAATGTGAATGAATTTTAGAGAAGGTAGAAGAAGGATAATGGCCAAGAGGCAATCTGCAAGATAGCTCTCCAAAGAACCTGAAGATAATGAAGATATTCATGGCTGCATAGGATGGCTAGATGGGGAGTGGGGGTATAATTATACCATTAGCATGCCTTTCAGTTCTACTAAGAAAGGAAGCAGAACAGTATCAATGAATTTTAGAGAAGGTATGCAATCATAAAATGTGGATTGTCAATTAAAAATAATATGACGCAAAATGGGACAGTCAGCTCTTTTTGTACCATATTAATTCTAGCTGAAAACCCACATTTTATGACTGCGTGCTTTCTCTAAAATTCACCGATACTGGTGGTTGTTTTATCTGCTGCCTTTCTTAGTAGACGCACCCAAGGTGCAGTTGGTTGAATCGGGAGGTGGTAGGGATCAGCAACAGGAAGAACAGTGTTCGGTGCCGCCAAGGGAATGAAACAACACAGGCTAATCATAATGCCACTCAGCTGGTTGCGGGGTGGCATTGTGCAGATGAAAGGATCGAGCTGTCCTGTGATAAAGTGGCTCACTCCTTTCAGCTACAAGAAGTTTCCACCCAGCAAGCATGGAACACTGACATGATCAGCGTCACTGATCATTTGTCTGTCACTGTCGAGTGCACTGCATCTGGAGTTGCATCGGACCCAGCAGTGACACGCCTCTGAAACCCTGTTATTGTAACAAAATGTTTGCTGTGCATTTACAAGCAAACATAAAAAAGCAGTCATTTAGAACAGACTGCAACAGTACAATATTCATACTCATATTTTAAAAAATATCCCTGATGGATTCATTTCCCGGGTCCTTTTAACCCTCTGGACTCTGACCCAGTGGATCCACCCCCCCCCCACACACACACACACACACACACACACACACCTGCCTGCTCACTCGATCAGAAACATGGCACCAACATAATTTCATTTCAAAGGAACCGATACTGAGTGGCTAACAGGATCAAAAGTAAAAAAGTTGTCTGCTCTTTTTTTTTGTAACCCCTAGATGGCGCTATCCCAGGGGCTACTACCCCTGCCTGATTTGCCACTAACAGGTTGAGGGGCCTGGATCCAATGGCTGGTGCCTCCACCCAGAGGTCAGGGTTTGCAATAGTTAAACTAACTTGGTCACAGCCCTCTGGGACACTGCAACCCCCCTTTCTTCCCACTAGTGGCCCACACAATATATCAGAATTACCTTCACAGTATACACTTACCCCAGGTCTGGTTCCGGCACTGGGACCTCCTGTGAAATGAGATACAGTGCAACAATCACAGTACAGTACTTTAACATAGACAAATACCTCAGGCAGTATAACTTTGCTGAAACAAGCAGCTCTGATTTATTTAGGGATATAACAAGGACAGGGGAAATCAGGTTAATTAGCTTATCACTCTAATAATCTACCTATGGCTCTGTGCACAGGCCTATCCCTATCAGTTACTGTCCCTGGGTACCCAAGCCCTAGTGGCTAGTCCAAACGTGGCAGCTGGTAGGGGCCCTTTCACAGAGAAAAGGAGAATTAAACAGTCAGCAGTACAGTAATTCCATTTGGATTTAGTGTGGCAATTCAACAGGGAGCGACCCTGAATTAGTACTCACGACCTCCAAATAAGATAGGGTCCTTCAATGTCAGCAGGGCTCACTTGAGGTACACAAACCTCTTCACACATCCATATAAAAAAGCACTATACCAGGCAGGCTGCATCTGTATCCGATCGCAATTACTGCACAATACCGGAGAACACACAGCAGATTCAGTTCCTGACAGACCGAATGCAATTTTCAGCAATTCCTCCAGTCTTCTATAGGGTGAGCCTGGTTTCTACTCTTCAGAGATCCTTTGATTCTTTTCACAGGACGGATTCAGTCCTAACAAGCTGTTACACAAGCTGCAGACGGAACTCTGGGCCTTACACACGTTTTTGACTAAAACTGCACACTGAAAAAGCACAGGGCTCCTTCCTTCTTCACTGCCAAAGCTCAACTCAAACTCCAACCGACAAAACCGGGCACTTCCTTTGAGTTCCTCCCAGTTCTTGACTGGATTGGCTGTCACTCACAATAGACTGCTGCTGTTGGTCCAAAAGGTGCTGAAGTCTAAACTACATCTCCCAAGTCACTGCTCATACAATCCTCTTGTGGCTGGCTCAGATTATGAGTCCAAGTTCTGATTCGTCCAAGGCACCATTTTAGAGCTAGCTTACCCCACACTGATTGGTCCAGTTCAGCAGTTCAAACTAGAATGGGGAACTAGCAGACACAGTTCTGACTGCAAAGAAAGCAGGTTAGACAAACTGTAATTTCATTATTACTCTAAATAATTTCTGGCAAACAGTTACATCTTTCAGATAGGTTCCTTTGCACTCCTAGTGACTGCAAAATGGAGTGAATTGGCAGCAGCTTGAGTGGTACTCAATCAAAGAAACACACAGTCCCCCATACAAACTAATTATGTCTGCAAGCAGACAGCTCTTAAAGAGACAGTACCAGAGGTTCTAAAAACACTCACTGATAAATGGCTTAAACGCCAAACACCATTCAGGCTTGGAGCATTCAAGCAAGCTCCTGGAAGTCTTTTGGGAACCCCCATTTGCAGGGGGGTTACATTTTATTTCTTTTTTATTAAATTGACCACTGGAACCGCTCAGTCCCTGAAATATTTGCCATACCATTCACTTGAACTCTCATTACATTGCTTGCTGTCTCTGACGTATCGAATCTCATCACCGCACAAAACCGACACTTAAATTCAAAAAAAGAACTGCTTTCCAATGCCGGCTGTGTGTTTGAAGCAGCTGATACCAGTCTTCTATGCCTCGAAATTCCTGGTCACTACGTGTGTCTGTCATCTTATGTGTGAAATTTCTAAAGGCAAACAAATCCACTGACTGAAGCAAACATCGAGACATCGTGTTGTCACGGCCGCACAACGTGCCATCAGCAACACCTAGCAAATGTCACAGACAGTGGATGAATACAGAGCAGAGCACAAAAGTCAGCTACATTTTATATATAAAAAAAAATGTGAACACATTTTAATCTAAACGACCTCCTCTTTTTAAGTCTTCTCTATTGCCCAAATCGAATATGCAGCGGGGACAACAGTGTGCAAACGTTATTTGCACTAGTGCGGTTTGACCTTGGGCACGTCACCTGTGACCTACGCCACTCGTGAGGTTACATGAGGTCATGTGCAAATAAAAAACTTCTTACACTGGTCCCCACTGTGTATCCCTTATTTATGAAATGTGTCAAGATGACTGCCACAAAACACTGCTCTCGGATTGGAAGCACCAAGCTGACTGTCATGTCTGTACACCTCAATGAATGCACGGTGTTGCATTTTCCAAGCCAAAACCTTTAAAGCCCTTCTCAGGGTGTTTCAGATGTGCATTTTTCTGATGCCCCCTAAAATATTTTCAAGGCTGTTTACTGGCACAAATACATATATTTATACAAAGGGGGTAAGAGCTAGTCCAGTGCAATAAATTGAGATAGTCTTACTGCAGTGAGATAAATGCTGATGACATCAGTGGAGTGAGATACAGCAGTATAGCCTATAGGTTAGAGTAATGAGCTTGGTACATCCCTGCAGACCAAGCCTGGGTTTGATTCTCACAGCCTCTACTTGCATACTGTGTGACTCTGAGCAAGTCACTTAAACGCTAAGTGCTCCCAGGTCACCCCTGAAAACAGGCACCCTAGTGGGCCTTACCCGGTTACCAAAGACTAAAATAAAATTTATATATATATATATATATATATTTCTTGTTTATCCTTACTCTGCTGATGTCATCACTCACTCACTCCCTCACTCAAGCTAGCATTCTGAATGAAAGTGCTTCAAAAATCAGTTTGTGTGTCTCACTGAAGCCTACAAATCACTGATAGCACTGCAAAACACACTTACCTGTGTCCCAAAGTTTCCAAGACTTTTAACCCATTTCTGTGTTAATCTCAGCTTCAAAGCAACCTGAATTAAAATGAAACTCATTTACAAAGCAGTTTCTTTCTCACTGCAAGCTGCAACAGGGTTTTAAATAATTGATTAGCAGTTTTTTTCTTGGGACGATGCTACAGTAACTGTACAGAAAGCATTTATATAGATTTTCTGGAAGTGCTGTGTTTGTTAAACACAGTGAGGCAAGAGCTATGCATTTTCACAAAGATTTAGCACTTTTCTGAGCAAAACGCTAATCGATTTTTAGAGTTAAATAAAACCCTGTGCAACTAACACAGCTAGCATAGCAAAACACACTTACCTGTACGCCCAAAGTTTCCAACACTCCTAGCCCATTTCTGTGCTAATCTGAGCTTCAAAACAACCTGAATTCAAATGAAACTCATTTACAAAGCAGTTTCTCTTTCTCAGTGCAAGCTGCAGCTAACACAATTAGCATAGCAAAAGACAATCACCTGTGTCCCACAGTGCTTCTAACAATTCCAGCTCATTCAGAAACACTCCCACACTCTCAGACCACAGGCAAACAGTGTTTTCAGTATAGCCTAGAGCTTGGAATAATGAGTGCTGAACAAGCTTGGTATAGTCAGCAGATCAGACCTGAGTTTGATTCTCAGAACCTCCACTTGCATACTGTGTAACTCTCAACACATTACTCAACTGCCCAGTACACCTAAAAAAAACTTACCTGCCTAGCAAAGATTAGTTACCAAAGACTAAAACAAAAAAAAACACATAGATACGGGAAAAAGACACAGCAAAACATGACACTTCATACGCCCTCACTCCATTTGTATAAATATCATACATAATGTGCACGTCCTGAGATATGGGAAATATTCTCCCTCCTGCAGAGTGAGCTGTGCATTCTCACTTGTGCCATTCCCATATCTCACTCCTGTCCATCATGTATCCCCTATATATTATTCCAGCTAACGACATAAATAGTATAATAGTGAGGAAATAAGCTCCCGCAATCATAGCCATTGTTGTCTTTCAAGACGCCCCATGTACACATCTTTCTGTTTTGGGTTGCTTTTCTTCTTGTATAATAAAGTCTGTCATTATCTATGTATTTCTTAACTGAATGGCTTTGGGGCAAATTGTACTTTTTTGTTAGGTTTTATAGTTAAATTTACTCAAGTTGAGCAGCTCTGAAGAGGCCACTGTGGAAGCCAAACCTTCCAAATGCTACTGGATAAACAGTGCACGGATGAATGCCCTCGCCACCATTATACTGCTTGCTCTACAGACAACTTTGTTCTGGATGAATGCACTTACCATTGATACTTTACTCCAGAGACAACGTGACGGCAGTGTAGCCTAGAAGTTAGAGTAATGAGCTTAGTACATCCAGGTAGTAGAGCGTAGTGTTTAGGAGCACTGAGCTACAATCCTGGAGAACTGGCTTTGAATCCCACAGCTGTCACTTGCACACTGTGTGATGGCGCGCAATTCATTTAAACTTCCCTTGGCTCCCGGGATGCACCTGGAAACAAGCCTCAGCTCAGTGTGTTGTTCCTGGCCAAAAATGGTAAAATAAAAATCCAGCAGACCTGGGTTTGATTCCCACAGTCGCCACTTGCATACTGTGTAACACTGAAACTCTTAACCTCCCCAGTGCTCCCAGATTGCCCCTGAAAACATGCAGTGTGCCTAGTGGACCTTACCTATTTACCAAAGAATTAACAAAAAAAAAAGTTGCACTACCATCATGGTTTCTTGTGGTTATGTACTAGCAATCTGCCATGTATTTCCTGGTGTCTTTCTGCATGTTGTTTACTGCATAACGTATACGCTATTTTCTACTTTTAGTGCCGATGTACACTGTGTTATATTATGTACCTTTGTTGTTTTTATATTTTTTGCCTGTCCAAACCAGGACCTCCTAGTAAATGAACAATGTTCAATTGAGCTTTTTCCCCTGGTAAAACAAATAAAAACAAATACAGATACGGCCAACAGCAACATGGCAACTCCTATATTTCTCTCTTTTGCTATATTTGCAACCACATTCTACATCTAACAGGACTGTTTTATGAAGCTAACATGGGATTGACATGGTGTTATACATAAAAATATACCACAATTTCCAAATTTGTTGAAATGTTCATGCAGGTGGGGGGGGGTCATAGTATCAGTAATTAACACTTTATGTTTACATTGGTGAAAAAATTAAACAAAACTTTTTGCAAATACTGTGTCTATTTTTTTTTTATTGGCACTTACGGTGATGCCAGCCAAGATGCAACATAGTAACGCTGTAGTATATATCACAAAATGCTGCAATATTTAGCAGTGTCAGTGGCTCAGTAGGTAGCACACTCATCTCTGAGGCTGGGAGATCAGAGGGCTGTGGGTTCAGCTCCCACATCTGGCACTTGGGTTAATATCCCAGTACTGACACTGTAGTGCAGCATGACAGGAGTGCTGCACTTCTGAGGTGCCGTCTCTCGGATGAGACATTAAACTGGGGTCCCATCTGCCTGGACTGGTGGTAGTTAAGGTGGATGTTAAAGATCCCATGGCACTTATTGAAAAGAGATGGGGAATTTCCCTGGTGTCCTGGCCAAATTTCCCTCATTCACAAAAAAAAAAAAATATACCACCAACAGCTTAATCTGGTTCAAAGTCAGTTGGCATTCATCTGTATCGCTCTCCCTTGGGTCGTGCCTGAAAATAGGCAGGATTTGTCTAGTGCACTTACCTGGTCAACAATAAATATATTGCAATATGCTACAGGGAGCAGTGTAATTCAGTGGCGATTAAGGCCTTCTGTCATGCAGTATTTTTGTGACAAATCATTTACTGCGAGGAACTGCATGCAGCATCCTGGCTGGCGCAGCTGTAGTTTTACACCAAAACAATGATGCTGCTGCCAGAGCTGTGCGAGATGCCCAACTGTACCAACCTCATCGGCTTCCGAAATGCTTTTCGGAAATTTTTTTTTTTTTTTAATTCCGCCAAATTCCAGAAAGTATTCCTACATAAGATTATGTAATCCTCTAAATATTATTCCATGGTTTCACAGAAAATGAACCCGCAGTTAACATAAACTGCGGGCTATAATATTGCAGCTAACATTCTGCTTCTGCGATTCTGGAATACTGTTTAAAAACAAAATTTAGCTGAATTAGGTGAAATTTCTGAAACTCCATGGAATTCCATATTCCACACAGCTCTAGCTGTTAGTAATAAAAAATAACCTGGCCCCTTACTGATTCTATCCATCAAGAGCCAGTAATGTCTCACCACGCAACTCAAAAACAAGCACGGGAAACCACGGTTTATTTTATGGATTTTAAATGTTCGGATGACCATCTTGTACTGGACAAAACTGTCAGAAATTTGACATGAGAAGAAAACAGTCACCATACTTAAAGTATGCAACCCAATGACTTAAAAAATAACTCGCAGAGATGAGGAAATTCGTACCATTTTTTACTAAATATTATCAAACCCTACACACTGCTTGCCCAGAACCCCCCCAGCTCTAACAGATTAAGATTTTTGGATTCCTTAAACCTACCTCAATTGTCTGATACTCATAAACAGATCTCTGTGTACCCAATTAGTTTGGAGGAAATTTCCCAACACATATCTCTTGCTAAAACTCAAAAGTGCCCGGGTACGGATGGCTATACAGCCCCATGGTATAAAAAATTCCAACAGCTAATTTTGCCAACTCTACTTCAGGTATTTCATGAGGTAGCTGATGGTGAGCCCCCAACCCCAGCCTGGTCCGATGCAGTAATAGCAACCATCCCTAAACCAGGAAAGGATTTGTCAGACCCCTCTCCCTACCGACCTATCTCAATTTTAAATACAGACTATAAATTATATATGGGTATGTGGGCAACACGTATGGAAAACGTGGCCCCAACCATTATCCACCCTGACCAATCAGAATTCATTAAGGCCCAGAACACTTCAGACAATATTCGTAGAACAGTACTTCTTCTGGAACATCTGCAAACTCATCAAATCCCTGCTATGCTGCTAAATTTAGATGCAGAAAAAGCATTTGACAGAGTAACATGGGATTTCCTGTGGGATACTCTGTCAGCAATTGGATTTCCAGACTCCTTTACAAAATGGTTTCGAAATATACAGTATATGCATCTCCTAAAGTTTACATAAGAATAAATGGTGCTATTTCATCTCCAATTCCTTTACAGCGAGGCACACTATAGGGTTGCCCGCTCTCTCCCATATTATTTGCTCTTTACACAGAGCCTTTGGCTGCGGTTATTCAACAGGGGAAGGTATAGAGGGGGTCCCTGTAGGTCAGATATGATATAAGGCATCCCTGTTTGTGGATGATATATTACTTCTAGGGACATGGATATGTTGTTCATCCACACTTATTGGCAGGTTCCTTGCCGCTTAAAATCTTGCCGGAAGGTCTGCAAGCTGGCTCCTCCCACCCACCCTGGTGGTAAAACTCTCAGCTCTGCCCCATGACGCCAGATCTTCCTTACCACTTGGAAGCTCAGGTTCCCTCCTTAACGCTCTGTGTGATAGACTGGATCCTAATTCTTCGGTTCGTCCAAAACTCATTTTAAAATTTTCAAGACTTGGTCATCCTTTTCCTCATGTGGCTGCATGGACAAATCGACTCAGTTTTCGGGTGCTCTTGTGGGCAGAAGATGTCCAGGACGGACCCGCACTCCACATGCATCTACTGCCTCGCCTAGAACATGATCCACAGGCCTGCGAGTCATGCTGTTTGTTCTCGGCCAACGTCCTGGAGGACTGCGCTGCCCGGTTAAAGCTAGGGCGCCCCAAGAAGCGCTACCCACCGGTAAAGTCGAAGGAGGCCCGTTGAGTGGTTACCATGGCGGCTGGCTTGGCTGAGCAGCTCGAGCAGATGATCGCCCTCGAGGAGGAAGCTGCCCAGGCTGCATCTTCCTCCTCCTCGGTCGCAGCGTTTATCCCACTCTCTTTGGATACCTCGGATTCAGCTTCGTTCAAGGAGCTTTGCCAATCCCTTTCCACGAAGGGAGAGGGCCATCAGGACATTCCTGTCAGTCCAAAAAGAAGGATTCTAAGGGTAAATCCCATCATTGGCATTCGTGGGAGCGGGAGGGTCCCTTCCCGGACAGCCGACTGTCAACTTGAAGTCGAGTGCGGCTAAGGCGCTGGCTTCTAGCGTCCCTGTCAGGCCAGCGGCGAGGACTTTCCGTCAAGCAGCGGTCGAATTTTCTCGTCCGTTGACGAGCTGTCGACTGGTGAAGCCGACAACCTTCTTCGCGGTTTCCCCAGTGGAGAATGAGGATCTGCCTGTGCCCCCGGTGCAGCAGTCCCTGGTTAAGGTGTCCAAGCTTAGGGAAGAGCGGGTGTCCCCCGCTCCTTCCCAGGCCCATCCTCGGAAACACCGAGGATCGCGGTCTCGGACTTCTTCTCGGTCCAGCCGATCCCGCCGACATCGGCGGTCTCGGTCTCGGCACTGAGGTAAGCGCGCGCCGCTGCGTCCTCGCCTTCCTTCTCAGAAAAGGAGGCGGTGCAAGTGCGTCGATGCTACAAGGACCTGATGTGGCAGCAGTTACTTTTGTCCGGGAGCAAGTCGACGCTGACGCCTTCCCCGCCATCAAGTGGCTGTCACCTGAGCGGCCCAAACAACCCCTTGCTGCAGTTGAGATGCCCAAGTCTGGGCCAGTTGTTCGTCTGAAACCTGCTGCCCCACCGATTGTGGTGGAACCTCCACCTCCACAACCGAAATTTGGGGCGCCAACCAAGGACTCTCGGTTGGGTCAAGGCCTGCCCCACAGGTTGTCGGTCACCCTCACTCTTGACCGTCCTCGGCAGGTGGAGGGTGGCTCAGGCCCAAGGCAGCTCTTCGCGGACTCCTCGGAGTCCGACGATGACTCTTCCCTGTTCTCCAGGCTGGTTGACCTGGAGTCCTCTGGGGGTCAGTCACTGGATGAAATCCCATCGTCATTCATGGGTTTGCTTCGGCTCATCTCAGAGTCCACTGGAATGCAGCTCGAGCCCTTATCCAAACGGGCCAAGTATCCCCTGACGGAGATATTGGACAGAGGGGATTCACCCACAGAGGCTTTTCTGGTGGCTGAGGCCATCGTAGGCCCAGCCTTGGAGCTTTGGGCAGCGGCCTGCTTCCTGTCCTGCACCCTCGGCCAGGATGGCCAGGAAGTATGCGGTCCCTACCGGCTCTTTGCCCGGGTTTTCGGAACACCCCTCTGCCGAGGGGTTGGTCACCGACAGCGTTTTCCGGCGTTCCGGGAACACTAGGGATGTGGACAAGCCCCCCGACAAGGAGTCCAAAAAGCTGGACTATGCTGGGCGCAAGGTGTACGCTGCATCCTGCCTTGGCCTCCGTCAGGTCAGCTCCGCCGAGCTGATGGCACACTTCTTCCACGCCCTCATGGGCTCCCTGGATGAGGTGATCCCTCCTCTCCTCGCCAACCTGCAGACCGCGGTCTGGCAGGTTCGGGACCAGGGTAGAGCAGTGGCGAAGCAGCAGCTCCAAACAGCTCTGGACATAGGGGACTCCTGTGCCAGATTGGTTGTGGCTACGGTGGCCATGCACCGCAGAGCATGGCTGAGGATATCCACCTTCACGGCGGATACCCAGCACAAATTGGTGGATGTCCCCTTCTTGGGGACCAACCTCTTTGGGCCTGGAGTGGAAGGTCAACTCCAGCGGATCGAGAAGTCCAATGCCACTCTGGACTCGGTCACCTCCGCCCAGAAGGACAAAGGCCACCGACAGCAGCAGCACAAGTCCTTTCGCCCTTCTGCACCTGCGGCACGTCCAGCCCAACAGCACCAGGGCCAGCAGGCTCACGCTTGGCATCCCAAACCCAAGCCCACAGCTTCCTCTAGTAGGAAGCAGGGAGGTAAAGACCCAGGAGGTCCCTTGGCCGGTCCCTCCTCCAAGCCTGCCCAGTGACGGGTTGACGCTTGTCGCCCAGACTGGCCATTCCCCTGCTTCCCCCCGTGGGGGGACGACTCCGCCACTTCCTTTCCGCCTGGTCCGCTGTCACCACAGACCACTGGGTGTTGAAGGTGGTAGAAAAGGGCCTGTTTCTGGAGTTCGAGCAGGCTCCACCCTTTCGAGCCATCGCCCCTCAGGGGGCCACAGGGTCCGCAGCCTCGCTGTCGGCCCGCCGAGCCGATATTGCCCTGCTCCTCGAAAAAGAGGTGATCAGGAAGGTGGCGGATCCTCCTCCAGACCCGGGTTTGTGTCCAGGTATTTCCTGGTCCCAAAACAGACGGAAGGCTGGCGCCCCATTCTCGACCTCCAGTTCCGGGCCATGCTCTTCGGCCTCTCCCTGGCTCCCAGGGTCTTCACCAAATGCATGGCAGTGGTGACAGCATTCTGGCAGTATCAGAGGGTCCGGGTGTACCTATACCTGGATGACTGGCTGATTGCAGCCCCCTCCAGAGCAGAGGTGGAGCGGTCCAGAGACCTGGCCCTCCAGGTTTGCTCTCAGGTTGGCCTCCTTATCAATGAGGCCAAGTCGGAACTCGTGCCGAAGCAGGTGATACATTTCATCAGGGCAGAGCTCGACTCTCTTCGAGCCAGAGCACAGCTCCCAGCGGACAGGGTCGAGGTTCTTTCCTCCTTTGCCCAGTCATTTCAGGTTGGGCAATCGCGCCCTGCCCGGGACTTCCTGCGCCTCCTGGGCCTCATGGCGGCCTGCACCAGTGTGGTCCATTGGGCTCGCTGGTACATGTGTCCCCTTCAATGGGGACTGGCCAGCCAGTGGTCACAGCACTTCGATCCGCTGGATCAGCTAGTGACAGTGACCCAGGGGATGTGGAACGCTCTCCAGTGGTGGACCGTTCCGGCACATCTGCAGGAGGGCATCCCGTTTGTCCGCCCCGAGCTGATGGTCTCTCTATCGACCAATGCCTCTCTGATGGGTTGGGGTGCCCATCTGGGGGAGCTCAGAGCACACGGCCTCTGGTCCCCCCAGGAGTCCCGATGCCACATCAACCTGCTGGAGCTTCCAGCGGTTCGTCTAGCCCTCACCGCCTTCACTCCATTTCTATGGGGTCAAGTGGTTCAGATCCAGATGGACAATACCACGACCATGTACTACCTAAACCACCAGGGCGGGACGCGCTCCATGCCTTTGTGCAGGGAAGCTCTCTGCATTTGGTCTCTCGTGCGCAGCCTGGAGGCGTATCTCCTCGCCATTCATGTGGCAGGAGCCTCCAACACCCTGGCCGATGCCCTAAGCCAGATAGGGGCTGCGTCTCATGAGTGGTCTTTCCTGCCAGAGGTAGTACAAGATCTCTTTCCCACTGGGACATGCCTCAGGTGGACCTGTTTGCCTCCAGGGAGAATGCGAAGTTGAGACTGTTTCATGCCCGCCCCCCTCAGCAGGGCTCGCTGCAGGAGGATGCCTTCTCGAGGCCGTGGACCCCGGGCCTCTTCTATGCCTTCCCCCCCAATTCCCTTGATCCACAAGGTGCTTCTCAAGGCGAGGAGGGACAAGGCACAGGTGATTCTGGTAGCCCCAGACTGGGTATCCAGATCTCCTCAGTCTCAGCTCCAGGCTCCCGAGGCGGCTTCCAGCCCGCCCGGACCTGATCTCAGTCAATAGGGGAAGGTATTCCATCTGGACCTTCAATCCCTGCACCTGACAGCCTGGTTCCTGAGCGGCTAGAGTTCCAGGCCTTGGGTCTTTCCAACGAGGTCCTCAATGTCGTTGAGGTGTCCCGTAAGGAGTCGACCAGGAAATGCTACACCTTCAAATGGAAGAGATTCTCCATTTGGTGTCAGGGTAAGGGCTTGGACCCTTCCTCCTGTTCCTTGGCAAGCATTCTGGACTACCTGTGGTCCCTTTCTCAGCTAGGGCTTCGGTTGACGACCCTTAAGGAGCACCTGGCAGCCATCTCTGCTTACCGGGCATGGGTTGGGAAGCAGTCGGTGGCGCAGGAGAAGGTGGTCGGGCGCTTTTTCAAAGGCCTTGATCACATATCCCCTCTGGTGTGAGAATCTCCACCTCCGTGGGCTCTACTGCTGGTATTGGCTAAGCTCATGGGCAAGCCATTCGAACCAATGCACAGGTGTGACATCTCTCACCTGTCGTGGAAGACCGCCTTCTTGGTGGCTATCACGTCAGCCAGAAGGATGGGAGAGCTCCAGGCACTTTCCATCGAGTCTCCTTATCTCGTCTTCCACAGGGCAAGGTTGTCCTGTGCCCCCACCTGAAATTCCTTCTGAAGGTGGTGTCGGAGTTTCACCTTAACCAGGTGTTGACTCTGCTGGTGTTCTACCCCAGTCACACCTCGGAGGCGAATATAGGCTCCATACTTTGGACCCTAAAGGCTAAAGCTTATTACAAGGAGCGGACAGCTGAAGTTCGGGGAGAGGTTTGCCAGCTGTTTGTCACCCGCTGAAGCTGCACCTGGAAGACCTGCAGCCAAGCAGGCGATAGGCAGGTGGGTCACTCTGCATAGATCTCTGCTATAGGTTGGTGGGTATGGAGCCTCCCAGAGGGATAAGAGCTCATTCTACCCGCCATACCGCTGCATCGGTGGCTGCTTCCAGGGATGTCCCTATCCAGGAAATCTGCAGGGTTGCTACCTGGAAGTCAGCACACACCTTCATCACCCACTACCACATCGACCTTGAGTCACGTCGGGATGCTGGTTTTGGGGCCTCGGTTCTCCAGTCTTTATTTCCCAAGTAGGGGTGTGTGCTTCCCTCCTCCGGAGAACTGCTAGAAGTCTGCCAATAAGTGTGGATGAACAACATATCCATGTCCTAGAAATACAGGTTACTCACCTGTAACAGGAGTTCTAGGAATGGTATATGTTTTTCATCCTACAACCTCGACCTCCCGACTTCACGCACAACCTGGCTTCCAGTAGGCTAGATCTGACGTCATGGGGTGGAGCCGAGAGTTTTACCACCCAGGTGGGTGGGAGGAGCCAGCTTGAAGACCTTCCGGCAAGATTTAAAGCGGCAAGGAACCTGCCAATAAGTGTGGATGAACAACATATACCATTCCTAGAATTTCTGTTACAGGTGAGTAACCTGTATTTACGGTCCTATCCCGTGGAATCTATCCCCAGAATCTGGGAAGTCCTATGTCAATTTGAAGCAGTGGTGGGTTTTACACTTAATGTAACAAAAGTGGAAATTCTGGCACTGGGCTTCACTTCCTCTCCGGTGGCATCATATTAAAATAAACTATCTAGGCATAATTATCCCTCGGGACATTTCTCACCTGGATTTAGTAAACTATGAACCTTTAACACAACAGATGGAACAAGATTTAGCTAAATGGAGGACTTTACACCTCTCATTTTTTTCAAGAAATTGAAGCGATTAGAATGAATATCCTACTGCGACTTCTTTACGTTTTCCAGAATATTCCAGTTTGGCCACCCCAATATTACTTTTCTTCCTGGAAAAAATAATATCTAAATTTATTTGGATGAACAACGCCGAAGATCCAGTATTCGATGCTGCATCTTCCAGTCGATAGAGACGGGCCAATCTGGATTGGTATGCGAGGTATTTTCTTATAATAGCTATTTTCTGGCTGTCCGCCTATGCAATGAGCCCCATGGAAAGAAACAGAATTGACCCTAATTGATTTGTACTATCTGGCACCTAGCTTGTTTTCCACTGTACGCCTACTCCATTCCACTTAACAATTTTACTAAAGTAACAGGAAGCATTGTAAACATTTTGGAATCAATTACAGCGAAATCGAAATTCCTGAATACCTTTTTCCATAAGTGGCTTATCGCTAAGGATGAGTTTTCCCCTGTTCAAATGGATATGGCTATGAGAGACAGGAATGCCTTAATGCTCTACCCTCCCGCCCGGTGAGCTGCGACGACTTCGAGAACCATAAATTTTAAGGACTGCAGTTATGGACTGCAGTTTATTTTCCAATTCCTCGGCGCAATAGGTGTTACTTCCTTTGAAACTTTGCAAGAAGACTATAATTTACCCCACAGGGACCATTTCTGCTTTTTGCAGCTCTGTGCATATTTACAAAGTCAAGGTCTGGAAAGGTCCAAAATTCCCTTCCCAAAAACCACCGCTGCTCCAATTTTTGATTGATGTTCACCGGGGGAATTTGGGGAAATATATAATCGGTCAAATTTACCGAATATTACGGCAAGCATTAGGAGATACAGCACTAACAGTATTAAACAAGTGGAATGCTGAACTGGGGTTGGATGTATCAGAAGAGGAATGGCTCAGGTTTACCCCCCCTCCATGGCTATTAGAATAACAAGCTCCTCAATGTAGATAGAGTACGTCTAGAAGTGTTGTACATGTTATTTCAGATCACCAGCTATTCTGATAAAATATATACCAGCAGAGTGTGGGGACAGTGAGCAGACAGTGGAGGGACTGTAACTGTAGGGAGGCAGACCTGGGCCAGGTGCTATGGCTCTGCCCGATATTAACGCCTTTCTGGTGTGCACTGCAGGGCAAGATCCGGGAAAGTTTGGGAGAACCAGTGGAATTGACTGCAGAACTGGTTCTCCTGTCCATTATGCCACAATGGAAGAAAACCCCTATTACCAATATTCTTACTCGCAGCAAAAAAAGGAATTACAAGGAGATGGATGTCATCCAATCCCATCCATTGTAGAGTGGAGAGCAATAGTAACAAACATTTACCCAACGGAAGGTTGAGCATCCGTGAAGGATCAGCAAGACACCGGTTTTAATGAAATGGCAGAACTGGCACTGGTACACGGGCCCGCACACCCGGTTTTGTCCCTTAGGAATTTATGGTTCTCGGAGAGGGGGTGCAGCTCTCACCAGAGGGGAGGGCAAAGCACTAAGGCGTTCCCTGTCTCTCATAGCCAAGATACCTAAACTAGAATGCCTTACCTGATGTCGAACATATGCGAAAGTGTCTTTTTCATTTTCTTGTGATTTATTTTTTTCTATAGATATGATTCCTTTTTAAACTTTGCCAAGGCGGACCATTGTTGTCAGACAATTGGTTTGATAATTGTCTTTCCATTTAACATGTCAAAATGGCAATCAAAGTAATGTGTGTCTAACAGAAAATGACATTTAAAAAAAAAGAAATTTCACGAGGCACAGAAACCCCAGAGCATCCTCAATGCAGGCCATTTTATAAGCATACACTTCAGGGTGCTGCTGTGTTCATTTGGGGATACAGATATAATGACACCTCCGGTGTGTGAGGTGGATCATTTGGCCTGCAGTTTCATTTTTCAGCATACAACGGAGGTGTTTCTAGATCTCCCAGTAAACCAGTACCTTGCTATATATTATTGCCCTCATATTGTCATACTGTTCCTACTATATTTAATACCCTGATTTTGGACACTTTCAAATCCCGTAATACACAAGTGATAATACACATATGTGTATTTTTCCTCCTGTATTATGACACAAGTGATAATACATGAATGATAATACACAAATGTATACTATCACTCCTGTATTATAAGTGATGATATATGAGTTAGAATTCACATGTAGTATTATGACATTTTTGCACTTAAAATATTGTTTCAAAACTTCAAGCTAACCAGAGAATATAATCCTCAAACCAGTAAGTGTCTGACAATTTAAAAGACTTACTTTAATAGCTTTCATTTCCAGGGTCCCTTACTTTTTTCCACCTCAGCCTACTCTTAACATGCAATTTATTCAGTAAAAGTGGAGGATGTTCAGCCTGTTTTACATATGTTGCACTGAACTGGTATTTATAAAATAGATATATATATATATATATATATATAAAAAGAAGGATCATACAATGAGTTTTTGTTTTTTACACATTCTCAATGTGTGATGTCTTTAAATTTATTAAGCTTCACCCTCAAGGTTTATGGACATCACACACCTCATGTGTGAAAAAAAACTCATAATACACCCCTTCCCATGCATTACTCTCTATGTTATACCTCATCTGCAGTATGTATACTCATTACTTATCATCCATTCCTTCTACTCACTCAGTGGTATATTTTCCCTATCACACTGCAAGCCCCTGTGTACCTCAGTAGATGTGGACATTAATGTGAGGTATATCCTGTCTCTGGCACAGGGTGAACGACAGCATACTGTTTGTGAATGATGTGGACGTAAGAGAAGTGACCCACACACGGCCGTTGGAGGCGCTAAAGGAGGCGGGCCCATTGTGCCCCTCTACGAATGAGAAGAAAGCCCATCTTGAGAAAGTTATGGAGATCAAGCTTATTAAGGGACCCAAAGGTGAGACATTGACAGCTTCTAAAATGTTCTTCATTACTGCAATTTGATGTTTCTAATGATTCTTTGCACTATGTTCTCCAAGAACCTCATTCCCAAAGCTGTCCAAAGGCAGGCAGTGGTGGCACTGCTTGTAGTGCCGATGTCCAGGGCTGAGAATGAGCCTCACATCATTGGGTCAGTGGGGAAGGGCAGCTAGAGCCGTTGGAAAGACTGCTTTCCTCCCCTAGGGTGGGGATAAGACTGCTGACTCATAGTCTCCACCCGATGGAGATCAGGTAGTAGCACAGTGGGAAGTCTCAGGAATAAACATGTGCATACGAGGCATGTACACGTGGTGCGTCATTGCATGCATGAGCCTTGGGGAGAAAGGAGGAAAAGCACCGCCAGTAGAGTGATGTGCCTGGCTGCCACAGGTCCCACACCACCTACTGGGCGCAGCTCCACATCTGAATGTGGACACCAGGAGGGAGATGGCCCTCATTCCTCTTGCCCCACCACAGTTGGCAACCATTGGGGATCAACAGAGCCAGTAAGTCCTGGGGAGGGTGGGTGAAGGGGCTGGATTGGTGGGCAGCAGAAAGGGGGCCAGGGAAGAGTTCAAAGGACAAACTACATGTGAATAAGAAAAAAGAACATCATCCCCCTTCTGCAGTCCTTTCTGTTATAAATTATAAAACGAGTAAGAGAAACCAAGACATGTGATTGGTCAGATGTGGTTACATGACCGTGTGTTATTCCAGTATCAACAGCACACGTCAGAAATACAGTACTTTGTTGTTTGTACCTACTTACTCAGTTTTTTTGTGGCTGTCTTTTTGGCTCCTATGTCCGGGGTGGTGGATATACCACCTTTTGGCCATATTGGCTATAATGGAGTGTGGATGGAGGGATGTTACCTTTTAGTTTTTCCCAGCTGCTTTTTCCTCCCTGTAAGGATGCTGGTGCAAGGACAATTGCCCCGGTGAAAGAATGCACATGTGTGGGCCCCACCATGCACTCTGCAACATCCCTCCTCCCCTATGCCCCATCTACTGCACTGCCGCTTATATTCCTACAGGTGGCAATGACAGAGCGGGGGCTGCAGCCTTCCCTGCCTGAAGAAAGAGGGCCTCCACTGAGATACTCAGTCCTTCTCCCACCTGGCTGACTCTCCCCCTTCCCCTGTGTCCCAGGCTTCCTGCCTAACCAGGGTCACAAGCAGTAGCATTACTGATATACTGGCTCTTCTTACTCATTTTTTTTCCCTCCTCTGTTTTCCACCTGTGTGGCCAGGACAGGCTGGGCTCCCCTCAGTTCTGCCTCGCCAATCCCACCATTCTGCATCTCACGGGACTTACTTGAAAGCCAGAGCACCTGTACAGATTTCCCCATGGAGGGTCAAGAGGAGGCCATTCTCACCCCAAAAGCACAATCCAGTTTTTTCACCCCAGTGTCCTGGTGATGAGGCGGTGAAGGTCGGCAGGCAGGCTTCATTAATTCCTGTCCTGCCACCATTTTCCACTGTTGTTGTTCTGTCCCCACACTGGGGTGCTCATCAGCTTGTGCGTGTGGAGGCAGGTGCGCTGTAAAGTCCCATGGCACCTCCCTTCTTTGCCTCCTTGAGCCACACTGCAACCTGGCTCTCTCTCTCCCTGGGAGAGGAGGCAGCCACCGACCACTTGATGCTGTCCCTTCCTGGCTGACTCACTGCAACCCGTGCTCGTTTCTGAATACAGGTCGCTGGTGTGGCAAGAGGTAAGGCACTTAAAGCGTCTCAGTCCTCTGCACCACCAGGCTGGCCTTCGCACTCATTTTTGATAACTAAGAAGCACGGCAGCCCTTTTATGATCACGGTAAGACATTCCAGAGTTGGGCCGCCCAGTGGTTCGGTGGAAGCACATAACTCTTCTATGCTGGCAACTCTGTTTCTGAAGCAGACTCGGAGCCCACATTTACGTGGCCCCACTAGGGGGTGCATACTGCTGATGGCAGCGTGTCCAAGCTGTGGATCAGGAAAGCTGCATGCTCTGGTTTTGTACTGGCTCCTGCTGAAGGGCCAGTGGCGGAGCATTCAGTCAATCATGGGCTCCACAATGGGCACTAAACAGTGAATAAAGAGGTTGACGGGGGGTCACTACTCACATTGGGGCAGCCAGGAGGGGTGACCGGCCCCCCAGCCCCCCCTCTAGCTCTGCCACTGTGGAGGGCTGGGGAGCTTTCTCTCCCAACAGTAGCACACTGTGTAGGTACGAGGCACCCCCAGGTCCATGAACTAGAAACGGGTTAAAACCCCAGAAGCTGGCAATGGCAGGTTGCAGTCTGGCCCCCTGTAGACCTCACACCACCAACCATGCCTCCCTTCTCACCCCCACAATCCTAACCCTAGACATCCCAGTGTTGTTAAAACATATCATGGAGATTACTGTTTGCATACAGGTCTTCTTCATAAGTATTTCTGTATGACAGTTTTATGTAATTTTAAATTGTAATATTTTATGATGCAACTATTCAAGTAACCTTTGCTCTTAATGACACCATTATAAATGAACCTATGGCTGAAGTGGCTTTATAAAATATACCATGAAAATCCTCTAACGTCATTGGTTGAAACACGTCACATGACTGTTAATTACTGTCTGACAATGGCACACCTCTTCTCCTCCTGTTTACTTTTTTATATGTTTGTGCACCTTCCTTGCTCCCAGAAGCCTTACTTTTTCAGATCCTCACTGTGTGCCACTCCTCTGCCTGCCAAACTCATTTCTGACGGCACCTGCCGGCAGTTCCCAGTGTGTGCCACTAGAGTCTGAGTCAGTTCTATCCCTCTCTGGTAGCCCCCCCTTGTGGGGCACAGGAGGAGAAGGAGGGCATGTCACCAAAGCCACGGGCTGGGCACTAGGCACCTGGGTAGCAGACTCACTGCTGATGAGGGTCCGGTAGTATGGAAGAGGACGCAGGGTGGTCAACGCTCAAGGCTGCCTTGGTCAGGGCTTTTACTTGTTCCCCCTGCCTATCCCACCTCAGTGTTTGGAGCTTTCACCATGTCAGTGCCCTGGGGGTGGGCCCCACCAGCACATGGTCACCCATGCCAGAAAGGGCCCTGCACTAGCTCTAGCTGCCAATCCCCAAGCCTGGCAGGAGGCGTCCACAGACACTTTCACCCTGTCTGTCGGCATCTGCTCCCTGATGTCACGGCTCAGGGTGCAAGTCTGGGTCACCGGCATGCTGAAGTGGTATTACATTAATAAACAAACATATTATTCCTTCCGTGGGTGTAGCATTATTCAGCAATAATGCACGCCCTACTGTGCCTTTATGTCAGGACTCAGATGGACAGCATCCAGTTATTGCAGGTGCTGCTGTTGTTTCTTTGCATTATGGGTAGGGCTGTAACTAACAGCAAACTGTGGAGCAGGAACTTTATTACACATATAAGAGAAAAAAGAAAAAATTGGGGAATCTGTTGAAGTACTACAGCATCAAGGAGCTCGAGTGGAGGAGGCCTAATAGCCAAGGATGGAGAAATCAAAGAACGTCTCGGTGACAATTTTGTAGCAATTTTTATATAAACAGGGCAAATTAGCAAAGTTGGCATTGTCTTCAAAGGAGAGCATATTGATAAAGTTACATGACTGATTCATAGCAAGGGAAGAGGTGGAAATGCTTGGTGTAAAGCTGGCCATGTAATGCAGCAGGAAGGTGTTCACTCGCTACTCCAGTGAGCTAGGCTCAGGAACGGGCTCCTGTTGCAGGAGGATGGCTGAGGAAGGAGCAATGAGCAATCCACTGGACAGCAGTGACTCCCTCTGTTTGGCTACTGCTCAGTGGAGGCTAGGTGACAGCATACACCGTTGCTGCCTCTGGGGTTGCAGACTGCTGCAGACATCGATGTGGGCTGCGTACAACCTGGCATATGCACACCATGTCATTGCATGGTGGCAGTTCCCTAGTGATGGAAAACAACCACTGTGGTAGTATGGTGACTAGCCCCACACAAGCCCTGCATGCTTGACCAGGCACCAACCTCTGGACTGCATCCTGCTCCCACAGTGGAAAGCATACTCTCTGAAAGACCCCACTGGGGGGGAAGGGGCATGGCATGACACAAGAGAACTTGGAGGTCAGATCGAGTACCTGGGGATGGTGAATGATGGAGTTGAGAGGTCCAGTCTGATGCAGGCCACCTGGCAGCTCAGGAGCTGAAATAACAAGACTGAAAAAATAGAAACTCATGGTAGTTCTGTAACTACAAATCCCAGAATGCCCGTGCAGCTGACATCATAGAGGCTGCAGCAGTGGTAGTTTCAATAGCCAGAAATGCATATCAGAGCTTTTTATAAGCTCAGATCAGAGTTTGCTGGCCTCACCAGCAAAGAAAAGATCAGAGCTTATAAAAATTCTAACATGCACTGCAGGGCACTGAATCTCCCACCATGGCAGACCTTCTATGATGTGAGGTGTAAGGGATTTTGGGATTTGTAGTTACAGAAAATGTCAGCATGCAAGTCAGCAGAATCCGTCTGATACAAGCTACCATACTGCAGTGAAGAGCAAATAAAAAAAATATACTTTAACAGAAAGTGCAAATTGGGACCAGACCCACACTCGGGTGAGGGTCTCTTAGTGCTGACTGTTCTCCTTTAAGAGAAATTTTATTACAAGTGGTATAGCATTAAAAGGGCAACTGAGATTGAGCGACTCAGATTTGAGCAACTCAATCTCAGCTCCTGTAAGGTCAGTGACCCTGAAAGGTCAGTGACCAGGAAGGCCAGGGCGAAGGGAAGAGTGGAAGGTATCCGGAAGGTATGTGAGGGGTGGCGAGGTGCAAAGCCACTGAGCTGGCTATGTGGTGCAGTGGTTAGGGTGGCTAGCTGTGGTGGGGAAGGTGCATGGTTCAGGGCTGGGGAGGAGCAGAATATTTTGTGCTTTACTGTGCTGGTATTTTTTTTTTCTTCCCAGTTCTCCCCTCCCCAACATACACCTCCAAGTTTGTTATTTTTTGTAATGAGGTGCAGAGGCTTACCCCCCCCCCACCCTGCATAAATAGTAGAGGAGTTTCCTGCTGTGAATGTACATCACTGTGTTAATTTTCTGTGATGTACATACACCCTAATGGTGCTCACTCCTTGCAGATCACCATTATCACATAGACCGATTACAAGTACAGCAGATAAGAAGCAAATCTAGTTCATTTCAGGAGTCTTTGGTCCTGTGGATTCAAACTCAAACAAAGGTTGAGCTCAGCACTATACCAAGGCGACTCCAGTAGCTGAGACCAAACTTCCTGTCTAAGGCAACTCCAGCAGCTAAGACCTAACTCTCCCTGTCTAAGGCAACTCCAGCAGGTGAGCCCTAACTCTCCCTAAGGCAACTCCAGCAGCTGAGATCCAACTCTCTTTAAATAAGGTAGCTCCAGTAGCTAAGCCCTAAATATCCCTGTCTAGGGCAATTCCAGCAGCTGAGACCAGACCTGTCTAAGGCAATAACAAACTATGGGTCCTAACTCTCCCTTTAAGGCAACTCCAGAAGCAGAGACCCAACTCTCCCTGTCTAAGGCAGTTCCATCAGCTGAGACCTAACTCTCCCTGTCTAAGGCAATTCCAGCAGCTGAGACCTAACTCCCCTTGTCAAGGCAGCTCCAACAGCTGAGTTAGGGCTCAGCTGCAGGAGTTGCCTTAGACAGGGAGAGTTAGGTCTCAGCTGCTGGAGTTGCCTTAGACAGGGAGACCCTGGGGACCCCCTGTAAAACAAGGTTAAGCACAGCAAATAGCAACAGTACAGTACTTTGAGCACAAATTGGAACCACAGTCAGATTACATGCAGAAAAAGTTAGATCTGATTTATTCAGGGCATTTGAACAAGGGAGGGACAAAATCAGGTTAATTAGCTTAAAGGTCATATCAATCAAGCAGTTATTCAGGGCACTAGTCAAAGACGACCTAGTGGACTACCTGGAGAGAAATGGGCTCCAAGATAGTAAGCAACATGGGTTCATGGCAAGGAGGCCTTGTCAGACCAACTCGAAAGTGTTCTTTAACTGAGTAACCCGGGCACTGGATTGGGACAAGCTGTGGATTTAGTTTACTTTGACTTCAGCAAGGCATTTGACTCTGTGCCACATATCAGACTGCTGAAGATGTTAGATGCTTTGGGTACACTGAAGGATAAAGTTAGATGGGTGGGAAGCTGGCTGGGGGGAGACAGCAGAAAGGACGGTAAATGGAGTCAAGTCGGGGGGAGGGAGGTCACGAGTGGGGCTCTACAGGGTTCAGTACTGGGGCTGATCCTTTTCAGTGTGTTTATCAGTGACATAGGAGGTGGAATACAGGGTAAGAGGTGTGTGTGTTCATAAAAGACACTCAGCTCTGTGACAGGGTAGACAGCAAGGAAGTTGCAGGGAGACCTGCAAAGGTTAGCGAGGTGGTCCAAAATCTGGCAGTTGAAATTCAGTGCCAAGAAGTGCAAAGTGATGCACATAGTTGAACAAGAACTCAGAATGGAATATTGTATAGGAAGGGTTAAGTTGCATACTACCTCTGAGGAAAGGGACCTGGAAGTCATAGTAAATGACTCCCTAAAATAATCTAGTCAAATGTAACAAGGCCTACAGCAGGGGAACCAAAATGTTGGGATTTTGAGGAGGGTTCTTCAGCAGGAGGAAGAGGTGATACTTCCCTCTGTAGATCACCGGAGGCCACATCTGGAATACTGTGACCAGACCTGAGTTCCCACCTAGTAAAGACCAAAGAGGTTAGAGACAGTGCAGTGCAGAGGAACCAAAATAATCTAGGGCAAGCAGGACACATCCATGAAGATCGGGCTAAGGCTCTGAACGCATTCAGCAGGGCACATCCTACGAAGATCGACTTAAGGCTCTGAATGTGCATTCAGCAGGGCACATCCAACAAAGATCGACTTAAGGCTCTGAACGTGCACTCACTAGAGACCAGAAGGGAGAGGGACAGTATGACAAGAGACCTTCAAGTTCCTGAAAGGAATGAACAAGGTAGATTGTGAAGAAATACTCAGTAGAATGGCAACTCAAGAAGATGGTGACATGACCGGAAGCTGGGTGGGGTGGGGGAGAGATGCTGGAGGAACCTGAGAAAGTCATTTTACAGAGAGACTGGTTAAGCCATGGAGTAGCCTACCAGCACACGTGGTGGGTACAAGAGCCATTACTGGTTTCAAACACAGTTGGGACTAAGTAGAAGGCTTAGTAGTTATGCAGGGGGGAGCAGTAGGGCAAAGGAGGAGGGGAGGGCAATAACCCTTAATAGACAGTAGGTCCCAAGTAAGGAAAGGGTAAAACAGGGCAGACTGGGTGGACCAATGGTCTTTTCCTGCTGACATTTTTTATGTTTCTGTCTTATCAATTACCTGTACTGCTGTGTGAACTGCCAAATCAGCTGTGGGTGAAATGGCCCCTGCCCTAGGGCTAGCCCTCTTGGTCTGGGGCAAGTTATGAGTCTAGGTTATATTTTCACTTGTTATGTTTTATTCTCTTCACCCCTCTCCCCACCTGCCTTCTTGATTAATGTGGTCTGGGGTTCAGCATAGCATGGAGGAGTTGGTAACCAGCACATCCCTGGAGACAACAGCATCTACGTTACCAAAATCATTGAGGCGGGAGCAGCGACTGGATGGTGACTCCAGATAGGAGACAAAATCCTGGCGGTTAGTAGAATCAAAACCCAAAAAAGTACCCAGTAAAGCTCTGCATTACCCAGCCGGTGGCACTGAGGGCTGAGGCGCTGGGCGCCTCACCTCATGCTACACGGCGACCTGGAGACCGGCAATGACCTAAGGTCGTCGGGGTTTGAGCAGGGGTGGGGAGGTGGGAGCAGGATTGAGGGTTGGCTCTCCTCTCCCGGTGAGTGGGTCACCTGCCTGTAGTCCCGCTCACTGGATGGAGGTCTGGTGACAGGCGAGGCGAGACGGAGCGACAAGTAGGGTGGGGCATCCCATAGGGTGTGACGCATGTGCCTCCATATGTGTGCGTCACGTCGGGATGCGAGGCTCGAGGCACTGAGAGGAAAACAAAAAAATGTACAAATGACCTATGGGGAAAAAAGCTTTGCAATCACATACATAATACTGTATCAGAACAATCTGTTTTGAAGGTTTTGCTGTATTACCATCACTAGGCACTAAAATAGTTTTGGTTTATTTTTATTTCTAAAGCGTACTTCTTAAACCCAAAGCTCATTACACGAGCACAGGTACAATGGCAGTAATTAAAGTAGCAGCATTTTAAGCCAGTCTGTCTGTCAGAGCAATGGTTGCTCTGTGGCTCAGAAAGACAGGTTATAGTTCTCTTTTTTGTAGATATAGATTTTTCTGCCCCTGCCTCCAGTCATCAGAGATTATACCCTGTTGATCAGGAATGTACCAGTTATGCTGTCATTTGGATGGTAGGGGTTTTACTCCCACATTCCCCCTTGTTCCTTCCTCCTCCACAGTTGTGGGCCATGCCCTTCACCCTCAGAGATGCAGTGTGCCCTACAGAAGGAGCAAACTCCTAACCTGCTTGCAGTGGTCACTGTAAACTGTAACTCTTCACCAACACTCCCTGGTTGAGGAATGCTTGCTGCAGCCTGGCCTGTCATCCGATGTGATGATCAGAATCCACTTCTGAACTCTGGTCAACTGCACACCAGTGTGATTCGCCACCTCTGGTCCACTGATGTGGCAAGGTTCCCATTTTTTTGGTGCCTCCCGTGCCTACTGGCAGGCCTCTCCTTCTGGCCACTGATGCCACCCCCCTACCTGCCAGACTGACCATCGCATCTCCAGCTTCCACTGAAGTTCTCCTGTAGCCTTCCGTTCCCTGGGTGGGCTTGTCCCTCCCAGGGGGCCTCCTCTGGCAGTTGTGGAGGGGGAAAGACACCTGGAGCCTCTCTCCCTCCCTTTCTCCTCTGATTGGCCGGCTTGTCTCTGCCATGGACCTCCCTGTTGGCTAGAGGAGAAATGCCCAAGCTGGGCAGAGGCTGAGGGGCGACATTTTGCTGGCGCACTGGGGGTTGGTTGGCATGGGGAGGAACGACACAGCCACCCTCTGTTGGGCCTGGTGTGGCAGTCTCCTTCGTATTTGCCTCACGCACCACCCGCAAAGATGGACATGCTGCAGCCGACCTGGGAAGGGGGTGCCCGAGGTCACCCACACCATCAGTGGCACCACCACTTGCCTCCTCCAGAGCAATGCAGCATCACCCCGGAGGACAGCACCGTCAGGCACTCTGGATTCTCCCTGCTGGCCTTTGCTCCTGACATCCTGGCTTGGAGCACAATCCCAAGTTGCCACCGTGCCACAGCGATCCCCTTTGTTCAGCGCCATGCAGCCAGCAACAAGGTTCTCATTTAAGGCGGAATGCGTGGGTAAAAAGGTCCAATCAGATTGTTCCCATAACCACTGTTTTAGGATCGGTTTATTACTCAGACTGGTCTGGAATCAATTTACTGGGAAAAATACCTGATGTCAAGAGCTATGCTTTCTTGCTCTTAACTCCCTTGATTTACATATGTCACCATGAATCACCATACAGGTGAAATTTGAAGGAAAAGGAATACGTTTTAAATTTCCTAAGATTTTGGCGCTGTTCAAACCCAAATCCTAGTTAACAGCTGCGTGCGCTATCCACGATGCAGTATACTGGCTGCTGATTTGCAAACGTGGGGCAAGACACATCTCAGACATAAGGGGGCAGTGTGGTCCATTGGCAAAAGAACCGACTTAGGAACTGGGCGGTCACAGGTTCGCATCCCGCCCGAACCAACTACTCACTGTGTGACTTTGGGTTGGTCACTTTCTCTCTTACTGCACCAGGGCACCCAGATTTGGAAATGAGTAGAAGCAGGACCCTACTGAAAACAAGATGCTCTACATCAACTGGGCTATCCTAGATAAATAAATTGTAAAAGGCACAGAGTTTATGTTTTTCAGTATTTAGAATTTCTGCAGAAAGAGGCCATTGCCTCTGTGAAATTGAGGAGACATACTGCAGCACTGAGACTGTTATCCATAACTTAGAGTGCACAGCTCAAATCAGAATGAAAATCAAGAAATCTGGTTGGCTGAGGGTTGAAACCCGTGCTGACATTCCAGCACAACAGCACTGGTAAAGATCCTGATAGTGGTGCAAGTGGTAGACAAAGTATAGGAACTCAGGCACTGTCAAATATGAAATGCAGAATGAAGATCTTCAATCTGAAGGATAGCTGAGTGAAGACACGTCTATCTGTTTAAACATTAGTAGATTCAGTTAGAGATATTGAAGTATTTCTAGCAAAATTGCACTGTTGTACAAGTTAAATGTTGTTATGAAAACCCTGATTTTAGGTCATAGGGCCAGAAACTGTCATTATGTTGTTGGTTTAAGAATTTTAGCTCCAGTGTCAGTGGGAAGAAGTACAGGAACTCCATAGAGTCAAGCGCAGCTTGTTCCTTGATGACATCTCAGTGTTGTACAAATGGATGCAATATAGTATAAATTAATTAACAAAAACTTTGTTTAAAACAAAGTTAGGGTTCCAGACATAGGTCTTCAACCAAAGTGATGTAGGTCAGGAAATTGAATGTTAGGGTTTATAACTGTTATACCCCTCCCCCACAAACCCTACCATTGAAACCACCCCTCACCCTCCACACACTAACAAGCATTGGGGTGTGATTTGGGTCATGGGTCCCACCCCAACCCACCCCACCCACCCACACCCAACCCTACCATGTAACACCAACTCCACCCTCCACACACCAACAAAGCGTTGGGTGTGTCTTAGGATCATGGGCCCCACCCCACCCAACCCTACCATCAACATCACCCCACCCTCCACACACCAAGCATCGGGTGCCTTAGGGTCATGGGCCTCAACTCTCACCCATTCCATCTGTAAGGAACCAGTCATGGTACAGTATAGGAGAATGGGGTGAGAGTTAGGCCCATGACTCCAAGGCACACCCCGACGCTGGTGTGTGGAGGGTGGGGGTGGTGTTGCAATGGTAGGGATGGGGTGGGGTGGTGTTGCAATGGTAGGGATGGTGGGGTGGGTGGGGCCCATGATCTAAGGCACACCCCGATGCTTGGTGTGTGGAGGGTGGGGTGGTGTTGCAATTGGTAGGGATGGTGGGGGGTGGGGTGGTGTTGCAATGGTAGGGATGGGTGGGGGTGGGGCCCATGACTCTAAGGCACACCCCGACGCTTTGTTGTGTGTGGAGGGTGGAGATGGTGTTCCAGTGGTAGGGTTGGATGGGGTGGGACCCACACCCTAAATCACACCCGATGCTCGTTGGTGTGTGGAGGTTGAAGTGCGGTTTCAATGGTAGGATTTGGTGGGGGAGGTATAACAATTGAAAACCTAACATCCAGTTTCCTGACCTGTATCACTTTGATTGAACCTATGTCTGGAACCCTAACTTTGTTTTAAACAAAGTTTTGTTAATTAATTTCCTTACTTTTTGAGATAGTATAATAATATCCCAGTTTGTGAGATTTTCTGGGTATTTTTGCTGCAAATTTTCAACATGGCCTTTTGGGACCCCACCTCATGAACACTGACACTCTCATTTTGTTACTCAGTCCCAAAGGTGATTTCGAGCAGCAATCGTGCCATCGTGCCATTTCGCACCACTGCCGCGTAAACACATTTTGGGTAGGATGTGAGAAATGACAGGTGTATTGTTCATAAGGTGGTGTGAAAAACTGGCA
This sequence comes from Neoceratodus forsteri, assembly GCA_016271365.2. Taxonomy (NCBI): domain Eukaryota; kingdom Metazoa; phylum Chordata; order Ceratodontiformes; family Ceratodontidae; genus Neoceratodus; species Neoceratodus forsteri. The sequence continues at coordinate 208,687,343 of JADMNL010000029.1, read as the reverse complement.
ATGTTGAATATTTGGAGTGAAAATATTAAAATTTGTAAGAGTTACACACGGGCGTCATGAAATTTCACTCGGGCGTTTTTGTGTATTTTTTGCACCAGATTTTCAACTTGGCCTTTTTGGGACCCCACCTAATGAACAGTGGCACTGTAATTTTGTTAGTACATCCCAAAAGTTGATTTCACACAGTGACTGCGGTGTTCTGCGTCAGAGCTGCAAAACCACATTTAGAGCAGGATGTGAAAAATGACAGCTGTGCTGTTCATGAGGAGAGTAAAAAAAACAGTGTTGAAAATCTGAAGTGAAAATAGAAAAAATTGGTGAAATTCTGAATATCGTAGAAACTGCACAATGCACACTAAATAGCATGATCATTTTGGAATTTTGCACCAAATTCTTAACTTTGCCTTTTTGGGGCCCCACCCTAATGAACAGTGGCACTGTGATTTCATTAGTACATCCCAAAAGCTGATTTCACGCAGTGACTGCGCCATTCTGCATCAGAGCTGCGAAAACACATTTCAGGCAGGACATGAAAAATAACTACTGCACTGTTCATGAGGAGGTATAAAAAAATCTCAGTGCTGAAAATCTGGAGTGAAAATATTAAAAACTGTTGAAGTTACGAATCTGCGTAGAAACTGCATAGCGCACACTAAATGTAGCAGTCAAAAAAACAGTGTTGAAAATCTGAAGTGAAAATAGAAAAAATTGGTGAGATTCTGAATATGCGTAGAAACTGCACAATGCACACTATCTTAGCGGTCATTTTGGGAATTTTGCACCACACTTCAACATGGGCTTTTGGAACCTCCCTCATGAACACTGGCACTGTCATTTTCGTTAATAGGTCCAGAAAAGGTGATTCTGCATAGCGCCTTGAAATCACCTTCGGGGACCCGAATGTAATTACAATGACTTTCGAAATCGACGAGATAAGTCCAAGAACCCGTTCTGACAATTTGGGTAAAAATCTCTAAAATGGCTGAGATATCAACCTAAGTTAAAAACCCCATTGAGAACATTAATATGAGCCTACCTTGATTCCTCAGTTTGTGGTTGGGCTTTGAAGAGTGCAGATGTGTCCTGGTCCAGAAGATTGCTGCTCCCAACTTTCAGAGAGTAAGTATGGGTACGAAGGTGCGGGGAGATGGGTGCTCAGTGAGAGGGTGGGGATGGGAGGGGGTCTGGGGAGGCGGACGAGGGACCGTTTTCTTTATTTACAGGACAATCAAAAGTAAATGTGGGCACAGTGGGGTGGACTCCCAGTGTCCCACATGAGTTGGGGTGGGGATACATTATGCCGACAGGAGGATTGGGCACCCCCGTCAGCAATGGAAGTGGGCTCGTGGAGACATCTGACACCGGGAGTCGGCATCCCAGTGTCGGAAAAACAATTTCATTATTTCGGCACACTGGGGGTGGGCTCCCCAGTGTGCCACAGTGCTGGAGGAGAGTATAAATGCTGACTTGAGGATTGGGAACGCCGATGTCAGCGAAAGATTGCACTTCGATGCAGGATTCTGCATCGCAAATGGCAGGATGCAGAATTCTGCATCGAAGTAAAAAAATTACATTGGGGACTGTTTTCTTTTTTTTAGGGCCACAAAACAGATTTGGGGACACTGGGAGTGGGCTCCACAGTGTCCCACAGTCATTTTGGGGGTGGGGGTACCGACCTGCACCTGTACCCTTTGGCATGCAATCCTATGGCGCACAGCTGCTCCAATATAAAATTGTATGGCCATTACTAAACTTTGGTATAAAATCCTATGCCGGAGCGCTGCTCCGACTTAGAATCCTATGCCACCAGGGACATCTATTTTTGCCAATGGGAAAAGCAAAGATTAATAACTTTGGAATGGATTCATATTTTTTCACCAAACCTTCAAAAGGCACATCTGTGAGGCCAACGTTTCCCACCCTGAAATTTTCAGCCCTGTTGCTGCAGCCGTTTCTGAGATAAAGGTTGACAATAAAACAGCAAAACACATAAAAATGTATTGTTTTTCAACACTCTGTATCTCACAAACCACGCAAGGGATTCGAACCAAGGTTGGCATATCAACAGACCTGTCACTTCTGAAGATGCGTGCAAAATTTCAAGCAGAGCTGTTAAACCTACCCAAAGGTATTACCCTGCAAAAACTGGCCTTTAACATTACATGCTCGAACTAGCCCTAACTATACTGGCGCTACCGCAGCAGTATAATATTGAACAGACTCGTCATTTATATCTTGGGAGTGCCCCCAGCTACACATGAGCCCAATACTTCATTTGAAAGAACTTTTCATGGGCTTTCAAACTATGTCAGCCACTGTACATGAATGTTTCCCTTCAGTTATCATGTACGCCTGGTTTGTCAGGTAGATTTCTATCAACCACTAGCTGTTGTCCGTCTCTAACCATTCTTGGACCACGAGGCACTCCAGAGTTTCAGTATCCCATCTGCTGCATCAGGAATTGATTAGTGCATCACTGTGCTTAGGGGCGGCTTTACCAAAATCTAGCTTGTCGAAAAATACAAACGCTGATGGATTTTGCAGTGCGTCTATTAACAAGAAACCAGGAAGTGAAATTATGGAACTCCACAACAGACATTTCCTCACATCGATGTCTCATTTCCCTCAAGAGCTTACGTTCAGATTTCATTAACAGTTACAGCACTTTGCACAGAGATGGCCCCCACTGTCTGTCTGAACGCATTTGCCAGTTTACTTCCAAGGTATAATGCTTCCTCTAATATCATTCTCTCTGATATTGGAAACTACCTCTCACAATCTCTCCCTGACTCAGTCCTCCGCTTAAATTTCCCCATAATGTCCCTGTCTCTGGTATAAAGCCACTATCCTTCAGCACTTGTCCCGGTCAGCCCTCACTGAACAGTTCCTTTTAATGTCCTTCTGATAAAGGGCTTCTTCCCCACAATGCCTGTCCCTCTCTGCAATTGGTATAATGTTCCCTATACTATTACTCTTTCTGATATAGGGCAGCTACCACACAGAGTGTCCCCCTTCTTACAGTCCACTAAAGCTCCTGTAGTAGAACTCTCTGATATAGGGCAGCTACTCCTCATAGCCTGTGCCAGTCTCAGCCCTCAGTATAAAGGTCCCTGTAATATCACTCTCCCCGACATGAGGCTGCTTACCCCCCTGTGCCTTTCCATCTCTGTAGCTCTCTGCTTTCAATATAGTGCTCCCAATAATTATACTTGCTTGGCTATAAAGGTGCTACCTCAGCCTTTGTGGAGACCCCAAGGTTGTAACTGATACCATGTCACCCTGTGTGGCTGCTTCACTGGCTTGCAAGCTTGCAGCTGGACTGGCCAGTTGCACTGCTGCTGCTGCCCGCACTCTGTGCATTCTGAGAGTAAGTTTTTGTGAGTAAGTGTTGGGAAAACAGCACCAAATAATTGTTTAAATGAAATATCAAGGGCCAGATTTTAAAATTGGAAAAAGAAGAATGTGCGAGAGAAATTTGTCAGGAGAGCTTTGTGAAATTGCATTTTTTGCCATTATCGCATGATTTTTGTAAAAGTTGTCTTTTAGTGACCTTACACCAATTGGTTTTGTACAAAAATACTGTAAATGGTGCCCATTTACAGAAAATGCTGAAATCTGTATGTTCAATGGTGCTGTTCCTTCCCCCTGCACTGGTGAGCTGCGTACAGGGACTTGCTCCCTAGGTCAACTTTGGTATTGTTTTTTTTTTTTTGTTTTAATTTAGTCTCTATGCTGCTGACTGCCCTGCCTCAGCTATCATCTGCTTGGTTACTACCCAAACCCTAGAGACCACCCCTTATCGGTCTTGTGGGGATCCCTCCCACAATAGGACCATTGGGGGTGGGCCAAGCACCCCTCTTCCAGTCTTTGCTGAATTTACTGGCAGGGGAGCTCCTCCATGCTGGCCAGGTTGGCATCGCTGGGCCAGAGTGTACCAGTATCATCCTGACGGGGCTACCTTTTTATCGTTTCTCCACCCAACACATTTGGTTGTGAACATGTAAGATGCTATGCAGTGGGCGTGCGTGCTGCAGTACTACTGTGTTTCCACTCCCACCACTGTACCCAATTGGCTCATGCCTCCTGGCCATCCCCAGATGGCGCTGGTGCAGCAGGGAATGGTCATCCACCCAGCCTGAGGAGGAAAGCTGCCTTCCTCCCCTCGAGGGTCTTCCAGTGTCCCTAGCTCATTTCGGAATCCATGTCACTGGCATCACATGTGGCAGCTGTGACACTGCACTGACATGCCGGCTCCAGTCTTGGCACTCTGAAAATCAAACCCTAGAACTCTGCAAACTATTACAGTCGCACTGGTGAACCCTGGAACATGCGTAAAGAACACTGCACCTGGCTTGTAAAATCTAACAAGGCTGGGAGAGGCAAGCCATCTGGAGTTTAAAAATTCAGGTCAGAAGACCTGAAGAGTGGAAGGACAGATGGGACCTGGACACAGGGGGAAACAATTTTTCCTAATTCAGTTCTCTTCTTAAGTTTTCAGCTGCTCTGACTCCAAGATGCACAGATTTTTGGCTCCACTGCCTATCCCCAACTCTTGTTATCCCTGCTAGGAATCAAACCTGGGACCCTGAGTCCTGAAGGTAGCAACCCTTCAGTTATAGGGAAATTCCTCCTAGCTGGAAGGTTACAGAGCTCCTTAAATATTCATATTTGCAATTTCATGGACCACCACAAGAAGTCACTAATGCTATTACAATTACTTAACGGTTGATTACTGTTGACAGCTTTCACCACTAGATGGAGTGCTTTGCACAGATTGCGCTTTCTCATATACAACACTGCTCCCTGTTTTTTAGGGTGAAATTTCCTGTGCTTGTCACCATTTTTATGTCTGCCCCATCCTGTAACAGGGTAGGTTTGCCCTCCCTCTTTGCCCTTCCCCCTCACTTTCAGGACCAGTGTGGGTCTTGTCAGGAGCTATGGTGGGAGGCAAACCAGGATTTGGAAAGTTGACCTTTAAGAATACTGTGCAGGGAGACCTGCAAACTTGCAGCCAGCCCTTAACTGGATAACAAGGAGTAGCTGAGGAGCTAAAGAAAATGAGCATGCCTCAGTGTGAAGGCTTTTTGTCTTGGTGGGATCTGCAGGGAGAGATAAACCCTGTGAAGCATAGAGCTGAAGGAAAGCTCTGAAAGACATTGCAGCTGAAGGTATGGGGGAGAGGAACGCTACACGTCAGAGGCAGGCAGAGAGCAACCGCCTCCGATCACTTGTCCTATTACTACTTCTAACGGGCAATGTCCACCCCAACCCTGGCCCAAAGACTGCCCCCCAGCCCACTCCCTCCCCTTCCAATGGCTTACGCATTGCCTCACCTAACATCTGCAGCCTGCAGAAAAATGGGACCCCTTTCAGGGGTGGGTACTCCAGCACCACCCTGACATCATCGGATTGAGTGAAACCTGGCTCTCCCCTCTGTGCAGACTCTGCTGTTACCCTCCTGGGCACATCCTCTGTCGCTCTGACAGAGTAGGTAAACAAGGTGGTGGCTCCGCTGCCTACCTTAAAGGCTCGCTGTCAAGCCAACTGCTCCCTACCCAGCAGCTCGCTTCAAGGGCACAAGCCCTAACTCTAAAATTAGCTCTTGGCAGGCCTACTGCCCCCCTCCTGCTCACCATTGTCTACATTCTACCTAACGAACACAAACTAGCCTTCCAGGCAGTTCTGAACTGCATCGCGACTCTCAATATGAAAAAATAGTTATGGGTGACTTCAGCATAATTGGTTGGCCAAAAAAACAGCCCCATATACTGATGATGCCGCAGCGCTCAGCCTCACCCAGATTGTCACCTCACCCACCAGGGTAAATGCCTGTACAGGGACATCCACCCTCCTGGATCTGGTTTTCACAAACCGTCCACACAGAATAACCAACACCCAGGTACTCCCCAATGCTCTAAGCGATCATTCTCCTGTGCTCTGCTCTTGGTCCTGCAGGGCTCCCAAACACCCCCCCGAAATCACCTTACAGCACAAACTTGGCCCAGGCAAACTCTTCCAACTCAAGGCCTTCCTTCAAGACTGGGATTGGACATCCCTCATAAAACACCCTAGACCCCGATCATGCACTTGATCTATTTATCTCCACATTCAATAGTATCTATGATAAATTTGCCCCCCTCACCAAGAAAATGTCCAAAGGAAACCAGGTCCCCTGGTTCTCAGATCACCTCATGAGTCTAATGCAACAGTGTGACTCCTTTGGCATGTGCGAATGAGAGCAAATGACCAGCTGACATGCAAGCTATGGGGAGTAACTGTAAATACTGTGGGCCCTCCGCTTTCAAAGCGGACTATACAAAGCGTCCATAGCATCCACCTGGGGTGATGGGTGTAAATTCTGGAATAATATTAAGTAACTCTGTGGTAAAACCCCAAACTAGCCCCCAGACCAATTAGAAATAGGCGGTAACATCTCCACGAATCCCCTTAGCATAACCTCAGCCCTTAACTCAGCTTTAACCAATCTCAACCACATTCTCCCCCCAACTTCTTCGACCCTCTGCCGGCCCGGGTCCACCCACCTCCCCATGCTCCTCTATTTCGCCTTTGTGCCATCTCCCCCACGGATGCCATACCCTACCTAGCCAAAGCCCTCAGCCACTCAATAAACTGCAGCGACTCCCTTGACGTGAAACTTCTCCGCCTTACTCTCCCGGAAGTCCTCCACCCTCTCACTCATATCCTAAATCGCTCCCTTTGTCAAGGGAAATTTCCCTCCCATTGGAAGCTGGCCAACATCACCCCCTATCTTTAAGAATGGGGACTGCACCTCCACCAACAACTACCGCCTTATATCCATTCTCCCCCCCTCTCTAAAACCTTAGAGCGTAACGTCGCTGACCAAATCACTGATCACCTCACAAAATACAGTCTTGTCTGCGACCACCAACATGGCTTCCGTAAGGGGCACAGTACCAGTACCGCCCTCCTCGCCTTCACCTTGCATGCCCACTCTGCCTTGGATCGCGGCCACCTCACAGGCACCATCTTCGTGGACCTCTCTAAAGCTTTTGACGCTGTCAACCACGCCCTACTGCTTAACACACTCGCCTCCAGTAGCTTCTCCAACGATTCTCTAAACTGGTTTGCCAGCTACCTGTCGGATAGAACACAACAGGTCAAGGTAGGCGCTGTCCTGTCCCCTTCCCTCCTGGTCCGCTCAGGTGTCCCACAGGGTTCGATTCTTGGCCCTACTGTTCAGCCTATACCCAAACTCCATCCTGTCTGCCATCTCAGGAAACCTGCTCCTCTATGCAGATGATGCCGTACTGTTCGCCTCCGACTCCGACCCACTTAAACTCCACCAAACACTCCAACATAGCTTTCATGAAGCAGAGCAATGGTTCTCCACCCAGCATCTAATAATCAACTACAAGAAAACCAAAGTCATGATCTTCTCCCACCCGCAGAAGCCCCGCAAGAACCTCTGTCTCCAATTTCTCACAGTCAATCACAGCCCCCTCGAACAAGTTTGCAACTTTAAATATCTAGGGATCACTCTAGACCTGGCCCTCAACTATAAACAACACATTCTCCGCCTGGCCTCGGCCCTAAACTCGAAATTAAGTGTGCTTTATAGGTACAAACATTGCCTCACCCCGGAGGCTCTATGTATCACCATCAACTCCTCCGTCCTCGCCCTCCTTGACTATGGCATTACCATATACTGTGCTGCCCCCAACTCCGCACTAAACGCACTCTGCCTGGTACTCAACAAAGCCTGCCATCTCATCCTGGGCTGTGATCGCCTCACCCACACCTGTACACTCTACAACGCCTCTAAATGGCTAAACCTAGATAGCAGAATCCGATATCACACAAGCCTTATGACAAAGAAGATACTCTTAGGTCTCGCCCCTTCCCCTCTCTCCTCCATTATTCACCCAGCATCCCCAGCCAGATCCACGCGATACTCGAACAGGCCACTACTATGGGTACCCCGTCCCCATGCCTCCCAACTGCAAAGGATGTTCAGCTACCAAGACCCTAACTGGACTAACTCCCTTTCAATCCAAATAGCCAATGAAACAAGGCTAGGTCCTTTTAAAGCCAGACTAAGGAAACTCCTCCAAGACTAACATGTGTGATTGCCCCTGACCCAGTCCTACAGCAGTCTGCCCTATTTGGCACTCATAACGATCTCTGCTTCTGGTTCAAAATCTTTACTACCTCTCTGACTATCAGCTGGTTACAGTCCTCTCTGCATCTTTTGTGGCTGTGCTAAAGTGTGACTCAACTAATGTACTGATCTCAACCTCCTCCTGATCAACCCTGACTGCCATGTTTTGTAATGTAATGTAATTCTTCTTATGTATTATGACTGACATGTATTGAAATGTAATGTAACTCTTCTCTATGTAATATACTGTACTGTCACATCTCTGTTAACTATTGTTTGCTCTGTACTTTAATGTATGACGTGGAACCTTTGTAAATGAGTCTGTGACTCAAAGTTCTTTCTGAATATTTCCAATAAAAAAAAAAGTCTGCCTGGAGGTCTGCTTGAAAGCAGGGAGAGCTGATGAAAGTTTTGGGAGAGAATCAGTTCAGTAGAGGCTGAATTGGGTGCCTAGAGTTAGTGGCCTGAAAACCCAAGGAAATCCCTGAGAGAGAGAACAAGCCTTGGCTCAGTGTGCCTTTCCCGGTTGCCAACTTTTATATACACAAATAACTAAATAAATATTTATGTTTTACTAATTATATTTTAAGTGTATTATATCGTTGTATTGTATTGCATCGTTATATAATATTTGTACTGTATCATTATACAATATTTGTATTGCACTGTTATATATTTGTATTGCACCGTTATATAATATTTGTACTGCATTGTTATATTTGTATTGCATCGTTATATACTATTTGTATTGTTATATACTGTTTGTATTGCACTGTTATATAATATTTGTACTGCATCATTATATAATATTGGCATTGTTATATATCATCTGTATTGCACCATTATATAATATTTGTATCGCATTGTTATAGTATATAATATTTGTACTGCACTATAATATAATATTTGTATTGTATTGTTATATAATATTGGTATTGTTATATAATATTTGTATTGCATTGTTATATATTTGTAAGCTTCTTATATTGTTATATTGTATTTATATCACATTGTTATATTTGGATTATATTTGCAATCTTTATTTGATTTTGAAAACCAGGTTGGCCCCCTGAAAACAGCTGTCCCTTTTTCAGGGCAATCTGGAGTTTATTACATAGACAAGAGTATACAACTGACATTTAGGTGTACAGGCATTACAGAGACAACAATAACTATACAAATACAAAGTTAACACACTCTGTAATTAGTTTACATATAGTTTTAGTATATTTGTTAAATTACATTTATGTTTCACTGTGCTGTATTTTATGGGTGGGATATTCAAACAAGCTGCGCCATGTGGAACCCACTGATGTGCCCTGGCGCGATATTCAGTGGGGGAATATGCGCAGCCCAAATCCCCATGCGCCTGGGCGCATCGGTAATATATGCGACGCAGGTAAGGGGGTGTGCCCATGCATATTCTGCACATCCTGATATTCAGCCCGGGATATGCTGAGAATATGCAGGCGCAACCCCTACATGCGCCGCACACAGTTACGCCATAAAATAATGGAGCAACAGCTGGCCACCCACAGGTGAGCTGCCATAATGCAGGGTGCCACCCAAGCTCTGGTGGCACTGTCCAGTGGCATAGTGCCCCCCATGCCCGATCGTGGGCTGTAATAGTAAAGAACCTCCCTGGTGGTCCAGTGGACCCATCCCCTGCCCGATCACGGGCTGTAATTTTAAATACACTCCTGGTGGTCCAGCGGTACCCATATCCCCACCCAACCCGCCCACTCGTTCCCCACCCACTCCTCCCGGTCAGCGGTGGGTGGCAGCACCCACCACAAGCCGCCCAGCGCTCCACTGACAGGCGTACAGTATGGCTGTACTCCCATTGGTCCACAGCATGGGCCAATGGGCATGCAGACCGTACTATACTACACAGTCCCGATATGTAAATGGATCCATTCACATATCGGGACTATATAGTACGGTACGGTCTGCAGGTCTGCATCTTTTTTGTTTTCCTTGTATTTTGCCACATCTTGCCACATGGACACATGCGTAAACAAGAGGTTTTCATCTCACTGAACTATTCCTGGTAATAAAATGGTAAACAATATGTCCCCATCGCCTGACCAGTCAACACAGAACAAATGGTCAAAATATGACACCCCCCCACTTCTGGATGTGTGCCATTAATGAGTTTTGTTTTTCCCAGTTCCGAATCTCTAAGGCGTTTTATGAATGAATGGGTCTGTCTATAGAGTGCGGGCTGTTATCCGCATCAGAACAGACTGACCCTTCCCTTGGTCACCTATTTACCAACAGATGCAGCTTCTTCGGCTTGCTGGGACTATGTAGACCTGGAACAGATCAATTTTTGAATCTGAAATGTGAAACACTGCACACAATGTGAATCCCTTGAGATGTCTTTTGTAGATACCTAACATTGTGCTATCAGGTGTTCCTTCCCTGTGCAGTCACCTCACGTCTCTTGTATGTCATGGGTGAATAATGTGGGTTTGGAGGGGCGTCATGCACGGGGAGCGCGGTAGCTGCACTCAAGAATACAAGCGGCGTGGTGTACCTGAAGGGTCGGCGAAGCCCACAGATATCTACATGAATGACTCATCGCTCCTCGGACATCACCAGCTGTAAGTTCAGTGATACGAAATTGGGGTTTGGGAAGCAGGTCACCATTTGTCTGACAGATAGCGGCATGGGGTCATTATGTCGCAAGACATAATGCTGCATGGCACTATCGCGCTGCACGATTAATGCCATGAGGCATCATGTCTGTATTCTGTGAGGGGTTCTGCCCCCCACCCCCCCCGTTATGGGGGGGATGCAACCCCCAGACCCCCCCATAAAGATTCCCAATTGTGAGGGGGTCCAACTCGGAGATCGCACAGGTCTGGGTTTCGGCATAATGCCGTATGCTATTAAGCGTGCGACATTGTGACACGGTACGACAGATAGCTATGTAGGTGGTTAAGAATCGAAAGACTATTGGGGAGATTTTCATAGACCCCTGTCTGGTTTTTTGGACATGGTGTGCGACATCCACCTGGACTTTTACACCACCTAAAGCTGGACAAACTTCTGAACTTGATTGCCGTGACTTGTGCCCCCACCGAAATGACACCGCATTTAAATTTAGCGTCTTTTTTTTAACTCCTTCCAGGCCCCCTACAGTCCTAGTCCTTTGGGCTGTCATGCTGATGCCCCACGGAACCAACCCTCACTGCCATGCCTGTCTCAGATTCCCCCGCAGCTCTGCCACTGATCCCCAGAGTGGTCTGAAGGTGGAGGGGGGTGAGTAAGTGAGCATTACACCAGGGAGGTCGGTCAGTGGGAGGAGGGGTCCTATGGGATGGCCATCATCTGGCGCTCTGGGTGGCCATTTTCCATGTTCTGGGGCACCCACTCACCACCCACAATGTGTGTGGCCATAGCGGTGTCCTGGGGGTGGGGACAGCAGCGTACGGTCACCCACGCCGTTATGTATGCCTCCGTAAACCACTACTAGGAGCGGCTCACTGCAGCCCACCTCCCCCGGGAGGGAATGTCCAAAAAATGCTGTTGACTCCCTCCCTGCCGGCCTTCGCTCCTAGCATCTGGGCTCAGAGCGCAAACCCGGATTGCCAGAGTGATGCCCCATCACTCGGCGCCATGGAGCCGGCCATTTTTCTTTCTGCGTAAAACATGACAAGTGTCGCAAATGGATTGAGATGTCTGACAATTGGCCACAAGCATTCCAACGCATTTGTTGGGATGTTGTACATGACCAAAATATGGACACAAGTGCTGGGTCCCCACTTTTGAAAATCTCGACCCGTGAGTCCATTTAGTAGCCCCGATGATCGTAGCGTATGTTGTTTTACTCTGCCCTTTCAGAGCTTCCCCCTGCCATATTTTGTTCCTAATTATTTCCATGAAAATAACCCATTGGGGTTTGGGGCCCCATCATAGTCCCAGTATTGATCACATTACTGGGTAGATGATCCCACCTAACCACCACCCACTGTGTGAAGAAATACTGTCTGACATCCGAACACAACAGGTAAAAATCCAAGACACTGTCTCCACCAGTCATCTTGTGTGCTCAGGAGTCCCCCAGGGATCTATCCTGGGCCCCCTTCTATTTAGCCATTTCCTGAACACCCTCCCAAAAGCATGCTCCGACAACATGCTCCTCTGTGCAGATGACGCTGTGATATTCGCTAGTCAGCCAGATCCACTACCGCTCTGCAGCAGCCCACAACACAGTTTCTCTAAGGTCGAGGTCTGGTTTACTAAACATAAGTTGTTAATGAATTACAAAAAAAATATGGCAATGTTATTCACAAGTCCACACAACAAGCATAAGAATGCCCACTTAACCATCACGAATAGCCTCAGTTTACCACTAGAACAAGTCTACACCTTCAAGTACTTGGGAATAACATTAGAAAGCACTCATCTTAAATGAACATATCCACATTATCTCTAAATCTGATAACACTTGATTAGGGCTCCTTTACTGACAGACTCAGCATGACCCCAGATGCCCTTCAGCTCACGGTCACAAGTTCAGTTCTCTCTATCGTTGACTTTGGTCTCGACATCTATGACTCTACCCTCCATAGAATCAGAACTGCACTAAATAAAGCACGTCAGTTAGTAACTGGTGCACACAAGTACACCCACACTTGTGCCCTTTATGAGCAAGCCAGTTGGACAACCCTCCAAAGGAGGATTTCTTGCCAGACCTGCCTGCTAGCTAAAAAGATCAGCCTTGGGCAAACTCCTCCATCTACACAACAGCTACTCTCTCCAGCCTTGTATCCTCGTGGTGCACGAAGTGTAGCCAAGCTCACCTACCGTGTCCCTCTCTGCCATACGTCCCAAGCGCACTGGGCTTTCAAGTATAGAGCCCCCAGTTGGCTTAATGGTCTCCCCTCTCATGTCCTGGAGGAACCCTCAATAGGGCCTTTCAAACACAAATTCTGGCACCTTTCCAAACTCAGCTGCTGTGACTCCCCTCCTGTCCCTCCCCCAATTCTTCTGGCCACTTCCACTCTGCTCTATTTCTCTGATTCTACACACACTCCACCTCCCTGAACCTCTTACAGTTTTGAGTCTCTGGACCTTTTAATCTTCTGCTCCTTACCTGTAACCCTTGTAATTGTTTACGACAATGTCATTTTACTGACTGCATATTTTAGAACCTTGTTATTTGTTGCCTTTACCAACTGCAATTATTGTTTCTGCACTTCTTTGTTCTTGATGTATAACTGTACCATCTAGTTGTGCTGCTTGATAACATGTTATGCCTACTTGTATCGTCATTTCATTCAGACGTGGAACCTTTGTAAAAGAGTCACTAGCTTAAAGATATTGTAATTCCGAGATATAAATAAATAATAAATCCTTCCAGAATCCCCCATTCAGGTTAGGATTGTGCCCCCTGGTGGTTGTGCTATTCCTTAACTTATTTCTCTGTCGTCTGCCGTATTATGTCCTTGCACGTACTCCATTTCTAGCATATCCCGCTTTTCCCGCCTGTCCTCCAAAAGAGTACATATTAAGACTGTCCAATCTTTCCTCACCGGTCTTACCCTGCTGCTGCAGGATCATTTTCATAGTCCTCTGCTGGACAGTCTCTGACCTCTCCCTGTCCTTCTTCGGACGTGGGTTCCAGAACTGAAATGTAGAAACAAAGAAACATAGAATTTGTCAGCACAAAACAACCACTTGGCCCACCCAGTCTGCCCAAGAGTTCCCTGCCTGTTACATCTCTGCAGATCCTAACTGGTCTGACCCTTCCCGCCTCTGCCCTAATATACCCCTATGTTTATCCCATGCATACTTGAAGCCCCCCCACCATTTTAGTCTCCACCACTTTGGCTGTCTGTTCCATGCATCTACCACCCTTTCATTTAAGAAATGTTTCCTCACATCCCTCCTGAGCCCCTCCCCAGCTTCACTGCATTCTTCCTCATCCGGGTGCTTGCTCTCATTTTCAAGAGACTCCCCTTCCTACACCCTGTTCACCCCCTTTGGACGCTGGTAAGCCTCTATCATGTTACTTCTCGATCTCCTCTCTTCCAGGGTGTACATGTTGAGATCCTTCAGTCTCTCCTTGTAGGGCATCCCTTGAAAACCCTGCACCATTTTCATTGCCCTCCTCTGGACCATCTCCACCCTGTGTATGTCCTTTCTGAGGTGCAGTCTCCAAAACTGGATACAGTACTCTAGGTGGGGGGTGCACTTGGGAGCAATGCTGCAGCAGCAGTAGCAGCAGCACCTCTTTCCTCCTGCTGGAGATATTCTTCCATATGTACCGCAGCATCCCACTAGCCCTGCCCACTGCCTTCTCACACTGCGCTGTTACCTTAAGGTCCTCTTGATGCAATAATCCAAGATCTTTTTCCTGTCTAGTGACTGTTGGTTCCTCCCCCTTCTATACCAAGCTGAACGCAATACTGTACTCCAGGTGTGGTCTAATCAGTAACCTGTACAGTGGCAGCACCACCTCTTTCGTGTAACTAGTGAAACCCAACCAGATGCATCCAGGTATCCTGTTAGCTTTCCTATACATGTGTCAGACAGGTGTGAGTTTTCAGACTCCGACACTTGCGTTAGTTTATCATTACAGGGAACTGACATCCTGCAGTTATTTTACAATCCATTAGTCCCATCTAACCCAAAGGTGATGGCGGCAGGGGTTTTGTGCAGTGATGCAGATTACTCGGATTTGCATCGTGATCCCACCTCCAAGACCCAGGCTGGTGGAAACCTGGGAGGAATGTGGAGGGAGTGGGCCCCCCCTCAAACTCTGGAGGGAGGGTTTCTGACCTCTGTCTGCTTCAGCGCTTCCTGTGGTGTGGCTCACATCCAGCACTGGTTGATGTGCCAACCCAGATTTATGCAAATCTCGTTATGTCTTGTGGGAACATGAAATAGATGTCTAGTTGGGGTATATTTTAATCAGGGCAAGAAATATGTATAATCTTTGGTTACTGGGTACTGAGCAGTCTTGATGGAGTAAACACTTGTCCCTAACTTTGGCATTCCTACCTGACACTGGATCAACTGCACAAGTCTTTTAATAGTTGAAAACCTTCTTCCTTGAACTTGTTTTTTTCTATATAGGTGTTTTTCCTCCTGGGCAGGGTGAGCATTTCATCTTCCCCCCCACACCCCATTCCCATTCTCTGCAGCCATCTCTGCAATCTCCAGTGTCAGGGGCAGTATCCTTTGTGTGTTCCCCCCGTGGCAGGCTTGGAGGGGAGGGCCATCCCCCTCCCAGAGACACATCTAGATGTGCCCTGGACCCAGAGTGGCAGAGTGAGCTGGAGGACAGATAGAGCACCATTTAGCCTGTCCTCCCTGATTTCCTTTTTTCCCCGTCTCCGACCAGCCACAAACTCATAAATAGCATGTTGAGCAAGCACCACCTCCGCGGAGACGCTGCCGGTGCTCTGGATGCACATTGCATGGCCACATGTTCCTCCACCTGGAATCCTCCAGATGGCAGTAGAACAGTAGACCACAGATCCCCTTCCCCAGGGAGGAGAACTGTCCTCCAGATGGCAGTAGAACAGTAGACCACAGATCCCCCCTTCCCCAAGGAAGGAGAACTGTCCTCCAGATGCTTTATCCCCCCCCCAGCCGATCCCCAATAACCCATGCCCATTCCTTAACACGGGTCACCAGCGAGGCAGGGGGTAAGGTGCATATAGCACCTTAGCCCTCCACACCACTGGGCCAACTCCCTGAACTTTCTTTATTTCTAAAGATGTCCAGCTCGCTACTCGAGGGTGCCGAACCCCCACGTTCCTGGAGTTTATCTGTCATTTCAGTGATACCAAGACCTGGGAAAGACTTTGAATTCTGTGAATCTTATCAACCAATTTTGGTGCGCAACACTGATTATAAATTGTTTATGTCCATACTAGCCTGCAGAATGCATGCCCTTCTTCCCACCATCATACATGTGGACCAGACGGGCTTTATACAGTCCAGGTAAACTATGCACAGTATTTAGCGAACACTGTGTCTCCTGCATCATGCCTTCCATATTGGATCTCCTCTTCTCACTTTGAGTCTTGATGCAGAAAATGCATTCGAGTTTCTTGGGCTTTTTTCTGTGCCGCACTCTTGGAATTCAGCTTCCCTCTTCCCTTTGTGGACATTATCTTCTCAATATATTCTAGGCCCCTGGCACAAGTCATGGCAAATGGTCATCTCTCCAACTTCTTCCCATTAGAGGGGGGCATCCGTCGGGATGTCCTCTCTTGCCCCTCTTATTTACAATCTGTATAATGCCACTAGCTCAGGTCATATGCGAGGACCCGAGTATAGTGGGATACAGGGAAGATGACAACACTGTGCACCGCATCACCCTGTATGCAGATGAAATTCTTCTCCACCTCTCTGCCCCAGCCATCGGCCTGCTCGTAGAATGGAACCTCTTGACAAAGTTTGGTCAACTTTTGGGCTACAAATTAAATTACACTAAGATGGAGGTCCAAGCAATAAATTTCATTCCTTCTGCCTAGCAACAGACACTGTATCCTTTTCACTGGGACCTGAACTCCGTGAAATACCTTGGCATCCAGCCCACTGGATCAGCCTCCCAACTATTTGAAGCTAATTTTCTCCCATTACAAACACAGGTACAGCAGGAGCTGGGGGCAGATGGAAGCTGCTGTGACTCTCACTGGAGCGTAGGGTGGCCTCACCTAAAATGATGCTAGTACCCAAATTCTTACATCCCTTTCAGTCTTTATCTCTCCCAGCCCCTACAGCCACTTGGACGGCATGGAGTCGTATGTTCCCCCCATACCTCTGGAATGGTAAAAGGCCCAGAATAAAACTCTCCACACTCTGTCTGTCACTGTCAAAGCAGAGCAGAAGACTTGGATTTCCCCACTTGCTCAAATATTTTGAGGCAGCTCAGCTGCAGATCATTCTGTACTGGCTTCAGGATTCTCCAGCCCAGCAGTGGGTCCATCTGGCATGGGCCGCACTCCAGACCCTGACGCCAGAGGAGATCCAGTTTCTTCTTAGGAATCTGAACCTCCAGACTGACAGCTCCTCTCCTAATGTGTACACAAACTTATCTGGTTGCTCCCCCTGTGCCTACACTCAGACTTTGCTCCAGACAGACGGGACCCATGTTTAAAAAGATGGTACAGGCACAGCCTGCAGAACTCATTGCACTTATTGCAGGGAGGGGTGATCCTTCTCATTCCTGGAGCTCCAGAACCTCTTGGCTCTTTCACACTTGGCCCAGTTTACAGATTTCCAGGTAAGAACTTCTCTTTCCCAGCTTCATCAAAGATCCCGCCCCCAATAGGACATATCTTGCTGGCCCTGCTCACGGACACAATGAAGAGAACACTGGGTAGTCATCTGGTCTCCTGGCTTCACTTATTTCTTCAACTTGAGGGTTCACCTACACAACTCAGGCACTGGACAGCTGGAACACAGAGCTGGAATCCTCAGTCGCCCTGCAGTAATGGCAGCGGATCTGCCAATACACGCGCAAAGCCACAAGAGCCACGTTGTGGAGGGAATACAACTGGAACTACCTCATCAGGTATTTCCTACCACCGGTACAATGGCTGCATCATGGCATAGCCCTGACTCCGGTATGCTGGTGGGAGTGTGGAGAGCCAAGAGAAACACCATGACATAATGTGGACTTGTCCAGTTCTCCAACCCTTCCTGCGAGCACTGGAAGGTTGCCATAAAATAAATGTTTTCCTCTGCAACTGCAGCTCACAGAACACCTTTTTTTATTTACATACTGGCCACAGAAGGAATGGGATGCAGCTAAAAGTTATTCAATGGCCATATTAAATCATAGGCTGCCAACAGAATTAGAATGTATAGGAACTCTGGACTGGCATATCAGTCCGTGGCACAGCAAGGTTTATTAGTGGCGGCAAACAACAGCATCATTAAAAAAAATAGCCGCATAGAGAGCCATTAATTCAGAGGAATGGCATCACATAGTAAAGGAAATATACGATCTGGAGCTATTAACATTTTCCATCCAAAAACAGGTTGAGAAGGGCTATAACAGATGAACGAGATGGGTAACACACATAGTGGCTACCAGTCCCTCTTTTGTCCCCTAATCTGGGAAGAACTAGGGAAAGAGATGTAAAGTCAGTAACTCTGCTCAGAGACCAGATAAGTCTGGGCATTAACATTTCGGATGTAATTATTTCTAACGATGTCTAATGTCAGCTGTGGCCTGTAAGTACACAGAATGCAATCTGTCTATTGTACTATGTTATGTTATTGTACTTTGTTAGTTGTGGATAAAAATGGAAAATCAATAAACATTGATTATAAAAAAAAGTGCATATTTAAAAGCTTTAACTAATAAATTGATGTTGTATAAAGCGAGAATGTAATAGCCTGACTCACAATGCACAGTTTATGAATACTTGTGAGAGGAGCAGGAGTTTCATAACTCACACGTGGCTCTGCCACTCGTGAGTTATGTTCCTGTCCCCTCACAAGATGAACTGTATATTTTGAGTTCAGGCCATGGCATATACCCCCTGTGTATATAGGTATAACTGATGCGGCTCTGACTATCACTATAAACTTTTAGACCAGCTCTGTATGTAGACCCCCCCCCGCACCATTATAGGTGCTGTAACCAGCAACATTGCTGACTGCAATGAGTCAGTGTCTCCAGGTGCTACTACTACTTCTTGCACAGATTGCTACATTCATGGCACTACTCTGGAGCTGCGTGGAATTTTCAGATTCTGCTTCCAACAGAATTTGATGGAATTTCAGAAATTCTGCCTAATTCCACAGGATTCTGTTAGAAGCAGAATTTCCAGATTCGAACGTGGAATTTGTTTTAACTGTGGATTTAGTAATCGCTAGTTTACGTAAACCACAGAAGAGTATTCTGCAGTTTACATAACCCGTGGATTCGTTTTCCATGAACCGCAACCTGCTTACATAATCCATGGGGTATTAGTCTGCGGTTTACATTGAGAAGCATTTTAGGAACAGATTTGCGATTCTGCATGAATTCCGTCTATGAAATTTCACGTTGTGCACAGCTCTAAGCTGCTCCCTTATCAGTGTACCTCTGCAAGGATAGCAAAGGGGAGATGGCCCAGAGGGCACTACTAAAATGGTTGGGGTTGCATGAGAAACTGTATGGGGGCTGCAGGAGCTCAAGGTGTACTCACTAGTGGAGGGACAGCGATAGAGGGAGTCTTTTTTTTTTTTTTTTACAGGAGGAGAAGCACCAGAAAACAGTGGCATGCTATGACGCTTGGGGGGGGGGGGCAAGTTTAAGAGGAATGTGAGGAAATACTTCACAGAAAGGGTCGTGGATGCCTGGAACAGCCTGCCAGAAGAGGTGGTGGGGCGAAGACAGTGAGTGGCATCAAGCATGCGTGGGACAGGCATATGGGCATAATGAGTAGAGGGAAGAGAGGAGGCAGGGACACTTGTGACCAAATAGTGTCCAGGGTGTGCAAATAGGCAGAGAAAATGAAGCAGATTAGATGGACCTACCGTTCCTTTTCTGCCGACACATTCTGTGTTTCTGTGTTTCAGTGCGCCAACAACCAGCGGGTCAGTTGGCACAGCATTAGTGTTACTGTTTGTGACACTGGCAGCCAGGGTTTGAAAGCAAGCCTTGTTCCACGAAGGTCGGCCAGGAGGAGGGAGAGCGCGAGTCGCAGAAGATTCTCTGTTCCTCAGAGGACGGAGGGTTGCTGCCTCCGCTACACCTAGGGTGGCCACTGGTGACAGAGCAGCAGAGGTATGGAAGGGAGGGAGGATTTCAGCCAGACTACGCCTGAGCATGCATTTCTTGCATGGACATGGACCCCTAGCCCACCGACATCCCAAAGCGAGTGAGGAACACCAGAACGAGAAACTCCCTGGCTTGCGTAGGAGGATCTCATGGGGCACGAAGGCCCCTACTCTCTCAATGGCTGCTCTTTCCACTCCGAGGGTGCTCCTGCATCTGTGGAAACAAGTTCGCTCACGCCGAGGTGGTGCAGGGGTCATGGTGTTTGCTGCGGGTTGGCCAACCCTCAATGCAATCCAGAAGACACAAGATGCAGCCGCACTCTCGAAAGGAAGCAAGTACCATGATTATAGATACAAGCAATACATTCATTAGCACAAATGCTCTACACAAAAAGACATGGTGCACTAGTGGAGCAAAAACGGCAAGTCACCAGGTGCACCATCACTTCGCTCTGGTGAGCTTCATCTGGGATTCATTTTTACTCCTGCCTCTACGCTTAGAAGGAGGTGGGAGGTTTGAGTCCAACTTAGCCAGGCCCCACCCTGTGTGTGTGTGGGGGGGGATGTAAGCCCATGAGGTTGTAAGTTGGAGAGAGGTAAGCACCAGAGATGCAGGGGGATGAGGCTGGGTGGACCCAACAGAAGGAGGCCAAGTCAGAGAGGGAGCATAAACAAGAAATTACAAAAAATGTCCCAGCAACCCTTGCAGGTAACAGTATTGGTATCAAGAGGCACTGACTGACCGCAGCCAATGATGTCATTGGTTGGAACACCTATAAATGTGCCATGGGGCGGGGCTACATACAGAGCTGGATTAAAAGACAGAGGAGAACTAAAACAAAGGGAGATCGTTAAAGAACGTGAACATAGAGCAAGCATGTATGATTGGAAATCTAATTAAATATTCATGAGCCTAACAAGGCCTCTGATTGGCTACTGGTTTGGTCACGTTAGAAATGGCCGATACTGCTGACAACTGATGCTCTGTAGAACATAACATCTGAAACGCAAGATGTGCTCGTGTCATACTGCTCACGCCACATCACTTAAACGGCAAAGGTAAGTTAGGAAAGCTCTAACAATGAAGAATGTTATTGTGACTGCCAACAAGACTTGTAATGGCAATAACAACCTGGAAGCTGGTCACTTCCTTGGATTAATGACGGCTGGAGGAAGGTGATCCGAGGCGCCATCCCCCCAACTTGTCGTTAATTGCTTCTCGATTGCTATCGCTAAAATGGAGCATATTGCAATGTTTTCCTGACTATTTGAAAATGAGCCAGCTGACCAATCGTAATTCACATCCATGAATCCAAACCATTTTGTGACAAGAGTTTTGTTTTGTTTTATGAGGGAAGGAGCCTTCTGTCAAGGGCATGTCATCTTATGATATGCAACTCCCCGCCTACTCACAGCATGCAGACAATGAAATGGTCCACCCAAGCTACTTAGGAACAGAGTACCCACCAGCGCTCACACCAACGTCCCCGCGACGATACTCGCCCATCCCCAAGGAACTGCTGGGAGAAGATGACATTCCCCGGTAAGGAGGAGTTTATTGGACTTCCTGGTCCCTTGAAGGCCATTCACAGCACTTAAACATTATGTCGTGTTTTATATTTATTGTTATAAAATAGGCTGTGAAAATCCCGTAACCTCATTGGTTGCACAATGCTTCATGACTGTTGATTATTTTCTGATGACCACATGCCTTACCTGAATAATATATTTTTTAACAAATAAAAGCCCATGTTAAAAATAGGATAACACAATCCAGGGTGTGCAGTAATAAGTGAAATAATGCACTTCTCAGGTGGTTTTGGCACTCGGCTATGCCTTTTGCCGAACAGCCACCTGAGGCATGCATAATCCCCTCATAACAGCACACTCAGTCATGTGCTATCCCTTACACAGCATCCACAACAGGTTAATACTGGCATGTAAACCACTCATTTATTTTCTTATTTTTATTAAAAAATGTTTTACCAGGTAAACAAACAACGATAACGGAATCCTGTTTAAGGATGTGACCTGGGGAGGGTGAAGGGGTTGCAAGGGGGCATAACAAAATGAACAGTAACTGATCAGGTAGCAACAGAATATCTAACGTGCATGAGAGTAGCCGGCCCGGTGGCGCTGAGGGTTGAGGTGCTGGATGCCACACCTCGCGCCACGCTGGTGACCCGGGTTCGGGAACATGCCCGGGTTGGCAGGGCAGGGTTAGGATTGAGCATCCGAAGACTGCTTTCCTATCCCTGGGGAGGGTTGAGGGATCCCACTGCTCGGTAGCGGCCCCTGGGGATGATCAGGGGCTTCACCAGGGCTGGTGTACTTGGGGTGAGTCCGTCGGACGTTGGTGTATAGTGCCTCCGACATCACTGCATGTCCGCATAGGGGGCCTCCTAAATGGGCCAGGAAATGGCCGTACTGACCCCTCATCATGCGAGTGAGCCTGCTGCTCTCCGGGCGGGTCGAGCTAGCGGCTGGATGACCCCGCCGATCGCATCGCAGCAGGCGGATAAAAAGTGACATGATTAAAAAAAAAAAATGAAGTGCATGAGTGTGCAAAATAAAGTATTTATTTGCAGTTGCTCTAACTAGGATCCCCCCATGAGGTGCAGCATCTCGTTTTCATGGGGGGTCCTGGGGAAGAGAACAGCAGTCAACAGGTTAATATATATACATCATAATATGGTATATATCATGACAACAAATTTTTTGCACATATATCCCTATACTCAGAATGTGAGATTTTGTCACCCTGAAGAATAACATATTGCTGATGATGTCATTTTAGTCACTAATCTCTAACTGGCAGCCTGTTAACAAAGTGTTAAGGCTACTACTCATGATGGCAGAGACCTGAGTTCGGGAATGAGCTTGGATCACTGGAGGGCCAGCCGGGAAAGGGAAGTTGAGCATCCCAGTGGATGGTCCTTCCCTTCGAGGAGACTAGGCATAACTAAAGATGGCTCACACAAGCGTAGCCAAAGATATACTTATTCACAATTTATTACAGTGCATGGGGACCTGCCAGGGGCATCAGGTTGGAAAATGTCCCTATATATCACCATTCAGGGCTTCCTCAGGGATCCCAAAGGACTATCCTTCCCTTCATCGAGGGAGGGGTCTGATCCTTGCTGCTACACCGTCCTTTGGGAGAGCACGGGGAGTGGTACAGCCAAAGGTGCTTGTTGGGGAGGGGAGGACACTACCAAAGTCGACATGTGGGTATACACATTGTGCATGAGCGTGTCTGATGATGTCACATGTTGGTATCCCGGAGGGGAGAGAAAAGAAGTAATTCCTCTGTCTGCGCAGTATGAAGGCCCTCGCCTTCGACCACAGGCTCCACACCTGCCAACACAGAAAGCCTTCCTAGTAAGACTAGAGAATGAAGTGGCTGAAGGGGTTTCACTTCGTTGGCCTCACTGTGGGACAGCAAGCCACAGTAGCCACATAAGGAAGAAGGTAGCCCCCGGAGAAGGTCAGGTGTTAGGGCTGGGGTCAGGCGGCTGAGAACCACAGCAGTGGCTCCCCAGGGCAGAGTGGAAGTAAATGGAAAAATAAAGATCAGAAGAAATCAGTCCCTACATATTTCTAACCCTCCTTTATGATAATTATTATTTTTTTTTTAAATCAAAGTATTTATCCTCTGGCCAGTCACTTCCACTCTGGCTTTGCAGTCATCCAGCTGCATTAACTTGCCTTGCTCTTCACAATGTCCCGAATGGCTTGCCTTCCACGGCAGGACAGGTGGAAGGGTGTTCCCCTCCCCTTCCCCACCAGGTAATCTTACATGGGGTCTCAGCAGCGGTTGCAGATACAGAGTATGCTGGTGCTACCATCCTTGACGTCTGCCATTTTTCTGTTTTCGAGCATCCCCAAGCCCTCTGAGCAATGTCAGCCACGGCCCCCAAGTCTGCATGTATGTCAAGATGTGCCGACTTGGAGATGACACCCCCCAATTCCGCCTGTGGGCTCTCTGCTTGTACTTCCCCCCTGGAAACACCAGGGGCAGCAGTAGAGCAGGCACGTGTCCATCCCCTCCAAGGGCTGGGGACGTCAGAGCAGATACCTTACCAGCCTCCTGCCATCCCACCACAATGACTCAGGGTTGGAGCAAGGTCCCGGGTCACTGGCATAACATGCAGTTTCCTAGCTGCTGCTCTATTGCACAGGGCCAATGATGAGGTTTGCATAAAGTAATGATCAGTTGTAAACATACAGGAACACATTTTTTTTATTTTGTACAGCTTTTTCTACAGCTCTGACTCCAGAGGGGCCATCAACCCCTACCCCACCACACAAGATACTGCCTCCCCCAGGACTTTTGTAATGTTCCTTGGCAAATTCCCCACCCCCACTGTGAAGGGGCCAGGAGAGGGAAGGCCACCCCTCCGGAGCATAATCCAGTAGAGGTGGTCCTGGGCAGCGGCCTGGGTCAGGCAGTGGGTTGGACTCCGTGAGCTGGAGCCAGGCTTTTCACTTTTCGGTCCCCCCCCCCCATCCAGACAGTGTGAGGGATGCAGGTGTGCATGCATGTAGGGGCGTGCACGCACCACGGACTCGAAGAGTGGAGCAGCTTGCCCACTGTCCCTGGGAGAGGAGAGCATTCCTCTAGATGCTACATCATCTCCCACCCAGCCAACACCGGCAACCCAAGCTCCTTCCTGAACCCAGATCAACGGCATGGCGGGAGGTGAGGCATCCCACGCCCCAGTCCTTCATGCCCCTGGGCTGGCCTGGTTGCCTCTCTGTAACATGACAGCTGAACTGTCACTCTTACATCATCACGTTACTTCGCATAGAAGATTGTGGCTTTGAGAAATCTGAGCAGAACCAACAGTGACAAAAACAGAGTCGTTACAGGGCTTTGCTCTCATGGGTTTCGTTCCTCCACAGAGAACCACGGCGAGTCGTCATCCACCGAGGCTCCACGGGACTTGGCTTCAACATTGTTGGTGGGGAGGATGGCGAAGGCATTTTCATATCATTCATCCTGGCAGGAGGGCCAGCCGACCTGAGCGGAGAGCTCCGGAAAGGAGACCAGATCCTGTCGGTAGGTAAAACCAAGATGGAGTGTTGCGTGGGGAGGCTGAGAAGAGATTTGCATCGATTTTTTTATGGTATTTATCTTTAGTTTGAGTTTTCAGAGCTGTTCAACTCACTGTCAGGGCTGTCAGTGTTGGTAGTGTCCAGCCCAGTACGATACAAATAAACTAAACCCTGGACAGGTCAACCTTTACTTGTTTTAACTGGTGTTATGTACGAATACAAAATGGTTGCAGAAGTTCCTATTGTTAAACTTGGTTTCCAAGCTAGTTATTTGCACAGAAATTTGTATAGGCATTTGCAGACACTTTTATAAGCATTTGCATAGGTATTTGCAAACATTTGTACAGGCATTTGCACATGTAAGACCTAGGTGGCGCTATCCCAAGGGCTACTACCCCTGCCTGTGTGACTAGTTGCAGATTAAGGGGCCTGGGTACTGATAATGGGTGCCTCCATCTGGAGGACAGGGCTGGCGGTAGCGCAGCTGACCTGGGTACAGCCCTCCGGGACACTGTGACCCCCCCCTTCACCTCTAGTGGCCTAGACAATGAACAGAATACACAGATACAATAACCCCCCCAAACAGCAGCTATATCCCCACTCTGATTGCACTTACCACCAGGGCTGGTTCCACCAGTTCAGCCCTGGGGAACCCCAGTAAAATAAGGTTAGTCACAGCAAGCAAGAACAGTACAGTGCTATTTGTACAGAAGTGTACCACAGACAGGTTAAGTACAAAAAGATTTGATCGGATTTATTCAGGGGGAATGAACAAAGGAGGGGCATAATCTGGTTGATTGGTTTTACAACTGATTTAATCAGGCTACAATGCATGCACTTCAGAGTCCCATAACGCAATCACACACACACTCTGGGTACCCAGTGGTGAGGTAGGCTAGCCTGACACATTGCCCGAGGTAGACTGGCATTGCAGCTGGTCGGGGCCCTATGATGGAAAGAAAAGTTGTACACAATAGCCCATAATTTGTAATCCGGAGCCAGGAGGCTCAGTTTGTGATAAGCAAACAAACAAATCAGATGGCACAATTTGATTGAGCTGTTGTTGCAGGTAGTTACCCTGGTGTTTAGTCACGCTATCCAGTAAAGGGCACAGGGTTGATGAAATAGAGACTGCAGGATGACTTGCTGGTTTGCCAGGAGAAGCAGGGCCCACACGATCACCGAGGTGTCGTTCCTGTTTGTGGTGTTGAGCAGGGGGCTGATCCCCAGGCTGGTCTCTCGTTGATGGCTTTCTCTGCGGAGTGAGTAGCTGGCTGGGCCGGGTTAGCAGGGCCCAGGCCAGGTAGGCAAGTCAGATGGCAGTCCGGTAGTACTGGATACAGCTTCCAGCAAGCGAGACACAGTCAGTCAGTGGGGAACCAAATCGCGACCCACTAACAGCATTCAGCACACTTATAGTAAAAGAAAAGCAGTACCACAGTTCGGATGACAGTCCGGCTGCAATTACTGTATCTTTCAGCAAAACCGTACATTCCGTGGTTGGTTCAGACGTCCTGACAGGCTGATCGCATGAAGCAAATCTTCGGTCTGCTTCAGGTAATAATGCAGTCACAATTCAGTAACTCCGGTCACAAATTGGTTCGGATAAAGTCCGGTTACTACTTAATTGAAGGATTCCCTCACAAGGGAAAATGAGGCAGGCAGGCCAAGCAGAGCTTTCCCACCAGTTTCCCGCGCTACTACACAGGAGCAGCTGCTCGAATATCTCGAGCTGTTCACTCTCTCAACTCCCAACTCAGACTGACTTCTGCTGCATGCAGCACCGGGACTTCCTTCTCATCCAAAAAGGGTTCGGTTAGTTGATCCATCTGTCTGTCAAAGCAAGGGCTCCCCCTCCAGGTCCATTTAGGTGCCAACATGTAAGAACTACAATTCCTACAGAAATTTACTCCCACAAGACCCCTGGGGACAGACTCAATTTTAAGGTCCCCAAAAAGGTACTGATTGGTGCAATGCAGAAATGTCCATGCTGCAAAGAAAGGCAGGTTAGACAAACTATAATATTATTATTATTAGAGCAGCTAATCAGCAAACAATTACAAGTTCTAACAGAGCTCCCTCTGCACAATTAGCGATGGCAGAATGGAGCAATATTACTGCAGCTCGGGCGGGACTCGAGCCTGGAAACACTCGGGCCCCTACCCAGATTAATTATACACCACAAAATGATGCCTCTCAAGGAGACAGGCACGGAGGCTAGCTAGGCACTCACATGTGCAACACTTGTAAAATGCTAGGACACAGAACACCAGCCTGGCAGTGGGCATTAGGCAAGCCCAGGAAGACACTTTAGGAACCCCCATTTGTAGGGGGTTACACACAGGCATTTGCACAGGCGTTTGCAGACATTTGCACAGGCATTTACACAGGCATTTGCAAACATTTGCACAGATAGGCAGGCATTTGCGTAGACATTTTGGAGAGGCATTTACACAGACATCTGCAAACATTTGCACAGGCATTTACAGACATTCATACAGACATTTACATTGGCATTTGCAGGCGTTTACACGGATATTTACAGAGATCTTCACAGGTATTTGCAGACATTTACAGACATTTATTTGCACAGGCATTTACAGACATTTGCGAAAGCAGTTTGTAAAGGGATTTGCACAGATATTTGTAGACATTTATACAGGCATTTGCAGACATTTGCATATCAGTTATCTTCAGCAGTGTTAAAGGATCAGTATGCAGCACACTTGCCTCTGAGGCCAGAAGATCGTAAGGTCCTGGGTTCTGCTCCCACACCAGGAACTTGACCTAATACTCAATACTGACACTGTAGTACCACATGAGGGGGCTATGGATGAAACTGAGGTCCCTTCTACCCCTCTCTGGCCACTGTCCAGGTGGAAGTTAAAGATCCCATGGCACTTAATAGAGTAAAGGACTTTTTATTGCAAAAGCCTGGCATCCATAGAATATGAATGTGTGGACCTTTTAAATCACATGCCTCACAGTTCAACTGAAATTCACCAAGTTACTAAAATACTTGCATGCTTGATTTGGCCATCTTGCCTGAGGTTTGATGGGTCAGCAAGCAACCCTGCCACGCCCCCACTAAACACTAAAAGAAACGTGCATGTCCAAGTATCCACTGGATGTTTTCCTCTGGCCCCTCTTGCCCTGCTTCCTGCTCTCCTGGGAGCCATTCTGTTTTCTCTCCCTGTTGGGGGCATTTCACCTCTCCCCTGCTGCTGCCCTTCTGCCTGGCTTCAGTGGCTGTTGTTTCCTGCCATGCTGAGCTGCCTCCTCTGCTGACTGCCCTCCACCCTGCATTTCTCCCTGTTCAGGGAGAGGGAATTGCTGGTGCCTGGTGTCCTTTCTCCCTGCTGCTGGGATCCTCTCTGTGTGGCTGTTGCTGTGGCTGTGCTTCCTCTGGCTCTTTGGGCCTTCCTTTCTATTACCCTGGCCTTTGCCTGCCTTTCTCTGCTAGGCTCATACCCTCGACCACTGGGCCTACACCTGAATGATCACTGGGCTTTCATCCCACGACTACCAGGTTCATGCCCCAATGATTCTCAGGCTTTGCACCAACGATAACCTCAGGAATCAGTATACATAGTCCCTACTGGCATCATACTACACTAACAAATTGGTTTATGACCTGGCCGAACCACTGGCGGCCCTTTTTAACGCTTCTCTACAGGCAGGGAGGGTGCCGAAGGATTGGAGGGAAGCACATATTGTGCCCATTCATAAAGGGGGATCAAGGGAGGAGCGGGGAAACTACAGGCCAGTTAGCTTATCATCAGTGGTGGGCAAGCTGATGGAGACCGTAGTAAAGGAGAGGCGGGGGTGTTCTTGGCAGAACAGGGATTCATGGATGATCACCAGCACGGCTTCGTCCAGGGCAGATCGTGTCAAACTAACCTTGTGGAGTTCTATGAATGGGTGACAGCAGTACTCGACCAGGGTAGGCCAGTTGATGTCATCTTCCTAGACTTCAGCAAGGTGTTTAACTCGGTCCCTCACATTGGTCTGCTGGATAAGTTGGGGGAGATGGGGTTGGGGGCACGGACAATCAGGTGGATTGGAAGCTGGTTATCGGGTCATACCCAGCGAGTGGTGGTGGTGGGGTAGTCTCATCCCCCAAAGGGGGTCATCAGCGGGGTCCCACAGGGATCAGTCCTGGGACTGCTTCTGTTTAATGCCTACATTTCCGACATCAGGGAGGGCATCAGGAGTGAAATGATTCTCTTTGCAGATGACTCTAAGCTGGGGGCGGTAGTGGAGGGTAGGGTTGCCCTGCAGGAAGATCTAGGTGTTCTAGGGGGATGGTCACGTACCTGGAAGCTAAGGTGCAACACCGCAAAATGCAGGGTGCTTCACCTGGGGCAAGGAAACCCAGGCCAGGTGTATACCTTAAGAGGGGACATATTGCAGGTCTCAAGTGAGGAGAAGGACTTGGGGGTGCTGGTGAATAACAAAATGAATAACTCAGAACAGTGTAGGAGGGCTACAGCCAGGGCAAATAGAATGCTAGGCTGTATCGCCAGGGGGATCACATCAAGAAGTAGGGAGGTGATCATGCCACTGTACAGTTTTGGTGCCCGCACCTCAGGAAGGATATTAAACTCCTAGAGAGGGTTCAGAGGAGGGCTACCAGGATGATCTGGGGCCTGGGAGATAGGACTTATGAGACAAGACTTGAGGAGCTCGACCTGTTCTCACTGGAAGAGAGGAGATACGGAGGGCTACAATTGAGGTCTTCAAGTACCTGAAGGGGGTAAATAAGGTATGCCTACAGGGGATCTTTCAGAGGAAGGTGGGAGGGGCCACCAGGGGGCATGGTTGAAGGCTGGAGGGAGGGAGAGTTAGGGGGGAAAGGAGGAGGCGATACTTCACTGAGAGGGTGGTAGAGCCATGGCATGCACTGCCTGAGGAACTGGTGGAGGTGTCCACGGTGGAAGAGTTCAAGAGAGGCTAGAACAGGTACAGGAGAAGGATGATGAGGGGGGCCGCCTGTCTGGGGGAGGAGAGGATTGGGAGAGTAATCAGGGGGATGGTTCCAGTGCCCTCTAAGGGTACTGACTCTCAAGCAGACTCAGACCATTGGACCTACTCTGCTGGCATTTTAGTATGTTAGTATGATAACTGAGCCTCTCCAGGACATATTATGCTCACCCGCACGTACTGACGAACTGACCTGTGCTTGATTTGTCTCTGCTTTTTCCTCCTAGCGCTACCTCTACTTCTTTTGGGATCAGTCAGGACCTAGTTCGACTAAAGTAGCTTGAGGGACTAGCTTGATAGAGACAAGTGCTGGTCATATTTCTTTTCATATTGTAGTTCATGGGTCTAGCCCAAGTTATGCTGTAGTCCAAGTGGTAGTTTAGGTGTCCTCTACTTCGAGCCTAGTGTAGGGTGGAACCCTCTGCAATTTTTCCGTTGGTCATAAGACTGCAACTGTGTGACACCCACGACCTTTCAAACCCAACTGGTGTCTGGGCAGCTTGTTTACTTGCCACTAATTCATCCACCGCATCGGCTAAGTTCATGCCACCAGTGCTCCTTCCGTTAGTGAGACCTTGCTCCCAGAAACTGTGCTCCCTAACCATGGGGTGGAGCCCCAGCACTTAGGGCTCCTTTAGTCATATGACCGCAACTCTCTGACATCCACCTACGTTTAGGCTTCCTACGGGTGTACAGGTCGGGCATTCCTCCACAGAAGAGTTCTGTTCCTCACAGGAGGCTAATTCTCCATATTATGGGAGCTGAGCCTCCTTCCGCCAAGAGTGTGGCTTTCTCTCTGGGTCCCTTTAGTCACACTATATCAACTCTGTGACACCTTCAAGGATGACCATCCTGTTAGAATGATGGAGCAATTTCCTGCATCCTCCAAAGTATGCCAATCCCCTGTGTCTTCCTTGTTTACACAAAAGCTCAAGCTATTTGAGTTGCCCAGTTTTCGACAGCTCTCGTTCCCTAAGAATTTGTGCAAGACCCCTCCTACAACTGTGACGGTGGTCTCCATGGCAGTAGTAACATACAGTGAGTGTTTTCACCTACTCAAGGGTATTTACTAGTGATGCTTTGGTAGTGCTTTTGACTATCCTAATGGGATCTGACAGACAGGCCAGCTATCTGGCTCAAAATCTGAAGTCCTATCCATCCCCATTCACATTTCATATCCAAGGTCAGATATTGGGATCTGAGGTCGGATAGGGGGATCCAAGGTCACATGACTGCCTCGGATTGTCATGTTGGATAGTTGGTATCCTACCGGATGCTAATTGACAGGAATCAGTCGTTGGATACCAATGGTATTCAGTGCCACCCAGCATTAGAGATTAGGGTATTAGGTAAGGGCGAAGAGATAATTTTGGTCACTAAGCAAGAAAGGGACCGTGAGGTTATAATATCTGATGAACTCAAAGTGGCAGAGCAGTGTGACAAGACAGTGGGCAGGGACTGCAGGATTCTCGGGTACGTAGGGAGAGGTATCACCAGCTGAGGGAGGTGATAATACCACTCTATGAGTCATTGGTGAGACCACACCTGGAGTACTCTGTCCAGTTCTGGAGGTCACATGTCAGAAAGGACACAGACAGGGTAGAGGCAGTCCAGAGGAGGGCAACAAAAATGGTGCAGGGGTTGCACGAGAAACCATATAATGAAAGACTGAGGGATCTCAACATGTACACCCTGAATGAGAACCAAGGCAATTGGTGCACTCCAACGTGTAACTAAATTCAAAGATGAATGTGCATAATTACTTGTTGTTATGGTGCTGAAACCTGCTACAGTGTAATTATCTGGGTAATTCCTCAGCGTAGGAGCAGTGATTATGCCCAAAACAACTACAGACAAGGATTTATCTCCAAGCAAAACTTTTATTTCAACAAATACAAAACAGAGGCAATCAGCAGGACACTGACCACACTGCCCCTGAACGAGAGGAGGGGGGGAACATGCTAGAGACCTCACAGGAGTGAACAGGGTACAGGTGGAGAGCCTGTTTCAAATGAAAAAGTGCAACAGAAAAAGAAGGCATGCAAGAAGGAGTAAGGCAGTTTAAGTAGGATGTGAGGAAATACTACTTTACTGAAAGAGTGGTGGACGATTGGAACAGTCTGCCACCAGAGATAGTGGGAACGAAAAGAGTAATAGTGAGGGTGGAAAGAGTAGGAGGTTTCAAACATGCATGGGACAGACATAACAGGAATCTGCCAATAAATTCTGTGTTTCAATTAAAGAAAGTTGGTATTCGGTGATGTATAATTCCATCTGATGTTATCTGAGTAACACTGGTATCAATGTAATCAAACAGACAGGAAGGTTTGATCTGCTGTCCTCCATCAGGATCCAGGGACATGCCCTGAGTGTCATAGGCAGTGGCTTGAAGCACCTCTCCCAGAGGGAGTAGCATTTCAGTCATAAAACGATGGGGAGTTTCTGCTGGCTTGACTACACTTTTGTGTCTCATGGGTCTCTGTGAGTTAGTAGCCGTTGCATTTTTGTTCAGGAGATGTAGAATGCACCAATTTATTTGTGTATGTTTTTTGTTTGTTTTTGTTTGTTTCCGTTTCTGTTTATTTTTGTTTGTATTTGCTTTTGTTACTGTTTATTTGTCTATGTGTGTTTGTTTTTTTGTTTGCTGAACTGTAACAGTGATTGGGGGCAGGGAAGTGGCACATGCGGTTGTGAGTTCTCACTGCAAATTTTATTTCCTTTTCCAGGTCAATGGTGTGGACCTCAGGAGCGCAACCCACGAACAGGCAGCAGCCGCACTGAAGAATGCAGGGCAGACGGTGACAATCATTGCACAGTACAAACCTGAAGGTAGGTATTGTTGTGCATAGCAATTGCCGGGCACAGGGGTGGTACAGTGGGAGGAGAGGTGAGGCTGGTGAGCAATGGCAAGAGATGGGCAGAAGGTAGTGAATGATTTAGATGAGGAAGATAGGCAGAGTGAAAGGAGATGAGCTCTGGCGAGATGCATAAGGGGCAAGTGAAGAAGCTGAGCTGGAGAAATAACTGATTGCAGAGACCAGAACACAGGCAAAATAAGGTTTAACCCATTCAGATGAAAGGGCTTTTGCAAAGAGGTTGGAAATTTGCCCTCTTCCAAAGAGCATGTTCTTACAAAACTTGTATGTAGGGGTGTGTGTGTGTGTGTGTGTGTGTGTGTGTGTGTGTGTGTGTGTGTATCTGTCTGTGAGAGAGAGATGATGATGGTGGTTTGCATAACCACAGTTGAACTAGCCTGACTTGCCAATGTGCACAAATGATGGGAGACCCCAATTACATTACCTGGGTTAAAGATGGTACATGTGGCCCTGTGTGCCACATGTCTGAGTTGCACGGGTAGTGATATTCCATGCACAAAGGGCCAGCTCCTGGATATCAAGCCCCGCCATCCATGCCCAGCATCTGCCATCGCCGATAACATGCCGTGGCAGTTTAGTCACTGGCTGGACAGGGACCTGCACCAGAAGTGATACAGAAATCCGGGGGCCCCTGTACTCCACATGAAGTCACGGAACACAAACCAACAAGGTTCTTGTTTGTGAACCTTAAAAACAACTAGTAAATTGCAAAATGTGCTTATTAATGTTTTGCAAATTATACACACATTTCTCATTTATATACTGGGCCACTCAAACTGTTTCTTTTAGGGGAGATTATTTGGGTTCTACATTTTAATCAGCCAGGTTCTAGCAGGTTCTTTTGGTTTAGATCTGGACTGGTTCTTCCCATTATAGGTTCCTTATTTGACCTTAAATTTCTCACTGGATTATAAGTGTATTCTCCGATTTCCGTGAAATGTTCACAGTTTTTTTTCTTGGCAGAGCACCAGGGACTTTGGGTGTGATGTAACTGAAATCTGTTCCAGCTCGTGTTTTAGACTGTCACTTTGGAAGAGGGGTGGATATGTGCGTGTTGTGTTTTACATCTCTCAGTTATGTGTTTTACTATGTCCTCAGAACCACTTGTTTCAGGATAAGAGTAGTCCTAAAGTTACAGAACCATTATAATATAGAATAAACAAGAGGCAAGTGTGAGTTACAAGGTGATAATTCAATTGAGGGGTATATGAAGCATAATAATCCATGAAGCCGAAGGCCAAGTAGCTTGTGGTATTCTGTAAACACCAAGATTGAATTGTCACCTTGTAACTCACACTTGCACACTGTTTTTTGTTTGTTTGTTTTTATATTACAGGGCTAATCCACCTAGGCAGCAATAAACAAAAATCACAATGCCAGTTTTGTGGCTCAGTTTGAAGAAGCCGTTAAGAGTCAGGTCAGTGAGAGAAACAAAATGCACAAGGAAAATGGTCAGTGTGACACCCGAAAAACTAACAGAGATTTGATTGACAGCTTGTGATAATTCACACAATTTGACTGCCAAGTGGTAGTAATCCACGGCTAGCTGTGGATTATCACAATCTGTCAATCAAATTCCATGAATTATTAGGTTTGGAAAGTGCTTCCTCAATGTGAATTATTGGTCTTAGCCATATAATATATAGAGTCTATGTCCATCCAGTTTTGGATTATGGAACCCAGTTATGGGCATTACATAAACAGGGAGAGATTGATGGACTTGAAAGGGACCGTGTACAGAGAAGAGTGACCAAAATGATCGGTGGTCTTTCAGACCACCCACATAATGACAGACTAGAAAATCTTAACTTAATGCCCCTATCTAAAAGAAGAATTGGGGGGAGGACTTATTGCTCCTATTTGACGTCATTTATGACCTTAATCTCATGAACCATCTAAACCTGGAATTCAAACTGGATTAATGTGGGACCACTGGTGCCAGAACGGTTTGAAAAGTGGTAGGGCCAAGGATGTAAGGGGTAAATTCTTCCCTATTAAATACATTAACATGTTTGCAAAAACTGCTAGGGCCACTTATAAAAGTGGTAGGGCCATGGCCCTAGTGGCCCCCCCTGTTCCAGCACCTATGGCACCGCCCCACCCATGTGGGGACTGGAGGTTATCCCCTTCAAATAAAAAGAAGTGCATTTAAAACTGAGAAAGGAAAGCACTTTTACACCCAACAGATAACTAGGTTATGGAACATAAAAACATAGCAGTGACAACAGGGAAAGACCGGTGGTCCATCCAGTCTGCCCGAATTCTCTATAAGCCCTGGAACCTATTGTTCCTCCAGGGTACTAACCCTTCCTGTCCTCTCCTACATTCTGTAGCTCCAAGCAATCACTGTGCCCTTCATTCTATCCCATCCCTGCTTGAATCCCCTGTTTGCACCACCACCTTGGCTGACAGACTGTTTCATGGTTCCATCCCCCTTTCCATAAAGTAGTACTTTCTCATGTCCCTCCTGAACCTCCCTTCTGAACCTCCCTCCTGTTATTTTACACTCGTATCCATGAGACCATGAATTAGTGTTCAGGCCAAATAGTTCCCCACAGTTCACTTTGTTAGTTCCTTTGAGGAACTTCAAGGTCTCAACCATATCTCCCCTTCCCTCCCCTCCCCTCTCCCTTCTGGTCTCCGGTGTGTACATGTTCAGTGGCTTGAGATGATCTTCATGGGATCTGCCCTGCTGGCCCTGAATCATTTTCGTCACTCTGCGCTGCACTGTCTCCAGCCTATCCTTATTCTTTCTGATGTGAGGACTCCAGAACTGGGCGCAGTACTCTAGACTCCTGCTTGAAATACAGTCAGAATTAATAAAAACAAAATGTGAATTAAAAAAAAATTTCAGCTGTATGAACAGGAACTCTGTACTGAAATAGCAGGAGAGCAGTGTACTCATGGGCCGCACTGCCTTTTCTTGCTCGTAATTACAATAGTATGAACAACAGTATAGTTTCATGTGCATTCGTCATGTGTGAGAATAACAGCAATGTGAAGCTGATTTGTTCTAACGTGACAAATGCAGGTGCAACCGTTTTTATCCTATAGCGAGTGGAGATGAGGAGAGCTGTCATCAGTACATTATAGATCAGGACTGTTTATATTTTAAAAAGATACTTTAAAAAAAAAAAAAAGACCAGTTTGTCCATCAGGCAGTCTTCTGGTGCCATGGCAGTGCGCGTGAGGCACTCTTATCAAAGGTTGATTTTAACATTGCTTTAGTTGTCTGGGGCATAGTGCAAACTGACAACGGCCAGTACAGCTAACCATCTATAGTATGCGTGCGTCTTGACTACTGCATGTTTTCCATGATGGCCAATGAAGTTAAAAAAGTCCCTTCTTTAGTATGCTCTAGTCCTCTGGCTAATCTCCCTCTGTGTTCCAGATGGCCTGGTGTAAATAACATAGAGGATAGTGTATGGGCCGCCATCGGTAACAAGCGTGTGTACCCATTAAGAGGTTGCCACGGCGACCGTTTAAAGCTCAAGAGGTTTAGGCCATCTTGGCAACCTCAAGATGGCAATACATGTTTTGTTGCTGATAGTGGGCCATACTTTATCTTTTACAGTATACGGTCCTCATACAGTGAGTCTTCATACGGAGGCAGTATAGCGCAGTGGTCTAAGGCTCTGAGCTGCAAATCTGGTGACATCCAGCAAACCAGACCTGGGTTTGAATCCCACAGCTTCCACTTGCATACTGTGTGACCCTGAGCAAGTCACTTAGCCTCCTTGTGCTCCCAGGTCGCTCCTGTAAAAAAGCTTTCAGCTTAGTGTGCTATACCTGGTTAAACAAATGAATAAATAAAAAAAAAATACAGGGCAAAAAATATAGAGCAGAATCCTGACTTTTAAGTTTTTTTTAACCTCCGCCGCCGTCTTCCGGGTCCAGCTCTAACCGCCGCAGCCAGTTGTGAAAGACTGGAGGTTCGCGTAATGCGCATGCACGAATGTGTTCCATGTTGCTGTACCGCTGATGTGACGTACTCACGATAATATAACGACACCGTGACATCACGTCGAGGGTACAACGACCCTGGAAATCGATGACGTTTTGCTAATAACAACGTTCTACCGTACATCATGGGTCATTAAGAGCTGCAGTTATTTGGCAGTACAAGGTTGGGATCCTACAAAAGACTTAATGTGAGTCATTATCACTCCACTGTTAGGGCTTTCAGCTAGCATGCAGGCTGTGATCGGAGGCAGAGTGCTGTTAAACATTAGTTTCCAGTGTTCGGAGTTTGTCTTCATATTTCTGAAGATTTGACCCACTTTATTAAGAGGAGTGCCTCCCATTTTCTTGTGGTTTTACCATGCCACCACCACATCTCCCACGGATACATCCCCGACAGCGACAGCTGCATGTTGGCAATGCAGGCTCAGAGATGCCTCCATTATTCTATCGGGGGGCTGTGCCCCCTGTACCCCCAATGTGGGAGGCTCTGCCCCACACACCCCCGGTCTCTAGGATTCTAAGTCGGAGTTGGAGTTGGACCGGGAGAGAGGCGATACACTCTGCAAGGCAGTCTCAGGGACTTGCAGAGATCATCCCAGCGATGTGCGTATTTTGCCTAAATCCTGTCACTGTGATGGTCTTTGCATTCGGGGAGTCGCTGAGGCATCGGTATACCTTTTCCTACATGGTGAGTGTCTGTATCCAACATTTCAGTGGCAAAATGTTAAGAGGTATGCAGGGTCTACCCTGCAGGTGGTGGGTTTAATCCTAGACTCCACAAAGCTGTTTTCTCTCCCTTCCCAGTCTTCCAACTCAGTACTGTCCCCGGACCCCACTCCAGACCAGATTTTGAATGGGGCATGCATAGACCCACAGCTGCTGTTAGTGGCTAGTGTAGAGGTACCCAGATTTTCCGAATTGAACACACCAGTCAAAGCCATCCATGCACTCCCACCCTTATCCCACCCAGCATGTCCTTACATCATTAAAAAAAATACTTAGGTGCATGGATGCTACAAAAAAAAAAAACCTCATTAAAATATATACCTTGAAAGGTTAAAACAAGCATTTCTGGGTACATAGATCCTCCTATAACAGGGACATTAAGTTACTGGAGGGGGTGCAGCGCAGGGCGACAAAGATGATCAAGGGGCTGGGGGACTTATACGAGAGAAGGTTGAGGGAGTTGAACATGTACTCACTGGAGGAGAGGAGGGATGGGGGACATGATTGAAATCTTTAAATACATGAAAGGAATAAACAAGACAGGTACAGAGGGGCCGTTCAAAGTAAGGGAGGGGAGGGACACCAGGGGCCATGATGCGAGACTGGAGAGAGGAAGGTTCAGGAGGGAGATGAGGAGACACTTTTTTACAGACAGGGGGTTGGTGGCTGGGTGGAATGCATTACCTGCAGAAGTGGTATCCACTAGAACAGTGGACTGCTTCAAAAGGGGATGGGACAGGACAAGGGGGAAGGTTAATGCAGGGGAAGGGTGGAAGGGAGGGGCAGCTGCAGAATAAGGGTTGCTAGCTGCACATTGGAGCAGACTTGATAGACCTCTAGGCCTTTATCTGCTGGCAAATTTCATATCTTCATATAAAGAAATTGAGATGCCAGAACTTCATGTCTGGGTACTGTTTTCCCTGGGCTGATAAAACGGCAGTTTTTTTTTTTTTAATGCTGTTATTGTTGGGGCAGAGCATGTTAAAATCAATACTTTTGTACACACTACACAAACTTTATTTTTTTCTCTTTTAGATATTTTATGAAGAAGACCTAAGGTCGAACCATGGATTTTTAACTATATTTTCTATTTTCAGCATGCATTTAATATAACCATTTTGTTCTGCTTTTAGACCACAGGCTGACACAGTGCCTTGTTTTTGTTCAATACTTTTGTGCCTGGTATATATATCTAAATAAAAATGTTGTAAAGTTTTCTATTCCCCAAGCCCCTTAGGTTTGTCTGGCCCCACTCTCAAAGAAAGGAGAAAGGAGAGGACAATTATTTAGCCAGTAAAGACACACTGTGCCGAAGCTTGTTTCCAGGTGCCACCTGTGAGCACAAGGAAGTTGGGTGACTTGCTCAGGGTCACACGGTATGCAAGTGGGGGCTGTGAGATTCAAGCCCCAGTCTCTGGGTTTGCGGCTTGGGGCCCTAAGCCACTGCGCTATACTGCCTCCTAGAAATCCTTGATCTGCCTCTGGCTCACTTGACCCTGCTCAAACTCTTCCAGATGTGTGGGATTCCAGTTTGGTCACAGGGTGGGGACTGAGACAGTCTTTCTTTGTCTGACTTTGTTCATTGCCCTGTGGTTGGGGGTGAGTGTGGTGGGGGGGTGCAGACTGTGTATGACTGTGTGGCATTTTTTCCGGAGTCAGGAAGCAGTACAGGAGTAGGATAAATGTGCAATAATTTGAATATTTCTTGGCTTGTGTTTTTTTCCAGTATAAGTGTGCATAATGCAGCATTATAATTGTGGATTAGAGTATTCATCTGTGGGCTAGTGCAATTTTGAAGCAACTTGTTCTGGTGTTTATTGCAAAAAAGTCTAAGGTTGACCCCTGCTTAGCAAAATAAGAATTTCTCGTGCACGAACGAAAGGAGTGCCATGATTGGTCAAGAGCATCATGTGATACGTCTTCATATTATAACCCAACAACCCCTAATAACACTGTACTGTTACAATTGCTTCACCCGATTTTCTACCTGTAATTACTGTCTCTCCAGCTGCTGCCGTCTTGCCTCCAATCCTTGTACTACTGTCTGATGGTAATATTGCTGCATGTAATTTAACCCCGGGTCGCCCCTGATAAAGGGACCAGAGGTCTCAGTGGGTTTACCCGGTCATCAAAATCTAAATAAATAATGTATCTTGAGAACAGCTTAGAAGTCTTTCAAAGAGTCAGCTTTCCATTAATTCTGCAAGAAAGTACTGTGGTCAGCTGGTCCATGCTCTGACCATAGTTTCATGCTCTAAGCACAGAACTATGAAATGTGAACTCATATATTTGAATCCCACCACAGCCACTGCATTAATGTGCTGACTAGTGCAACTCATTGACCTCCCTGTCCTTCAGTTCCTACCAAGCAGTAAAACTGGATAGAAACAAGACCCCCCACATACACACAAACATTGCATCGAGATCTTAGCGGGGCTGTCATGAGGAAATGGGAAAACAAAATTCAAATTGTTAGCTTTGCTGAATTGTACTACCCTAGGTAGGCATGACTTGAAACAGCCCAGGGGTGATACAAGGTCACTTTGTCGGGGAGAGTGACAAATGGCAGACGAAAGAGACGCTGACAATTTGAGACTAGTTCTTTGTCACAAAGGACATTTTCTGATTTTCTCTCTGATGAAGAACTCCTTTCCAAACATCAGTTTCTCTTTGTGCTACTTTTTATCGGTCACCCTACTAACTGACCGTGGATCATTTCGAGTTGGGTCAGATACCGCACTGACTATGCACCCTATCCTACCCTGGGTCACCCATGGGTTGTTTTGAGTTGTGTCAAACACACCTCTGCCATGTAGGGGCTGGCAGACTAGACTAGAAGTTAGAGTAACAAGCTGCAAATGAGCTTGATACATCCAGCAGACCTGGGTTTGAGTCCCATAAGCTCCTCTTGCATACTGTGCGACTCTGAGCAAGTCACCTAACCTCCCCAGTGCTCCCAGGTCACCCCTGAAAACAGGCACTTGTGCCTAGTGGGCCTTACCTGGTTACCGAAGACCAAAAAACAAAAATTTAACTGGGTAAGGTCTTTAGGCACAAAGCCTATTTTCAGTGGTGTCTGAAACACAAAGACCAAGCACTCTGATCCACAAATACGAAAGCAAATACAAAAATTGGCAGACTAGGCGGGCCAAGCGGTCCTTATCTGCTGTCAAAGTCTATGTTTCTGTGTTTCCAAAAGTGTACATTTTATTGACAACGCGGTAGCCACGTGCTATTAAAGTGAATTTGAGATACAGATGACTTGTACACATAGGAAATATGCAAAAACCACAAAACAAACAAAAAAGTCAAAATAACAAACCTTGCAGATGCAGTTCAGCCGTGCTGTGCCTGCCACGAACCCTGGCACATCGAGGGTGGATCCTCTTCATTACCCCCTGAGGGGTCAAGGTGCATCTGCAAGGTTTGTTATCTGCACTTTCTCTGTGGTTTTTACACATCACCTATACACACAGTTCACCTGTATCTCAGATGCACTTTAGTGGCATATGGGCCACCTCTTTGTCAATACAATTTGCACTTTTGCATTTTCAGATCGGAGTGCTTGGTCTCTGTGTTTTAACTGGTTTTGGTTTTCATCAAGCACCCTACTTAACGTGAGCACCACTGGCTCTGTGGTTGCTGTGTTCTGGGGTGACCAGAGAGAACTGGGGAGGTTAAGTGACTTGCTCATGGTCACACAGTACACAGATGGAGGTTGTGAGAACTGAACCCAGGTCAGCTGGATGCGCCAAGCGCACTCACAGATTGTACTCTAACCTCTAGGCTATACTTCCAGTTTACTTGCAAAGAGCCTTGCGTTTGATCTAATTTGTGAACAGGACTATTTAAATTAGGATTGGTGGTGTTTATAGAAAATCTAAGGTATAAGCACAGCTTCTAGGCAGGGAAATCACCGTTGCCCCTGCTAAATTCATCTGTCCTAAACATGTACCCCTGTATAATGCCCTCGGTGAATCCTGTGTAATTATGCAAGGAGGAGTATCTATTTCACAGTACAGTGTGCTGTGCTCATGATAAGGAACTGAGTGTATGTCCTGTTGGGAAATTCTTTTCTTTCTAGTATTTATTTTGCCACTTTGCTCTGCCCGACCACTCCCTCCCCTAGTCTTGTCACTTGGCTTCTCTGGGGCTTACTGTGTTCCACTTGTCCTCTGCCAGATGAACTTTTTTTTAGAGGTGCCCGGTCACCAGTGGGGGGGCCTGCAGGGGAGCAAGCATCAACCTGCAGCCAGGTGGAGGGTGTCCACCATTGTCCTGCCCCAGGGCCCAATGCGTGTGCAGTAGATGTGATGCACATGCTCAGTTTGCGCAGAGATGCCCCCGGAATCTTGT
The DNA here is from genome assembly GCA_016271365.2 of Neoceratodus forsteri. NCBI lineage: Eukaryota > Metazoa > Chordata > Ceratodontiformes > Ceratodontidae > Neoceratodus > Neoceratodus forsteri. The sequence continues at coordinate 208,645,499 of JADMNL010000029.1, read as the reverse complement.
GTGTGGGATCCCTCTCCCTTGCGTGGTCCCACTGTGCTGCCACCCAAATTTACAGGCAGCATATCACCATCGGGATGCTGTTACTCCCCTTCCTGAGGGAGGAGAGCTGTCTTAGGGATGCATGCTCCTCCCTCCCCCAGTGGTCCCGTGAGCGATCAGGGTCGCTGGCATGGAAGGAGGGGAGGCACCCGCTGCCTCAGCCTCTCCATTCCACTGGGCCACTATTGTGAAATTTTGCTAGGAAAGAACTTAATGGCCTTGCCCTTGTAGAAAGTCAAGAAGAGGGAAGGTAATGACCATGCTCTTCATGACCACGCCTGTGTGAACGATCGACAGGAAGGAATGTAATTACTATGATCTTGCAAAATGTTGACTGGTAGGAACTTTACGCCTGGTGAAGTGTTGATAGGAAGGAATTCAATCCATGACATCTTCTGACAGATCGCATGGCAGTTGGGATTTAGTGCCAAAAAGTGCAAAATCATGCACTTGGGCATAGTAACCCAGGAACTGAGTATAGGATGGTGGCGAGGTTCTGACAGACACTAAGCAGGAAAGGGACCTTAGTATTATCATTACTGATCACCTCAAAGTCTTAGGGCAGTGTGACAAAGTAGTGGGTAGAGCTAGTGGGATGGTGGGGTGCACAGGAAGGGGTATCTCCAACAGGAGGGATATGATGTTGCCACTGTATCGCTCAGTGGTGAGATCTCACCTGGAGTTCTGTGTCCAGTTTTGGAGGCCATGCCTAAGACAAGACATAGACAGTGTGGAGGCAGTCAAGTAGGGGGCAACTAAAATGATACAGGGTTTGTACAAAAATCTCTATGAGAAGGGACTGAGGGATCTAAATATGTGCACCCTGGAAGAGAGGAGAGCGAGAAGGTACCTGATAGAGACGTACAAGTATCTAACAGGGTGCAGAAGGGGGGTCTCTTTCAAATGAGGAAGAAAACCAGGACAAGGGGGCATGCAGTGAAGCTGGAGGGGAAGGGGAGTTTAAGAGGGCTGTGAGAAAGTACTACTTCAATGAAAGGGTGGTAGATGCCTGGAACAGGCTGCCAGCAGAAGTGGTGAAGGCAAAAACAGTGGGAGGTTTGAAGCATGCATGAGACAGACATAGAAGAATATTAGTGAATGGGTAGGGAGGGGAAGGATTGCCGGAGACCAGATGGGGTCTGTGGAGACAGAGTAGGCTGGGAACATCTGAGAAACTTGGGTGGGTCAAGCGGTCCTTTCTGCTAACAAATTCTGTTTTTATAGATAGGCAGGAGCACTTGATAGGGAGGAACCAAATGATCACCCTAGCGTGAAAGGTTGTTTGGAAGGAACTGTGGATGGGAAGGAACTCTGAACTCGAAAGAATGCAATGAATCATTACTAATGATCATCCTCTTGTGAAACATTCACAGGGAAGAACGTAGTTGCCATGTTCTTACTAAATGTTGCTCTTGTGAAATATTCATAGAGAGGAACAAAATGACCACGCTCTTGTGAAATGTTTATAGGGAGGAACAAAATGACCACGCTCTTGTGAAATATTTATAGAGAGGAACAAAATGACCACGCTCTTGTGAAATATTTATAGAGAGGAACAAAATGACCACACTCTTGTGAAATGTTTATAGGGAGGAACAAAATGACCACGCTCTTATGAAATGTTGATTGGGAGGAACAAAATGACCATGCCCTGGTGAAATGTTGATAGAAAGGAAATAATCATTCTCTTGTAAAATGTTTATAGGAAGGAACTGAACACGTTCAGTCTTTTAAAAGCTGATAAGAACAATGATGATGCTGCTGTTGTAAAACGCTGATAGTAGCGAACTTTATGCCTACACTCTTGTGAAACATTAATAGGAAGGAATGTAATGACCATGTTCTTGTCTCCTTGCAGAATATAGTCGGTTTGAGGCAAAGATCCATGACCTCCGAGAACAGTTGATGAACAGCAGCCTTGGGTCTGGTACTGCTTCACTGCGCAGCAACCACAAGCGTGGCTTCTATGTCCGGTGAGTTGCGACAAAACCATGGCAGTGGCACAGTGGCAGGATAGGGACAGTAAGGTTTCACATCAGCCCCTATGTATAGAAACAGAAAATTAAAAAAAAAAAAAGAACTGTAGTGTGTTCCAGCAGCCAGGGGTTGCTAAAGGCAACACTTGGTCTCCTCCTCTTTTCAGCGCAGATCATGGGGCTACCAGTAGAAGAAGGTATGGTTCTTTACTGGATATGCAGGCACAGAGGAATGCAAATGTAAAGGGGATTATATCCAGTTACAGCTCTGTATGCTTAAAGGGACACCATCAACACTTTTTGCATCATATTATTTCTTGTTGAAAACGTCACATTTTATGATTGCTTACCTTCTCTAAAATTCGTTTAAGTTGCTGGTTGTTTTATCTGCTTCCTTTCTTAGTAGAACTGAAATGCACCCTAATTATGTAATTATACCCAGCCTTGCTTTGTATCAAATCCTTGATCTACTTCTGTTGCATACTATCTGAACGTTGGCAACATCCCCAACCAGTGCAGCCACTCATGCTGAAATAGACTTGTCTCCTCCCACTGCATCATGAGTGGCTAGACTGTGTTAGGGGGTGTTACCAAGTGCAGGAAAGATGTAGTGGGAGTTGGATAAATTACTATAAACAAATGTGTTTTTTTTTTTGTGGTATGGTGGGCAGTCTGTTGTTCACATTTAAAAAGAAAGAAGGAATCTGAATTAGACTAGCAGCTAAACAGCAATCTCTACAGAATGTGACCAATCATACCATATGTTTTTTTGTTTTTTTTTTAACCTAGAGGCACTTGGAGGTCTAAGGGGTTAACAGTGTCCCTTTAACGTAACAGCCAATGATTAGTCATCATAGAAACATACAAAGGTTAGGGCAGAGAAAGACACAGGGCAGGATTTTGAAGGATGAAGACTCAGCACTTCCATTCATGTTTTGGACAAATACTGCATACATGCAGATGTGTCCCAATGTCTGCACCTTATTCACAGACATTTTGACGCATTTGCGATGATTCCTGCAGTTTACTGCAATTTTGGCCGCAACTGCGGGAATCGCATGTGTTTTTGGACTTGGCTACAGAATTCCATTCCGGAAGTTAGATCAACTTTTTGTCATCTAACTCCTCAGATGGATGTAGTGAGCTGTGTCCGAAAAACTGATGCAGCTCTTTCAAAATCCCCCCCCCCCAAAAGACTATCTAGTCTGCCCTAAACATAGAAACATAGAGTTTGATAGCAGATAAGGACCGCTTGGCCCACCTAGTCTGCCCATTTACCCTACCTACTGTAACACCACAGACTCTCACTTGATCTCGGCTTTTACCCTGTTTCCTACCCATTAAGGTTCCCTTGTGCCTATCCCATGTATTCTTGAAATCCATCACAGTTTTGCCCCCCCACCACCTCTGGGAAGCTGTTCCATTCATCCACTGCCCTAGGTCCCTACCTGAAATTACTGCCTTTTGTGCCCCTACCCCCATATCCTTCTTTTGACTAGTCCATTGAAACCATCCCAGCCGGCTTTGAACTCTGCAAAATTACTTGCATTGACCCCAGTGCTAGGCAAGCTAGTTCACTTATCCACCACAATCTCAGCGATGAAGTACTTCCTGCTCTCCTTTTGAGCTGACACCACAACATAAAATTATGTCCCATTTTTTTCCAAATTCTTACTTAAAACATTTGCAGTAGTCTATCCTGTCAAACCCCTGCAAAAATATGAAAGTCTCCATCATATCCTCCTCCTCTCCCTTGCCTCCAGTGAATACATATTTAAGCTTCCACTCTTTCCTTTTACAAAATGGCAAGAAGAAAAATCTAGAAATTTCATTGGCCGAGAGACATCACCTGGCCATGCATTTGATCTCTATAAACGCACGGTCAGGTGCTGAATCTCATTTTCCTCAAAAAACCTGCTTAGAGTCATTTTATAAGTGTAATAAGCCCCCTCCAGGGTGTGCATCATAGGATTTTAATGCATGTCCCTGCGGCATAAGGGCACTCTGCCTTCAGCCTTGTGCCTTGCTGCACCCCTGAGGTGTACCATAAAATTCTATAATGCACACCCCGTCATGGCCTATTGCTTACATATGCTTTTCAACATTGATCTTGACTCATTTTAGTGGCCCACCATTGGACAGACTCCCATCTGTCCCTGTGCTTTTATAGTTGCAGGCTCCAGAACACAGCACACACAAGCAGTACAGGTAACAAAAGCAACCAGTACAGTTTACAGAGCTCAGACGTTGTTTGTTCTAATGTCCTGCTAGCTAACAAAAGACAAGCTGCAACCTTTTGTCCCACCTGCAGGCAGTGGACCTAACTTGTTGGACCTAACCCGGTCATCAAAATTCAATAAATAAATAAAAAAAAAAAAAAAACCTGGCTTGTTTAACTGTCTTAAACAGCACTAGTTCCTGAATGTTAGCCTAACTGTTCCAGTGACAAACCTAACTGCACTCTGTAACAATTACTGTAATGTGTGTCTGTATCTATTATATGTGACGTGGAACCTTTGTAAAGGAGTCCTTGACTCAAGGGTATTTTTCCGAATTCTGAAATAAACAAAATAAACGAGAGAGAGAGAAAGAAACAGGAGGATCCAGTGGGGTGAATCAGAGATGAAAATGAAAATAATAACAATGATGTTTGATGAGAGTGAAGATCAGGCTGAAAGGAGCTGGAAGCCGGGGATGTTATGTGTAGGAATGATCATAAATTGCCAGCTCCCCGAAGGCAAGAGTGCTGGACAATGTCACTGTGTTGAATAGCATTAACATCCAATGGGAAACCAGGCAAGGCAACCCCTGTCACTCATTCTCTTTGCCCTGAACGTAGAATGAGTAGTATCAGAAGTACTCAAGAGATACAAGGGTGTAAGGTAGCAGGACAAAGGACATAGGGTGTTGTTTTATGCAAATGACATCCTTATATTCATCAGTGTGTCCCCCAATATTCCTACCATCCACTGCATCCACCAGCAGAACTGCTCTGAGTAGATTGGGAGGTCTTAGGATCTAAAGTGAAGAGTACCAAATCTAAAATTCTTACATTAAATGGACATGTATCCCCTGAGCTCAGGCAGCAAATCCTGTCAAAATGGACCACACAGCCCATGCCACATCTGAGGGTTAGGATAACCACAAACCCAAAAAGCCCCTATGAACTGAACTGTAACCCTTTAATCTCAATAGTCAGGGCAAACCTGAAGGGATGAAATTTACTGCCAGTCACTCTTTAATGAAAATGAACATTCTTCAGAGATTCCTGCTCTTCACGTTCCCCATAATGATCCATAAGAAGGAATGGAGGGAGTTACAAAGGATAGTAGCTCATTTCATATGGGGGGGGGGGAAGAGACCCAGGGACTGGTGGACGCTGGCAGTTATGCCTAACTTTTTGCTCTCCTACTTTTCCAGTCACAAGACAAAAAATTAAGAAATCAATGAATCCGTGAGTCAGAAGTGCACTTCATTCCTAGATGGACACCCTTGATCTTGAGAAGTTCTCATTGAAAACTCACAAGAAGGGAATAATAATCCATCTGCAACAACTCCCACAGATGTATGCCAAAGGTTTACCCCTATGCAAACCAACCCTGCTTTCTCCAAGTGGAGAAACTGGGACCTCACACATCTTGGCTAACTGTTTAATGCAAACATAATCTAGTTGTTTGAAGATCTGGTAGATGAATTCAGCCTGAGCAGGTCTGACCACTTCAGACACCTTCGGGTCAGAGACTTGGTAACAGAAAAATCCATCAACTCTAATGTGCTCCCTCCCAACCCCGAACATGCTGGTGGAGTATATAACCTGAACAAACAACATAACCCATCATAAAGGGCACATAGCTGCAGTAGTAAATATCTGACAAGGACTCCAGGAGAGCAGCAGACCAAATCACATAGAAGCTAAATGGTTGAAATACCTACAATACTGACAGAATTGATTCATAAGCCGTGGAGTGGGATTGGGGGGGGAGAGATTATAAAACTACTAAGAGTAAAAATTGATATGAATTCAGGTGGACGAGGATCAGCTTTTACCACTTCTGGACCCTGACAATTACAAAGCACTTGAACGCCACCAACACAGATGGGTGCTGGAAGAACTGGCCAAAGAGCTGGTCCCATTCATATGTTTTGGGAATGTCCAGTTATAGGCAATGAACTAGATAGACAGACACATAGATAGATATGATAGATAGATAGATAGATAAGATAGAGAGACAGAAATAGACAGACAGACAGAGGTGATCAGATGGAGTCAGTAAGCTGGAGAAGAGAGGTGAAAGTAGGGTGGAACTTCCTGAAATCAAACTAGAAGGGAGTGAAGAAGGAGGAGGAAGTCAAAGACGGAAGACAGCCGAGAGAAAACAAGGTATTCCTGTAACTTAGCCAGAGTGGGAAGGAAAGACATGGAGGGTATGTGCATGAAAAGGGGTTACCAAAATGTGACAAGAGGGTCAATTTTTCAAATCCACAATAAATCAGGTTTTGTTTTTGTATGGCTTTTCTCCCACCAGGGCTCCAGGCAGGAATGGCTGCAGTCCTCTCTCAGAGGATCTCAGTCTGCCCTGTTAGCTTCAGGGCTTCATTTAGCTTGGCTCAGTGCCCCATTTTCTGTTTTTCTCCCCATTAAATCTGGAACCCCAGAACACGGTCGCACATGCACATGGAGGCATGCATGCACTCCATGGCTCCGGTGATGGTCCCTTCTTCCCACCTGGCCTAATGCTTGGTCTCCTTTGTGGCTTGGCACCACCTCCGAGCTTCCACCTGGTGGCAGCCAAGATCCGGGGAAATCCACACCCCTCCCTGGGAGAGGAGAGCTGCCTTTCAGCAGCTCAGTCCAGCTCTGCATCCTCCACCCCTCTGACCCCCAACAACTCAGACTTGTTCCTGAACCCAGGTTGCCGGCATGGGAGAAGGTAAGGCATCCAGCACCTCAGCCCTCCTTGCCACTGGGTTGGCTCAAAATAGATCACTTTTCATAAACTTGTCAAGACACTGTGACCCAAGAGTGAAAAAGGGACCACGTTGTAGGATAACTCTATAACAGCACGTTCAATGTTACGTGTGTAACAGTGGACATTAGACAATGTTATACATGTAACAGTGGACACCACACAGGTGTTTAAGTTAAGAAACAAAGCATTGCCCTGAAACCCATTCTCACCAAAGTTCTGCAGAAGTTTTAACACCTCGTTCCCCAAAGAAAATCGCCACTCAAAAAAAGCTTGATACATTTGCTGAAATTTTGGGGAACATGTAAAAAATGTAATTTGCTGGGACATCACAGTTGCACACACCACATAAAAACACAGAGTAAACCAGAACGTTTATATACATTTGAAAACAGGGGGATGTCTTTGTAACAAAAGACAACACCAGATGCAGTTTTCAAAACAACTTTATTGAAGTGCATCTAAAATAAAGTACACAAAGGTCATGGAACACACTGCTTTTGCATGTCACATTTTGCTGAAAAAATCTGGCATTTTGGAGCTGGACATTGAAAAAATAAAATGGGCACACTCGGGTTTCTCAGTTTATGTACTGTGTCCCTAGATGGCGCTATCCCAGGGGCTACTACCCTGCCTGATTTGACCACTAACAGGTTGAGGGGCCTGGATCCAATGGCGGGTGCCTCCACCCAGAGGTCAGGGTTTGCAATAGTTAAACTAACTTGGTCACAGCCCTCTGGGACACTGCAACCCCTTTCTTCTCACTAGTGGCCCACACAATATATCAGAATTACCTTCACAGTATACACTTACCCCAGGTCTGGTTCCGGCACTGGGACCTCCTGTGAAATGAGATACAGTGCAACAATCACAGTACAGTACTTTAACATAGACAAATACCTCAGGCAGTATAACTTTGCTGGAAACAAGCAGCTCCAGATTTATTTAGGGGATATAACAAGGACAGGGAAATCAGGTTAATTAGCTTATCACTCTAATAATCTACCTATGGCTCTGTGCACAGCCTATCCCTATCAGTTACTGTCCCTGGGTACCCAAGCCCTAGTGGCTAGTCCAAACCTGTGGCAGCTGGTAGGGCCCTTTCACACAGAGAAAAGGAGAATTAAACAGTCAGCAGTACAGTAATTCCATTTGGATTTAATGTGGCAATTCAACAGGGCGACCCTGAATTAGTACTCACGACCTCCAAATAAATAGGGTCCTTCAATGTCAGCAGGGCTCACTTGAGGTACACAAACCTCTTCACACATCCATATAAAAGCACTATACCAGGCAGGCTGCATCTGTATCGATACAAATTACTGCACAATACCAGGAGAACACACAGCAGATTCAGTTCCTGACAGACCGAGTGTAATTTTCAGCAATTCCTCCAGTCTTCTACAGGGTGAGCCTGGTTTCTACTCTTCAGAGATCCTTTGATTCTTTTCACAGGATGGATTCAGTCCTAACAAGCTGCAGACGGAACTCTGGGCCTTACACATTTTTGACTAAAACTGCACACTGAAAAAGCACAGGGCTCCTTCCTTCTTCACTGCCAAAGCTCAACAGAACTCCAACTGACAAACAGGCACTTCCTTTGAGTTCCTCCCAGTTCTTGACTGGATTGGCTGTCACTCACAATAGACTGCTGCTGTTGGTCCAAAAGGCACTGAAGTCTAAACTACATCTCCCAGAGTCACTGCCCATACAATCCTCTTGTGGCTGGCTCAGATTATGAGTCAAGTTCTGATTAGTCCAAGGCATCATTTTAGAGCTAGCTTACCCCACACACTGATTGGTCCAGTTCAGCAGTTCAAAACTAGAATGGGGAACTAGCAGACACAGTTCTGACTGCAAAGAAAGCAGGTTAGACAAACTGTAATTTCATTATTACTCTAAATAATTTCTGGCAACAGTTACATCTTTCAGATAGGTTCCCTTTGCACTCTAGTGACTGCAAAATGAAGTGAATTGGCAGCAGCTCGAGTGGTACTCAGAGAAGCACACAGTCCCCCCATACAACTAATTATGTCTGCAAGCAGACAGCTCTTAAAGAGACAGTACCAGAGGCTCTAAAACACTCACTGATAAATGGCTTAAATGCCAAACACCATTCAGGCTTGGAGCATTCAAGCAAGCTCCTGGAAGTCTTTTGGGAACCCCCATTTGCAGGGGTTACACCCTTCCTGGCCTGGGAAAGCTTGACGTCGCGTCAAGCAAGTACCCCATAAGTTTCAACTGCAACCATATATATTTGCATTAGGCTAGCATGTAATCATCAGTCAATATATCATTTTACCAAGAACACATTTCTGAAACATTGCAGTACGTCACTCTTTACACAGTATTACATACACATTGTACCATAACTCAAGTTATTACCTCTTGTACATGAAACCTGAAGAGAGGGCCTTCCTATCAGTTACCTTGGGGCTGGATGGGGCAAGGGCACCATACTTAGAAAGGCAACACAAGTAACTTGGAGTTAGCACTGATGCTCAGTTTGGGCAGTGAGCTCGGGGACACATACACTCCTTTATGGACAACATTGAGAGGCAAGTCCACAGGCCCCCCAAGTGAATCATAACTGAGGTGCACCACAGGCTTTACAGCTCGACCAGTCTTTCTAGGGGGAACTGTTATAGTCTCTGCACTCTGAGCCTCATTTTCAGCATTGTCCTCACTTGTCAGGAGTCTCCATGGGGTAGAGAGGCTAGAACTTGGGCACTTTCAGCTCCAGGAGTTACAGTTTCTGAGTCCACAACATTTGGCTCGCATGGAGACTTTCGGACACTGGCAGTGGACTGTCAGGGCACTCAAAATACTCTTCTTGTTCGGGTGTATCACCAGTCTGCCCCAGTCTATCATTTCTCCCTGAAAGCTCAAACAGTTCAACCATGCACAATGATTCCATTTCATCTGATCTGATGCTTTGCACTTCACTTTCTGGGAACATTGGCTCCAGGGATGAAGCTGGGGGCTTAGACAGTCCAGAAGGCCCAGCTTTGTCTCCAGTATTGACTGGGATTGCCCCGAAACAATTGACTCAGTTCAGTAGAAGGATAGTATTCAAAGTCCTCTCACTTTCTTCCGATATGGACTGACAGTCATGCTCAACTGGGACTTGTGGAGGAACACTTTAACTTTGCTTCTGTAGGTGCAGACTTTCTTGATCTTTTCTTAGCAGCAGCTCTAGTCACTGGTCCAGAGGGGCATCTTCTAGGGGCTCAGACTCAATTAAGATTTGTCCAATGGGCAGTAAATGATTTCTATGTATTGTTTTACATCTTTGAATTATTCTCAGGCCTTACTTTGTACACTGGCAGATCATCTAGTTTGCCCACTACAATGTGAGGGGAGATGGTGCCATCGGTCAGCAATCTTGTGCTTGCCATGCAGTCCCAGATTTCTTAGCAATACCGATCTCCTCCTGGGTTCCTGTGCTTTCACCTTTTATCATGCCTTTCTTTGTTGGCCAGATTTCTTTTGGCAGCCATGGTTTGAGCCAGTTGGTACGCATGAGTTAGCTGGGCCTTTAACTTTTGCACATACTGTAAATAGTTGTCAGCTTGAACCCTCTGTCTACTGTTTCTCTGTATAACAGTTTATTGATCAGTTTCAACTTAGGACCTTCTTTGTATAACAGTGCAGTTCTCAAATCAGTGGAGCGTAATTTGGACACATCTTTTCCTGCATAGAGGGCTTCTAAAGCTGCTTTGATCATGGGATCGCGGGATTGAGCCCGCCGAATACTGTCATTGTCCAGCTGAGGCAGTGCACCAATGTCTATTGCAGAAAAGTGGCAATAAGCAGCAGGTATGCAATTCTCAGAGGGTCCCAAGCAATCCACTATGCAGTCCACTGCGTCCGTGGACATTTGTTCCTCCCTGTCAAACTTCCGGCAGAGTGCCCGAATGTCAGGTTCTGCCAATCGGACCCAATCATTCTGGGGAACAGGCCTCCGGGAGAGAGCATCAGCATCTATGTGGTTCAGACCTGCTCGGTATTCGAGAGCGTAGTCATATGTAGATAATGCAGAAAGCCACCTATGGCCAGTGGCATCCAACTTAGCTGAGGTCTGCACATAGGTCAAAGGATTATTGTCAGTTTTACTAGTATTTTAGCCCCATACAAGTACTCATGGAATTGGTCAACAATAGCCCACTTCAAAGCTAGGAACTCTAACTTATGTACAGGATAGTTTCTTTTCGGATGGGGTCAGGCTTCTACTGGCAAAGGCCACTGGTCTCAGGCCATTCTCGTGCTCTTGGTACAACAGCCCCCAACCTTGCAAGCTAGCATCAGTGTGCAGGACGTAAGGTTTTCTTGGATCGGCATAGGCCAGCACTGGAGCATGGGTAAGTTGATATATGATCTCATGAAAAGCAGTCTCACAATCAGGAGTCAGCGGGCCCCAAATACTTCACTCGGATGAAAATACACTCTTTCAGTCTTGAGGGCGCTGACTTTTAGTATTTTGTGGGTTGGGGATACCCCTGAGTAAGGTTAAGTAAAGGCGGATCACTCTTGAATAGTCCTTGATGAAGCGCCGATAATAACTACAGAATCCCAGGAATCTTTGCAGTTCTTTTAGATTTTTGGGCTGTGGCCAGGTGGTCAAGGCCTCAACTTTACTTGGGTCAGTCTCTATTCCCTCGGTGGATACTATGTGTCCCCACACTTTTTACTGATGTTTGAAAGGAATTGACACTTATCAATGGACAGTTTAAGCAAAAGTCCTCCAGTCGGTCCAATACCTTAAATAATCTGCTCTCATATTTCCTCCAGTGAGCTGCCAAACACAATAACATCATCTAGGTATACCAGGCACTCTAGTAAGTTCATGTCCCCACTGCACGCTCCATCAATCGTTGAAAAGTGGCTGGGCACCTGAAATCCTTGAGGCATCCTCATGAATTCATAGAAATAGCGGACCAGATAAAGGCGTCTTCTCACGGTCCTCTGGGGCCATACGGGATCTGGTAGTACCCACTGCGGAGATCAGCACAGAGAACCACTTGCTCCCGTTTGGGCAGTCCAAAGCATCCTGAATGCGGGGCATTGTGTACTGATCAGGGGATAGTCCGCACGGTTTAAGGTGCGATAATCACACACATCCTTACTGTTTCATTCCTTTCCTCACTACCACAATGGGGGAAAGCAAGGGCTTCTGGATTCTTGTATTACACCAGCAGCTAACATCTCTTGCAGATGCCGTCTCACATCATCTATGTCAGCAGGTGCCAGGCGTGAGACCTCTCCACGAAATGGTCTTTTCGTCATGCAGCCGGATATTGTGCTCAGCTCCTTGCGCATCCTACATCCATTCCTTTAAAGAAAACACCTGGTCTCTCTGGGCAAGCTTCTCACTGATCCTCACTTTCCATTCAGCTGGCAGCGAGGAGTCGCGAAATCAAACAAGTCAGGCGTTACTCTGTCATTCTTCGCCAGAACTCTTGCTGCTGGGTAGCACTGCAGTGTCTGCACAATGCACATTAGCCAGGATGCAACCTCTGTTTACTGAATGTCTCTTTCAGACACATTATGAACTTGGACCATTACCCTTCTGGCATAAGCATTGGGCTCTAGCGGGCAAAATACTAGAAACGACCAGCAGTCCCTCTGGCAATTTTCCATCGCCTGGTGCATCAACATTAATATTTTATTCTTAACATCCTTTCTGATCCGGGACCTCTCCCTGTAAGATACACTGGGCATTTGGCGCCAGGATCAGAGACTCAGGATCCTTCTTCCATACAATTCAGACCAGTTCCTCTGGTTCTGTTTTTCAGCATCTCTCTGTGCCTCATAGGCCTTCTTAATTAAAGCGGAACTCTTAAAGCTCTACTAGTCTTTGACCCCTGTTTTCATAACACAACTGTGCCAGCCTTCGAACATATGAGCATTTGTTCCAATCAACAAAGGACACCATCATACAGTCCAGTGGGGGGACACACTGGAGGCTAGAATGCTCTACTTGTTGAGCCACTCCAGCAGGAGGTGAGAAAAGACAACCAAGTCGGATATACCCACAGCGGAATGAGGTGAGCCTTCTCCTTAACCCCATACATGCAGTCCTTCTAATGGTTGTAAGGGTACTTCTGACAAATCTTCTGATACCAATCCTGGAACATAATTGTCACTTGGGAGCCACTGTCTAATACAGCTCTTGTAGACACTCCATTCACCTTTACAGTGGTCTCCATGGAGGGACCACTATTCTGGACCAGTCTGGAGAGGCGGTGGTGGGGGCCTGGGCAACTGACCTTGCACAAAGGACGTGAATTAGCATTTTGGTGCCCTCACTGGGATCATGTCGTGCACCTCTTAACCACTGATTTCTTCTCCGAAGCTCTCCTTGTAGCCTATATGCAACTTTGTCAGTGTCTTTTGGGGACTGGCATTCCCTTTTCATGTGCCCATCTTTCCCACAATTATAGCAAAACATACTTTCTGGAGTTTGAGCTGGCCGAGGCGCCACACTGGGAGCCAGGGCGGGGGTATTACTAACTGGAAACCTGGGTGCCATTCTCTGTCTCTGTGGCGTGATAAGCATTTGGAGACATCTCGTCCAGTTTCTGCACTTCCATGGTCAAGGAATTGAGTTTGGAGCTGTTATCAGCAGGAGATACATGGGTGGGTACCCCACCCCATAGCAGATGCAGTCGGATATAGGTCAGGGCCCGTACTTGCAAGCGTGGCCTTCATAAAGGGACTGTTTTTGAATTTCGGATCTCTCTCAACAGTTAACCCCATTGTGGCATATCTTTTTCCTTGTCAGAGCACTCATTGACTGTCAACCTCTGCCCCTGAACTTCACTTGATGGGTCACCCTCAGTCACTCGGTCATTAGCCACAGCTGTTGGTGCAGGTACCTCCCGAGTCGCCTTTTCTCAACTCCTCAATTTCTCTCATTAACTCATCATAGGAGGTGTGGGATTCCAGTCGATTTGCCAGAGCGTAACTGAAGCAACAGCAGTTCTGAGAAGGGGCAGACTTAAGGATTCTGTCCAGTCTGGTTCGGTCTAGTTCAATCGCTGACAAACTACCCTTTCTGAGCATTCTTGCAACAATTTTCCAGCCGAGAGACATACTAGAACAACAACTCCCTTGGTACTGTTGTGCATTTCTTACTCTCCACCATAGGTCCTCATCAGAATCTGGGCTCCCATACACATTCTCCAGGCCTCAAGATGAGCCTGTGCAGTCGCTTCAGGGTTACTGGCCGCTTGCTTGGGATGGTAGCCAGGGCAGGACCTCGGGCTCTCACTAACCCTCTTTAAGCTTTTCGCCTTCCGAGCATTGCCATTCCTAGCACTTGGGGGCAACATAGTCTATCCAGGTCTCCCAGTCATCTCACTCCCCTTGGGGGGTGGGAGGTGCCAGAGAGATCCTCAACCTTGGTGAGTCGTGACTTGGCAGGTGCAGAATAGGAGTCTGCATTGGTTCCAGCCACCATTACGGGCACTGGAGCAGGAGAGGGTGTTGGGAGAACACCCAGGTGGCAAGAATAGTTTCTTCAAGTCCTCCACAGTTTCCCTCTCCCAGCAACCATTCACAATTTCTCCTCAAAAGTTTCAGATAGTGGTGGGGCTCAGATTCCCCAGGTCTTTACTGTCCTTAGTTATCACTCTCCAAGCAGTGAGGGCTCCCTCTGGGAGTAATGGTCTGTGGCACTTTGGAGCTATCTATGGGATCCTTAAACTCTACTGGGGCCAGGAAAGTGTGGGTGAGCAGATTAGCATGCCGACCCACCACCACAGGGTTTTGTAAACCTTCCACCTTGGAAAGTACTCCCTGCACAGTGTCGTATTGATACCCAGGGGATGTCCAGGATAAGCATAGCATTTGGGGTCGATCTCCTCCCAGTACACCACTCCACCAGCGGTGCACAGCCACTTCTGTCGGGTACCCATTTTTTCTTAACAGTGGTTCGTAAATATGGCCACTAGGGACACACAATCCCAAGCGGTGCCTCCAAGATGTAACCCTAGATGGCGCTATCCCAGGGCTACTACCCCTGCCTGATTTGCCACTAACAGGTTGAGGGCCTGGATCAATGGCAGGTGCCTCCACCCAGAGGTCAGGGTTTGCAATAGTTAAACTAACTTGGTCACAGCCCTCTGGGACACTGCAACCCCTTTCTTCTCACTAGTGGCCCACACAATATATCAGAATTACCTTCACAGTATACACTTACCCCCAGGTCTGGTTCGGCACTGGGACCTCCTGTGAAATGAGATACAGTGCAACAATCACAGTACAGTACTTTAACATAGACAAATACCTCAGGCAGTATAACTTTGCTGAAACAAGCAGCTCTGATTTATTTGGGGATATAACAAGGGACAGGAAATCAGGTTAATTAGCTTATCACTCTAATAATCTACCTGGCTCTGTGCACAGGCCTATCCCTATCAGTTACTGTCCTGGGTACCCAAGCCCTAGTGGCTAGTCCAAACCGTGGCAGCTGGTAGGGCCCTTTCACACAGAGAAAAGGAGAATTAAACAGTCAGCAGTACAGTAATTCCATTTGGATTTAATGTGGCAATTCAACAGGGGCGACCCTGAATTAGTACTCACGACCTCCAAATAAGATAGGGTCCTTCAATGTCAGCAGGGCTCCACTTGAGGTACACAAACCTCTTCACACATCCATATAAAAGAAAGCACTATACCAGGCAGGCTGCATCTGTATCCGATCATAATTACACAGTGCAGGAGAACACACAGCAGATTCAGTTCCTGACAGACCAGTGTAATTTTCAGCAATTCCTCCAGTCTTCTAGGGGTGAGCCTGGTTTCTACTCTTCAGAGATCCTTTGATTCTTTTCACAGGATGGATTCAGTCTAACAAGCTGCAGACCGGAACTCTGGGCCTTACACACGTTTTTGACTAAAACTGCACACTGAAAAAGCAAGGGCTCCTTCCTTCTTCACTGCCAAAGCTCAACAGAACTCCAACTAGCCAAACCGGGCACTTCTTTGAGTTCCTCCCAGTTCTTGACTGGATTGGCTGTCACTCACAATGAGCTGCTGCTGTTGGTCAAAAGGCACTGAAGTCTAAACTACATCTCCCAAGAGTCACTGCCCATACAATCCTCTTTGGCTGGCTCAGATTATGAGTCAAGTTCTGATTCGTCCAAGGCATCATTTTAGAGCCAAGCTTACCCCACTGATTGGTCCAGTTCAGCAGTTCAAAACTAGAATGGGAACTAGCAGACACAGTTCTGACTGCAAAGAAAGCAGGTTAGACAAACTGTAATTTCATTATTACTCTAAATAATTTCTGGCAAACAGTTACATCTTTCAGATAGGTTCCTTTGCACTCCTAGTGACTGCAAAAATGAAGTGAATTGGCAGCAGCTCGAGTGGTACTCAGAGAAGCACACAGTCCCCATACAAACTAATATGTCTGCAGCAGACAGCTCTTAAAGAGACAGTACCAGAGGCTCTAAAACACTCACTGATAAATGGCTTAAATGCCAAACACCATTCAGGCTTGGAGCATTCAAGCAAGCTCCTGGAAGTCTTTTAGGGAACCCCCATTTGCAGGGGGGTTACAACTGTATCTGTGGCCACCTTTTAAATTCACTTATCATAACTGCAGTGCCTATTGTTAATATCTTTTAAATTAATGTACAAGGCATTTGGCACATTGGTACTCACATTTCATGGAATTACCCAGGACAGAACTTATCAGGAGACAAAGAATAATCACCCCCTTTAGGGGGAGGGATAACAGTAACCTACTGCCAGGCTTCAGGGACAGTGGCAGGGGAAAAAGAGAGATTAATGAGCAGCTGACACCTTTGGAAAACATAATATTTAGACACAATTCAGCTTGTATTTCATATATCTTGTATAGTTTTCTCTTCTCCATTATTTATTACTGAAGAAATTGCCACAAAAACAAGATCATTATACCTTTGAGTTCATCTGCCTCTGTAGCTTATTCCCTACTAGAAATCACAATGCTCTGTTGTGACATCACAGTCTGTTGCTATGGGAATAACTGTGATGTCACAGAGCATTATGACATCAGGTTGGGAAGAAGCAATAGGAGCTGATGAACCCTCAAGGAACAACTACCCTGTTTTCAAGCGTATAACCTCAGTAATAAATAATGGTGATAAGAACTACAGAGTTAATAAGAAATATAAGCTGCATTTTTTCAAATTTCTTCTTGAGGTATCTCTGGCTCTTTAAGGAGTTGGGAAATAGGAAGAGCGATGGTAGAAGCTGAGAAAAAGCAGAAGTTTAGGATCAAGACCATTATGGCTACCTCCCTTGTGGGGATTAAGTGCAGGCAGGGCTTTAAGGAAAGCAGAGGGGAGAGGTAAAAGAGAAGTAATAACAATAGTAGATGGGGAGCCATTTTTCAAGTACTTGGAAGACGCAGAGGGTACACCAGTTATGAATTACCTTCTGGTATAAGAACAAAAATAGGCTGTTTATTGTGACAGGGTTGGGTAAGACATTGTCCCATTTGTTATGCAGAGAGAGGTTTTTTTTTTTTTTTAGTTTTTGTTGACTGGGTAAGTGTGCTGGACAAATCCTGCCTATTTTCAGGCATGACCCAGGGAGGGGGGTACAGATGAATGCCAAGTGACCTTGAACCAGATTAAGCTGTTAAAAGCAATGATCTAGTCTGTCCTCTCCTATTCTGTCACTTGTCTATATCTCTTCCTCGTCTGATTGTGCAACTAATTTTTCTTGTAGCACCTAGGAATTGGCCACTGCGTCAATTCCACAATTTCCTGCCGTTTCTTCCTTCCTTCACTTTCAGTTTCTATTCTTTCTTTCTCTCCTTGCTTCTCTGAGGTTAATAAATATATGTGAATCTGTATGTGAAACTGGGATCTCTTGGTTTGCAAATGTATATAATTATAATGTTGAAAAGAATGTAGAAAGCTACTTGGGTTTCTTTTAAAAATGGCACTCTGTAATACAAGGGATTAACCTTGAGCTATATTTTTACCTACATAAGCTTGTTTGCAGAATTAACAGGAAACTAGCTCTGGCACAGGATGTCTTAACTGGTTGCACCTGTTAAGAAGACTAATGTACTCTGCAGGCTGGTCACAGGAAGGACGATGAAAAAAGTCTTGTTGTACTTTGTACAAAACTGCAGATGAAACGTACAAGAACAGGATGCAGAGTTTAAACTGCCAGGCAAAGACAACTTATAAAAAGAGAGCAATGTTTTGTTTGGGTTAGAGAGAGAGAGAGAGAGAGAGAGAGAGAATGAGATTTAAATTGAAAAGATTGTCAGATCATAGAATCATAGAAGCTTGAAGGCAGAGAAGGACCATACCGGCCCATCTAGTCTGCCCTTTTTTCCCCCCTATACCTCCCCCTCCCTGCCAGCCCCCACCCGCCTCCCGATATTCAGCCCCATATGATTGTCCCATGTCCTCATGAATTCTTCCACCAATTTAGCCCCCACCACTCTGTCTGGTAGTCTATTCCAGAGCTCCACCAGCCC
Organism: Neoceratodus forsteri; assembly: GCA_016271365.2. Lineage (NCBI taxonomy): Eukaryota > Metazoa > Chordata > Ceratodontiformes > Ceratodontidae > Neoceratodus > Neoceratodus forsteri. The sequence goes on along the minus strand of JADMNL010000029.1, from coordinate 208,627,026 downwards.
CTCTGTGAAGAAATGCCCTCTCCCATTGCCTGTGTATCTTTTTCCTTGCAGTCTGAGGCTGTGCCTTCTAGTTTTGACCTCCTCCTTCCTCTTGAGCAAACACTCTTCTCCCACTTTATTGAGTCCCTTTACATATTTAAGTTTCAATCATGTCTCCCCTTTTCCTCCTTGTCTCCAGTGTGTAGAGATCCAGCTCCTTACACCTCTGCTCATATGACTTTCACTGCATACCCTGCACCATCTTTGTTGCCCTTCTCTGAACCCTCTCCAATGCATCTATATCCTTGTGGAGATGGGGCCTCCGGAAATGAACGTACTTCAAGTGCAGCCTCACCGTGGCTTTGTAAAGGGGCATTATTACCTCCCTCTTTCTGCTAGAAATGCTCCTGTCTATGCATGGCAACATTCTGTTGGCATTTCCCGCTGCCCTGCTATATTGGATTCCTACTTTAAGGTTCGAGGAGACTATGATCCCCAGATCCCTCTCTTGTTCTGTTACTTTAATTTCCTCTCCACCTAGGGTGGCATTAAATTTCAACTGCCACATCTCAGACCATTTTTCAGGCATCTTTAAGCCGACCAGGGAACCAGGAGGTCGGGAGAAGCAGGCAGAAAGGTACGGGCAAAGCCGCAAACCAATCGGAAAGCGACTGCTAACTCTGCCTTGCTTCTGATTGGTGCGCCTTTCCCATAGACTTTAGCTGGACTTTGCAACACCATTTCTGGCCGGGATTTCGGTTATTATGCTTTATTGTTAAAATTACCTAAAAAGAGCTGTTTTACTTTTTAAATGTGCACTATTTGAGGGTTGTGTAGATATCTAGTTTAGCCTGTGATTACAGCCTTTTTGTGTTTCTGTGTGGGCTGGGCGGCTTGGACCTAACCTCCCCCATACCCTCCCAGTCTTTGTTGTGCAGATTCAGGCTTTTAGCACCTTTTGCAGATTGCTGCAATAAAGTGCCTTTGCTCCTGCCTTCTCCTCTGTCCCCTACCTTCCAGCCGGCACAGCCCTCGAGCACCCAGGGACCGGAGGGGCTCCGAGCCGCCAGCGGGCGGGCGGCGACCAACAAGCCGACCAGGGAACCAGGAGGCCGGAAGAAGCAGGCAGAAAGGTACGGGCAAAGCCGCAAAATTTTTGCCCGCCCTCGCCCTTTGATTCTTTATACAACTTTTCCCGCCATTTCTCTAATTCTACGCTCATAGCTATTTCTCTTCCTCTACTTTAACTCTACCTTCCCTCCACAATGCTACTTTGCTTCCTTTTGCTTCTGAGCCTCATTTTCCTCAATCCCAAAAAGACAATTATGATATACCCCATGCCATGGTGATTAAGGCAGTGAATATGGCCTGCCCACCCCTGCCATCCCAGTGGACACCCACCAATTCCTTATTTATATTCTGCCATTTTGCACTGCAATCCCTGGGGTATCCCAAAAAGGCTCTCTATCCTTACAACACTCCTCAAGTGCCTTGCATCCATTTTGGCATTACATTAACCCACTATGCCTGTCCATCAGATTATTACTTTGTGATAAATTCCACACCCATATAACAGGACCCTCACCCATTACACAGTGGTTCCCCAGAAGAGGAGAAATGCTCTGATCACTCCTATCCCTATCATTTGGTGCCCTCCTCAAACTAATCTTCTTCCTTCTGATCAGTATTGGTACTATTGAAATCAATCCTGGCCCCACTGAAAGTTTTTTATCCCCATCTGATCTAACCTCCATAAATGGCCTAAGTTTCCTTCACTTCAATGCCTGCAGCCTCCTAAAAAAGTTCTCCTTAATACAGGCATGGGTTGCACATACCCTACCTGACTTCCTGGTTATCTCTGAAACTTGGCTCAGATCTACAACAAAAGACAGTGATATAAACCTTCCCAATTACCAGCTCTTCCAGATCAGACCGCCCTTCCAGGGGTGGTGGGGTGGCCATCTCGTCAAAGGAAACCATCTTGCATCCTGCCTCATCAATACATCCAACCAAAGGAATTTGAATGCTTGCCAATTAAAATATCCCTTCTAACATGTCTTCCTTTAAATTGATTGGCTGCTATAGCCCCTCTGCAGGCCTCAAACTCCTATCCCACCTAGGATCAATACTCAGTCTAGGCCCTGAAGATACCATCATCCTTGGTGATTTGAATTTAAATTGGTTATCTAATGCATCTGCCCTAGTAACCTTCTGTGACATATATGGATTCACTCAATTAATCAAAGATCCAACAAGGATTAACCTAAAAAATACTACCAATAGCTCACTCCTGGATATTATGATGGTAAACAAGCCTCACTTATATTCTCATGCTGGAGTGCTACCCAGTGATGTAAGTGATCATTGTCCTATAGCTGGCATAAGATCTACCTCAAGCCATCCAATCCTGCAAAATTTCTCCATAAAGGTCAAAAAGAATTTCAACATCTCAGGATATCTCCATGACTTGTGCAATACAACATATTGGCAAGATTTTACCTTACAACCTCAGTTGAGACAGCTCTTCAGATCTTAAAGGACATTATCACTAATGCCCTCAATATACATGCACCAATCACCAGTGTCAGAACTAAAGTAAAATCTTGTCGTTGGTTCACTGCTGACCTTAAATCAGCTTTGTTAGCCAGAGACAAACTCTGGAAAAAGGCAAGAAAAACAAAGGATACTAGAGACTGGACACAATTCAGAAAAGCAAGAAACTCATGCACAAAACAAATAAGAAATGCCAAAGCTGCCTACTATAGAGCTGAATTGGATGCATCCTATACTAACCCATCCAGATTCTGGGGTACTATAAAGGAATTCTAGGCCAAAATTCTACCCCTGCCTTACCCTCCAAACTGCTACTAAGTGACATAGAAATCACTGACAAGCAAGAAATCTTAAATACCTTCAATGGCCATTTCACCACAGCTGGCCTAGCATTTGACTCTTCACCTGCAAATCTCTTGAGATCATCATTACACCTTCAATCCACTGTGGGACAAAAGGCTGCTTCAACATTCTCCTTGAACCAATATCCTTAAAAAGTAGAAGACCTCCTATCCAATTTAGATACTTCTAAGAGTGCAGGTGCAGACTCCCTGGACCCCTACTTTCTTAAAGTAGCATTGCGCCTTATCTGCCCCCTCACTCACCTCTTCAATCTTTCCCTAGCTACTGGTTCCATCCCTCCATATGGAAAACAGCTCAAGTAGTTCCACTACTTAAATCAGGTGATCCCATGGACCTTAACAATTACAGGCCCATTTCCATCCTACCGGTACTATCCAAGATGCTTGAAAATTAGTAAATTCACAGTTAAGGGCCTATCTGGACACCAACAACCTCCTAAATCCAGCACAATCTGGATTTAGATCAATCATAACACCATCTCTGCCTAGCCAAAGTCACTAACGATTGGCAGACTGCCTTGGATAAAAGAATAGTACCTGTGCTGTGTTCCTGGATTTGAGTAAAGCATTTGATACAGTAGATCATTGAATCATTAATCTCCTCTTAGCTCTGTAGGTCTTGATTCACTCTCACGCAATTGGTTTAGGTGCTATCTCTCTGAAGGTTACAATTGGTAAAAATGAAAATTACCTATCTACCTCTAAACCACTGCTAAGAGGTGTACCGAAGGCTCTATCCTAGGCCCCATCCTCTTTGCCATTTATATTAATAACATTGATGCCAACTCTCTCAATCTAACATTCATCTGTTTGCTGATGATACTGTATTATATGTCAGCAATCCCTCACCATCAAAAGCCTGTGAACTGTTACAGTCAGAATTCTCCATCCTACAACACAACCTATTGGAAAAAAATTACTTCTAAATGCCAAAAACAAAAGCTATGTTCTTTGCAACAAAGAATTGCTCTGCCACTACCCCATCATTCATCACCCCACAATTATCCACCTTATTTGGAGAAAAGCTGGAATTTGTGGATAAATTAAAATATCTTGGAGTCTGGCTTGACAATAAGCTTGACTACTCTGTCCACATTGAAGAGCTATTAAAAAAAGTTGAGACAAAGGCTTGGCCTATTTTACAGAATAAAACACTACCTTACCAGAGACTCCAAACAAAGATTAATCCAGGCATCATTCCTATCCCTTATTGACTATGCTGACTTTCTCTACGGCCATTGCTCACTCTCCCTCTTAAATAAGCTGGACACCCTGTATCATAGAGCCATCAGATTTATTACAGACCTTCCCTCCAGCACCCATCATTGCTCTCTTTACATGGCAGTCAATTGGACATCCCTACAGCACAGAAGAAAAAGGAATGCTGCAATCTGGATCTTTAAAGCTTTTTATTTATTTATTTATTTAGCTTTTGTTGACCGGGTAAGTGCACTAGACAAATCCTGCCTATTTTCAGGCACGACCCGGGGGAGGGGGATACAGATGAATGCCAACTGACCTTGAACCAGATTAAGCTGTTGGTGGTATTTTTAGTGAATACTTTATCAGGCAAACTCCCCTCCTATATCTCAGACTGTTTCACCCGAATCACATCTAGGCCATACACCTTAAGGATCAATAAGCTCATTATGCTAAAGATTCCCAATACCTGCACCCGGTTTGGGAGGGCTGCTATCAGCTATTCCCTAGCATTTGTCTGGAACTCACTCCAAAATCTATGAATCTGAATACCCTCTTACCCTTATCCTCCTTCAAAGATTATACACGCCCTATTTCCAGAGTTGTGCAACTGCTTCCATAAGGCCTAGTCTCCCATCCAACCTACACCCCTCCCTTCTGTAATCCACTATGTTTAGTTTCCTTCTTCTACCCAGTCAGTTATCACATTTCATATAAAAGCCTACAAAAGCCCTATTATTTGATTGTTATCCTACTATATCTATTATCCTCTTCATTTTACAGGTTAAGTTATTTTACTGTGCCTTGTATATCTGTAAATTTTGTATATATCTCTTATTTATTTGATTGTATTAATGTTATGCTATTCTCATGTCTTTGTAAAAAAACTTGTACCCTTATTTGTATGACCACTCAGGTCCATCTTGTAAATGAGCTACGCTCAATGATGTTCGCCTGAATAAATAAAGATTTTGATTGATTGATTAAGTCCTCCCCCCTCTCTGGGGTGTCCACTCTATTGCATATTTTTGTATCATCAGTAAATAGGCACACCCTCCCCTTCAAACCCTCGGCAATATCACTGATGTAGATGTCGAAGAGAAGTGGACCCAGAACTAACCCCTGTGGCACGCCACTCTTCACCCTCGCCGTCCGGGGTGCACCCAATTTAGCACCACCCTCTGAGTTTTTCCTGACAGCTTGGCTTCCACCCAGCTTCTTATTTTCCCACCCAACCCCAGGCTTTCCATCTTGCTCACCAGCCTCCTATGGACGCCGGTGTCAAAGGCCTTACTAAAGTCCAGAAAGGCCACCTCCACCACCCCAGGTCAATCACGAGTCACTCAATCAAAGAACTGAATTAGGTTTGTCTGGCAAGACTTCCCCTCCATGAAGCCATGCTGTCTGATGTCCTGCATGCCACTCTCATCCAGGTAATCCACCACCCTCTCCTTGATAAATGCCTCCATTACCTTCCCCATCACTGACCTGAGGCTGACAGGTTGGTAGTTCCCATCACCTCCTTACTACCGCCCTTGTGTAAAGACACTACATCCGCCCTCTTCCAGTCCTCTGGCACTCTCCCTGAATCCAGGGACAAGTTGAAGAGCCTTGTTAAGGGTGCAGCCAACTCCTCCTTCAATTCGCTGATCACCCTGGGGTGTAATCCCTCAGGTCCCATTGCCTTGTCCACCCTCACTCTATCTAGCTCTGCCCTAACCCTATCCACAGCGAATGGGCCCAGATCCACCCATTTGCCTTCCTTTCCCTTCGACTTTAGCTCAGGTCTCCTACCGTCCTCCTCCTCTGTGAATACTGAGCTAAAGTACTTATTTAGTAAGTCTGCTTTTTCACAGTCCCTTTCAAGTTTTATTCCTCCCCCAGCCTAGTAATCCCCAGCTTTGCCTTCTCCTCTCCCTCTGATATCTGAAAAAGGTTTTATCCCCACTTTTGGCCATTTTTGCTATTTTCTCCTCAGTATCTGCTTTTGCCCTTCTGATCTTCTTCCCCGGCAGACTCCTCTTTTCCCTATACTCTTCCTTATCTTCCTCGCTGAGTGTCCTCCTTAAATTTTCCGAAAGTCCTCCTCCTTTCCCCTAGCCCCATAACCTCCTTCGTAAAATAAAGTGGCCTCCTTTCCCTTTTGCTCTTCGACCTTTAATCTTTTTAGCGTTTTTAAAGATAAATGACTTTGTGAAGTGCTGTCCAGTACAGTTTTATTATTTTATTTTATTGTTATTACTAATAATAACTAATAATAAACAGCGAGGTGAGGAGGCACTGTGGGTCACCCTGGAGACCAGAAATGTCACCACATCCAAGAGCAGGGTCATTCTTGATGCCCTACAAGAGGCATGCCTCAGACAACTAGTGTTGGAACCCACTCGAGAGGGAGCAATCTTAGACCTGGTACTCTCAAATGGGGATGGAGAGAGGATCTCAGATCTAGAAGTGGGTTGCCATCTGGGGACAAGTGACCACCAAACAGTGTGATTCACGATAAACTTAGTTGTAGAGTCAAGCCATACAAAAGTGAGAGTACTGGACTTTAGGAGGGCTGGCTTTAACAAAATGAGAGAGTGCCTCAGAAAAGCACTAGCAAACAGGCAAGAAGAAGAGGTAGAGCAACAACAGGGAAACATCAAAATCGCCATCACAGAGGCAACAAGCCTTTGTGTGAAGCAAATAAACAAATCAAAATGAAAGAAAAAAGCACTATGGTTCTCAAAAGAGGTGGTGGGGAAGGTTAGGGAGAAAAAGACAGCATTCAGGAAGTATAAGGAAACACAGAAGGAGGAGGATGGAGAACTGTACCAGTTAAAGCAGAAGGAAGCGGGGAAGGCAATCGGAATAGCAAAGGCCCAAACCAAGGAAAAGATAGTCCAACTCGATTAAGAAGGGGATAAAACCTTTTATAAGTACATCAGAGAGTGAAGAAAGACCAAGGGAGGGATAGTGAGGCTTAATACAGGGAAGGGTGGGTGGGCAGAGAGGGACAGTGAAAAAGCAGGGATACTGAATGAATACTTCTGCTCACTATTCATAAATGAGGGGGTACCTAATCCAGTCAATAAAAGCACTCTGGATGGGATCAATCCCGTTCTTTCACAGAAGAAAGGGTTCTGAAAGAACTCCTAAAACTGAAGGTGGACAAAGTAATGGGGTCTGACGGATTCATCCCAGAATTCTAAAAGAACTAAGGGAAGAACTAGTGACACCACTGACTACCCTTTTTAACAAGTCATGGGAGGATGGTGTGGTACCGGAGGACTGGAGGAGGGCAGATGTGATTCCCCTTCACAAAAGTGGGAGCAAGGCAGAGGCAGGAAACTACAGAACTGTTAGTTTGACCTCAGTGGTCGGAAAAATGATGGAATCACTTCTGAAGGAAAGAATTGTTGAGTACCTAGAGGCTAGCGGGGCACAGAACCCAAGGCAGCATGGATTCACAGCGGGAAGGTCATGTCAGACGAATCTAATAGATTTCTTTGACTGGGTGACCAAAGTAGTAGACCAGGGAGGGGCTGTGGACATGGCCTACCTAGACTTTTAGCAAGGCATTTGACACAGTTCCACACAAAAGATTAATAAACAAATTAGCCAGCCTAGGAGTGGGTACCTGGGTGGTAGCCTGGGTAAAACAACTGGCAGGACAACAGGACACAGAGGGTAATAGTAAACAGAGTCCACTCCGATGAAAGGGGGGTTACTAGTGGGGTACCACAGGGTTCAGTACTGGGTCCAGTCCTTTTAAATGTCTTTATAAGTGGCATTGCAGAGGAACTGGAAGGGAAAGTATGCCTCTTTGCAGCCGACACAAAGATCTGCAACAGGGTTGATTCACAGGGTGGGGTGGAAAGGATGAGAAGGGACTTGGCAAGGTTAGAGGAATGGTCAAAAGTATGGCAGCTAGGATTCAATGCAAGGAAGTGCACCTGGGAAACAAAAACCCAGTGGAAGAGTACATAATGGGGGAGGGGGTATTAACAACAACAGAAATTGCAAGGGACCTGGGGGTAGTCCTATCAGATGACATAAAGGTAAGCACGCAATGTGAGAAGGCAGTAAGGATGGCTGGGGGCATACTGGGATGTATAGGGAGAGGCATCACCAGCAAAAAAACGAAGTTGTTATCCCTCTGTACAGACAGTTGGTGAGACCCCATCTGGAATACTGCATGCAGTTCTGGAGACCCCATCTCCACAAGGACATAGACAGGATGGAGGCAGTCCAGAGGAGGGCAACTAAAATGATGCAGGGTCTGCAACAGAAGCTATATGAAGAGAGAATAAAGGAGCTTACTGTGTATACCCTTGAGGAAAGGAGGGAGCGGGGGACATGATAGAAACTTTTAAGTACCTCAAGGGACTCAACAAAGTCCAAGAGGGTAGCATCTTTCAAAAAAAGAGATGTGCAAGAACAAGGGGACACGATTTGAAGATAGAGGGAGGATGGCTCAGGGGCAATGTGAGGAAGTATTTTTTCACAGATCGGGTGGTGGATGCATGGAACGGCCTTCCAGAGGAGGTTGTGTGGTCAAAAACAGTGGGGAAATTCAAGAATGCATGGGACAAACATCAGGCAATTTGTGGGGGAGAAGAGGCTGTTGGTTAACAATGATCTGCAGCTTATCAATAGGTAGGAAATGGGCAGACTAGGTGGACCAAGCAGTCCTTATCTGCATTCAAAGTCTATGTTTCTGTGTAAAATGCTACTAAGTAATTTTACAGCTTCTCCTGGTTTGCCTATGTGTCCTGACCTATGCCTCTATGACATTTATGAATGTATTGCTCACAGAAATCGAATGATAGACTCTGTTGGTACATGTCCAACTGTGAATTTGTATTGCATAAAATCCAATAACCTGCAAGTTTCAAAACAATAAAAGAACACAAGTTGTATATGATCAGCCTTTGACACACTGATTGTTATGGGACTCAGTGTAGTCTAGTGATTTGTAATGCTTGCCTGTGAACCAGGAGTCATTGGTTTGAATCCCACCAGAGTCCCTTATTCCCTGAGTGACCTTGAGCAAGTCACCTGACCTTCCAGTACTCCAGTCCCACACGGCAGTCCAACTGGGTAAAAATAGGATCCTCTGTTTTCCCCAAGCTGCACTGAAAGGATGTTATTCCTTGGGCTACATGAGTAAACACATTTGAAAATTAAAAAAAAACTAATAAATAAGAAACTAGTGTTCCTGCAGTGGAGTTCAGTCAACATTTTCTTTTCTTGCCATGTAGATTTTTATCCCATCTTCGAGTTCATCCACCGTCCTTGGGCCAGGATGGCCACCCAGCCTTGTCGCCCACCAGCCTGCTAGAAGCTGAAGGGTGTGGGGGTCCGTAGAGGTGTGGGTTTTGAGTGTATCCTGGTCATCATTCAGATAGCTAAGAGTTTTTTTTTCCCTCCTTTTTTTCTGCCCATCCTTCACCTACTAGAAGGTGCTGTTGAACATTCTGTTAGTCTCAGACATTACTGTGGAGCCTCTGGGGCACTGCGAGTTTCTGGCCCTACACCAGGGTAGCCGCAAGGCTGGAGGTGGCATCATCCCTTCCCTGGGCTGGGATGCACTGCCATCGTCAGCATTATTCCCCAGCCCTGCCCACACACCCAGAGTCTGCTCCTGACCTCAAGTCACAGGCATGAAGCACACTGGGCCAATGGGTGGCCCAGAGTTTGGTCACCTTTTGATATGTAATCCGAGGAAGCCTGAAAGCCGAGATACTGGGACTGTGCCAAGGGGTTGCCAGCCTGTGACTGTGACTGAGAGAGCAATTACTAGCCGCACTCTGAACATACAATCCAGATGAAACAGAAACACTTTGTGCAATGTGGAACTTCTCAAAAAGGTATGCTAAATTTAAACATTCAGTGCACTACAACCTGTATATGCATATAAACTGTGGAATACAGACCAAAGTCCCTCAGCCACTAAGGAACACTTTACCACAGGCCAGGTACCCTTGCACTTCTCTCACCCAGGGCATTGTTATCCTCCAGTAGCACCCATGCAGAGCGCTGATTACTGAGCGCTGCACTTTTAGAGCAACTCAATAATAGCGCTCTACAAGAGAGCGAGTGGTGCAATACGTCCCTATATCCTGTACAGTGAGTGTAGCAAGGAGCTGTACTCACTATTGCAGGATATAGCATCCGTCTTAGTGATTCCTGACAAGCTGCTTGCATAAGCGTAGTGGTGTATACCGCCGTTTGCAATGCAAGCAGACCGGGTTGGGTCTGGCTATAGACAGAAAATCTTTTTATCTTCGATCAATAACTTGTCCAGTAGTCCGCACCCCCTTGAGTGGATTATTTAAGTTAGGGGTGCGGGGGCACTGCCGCTGCATAAAATTATTTCTGTGTGTTTTGTTAATGTAGCGACCGTCACTATTTCCGACGCTCGGTACAATATCCATCACCCATTTGACTATGGGCTCAGGTTTGTTCGCTCTATGTGATAGGCGGTCTTTTAGACTAGTCTTTATCACATAAAACCTTATCCCACTGCGGTTGTGGGATTCATACTATGGCTGGCATGTATTCCACAGTTTATATTCACCATGTTGTATTGCATTGAATATTTAATTAAATTCAGTGTACATTTTTGAAAACGTTCATGCTGCACGAACTACGAAGTGTTTCTGTTCCATATGGATTGTATATTCAGAGTGCGGCTGCTGCATGTTTTCTGTTTGTACATCAAGGGGGGTGGCTACCAATGCTTCCGCACCTGGTCCTGGCACGAGTGTGAACCACTTGTGGTTAGTGTCCAGTCAAAAGTGTGGCAGCAAATATGCAAGGTCAAAAAACGCGCAGTCATAACAGAGTCGCATGGTCTCTGAGTTAGTATATCTAATCTAGCATGGTTTTGGATCACAAGTTTAGTACTGGCCATGGGGCATGGTTATTGACCATGCTGTTTTCACTGCATGGTCCTGACATAGCATCCTTGTGGTCTGGCTTTAACTGTGACTGAAAGATCAAAACTCAGGTCATTTGACTACTGTCACACCATTAGATATACACACACCGAAAGGGCCAACTGAACTCCATAAATGTAGTCTCCTGCTTCCTAGCCCCTCAGGCTGCAATATAAAATATACTAGAACTTACACTAAAATCCAAACTAGTGGACATTTCCCTGTAGCTGAATGGATAGTGCTGTAGTCTCTGGGTCAATCCCAGTATCCGGCATCTGCTCCTTAACGCCTGTAAGTCAGTTTATAGAAAATGTCCACATATAGGCAGGGTAATTCCATGTTGTTGACTGCAAGGGCCTGAAACGTCCTTCTCTGGACCAGTTGTAAGTCCTTATGGTACAGAATTGACTTACTAGACAAAAGTAGAAAAGTATGACACAGAGAGGAATAGATACGTTTTGGTGCTAAAATAAACTTTCCAATATGGTCACCATGTTCAAATGCACATGTGTGGACTGTACCAAGATGGCTGCCTCATCTTCTCTACATGAACATCCTGTCCTTGCACTGGATGGTCGCTGCACCAATGCATGATGCTGTCAGTAGGAACCATAAACTGTCTGAGACTAACAAATGTAGGTAAAAATTGCACCTCTGAGTCCCTAAATATTCTGGAGAGCCAGCCCAACATTGTGTCACCCACACAGACTATCAGGTCACTGAACCATTTTTTCTCCATAGGAGGAGCTGCATCGTCACTGCAGGACTGGAAGGAAAAGCCTCAGGATGTGAAGGTGCCCGATCATTGCTCCTGTTACAGTGGATTTTTTTTGTTTGTTTTGCAGTGCCCTCTTCGACTATGACAAGACCAAGGACTGTGGGTACCTGGGTCTACACTCAGTTTCAGCTTGAGGACATCTTCACGTCATCGACCCATCAGATGAGGAGTGGTGGCAGGTGCGGAGGTCACCCAGATGGAAGAGTGAGGAGATTGGGTTCATTCCCAGCAAACGGAGGTACCCTTACTGTTGTTCTTCTCAGTCCAAAAAAAACCAAAAACCTACAGTCCCTGCCTCATCTAATTGTTCACTGGGTCAGCGGCGACTAAGTATAGGAAGAGCGGTGCTCGTGCAACTTGGGATGGTATTCTTTTAGGATAGTTGTACGTGATTGACAGTGAGTAGTCTGAATGCTTGTGCAATGCACTTGGGAACATTTGTGGTCTCTGAGCTTACAAGGGCTGTCACCCTACTGGAATACCATGAAGGCACAGGAACCCTCCTGACACACCCTTTGCTAGGGCACAGTGCATGAGACACTGTTACGAAAACAGCAGGGTCTCATTGGCAACTCGTATACCCCCCCAGATTGGTCAGGAGTGTCTTATCATGCTCCTGTGATCTGTTATGGTTATAAGAGTGTCTGGAATGTGTTAGAAATAAATAATCCTGACTAGCTCAAAATGATGTCATGATTTATATTGTGGTCTACAGATGCCAAGGGGTTAAGTTAGTTGAGTCCGGCGGTGTTTTTAAGTTCATTTGAGCCTCATAGCTCATAAAAAGAATATTTTTCAAGCATTAATCATTTTGTTAGGCTGTTATACCCCAAAAAGTACGTTCTTACGTGGGGCAGGAAAAGGAAAATGAGATATCGTGATGAAACTGGGATTGGAAAAAAATGCTCAAAGAAACTGAATGCCCTTTTACCAGGAGTTCTTATAAATGTCACTCACTAGATTGTATGATGTGCAGTGAAAAGGACAAATTCATCTTTGGTTATTTTTTATTCACCAGAGTGGAACGAAAAGAATGGTCCAGGTTGAAGACAAAAGTAAGGCTCCTTTCCTTAAAGAATATTTCAGCGTGATGTGATGCATTGGATGAGTATTTGAAATCCTGACCCCCTCCCCACCCCTCCCTCCTCTGTTAGCTCACTGGAGTTTAAGCAGTTGTCCTTTATCCAGGAAAATATATATATATATATATATATATATATATATATACACACTGTATATATGTATGTATGTATATATATATACATACACACACACACACATATATATAAAATTATATATTGTTTTCCTTTTCCTCCCTCTGCCATCACTGCCCACCTTTCTTACAGCTACCTTGCGACCCGACCCACTCCTGTCTTTCTGCTTACTTGATCCTTTGAGGGAGGCTCACAAAGGCATTTCATCTCCAGAAGGCATTTTCTGACTGGTGGGCTCCCTTGAGAGTGCTGGCAACCGTGATCTTCCTCGGTCCCGTCAAGTGTGTGGGGGACCAGTGGGCAGCCGGGAGTGGAGGGACCTGAGAGTGCTGACTTCATGTCGATGCGAATTGCGGCTTTTTCTTTCCATTTCCTCACGGCCCTCAGGATGCCGTCACCAAGAGGACGTGCCGTGCATGTTGAATCAGGTCCACGCAGGGTGCCAGGTGGCATCTTCCCTCCCTCAGTCACTTCTCTAGCTGCATTGCTAAGTGGCTGTAAAGCAGCAAAGCCTGCATCCCAATCCCTTCCCGGAGGAGAAGAAGCAAATCCTCTGGGATGCTCGATCCTCTTCCTGCTGCCTGGCCCCCAATGATCCATGTTAATTCCAGAACCTGGGTCGCCAGTGTTGTGGGCCAGGGACATGTTCTAAAATATAACACTGAAACACAAAATCAGCTTCTCTTTCTGTCATTATCTGTATTTATCTTTCCTCATTATGTTTGCTTGCACACATGCACAAGAAACATGTTGTGACAGCTTGCTGGAGTAACAGGCTGTGGAGGTGCGGCGGAGTTGTGGCCAGTGCCGCCACTGCTTTTTGGGGCTGGTCTCTGTGGCACCATTGAATCAGCACACTGTCTATGACAGCAACTCAGAAGCGTGCCACCAACTTGAAAGAAATTCGCTGCTGAAATAAGGGAGCCTCATTGCAGGCGTGCCTTGCCTGGTGTAACATTTCAATAAACATGGCGGCGGTTGTCGCCTCTCCCACAGTCCCTGGTGAAAGCCGACATCAGGGGTGCCCAATCCCCCTGTTGGCATGCCTCCTCCCCAGTTCATTTGCTGCCGAGGAGCCCGATCCCTGTCAGCATGATGTCCCTGTAGTTTAATTTGTCTGCCGAGGGGGTCCCGAATCCCCCTCGGCATCATGCCTCCCCAAACACAGACCTGTTTTCTTTGCCTACGGGGTGCCAAATCCCAGTCAGCTCCAGTCCCCCCCAAAATACCCAGGTGGCACACTGGGAGCCAACCCCAGCGTGCCAAATGTACCTGTGAAAAAGACAACCTTCCTGCAAATGTTAATTTTTTTAACCTGTAAACAAGAGAAAGCAGGTCCTTAGATTTGTCTCTGATTGCCCCCCCCTCCCCCAACCCGCATCCACCCTCTGTGCAGCCCACCTCCCTGCACCCCATGCTTACCTCCAGAGGTTGGCGCCACAATTTTTGGTGGAGCAGGAACATGTCTGCACTCATAAAAGCCGACTGCGAACTGAAGAAGTGCCAGTAAACTGTATAATGGCATAAATGTTTTTTTTTTTTCAACTTGGGTGGATATCTCAGCCATTTTTGCGACTTTTGGCACCAATTTTTCAACATGGGGTTTTTGGGATCCCACCTCATGAACTCAGTCACTGTCATGTCATTATTCAGTCCCGAAGGTGATTTCCACAGTTACTCGTGGAATCACCTTCCAGGACAATTATGAAATGACAGTGTTATATTCATAATTGGGGCTCCCAAAAGCCTATGTTACAAATTTAGTGAAAACAATTCAAACAAGCATTTGTCAATGCCGAATGTTGATTATGTTGGTCTGTTGAGCTCGCTCTCTCACCCCTGTCTCTCACTCAGTCCATTTCCCCGGTGCTGCAGGCTGCTCTTTGTACTGGGCTCCTGCCCCATTGGCAGGTTTTCTGTCCACAAGAAATCCGCAGCTGTCCTGACAGAGTTCCGTTGAGCTCGCTCACTCCCTTTCTCTCACTCGCTCATTCCGTTTCTGCCGGCGCTGGAGGCTGCCCTTTTCTACTGGGCTTCTGCCTGCATTACCACCTTCTTCTGCCCACAAAGAAATTTGCAGCAGTTACAATAGAGCTCAGATTGAGCTTCGCCACTCCCCCTCTCTCACTCACTCACTCATTCATTCATTCTGTTCTCCGCCACTGCAGGTTGCCCTTTACTGGGCCCCTGCATGCATTGCTGCCCTTTTCCTACAAACAAATCTGCAGCAGTCCCAACAGAGCTCCATTGAGCCCACTCTCTCCTCCTCCCTCATTTGCTCATTCTGTGTCTCCAGCTGCTGCAGGCTGTCCTTTGTACTGGGCTCCTGCCTGTGTTGCTTTTCTGGCCACAAAAAGAAATCTGAAGCAGTCCCAACACAGTTCCATTGAGCTCACTCCTCCCCTCTCTCTCCTCATTCACTCACTCATTCCATTTCTGCCGGCTTTTCAAGCTGGCCTTTTGTACTGGGCTCCTGCCTGTGTTGCCGCCTTTTTCTGCCCACAAAGACATCCGTGACAGTCACAATAGAGCTCCGTTGAGCTCGCTCACTACCGCTCTGTCACTCGCTCATTCTGTTTCTCTTGGCACTGCAGGCTGCACTTTTGTATGGGGCTCCTGGCTGCGTTGGTACCTTTGTCTGTCCACAAAGAAATCCGCAGCTGTCCCAACAGAGTTCCGTTGAGGTCGCTCAGTCCCCCTGACTCACTCACTCATACTGTTTCTCCCACCGCTGCAGGATGGCCTTTTGTACTGGGCCCCTGCCTGCACTGACGCCTTTTTCCGCCAACAAAGAAATCCGCAATAGTCCTGACAGCGCTCCGGTGAGTTCGCTCACTCTCTCTCCCCCTCACTCGCTCTCTCGTTCTGTTTCTCCCAGTGCTGCAGGCTGCCCTTTTGTACTGGGCTCTTGCACTGGGGCCTTTTTCTGCCCACAAACAAATCCGCAGCAGTCCCGACAGAGCTCAGTCACTGCCCTCTTACTCACTTGATCTGTCCCAAACACTGATTTCCCACGACCATGCTATTCTCGCAGGAGTGCAAAAACATATTTTAGCCAGGATGTGAAAAATGACAGCTGTACTGTTCATGAGGTGTGAAAACTGCCACTGTTGAAAATGTGGCGTGATAATATACAAATTTGCAAAGTTACAAGGGTGCATGGAAACAGTTCAACGCACGCTTGTAACCCAGTCATGTTATGGAGTTTGTCACCAAATTTTCAACATAGGGATTTTAGGACCTCTGCTCATGAACAGTGCCACTGTCATTTTCTTAATTTGTCCCGAACACTGGTTTCCCACAGCGACCGCGTTATTCTGCGCAGGAACTGTGAAAACACATTTCAGTCAGGATGTGAAAAATGACAGCTGTACTGCTGATAAGGAGGTGTGAAAAATGGCAGTGTTGAAAATCTGGCGTGATAATATTACAAATCTGCGAAGTTACAAGGGTACGTGGAAAGTGCGCAACGCACAATTGTAACACAGTCATTTGATGGGCTATCATCACCAAATTTTCAACATAGGCATTTAGGACCTCTGCTCATGAACAGTATCACTGTCATTTTCTTAATCTGTCCCGAACAGTGATTTCCCATAGCGACCACTCTATTCTGCGCCGGAAGTGCGAAAACACATTTCGGCCAGGATGGGAAAAATGACAGCTGTACTGTTCATAAGTAGGTGTGGGAAAATGGCAATGTTGAAAATCTGGAGTGAAAATATTAAAATTTGCGAGGTTACGAGCGCGCATGCAAAATGTGCAACGCACGCTCATAACACAGTCATTTTATGGAGTATCGTCACCAAATTTTCAATATAGGCATTTTAGGACCTCTACTCATGAATAGTGTCACTGTCATTTTCTTTTTCCTTTTCCCTTGCCTTACTTGCCCCCTGGCCTGCCTCTCCTTCCGGCTGCACATGACTCCCCTGACCTCCTCACCCCGACCCCCTTCCTACTCACCTCAGATTGCAGCCGACCCAGGGGTGGCCCAGGGTAACCCTTCGCCGGATGGGTCCCTCTCCTCCAAGGGGGAAGGCACCAGGAGAGGGATACCAGCATGCTCTTCAATCAGTCCCTGAGCACTGCTGAGGTGGATTCCGGGGCGTCGTGGCATCTGAGACGGCGGGAGCCAGCAGCCATCATCCGGCAGACCAGGAGGCAGCTTTCCGCTTTTCTTCCCAGGGGTGTGGCATGTCACGGACATCTAGGCTGAAGCCGACGTTCACCACGCCCCTTGTACAGTGGGGCTCGCTTGAGTTGTTGCTCTCGGCCTCCGCTAGGGGTAGCAGACAGCGACACGTCCCTCCCTTCCCCGGAGAGAAAGCAGTTGCAGGACGCTCAAGCCTTCTCTCACCGGGCCGTTTTCTAGTGACCCGAGTCCATTCCTGAACCCGGTCGCCAGCACGCAAGCGGAAATCCAACCGCTGTGCCAACGAGCCGCCCTGTAATTTTCTTAATCTGTCCCGAACACTAATTTCCACAGGACCTTGCTATTCTGGCTACCGGATGTGTGAAAACACATTTCGCCAGGATATGAACAATAACAGCTGTACTGTTCACAAGGAGGTATGAAAAAATGCTAGTGTTGAAAATCTGGCGTGAAAATATTGCCAATTTGTGAAGTTATGAGCATCGCGAAGCAACACTGCGCGAAATATAAGCTCATAAAACAGTCATTTTAGATTTTCCCACAAATTTGCAACATAGGCTTTTTCAGAGCCCACCTCATGAACACTGGCACTGTCATTTCGTTAATCGGCCTCAAAGGTGATTCCTCACAGTGACCGCGAAATCACCTTTCAGGGCCGATTAACACCACAACAGTTCCAGAATTCATGAGGAAGGGTCCCAAAACCCCCATGTTGAAAATGTGGTACCAAAATTCCAAAAAATGACTGAGAAATGCATTAAAGTTGGGAAAAAAAACATTATTCCATTATACAACTTACTGGCATTTCCTCAGTTAGTGATCGCTTTGAAGAGTGCAGATGTGTTCCTGGTCCACGAAGATCGTTGCACCAAGCTCCGGAGGTAAGTATGGGGTGAGGAGGGGTGTGGGGAGGCAGAGTGCAGTGGTGGCGCGGGTTGTGGGGGGGCAGGAGACCACCGAGGGAGTTTTTTTTTTAACAGGTTAAAAACTGACATTGCAGGACCGTTTTTATTTTACAGGGCATATGGCATGCTGGGTGGGCTCCCAGTGTGCCACTGGAGTCTTTCTTTTGGGGCGGCAAGCTGTAGCCGACGGGTATTGGGCACCCTGTCGGCACACAACAAAAGAGGGGGTAACATTGTGCTGACGGTGATTGGGCACCCCGTTGGCAGACAATATAAGCGGGGGGGGGTTTACATAATGCCGATGGGGAGTGGGCCTCCCCATCGGCAACATAAACATTGGGGCACTGAAGCCGATGTGGATTGGGGCCCCGTCGTCAAATAAATGGTGGGGGGGTTAATATTGTTTGTGAACACGCTGCCATGTTCACAAACAATATCAGTGTGTCCAGATCCCGCCCTGCAATGAGGGGTCACTCCCTCATTGCAGCGAATGGCTTACACTGCAATGACGAGGTGGCCCCTGATTGCAGTGACTACATTTTTCCAAGTTGGTGGCATGCTGGCTGAACTAGTGTCAACAGCAGCGTGCCACGGCATTGGGGGACTCTGGATAAGCCTTTAAAGGCTGTGGGGGCATTGGCCACAACAGTGCGATGCCTCCACAACCTGCTTGTGGAGAAAGCTGCGCAATATGTTTCTTGCACATGCGCAATCAACAATCAAAATATGTACTTGTCATTTAGCGCAAGACTGCGCAGTTCCCACGCATGCTCATAACTTCAAGAATTTTTAATATATGTCATTTTTCACATCCTACCTGAAATGTGTTTTCGCACATCTGGCACACAATGGTGCATGCTGTGTGAAATCAATGTTTGGGACAGAGTAAGAAAATCACAGTGACAGTGTTTATGAGGAGAGGTCCCAAAAGCCCATGTTGCAAATTTGGTGAACAAATTCAAAAATGACTCAATTTACCAGTGTCGTTCGCATGAGTGTTCTATGCATGCTCTTTCTTCGCAGTTTTTATATTTTACTCCAGATATTCAACATTGTCATTTTGCACACTGCCTTAGGAACAGTACAGCTGTCATTTTCACATCCTGCCCAAAACATGTTTTAGCACCTGTGGCACACAATGGTCACGGTCTCTGTGCGAAATCAACATTCGGGACAGATTAAAGAAAATTGAGTGCCACTGTTCATGAGTGGAGGTCCCAAAATGACCTATGTTGAAAATCTGGTGTAAAAAAATCCCCAAAATAATTGCAGACATGGTGTGCGTTATGTAGTTTCTACGCACGCTCTTGATTCACCAATTTTTGTTTACATTTTCACTCCAGATTTTCAACATTACCATTTTTTACACCTCTTCATGAACAGTACAGCTGTCATTTTTCACATACTGTTCTAAACGTGTTTTTGCATCTGTGGCGCTAAATGGTGCAGTCGCTGTGCAAGATCAGCTTTCCGCTAACGCACTGATAGTGTCACTGTTCATGCCGTGAGGTCACAAAAAGCCCACGTTGAAAACTTTGAGTGAAAATACCAAGAAACGCCCAGGGCGTTAGGGTTTCTGACCATAACGCCCTACCCTGTAGGGACTGACAGGCGTCAGGGGTGTGACTTGGGACTGTCGACAGTAATGCTCACGCCATTCCACTTCCACCCCCACCCTGCAACCAGTGACAGGCATTGAGGTGTGCCTTGGACTCTTTGGCCCCAAAGTTCACCCCATTCTCCTATACTGCACCCATTTCAGCGTATTTCCTTATGGAGTGGGTGAGTGTAAAGCCGAACACCCCAAGGCACACCTCAACACTTGCCGGTGTCTGTAGGGTAGGGTGAGGTGAAATGGCGTGAGCGTTATGGGCGACGACCCAAAGGCACACCCCAATGCCTGTCCATCTCTGCAGGGTGGGGGTAGGGTTGGCGTCAGTTCAATACTTCACTGCCATTCCTGTTCTACATCTGTCTAACTCCTGCACTTCCAATGCCAATGCCAGCAAGCAAACATTCGGAAATTGAAAAATGCTAGTTTTTAATTGCTGAGATCATTGCATGAAAACAAGATTTTTGTGCATCAGACTTCATCACAGCTTCTTGCTTTCTCCCCACTAAAGTAAAAAAATCACTGTAATCTGTTTGTGACATCCCAATTTATTTACTTTTAATTGTTGCTGACCTGGAAAGGAGGACTAGGCAATACCTGTGTTTTCCACCTCATCGTGGGGGAGGGAATACAGATGAAAACAGGCTAGTAGTACTGAACAAGGTTTAAGGGGAATTCTCAGTTCCCCTGGAGTAATGCTGCGAGATCCGCAGGTCTGGATTAAGCATAAGTGAAATGTTTATAATAACGGGGCATGTCCTTTTTCCGCATTGGGAAACGCGTATATGAATTGGGCATATAAAGGAGTGTTTATAACGGCGAACACACACCCGGTTTCTCGACCGCGCATGCGCCTCACCTCTGACACTCTTCCTCCCTGCCACTGTCCGCCTCATCTTTCCCCCTCTGGACCGCTACTCTTAACTGCGGTAAGTGCTGGCAGGCAGAAATGAATAAAAATGAGGGAAATACCCTCAAAATGAAATAAAAATAAATAAATAAAAAGCGAGCGACCGACAAAAGTAGAGCCGCTCACAGCTAAGCAGACTGCACGCGGTCGCACAACACCCTCTTTTTATTTTTTATATAGTTGCTGTGGGGAAAAAGGACATCCCGGCAATTATATAGGCCAAAGTATGACTTGGTGTGTAAACTCGAATTTACGCACCCTTGGGTTGAAGCTATGAAAACCCCTCGTGTGTGTGTAAATTCTCATTACACACCAGACCCATACGTTATTCTCTATTTAATCAATGTACAGGTTTGCGGTAATTGTTTTTATGTTGTTTATTCTGCGACATCCCTTCGCCAGCCACGCCAGCCCACTTATACGTCCAGCACTGCACTTATTCTATTTTTATTTTTTTACTTGCTCAGCTCGTGGCTTGGGGATATCTCTCTCCACTTTTAACTGGGTCCTGACACGCCAGTATCCCCAGCTTTCATGGCTGAGTCCTGGAGTATTGGGATCCCAGCATCACACTGCCCAACGCTGAGGTTCTTTTGAAACCCCCCCCCCCCCAACATCCTGACCCCTGAGAATGCTGTCGTGAAGGATGTGAAGTCCAGGCTTAGCAATATGCTGGCACACACTACCTCAAGCCGCGTCGTCATCCCCTCCCGACCCCATGAGTCTGGTACTGCTGCCCATGCTGCCACTGGTGGCAATGCCAGGGTGCTATGGCAGTGCTTTATCCTCCCTCCCCCTTTGGAGGTGGACAGAATCCTGTGGGATGCTCAATCCTCCTCATCCCTCCGGCTGACTCCCGACGAGCTAGGATTGTTCTTGAACGCAGGTCGCTGGCGTCAGGAGTGGCAGCTCTACCGCTACGCCAATGAGCCAGCTGTTTTATGCCCATCTTGATCAGCTGAGGCAAGCATGCTTGGTACCAGCAAAGTGAGTGCAGTAACGGACTGTATAGATATTAAATCAGGTTATAAGGCACATAGGCGTACCCTAGGACTTAGTCCTTCATGCACATCATCAGGGGTTGACTTGGGGCGAGCCTACGATTATTAGCAGGCTGGCATGGTGGGTGGGTGGGGGAGGTGTTGCAGTACTGACCAGATAAAAACATTGACTGTAAACCTGTTAGTGTAGAAAAAATTTCAAAACCGCTGTTTTATTTTTACAGTAAATGTGTTTGCTCCCTATCATTTAGACAGCAGCCCGCTGAGATGGCGAGAGATGGGTCTGTGTTGGTCACTGTGTCCAGCTCTGGAAGCGGACTGGGACTGCCTCTCGTGGGGCTGATTTGGTGGAAGACAGAGCTGTGGGTGGTAGGTGCTTAGTGGGAGGGATGGGGAAGGGATTATGACTGATATAACGGAGACTGGGGTTGGAGGGGAGACCACTAGACTACCAGGGGGATGGCATCGATAATAACTGGAATAAGGGTGGGGGGGCTACCAGACTACCAGGGTGATGACATCGATAATAACTGGGATCGGGCAGGAGGGGAGCCACTAGACTACCAAGGTGATGACATCGATAATAACTGGAATCAGAACATTAGGTGGAACTACTGGAGTACCCTGGTGAAGACATCGATAATAACTGGGATCGGGGCAGGAGGGACCACCAGAGTACCAGGGTGATGACATTGATAATAATGGAATCAGGGCATGAGGTGGGACCACTAGAGTACCAGGGTGATGACATCGATAATAACAGGAATCAGGGCATGAGGTGGGACCACTAGAGTACCAGGGTGAAGACATTGATAATAATGGGAATCAGGGCATGACTTGGGACCACTAGAGTACCAGGGTGATGACATCGATAATAATGGGAATCAGGGCATGAGGTGGGCCCACTAGAGTACTAGGGTGATGACATCGATAATAACAGGAATCAGGGCATGAGGTGGGACCACTAGAGTACCAGGGTGATGACACTGATAATAACGGGAATTAGGGCATGAGGGGGACTACTATGTCTACTAGGTGATGACATCCTCGAAAATGCAGCCAACACCAGAAAAAATTGAGAGAGGAAGGTAGATTCAAACCCATGTCCACTGGAGGTCCCCCACAGTCAGAGTGTGTTACTCTAACCACTAAGCCACAGGGCCAGCTTCTTCATGGAGTGTCAAATGGAGCTAACACCCAACAACCCACCACAGACAAAACAACGCTGTCATTTTTGGCACGCTAATATACCCGACGCAATTAATACAGTACAGTTAATGTCCACGCTATTATATCTCTGCTGATATCACCGGATTCCGATTTATTCTAAGGACGGCTAGGTCAGTTGTGGCCTACTTCTGATTCTGACTCTGATCTGTATTCAGCTAGTGCCGATTTACTCTGGTCTGCCAAATCAGGTATATTTTCCAGACTGGTCCAGAAAGGGGTCAGAGGAAGATCTGAACTGGGTCAAATAAAAGAATCAGGTTACCCCGTTACACTCTTCATAAGCCCTTTCTTTGTGTCATTTTAATTTTGTTAAATACTTTATGTTTTTTTTTTTTTGAACCTATTTTCCATTTTAATAGGAATGAAGCTCCAAAATCACATACATTACCAGGACTGGGTCACTTGAAGATTCAAACCTGTTCAATAGACTGAACAGGTCAAATCACTGTCGAGTCACTGAAGACTGATTTTCAGAGGCAGGTCAAGGTGTGCCATTCTAGGAATTTCTGATCTGTCACACAGCCAATCCTACCGTACCTAATTTCTCCTTTTGATTCAGAAGAAGTTAGGCTTTCCGTTCTGTCGACTTGATTTACAGTAATTCTCCTGTCTGAGATCTTGGACTTCTCCAGGGAGAGCCACTTTGTAGTAACACATCGTCTCACATCAAAATGCCCAAGAAATATTTTGAGGCACTATCCCCGTACCCTTTAGAATATTAAACAAATATTCCCACCAGAGGACCCAGCCGGAGCTGGGGACTGAAAACCTTTTGCAACTCTGAACTCTTTTAAAATGTAGCGAACTAGTGACACAGCCAAACCAAAGAGGCACGTGCCTCGTGTTCCTCCCTGCACTGTCTCCAACAATGACACGTGGCCGTGATACATGTGCAGTATGTTACTGTTGCACCGGAGTCATGAAAAACCACATGAAACATTTCCAATTAAATTCTCTCTGTTGCATAGAAGAAGAAGAATTTCTATGTTTATTGATGTTAAGAATTGTTTGTTGCCGTATTGGTCCTTGTACCAAACAGATGAACAAAGTGCGTGATTTGATACCTTTTACTGAACCAACAGGAAGCATATTCTGATGTGGCTCCATGTAATTTGAAAGCTTAATTCAGTAAATCTCTTGCTCGTTCAATAAAATGTATCAAATCACCCACCTTGTTTATGCGTATTGACACAGATAGTATTCCGCTGCTCTGGTGTAAATCAACAAATTTAATTCCCGCAATCACAAATCAAAAGCCCTCTGGGGATTGTGGGTCTTGGGATCTATGTTCGATCAGTACACCATACAGTTGTGAGATGAAGAGGTTATGATGGATCCCCCGCAGTGAGGTCCCGATCAGATTACTCTAAGGGTGGAGCAAGATGGGGTGTCTCTGGGCCACATTCCATACATAGGAGCGTACCTGGAAACACCTATAGAGATTTAAATGGAGTAAGCCATATTGTTCCTGCAAACATGAAGTAGGAAGTATCCCTCTACAGCTGTCTTGGATATTTTAGTCCCAATCTAACTCGCACTGCATATCTAGTGTCCTGATTCATTAGATGGAAATCTATGTGAAGTTCTAACAAGGGATACCAGAGTAGGGAATGTCGCAGATCTAGACAACCTAGCGTCTTCATCCAGACACGTAGCACTGACCCCCCCCCCGCCCAAAAGGTGGTGGATGTTCTCTTCCAGTGGAAAGGAGTGTCATGTCCAGCAAATATGCCCCAGGGGAGTGGTTGTGAAAGGTATCCTTTTATATCTGAGCCAGGTTTACCACCAGTTAAAAGCAGGTGGTAGTTGTGCCGCCATATCATAGGTTTTCAAGTGGGATATGATCAGATTGCTCAGATGTTTTGGTGGCAAAGCAGAGTGAATCAGATCCTAGGAGGGCTCCCCTTCCACAGGAAATGAAACTACAACTGATTCCAGTTAGCCTAAACAGATGTTGGGATGGGGAGGGAGACAGAATGGAATAGATAAATGAATTTCGGTTAAGACTACCAATACTGGGCCATCCCACCAGCGCAGTGGTAGGATTTCCACTTGCAACGCCAGTGTCCCGGGTTCGGCCAGCTGGCGGGGGAGGGTTGAGCATCCTGGTTACTGTTCTCCTTCTCCGAGGGGAGGGTGGGTTGAGTGTCCGGTGACACGCTGACCTCTAGCAGAGGCTGGAGGGTTCAACAACAGCAACAAAAATGGTTCCCGACTTGCTGAGAGAAGGAAGAGATGTTGTTGCGTCATTGCACCTTCCTCCTCTCAGGGAGATAGTTCCACAAAAATGCTGCTGCCTCCATCTATGACTGTCCACTCCCCGTGCCTGCTCATTCCTATGGCTTTGCCCAGTGACTCAGCAACATGTTCCGCCAGTGTGTTTCCAGTCCCGTGACCCACTCTAGAGGGTAAGCCAGAGGGTTCCTCCAGTGGGGATGCCTGCTGGAGCCCTAACTTCAAGTCTGCGGGTTCCTGGTCGACGGCTGGCCCCACCCATTGGGGGCAAGCCTGGGATCAGGATCCCCAATGCAGGTAAGCTCCGGGACAGTCGGAGTGTGGGGTGGTGGGGGCTGAGCCTTGGGAGGTGTGGCAGTAACAGAAAGTGCAGTAAATAGCACAAAAAAAAACCTACCATTATTATAATTGTTATTTTGTGGTCCTGCATTAGGGAAAGTAGCGACCATTTACTCAGTTGCTCCTGAAGCTGGGTTTCCTTACCCATTTTTGAACGAGGTACAGACACTAAAAAGTGTTGTCAGAATACATACAAACCGAGGTGAGAAAGAATAAGTGCCTCAGCTGGGTCTTGAACCCAGGCCGCCCAGAATACCATTCCAATTGCGCTAAACAGCTGTGCCACTGAGGCAACTGGAACCCTGATGGCATAAAATATGCACACCACACTCCTGAGTGTTGTCAGAATGTCAGGAATCAGCAAGACTGGACTTCATATGGGGTGGGGTGTTAGTATCTTATTGCAGACACAGACAACAGGGCTGCACATAGCCGCATACACAGCAACTCCTTCTGTTGCCATTGGCCGATGGGCATGCTGTGTTCTCCTAGCTACAGCCCAGCCAACATGCTTCCTCTTAGTTCGCCCCAAGCAACATGCACGAGCAAATCTGAGTCACAGCCGAGTGCCACAGCTCCAAAGTCTGTATCTGTCTCCCTGTTGTGTCAGCCATGTTGGGATCGGGCTTGGGCTAAGAAGTTGGTCAGGTTGGTACCTTGGGTTGGGTCAGTTGTTCAGTATAGGTTGTGGCTTGGCTGGGTGGGCATGTGGTTTGTCACTAACATTGTCTCATGATATACTGTTCTCCTGCAAATTCCATGCCTTGATCAGAGTCACACATTTGCTTATGGCCTGCCCCGCCTACACCATATATTGGTGCCATCGTACCAGACTTGCACGCTGTCATGAATTCGAGCCAGTCGCTATCAGTGGTGACTGGATGAGAAAAGATATTTATAAACTGTAACGTCTGACCTAACCTGGAGTTACTGCTGTGTCCTGAAAGGGCGGTGGAGCCCTGAAATAGATTGCCAGCAGAAGTGTGGCGGGAAAGATCCTAAATGGTTTAAGCATTGGTGGGAAAAGGTCAAGGGACTCATAGTCCCACTTTAGTGAAACCAGGGAGGGTGAGGAAGCAGAGTAGGGACAGGGAGTGAATACCCACTGCAGCACTTGGTTAGTGGGTAAGGCTGACATACATATGGGCATACATACATACTGCAGGCATTCAACACGACTACCGCAGAAGGCTTAGCCTTTGATAACTCACCTGCATGTAGCGCATGCACTCAAATTGGCATGACCCCACCAAATGCTGGCTCGTTAGTCAGCATTTCTCATTCTCATCGGTTTCCTCAAGGAAGTGGAAGACTTGATTCTCCACCTGGATGCTAAGAAAAGTGCGGCACAGATGCACTTGAACCATACTTCTAAAGATAGCATGCCACGTATTGGCAGTGCCTATTACTAATTTATTCAACCTGTCCCTAACACAAGGTACCCTTCCTCAAATATGGAAGATCATTACCGTTATCCGCTATTTAAATCTGGAGACCCTTGAGACCTTAATAACTATAGGCCAATTTCTCTCCTACCCACACTCTCGAAGCTACTGGAAAAAATAGTAAATGGCCAACTGAGATCCTTCATCAACAGAGAAAAATTACTAAACCCCCTTCAATCCGGATTCAGAGCCAACCACAGTACAGTCTCTGCATTAGCTAAAGTAACCAATGACTGGCAACTGGAGTTGGAGCATAAAAAGTCAGTATGTGCTGCATTTCTTGACCTCAGCAAAGCATTCGACACAGTCGACCATGACCTGCTCCTCGACTCGCTAAAAACACTAGGACTGGATGCTACTTCTCTAAACTGATTCTCTGAATATCTGGCAGACAGATACCAGCAGGTGAAAGTGGATGGCAAACTATCTGCCCTAAAACTCCTACAAAGAGGTGTCCCTCAGGGATCCATATTAGGCCCCCTCCTCTTCGCAGTGTATATTAACAACATTGATGAGGGAATCAAGGATGCAAGTATTCACTTATTCGAGGATGACACAGTGCTGTACCTGAGTCGTCCCACACCAAAAGAAGCTTGTACTGACCTACATAAAGATTTCAACCTCCTGCAACTCCAACTAATCAATAAAAACCTCCTATTAAATGCTAAGAAAACTAAAGCCATGTTATTTTCCCCCGTAAACTACACAAGCGCTACTGACTCCCTCCCCCCAATAACCACGGTGCTGGGAGAGTGCTTAGAGTATGTTCCAAAATTCAGATATCTTGGGGTCTGGATCGACTGTAAACTCTCCTTCACTGACCACCTGGAAGACTTGCTGAAAAAAATAAGGCAAAGACTTGGCCTTTTTTACAGGATAAGAAGACTTCTTATGGCAGACGCAAAGAAACGACTAGTCCAAGCCACGTTCCTGTCCTTAATTGACTACGCAGACTTCATATACAGTAGCTGTGTGGCTTCCTATCTTGGAAAATTGGATACGCTCTACCACAGAGCTGTACGCTTCATCACTGACCTCCCCTTCTCTACCCATCATTGCGCACTTTATGCCGCCACAGGCTGGATTTCACTTCACTATAGGCGCAACTTTAATGCAGCTTCCTGACACTTAGAGCCCTCAGTGGCAACTCCTCAATACATCGTAGACTGTCTGTTCACGATTGTGCCCAGGAATTATTCCCTAGAAGCTGCTCACAACTCCTGCTAAATATACCCAGGGCACTCACACGAGTCAGGAAAGAGGCCTTTGGATTTGCACGCCCATCAATATGGAATAAAACCCCAAAAATACTTAAGCTGAAACCCCAGTTAAGTACCCTCTGTTCAAAAGGTCTCACCGTGATGGCATTATGGAAATTTGCAACTGCTTTTACTAGACACTAACTAACCTCTCTCCCTCAAACGGCGGCCCCCCAGCAGAAATGTGTGCCTCTGCCTCTAGCATGCCCACCAACAGATCCACAGGATTTATTGCCGAACTCCCATATCTTATTCTTTGACGCTGTGAACAGCTGCAGCCTGATTCTAGCACATGCTACCACACTTGGGGATAATTATCGTCTTTCGCCCATAAAAATATTTGGTCCCTCGTCCATCCAACACCTCCCTGTGCCCCAACCTCCAGGACCCTCCCAGTTATGCCCCTGCTACTATAGTCCTCCTCTTGCACTTAGTACAAAGGCAGCTTTTCTCCTCCATATGTCGCCGCGTTTTGGGGCAAAAATCGCTTCGTCGCCTTTTGTACGGTCCTCCACCCTCCCAATCCCTCACTCTGCTCTAACAATTGGGTCCTCTTTGCTTGCACCCCTATTCCCCACCTCTCCCTACATTATGCACTTGATATCTTCTCTCTGGTATACCTACCCTTTACCTATCACTTCCCACTACAAACTGCACAGTTTTTGGGCTTGGATCCAGCACAAGTTCATTATCCACGACTCCTTGTAGTTCTATGCTCAATGTATATTACCTGTAAATGTGCATTTTTACTATAATAGCAGCTATTTTTACTGTTTGTACTACTGTAACTTGTCTTTCTGTATTATTACTGTAGGACTGCAGGTCCACCTTCTAAATGAGCTTGCTCAATGGTGCCCGCCTGGATAAATAAAGATATTGATTGATATGGGCAGACTTGATGGGCTGTCGGTCTCCTGCTATCAGATTGTGTTTCTGTGCTAGTTTTACTTGGCTGCTGTAGCTGGGTTGGGGAGTACTTGCACTAAATGGCACATACTGACTGAGGAGGTAGTATAGTGCAGTGGGTTAAGGCTCTGAGCTGCAGATCTGGAGAACTGGTTTAAAATCCCACAGCCGCAGATAGGTGCATACTGTGTGATCCTGAGCAAATCACTTAATTTCCTTGTATTCCCAAGTTGCATCTGGGAACAAGCTTTTGGCTTAGTGTGCTACTCCTGGTTAAACAATGTTCCCTTCTCCTTCTTTTGGTTATTGGGGCCTGGGCTTGGAAATAAGGAAAGAAAAGCAGTGTGTTTATTTTATGGGTGTAACTTTTAATTTATGTCATGCTGGCCTTTCTCCTTGCAAAGTTTTTAATTAGCCTGTCTAATAGTTGATAGCATGGTTGATACTAGAGACAGGGAGGAGAGACAACAGAGACATTAGTGTACAGAGATGTACTGCTCGGATCTCACAAGGAGTAAGCTGGCAACAGTTGTGTATTCAAGCTTGGGTCTCAGGTTGCAGCTCTTGACTCTTAATTTCTAGGCTACATTTTCTTCCCTCAAAATGAGAGCAAAGTGGTGGACCTGTGGAGGGAGAAGGCTTGTGGGGAAATGGGGGGAATATAGCGAGGGGACACTACGGGTTGATGGAAGATATTACGAGGGGGTTATTTAGCAGAAAACAGTGTGCTTCCAGGATGCTCATCTCTATATTCATAAAATTAAGTCTCTGTCATGTGGATGCCTCTGTCAATCAATCTGTATCCAATAATAATAGGATGGGGTTCACAGAAAAAGATTGCTCAATTGTTTTACTGTAAACAGACACAGTCACCCAATTTGGTGGTTGTGTCTGATTACCACTAAAATAATTTGATGCAGTCTTCTTTGAATGGAGCGAGTCCCTTATTAATTACTCTCTGGCTCATTTAGGCAGCACAACATTGGACTGGGGCCATCGAGAGCAGGGGGCTAGTCCAAGCGGCACTGAAGGATGACTGAATGACTTAATGGCAGTGTTAGACTGGTGAGGGCCGAAGTAAGAGCTGGGCAGATTATGTGGCCCAGGAGTATTTTCTGTCCATAAACATCTGTGGTGGGGTGGATCGGAATTACTGAAATCCAATTTGTCATTGGATTTTGGATTACGGTATAATCTGGTTCTGAGTCGGAATCCAAAATCCAATTCCGGAAAGAGGTGAAGGGTCCACTGGGGAACAAAGAGGGTGCTACCAGTGGGTAACCTTCAGAGGCCACTGTCAATTGCAGGAGAGAGTGAGCAGCAGGTAGGAACTGTCCTCTGCTTGGAGAATGGAACTCAGAACCTAACCTGGAACTGGATTCCAAAACACTAATTTCAGAATCAAGATTTTCAAATGAAATCCTAATTCTGGAATCTGGTAAATCCGATTCCATATGTATTTATACGTAGGGGTGAGAGCAATATGAATGGGATAACTTCAGTTACTTCCACTGCAGTGAAGTAACTTATGATGACATTACCAGAGTTAAAATAACTCTACAAATATACCTACCTGCTGATGTCACCACTCACTCGCTCAAGCTAGCATTCTAAATGAAAGTGCTTCAAAATTAGTTTCTGTGTCTCACTAAAGCCTGCAGATTACTCACTTAGCATTGCAAAACACACTTGCCTGTGTCCCATAGTTGGCAACACTCCT
Source organism: Neoceratodus forsteri (assembly GCA_016271365.2). Taxonomy (NCBI): domain Eukaryota; kingdom Metazoa; phylum Chordata; order Ceratodontiformes; family Ceratodontidae; genus Neoceratodus; species Neoceratodus forsteri. The sequence goes on along the minus strand of JADMNL010000029.1, from coordinate 208,596,299 downwards.
AGCCCATTTCTGTGCTAAGCTCAGCTTCAAAACAACCTGAATTCAAATGAAACTCATTTACAAACCAGTTTCTCTTCTTACTGCAAGCTGCAACTAACACAATTAGCATGGCAAACACAATCACCTGTGTCCCACAGTGCTTCTAGCAATCTCAGCCCATTCAGAAACACTCCCACACTCTCAGACCACAGACAAACAGTGCTTTCATTATAGCCTAGCGGTTAGAGTAATGAGTTCTAAACAAGATTAGTATAGCCAGCAGACCAGACCTGAGTTTGATTCTCACAACCTCCACTTGCATACTGTGTGACTCTGAACACGTTACTTAACTGCCCAGTACTCCTAAAAACTCAACTGCTAAAATAAAGAAACAAGAGGAAAAAAAAAAAAATGACACTTCATAAACTCTTACCCCATTGTATAAACAGCACAGATCGTGGGATATGGGAAATATTCTCCCTCCTGCAGAGTGAGCTGTGCATTCTCACTCATGCCTTCGGCACTTGTGAGAATACAGAGCTCAGTCTGCAGGAGAGAGCATATTACCCATATCCCATCATGTGTCCCCTATTTTATATATATATTACATTGAGTACCCTGCTAACTAATACCCACTATTGCAGTCTCTTGCAGTTTTGTGCCTGCCACATTGTGGATGGGTATATGTTGATGCTTATGTATAACTAGCTGTTCCTTTTTTTCTTACAGGACCGACACAGAGGGGACCTTGGATCACAGAGGCACTGACTTCACTACCACACTCTCTCTCCCTCATTTTTGCTTTCTCTCTCACTCTCCTGTAAAGCTTTTCTTCAACCTGTTAAAAGGGCATCCATATATCCACTCGATGGCTCATTGGGTAGGGCCTTGCACTCGTGCGCCAGCTGTGACCCAGCAGGAGTGGACTTGGGAGTTGGCTGGGTGGCCCGGGAGCTGGGAAGGGTTGAGGCCAGGTTCTACCACTGCAGCAACCCCTGGGGATAGGCCAGAAAGCTTGCCTCCTTCATGGGGGGACATCACATGTGTCCAAGGCCTTTTGGGGCATTGCCTGGTGCCGCGCAGGTGGTGGGGGTGAAAAACAGCAAAAACACTATGTACCATGATCCACCCATACGACAGTCTATCGGCTCTCTCTCTCTCTCACGCTCTCCCTTTCATGGATCTCCACTGGATAGGACAGTGGGGGGAGCAGCAGGTGGGACCAGAAAGGGGCTGAGACCTGAAAAGGAAGAAGCAACTTGCTGGCTCAGCGGCAAAAAGCTTGATAAAAATAAATGATCCAACAGGAGCAGAGGCTGCCAGGGAAGGATTCAGAGCATCCCTTGGAGATCCCCCGTAGATTGGGTGGCTGCAATCCACTTCAGTAGCGGCTGCTGGAGGTGCTCTTGGTGGAGTGGGAGTCCACCGTTGCCGAGTGTTCCTGCCCCCAGTATGCTGTGGTTGCATGTATGCAGGTGGTGGAATGGCCCTGAAAATGGGAAAGGATGTTGCTGGGCACCCTTGATGATGGCCTCCTGGCAGCTCCTCCAACACTACCAGGCCCCCAAAGCAGGCTGGCATTTCCACCTCTGGCTGTCTTGCAGGCTGACTAAAGGTGCTTCTTTCCTGGTGGCAGTGAGAGGGCCCCCTGACAGGAATATGTCAGATCCATGTGACGACAGAGGTACTGAAGGCCTGGGGTAGGAGTCGAGCAGTGTTGGATGAGTCCAGTGGGCAGCAGGGGTGAATCCTGTGGAGAGCCTGAAGTAGTGGCTGTTCAGGCTAGAGCAGAAAGGAGAAGAGCTTAGTTGCACAACATTCTAACTCCCCCCAACCCTGTTTTTTTTAGAGCAATCTTTCCTTTAGTATAGGGACGGCTCATCATTCCCACACAACAGTAGCATGCACTTCATCCTATCCTTTTCCAAACTATCTCAAATTTTATGAAATGTGGATACAACTGTAAACTATTTTTTCTACTTGAACAGACCCTCACCCTCCTCAAAACCCCTGGTCCCATTACCTTATATTAATTACTCTCCCAACATCTTCAGGGCACAGTATTATTTCCTCCCTTTGTTCTGTCACTGGGTGCCCTCTGTATCTGTATACAGTACTGTAAGAAGTTGACATCTGTGTCGGGGAGGGGAGGGAGGGCACCTGGTTCAGTTTGCTCAAGTAAGCATGCTCCACTAAGCTTCAAGGTCACACAGAATCATGGGTAATGATGCCAGCTGAGCCCCACTGATGCACAGAATCATGGGTAATGATGCCAGCTGAGCCCCACTGATGCACAGAATCATGGGTAATGATGCCAGCTGAGCCCCACTGATGCACAGAATCATGGGTAATGATGCCAACTGAGCCCCACTAATGACCTGAATTATGGGTGATGATGGCAACTGAGCCCCACTGGTGAATAGAATCGTGGGTAATGATGGCAATGGCACCCCACTGACGCACAGAATCATGGCTGATGATGGCAACTGAGCCCCACTGGCATGGAATCATGGTAAATGGTGGAAGTTGTGCCCCAGTTGACACAGAATCATGGGTAATTATGGCAGTTGAGACACACTGACATGTGGAATCATGGGAAATAATGGCCGCTGAGCCCCCTTGACTCGCAGAATCATGAGTAATGATGGCAAAAGAGCCCACTGATGCACAGAATTATGGGTATGATGACAAGAGAGCCCCATTGAGGCACAGAATCATGGGTAATGCTGACGGCTGAGCTCCACTCATGCACAGAATCATGGGTAATGATTGCAGCTGCGCTCCACTGAGGCAAAGAATCACGGGTAATCAAAACTGATCATTTTTTTAAAAAAGTAAGAAAAGAGACAGTAAAAAATATACATATATATTTTCTCCCATTTTGCTGTTTAAATCCCCAGCTGGTAGCTCGTCCCCAGGAATATGCTGTTCACAGGACTATACCCTGGTCAGGCCAAACCCAGCCATCATTTAGACAGCTATCATTTTTTCTCCTGCTCGCTGGGGGTGATGCCTCTAGTGGTCTCGCACAGCTAGAGTCTGCCCTGCAGCAGGAGCAAGCCCTGGCCCAGCCGCGAGTGGCAGGACCCTCCCTGTCCAAGATGCGCTGCCATGCGGCAGCTCCCTGACACGACTCCAAGGGCTGGCTCCCAAACCCGGGGCATCAGGATGGCCCAACTCCATCAAGTTTTATGGAAAGGCAAAACTCCCAGGGTCCCCTAAGACAGGCCATATATGCTGAACCTAAATCTGCAGGACAGCTGCCCTGATGTAAATTGCACCTCCTGTGATGTAACGGTTAAGTCGGAACATCTAAAGCAGGGAACTAGGGTTCTAATCCCAGCAGGAGCATATATAAACTCATTGCAAACTGTTTAAAATATAAACATTTTGTGGTGGTTAAATTTAATGTATTGTAAGTGTATTGAAATGTGCGTATTATACTAAATGGTGCTAAATTCGATGCATTGAAGTGTATGTACAAAATACTTTAGCATTTTTCAGTATTTAACATTTTTTCAGTAAGATAAAAACACCATCAAAGGCACAGAACTCTAGCTAGCTAGATAAATGTTTCATCTTGCTAGTAAGGCACGTCATCTCATTTATCTGGCTAGCAGGGTACGTCAGCCTGTTCCTGCACTGAGTGCTGTGCCTCATGATCTGCTCAACCATATGACAGCCACGATTTCGGCAGTCTTTTTAAAGTGCAAAAGTAGATTGTATAAGCTCAGCATCTGATAGGTGGCTCTCAGGTATCACTTTTATCTTCATTCATGGTCAGTAACCTCTCAAACCCTCACTTGTGGCTTCACCACTCGTGATGGCCAAGAGGGACGCTGACCACTCGTGAAGATAAAAATGATATCCGATAGCCGCCGTCAGATATGTAATCCACTGTACTACCTCTCCCAGCCTTCCCTGGGATATGGCTTAAAAAGGGACCTATGTCTCAGGCCAACTTATCCGGTTATTACTAAATAAATAAATAAAATAAAAACTTTCTGCATACTGCGGTAAAGACCACAAAATGGCATGAACCCACCTTCTGCTCTGTCACCAGTCGGCAGCTGCATATGGAGGAGGGCGGATGTGATTCCCCTTCACAAAAGCAGGAGCAAAGCAGAGGCAGGAAACTAAAGACCTGTCAGTTTGACCTCAGTGGTAGGGAAAATGATGGAATCACTTCTGAAAGAAAGAATTGTTGAGTATCTAGAGGCCAGTGGGGCACAGGACCCAAGGCAGCATGGATTCACAATGGGAAGGTCACGTCAGGCGAATCTAATAGATTTTTTTGACTCGGTGACCAAAGTAGTAGACCAGGGAGGGGCTGTGGACATGGCCTACCTAGACTTTAGCAAGGCATTTGACACAGTCCTGCACAAAAGATTAATAAACAAATTAGCCAGCCTGGGAGTGGGTCCCAGGGTCGTAGCCTGGGTAAAAAGCTGGCTGGACAATAGGACACAGAGGGTAAGTAATGGAGTCCACGCCAAGAAGGGAAGTTAATAGTGAGGTGTCCGCAGGGTTCAGTACTGAGTCCGGTCATTTTTAATGTCTTTATAAGTGACATTGCAGAGGGACTGGAAGGAAAAGTATGCCTCTTTGCAGACGACACAAAGTTCTGCAACAGGTTTGATACACAAGGGGGTGTGGAAAGGATGAGAAGGGACTTGGCAAGGTTGGAGGAATGGTCAGAAGTATGGCAGCTTAGATTCAATGCAAAGAAGTGCAAAATAATGTACCTGGGAAACAAAACCCAGGAAAGATTACAAAATGGGGGTTGGTATTAACAACAACAGAAACGGAAAGGGACCTGGGGGTAGTCATATCAGATGACCTAAAGGTAATCAAGCAATGTGAGAAGGCAGTAAGGAAGGCTGGGAGGATACTGGGATGTATAGGGAGGGGCATCACCAGTAGAAACAGGAAGTTGTTATCCCTCTGTACAGACAGTTGGTGAGACCCCATCCAGAGTACTGCGTGCAGTTCTGAAGACCCCATCTCCGCAAGGACATAGACAGGATGGAGGTAGTCCAGAGGAGGGCAACTAAAATGGTGCAGGGTCCACAACAGAAGCTGTACGAGGAGAGACTAAAGGAGCTTAATATGTATACCCTTGAGGAAAGGAGGGAGAGGGGGACATGATAGAAATGTTTAAGTACCTCAGTGGAATCAACAAAGTCCAAGAGGGTAGCATATTTCAGAAAAAGAGATGTGCAAGAACATGGGGACACAATTTGAAGACGGGGGGGTGGCTCAGGGGCAACGTGAGGAAGTTTTGTTTCATAGAGAGGGTAGTGGACACATGGAACGGCTTTCTGAGAAAGTCATGGGGTCAAAAACAGTGGGGGAATTCAAGAATGCATAGGACAAACATAAGGCAGTTCTGGTGGGGGGGTAGGAAGAAGAAGTAGGCTGTTGGTTAACTAGGATCTGCAGCTTGTCCAATAGGTAGGGAAATGGGCAGACTAGGTGGGCCACACGGTCCTTAGCTGCCATCAACGTCTATGTTTCTATATTCCCTACGATGACTCATAAAGGCAAGCGTTCCATTTGTGGTGGTAGTGGGTCTGTCAGATGCCCTCTACTGGTGACAGAGTGGAATGCCTTTTCGTGGATTTTTTAGGCCTGCACTTTCATTCTATATGAAAACATAAAACACATGGGGCTCGATATTCAGAATTGCGCCTGGCCATGGCGCAAGTGGTGGCGCAGAAAAGATGCATCATGAATATCAAATAATGCATGCTGCACAAATATAATGCGCCGGTACATCTCCCAGACAGGTCTGAATACCAGGAATGGGATATGCGCCAGCGCATCAGAGATACACCGTGCGCAAATTCCTGATATTCAGAAACCAATATGCAAATGGAGCCATAATGGCAAGGCGCAAATGGGGCCATTTGCATTTCATTATGGCTCCATTTGCATGAGTTGTGCAGGGCTGGCCAGCAAAATGCACCTGGTGCCCTGCACAGCATGTGGTCCCAGTACCAGGTACCACAGTAGTACCCCCTCCCCATCCCTACCACCGATAGCCCTAATGCATTAGCGTAAATATCCCTGGTGGCCCAGTGGTTCCCCACTCCCCATCCCATAACCCCAATCACATGACTGTACTGTGTGCAAAGCCCCTGCACAGTGGCTCAGGTAGCACACCCCGCCCTGAGGCCTGGAGATCAGAGGGCTGTGGGTTCAGTTCCACATCTGGCACTTAAGCACATCCCAGTACTGACACTGTAATGCAGCATGAGAGGGTGCTGCATTTCTGAGGTGCCGCCTTCAGATGAGACGTTAAACCGAGGTCCCATCTGCCTGGATTGGTGGTAGTTCAGGTGGATGTTAAAGATCCCATGTCACTTATCGAAAGAGTGGGGGAATTTCCCGGTGTCCTGGGCCAAATTTCCCTCATTCACTAAAAAAAATACCACCAACAGCTTAATCTGGTTCAAGGTCAGTTGGCATTCATCTGTATCCCCCTCCCCCGGGTCGTGCCTGAAAATAGGCAGGATTTGTCTAGTGCACTTACCCGGTCAACAAAAGCTAAAAATAAAAAAAAAATAAAAAAAAATAGTCTAGTGGTACTCTCCTCCCTGCCCGTAACCACAATCACTGTAAAAACAGCCCTATGCAATCCCTGGTGGTCCAGTGGTACCCCTCCCCACCAATCACCCTGATGGCTGTATTATAATGATTTTCACTGCCCGATTTAGTGGCCCCCTCCTCACTGTAGTCCCGGATCCATAGAAACTGCAATATCCAGTTGGTACCTCCCTCTGCACAGGTCTTCAGCCCACCTAGCCCCCTCGTTACAGTGACAGCAAACCCACCCACGCATTCGCTGTTGCTGCATTAAATGACAGCTTACACATCAGATGCAGCCTGTTGGTCCATATGTGGACCAATCGGCTTTGCAGTCATACTGTAAGTCATTTACAACTTTGTGAATGAATGACTTCATTCACAAAGTTGTGAAAGACTATTACAGTATGCACTGCAATTCCATTCATCCACAGAGTGGACCAATGGGCTTGCAGCTGATGCTGTAAGCTGTCATTCGGCAGGCAGCCACAGATATATGTGAGTGGGTTTGCTGCCCACTGATGATGAGGGGGGAGCTGAGTGGGCTGGGGGTCCTGTGTGGTATGGGGGTGCCACTGGACTGGACATTGCCATTACTACGGCGATCGGGGTTACTGGCGGGGAGGTGGGTACCACTAGACTACCAGGGAGAGTAAAATTATTATAATACGGCGATCGGGGTTACAGGCAGGGAAGGGGGTACCACTAGACTACCAGGAACTTTGCACACAATACAGTCATACATCAGGGTTATAGGATGGAGGGGGAGCCACTAGACTACCAGGGATATATGTGGGTGCTTGTGCACAGTGTTCTGGGGGTAGCCACCCATGGCTGGTGGCTGCTGTGTTGTGTATTGTAATGCAGCAGCACGCCTGTGCGTAGCTACCAGTTGAGCCATTTTCTATGGGCCCAACTTTGTGTCCAGGTATACGACACATCTCTGGGATGTGCCGACAGATGCACCGCACATCCCGGGCTGAATACTGGGATGTGCTGCATTTCCATGGGCACACCCCCTGGAGATGTGCCGCATACATTATCTTTCGCCCAGCACATCGGGAATTGCACTGTGTAATTCCCCCTTTTAAATACTGCCCTGGGGCGCATTTCTGGGGTTGCACTGGCACAACCCCTTTGAATATCTCGGCCATTGTTTTTAAATGTAGAAACCAGTGAGAAAAACAATGACAGGATAGTTATTGATTAAATAATGTAAATGGGGAGATTTTTTCCGTATCCAGTGAAGGAACTGACAAGTTGCTTCTTTTTTTCAGATCGAGAGGACTACGTTCTTAGTTATGAAACAGTGATGCAGATGGAAGGTAGGTTGAGACCTCTTCCTTGTGGATGCATACGCATATACATAAATATATACATTTATTTTTGCCTGTAATGTTGCCTGTTATTTACTTTTCTGTGCAGTTTTTTTTTTTACATAATTTTACTATAATTACTGGTTACGTGTCTTTTTTGACCTGAAGACTGGCTTGTTATTCTCCGTTACACAGAAGGGGGTACACAAGAGCACCAAACAGATGTGCAGCAGTTAATGAAAACACTTTTGTTTTCTCCGCATAGCCAGAGTGCACGGCTTCCAAAAATGTGACTGATTCTGTAGCTTTGACACTTTTAAAACCAGTAACAATAAAAAAAAAAAAAAAGGGCACATGAAGAGTGTGGTAACTCGTTCGTTTACACATTCTCGGTGTGCGATGCCTGGTTAAGCCACTTGTGCTTTGCTGTCATGGTTTAAGAGGCATCACACACCTCGGGTGTATATATATAAAAAAAAAAAGCTTACACACCACTTCCCTACATTATTCTTTTTTAAAGCTTGGCTCTAAATACAGTCATGTTATTGGTCAAAATCAAGCCACATGACACTATTTAGTAGGATCTATTGCCTGACTTTTCCATATCAACAGGACATAGTTCTTAACGATAGGCAACATTTATGAAAATGATTACTTGCCGTCATCAGTGCACACACATCCCTCCCCTCGGCACTAAGACTGCAGCTGGCACTTACCCATAGCTCACCTCGGCTGCAGTCTCACGCAAGTATGGTCGAGTGTATTATGCAAGTAATGTTATCAATATAGTACTTGGGTTAATGCAGTATCAGCGAAGATACTTGTATGGTGCAAGTGACTGTACTTACTTGAGACGGCAGCAGGTGGTGGAAGTCAGCAGAGGGTGTCGGATGCCATCTCAGGGATGGGAAAGTGTATGTGGGGTGTTAGGGATAAAAAACTGCCAGTGGTACAGGCCACTGGACTACCAGGAAAAATATATATTTTAAAGTGTCAGGAGCGGAGGTGGAGGATACCACTGGCACAAGGGATTTTTGTTTTAACAGGGTAACTTGTGGGGTTGGGGTCGTGACGTAACTCATTCAAGATGTAATAAAACAGATATTGACCAGCACTGCTTTGGGTTATGGTGGTAAACTCTTGACCCCACAGGATGAATTTGTTGACAGGTAAGGAATGCTTGGCCCACCCAGTCTGCCCATTTGTCCCTACCTACAGTATCACTGCAAACCCTATGTGATCTCCATCTGTTTCTCTCTCCCCCCCATTCCTTTCCACTAAGATTCCCTTCTGCCTATGCCACGCATTCTTGAACTCCACCACAGTTTTCACCCCCACAGCCTATGCTGGTAGGCTGTTCCAGGAATGTACCACTCTTTCTGTGAAGAAGTGCTTCCTCGTATCGCTCCTGAATCTACACCCCCTAGCATCATAGCATATTCCCTTGTTCTTAAGCGTCTTTTCTTCTGAAAAATACTTCCCTCCTGTGTCTTATTTACCCCTGTGAGGTATTTAAAGGTCTCTGTCATATCCCCTTCTCCTTCCTCTTTTCCAGGGTGTTCATATTCAGTTCCTTTAGTCAACTAAAGCCTTTGGCTTGAGGCCATTTAGCTACAGTGGTAGCTATAGTCATCAGATAACAATAGCGTTTAATATAGTGCACGCAATGAGGTAGTGGGTACTATCACTGGATGTTAACATAAGCTGGTTTGAGCAATAGTGTCCTTTGTTGATTTGTAGTAAATGTCATCGTGTGCCATTGTTACAGGTTATGATGGCTCCCACTGGACTGTCAGTCAGTAGTTCATGCTTTGAGTCAGTTATCTTCTCGCTATATTTAATTAACTATTTATTTCAGAAGATTTACTGGAAAAGACATACTGAGCTGAAATGGCTAATTTCCAGATACGTGCTTGGGGGAGGTTACAACAAATAGGTTACAAAAATTCAAGACAGGACAAGTTAACAATACATAGAAACAAGAACACATTGTACCATAAAATGCAGATATCGGCAAAATGGTAGTGTGAACAAAGCACTCGTAAGGCGCCAGAAAGTGCAGATGAAGGCCAACATTGTAGGGTAGGCAGAGCACTGCTGAGAACAGCAGTTGGGGAGAAAGTAGGAAGTAAGGTGGTGAGAGACAGATTTCTGGCAGAAGAGGGGCAAAAGGGATGTGGGTTGGGGGGCAGCAAATATAAATAAAGCCCAAGCTAGGGGTGAGAGGCGACTGGAGCAGTGAGAAGAGAATTTATGGAGGAGGGATCTAAAGAGTGTAAGAAAGAAGTGGTGCAAATGGGAGGAGGAAGGAGCCCCACAGTTTGGGGAACTGGAAGGAGAAAGCAACCTGGCCTGCTGAGGAAGTTTTTGGGGGAGTGTGGGGTGCAGGAGCCATGAAGGGAGTAGGAAGAAGAACGGGGAACTGAGGAGGGAGGAAAGGTGGAGGAGTAAGGGCCTGAACCAGAATTTAGGGATGATGGTAGCGCAATAAGCAAGGCACCTGGTGTCAAAGGACAGTAAAGAGAAGGAGGAGTATAGTGAGCAGTGGTGGGTTCTGGGGGGGAGACAGTCAAGGGCAAAGCAGCAGAAGGAGTGAAAGAGGGGGACCAGCGTTGCTCAGGAGCAGCACTGTAAATGTCATCATGATAAAAGATAAGGCGCACCATCTTCAAAATGATCTCTCAGTGGGCAGGAAGTGGGATACACGCTTACTCCTGTAGAACACATCAAGTTTGTGGTGTTGATTCTGGTGGGTGGCATCCACATGAACTCAGACATCAAGGTGATGATCCAACCAGATCCAAGGTATTTAAAGGAGCAGACATTCTCAATTGCAGCACCATCAAGGGTATAGAAGGGGAGGAACAGGATAATCAAGCAGATATCTGCCATGTGCCATAAGTCATGGAGATGATTTTTTGACATTGACGGACAGCTGATTATCCCGGAACTAGTGCTGGATATTGCTGAAGTTGAGCTGAAGCCGGGCCATGAGGTCAGAGGCAGAAGAGCCAGAGGCATGGAAAATTGTGTCATCTGTGTACATATGAATAGATGCAGAAGTGCAGGCAGAGGGAAGGTCATTCAGCAAAATGGAGACTAGAATAGGGCCAGGGACAGACCCTTTAGGTACACCAGAGGAGAGGAGAGGATAGGATAAAATATGGCTTCACCAGTACAGACAGCTTGAGACCTACTCTAAGGGTAGGAGTGGAACCACTCAACTGAGGAGGCAGAGAGCCCCACTGCTTTAATCTCGTCCAGAAGGATGGGGTGGGCAACAGTGTAAAAGGCTTTGGTCAGGCTGACAAAAATGGCTGAGATGACCAGACCATGATCCATGTCTGATAGAATGGAATCAGTGATCCAAAGGAGGGAGGTGGAGATGCCGTCCTAAAACCAGACTAGAAGGAGAGAACTGGATGTTCCTGGAGTTTAACTGGAGTGGGGAGTGAGGAGGAGGGAGACAGGGCGGTAGTTACCAGAGGAGGAGGGGTCACCCACTTAGGGGATGACCATAGCCTGATTCCATGTGTCAAGAGACCGAGGCTAGGGAAAAGGAGAGGTTGAGTGGGAGGGTGATAGGGAGAGCAGTGGCAGGGTCAGAGAGAGACAAGAGTCTAAGGTCAAGCCATCAGGGTTTCACCTTTGTATAAGTTTAGAGCCAGGAGGGCTTTGAGGGTAGTGGTGGGGGAGAAGAAGAAGGGAGGAGGGGAATGGAAGGTGGGATGAAGAGGAAAGCAGGAACAGAAGGCAAAAAGGAGTTGAAAGATGAGGCGACTACAGCAGGGTCTGAGAGAGGGGTCTCGTCCACCTTGAGGACTGGGGTGGGGGCTGGAACACTGGGGAGAAAAATGCATGCATGACTTTCCAGAATTTAGAGGGGCAGTTAAGGTTGCTGTAGAGTATGGATGCAAAGTAACTGGCCTTTGAAGCCTAGTAGCTCTGGTACAGGAGTTGCAGAGGGACCCTGTAGCTAGTGAGGTCAGTAGGGGAGCCAGTGGACTTGAAGGTCCACCAGTCAAGGTTATGCACTTGGTGACAGGCCAGCAGCTCCACTGAGACCCAAGGCAGGTGCAAACCTCAGACCTTAGTTTTCCTCAAGGGGGCATGGTGTTCCCAGACAGCCATGAACTTGGAATTAAATAACTTGAGGGTGGCACTGATGTTGCTAGCAACTGACATGAAGGACCACTCAAAATCCACCAGGTCAGCAATGGAGGACCAGTCAATATCCACCAGGTCAGCAATGGAGAACCAGTCAATAGCCACCAGGTCAGCAATGGAGGACCAGTCAATAGCCACCAGGTCTGCAATGGAGGACCAGTCAATAGCCACCAGGTCAACAGTGGAGGATCAGTCAATAGCCACCAAGTCAGCATGAAGGAAGGACTGATCTAGACATCAGAAAGGCTGGACCTGGAAGTGTTAAAGGGGAGATGAGGGGCGATGTATCTAGCACACACAGTAGACTATGTGGTGTCCACTTAGGGCATCAGGAAGGGTGCAGGCATCTACAGTACCATGGATGTGAGAGGAGAGGACCCAGTCCACGAGTGAATGGTTGAGGGACTTATGATTGAGCCGTGTGGGGTCAGAGATCAACTGGGACAGTTGCAGGGACTTTATGTTTTGGCAACATTTTTAATGGGATGGGAAGAGTCATTTGAGACTGAAACCACCAAGGATGAGTACCTTCCTAGAAGAGAAGAGTAGAGTACAGCATAAGATGCTAGCTTGCATGGTGCAAAAGCCATGTGCTTCTAAATCTGCACTGTCATTGTCAAAGTAAAGACAATACATCAGTGTAAATATCAGTGTACGATACATAAGCACTGCATTGATATGCCACAGCTGTATCATAATAGTGTCAGTGACACATTTGCCTCTGGGGCCTGAAGATCAAAAAGTTGTGGGTTCTAGCCCCACACCAGCTACCTGGGGTAATACCCATAAGCAGCACTGTAGTGCAGTACGAGGGGGGTGCTGTACTGTGGAGGTGCCATCCTTCAGATGAGATGTTAAACTGAAGCCATCTCTGGTTGCAGTCCAGGTGTAAAAAGATCCCATGGCACTTATCGAAGAATTATGGAAATTCCCCGGTGTCATGGCCAACATTCCCCCTCGACAATAAAACAGGTCTGTGCAACCCACACCCTCAAGGCTGTACCTGGAAACAAGCCATCATAGCTTAGTGTGCCTTTCCTGGTCAAAAATTACAAATAAATAAATATCAACCTGACCATAAGTTTACATTTCAAATGACTTACAGTAGAATAGGAACAATATCTACTGGGGAAGACAAACTTAAAACACCTAACAGCCACCCGACAGTACAGCAAGTAGTGCTACCGCCACAACACCCAGGACTGGGAGCAATCGTGGGTCACCATAGGCCAACCAAGGAAGGAGGATCAAGTGTGCCAGAGGACTGCCTCCTCCGAGGAGGAAGGATAGTCTCCTCTGTTGCAACATGTATCATAACATCACTCTGTGCACCATCTCAGAACTGGGGGAGGGAGAAAAAGCTGAAAATAGGCCTTGGTACCTGGAGCCAGGAGCCCAGGTATATCTGCCCTACCCACCCATGACCCCATTCTCCTGAGAAGAGTGTTAAAGAAAATTATTTCGAGGGCTGCCCCTACCCTTTTCCCCAATTAATTTGCTATCCATGGTGGCCTGAGGAAGAATTGAGGTCATTGGTAATGGGTGGGCCCATGTGCCAGTGATAGAAGGGTGGATATAAGCAGAATGAACAAAATACTTACTAATATTTGTCTACCTAATTTATTATAGTATTTTATTTATTTATGTTTCCATTCTTTTTCTAAAATAGATATACAATGCTATCCCTTTTTGTCATCAGCTAATTGTTCTGCTTACTCCCTACCAGCCCTCCCCACTGGGCCTCGACCCCTGGCCCTGTCACCCACCTTATCAGGGACTTACTCCATCCCTTCCCAGAACCAGTATGTGGAGGGTGCATGCCTCGGTCAGTTCTGTGGGACCTGCAATTCTTCGCCATCATCCTACTGGGTAGGGTGTTTTTTCCTCCTTATGTTTGTCCCCTAGGTGTCCCTTAAGGGCTAAGCCACATGCGATGATGCTGATATGCATGCTTGATGCACACACACGTCACAGGCACCCGCATCAATGCCCCTCTAATGGCACTCACATGTCATACCATGTAGCCTCTACTAGGTGGTAGTGGTAGAGTGAGACGTGCTGTCCCCATCCCTGGAAGAAATCAGTCCATAGGATGCTTAATCTTCCTTCCCCAGCTGACCCTGAGCCACCATAGTCCGCTCCTGAACATGGGTCACTGGCATAGCAGATGTTAGCTCTACCGCTGTGCCAGTGGGCCAGCCATGGTATCCTTTTAGCCATCATTTTATATAAACATCCATGATTAATGACACCATTTATCCAATAAAGTTACCCTGTCCACCTTTCTTTGTCATGACTGTACATCCCTCAAAGTGCTGCCAATGCCAGAGAAAATAAAACTCATACTTCTTCATCTTATTCTGAATCATGCACCAACACGGTGTCTCTAGAGATAATATTTGATGCAAGCATAAAAAGCATAAGGGTGTCAGCATGATACTTTAACCTGGCTGCCTAAAATGATAGTAGCGTAAGAGTAGGGGAATTTTTGCTGTATTAAAACGAAAGCAAACAATCTGACAAAAATAAAAACAACATATCTACAAGAACAGGAATCTGTTAAATGGCAAATTACATGGGACTAATAAAACAAATACGTATATTTGGCCTGAAAGCAATTCCCAATGAGAATCCAGGGAAAATAAAGAAAGCTCTGTTCAATCTATTTATGCAAGCCCTGAAAATACCAGCAATTGATTTATTAATGATGTATGGGGAGCCCTTATTATTGTCTACAATTGGCAAGTTTACAGCTTTGTTATGGTACTGCTGTGCCATCAGCAGGTTGTTAACCGTGCCTCAGTACGTCACAGAAAGTACCATAACAACTTGGAACACTGAAACACTGCAGAGTTCTGCTGTTAGAATGGCGATCGCTACTGTCCGCGAGCAGTTTTTCAACTGCTCATATTAAATAAACATGTTGTAGCTTTGAGACGGTAATGATCGCGATGGATCCAAACATCCAGTGATGACGTAAAGATAAAGTCCTGCCTGTGTAATTATCTAATTTTGAAGACATAGATGTCACATCATGACGACGCGGCCATGTGACTCCTGGCACCCAACCGAATTCTTCAGCATAACTGGGGAAAAAGACACTTGTTTTGCTTCATTTATTGCTAAGTAACTTTTAATTAACCTAACTATATTTAAGTAGATCTGAGTCTGTGGTTGTTTTAAATCCAAGCGCTTATGCCCATTGCATAGTTATCCTCGATCAACTTAAATTTTTGTGTTCTCACCTGAAAAGAGTCTGTGCCTCAGTCCTTCTACACTCACGGTAAGAATGAACCAGTACCAACAGAAAGTGTAGTTTATTAAAAGTGAAAATATTTCTTTCCGAAATAGCGAAATAGGCAAAGTTTCCCCATACACTATAAAAGATAATGGATGGGAGAAAGACAATAATAATGTGGAAATCCCACCTCGCTGTTTCCATGACAACATGGTAAACCTCTTGAGCTGCGCTCTCGAGGTTTAGCTTGCTGTCAAGGAAACAGCTCAATGCGATTACCACGCTGTTATTGTCTTTCTCCCATCCATTATCCTCTATCTTGTAGATGTGCATTGTTGGAATGGCTCATCAAAACAGGTCAAGTAGATGTGTTAATCCAAGACGCTAGAATAGCTGACCAAATACTAGAAAAGGGTCCGTTTTAGGCGGGCAGATGTACATATCATAGACAGGAAATGTTATAGGAAACCAGCTGAGATAAAAAACAAGGACATAAAAGGAAATGCAGATAGAGTCAGTAAAATATTTTTTTATGTGGTTTAAGCAGGAATAAAATGAAAATGATAGAAAACTGAAGGCGGTTCTTTTGGATTTGTTGCAGCAACTTCTAAACGTCACAACAGAAAATCAGGATACCATCTCTACCGTTAGGATAGGCAAAGAACCAGAGTGTGATGAAATACAAATCATAACAGAATAGTTAAGCCTTTACAATAAAATAATGGAAAGTATAGGATTAATGGATGCTATGGGACTACACATAGTAACACCATTTACTGAGATGGCTAATCTAGGCCCTATAAACCCCCCATTAAAGGAGAGAAAGAGATGAATGCACACAAAAAAGATAGACATCAGCCTACAAGTATTAAAGGAGATGTACTTTATGATATACCAATTGCTAATTTTTTTTTTCTTCAATTGTTTAACCAGGAGTAGCACACTAAGCTGAAAGCTTGTTTACAGGTGCACCTGGGAGCACAGGGAAGTTAAGTGACTTGCTCAGTGTCACACAGTATGCAAGTGGGGGCTGTGGGATTCAAACCCAGGTCTCCAGGTTTGCAGCTCAGAGCCTTAAACCATTGCACTATACTGCCTCCCGAATAACTTTGACATTTTGGAATCACAAGAAAATTGACTCATGGATGAACAGACTTCTAAGAATGAAGTGGATGGTGATGATGCCTTTCCGTTCCTATCATGGAATGTGTCAGGGTTGCTTGCCAGATTTGTAGACAATGACTGGAGGGATTTTGTAAATAGGCACTATATTATTTGCCTGCAGGAAACCTGGCGTACAGCTGATTCTGATGTAGAATTGAATGGTTGCTGTCAGGGATTCAGTTAACTCCATTTTGGGAATATTTGACTCCCAAAAATAAGGCAAAAACTTCCAAAATAAAGGTGGAGAAAGTCATTGACTTCCAGATGTAAAACCAAAAATTAAATGACTTCCAAAATTGCAGGCAAGAAAGTCAGAAATGGTGGATTTTTCTGAAAGAAATATTTTACCACTAATTTATTACATTAACATCCATAACTTGGTTCTTCCTAGAATACTGGCTTCCAAAAGTGGGATCCTGAAAGCATTTTGACTTCCAAAAATTGCAATGACTTCCAGATTTTGACTCAAGGACGTTTTAGACTTCCACTAAAAATAAATTAACTTGACCCCTCATTACTGTACCTTCTAAGTTCCTGTGAAGAAAGTTACAAAAATAGGCAGATACTTTGGTGGGTTAGTTATATGGGTAAAGATTGACCGGAATATTAAGGCAAAATCAATAATGAATAGAGACAATTTTCAAGTTCTCTCAGTTCAATGTAATAAAAACTTTTGCATAATAAATTCATATGTCCCCCCACTAGTTTTAAATTCTATCAGGAGTCAATCTGGAAAAGTTAGATGATATAATAAATACAAGTTGGTCTAGCATGGCCTGTGACAATATCCTCCTTTGAGGGGACTTTAATGCACAAATCAATGCATATGATGGATATTCAGGAAATGATGTTCATAGTCTGTGTCATGACAAAGCACATGAACGTAGTAGAAAGACAAGAGATGAGAAAGTAAATAATGCTGGGCAAAGACTCATGGACATTCTGAATACATACTACTTAGCACCCTTAAATGGCAGATTAATTGGGGATAGTACTGGAAATTACACTTACTGTAGCCTGCTAGGTTCTTCAGTATAAGATTCTATATTTTGGAATGGGGAAATGGACTTCTGGGACACCTGTCAAGTTAAACTCAGAGCAGACAGTGATTATTTCCCTACTGTATCCAATTAAAATTTCTCCATCCTATTATAAATAATCGTTATTCATTACCACAACTAGAGATAAGAAATCAATGAGACCGTCGATGGTTATGAGGAATACGTAATAATTCAGTCATGTGTTAATGAAATAAGATCTACTTTGATGGCATTTACTTTATCAAACAGTAATAATAAAAATCTGACCACTTGGTTTGTATTCAGAGTGCCAGACAAAGAACAAGAAATTAAATCGTTAATTAGATCAACCAACCACTTTAAAAATAGAGAAGAAGGTAGTTATTAAACAACGCTTAGGAAAAATTGTAAGTTATTTTGAAAACAAAACAAAAAGATTACCAAATCAAACAATGGAATAAAATGTTAACCATAATAAGAAATAATGATAATCACTCTTTTTGGTTACTAGTTGCAAAGGGAACAAACAATCTCAAATATGAGATCGACACACATACCTCTCTAAACGCATGGGTAGCTCATTATACCAACATATTCCATGACTCTCTAATTGGTAGTGCTAATAATGCAAGGTTAACTCAGATGGCAAATTTCAGAAGTCTAACCATTCCTGAAGTATATTTAAGCAATATACCATGACAGGGGAGTGGGTATATTGGTGGATTTACCATGCCTGGTGTGGTTAGGTCACGAGGTGCAGCCAAGTGACAACCACACCAGAAGAATATTCTTCCTCTACCTGTCATTATATGCCATTATACAATGTTCAACTTGTTTTTTTGTTTTATAGTGATATAAAAAACTTTTACAGTGGGTATACTGGAGGATTTATCACGGTCACGGGATGTGTTTTGACCAATGAGGTTACAGGATTTTCATACCCCATTGTATAATTTTCAATAAATACCTTAAAAAGAAATAAGGCCACTGGGCCTGACTTAGTACCAGCAGAAGCTTATCTAACTGCACCATCGCATTGGGTCAATATTCTCACTAGATTCTTCAACTTTTGCTGCTCCACACTTAACTTTCCAACCTCATGGAAAGGAGCAATTATTATATATATCTATAACAAGCATCTGTCAATGTCAAATGTTTGCTTGCTGGTACTGGCGTTGGAAGTGCAGGAGTTAGACAGATGCCCACCTCCATCCTGCAGAGACGGACAGGCATTGGGAATGGCGGTTTGTCGCTCATAACACTCCTTGCCATTTCACCTCACTTATTCTGCAGACACTGACAAGTGTTGAGTGTGCGCGGTATGTCTGGCTTTACAGTCACCCCATTCTGTAAGGACATATGCTGAAATGGGTGCAGTATAGGAGAATGGGGTGAACTGTGGGGCCAAAGAGCCCAAGGCACACCTCGATGCCTGTCACTGGCTGCAGGATGGGGTGGAATGACATGAGCATTACAGCTGGCAATCCAAAGGCACACCCCTGACACCCGTCAGTCTGTACAGTGTGGGGCGTTATGGTTAGAAACCCCTAACAGCCTGAGCATTTGTTGGTATTTGCACTACAAATTTTCAACATGGCCTTTTTGCACCCGCCTGATGAAAGTATTGGGACTTACTCATGAACAATGACACTGTGATTTTGTTAATGTGTCCCTAACATTGATTTCCACAATGACCGCTACCATTCTGTGCCAGATGTGCTGAAACCACAGTTCGGGCAGGATGAAAATGACAGCTGCATCATTCATAAGGAGGTGGAAGAGATGGCAATGTTGGAAATCTGGAGTGAAAATATTAAAAATTCTCAAAGTTACAAGCGTGCATAAAAACTGCGCAATGCACAATCGTAACAGTCATTTTTTTTGAATTCTTTCACCAAATTTTCAACATAGGCATTTTGGGACCTTGTCTCATGAACAGTGTCACTATGATTTTCTTAATCTGTCTAGAATGTTGATTCCCCACAGTGACCGCGCCATTGTGTGCCAGATGTGTGAAACCACATTTTGGGCAGGATGTGAAAAATGACAGCTGTACTGTTCATAAGGAGGTGTGCAAAAATGGCAATGTTGAAAATCTGGAGTGAAAATATTTAAAATTCTTGAAGTTACGATTGTGCGTGAAAACTGCGCAATACACGCTCATAACAGTTATTTTGTGGAAGTTTGTCACCAAATTGTCAACATAGGCATTTTGGGACATCCACTCATGAACAGTGTCACTGTGATTTTCTTAATCTGTCCCGAATGTTGATGTCCCACAGCGACCGCGCCATTGTACGCCAGATGTGCGAAAACACATTTTGGGCAGGATGTGAACAATGACAGCTTTACTGTTCATAAGGAGCTATGTAAAAATAGCAATGCTGAAAGTCTGGAGAAAATCTCAAAAATTCTCAAAGTCCGAGCGTATGTAAACTGTGCAATGCATCTCATAACAGTCATTTTTGAATTTTTCACGAGATCGCAATATGACATTTTGGGAGCCCACCATGAACAGTGACACTGTCATTTCATTAACTGGTCCCAAAAGATGATTCCACACAGTGACCACAAAATCACCTTTCAGGACTGAATAACACCATGACAGTGACTGAATTCATGAGGAGGGGTCCCAAGAACCCCATGTTGAAAATTTGGTCAAAAAGTCAAAAATGGCTAGATATCCACATAAGTTGGAAAAAGCATTTATGCCATTATATAGCCTACCGGCATTTCTTCAGTTCGCAGTTGGCTTTAAAGAGTGCAGACGTGTTCCTGGTCCACCAGGGTTTCGCCAGGCTCGGAGGTAAGTATGGGTTGGGGTGTGAGGAGGTGGGGTGCACAGAGGGTGGGTGCGGTTGGGGAGGGACCTGACCACGAGGGACTGTTTCTTTCTTTCAGGGATAATAAAAAAGCAAAAGACATCGTGGGAAGGTTTTTGTTTTTTGCAGGCTTGCTTACCTGCATTTCTGGGGAGGGAGGGAGGACTTAAGCCGATAGACTGGGCCCCCATCTGCAAAGAAAGCCTGTTTGGGGGGCATGACGCTGAGGGGATTGGGCACCCCGGCACACAAGAAATGGAGGGGAGATTATGCTGACAGGGATTGAGTTCCCCGCCTGCAAATGAACTGAAGGGCATGCCAACAGGGGTTTGGGCACCCCTGCTGGATGGGGACTGTAAGTGGATGGTGACAGCGCCACCATGTTTTAATGAAATGTTACATTCCTAACATATGTCACACCCTTAGTAGCAGAAGGCTTTGTTGTCGACTGCATAATGGAACTGCTGGAGCCGAAACGTGGATATGAACCAAACTCATTCACTCAAAGCTAGTTTCACTTTCAGGCAGCATTGAAATATGGCTAGTCCTACAGGGCGGCTGCAACAATCAGGGACCACCATGTCGCACCGTCAGCTTGCAGTCTGCACTATTCAGACCCAACACAGAGATGAATGGCTGATGCTGCAATGACGAGGCGGCTCCTGATTGCGGCCGCCAAATCATTTCAAGTTGGTGGCACTTCTGGAGAACCAGTGTCATCAGCACAGTGGGCCTGCATTGGTTGAACACTGCCAAGCCCACAAATGCAGTGCGAGCATTGGCCGCCACAGCGCCGCACCTCCACAACCCGATTCTCTCCTAAGCTGCCACATAATGTTTCTTGCGCATGCGTGCAAGCAAACATAAAAAGGGTGATTAAAAATAACCCTCTTAAGTTCAAGGTGTATGAACTGGTTAGGGATTGTGGAGGGAGACCGGATTTCCTGGTGTATTTGGGAACTAACGATCTAGAAGGAAATAGCATTTTGGAAATCCAAGCAAGGTTCCAAGAACTTGCCAGAGTCTGTCGGGATAATGGATGCAACATTTTCTTTTCGGAGAATTGCCAATACCAAAGGCCTCAGTGGAGAAAAATGAAGATCACAGAGGTTAATGACTGGCTCAGGAAGTGGGGTGAAGAGAGTGGGTTGGGGGTGTTAGGGAACTGGAAAGGAGTTTGGGAGGATAAGGGACTGTATGCCAGGACAGGTTTCATCTTGCCCATTAGAGAAGGAAGTCCCAAACAGGGGTGGCTGACTACATTCAAGAAAGGTGGGGTTTAAACTTGTGAGGGGGAGGAGGGATAAGGAGGGGCTGACTGAAGCCCTCTCTCCAGATGAGGGAGTAGCTTTAAACCCAAGGGGGAGGGGAAAACAGACTGGGGAGGAGGTTTCAGGAGGAGCAGAGGGAGGATGGAAGTATAAGGAACCTGGGTGGGGTTCGACAAAGGGATGATGATGAAGAAGAAGAATCAGCATTGATATAGCTTTTCATACATCAAAGCGCTTTACAAGCAATGCTAGACTGGTAGTGAAGTGACTGAATGTGGGATCAGGGATAAGGGGGTGGGGGTTGGTGTTAGTAAATGTCAGGAGCTTGGAAACAAGTTGCCAGAGTTCCAGGCCATGCTGTCTGGGGTGGATGTGGCAGTGGTCACGAAACGTGGGCCAACAAAAATCATGACTGGGACCTAAATGTGTGGGGGTACATTATGCTTAGGAAGGATAAAAAGGAGGGCAGAGGGGGTGGAGTGGCTATGTTCATTAGAGATGACATAGGAATTGCTAGAGTAGAAGAGGCAGAGGGAAATGTGGAGGCCTTATAGGTCACCTTACGAACCCCAGCAGGAGGTAAGGTCAAGCTGGGTGTAGTATATTGGCCCCCTTGGATGGGTGATGTTCTGGAGGATGGTTTGCTGGACAACATCATTGCCCAGTGGACCAAAAGGGGAAGGAGTGGTGTTGATGGGGGACCTTAATATGCCAGGTACAAACTGGGGAACCATGTCCTGTAAGGTGGCCAAGGAGCAGAGGCTGCTGGACGGCTTCCAGGATGTGTTCTTAACACAGCATGTGATGGAGCCCACAAGGGAGAGGCATGTCCTGGACGTGGTTCTGGCAGGTGGGGATCTGGTAAGGGACCTGGTTGTAGAGGATCCCCTGACTGGGAGCGACCACAATACTGTCTGGTTTCAAATAAGCATGGGGGGAAGGGGTGAGAGATCTAGGACACTGGCAGTGGACTTCGGGGGGCAGACTTTGTGGGCATGGGAAATATTCTCAAGGATCACTTGAAGAGGATTACATCAATGACAAATGTGGAAAAGAGATGGGAGGTCATAAAACCGGGACTTCATGAGGCAGTCAGGACCTGCACTAAGGTGAAACGCAAGGGAGCAAGGTCACATAAGCCATGCTGGTGGTCCAGTGAGGTTCAGGTAGCGGTCAGAGAAAAGAAGGCAGTCTATAAAAAATATAAAACAACAAGAGGGGATAGGGAAAAGGAAGTGTACCATCTTGCATCTAGAAAAGTCACCCGGATGGTGAGGGGGGCAAAGTCCAGTAAAGAGCAGTGGCTGGCACAGGGGATACAAGGAGGGGAAAAGGGGTTCTTCCAGTACATTGGGGAGCAGAGAAAAACTAAGGGCCATCTCGGCAGATTGAGATCAGAAGGAGGGTGGGTGGAAGAGGCGAGGGACCAGGCAGAAGTATTAAACGAGTACTTCGCCTCTGTGTTCACTAGGGAAGGGGATATCTACAAAGCAAGGCATGATGGGGATAGAAGCGGTAGTGAGTGGGATCAGGGGAGCAACAGAAATGGAGCAAGAGGAAGGGAGGGAGAGGTACCCCAGAGGTGTCACATCAGGATAAGGACAAAAAGGCCAGTAAGGTGGAGGGGACGGATGATGCTATCTCCACCAAAAGGGTATGGGTAGCCCTCAAGGACCTAAAGAAAGATAAATCTCCTGGGCCAGATGGCATTCATCCGAGAGTACTATGGGAATTGGCGGACATACTGGCTGCACCCCTGGTGGAGCTCTTCAACAGGTCGCTTGAGACAGGGAGGGTACCTAGGGATTGGCCCGAGAAGGCACATGTGATGCCAATCCATAAAAGGGGTTGAGGAAGTACCAGGTAACTATAGACCCATCAGTTTGACCTTGTGGTGGGAAAATTAATGGAGAGTATACTAAAGGAACGATTGGGGTGTACTTGGAGGAGGTGGGAGGTCTGGATAGTCGGCAACATGGGTTTGTACCAGGTAGATCATGTCAACCAATCTTGTGGAGTTCTAAGAATGAGTAATATCAGAACTGGACAGAGAAAAGCCTGTGGATGTATTATTCTTGGACTTCAGCAAGGCATTTGACTCTGTCCCCACAATGGTCTGGTGGAGTAACTGACGGGGTTGGGAGTAGGCCCTTTGATGGTCAGATGGATTGAAAACTGGCTAGCTGGATGCACCCAGAGAATAGTGGTTGGTGTGGAGCTCTCAAACCCTAGAGATGTCGGTAGTGGGGTACCGCAAGGCTCGGTTCTGGGTCCGATCCTGTTTAATGCATACATATCGGACATCAGGGAGGGTATAGGGTGTGAAATGAGTCTCTTCGCTGATGACTCCAAGATGGGAGCAGTAGTTGAGGGGAAAAAGGGGAGGTTGGCCCTGCAAGGGGACCTGGACACCCTGGAAAGCTGGGCTCACACATGGAAATTAAATTTCAATATCACCAAGTGCAAGGTGTTACATCTTGGGCGGTTAAACTCTAAACACAGGTACACCCTGGGAGGAGAGGCGCTGGAGGCCTCAACAGGGGAAAAAGACCTAGGGGTCATGGTGGATGCATGTATGAATAACTCTGAGCAGTGCAGGACAGCGGCTAGCAAGGCAAACAGGATGTTGGGATGCATTATAAGGGGGATCACCTCTAGGAGCAGGGAAGTGATTCTGCCGCTGTACAATGGACTGGTTAGACCACACCTTGAGTACTGTGTACAGCACTGGAGACCACACTTGAAGAGGGACATACAGCTCCTGGAGAGGGTACAGAGGAGGGCAACTAAGATGATATGAGGACTAGGGGATTTGACGTATGAGGACAGACTTGAGGAGCTCCGCCTGTTTTCACTGCAGGAGAGGAGAGATGGGGGGACATGATTGAGGTCTTCAAGTACCTCAAGGGAATAAATAGGGTAAACATGGAGGGATCTTTAGACTAAAGCAGGAGGTATCACCAGAGGGCATGGTTTGAAGTTGGAAGGTGGAAGGGTGAGGGGGAAAAGAGGAGGAGGTTTTTCACTGAGAGGGTGGTGGACCTTGAATGTGCTGCCTGGAGAGCTGGTTCAGAGATCCACAGTGGAGGGCTTCAAGAGAAGGTGGGACAGACACAGAAAGCGGATGTATCAGATGATGGCCTGGCCCAGGGGTAGGGATGGAAGATAGGGTTTCTGGAACATGGTGGGGGAGGGCCTCGCACCCAACTAGGGATCTGAGGTTCAAGCAGACTTGATAGACCGTAAGGCCTAATCTGCTGGCAATTAGTATGTTAGTATAGGCCAATATCACTCCTAGATAATATGGGTAAGATTTTTTCCAAAATTATATTAAGAAGGCTCTTAGAACAAACTAATCAACTTGGAGAACTATGGGAATACCAAGCTGGCTTTAGGTCTGGTTATTGTACCATGGATAATTGTTTTATTGTAAGGCACATCTATGAAAAATACATCAAAATACGGAAACAAAAAGTATATCTTGCATTAGTTGACTTTAGTTGGGCATTCAACACAATATCGCAAGGTTGCCTGTGGAAACTTATGATAGAATGAGGGATCTCAGAAGAATTGGTTGCAGTAGTAAGTGCCCTATGCACAGATACATGGGCTTAGGTCAACTTAGGTGTTAAAGGACAACTCTCCACCAGTTTTCCAACTAATAGTGTGTGAGATAAGGGTGTTTAGCAATTCTTGTTGTTTTCTATTTATATTGATAAGTTACTGACTCAGCTAGAATTTTCCACCACTGAGTCACCAAAATTCTCTCTCGCACTGTGCACACTGGTATATGCGGATGATTTGGTGCTATTTTCCGCATATTAGTCTGGATTGACAGAAAATAAAACATTTTAATACCTATGCAACTGAATATCAACTCAGAATAAATGAGTCAAAAACCCAAATAATAATTTTTGTAACTAAACAAATAAATAAAACATGGCAGCTTGGTGAGAAAAAATTAAAAATGGTGTCACAATATGCTTATTTAAGCCTGGATCCTCACACCTGATGGTAAATGGACTAATCACATTAATCAGCTAAAAACTAAACTTAAACAAACCGCCAGTTCGTTAAATCTATTTAACAGGAAATATGGGGGCAACTCCATCAAACCATTAATTAATGCACTCAAAGCTAAGAATTATGCCCAAACATTATACAACGCAGAGATCTGGGATACGGATAACGTTGACATTTGAGAAGTTCCCTTAAATAAATTAAAAAAACTAGTATGGGCCTAAATTATTCTATACCAGCCCTCAGTAATCAGAGCTGAACTAGGATTACCCAGACTCACGGCATATTTCTGTGCAAGAAAAGTTAATTACTGGATAGGGATTTCACATGAAATCACACGGGCTTCCATACCTTGCTTAGTATTTAACCCTTACCTATCCTCCACCATGCTGCTGTTGCTCCTAATGCTGATCTGCCCTCACCTTCCTCATTTCCTGAGAAGGAGACCGAAACAGCCCATGCCCTGGTGCCTAAAGCAGCTTTTCAAGCTGGCCCCCCTCTTTTTTCCAAAGTGGATGTCTTCAATTTCCTCAAGTATACACTACCATTTCTACACATTAATCCTTGGGGTATCCCACAAAAAGGCTCATATCCAGTTCCATATTTCATATGCCCCCAACTCCACTCTTGGCAGTACAGAGCCCCCCCCCCATGCCTGTCCATTAAGCTGGTATTATTTGGCAATTTATCCAACTACACAGCAGGCTCAAGACCCTCTAAACACTGGACCCCAAGCAAGAAGAGTAAATCCTCTGGCTATTCCTTCCCTTTATCACTTGAAGCCCTCATTAAATTAATTCTCTTCCTGCTGATCTGTGCTGGCACTGTTGAAACCAATCCTGGACCCACAGAAAGCTCCATCTCCCCAGCCGACTTGACTCCATAAAGGCCTGAGTTTTCTTCTATCAACGTCTGCAGCCTCCTAAAAAGTTCTCATTAATACAGGCCTGGGTTGCACACACTTACGGACTTTCTGGTAATCTCCAAACATGGCTCAAATCTGCAACAAATGACAGAGAAATAAATCTTCCCAACTATCAGCTCTTCAGATCTGATCGTCCATCCAGGGGCGTGGAGGCCATTTATGTTAAAGCAAATATCTCTGCATCTAGCCTCAATATTACATCACAGCCAAAGGAATTGAATGCTTATCCCTTAAAATATCTCTTCCCAATATGTCAGCTTTTCAATTGATTGGTTGCTATAGGCCCCCTCAGCAGGCCTAAAACTCCTATCCCACCTGGACACTATAATTAAATTAGGCCCAGAGAGACAACATCATTTGCAAGGACCTGAATTTAAATTGGCTAGCCAATGCATCCGCACCACTAGTATCCTTTTGTGACACTCATGGCCTCACTCTATTAATTAAAGAACCAACAAGGATTAACCCAAAACAAAAATAACAGCACACTTCTGGACATTATGCTGGTCAATAAGCCTCACCTGTATCTCAGGCTGGAGTGCTATTTAGTGACATAAGCGACCATTGTCCCATAGCTGGTATACGATCTTCATTCAAGCCATCCAACCCAGCAAAATTTCTCCCAAGAAGGTCTAAAAGAACCTTAATATCACAGGATACCTCCATGATTTGTGTCACACCACGCGCCGGCAAGATTTCTATCTCACAGGTTCAGTAGAGATAGCTCTACAAGTCTTAAATGACATTATCACTAGTGCCCTCAACATACATGCACCTCTCTCCAGTGTCAGAACCAAGCTCAAAACCTATCGATGGTTCTCTGCTGACCTTAAATCCGCATTGCTTGCTAGGGACAAGCTCTGGAAAAGGGCAAGAAAGACCAACGACCCAAATGATTGGCTTCAATTCAGAAAAGCCAGAAACTCCTGCACAAATAAAGTGAGAAATGCCAAGGCTGCCTTCTATACAGCAGAACTGGATACCTCCTACCATAACCCTGCCAGATTCTGGGACCATAAAGGGATCTTAGGACAAGATTCTACCCTGTCTTACCACCCAAAGTGCACCTAAACAATGTGGATATCACTAACAAGCAAGAAATCTTGAATGCCTTCAACAACCATTTCACTACAGCCGGCCTAGCATTCGACCTCTCCAGCAAATCTATTACGGTCACAATTAAACTTCCAGACTACTGAGGCACATAAGGCCACTTCCACATTTTCCTTTAAGCCTATACTTCTAAAACAAGTAGAAGACCTACTACTCCATTTGGATACAACTAAAAGCGCAGGTGCAGATTCTCTGGACCCCTATTTTCTAAAAATTGCTCTGCACGCCTTAGCAGCCCCCCTAACTCACCTTTTCAACTTGTCACTAGCCACTGGATCTATTCCTG
The DNA here is from genome assembly GCA_016271365.2 of Neoceratodus forsteri. Lineage (NCBI taxonomy): Eukaryota > Metazoa > Chordata > Ceratodontiformes > Ceratodontidae > Neoceratodus > Neoceratodus forsteri. The sequence continues at coordinate 208,568,391 of JADMNL010000029.1, read as the reverse complement.
CAACTTGGAAAACAGTTCAAGTGTTTCCTCTACTCAAGGCAGGTGACCCCATGGACCTCAATAACTATAGGCCCATATCCATCTTACCAGTATTGTCCAAAATGCTTGAAAACTAGTGAACAGCCAATTAAGTGCCTATCTAGACACCAATAATCTGCATAATCCAGCTCAATCTGGTTTTAGATCCATGCACAGCACCATCTCTGCCTTTAACAAAAGTCACTAATGATTGGCAGACTGAATTAGACAAAAGAATAATATCTGTGCTGTATTTCTGGATTTAAGCAAAGCCTTCGATACTGTGGACCATGAACTACTAATCTCCTCTCTACACTCCATAGGCCTCGACTCAGTCTCTCTTCAATGGTTCAGATGCTACCTCTCTGGTAGACTACAGCATGTGAAAAATGAAGGTGACCTATCTACCTCAAAACCACTCCTAAGAGGTGTACCACAAGGTTCCATCCTGGGCCCTATCCTCTTTGCCATTTATATCAATAATATTGATTCCAACCTCACCACATCTAATATTCATCTTTTTGCAGATGATACTGTCCTATATGTCAGTAGTCCTACACCATCAAAAGCCTGTGAACTTTTACAATCTGAGTTCTCTCGCTGCAGCACAATCTACTAGAAAAGAAACTCCTACTGAATGCCAAGAAAACGAAAGCTATGTTCTTCTCCTCCAAGAGCTTTTCTTCACTCTCACAGCAAACACCCTTCCCAACTATCTACCATCCTTGGTGAAAGTCTGGACTATGTAGATAAATTTAAATATCTTGGGGTTTGGACTGACAATAGACTTGACTACACTAGCCACATTGAAGAACTCCTGAAGAAGCTCAGGCAGAGACTTGGCCTATTCTACAGAATAAAACATTACCCAACCAAGACTCTAAACAAAGATTAATCCTGGCATCATTCCTATCCCTCATTGATTATGCTGATTTCCTGTATAGTCACTGCTCCCTTTCCCACTTAAACAAGCTGGATACCTTGTATCACAGAGCTCTTAGATTCATTACAGACCTTCCTTTCAGCACCCACCATTGCCTCTCTATACTGCAGTCGGCTGGACATCCCTATATCACAGAAGAAACAAAATGCTGCTCTATGGATCTACAAAGCTCTAACAAACAAATTACCATCCTACATTTCAGATTGTTTTACCCAGGTCATATCCAGACCATATGACCTAAGGAACAACAAACTCATCATGCTGAAGATACCTATTACCTGTACCCGGCATGGGAGGGCTGCAATCAGCTACTCTCTAGCACTTATTTGGAACTCTCTTCAAAAGATCCTGAAGTTGAATACCCTCATTCCATTAACATCCTTCAAAAGCTATACACTAGTCTCTTTCCAGAGCCATGCAACTGTTTTCACAAGGCCTAGTCCTACCACAACCCACTTTTTCTCCCACACCCTTTTTCCTCACATTTCCACCCTTAATTTGTTTTGGTAGCCTTCACCACTCAACTCCTACCTGACCTTATTCCCACAATCCCACCTCCCTCGCTTTAATCTCTCGTTACTGTCTTATTTTACTCCTTTTTATTATAACCCAGTTTCTTTGGCTCATTGCCTTGTATATATGTAAATATTCTTGCTTTTTGTTCATTTATACTGTCCTTGTTTTTGTACTCAATCTATATCTTGTATTTGTGTAAAAAATTGTACCTTTATATTGTTATGACCAATCAGGTCCATCTTGTAAATGAGCTATGCTCAATGATGCTCGCCTGAATAAATAAAGATTTTGATTGATTGATTGATTGATTAGAGGGAAAAATATGATTGGAGTAGAAATGGAATACTCCAGTCTAGTTGGTTAAAGAAAGTTTATCATATACTGAAAGAAACAGATCTTGCCTTTTTGGAAAATTATGTAACCAGAGGTATTAAAATAAGCTAAAATATAAAATTTGTCTCAAACAGATTAGTTGAATATTTTAAAATTCACAATGGCATTAGAAGATATCAAATTATGCCATGGTTAGTCCAAAATGATCTGACATACAAATACAGATATTATCTGGATGTATTACATGAATTTAGTCAAAGACAATTATACATTAAACACAGACTGGAACAGTTTCCCAGCAATGTATTAAAGGCAAGATATAATATGCTAACTTCCATCCAAGGGCACTATTGTTCCTGCAGATACCAACAAATAGAAACTTACATCACACCATCTTTGTTTGCCCTTGGTATAGTAGACCTAGAGACCACTGGCTGACTCCAGTATGGTCCACTGTTCAAACCAAGGATCAGGATCTGTTACTAAAGATTCTCTTTACAACAGAAGATGATTACATAATTAAATCTGTAGTAGGTTATTTGGAATATGTTACCAGAATCAGGCTTACGTTTAGTAATCCCTTATCAGGTTGAAGAACTTGTGGTAATCAAATGTATGTTGTAGGAGCATGGATATATTGTTCAACCACACTTCTTGGCATGACCCTTTCCCCTTTAAATCTTGCCGGAAGTCTTCAAGCTGGTTCCTCCCACCCACCCAGGTGGTATATTCCTCGGCTTCGCCCCGTGACGCCAGATCTTCCTTTCCGCTGGAAAATACAGTGCCTCCCTCGTGCTCTCTTGCATTTTGTAGGCCCTGGCTTCAAAAACTTCGGTTTTACCGAGATTGAAAATTGTTCATGTTAGCGATCGCACTTTTGCATCCTCGATTATGGAAGAGAAATCTTCTCCCGGATTTTGCCAGTGTCCTTGTGGCCAGAAGATGTCACACACTGATCCCCACCTCACGTGCGTCTACTGCTTAGGTGTCGGCCATGACACCTCGTCCTGCAGTTTCTGCTTGGCCTTCCATCCCAATGTTCTGGACGACCGCTTGGCACGACTTAAGTTGGGGAGATTGGAGAAATGGAATCCTCCGGTGAAATCTAAGGAGGCTAGGTGGGCAGTTTCTGCAGCTGCGGGCTCTACCGAACAGTTGGAACAGATGAAAGGCGTTCGGGAAGAAGCATGGCAGCAAATGTGTCGAAATTTCTTTGTTCCTCTAAACCTAGGTTCCACCTTCACGGGTTCCTTTAAGCTGTGCCAGTCTCTCCCCACCGGGGAGAGGCATCTGAGGCTTGCATTCCTCCCGCCTCGCAAGAGGACAAGGAACCAGAAAGTCTCGTCAAGTCGAAGGCACTCTTGGGACCGAGAGCGGTCTCAATCCCAGGAACATGCGGTCTCGACCTCGGTTGAGATCACTTCCTCAGCCACTGGCATTTCAGACCTCCCATTTGGCCTGTATCCAGAGATGGGGCCAATGAGGTCGAGATCATTCTTGACCTGATCGACCCTTTATCTCTGGCCATGGCGATGACTCCTTGAAAGGAATCTGGTCCTTGCTTTTCATGATGACACCCAGTCCGAATGGTGTCCCCATCAAGAAGCCAGTTCCGAACCCTGGTTTCACCGATTCCCCCGGTGTCTCCTGATCGACCGAGTCGACCCCCATCGATCTCGATCGAGGTCCAAAACTCCCTCGATCGAACAACCGAGGAAGAGCCATAAGCACTCTAAGAAGAGGTGTCGCCACAGGTCGTCCTCTTCCTCCTCAGATGAGGAGAGGCTCCGGCTGAAACTGCGCCGGGCGCTTATGAGGACCTTATGTGGCAGCAGCTGATTTTGACCAGACAGAAGCTGGCTCCATCGCCTACTCTGGCCATTACTTGGCTCTCCTCCTAGGCTGAAGCCGACCCTCTGAGAACCGACAACCTTGGTTCCAATCATTCAAGGGGCCAGCTCGTCCACCGGTCTGCCTTTACCGGTCTCTCCACCTATATTGATGTGAGACACTGCCCAAACAGCCTGTGGAGGGGCCCTTCCAAAGGGGACCACACAGATACTGGGCTTCCCAAATGTCTGTCGGTGACTGTCACCCGGACCGCACTCAACGTGTCAAGGGGAATTTGGGTGGGAGACCGCTGTATCCCAGTTTTTCGGACTCGGACATCACCGGGCTTCACTCGCATCCTGGCGGTGACAAGTCGTCCCTCGGTGCAGGAATGGAGGAAGAACCTTCCTCCTTCCAAGAGATCCTTCACCTCATCTGTGACTCTACAGGGATGCCCCTGGAACCCATCCAGCAAAAGGCGGAGTACCCTCTCATGGATATCCTTAAGAGAGGGGATACTCCGGAGGCCTTTCCTGTGGCTGAGGCCATTGTCAGCCTGGCACTTGAACTATGGCAGCATCCTGCCTCATGCCCAGCACCATCTGCCCCCATGTCCCACAAGTATGCCATACCTATGGGGTCCCTGATGGGCTCTAAGAGCACCCTTTGGCTGAAGAGCCTGGTGACCGCCTCTGTGTTCAGGCATACGGGCAGTTCTGCCGACACTGACAGACCTCCTGAGAAGGAGTCCAAGATTTTGGACCACTCAGGAGGAAGGTCTATCTGCCTCTTCCTTGGGCCTTCATCAGATGAGTTCGGCCATCATCATGACACACTTCTCTCATGCCCTGCTGGGTCATTAGGTGAAGTCCTCCCACATCTCCCCATGGACATGCAGACTACGGTCAGGCAGGTCGGGATCGAGGAGCCGATGCTGTTGCCAAACACAGTTCAAACAAGCTCTGGACATTGGGGATTCTTGTGCCCAGCGCGTTGGCTGCTGCAGTTGTCTCTCCGCGGGGCTTGGGTGAGACTATCTTCCTTCCCAGCAGATACCTAGCACAAGTTAGCTGACAGTTTCTTCCTTGGGACCGACCTGTTCGGCCCAGGGATGGCCAGTCACCTACAGCACATTGAGCAGTCCAGTGCCACCTTGGACACCACTTCTGCTAAGGGTTCTTTGGGCAAGAACCAGCAGAAGAAGAAGAAGAAGAAGCAGCCTTTTCGGCACTCTTCCCCAGTGGTTCAGCAGCCCTCCTACCAAGGAGGACAGCAGCATCAACAGCAGCAGCAGGCTCAAGCTTGGCGCCCTTGGCCCAAACCTGGACACCAATAGGCCCATAAAGGAGGCCGAGGCTCAGGTCCTGGAGCCTCCTCCTCCAAGCCTGCTCAGTGATGGGATGGGGTGGCCACCCCTATTCCCGTCACATCAGCTCCAGGTCTTCCATGGGGTCCGGCTCCCCATTTCATTTCCACCTGGTCCGCTATCACTACGGACAGGTGGATTCTAGAAGTGGTCAGACAGGGACTGCCTTAGAATTGAGCAGTATCTTCCCAGCCAAGCCAAGCCCTGGGGAAGAAAGGATTTCCATGCACCCAGTCAGCTCTTCAGGCTGACACTGCTCAAGCTCCTCCTCAAGGAGGCAGTTGCTCCAGTGGCGGGTCCGTCTGCAGACCCAGGCTTTGTCTCCAGGTACTTCTTGGTGCCCAGCGACAGGGGCTGGCGCCCATTCTAGATCTCCATGACGTGAATCAATACCTCAGGTCAGGCACCTTTTGGATGGTCACTCTGAACCAGATCATACCATCCTTGGAGCAAAACATGTGGTTCTGTTCACTGGATCTGCAGAACGAGTTCTTCGTCCCAATCTGTCCATCTCATCAGCGGTTTCTCCACTTCAGGGTCGAAGACACCCTGTCTGATTCAAGCCATGCCGTTCGACCTGTCATCGGCCCAAATGGGTCTTCACCAAATGCATCGCAGTGGTGGCAGTCCATCTTCAGTTTTGGGGTGTTAGAATTTACCCCTAACTCGATGACTGGCTCTTGGCAGGTTCCACCCGACAAGAGGTGGAGAGGTCCAGGGATCTGACCCTCCAAACCTGCTCCCAGCTAGGCCTCCTGATCAATGAGGCCAAGTCGGAACTTGTGCCTTCTCAGGTGATGGGCTTCATTGGGGCAGAGCTCGGCTCTTGTCAAGCCAGAGCTTGGCTCCCGGTGGACAGGGCAGAGGTTCTCTCCTCCTTTGCCCAATCATTTCTGGTTGGGCAATTGTGCCCTGCCCAGGACTTTCTGCACCTTCTGGGTTACATGGTGGCGTGCACCTCAGTGGTCCACTGGGTCCAGTTGCACATGTGCCCCCTCCAATGGGAGCGGGCCGCCCAGTGGACTCAGCACCATGGTCATTTCGACCAGCTGATCACTGTAACCCAGAAGATGTGGGACACACTCTGATGGTGGACTGCCCCAAACCGGTTGCAGGAAGGGATCCCATTTGTCTGCCCTGAGCCGACGGTCATTCTCACGACCGATGCCTCTCTCATGGGCTGGGGAGCCCATATGGGGGACAACAGGGCCCATGGGTTCTGGACCCCCGAGGAGTCCCGATGCCACATCAACCTGTTGGAGCTCAGAGCAGTCAGACTGGCACTGTCAGCTTTCGCTCCTCAGCTCCGGGGTCAAGTGGTTCAGGTTACCACGACCATGTACTACCTCAACAAACCTGTTTGCTGGGCAAGGAGGCACTCCACATCTGGACCCTCGTGAGCCGGTTGGAGGTGGACCGCCTAGCCACCCATGTGGCAGGAGTCACGAACCAGCTGGCGGATGCTCTCAGCCGCATATGTCAGACACCCCCACGAGTGGTCTCTCCATCCAGAGGTAGCTTACAGCCTGTTCTTCTGTTGGGGCAAACCAATGGTGGACCTGTTTGCCTCCAGGGAAAACACCAAGCTGAGGTTGTTTCATGCCCGCCCCCCTCAGCAGGGCTCGCTGCAGGGGGATGCCTTCTCGAGGCCATGGACCCCCAGCCTCCTATGCCTTCCTTCCATTTCCCTTGATCCACAAGGTGTTACTCAAGGTGAGAAGGGACAAGGTGAAGGTGATTCTGGTAGCCCCAGACTGGCCGTGCAAGTTCTGGTATCCTGATCTCCTCAGCCTCAGCTGCAGGCCCCTGGAGTGGCTTTGTACATGCCCGGACCTGATATCTCTGAACCAGGGGAAGGTCTTCCATCCGGACCTTCAATCCCTGCACCTCACAGCCTGGTACCTGAGCGGCTAGAGTTCCAGGCTTTGGATCTTTCCTATGATGTCTACACCGTGGGGAGGCATCTCATAAGAATCGACCAGGAAATGTTACGCCTTCAAATGGACATAGTTTTCCATCTGGTGTCAGGCAAGGGTCTGGACCCTTATCTTGTTCTTGTCCAACATTCTTGACTACCTTTGGTCTCTCTCAGAGGGGTCTATGGTCATCGACCCTTAGGGTGCACCTAGCAGCCATTTTCTGCTTACCAGGCATGGGCGGGATGGCCGACATTGGTGCAGGAGACAGTGGTTGGAGTGCTTTTCAAGGCCTGGATCACATACTCCCTCCGGTGTGTGAACCTCCACCTCCGTGGGATCTACTGCTGGTACTGGCAAAGCTCATGGTGAAATACATTCGAATCTATGCACAAGTGTGAACTTTCATATTTGTCATGGAGGCGGCCTTCCTGGTGGCTATCATGTCAACCAGAAGGACAGGGGAGCTCCAGGCGCTTTGGTAGACTCCTTATCTGGAATTACACAGGGACAAAGTTGTCCTGCGCCCCCACCCGAAATTCCTTCTGAAGGTGGTGTCAGAGTTTCACCTTAACCAGGTGTTGACTCTGCCAGTTTACTACCCTAATTACACCTTGGATGCCAAGTACAGGCTCCATACCTTGGACCTGAGATGTGCTCTCTCCTATTATAAGGAGAGGATGGCGGAAATTCGCGGAGAGGTTCGCCAGCTGTTTGTCACCTATGCTGAAGCCGCTTCTGGCAGATCTGCAGCCAAACAGACCATAGCAAGATGGATTATATCATGCATAGGTCTGTGCTATGAGTTGGCGAGCAAGCAGCCTCCCAGAGGGATAAGAGCTCATTCTACCTGCCATACTGCTTCATCGGTGGCTGCTTCCAGGGACATCCCTATCCAGGAAATCTGTCAGGCTGCTACCTGGAAGTCAGCAAACACCTTCATTACCCACTACCACATCGACCTTGAGTCACACCGGGATGCTGGTTTTGGGGCCTCGGTTCTCCAATCTCTGTTCCCTAAGTATGGGGGGTGTGCCTTGCCTCCCTCCTCCCAGAGAACTGCTTGGTGTCTGCCAAGAAGTGTAGATGAACAACATATCCACGCTCCTAGAAGAACAGGTTACTCACCTGTAACAGTAGTTCTAGGAGTGGTATATGGTGTTCATCCACACGGACCCACCCGACCTCCCCGGCTGCGAACGCACACAACCTGTCTTCCAGCGGGCTAAGATCTGGTGTCACGGGGTGGAGCTGAGGAATATACCACCCGGTGGGTGGGAGAAGCCAGCTTGAAGACTTCCAGCAAGATTTAAAGGAAGGATGATGCTGGTGCATGAACAACATACACCACCCTAGAACTACTGTTACAGGTGAGTAACCTGTTCTTTTGCACGCATAACATGCTAAAATGCTTACACTTGTACACATGACAGTTAATGTCTGTCATGATATCTTTGACTGTTTTATAATTACATGTTTGTACTGTTTTTTTAATAATTTTAAACTTATGTCTATGCTTTTGACTTTGTTTAATGAAATGGTCCATTGACCAATCAATAAAATGCTTTATCCTGTCCATCCACAAGTGAACATCAATCAGAATGATAAAAAATAGGAAAAACTTAAAAGACGTACATAGACAAAGACAGAAACAGATTCCAAACAACTGAAATTGCATTCCCCACTATATAAACTGAAATCAACAAAAAATTAAAAAAAAATTAAAAAAGGAAAGGGGGACACCTCTTATGGCACGAGGATCTGGATATACTATGGTCAGTCAAAATGTATTGGACGGCCGTCATCATCCCAACCCCGGGTGCCAAAACACGGTTGCCCAACATCGGATTTTGCCCCAGGGAGTGATCTGGGTCGTAATTCCGCCGCCGGTGTCCATGAGATTCTCACCGGGGAGGGCCAAATCCTTAATGTTGGGCAATCATGTTTTGGGCACTGGAGTCGGATATTACATGGTCGGGCTGGCATTTCGCCGATCAGAAATATCTCAAGGATCTTGTATGAAGCTGCAAATTAGAAATACAAAAAGACAGTGGAAGCCTTTCCAGAGAGCTTTCTGTTGAAACTTGGGCACTGATGTAGTATCCAATGCACATAGTTTCGGTATCCAGTGAGGACAGTGACTGAATATGGGCAACCATCAAACGGTGACTCATATTCAGCGCTTTCCATGGGCTACCCTGGGTGACCAGAAGGGGGAAGAAAGCAGGAAGGGGAGGGACAGGGAAGGTTTTAGGGATTGAGTGTGCCTGCTGCCGCCAAGTTAGCCGTGTGTTGTGGTGATGTGAGTGGCTAGCTCTGGCTCAGCAGGTACTGGGTTCGAGGCTGGAACCAGGAGGGTAGAAATTTTGCCACCGCCTGCAGCTGTGGGACACTTTTTCTAATCTGGACTGTGCTCCTCCCAGACATGCACCCTCTGGAGTTGAGAATCCCACTCTTTGTGTTTCGGATGTCGGGTTGCGGATGAGTGTATATTGCCAATTTGCATTTGCAGTGATAGCCTCCTCACACAATAATAGCGATCGCTGTTTTGCGATCACTATTAGGACATAGAACCATATTTTCTGGAGAGCCGGCTGAATATGATCTGAATACAAGAGTTGAGAATTTTTCCAGGTGTCCTGGCCAACATTCTCCCTGTCAATAAAACAGGTCCAGGTAACCCACCCACCAGGATGCACCTGGTATCACATCCTGTTACCCCATTGGTCAAAACACATCAAACAGTTGATTATGCTCTAATGACCATACACCTCACCTGAACTACATGTTTTTTAATAAATAAAAGCCCATTTTCTTTTCTAATTGGGATAATACACTCCATGTTCTGCTACAAGGAAATAATGCACTTCTTGGTTGATTGTGGCACTCAGCTACTTCCCAGCCTAATAACCACCTAAGGTATGCATTATTTTCTTACAATTGCACACCCTGACTCCCTTGGACTCTGTGTCCCGCTGATTGATTGCCACCTGGTGGAGCACAGCAGACTGTACAAAGAAGGGTGAGCTAACTTTTATTTAGGTAAGATTAATAAAAACATCTTAATGTAACATTGCTTGCTTCTGTAACAAAATCCCTCCCAGGTTTGTAAATGGAATATCTGAAGCTGTACTACTTTTCCAGTTGAAAGTGCTTCTATCAGCTGAAGAGCATCTGACAGGGAAACATTAGCCAGTCACATGAGCTCTTGCTTCTTTTCTCCAAAACAGTCCACTACGCTCGTCCAATCATCATCTTGGGGCCGACGAAGGACCGTGTGAATGACGACCTGCTCTCAGAATTTCCAGACAAGTTTGGATCCTGCGTACCACGTGAGTGAACTTAAGCAGTCAGTGCATGATGGGAGAGTAACACAAAAAGCATGAACCAATCAGAACTCCAGTAGGGTTACAGAGCTTGTTGACATCATAGTGGGAGTGAGTTACAGAACATGCTAATCAGATCATTTAAACTTTGATGTGTGTGTGGTGGTGGGGGGGGGGGCAGGAATGAAGTCCCAGAGCAGTGGAGATAAGCTCATGACAGGCTCAAACTGACAGTGGGTTCAGAGGGGGCTGGCTGTAGACTGCCTCAAGGTGGTATCCAAACCCTGAAGGCGATGACCTCACTGACTCAAGCCAAGAAGTGTTTGGTCCCCCTTCTGACTCAAGCCCAGAAGGGTGTCACCCCCTTTCAGATTCAAGTCTAGGAGGATTTGGCCCCTTTTTGATTCAGAGAATGGTTTGGCCCCTTACTGACTTAAGCCCAGAAGGGTGTAGCGATGGGTTTGCACCCTCACTGACTCAAGCCAAATGGGTTTGCACCCTCACTGACCCAAGCCAAATGGGTTTGCCCCCTTCACTGACCCAAGCCAAAATGGGGTTGCTTCCTCATGACTCAAGCCCTGGTGGGTTGCCTTTCACTGACTCAAGCTTTGATGAGTTTGTCCCTCCTCACTAACTCAAGCCCTGATGGGTTTGCCTCCTCACTGACTCAAGCCCTGATGGGTTTGCACCCCTTATTTACTCAAGCCCTGATGGGTCTCCCTCCTTACTGACTCAGGTCCTGATGGGTTTTCTCCCGTTACAGACTCAAACCCAGATGGATTTGGACCCCTCACTGGCTCAAGCCCTGCTGGGTTTGCCCCACTCACTGATTCAAGCCTTGATGGCTTTGGCCACTGACTGCCTTAAGCCCTGAGGGATTTGGCCCCCTCACGGATTAAAACTCAGATGAGTTTGCCCTCTCACTGATTTAAGCCCAGAAGGGTTCCCTCTAACTCAAGCCCTGATGGGTTTTCCCCTCTCATAGATGCAAATCCTGTTGACCTTGCCCCCACTGACTCAGTCCCTGATATGTTTGCCCCCCCAACTGAGGCAGACCCCAATGGGTTTTCCCCCTCACTGACTCAAGCCCTGATGGGTTTTCCCCCCTGACTCAAGACCTGATGGGTTTGCCCCCTCACTAACTCACCCATAGAGGTTCCACTTTGGTTTGGTCCCATTGGCATCAGGCTCAGAGTGCTTTAGCTCCAGATAGGTTAACTGTCATAGGGGACTGGATGGCTTCCTGGATTGGCAATGAGTCCCAAACCAATCACCTCTAGGTCACAGGCTCAAATTCATCTCAGATCAGTAATGACTGAAGAGCCAGTACTGGGTGATTTTTTATTAGCAGGCCACATGAAGTGAGTTGTGGTAGGTCTCAGTCCATATCCAAGTGAGCAGTTGTCCACATCATAAAACCAGCGCTACAAATGCCACTGATCAGCACCCATGCTGGCAATCTCACATGAGATGCCAAGGACTGAACAGGCATAAAGTCTGAACTGCCCTTTCACAAGAGGTGGTTTTCATTACAGAAATGAGGTAACTTGGCTGCGTGGGTGGCAGAGCCGGGTGGTCAGCAGGCCCTCAGTTTTATAGTTGGGGGGGAAGCCAATGCATTTTAGACACCCCCCCCCCACACACACATTTCACTCAAAGAAGCAAACATTAATTTAAAAGAGATGAGGCTGCTTGAAATTCTGAGGATCGTGAGGTAGACTGAATTTAGACTTTTGTACTCAATAAGCAGAGAGAATCCAGGCAACAGGAAGACTATTTTTGGAAAAAAATGTATTTTTTTTTTTTTTACTACTAAATGAGTTGCACTGTGTAGTTGTTTGGTTCCTCCTATCTCGCAATACTTTCTAGAAGTTGTACATCTTGGCGCTGTTCTGCTTTGATACTCATCGATAAATCATGGGTTATTCTTAAATATCTGTGGATGATGCAGGATTATAAAATGCCAGGGAGGTGACTGAAGTAGATTCAATAAGGCAACTATTTTCCAGGGTTGCCCAGCTTTAGAAATGCTAAAATTGACATACAAGTCTATAAATGTCTGCGCAATATCTTAATGCCCTCAGCACGCAGAAACAGTTGTCACAATTACAGTATATCAGTAATTCTTACCTATTCATCCATCATTCCAAACCTATCTATCTACCTACTTACCTACCGATAGTATCTATATACCGACAGCATCTGTCTATCTATCTATACGAACATACGAAATTGCCAGCAGAAACAGGCCTCATGGTCTATCAAATCTGCTCGAGTGCGCAGCTAGCACCTCATCTCGCAGCTGCTCCTCCTCATCTATCCATCCATCTATCTATCTATCTTCATCTATCTATCTATCTATCTATCTATCTATCTATCTATCTATCTATCTATCTATCTATTGACGTTATCTGTTTATCTACAAACACTATCTATCTATCGACATTATCTATCTACAAACACTATCGACATTATCTATTTACAAACACTACTATCTATCGACATTATCTATCTACAAACACTATCTATCATCTATCTATCTATCGACATTATACATTTATCTACAAACACTATCTATCTATCAACATTATCTGTTTATCTACAAACACTATCTATCTATCTATCCATCTGTCAGCAGTATCTGTTTATCTACAAACACTATCTATCTATCTGTTAGAACTGCATGGATTATAAAATCCACCAGTGGAATGTCTGTGATATTACAATTCAGATCTACAGAATTTCATAGAATTGTATGACAATTCTGAGTAATTTTGCCAAATTTTGATTTCAGTTATTTTGATCTTGTTTTAAAGTATATCTCCAAATTATACCAAATGTAGCAGGTATATAGGTACTGATGGCGTGCATAAGTCTACCACATTTCAGAGTCCTAGACTGAAAGAGAGCTGAGTTATGGGTGGTCAAAGATTTAATCAAAATTTAATTTTCTCCCCCATCTAATTCTAAAATTTCTTATCCAAATGTCTTCACAGTTTCAGGATTTCGAGACCAATGCAACAGGGTTATGTGCACCAGGATTTAAGTCTCAAGCTTTAAAGGGGGCTGTGCTATGGGTAGCTAAGCATTTTGCCAAAATATAGATTTTAGTTTAGTATAATTTTGAAAGCATTCAGCAAAATGTTATAAAGCTTTGCAGGTAAATGGCGCCATTGTTACATTTATATATGTAAAAATAAAATTGCAGACTTTGAGCACCTATCATTTTGAGACAATGCATCCGAATGTCATGACATTTGGCACACTATTAGAAGGCCTATTAACAAGTAAGAATGCCAGATGTCCGATTTCTTGCTTAATAGAAGGCTGAGTAATGGCCAAATTAATAAATATCTAAAATTCTACTAAATTTCATTCCGTTATGTGGTCATGTTTTCAAAGTATGTATCCAAATGATACCAAATTAGGCACATATACAGATACTAATGGCTTTCACACGTATACCAAATTTCAGAGTCCTAGACTGCAAGGGGGATGAGTTATGGGTGACCAAACATTTAATCGAAATTAAATTTTTAGTTTTTTTCATCTCACTTAAAAAAAAAAATCTTCAAATGTCTCCATAGTGTCAGGATGTAGAGAAACATGCAACATGGGTGTGTGCACCAAGTTTTAAGTATCAAACTTTAAAGGGGTTCTGTGCTATAGTTAGCCAAACCAAAAAAATAGATTTTAGTTATTTTAGTGTAAGTTTGAAAGCATTCGTTTAAATATTATAAAAGTTTGCAGGTATAAGGGTTGTTACAACATTTATGTATTTACCTAGTATCAGATTTCTAGTCTAAGGTGCCTGCATTACATGCAGATAAAATGTGCATGAAATTTCCACAAAAATAAAATGACAGAGCACCTATAATTTTGAGGCGATGTATGCCGATATCAAGATATTTAGCACACTTTTGAGCATTTATGAGCAAGTAACTATGCCAAATTTCAGATCTATAGCACAATGTATAACTAAGGTATGACCAAATTAATACGTTTCAAAAATTACACAAAATTATAACAAAATTCCTTGTAATTTCATGGAATTTCACAGAATTCTGTCAAAATTCCATGAATTTAGAATTTCCTCATTCTGCACAGCTCTATTATCTATCTACAGATGGTATCTATCTATGTATCTATCTAGCTATCTATCTCTCTGTCTATTTTGTTACAGCATCTGTCTACTGTATAACAGGAAGTATTCACTGTTTTTGTATTTTTGCTAGTTCCATTATTAGGATGAAAATAAAAAGATGGTGAATATTACGTGGACCACTAAACAATAGCAGCACTAGTGTTTCACCAGTGAAAATAAGAGGATGTGAACATGCTGGGTGTGCTTGTAGGTCTAAATATAATGTGCACAAATTTAATCTGCTATACAGTATATCTATCAATCAATCAATCAATCAATCTATCAATCTATCAGTCTATCAATCTATCTATCAGTCTATCAATCTATCTATCTACCTACCTACCTGTTGGCAGCATCTGTCTGTATGTCTGTCTATCTATCACTAAACACAAGGTTTTTAATGAACTCTTCAAATGATTTCCTAAGTTTTAACACACAACCAGAGGCTGGCATGAGTTCATCTAATCTTAGGGGTGTTATGATGCATGAGGCAAAGGACAGTGCCTTAAAACACTTGGTTTAGAGTAATATAGGTAACCTAACCTGTGCAGTTCATTAAAGCTGTCATTTTAAAAGTATACATTTTTAAGTATTTTTTTATACTTTAAATTCTAATTACTTTATCATATGTGAAGGTTTCCGTCCCTTAACACAACCCTTTAGAATGTGACACAACTAATCAGAATGCAGAAACAGTAATATATGCTGTGTTCTCATTTTTTCATGAAAGACACCACAAGGCCAAAGCGAGACTATGAGGTGGATGGGAGGGATTATCATTTTGTGTCGTCCCGAGAACAGATGGAGAAGGATATCCAGAGTCACAAGTTCATTGAGGCCGGGCAGTACAACAGCCATCTCTACGGGACCAGTGTGCAGTCAGTACGAGAGGTTGCTGAACAGGTATGTAGATCAAGTTCAGGAAACCAACAAGCCAGTCAGAGCTTTTGTCCCTTGTATGCAGCAGATTAAAGGGATGACTGAACCTCTCTGATTCAAGTCAGCCTGGTTTTGATTTGAACCCAAAGAGAATCTAAAAGGTTCTTGTTTTAGGGGCCTTTTGTTACCCTGGTTGTGTGTATGTATAGCTATTATATATGTTGATACCACTGACGTGACCACTCTTATGGTTCTAAGAGTGGTCTCTTGCACATTCTTAGGGTAGCAGAACTGCAAACTGAAGGAGAGCGGTTCCGATACTCTAGGAATGTGGGACCACTCTTAAAACCGTAAGAGTGGTCACAGTGGCTGCATTAATATATTATTTATCAAGATCCATCAAAAATATAGTAAAACTTTTAAAAAACTGCCTTGAACATGCCATTTTCAAGACAACTGCATGTTAGCCACTCTTCAAAGTCTAAGGGTGTCTCACGTGCAGAGGAAAGGAGCGCTCCCTGGATCTGTAATTTATTTATTTAGTCCTATCACTGAAGCTGCCCTCTTCACCTGACCATCTCCCAGCTCCATCCTTCCCTGTCACTTATCTGGCTTCGTGGGGTCCCTGAAGTTCCTCCTCTTCCTTCTGGTCTGTGTCATAGATTCCTAAAGATTTTTCGGGCAGCTCCCTCTCAGGTCTGTAACATTTGGAAGGCAGTGGGCAGTCAGGTTGGCAGAGACCAAATTGCCACTGTTTCAGTGCTGGGGTTTTCCACCTTCAGGTTTTCCAGTTTACAGCATGACAGCAGTGAGGGTAACATAGAATCATAGAATTTGCCGGCAGATAGGACCACTTGGCCCACCTAGCCTGCCCAGTTTGTCCCTGCCTATACTGTCACTGCAGACCCTACCCGATCTCTGGCTACTTCCCTCCCTGTTTTACTACCAAAATTCCTTTGTGTCTGTCCCATGCATGCTTGCAGCCCACTAGTGTTTATACACACACACACACACTCTTTCAGTGAAGAAGTGCTTCCTCACATCCCACCTACATTCCCCCTCCCAGCATCATTGCTTGCCCCCTTGTTCTTGTGCATCTTTGCCTCTGAAAATACACCCGTCTTGTACCGTATTCATTCCCAAGGGATGATCCTGTCTGCTATTGCTCCAGGGCAGCAGTGCACCCTTCTCTCCTCAGGGAAAGAAGCACACGCCACCCTTTCTGTCCCTCTAACAGTAGACTCCCATCCTCTGTTTTTATATGCCACCTTGCCCACTACCACATCCCCTTTGGACACTTTCAGCTCCCATGTGGATCCTCTCGTCCAAGTTCCACATGGTGGTTTTAACTAAGAAACACTTCAGTCAGAGCTTGAAGCAGTTACGCTCATAATTTTGGGTTCCCACTTTACTTTTTCTCCACATATTCGCTTCCCTGCTTGCCCTTTGCACCCTTGTCTACCCCAGTAGTGGCAGTTATGTGTTCTGCTGTAGGACAGGAACAACAGGCTCATCCTCTCTGTGCACAGAATTGCTCTTCAGAAGTTGAATTTCTGCCCTTGCAGTGGCTAATTCCACAGCTAGTGCACTTAACTGCCTGCAGACTGGGCAGCCACCATGTTCTCAGAGCAGACACTGGACACAGTGCACCACAGCCTCTACATCTCATCAGCCTTCCTCCCAAGAGCCTAATTGTGCTGATATCTTAACCTGACTCACAGCTGTCCTTGCCTGTCCTTATGTCTGCCTACTTCAATGAGCCTAGAAGATGCGGATGTTACCCTAACCTAGATGGTACCTGCTAACCTCCATATTTCCCAGCTTAACACAATACAACACTATGTTAACAGTACCTCACAAATGCTACACACCCTGGATTTACCCACTGCAGTGCACCTAGTATTAACAGAAAAGTGGCACACTCCAGGATGTGGGGACACGTGCGAACAAGGCAGTCAGCCTAACACTTAATGAAAATAGAAACTCTGCACTCATGGAATAACAGGCAGACTCATTTGAACAGTGAAAAAGTATTTTATTGTGGCACCACTGAAGTCCTGTTTAACACCCGATGTCCCAGCACTTTAAGAGAGACCCGCCTTGTGAGGAAGACAGTGTTGGGTTGAAGCGCTGGGGCATCAGATGCTAAACGTGACTCCATTGGTGCTGGAATAAAATACATTTTTCACTGTTCAGTTGATCCTGCCTGTTATTCCACGAGTGCGGAGTGCCGCTTTTTCATTAAGTGCACTCAGTATTCCCTGCATCGCCCTAGCCTAGGTAGGGATTTGACACCACTGCTGTAATATCTAGGTCAGTCCTGTTACAACAGATGATTTACAGGTATTCACCCTCAGTAGGTGTAACCCAGGTAGACTGCTCCTTAAACCTGTGGTTTCCGGAACAGAGTCCCCTGTGGACTCCCTGCAGATACTGTCTTCCTCCCTTGAGGTCCGCACTCTGTAGGGTCGCACATGCAAGGGGCACATAGCCCTGTGGGAGTTAAATAGTGAACTGCTAGGACCCGATTTGTCTCTAGGAGAACCTGCCCTTCAGCAGTCCACTGTCCCCTCCTTCCTCTTGGCCTCCCTTAATCCCAGTCCCATATGAAGAGCCTGTACATCAGGCTGATTCTGTAGCGAATTAAAAGCAATTATAACATATGCTGTGTAAATGAAGATGGTGATTACGAACATACGAAGATATGAAATTTGCCAGCAGATAAAGGCTTAGAAGGTCTATCAAGACTGCTCGAATGTGCAGCTAGCACCCCTTATTTTGCAGCTGCCCTCCCTCCCACCTCCCCTTGCCCTGCCCCAGATTGGCTGGAAGCAGAGCAGATGACAGTTGTTAGTCTCCCAGGGTGTGCAGTTATTGGAATTAACGCACATCCGGTGCTGTGAGGATATGAGGCCTACTTCACAACGCACCCGGTGTGTTCATCCCCAATAACCGCATTACCCTGTCGTGGGTTATTATTACTTAGCAGCCCTCCTTTCCCTTATCTCAGCATACACTCTATAGCTTCCTCTACTCTGGCTGAGTCCGGATTACCTCACTGGAAAAATAAACCTGGCGGGGGAACAAGGGGAGATCAGACTGTGAAAATAAATGTATGGGGTGACCTTTGATGACCCTTTCTTCCTAAGTATCACTTTAAATATATCAGTGATGACAGTGCTGTGTTGGCAGATGTGGTGGGTATATAGCTTTTTTTTTTTTTTTTTAAATGTGTTTATTTGTAATTGTTTGACCAGGAAAGGCACACTAACCTGTGATAGGTCACTTCCAGGTACATTTATAAGGGGGATGGCCTGCTGTTATAATGACTGGGAGAATTTTGGCCAGGACAAACCTCCCTACTTTGCTTTGATAAGTGCCATGGGATTTTTAACTTCCACCTGGAAAAGTGACCAGTGAGGGTCAGAAGGGACCTCGGTTGACATGTCATCCGAAGGAGGGCGCCTCAACAGTGCAGAACCCTCCTTGTACTGCATGACAGTGTCAGTTATTGGTTTTAACCCAAGTACCTGGGGTGGGGCTGGAACCCCCAGCCTTCAAATCTTTCAGACCCAGAGGCAAGTATACTACATACTGAACCACTAGCACTGTTGCACGTAAATGTCTTACACAGTGCCTAAATACCTCAGCCTCCATTTCAAAGTATGGTAAGCATTTACTGCCATGACAGTCTCACGTAATGCTTAATCCTAGCTGTACTGGGACAGCCAAGGCCTGAACAGGAGCTCTAGGCAGGACTGGCCCCTTCACTAACTGAACTGCCTACCTCTCCAGAGCATTATGCATTCATTGGTTTCTCTCCCTCGTTTGCCAGAGGTTTATTTTTCAAATCCTTCTTCCCTTTCATTTTTTGCTGTGGTGTTCTGCTAATTTCACTCTGCACACTGATTAACATAGATTATGTTTGAAGTTTTTACACCTTCTTAGTTTGAGATGTTTTCAATTCTTCTGCAAAGCCTCCACAACACTGTTCTTTATAGCTGGTGGCAAAACTGTCATTCCTGTTAAACACAGAATTCATTTCAACTTTTGTTTTATACATGTTAATATGTACAAGGAGACCACTCTTATAGTTGTAAGATTGGTCTCACGTGCAGTCTATGGATGTGAGAACCACAAACTGAAGGTGAGAGGGGAAATAGGGCAGACTGGGTTGGCCTGGATGCCCTTGTCTGTTGTCAGTTTCTACGCCGAGCAGTTCTGACATCCTAAAACGGAAAGCGATTACATCACTCTAACAACCACAAGAGTTGTTTCTGCAGATGTATTAACATAATATTAACTGAGGTCCAATCAAAAACATTTTAAACATTTTCAAAACTTCCCTGAACATGCCTGTTTCCAGGCCAGCTTTGTGGTGAGACACTGTTTACAGAATAGTAGGGTGTGCAGTAATGAATAGGATTTCCTAATACTACTAATAATCGCACAATTCGTTATTCGGATACTTAATAACCAATAATGGCAAAAAAAAATGTTCTGTATGACTTGTATGTACTATCCCATTTCCTACCCCCAGGACGATCTGGAATCGAGCGGTAGTCTGCTCAGTATGTCTTTCCTGGTAAAACTTTTAAATAAATAAATATAAATGTGGTATTCAGAAAATACACACAAAAAAAGAAAGAAAAAAGCCCGCCCCCGTGATGAGCTGTTTTACTATGCAAGCAAGCAAGGGACTGCTTCCATTTACAAGAAGACAGCTGGCCGTGGAAGGGGGCGGGCTGCTGCCGGTCACCTTCACTGCACCCCGGGGGACCCTTCTATTTAGAACATTTGGGTGCTGGGGGGAGAAGGGTGGGAGATAGGTGCTGCTGCCTGTGTGGGGAGGTGGAGTGGAAATAAACAAATTTGAAAAGGCTAGACAAGAGACGGCAGCCAGCTGTGGAGGCGAGTGGGTTGACGCCGGTCACCCAAGACTTTTTAAACACTGACATACATATACATATAAGCGTCAGCAGATATGGACCAATATATGGCCCACCCAGTCTGCCCAACTTTTAATAAATATACCTTAAACTGTGAGTGGTAGGGGGGAGGGAGGAGGGTGGCACTGTGCTTGCAGCAGTGGGTGGTGGGACAGGGGGTTGTAGTTTAAATGATCTGGCTGGGGAGGTGGGTGAGGGTCTGTTTCCTTTATTGCTTTTCTCCCCCACAGGCACATAAATAAAAAAATACGAATACTGAATTCCAAATATTTGGGACCCCCAAATATGAATATTTGGCCGAATATTCAAAATAAGGTATTCGCCCAATCCTACAAAATAATAGTGTCTCCCACACAGGGGAAAGGGAGTGTTCCAGCAGGTCAAGAATGTTCCCTTGATCGATAATAAAATGTTTTTTTATTCCGTACAGCTGGGGATTATTCTTTAGTGTTGGATGGATGTTACTAGAGAATAACACACACCCTGTCGTGACTTGTTATTTAAAGGAAAACAACAGCAAAACCTACCGGCTTTCACAGCTGGTGCCAAAATGCCTGATTAGCAGTTTTTCATGTTACGCTAAGTTTTCACAGTAATTATACATGCTTTTATTTAATCGAAAGAGTGCGCTTGTACTTTCTGCTTTTCATTGTTGAATCACTATTCATTTAGTAGAGGCGTTGTTTCTTTACTATTTTATGCTAATATGCCCTGCTGACTTCAGCCACTGGTCAGCAAGGCATATTAGCATAAAGTAAGAGAGTAAAGCACACCGCTGCTTGTGAGATGGTGGTTTCCAGCAATGGAAAAAAAAAGTACAGTTACATAAGAACTTACCGTAAAAGTAGATCTTCGAGAGGAGCTCTTGCAGCAGGCTATAACAATTAGGACTAACACCGCAGGCATTAGGACCCACCAGAAAACTTCTCGGCCACAGTACCCAGCAGGGACTGCCCGCCTGATGTCAGCTCCACCCCAACGTCAGCTCTGGTACGAGGGCAGACCCAGCTCACCCCGGTTCCCCACCAAGACCCATGACGGGCCTTGACAGAGAAGGAGGCTAAGCCTGAAGATGACGATCTGCACACCTTATCCGGGGATGGAGGGTGGAGAAGATTTGAAAGCAAGAGCTCCTTATCGAAGATCTACCGTTACAGTAAGTTCTTACGTAACTGTACTATCTGTCTTCGAGAGGAGCTCTTGCAGCAGGCTATAACAATTAGGACTGAATCCCAAGCAGTCCCGTGCCAAGCAGGTGCCAAATCCTGGGAGGTAGAAGATGATAAGGCTGGAAACAGCAAGTTAAGACAAGAGTCCCTGAAGGACTGCCAGGCTGAAGCCAGCACGGCGTCTGGACGCTATGTTCAAGCTATAGTGCTTCACGAAAGTGTGCACAGAGTTCCAGGTAGCAGCTGCACATATGTCCCTAATGGAGACATTCCACAGAGCAGTGAAGGAAGCAGAGACTCCTCTAGTGGAGTGACCCTTAACCGGTCCCGGAAGGGGCTTATTGTGCTTCTCATAGCAAAATACAATGCAGTGGACAAGCCACTTGGAGATGGTCTGTTTGGACACCGGTTTACCCAAGTGTTGTGGCACAAAGGCCACAAATAGTTGTCTGATTTACGTATGAGGAGCCGCGGCGCTTTGTGTAATACCTCAGCACCCTGTGAACATCCAGTGTGTGAAGGAGAGCTTCTCCCCTATTAGAGGGAGAAGAGAAATAAACTGGAAGGTCAACCGACTGGTTGAGGGTCAACTCCGAGACCACTTTCGGAAGGAACTTAGAATTCATTCTGAGGGAAACCCTTTCCCTATGAAAAATTAAATACGGCTCTTTACACATCTGAGCCTGAAGCTCGGAAACTCTTCGAGCTGAAGTAACAGCAACTAAAAAACAAACCTTCCAGGAAAGGTAATGCAGCTCACAGTTGGCTGCGGATTCAAAGGGAGGAAGAGTAAACTTCTTCAACACAAACAGGAGGTCCCAGGGTGGGATAGGATCCCGAATGAGAGGTCTCATGTGTGAAATCCCCACTAAAAAGGTGCGAGCCACATCCAATTGGGCTAAGGTTCTGTCTCCCAAAAGGGTTCGATAAGCAGAAATGGCCCACATGTGCACCTTTATGGAGGGGTAGCTCAAGCCTTGTTAGTATAAGGAGAGGAGATACTGCAATGCTGAGTTCACCGGACAGGTAAGGGGGTCCAGACGGTGAGACGATGCCCACAAGCAGAAACACTTCCACTTCATAGCATAAGTGGATCGAGTAGAGGGCTTTCTTGCTGATACAAGTATGTCCACCACCTCTTGGGATACCCCATACCTGGACTTTGCTATGTCCGAAGGAGCCAAGCATGAAGGTGCAAAGACCTGAGATCGGGATGGACCAGCGAGCCCTGATCCTGGGACACCAACTGCGAGCATATTGGCAGCAGGACTGGAGGTTCCGTGGATAACCGCTGAAGTAGTGGGAACCAAATCTGCCGAGGCCACAGAGGGGTGATTAGAATTGTCTGAGCCCATTTGGCCTGTAACTTCAAGAGAACTCTCTGTACAAGAGGAAAGGGAGAGAAGGCATAAAGAAATCTCCCTGCCCAACAAAGGGACAACGCGTCTGGCCAGGAAACACCAGGTGCGGGCTCTCGCAAGCAGAAAACTGGCGGTGTGGCATTGCGTGGTGATGCAAAGAGGTCCAGATCTGAACGACCCCATGTGTCGAAGAGCTGGTCTGCTGCCGATTGCAGTAGCTCCCACTCGTGTGCCTTGGACTGAGACCTACTTAGGCTGTCAGCCAAGTCGTTTAGGATACCTGGAACGTGCACTCCGGACAGAGAGATGTGCTGCTCCAGTGCCCAGTACCAGACTCTCATCGCCTCCCTGCACAGGGGGTAGGAGTGAGCACCCCCTTGCTTGTTGATATAGAAGACGACCACCATGTTGTCCGTCTGAACAAGAAGAGAGCCTGGCATGCAGTCCTCTTGAAAGGCATGTAGCACATTGAGGACCGCTCGCATTTCCAAGACACTGATGTGGAGTTCGAGCTCCATGGGGGCCCAGGTACCCTGTGTTTGGCGGGCCTACAGGTGCGCCCCCCAACCCAAATCTGAGGCATCCATTGTAAGAGTCTGATTCGGGGGCTCCAGATGGAATGGGCCCCCTTTTGCTAAATTTAGAGGGTCCAACCACCAAAGAAGCATCCTCTTTACTGGCTCTGTGACCCTGAGCATGTGGTCTAGGTCATCTGAGCATTGATACCACTGCACCCTGAGCATCCATTGTAGGATTCTGATGTGGAGGCGGGCCAGAGGAGTGATGGGAATGGCCGCCGCCATGTGCCCCAGAAGTCTGAGGAAGGTCCTGGCCTGAACCTGAGGGGTTACTAGGACCGATCCAGCAATCTCCTGCAAGCGATCGCCCCTCTCTGGGGGTAGAAAAGCCATGCCCTTGACCAAATCCAGGACTGCCCCTATAAAGACGAGCCTTTGGCTGGGCTCTGGGGAAGACTTTAGAAGATTCAGGGTGATCCCCAGATCTCGTAATAGAGTATAGGTGTCTCCGAGAGCTTGAAGAAGGTGTGACCTTGATGGGGCCGCAAGCAGCCAATCATCCAGGTAAGGGAAGACATAATGTCCCTGGCGCCTTAGAGCCACAGCAACTACTGCCAAGCATTTTGTGAAGACTCACGGAGCGGAGGAGAGGCCAAACGGGAGAACCCAAAACTGATAATGCTCCCCCTGGAAGAGGAACCTCAGGTACTTCCTGTGAGGGGGAAAGACCCCGATGTGCATGTACGCATCTTGCATGTCTAGGGAGCAGAGCCAGTCTCCCTGATGCAGCAGAGGAAGCAGTCCTGGAAGAGTCACCATCCGGAACCTTCTGTACTCTGTATAATAGTTTAAAGAGCTGAGATCCAGAATGGGATGAAGGTCTTGTGTCTTTTTTGGAACCAGGAAGAAATGGGAGTAATACCCTTCTCCCACTGCTGCAGCAGGACTGGCTCTATCGCCCTTTTCTGCAAGAGGGCCTGAGTCTCTCCTTCTATGAGCAGAATGTGAGAAGGAAGATATCTTGAGGACCTTGGTGGGGTGTCTGGAGGGATCTCGGTGAACTCCAGCGTATGTCCCCACGTTATGATATCAAGGACCCACTGGTCCACAGTGATAGAGCTCCAGCCCTTCAGATGAAGGGTGAAGTGACCCCCTACTGCCTCCCCTGAAGCCTCCGCCAGAGGAGGGGGGGTCAGGAGGGAGTCATTGGGCGGAGCTGGGAGTGGGCAGAGAGGCCTGGGAGGACTTGGGGCCATGAGAAGGAGCATCTCCAGGCTGCTGGTTGCTGGCCCTCCTTCGAAAGCCACCTGTCTGGCCTTGTTGGTCGCCATGGGCTTGGGCACTTGAGGGCTTCCAAAATGGCCACTTCTTTGCTCTCCTCTGGTCCCCTCTGTACATCTGACGGACAGACCAGATGGATTTCCCCGACTCCTGGAGATGAGAGATGAGCGACTCTGTCTCCTGCCCAAACAAGACGGAACCCTGGAACGGGAGGTCCTGGATCCCGGACTGCAGGTCTTGGTGAAAGCCTGAGACTCTCAACCAAGCATGGCACCAGAGACAGACCCCTGATGCTGCCGCTTTGGCCACTGTGTCTGCAGTGTCGTATGAAGCATGGAGAACATGCGTGTCTACGTCCAAGCCCGACTTAAGGACATCCAGAATCTCTGTTTTCTGTGCGGAGTCTGGCAAGGCATTCACAAGCTCTTGTTCCCATTCCCAGAGTACATTCTGGTACTGAGCCATATCTGTCAGGAAATTAAGGGACCTAATAGAGCAGGTGGGGGCAGAATAGACCTTCTTGCCCACCTGGTCCAAACAGCGAGACTCTGGGTCAGGAGGCTGGCAGCTAGGGTGCTTCGGCTGCTTGGACTTATCATGAGCAGCTGTAATCACAGAGGAGTCCACCTGAGGGTCCTCTGCCAGGAAAGGCTCATTCCTCAGGGCTCTGTACAGCCTATCTGACTTTTTGGGAACTGCCAGGACCAAAGCTGGACACCTCCAAGTGATTCTGGTAAGATCCTGGAAGGTGTCCACCAAAGGAGGCACCGCTAGAGGTTTGGGCTCCTTTTGCCTCAGGTACTTGGCTAGTCGACGGCGTCCCGGATCCAGGTCCTCCATATCCCATTCATTAGAGGCCTGGATATGCCTCTTGACATCTATAAAGGTTGGATCATCAGGAGGCGAGCGGGGCTAGTCCTTTTCTCCAGGGGAACCCCTGATCCCTGAGAGGGAAGAAGAAGAGGAAGAGGGCGACCGACTACTAGGTGATGAGTAGCTGGACCTGCCTCTATGACTAGCCCCACTCGAACGTCAGTGGCTCACCGACCGATGTCAGTCTGAGGACTGACGTTGGTCACAGTACTGACGACGGAGCGATGACTGACACCGATCTGGGGACTGACGTCGGGAGCGGGGTATGAGACCTAAACCGGCATCGGCTTCCTGACCTTGGTGAGCACCGGTTTCGGTCTGTGGACCGAGATCGGGAACAGGTCCTAGAAGGTGGGTGAGGCAGTGGCCTCTCGAGGGTCTTGTTCGGTGAAGGAACATCCTCCGGTTGAGGTTTACCCGGTTGGTCTGGTAACGTGATGGGGCCGGCTTTGGGGGTTCTGCTTTTAGACTTGGCCCACCAAAAGGAAAAAAGTTGCTGGAGCTCCTCCTTGGTAAACACCAAGGCTGCTGTCCCCAGAAAGGGGACCTCTGAAGTGTCCGGCCTTGAGGGGGAGCCTCCTGGACAGCCCCAAGGGAAGGAGGACTTGGGGGAGATAGACGCTGTCCCCTCGTCGGTAGCGTCAGGACCCTTTGCCCATACTACCGGTGTTGGTACCAGGACAGACAATGGTTTCACATGGGGGGGTGCTAGAGTGTCCTCGGACACCAGGGGCTTGCTCTTATCGGGTGAAGCTGGGATCTTGGCGGGCAGGGCCGTGGCTTGTGCCTCCAAGGTCTTAGTGGTGACTCTGAGCGGCGTCACCTTGGGCCTAGTAGGCTTCTCCCCAGATGTACCTGCTTTGGCCTGTGCTTTCTTAGTAGGAGCAGAATCCTTCTTCGAGTGCTGCTCTCCAGAGCCTGAGGAAGAGTGGGGCTTCTTTGGGGAGGATCGCGAGTGGGACCGGGACCTGGACCGGTGGCAGGACCGACTACAGTCCTTGTCTTGGGATCGTTTGGATTTCTCCTTGTGCTTGACCTTCTCCCCGGAGGTGTGCAGCTCCATCTTCTGCTCCAGAAGGAATGCCTTGAGAGACTTCAAACAGCAGATCTTGGATCTACTAATGAAGCCCTGGCAGGTAGAACAGGCTGCGGTGTTGTGATTAGGCTCCAGGCAAAAGACACACTTATTGTGGTCGTCCTTGGATGGACTCTGACGGCTGCAGCTGCATTTGTTGCGATGGGGTCCAGAGGAGGAGACCGATGACAGGGACGACATATGTCAGTACTAAAAAAAATGTTGAAGTTAGAGTGAAAAAAGTGATAGCAAGCAAAAAAACGAAGTCTTTTGCCGGTAGCTGGCAAGCTAAGATCTTTCCAGTGTGCGCAGGTCATGGCGGGAAAAGAACTGGGGTGGAGCTGGGTCCGCCCCCTTTTGTACCGGGGCTGATGTCGGGGGCGGTCCCTGCTGGGTACTGCTGGCTGAGAAGTTTTCCCGTGGGTCCTAATGCCTGCAGCATTAGTCCTAATTGTTATAGCCTTCTGCAAGAGCTCCCACTCGAAGTAAGATCAGAAGTTGTGGCGTGCTCTTTCAATTAAATAAAAGAGATATATAATTATTGTGAAAATTTTGAGTACTGTGTAAAACTGTTACTCAGGCATTTTGGCGCCAGCTGTGATAGTCAGTAGTTTTTTCTTCTGTTTATATGCAGTGTGGGTTGAGAGACCCAGTGACGGCCTCACCCACAGTGTCATGAACCTGGTGAAAGGTGATGCCCAGATGGTCCTGGAGATTTAGACCCGGGTCCCTAGTTTGACAGTGTCATTGCATAATCTACCAAATTGGCAGTCTCCCACCCAGTCTCAGTTTTATTATTAAAGTGATATTCAGCAGGATCCAATGCACTGAGCAACGAGGTACCCCTCTTGTACACTGGTGAACCAGGTTTGTGCCCCGAGCCTGGGACATCAGGAGTGGAGGCCAGCAGGAGGACTGCAAGCATCGGTTTGAACTGATAAGCAGCAGGAAAATCCCAGCCTCTCCCTACAAAACAGGGTACTAAATGAGAAAAAGTGAGGTAGAAAGGTCAGTGGGGGATGCTACAACAGAAGGTAAAGCCATCCAAAAATGGAGAGCAGTGAGTACCAATGCCCGTAGTCTGGGTAACAAGCTTCCTGAATTAGTGGCCTTGATAGAGGAGGAACATCTGGATATCGTGCAGTCACAGAAACATGGTACACACAAAACCATGACTGGGACGAAACATACCAGGATACACTATCTACAGGAGGGACAGGGAGGGTAAAAGAGGAGGAGGAGTAGCTACATAAGGGAAGGAATAAAAGCAACAGAACAAAAGGGTAAACAGGGAGGAGAAGAAGCACTGTGGGTAAATTTGGAGACAGGCAATGGCACCACAATCCGCACAGGGGTTGTATACAGATCCCCTTCTCAGGGGGAGGAAATGGACAAGGAAATGATAGAAAGTATACTTAGAATGGCAGAAAAAGGGGAGATATTGCTGATGGGTGATCTGAATATGCCAGATGTTAACTGGAGTGCAGTTGCAGCAACCACTTTGAAGAGTGGGGTTATTCTAGATGCCCTACAGGGGGCATGCCTTAGACAACTAGTATTGGAGCCCACTCGAGAGGGAGCAATCTTAGACCTGGTTCTCTCAAATGGAGATGGAGAGAGGATCACAGATGTAGAAGTGGGTAGCCATCTGGGACCTAGCACCATCGAACAGTATGGTTCATAAACACAGCAATAGAGTCAAGCCATACAAAGACAAAAGTACTGGACTTTAGGAGGGCTGACTTTGCCAAAGTGGGTGAGTGCCTAAGGAATGCACTAGCAAATGGGCAGGAAGGAGGGTGGAACAACAATGGGGAATAATAAAACTGCCATCACAGAGATAACGAGCCTTTGTGTGAAGCAAATAAACAAACTATGTAAGAAACCACTATTGTTCTCAAAGGAAGTGGTGAAGGTTCAAGAGAAAAGAAAGCATTCAGGAAGTACAAGGAATCGGAGAAGGAGCAGGACAGAGAACTGTATCAGTTAAAGCAAAGGAGGCTGGGAAGGCAGTCAGAACAGCAAAGGCCCAAACCGAGGAAAAGATAGCCAACTCAGTCAAGAAGGGGATAAAACTTTTATAGGTACATCAGGGAGCCAAGGAAGACCAAGAGAGGGATAGTGAGGCTTAATAAAGGGAGGAGGGTGGGCAGAGGGAGACTGTGAAAAGGCAGAGATACTAAACAAATATTTTTGCTCAGTATTTACAAATGAAGAGGGGAGGTACCTAAAACAAACAGTAGAAACACTCTGGATACAGAAGTTGATACCAGTCCATTTACATAAGAAAGGGTTCTGAAAGAACTCTTAAAACTGAAGGTGGACAAAGCAATGGGGCCTGATGGGATTCATCCCAGAATTTAAAAGAACTAAGGGTAGAACTAATGACACCACTGACTACCCTTTTAACAAATCATGGAGGATGGGATGGTACCCGAGGACTGGAGGAGGGCAGATGTGATTCCCTTCACAAAAGTGGGAGCAAGGCAGAAGCAAGAAACTACAGACCTGTTAGTTTAACCTCAGTGATAGGGAAATGATGGAATCACTTCTGAAGGAAAGAATTGTCGAGTATCTAGAGGCCAGAGGGGCACAGGACCCAGGCAGCATGGATTCACAGCGGAAGGTCATGCCAGACAAATCTGATAGATTTCTTTGACTGGGTGACCAAAGTAGTAGATCAGGGAGGGGCTGTGGACATGGCCTACCCAGACTTTAGCAAGGCATTTGACACAGTCCCACACAAAAGATTAATATACAAGTTAGCCAGCCTGGGAGTGGGTCCCAAGATGACATCCTGGGTAAAGAATTGGCTGGAGAATAGGACAGAGAGAGTAATAGTAAATGGAGTCCACTCAGAAGAAAGGAGGGTTACTAGTGGGTACCGAGGTTCAGTATTAGACGGTCCTCTTCAATGTCTTTATAAGCGACATTGCAGAGGGACTGGAAGGAAAGTATGTCTCTTTGCAGATGACGAAAGATCTGCAACAGAGTTGATGCACAGGGTGGGGTGGAAAGGATGAGAAGGACTTGGCAAGGTTAGAGGAATGGTCAAATGTATGGCAGCTTAGATTCAGTGCTAAGAAGTGCAAGGTAATGCACCTGGAAAACAAAACCCAGGGAAGAGTACACAATGGGGTGAGATACTAACAACAACAAAATGGAAAGGGACCTGGGGGTAGTCATAGCAGATGACCTAAAGGTGGGCAAGCAATGTGAGAAGGCAGCAAGGAGGGTTGGGGGATACTGGGATGCATGGAGAGGCATCACCAGTAGAAAACAGGAAGTTATTATCCTCTGTACAGACAGCTGGTGAGACCCCATCTGGAGTACTGTGTGCAGTTCTGGAGACCCAGTCTCCCCAAAGACATAGACAGGATGGAAGTTGTCCAGAGGAGGGCAACTAAAATGTGGCAGGGTCTGCACCGAAGACATATGAAGAGAGAGACGAAAGGAGCTTAATATGTATAGCCTCAAGGAAAGGAGGAGAGAGGGGACATGATAGAAACGTCATCACCTCAAGGGAATCAACAAAGTCCAAGAGGGTAGCATCTTCAAAAAAGGTGTGCAAGAACAAGAGGGCACAATTTGAAGATGGGGGGCGGCTCAGAGGTAATTTAAGGAAGTATTTTTCACAGAGAGGGTTGTGGATGCATGGAACGCCTTCCGGAGGAGGTTGTGGAGTCAAAATCAGTGGTGGAATTCAAGCATGCATGGGACAGCTCATAAGGCCATTCTATGGGGTGGGGGTAGGAAGAAGTAGGCTGCTGGTTAACTAGGATCTGCAGCTTATCCAGTAGGTAGGGAAATGGGAAGACTGGGTGGGCCAAGCGGTCCTTATCTGCCGTCAAATTCTATGTTTCTATGTTAACTCTCTCGTCCTCCTCCTGGCTGGATGGCTCATTGCATCACCACTGACAGAGCAATGCCTGATCAAGGCTTGGAGATGCTGTTGACAATGAAAATGACCACATGCTGCCTGGCACCCCCCCCCGATCATGTCGAGTGTGCGCACTCATGCAGAGGGAGGTAGTTGGGTAAGAAAGTGGAAATATGTCACCACTGGTGTAGGATGATAAGCAGGGCCTGTCGCCACCCACATCCACCAGGCACACTGAAAGAACGGAAAAAAACAACAAGCAAGACTCGCACCCCAGAGCCAGGGGAGTTTACCCCCGTGAAGGGGGCAAGTAACGCCAAAAGAATCTCCAAAACAAGTTGCAATAATCAAAAAAGATTCATTATGCTGAACTAGCTCCAACACTCCTATACCCAGGAATGCTCCTACAGGTACCCCGGCGCTTCGCCAATTAAGGCTTCGTCATGGGATTCCAGGTACCACATTACAGCGATCCATGTCATCCAGCATGTGCTGTAAGGGAGGTGCTGGTACCCAGTGGTGTAAGCCGGTGGGGCAAGGCACCGTGGTCAATCATGCAGTGATCTAAGAGAAAACCCTGGGCTGGAGTTAGAGGCAAGGCACCACCTGACGTCAAGCCTACTGGTAATTAACAGATAGTAAAAAATGCGGATCACACCATGGACAAATAAAGCAAGGATTATTTATTGTGATCATGTTTTCCATTTAAATATAAAAGTTTTGTGTTTTGTCCTGTAACTGTTTCCGTACACAGAGCTTTGGTTATTTTATACGTCAGCTGTGTTTTCCCAGTTGTTACTCCGCCCCGTCAAGATGATGTGCCTCAAAACGAGTTCTGGCTCAGTGTACCTCACTTGGTTGACAAATTTCAATAAAAAAATAAAGCAAAGGCACAGTAGATGTACGATTTGGATTGCTTGACAATTCTAATAATTTCAGAGGAAATACATTGGGATTCAAATATTCCCTTTTTGAAATTTCAGTATTAAAATTATAATATTTTTTTCACACAGAAATGAATCCTGTATATAACAGTAACTATCCTCTGTGAGGTTAAAGGGGTACACTTTTCCCCCTTTAATCTCCCAACTCTCTCATTTATCTCTGACTCTCCCTTTTCCTCCCACTATCTCTCCGTCTTTCTCTCTCCTTCTCTCACTCTCTCCCTCTCTTTCCTCTTCTCTCCTTCCTCCCCTCTCAGGGCAAGCACTGTATTTTGGACGTGTCTGCGAATGCAGTGAGAAGGTTACAAGCAGCCCATCTTCACCCTATCGCCATCTTTATAAGACCAAAATCTCTTGAAAATATTCTGTGAGTAGCACTCTCCAGTATTTTTGGGATGCGGGGGGGCAGTGAGTGTTATATATGTTTTAAAATCTTTGCATACATTACGTCAGGTCACTGTATCAGTGTGTGGGATGCGTATTATACAAATGGTTAAACGGAAAGCACGATGAAAAATGGAAAAAGCAGCTAGAATCAGCCTCTCAATCATTATATGTTCTTCTCAAATGATCCACACATGTACTTGATAATGACTAGAATACACTGAGGGGTCCCAACGGGACGAAGCACGTGTCTGCAGTGTGTCATTCTCAGCCTATACAGGATCAAATGCACCAACCTGTTTGAAGGCAGTGTCAAGTTCGCTGAAGCCTTGTCAGCTTGCCTGGCACAAGATTAACTGCATACCCATGATGCCTTGCCCTGGGATTGAGGCTTTAGAGTGTGTGTGTGTGTGTGTGTATACACGTATATGCATGCTTGTGTGTGCACATGCATGTGCGTGTGTGAGTCTGTGTGCACATGCATGTGCGTGAGTGCGCATGTGCGTGCAGTTACGTATGCGTACATGTGTGTGCGTGTGTGTGGTTTGGACAGATGCAAATAAAACAATTTGGATATTTCTTCCCTCCTAGCATCCTTTTGTGGATTATATGCCCTGCAGTGATTACAAACTTCTTCAGTATGCAAATTTGGAGTGTTCTGAATGCTCAGCAAGCATAGTTATTAGTTATTGTGTTGGGAAGGTTGAAAGAAAGGGGTGTATCTGTCCAGATGTAGAGGGATATGCAAAAGTCTGACTCAGAATATGCAATTCATTTTCACGTGTTTTTTTGGTAGGACCATAACTCCACCAGTGGCAGAGCCAGCTTAGTTATGAAAGTCCTGCCACTTCACAAGTGACGATCAGCTGCGTATTTTGAGTCAGACCAGTGCATATTTGATTTGTACAACATCTATTTACTAGTTGTAGCTTTTCAATTTGCTGTTTGTATAAACATTTTTCCTGTTTTTCATTTATTTCAACTGCTGTCTTCAGTACTGCACATGGTTATTGTGACAGGTTCCATGTGATAATGTTGACTGTGGAAAGGCGATCGCCGTTAAGGTGAGCGTACGTCGCCAAAAATCAGTTTCGGCGATGTACACTCCCAGCGATAGCAAAAGGGTGCCGGGACTTGGTTTTTAACCCCCACAGAGACTTTTCCCCTGCATCCCTACTAAAGTATTCTCAACCCAGGGTGCATGTCGGGGCGCAAATGCGGAAAAAAAAAAAACAGCTGGGCACAACAAAACAAAAGCGCATCTGAACCGAACCAGGCACCCTGGCAACCCTAGCCTGCCACCCACCCACCCACCACAGGGCCAGCTCAGCAGCCCACCGCTGCACTATGCCTCTACAACCTCCCTCCTTCTGCCCGCGACGGCGCGCGTTTGCCCCCCATCACAGATATCGCATGTATATATATAGCGCATCCTGTTGCTATATTTGCAGACCTCCCATCTGGTCGCTTCTCCCTGCCCGTAGTCCTGTGGACAGGCGCCGCAACTGAGTCGCCCTTTCTGAAAGCGCTCAATCGCAGTCGCCATTGTCATGGGCTACCTTGTGACATCATCAGCACTGTGAAAGCTGCTCTCCAATTCATTCAGTATACATTGTAACAACTGTAATGCCAGCTTTGCAAGATAACATGATCTTGCCATGTTGGGCCAAGATAACACTTATTGTCTTTCTATTTACCAGTACACCTCTGGTGTGTGTGTGTGTACATATGTATGTATGTACCAAAATCTGTATGTATGTACAGTATATCTACATAGCAGATACATTATGTATATCTATATATCTGTATCTATATAAAATATGGAGTTAACATTGGAAAGCCTGCTCTACGCTAACTGTACCTGTGCTACCCTTCCATATAGAGAAAGCCATATCGCCCCATATTTGATTTAACCAAAAAACAACTGACACCTTATTAACAACCAACAAATGCCTTATGAACACAGTAAAGCCTGACAAACACACTTCAAAGCACCCTATTACAACTTCGTAACATGTGTAAAATGAACCAAGCACCCTGATTGGCTAAAACAGAAGTACAGGTATGTAATTATCTGGCCATAATTACACTCCTGCACTTCTTTAGCCTGTGTGTTAGTTCAGCTACAGTATCACCACGCATCTCAAGCTGCAACTAGTGGCTCCAAAATTGCTGTCCCGCAAGGGGCTTTGGGCCCCACTTTCAAAAGGTTTGTGTAGCACAAACCGGGTTTGTACCATGCAGACCTGGAATAGCGACAGCCATGGCCATATTCAAAGGTCAGATATGCGCGGCACACCCTCGACAGTGCCACGGCACACAGTAGTGCGGCGTGCCTATGCAAATGAGAGATCCTGTATGCATAGGGCAGCGAGTGCAATTTACAAAAGTTTCAGAAGCACTAAACGTCTGCTCGATGTGGCACAGTTTAACGTTTCTGAAACACTGCCCTGGGCAGGTTCTCTGATGGCCTAGCCATCCCTCCTCAAGCACCAATCCCATTCAGTATAATAAAAAGAACATGTTTCCTTGTTAGTCTAGTAGTCCCCCCAAGCCCCAATCTGTATAACAGTAAGAATCTTTGTTTCCCTGATAGTCCAGTGGTCCCCCTTCCCAATCCCTGATCTAAGTAATAATAAAAAAAATCCACATGTCCCTGGTAGTTTAGTGGTCCCCCCTCCCCAATCCCCGCTCTGAATAATAATGAAAAAAAAAATTCCCTGGTAGTCAAGTGGTCCCCTTCCCCTAGCCCTGATCCCATGCAGCTAAATAACCCCCACATCCCAGGTAGTCTAGTACCCCCCAGCCCCGATCCCGTGCATATAAATCTCAGTAAACCTGGTAGTGCAGCGTTCACCTCTCCGTAACCCCAACCAGCCCCTATCTGTCTGTTCAGACCGTCCCTGGTGGTCTAGTGGCCCCACCCCGGCCCCCCATCTCAACCTCATGTACCGACACAGCCCTCTGCTCGCCACCATGGCCGGCCACCGAGATCTCTGGAAGCGTGTAAAAAAGAGGCTGCATCAGTGCCTCCAAGGCTGCCAAGAGACCCAGTCCCACCCCTGCATTTGCTAGCAGAACGGTGCCCTCAGCAGCCACATCACCTGCTATAGACCGACTTTGTGCACATGCGCAAACTCGGAATATAGCTGAGGCACATGCTGCTCGGGCATCGCCTGACCTCTTCCATTGCCTCCTAAGCTTGTCACATGACAGGGAATATGCCTGCCACATGACAGGGGAGGCTGGGGAGTGCAAGTTCCGAGCTGGCTTCGTTTGGTTCGGGCCTCATAATAACTGAACCATTTGAGTTTGAGGTGGCTCAGTTTTCTAGGGAAGGCCTTGGGCCATCCCTAGTAAAAACCTAACAAGGAACAACAGCAAAAACAAATTTATAATTAACCATTTAAGCTCCTATGCAGCTCAAAAAACACCCACTCCCACGTTCTCCAAAACGCACAGCACCAGATAAAAATGCTACCTTCAGCCATGACACTCTCCAAACAGTGAAGACACACACACACACACACACACACACACACACACACACACACACAAAACACACACACATACACGAAAGCAACATACGTTACACAGCAGCCAACTGAATGCACAGCAAGCATTAAAAGTGATCTGTATTCCATTGTTGACTTGCAAACCAGTTCCAAACTACTATACCTTATGTCTTTGGGTATCCCACGAAGACAGCGATGACAAAAAATGCAAAGACGAAAATGGCGAAGAAAAACAGAGCAGTCACAAAGGGCGACTGTAAAAACACAGCGACCTACGGATTTCCTCCTCCGGAGTTTGTTATATTCAGTAATGGGGGTGTGGGGTAAAGCCCCCACAGAAAGCCTTAGGGCATTGTTGTCGCCATTTTGGTGATCGCTATGTTGTACCCGTCACCCTGTGTGGCCGCACTGTTATGTGCTCACCCTTTTTGGCTTTGCAGTTTTGTTTTCGCTGCTATCACATAGAACCATCCTTTTGTACTGAAAACAAATGTACTGTCAATGTTTTCCTGGGCTTATTCTGCCTTTTTTTTTTCTGTTGACAACTGTATCATGTTATTTTTATGTTTCCGTGCCCATTGTATTTTTGTAATTAATCCCGGGTCACCCCTGAAAATGTGATTGTTTCAATGGGCTTACTCTTTAATCAAAATCCAATTAAAATAAAAAAAACTAAGCTATTAAACATAGTCACCCAGCCACACTCTTCATATGCTGTTCTCAACAACAATGAACACCTGCATCTGCATGCAACCATGTCTGACGCAATGCAAAAGGTCGCGATTGCGATCATAAGATGCACCCTGCACAAACAGAAACAGTCCTAATGTAATAAATCAAATATCTGTTAGCAAAGAGGTATTTACTGGTAAAATATTTAGTTGAGCCTTGTTAGTTGAGTGGTGGCCTTACTTTGTTTGAGTCACCCCTTTTAAATCCGTCAAAACAGTAGTTTAAAGGAAGTTTACGATATAAGGTATTGGGCTTCATAGCCCAATACCTTATATTGTCCTGAGCTCACCCCTACAAAAAAATTAATTTTAAAGTTTGTAATTTTAGCAGGGGAAGGGATTGTAACTGGCACCGAACCCTTGACCAGTCGATCCCTTCCAACTTCCTGGTGATCCTACTAGTTAGGCGACTGCTTTCATTTTCCTCTAGGACTGTTAAAAATTACTAAAAAATGGCATTAAAAATAGCCCCCATAGTCTTGTATGAGGCTCACCGCTGCACACTCCCTGGCCACATGTCACAGTTTCAGAGAGCGCGGAGGCAGACCGGGGGCACCAGCAAGCTGGAAGGGATCAGCTGGCTGAGTGTTTGGCGCCAGTCACAATCCCTTCCCATGCTAAAACTACAAACTTTAAATTTAAATTTTTTGCAGGGGTGAGCGCACGCTGCTATAAAGTATTGGGCTATGAATCCCAATACCTTATAGTAACTAGTTGGAAATTCACTTTAAAATGCATTGCTGTACAAATCTAAGGAGTGCACCCCTGTGCTCTCCAAAGTCTTACCTCATAAAACATGAGACTGGGGGCATGTCTCTGAATTGGAAAGTGTTAGGGATTGGGCTCTTGACCCCATGGGACCAAAATACAGTTCCTTCCCTCCCAAAATACAGGCACAGTTAAATTAAAACCTTTCCCAGCACTGGACTTTCGGGCAGGTAAAGGTGCTACTATGGTTCTAAGGTGAGCGCCAGAAAAGGTGCTGTTTAAGGCTGGCCCCACTCCTTCCGGGTCACACAGGCCTTTGGGTCCTCATTTAGGCATAAGTCTTTTCCACCACTAGAGGATTCTAGACAATCCCATCCTGGGGTGGGAGAGAGTGGGAAGCCCCCCGCTGCTGCCACCAAGAAGAAGAAGAATCTGTTTGGTGCGTGTGGTGGTGACTTGGAGAAGGTCCCAAAGCAACAAGTGACATGACAACTGAAGGGCAGAAATTAGCCATCATTCAACCTGCTAGGAGTAATTTCCTGGTTTTCTCCATGAGGCTCTGCCCACCTCCCACACCACTTGGCGCCAGGCTGTAGATGTGCCCTTGAACTGCAATGCATGCTCATCCACATCGCCAAGGGAGGCCAAGCTGGCAGTGGCTGTTGACGGTATTATGGAAGGCTGTGTTATTCCTTCCTCAGAGTCTGGGAGCACAGCTTCTGCAGTGGTTCCAAACTCCCAATGGTGCTCCTAGAATTCCAACAGCACAGTGCTAGGTGTTGGCTTCATAACTTAGACCCAAGTTCCCACCATGGTATGTTGTGCAGTACCACCGACGTCACCACACAAATTTATGAAAATTTATGATCTTGAAAATCTAAAGTTGTTTCACAGTTTCAACCTCCCTCTTTTCACTGAGGGGTTGTTAGTCTCCCACCCAGTTTGCAATTCAAAATGTCTTGATTAACAAAAGCTTGTGTGACCAATTGCTGGATAAATGCTGTCCCTTGGAATGGAAAACGATACGAATCAGTTACAGCCCTTAGCACTCTAAAATCCTTAACATTTGGGTCGATAGCCAGACCTTTACCTTAATACACGGAGTGGTCATTTGCACTTGTGTGAGCAGTAGTGTATACTCTAAATGTGCTGTGTCTCCTTCCAGAGAAATTAATAAGCGACTAACAGAAGAGCAGGCTCGGAAAGCATATGACAGAGCGATGAAACTGGAACAGGAGTTCACGGAATGCTTCTCAGGTTAGTGCTATTCTCTGGGGCATCTAAGCATCTGTTATCTGCCTGGTGTGCTGTTTTGGAATTACCTTAACATGATGCTGAATCATAGGGCCATGTGAAATGCAGACAGATAGATGGGCAGGGACCCATTAAGTGTATTTGAAAAGATCTGAGCATCAGGGGCTAGGAATGAGCTGGTAACCTTTCTCGAATCTGAACGGATCTGAAGATTGAGTGTATAGACATTGGTTATAGGGATGTGTAGAGCCTCTCTCCATCCGAACAGATCCAAACATTAGGGGAGGGATGGGTGGGGAACGCTTCTCTGAATCTGAACAGATCTGAACATCACAGGAGTAATGGGCAGGGAACCCTACTCTGTGTCTGAACAGAACATCAGGGGTAGGTATCAGCAGGGAACCCTACTCTGTATCTGAACAGAACATCAGGGGTAGGTATCAGCAGGGAACCCTACTCTGTGTCTGTACAGATCTAAACATCAGGGGTAGGTATCAGCAGGGAACCCTACTCTGTATCTGAACAGAACCTCAGGGGTAGGTATCAGCAGGGAACCTTTCTCTGTATCTGAACAGAACATCAGGGGTAGGTATCAGCAGGGAACCCTACTCTGTATCTGAACAGAACCTCAGGGGTAGGTATCAGCAGGGAACCTTTCTCTGTATCTGTACAGAACAGAACATCAGGGGCAGGGATGGGCAGGGAACCTTTCTCTGTATCTGAACAGAACATCAGGGGTAGGTATCAGCAGGGAACCCTACTCTGTATCTGCACAGAACATCAGGGGTAGGTATCAGCAGGGAACCCTACTCTGTGTCTGAACAGAACATCAGGGGTAGGGATGGGCAGGGAACCCTACTCTGTATCTGAACAGAACATCGGGGTAGGTATCAGCAGGGAACCTTTCTCTGTATCTGTACAGAACAGAACATCAGGGGTGGGTATCAGCAGGGAACCTTTCTCTGTATCTGAACAGAACATCAGGGGTAGGTATCAGCAGGGAACCCTACTCTATATCTGAATAGAACATCGGGGTAGGTATCAGCAGGGAACCTTTCTCTGTATCTGAACAGAACAGAACATCAGGGGTAGGTATCAGCAGGGAACCTTTCTCTGTATCTGTACAGAACAGAACATCAGGGGTAGGTATCAACAGGGAACCTTTCTCTGTATCTGTACAGAACAGAACATCAGGGGTAGGTATCAGCAGGGAACCTTTCTCTGTATCTGTACAGAACTGAACATCAGGGGTAGGTATCAGCAGGGAACCTTTCTCTGTATCTGTACAGAACAGAACATCAGGGGTAGGTATCAGCAGGGAACCTTTCTCTGTATCTGTACAGAACTGAACATCAGGGGTAGGTATCAGCAGGAACCCTACTCTGTATCTGAACAGAACATCAGGGGTAGGTATCAGCAGGGAACCTTTCTCTGTATCTGTACAGAACTGAACATCAGGGGTAGGTATCAGCAGGGAACCTTTCTCTGCATCTGTACAGAACTGAACATCAGGGGTAGGTATCAGCAGGAACCTTTCTGTATCTGTACAGAATTGAACATCAGGGGTAGGATGGGCAGGGAACCCTATTCTGTGTCTGAACAGAACATCAGGGTAGGTATCAGCAGGG
Source organism: Neoceratodus forsteri (assembly GCA_016271365.2). Lineage (NCBI taxonomy): Eukaryota > Metazoa > Chordata > Ceratodontiformes > Ceratodontidae > Neoceratodus > Neoceratodus forsteri. Next base: position 208,528,850 of record JADMNL010000029.1, on the reverse strand, counting down.
AACCTTCTCTGCATCTGTACAGAACTGAACATCAGGGGTAGGTATCAGCAGGGAACCTTCTCTGTATCTGTACAGAACAGAACATCAGGGTAGGTATCAGCAGGAACCTTTTCTGTATCTGTTCAGAACTGAACATCAGGGGTAGGTATCAGCAGGGAACCCTACTCTGTATCTGAACAGAACATCAGGGGTTGGTATCAGCAGGGAACCTTTCTCTGTATCTGTACAGAACTGAACATCAGGGGTAGGTATCAGCAGGGAACCTTTCTCTGCATCTGTACAGAACTGAACATCAGGGGTAGGTATCAGCAGGGAACCTTTCTCTGTATCTGTACAGAATTGAACATCAGGGGTAGGGATGGGCAGGGAACCCTATTCTGTGTCTGAACAGAACATCAGGGGTAGGTATCAGCAGGGAACCCTACTCTGTATCTGAACAGAACATCAGGGGTAGGTATCAGCAGGGAACCTTTCTCTGCATCTGTACAGAACTGAACATCAGGGGTAGGTATCAGCAGGGAACCTTTCTCTGTATCTGTACTGAACTGAACATCAGGGGTAGGTATCAGCAGGGAACCTTTCTCTGTATCTGTACAGAACTGAACATCAGGGGTAGGTATCAGCAGGGAACCTTTCTCTGTATCTGTACAGAACTGAACATCAGGGGTAGGGATGGGTAGGGAACCTTTCTCTGTATCTGTACAGAACTGAACATCAGGGGTAGGTATCAGCAGGGAACCCTACTCTGTATCTGAACAGAACATCAGGGGTAGGTATCAGCAGGGAACCTTTCTCTGCATCTGTACAGAACTGAACATCAGGGGTAGGTATCAGCAGGGAACCTTTCTCTGTATCTGTACTGAACTGAACATCGGGGTAGGTATCAGCAGGGAACCTTTCTCTGTATCTGTACAGAACTGAACATCAGGGGTAGGTATCAGCAGGGAACCTTTCTCTGTATCTGTACAGAACTGAACATCAGGGGTAGGGATGGGTAGGGAACCTTTCTCTGTATCTGTACAGAACTGAACATCAGGGGTAGGGATGGGCAGGGAACCTTTCTCTGTATCTGAACAGATCCGAACATCAGGGGTAAGGATGAGCAGGGAACCTTTTTCTGTATCTGAACAGAGCTGAACATCAGGGGTAGAGATGGGTGGGGAACCTTTCTCTGAATCTGAACAGATCTGAACATCACAGGAGTAATGGTCAGGGAACCCTACTCTGTGTCTGAACAGAACATCAGGGGTAGATATCAGCAGGAAACCCTACTCTGTGTCTGTACAGATCTAAACATCAGGGGTAGGTATCAGCAGGGAACCCTACTCTGTATCTGAACAGAACCTCAGGGGTAGGTATCAGCAGGGAACCTTTCTCTGTATCTGAACAGAACCTCAGGGGAAGGTATCAGCAGGCAACCTTTCTCTGTATCTGAACAGAACATCAGGGGTAGGTATCAGCAGGGAACCCTACTCTGTATCTGAACAAAACATCAGGGGTAGGTATCAGCAGGGAACCTTTCTCTGTATCTGAACAGAACATCAGGGGTAGGTATCAGCAGGGAACCCTACTCTGTATCTGAACAGAACCTCAGGGGTAGGTATCAGCAGGGAACCCTTCTCCGTATCTGAACAGATCCGAACATTGGGGGCAGGGAACCTTTCTCTGCATCTGTACAGAACAGAACATCAGGGGTAGGGATGGGCAGGGAACCTTTCTCTGTATCTGAACAGATCCGAACATCAGGGCTAAGGATGAGCAGGGAACCTTTTTCTGTATCTGAACAGAGCTGAACATCTGATGGACAGGGAACCTTTTTTCTGTATCTGAACAGATCCGAACATCAGGGGTAGAGATGGGTGGGGAACCTTTCTCTCAATCTGAACAGATCAGAACATCACAGGTAGGAAAGATCTCCAGGTGGAGCATGCCTCCCACCAAGACCAATGTCTCCATGAGGTTTATCCAAGTCTGTACTAACTTACCAATAATATGTCCTATCTCCTTCCAATTAGCAGTTTTCTTCTAGAGGAAAGATGTAGTTGATAGCTGTAGGGGGAGCACAGTAAATGAAAAAAAAAAAAAAAAAAGCCTTTGAACAAATTAACATAACTTTTAAAATGTTACTTTACTTTTTTGTTTAGCTATTGTTGAAGGAGACAGTTTTGAAGAAATTTATCACAAAGTGAAACGGATTATTGAAGAGCTCTCCGGACCCTACATCTGGGTTCCTGCCCGTGAGAGACTGTAACATTACTCTCTTCCTGATTGCTCATCTGCGTCCGTCTTTCAGCCTGTCTGCCCTTCAGTGGTCTAAGAACTTCTGGCGCCTGACAAGGGTACCGTTGAAAATGGATTCTCCGTTAGCTCTGTTCTGAGGAAGGACTGCTTATTTGCCTTGCAACTTTTTTTCATCTCCGCTACATGCGAATGTGCTCGTGCATGCTTTCTTTTGACGTCCGGGGAAAAAAAAAAAAAACAGAAACAGAAAAGAAAGAAAAAAAAATTATCTTTTTATAATAAAATAGAGATCTTGAACCTCAGATGTTTTCCCCTTCGAGAAAGTCACAACCGGCTTGTTTTCTAGGAACTTCAGACTAACTTTCAAAACCGCAACAACAAAAAGAAAGCAGCGAAACTGAAGTGCGACAAAGCTTTTTGTTCTTTTATCCTTTCTTCCTCTTTTTATCCTGTTTGAAAGTATTGACAAAAATAAAATGAAATAAAGTCATGCTGCCTGCTGTGAATCAAGGGGCAAGGGCAACATGGTCTTTTGCTGGCTTCAGCAACACAAGCATGGATTAAGACGACATAAAAAGAAAAAAAAATGGGTTTTACCTGCTGTTTTCCCTGTTTTGTGGAAAGTTTCTTCATGGCATCTCATCTCGCAAATCCTGAGGTCTCTTCGTTTCCTGCATGAATGGACATACGTAATTGTTGCTAACTTATTGGGGGGAAGGGAAGCTTTAAGTTACCTTATTTATTTAAGAATTACAAAAAAAGAGATCCGTTTTGTGACTATTTTGAGTAAAGTGTTGCAATGTGACAGTATTTCAGCTGTGCAGAGGGAGAAGCTCAAAGGTTGACTATATAAAGATATCTTTATATCTATATACAGTATATATATATATACTTAAAAGAAGACTCTGCAGAAAAACCCAGTAGGTGTCGACCATCATACCTCATATCATGCTATTTGGAGAATCCCCCTCCCGCTTCCTTCTCCCTTGTTTTCGGTGGCTTTGTATGGTAATTAAAGCCATGGTGGGGCTGGAAGGACGATGCTACATTGCCGGCACAAACCAACTCTAGCCAGTGTCGGTTTTCCTGTTCGTATCGATAGCACCACCTGAATCCTTTTGTAAGGCAGGGTGGGGCAGTCATCCCAAATCCAGCTCAGGGTAACCCCCGTGACAATCCCCGAAGAAGACTGCTATGTAGGGAGTTGCACATCTGAATGCTAATTGCAGCTTGGTGGAGGAAGCCCCCCTCCTATGACGTCAGTTGAAACTGGATGAGTGAGAGGAAACCCACCGGCAGTTGAGCTTGGATGTACGTGTCGGTACTTAAAATGGATATAGTCACTGCAACGTGGCTGCAAGGGTGGGGAAGGTGGACCCTTGGCCTTTTCTACAGCACAGCACTAAGTTACAGCGTTACAAAAACCCTGAGCTGGATTTGGGCTGCCCTTCCCCACCCGCACAAGGATTCTAGGACTGCCATAGATCGAAACTAGTGCTACTGTAAAACTAGCCCTATTTTGTTTACGACGCAGTAAATGGCTATTTACTTATATTTTTTTCCAAACTTTATTACTTACAGTAGATTAATTATGTAACCTGGAGAATATATATTTATATCAACAGAGGAAACGTAGGTATATAACATCCTGTGTACAACATATCAATCTGACAGTATTAAAAGGCAAGTTCCCTCTACTCTCGCATAGATAATGAAGAGAACGAAGCTGGAATAAAAAGGGTGGACACAGCGTTGTTATTAGCCAGTCACAGTCCAGGACCCCTGCCTTTTATTCACTAGTACACGTGAGCATACTGCAACGTATGTTGCACGTGCTGCAACTTTCCAGATGACAGCCAGTTGCAAAATAAGTGTACTCCATGACATCGCCATTAACAAAGCACAATTTTAACTAACAGTACAGGCTGATGTTTACTTGGGGAATCATGAACTGTGACCAGATACCCCCACACACACACCCCTTGCCTGGAAAGGGGAGGGAACATGCGTATGCAGCAAATTCTGAACTGTGATTGGCTAGTAGTAAGCACAAGCGAGAATAATAGATAAATGTTAATGCAGTGGGTTCGGAATTGTTAACGGCAGCATCCCACCCATTCAACGCCACTTCCAGCGGCTTGTTCTGTCATTCGTAATGTGCTTTTTTTTCTAACTTAAGATTTTATTGAGACTATTTCAATTGCTTGTTCTACATATGGGAAGCCCTAATTTCAGTAATAAATCTGTTTTCCCCCTCATGCGATATAAAAGCGATGGTCCCTGAAGAACAGCCTGTTCCACTTGTCCTCCACAAACTGTTCTCTCTGTTTGAAAGTGTTCTCCTTTGTGTTTGATCAGTGTCAAAAACTGCATTTATTGATGTCGGTATGCTACTGCCATTCTAAGGTTATCATCTGAACACAAAGTTGCGTGGGATGAAAAGGCAAGCCGAAAATAATGCTCTTCTCACCCCCATGTGGGGTTATTCTGTTCAGCACCAATTTGAGAGAAGATAGAGCAGTCAGTTGGGTTGCTCATGCATGAGAAGTGCTTCCTTCAACAGCCCCCCCCCCCACATCTTTCTAGTTCGAACTAGAGTTCTAAAGTAGCTACTTTGTGAAAGGGATAAAGCGGAAGATGGCCACACCCCAGCGCGAGCTGTTTACAGCGCCCATCACCTTTTCTGATGTTCACGCACAGCCATGTCCTAGCTGGCTGACACTGGGTGCTTTTCTGGGGAAGGGCAGCTTGGCTTATTTGGAAATGCCCAGGATTTGGGCACCCAATACCCTGTGCTGTGCTTTGAGTTAAGAGAAGAGCAGTGGAGAAGCCCTAGCAAGATTATTTAGTTTTACAATGCCAGTGATTTGGGGAACCGGGACTGGGGTTTTGATGTGCAGAAGGAGTAAAATAGCCAGCTTTTGGCAGGGGGGGAAGTGGTTTACAGTATTTGATCACTACATTTCCGTTTAGTGTCAAGAAAGATGCACCACAGAATTGCTTACAGGCAGGAGGCAGTGTGTCCTAGTGATTAGAGCACAGAGCTGTGAACCCAGAGATCCAGGTTTGTATGAGGGAGACAGTGTAGTCTAGTGGTTAGAGTGCAGAGCTGTGAACCCAGAGACCCAGGTTTGTATGAGGGAGGCAGTGTAGCCTAGTGGTTAGAGCACAGAGCTGTGAACCCAGAGACCCAGGTTTGTATGAGGGAGGCAGTGCAGCCTAGTGGTTAGAGTGCAGAGCTGTGAACCCAGAGACCCAGGTATGTATGAGGGAGGCAGTGTAGCCTAGTGGTTAGAGTGTAGAGCTGTGAACCCAGAGACCCAGGTTTGCATGAGGGAGGCAGTGTAGCCTAGTGGTTAGCATGCAGAGCTGTGAACCCAGAGACCCAGGTTTGTATGAGGGAGGCAGTGTAGCCTAGTGGTTAGAGTGCAGAGCTGTGAACATAGAGACCCAGGTATGTATGAGGGAGGCAGTGTAGCCTAGTGGTTACAGTGCAGAGCTGTGAACTCAGAGATCCAGGTTTGTATGAGGGAGGCAGTGCAGCCTAGTGGTTAGAGTACAGAGCTGTGAACCCAGAGACCCAGGTTGTATGAGGCAGACAGTGTAGCCTAGTGGTTAGAGTGCAGAGCTGTGAACCCAGAGACCCAGGTTTGTATGAGGGAGGCAGTGTAGCCTAGTGGTTAGAGTACAGAGCTGTGAACCCAGAGACCCAGGTTGTATGAGGCAGACAGTGTAGCCTAGTGGTTAGAGCGCAGAGCTGTGAACCTGGACGCCTAGGTTTGTATGAGGCAGACAGTGTAGCCTTGTGGTTAGAGTGCATAGCTGTGAACCTGCAGACCTCAGGTTTAACACCCCAGCTCCCAGCCACCACGTACTTGCTGCATGACCTTGAACAAGTTACCTAACCTCATTGTGCGTAACCTCTCTGTAATTTCTATCACTAGTCACACCTCTGTCCCTATCCTGTTTGAGTCCCACATACACTGAAAACAGTAGCAACATTCTGTCTCCAGCAGATGGAAAATTGGGCAAGAAACCCCAGGAACTCAGTTCCCGCACCTCTTGCAAACCTGTATGAGAGTTCCTGCACGTCTGTCATCTTTCTTCATTGACTACTCTAGCACAGTTCCACTACCTAGAAATGACAGCCCCCAATCTAGAAGTGAGAATTTCCCTACTTAAACATCTCCAATTTAACCCCTGGCTCACCAGGATTCTTTTTATTATTTAATTGTTATTCTTCGGTAACTAGATGAGGTCCACTAGGCACAATGTCAGTTTTCTAAGGGTGACCCGGGAGCACTAGGGATGTTAAGTGGTTTGCTCATGGTCACCCAGTATGCAAGTGGAGACTGTGGGAATCAAACCCAGATCTGCTGGACGTACCACACTCTTTCACATTCATTACTCTAACCTCTAGGCTATAATGCCAGCCCGCTTTGGGATACACTTTGAGACACAGTTCACTTTTTAAACCTCCGAAGCCAGATTCTTTTTTTTTTAATATATTATCTAGGTGCTGGAGCCATAACAGATTTTGTTGTTGCAGGCCAGCAGGGGACTAACGTCCAGTGTAAACGACAAGCAGGAGACAAGGGTGTGTAAACAGAGTTCCATTTTGCTATAGGAAATGATCATTCCAGCCCTCCGAATCAGATATTCCTATAGTTTTTTGCAATTGGCTGCGGCTGCAGTATCAAAAGCGCCTGACGCCTGTCCTGCCTCTTACTGTGAGGGTTTACTTCAAGCCCCGTCTTGTCTGTCTGCAAACGTTCAGTCCTATTGGGGCTGCACGGAGTGCCGAATTCCGAGGATGGAATTGGTGCGGAATGGCAAGTTTGCTTCCAAAATGCTTTTCAGAATTTCTTTCTTAATTCACGGAATTTTGAAAAGCATTTCTGTGTACACCATGGAATAATTTTTTGCGGGTCTAAAAATTGCAGAACAAGTTTCCCTGGATTGTAAAAAAAAAAAAAAAAAAAGAGTTTATGTAAACTGTGGATTACTAATCTGCAAAAAACATTTTGCTTGGGAAATGCTGGAATTCTGTGGAAGTTTTTGACAATCTATGGAATTTCATTCCATCAGAAACTGAACATTCTGTACAGAACTAGGTCCTGTAGACGTCAGAAGATGAAATTTAGGTTTATTTCTTCCCAACCAGAGGGTCACTCTTGTCTTCACAACCTTTAAAACCAAAGCCATGTAAGCTGATGGTTAACCCTTGTAGGGTTGAGGAGGAACCCAGCCCTTCCACTGGATGTACGGTTGTGCAACAGTCTACTGGGTTTTTCCGCAGAGGTCTAAACGACCAAGGTGTTCGGTGAAATGACGCTGGTGATGCCACCAGTGAATACAACAGTAATAATGAATGATGCTAGATACACTGTGAGACTATACAGTGAGGCGAGCCGGGATGCAACGAAGTAATACTGCAGTACATCACAAAACACTGCAGTATACTGCAGAGAACAGTGTCATTCAGTGGCAATTAAAGGGGACAGAAAATGTGTGCTAATTGGCGATTGTTTATTTATTTTTTGTTGACTGGGTAAGTGCACGAGACAAATTCTGCCTATTTTGTCATTCTCAGAAATGGTATGCATTCCTCTAAAGTATCCATATTTAACTGTACCTGATAAAAACTGATACCAAAACTGTTTTTTTTTGTATTGTTTTGTTTTTATTGGCATTTGGAATCATGGTTTGTGTACAGAATGCAAATTATGAGCTGTTGACCTATCAGAACTATGCTTAGAGTTCTGTGCACAAACCATGACATAGTTAAAACTCCAGGTCAATGATACCATGAAGAGAACTGTAACAGAATGCTGCCCATCAAAACAAAATAATGCAAAATACAGTTTTTTACATCACTTTTTATTCAGATACAGTTAAATATAGATAATTTAGGGGAATGCATAACATTTCTGATAATAAGAATTGTATAAACAGCTGTCAGTTAGAAATAATTTCCTGTCCTCTTTAAAGCAGCAGTATTTGTTAGAGGGGACATTTACATATTTTATATGTTTCATGCAGCACTGGAATGACTTAAAATTCCAGTTTCCAACTGTGTATCACTCACTGTAGTACCTTTTACGGAAAAGACAACATTTCTCCATACTTACCGTAATTTCCTTTTCTGTTAGCGCCAACATTATCAAGACCAAAATAAAATGAATAAATGGGTAATCAAAACAACTGGGGGGTACAGTGCACCCCTACTAGGGGAAATGGCACAGCCCAAGCTTTAGAATGCTGGGCACATGAGGATTCCAAGCAGCAGCACCAACTCCCCATTCATTACTGATCTCGCAGTGCCATAATAGCTACACATTTGCCTATATTATAACCATTTACAATTACCTGTATACAACATTCCTTAATACTATAAATAAATTCTGTCTTACCTTCCTGGCAGACATCCGAGGAAGAAAATGCTCTCCATTGGACACAAGGTTTGGACGATCCGGTTCTCCCTGCAGGAAAGAACAATCAGGCAGCAAGGCACGGTCCACACTAGTTGCAGATCTGGGAAACTGAAGCTGACCACACCACGAGGCATAACTTCCAGGCAACACTGCATTCAGTGAGACTACCTTCAACAAGGGAAAAAAAAAAAACACCTTAAGAAATATAACAAAACCTGTCAACCTGCTGTCGCAGACTGATTGAAAAACTGTTTTTTTTTTTTTTGTATATATGAGTACTGTGCAGCAGAAATAGAGAGGTGTCTGACAATAGTAGGGGATTTTATCAAACAGGACATCCCTCTTGACATACCGGATAAGATCTCTCGCAGGAGCCAGGCTCCTGGGCGTACCCCATTGGCAAAGTTGGAGCTAACAGAAAAGGAAATTACAGTAAGTATGAAGAAATTTCTTCTTTCTGTAGTGCTCCACATTGTCAATGGGTAATCAAAACAACTAGGTTCTAAGGAGCAGTATCCAGGAAAAAAACGGGAGGGGGAGACTAGGTGGGCCTAGCGGTCCTTACCTGCCATCAGCTTCTATGTTACATCCAATTTGTTATGTTTCATAAACATGTGGATGGAAGACCACGTAGCTGCCTTGCATAACTCTAAAACAGATGCTTCGCCTCACTCCACCCAGGAAGTTGCCATAGCCCTGGTAGAGTGAGCTTTGATGAGAGCAGGAGACCTCTTCTTTTCCATGACACAGGACTTAGGAACGCAGGCCCGCACCCAACTAGCTAGGGTGGTCTTAGAGGCTTTCTTACCCTGCTTGGCTGTTCCAAAAAGAACAGATCATCTGACTTTCGGAACTCAGACATCCGTTTAAGGTAGACCCTAACAGATCATCGCAGAATCTAACTTGTGCAATTCCTTCTCTTTGGGGTGAGAAGGTTGCAGACAGAAGGATGGAAGGCATAGTTCCTGGTTCACATGGAAAGCTGTGGGCACTTTAGGGATGAAAGATGGAATTGTTCCGAGTGCCACCTTGTCTTTATGCATAATAAGGCATGGCTCCTTGTTAGACAAGGCCTGGAATTTGCCAGTTTGAACACATAGCCATCAAGAAACACACCTTGTAAGACAACACATCCAGCGATATGGACGATAGTGGTTCAAAACGTGAGCTGCTGAATAGCCGCCGGATAAATAGTTGCGGTCGCATTGTCACGGGCAATTCGTCGCATGGACTACTGGTTGCTGATGTTTTAGTCGACGCAATAAGTAGTCAACGATATCAACCGTCGACAGAAAATTTTGTCGATGGACAAAATGCAGACAGATTAGAGTTCAGAATTTTATAAAATACAATACTGTCATAGGACAAAACGCTGACAGACAGATTAGAGTTCAAAATGTTATTACATCAATACAATACTCTCATAAGACAAAATGCTGATAGACAGAGTAGAGTTCAAAATTTAATTACATCAATACAAGATTAGAGTTTAAAATTTAATACAATACAAAACAAGTGTGCAAAAAAGCTGAACTGTGGTGCAAATGCTTTAAACATGCCGGTTCTAGCGTGCCAAACCAAGTAAATGTGCAAGTGCATTTAAGATGTAGCAGTCGAGAGGGTATTTAAATGTAATTGATTTGCACAGCAGGTTCGCACTCGCTTCGCCATAACATCTTACCCTGTGCACCGTCTTTCTCCTTCGTGTATAGGTAACTGTCCAATGCAAGCTTTTGCTTACCTTTCTGTGTCTGCACGTACTCCACGTCTGCCGATAGGTGAATGACTGAATACAGTTTTCGACGGCATAAATAGGGAGAGTAGAATACCAGAGCCTGCTGGAAGTAGAACAGAAAATCAGAGCAGACCAGATTTCAATACATCCAAATTAAAACTGGAAAAGGAATTGCTGTCAGTGGTGTCGGTGCTTGTCAGTGTTGCTGTCAACACGAAGATCTATTACTGGAAAAATGTCGCCCTCGCTTTTTCTAATGGTCGCACTTTCAATCATTGGCACCCTGACCACGACCGCTAAACGGTTGCGTAATGCCCTTTCTAGCAATTGCACATGACCTATTGACCGTGACCGAAAATTGTCACAATGTTCTGACCGCTTGCCGTTCAAAGGATCCTTACAGAGAGCATTCAGAACCATAGATTAAGATCCCACGGGGAAACCGGGGACTGGAACACCGGATGACTGCTGCTAACTGTGTGCAAAACATGAATAACCTCTCTATTAGTTCCTAGGGAGAAACTCAAGGATACTCCAAGAGCAGAAACCTGGCCTCTCGGCGTACTCCGTGACAACCCTGTCTCCACACCTTCCTGTAGAAAATCCAAAATCTGTGGAATTGAGGCCTTTGAAGGCTTAAAATCCTTCCCTCTGGCCCAAGATGAAAAGGTGGTCCATACTTGAGTGTATGCTGTGGACGTAGAAGACTTTCTGGAAGCCATCAAGGTTTCAACTACTTTCTTGGAGAAACCTAGTTTTAGGAGCCTCCTCCTTTCAGGAGCCAGGCCGTGAGTTTCATCACTCCTGGATTTGGGTGGAGAATGGGACCCTGTAACAAATGGTCTCTTCTCACTGGAAGGGTACTTGCCGAGCTAGCTTCACTAGGTCCGAGAACCACAGTCTTCTTGGCCACTCTGGAGCTATTATGAGGAAGCCTGCTCTTGAGTGTCTTATTTTTTGTAAGATCTTTGGAAGAAGAGGCAGTGGAGGAAAGGCATACACTCTGCTCAAGGTCCACTCTTGAGTCACAGCATCCATTGCTTTCATCTGTGGACATCGGAAATGACTGAAGAACCACTGGATTTGAGCATTGTGGCTAGATGGAGACAGATCTATCTGTGGTCAACCAAACAACTGCACAGGAGTTCAAACATCTCCAGGTTCAACTTCCACTCTCCAGGGTGAACATTTTCACATCTTACCCAGTCCTCCTGAATGTTTAACTCCTCTGCCAGGTGTACTGTTGACAGAGAAAGAAGATTCTTTTCCACCCGCCTGAGGTCGGAGGCCACTCAGAGCATCTCCCCGCTTTTTTTGCCTCCCTGATTGTTTATGCACTGTACGCCACTGTGACGGTATTGTCTGACATCACGTTTACCGCATTGCTTTGCAGCAGGGTTTTAAACCAAAAGAGAGCTAAGCGGACCGCCCACATCTGCAGAACATTTATGTGGAGATGCTATTCCTGTACTGACCAGGTCCCCTGAGTGGGAAGTTGGTTCAGAACTGCCCCCCACCCTTGCAGACTGGCATTTGTTGTGAGAATTAACTCTGGGGGAAGCTCCAGCGGAACCCCCTGGCTCAGATTCTGCACATTTCACCCACCAACTCGGGGAGTGACAAAGCTGAGGGGTGAGGGGGATCCTGGCCTGAGAATCCTCCGATGACAGGTCCCAGGCCATCAGCAAACCCATTTGAAGAGGCTGCATATGGAAGTGAGCCCACGGGACTAAATATATCGCTGCCACCATGAGGCCTAGAATCCACAGCAGACTGAGGCAGAGGCTGATGACTGACTCCTGAGACACTGGACTTCCAGCGGTAACGTCTCTTTCCAGCAAGAGAACAGAAAGACCTTTCCTAGTTTCATGTTGAAAACTGCTCCTAGATGTTTCAAGGTTTGAGATGGCTCGAGAGAGCTCTCCTCCCAGTTCCCTACCCAGCTGTGCAACTCTAGGATCTCCAGAGTCCTGAGTAACCAACCTCTTCGCCAGAGGCAATGCCCATGCATGAATGAGCAAGTCGTCCAGATACGGATCGACATGATGCCCTTCCTGCCAAAGCTGAGCCACCAGGCCTATCAACACCTTCGAGAAAACTCGAGGGGCTGTTGCAAGGCTGACTGGAAGCATCCTGTACTGGAAATGTTGGCCCAGTATCGAGAATCTGAGATACTTTTTGTGGGACTGATGAATGGGGATGTGAAGGTAAACAGCCTTCAGATCTATTGAAGCTAAGAAGTCCCCTGACTGAACAGCCTGAGTTATCAATGTCAGGGACTCCATCTTGAAAGTTTTGTGGCACACAAACTTGTTCAGATGCTTCAGATCCAGAATGGGTCTGAAACCCCCTGACTTCTTGGAAACTACGAAATAGATCGAATAGAACCCTCCAGCTTGCTCGCTTGGCAGGACTGGCGTGATGGCCCCGATCTGAATGAGGTGGATCAGGGTCTCTGACACCACCTGGTATTTTGCCACGTCCTTGGAAACCAGGGATGGTAGAAAGTGTTCCCTGGAGGGAACCGTTAAGAATTCTATGGCATAGCCCAAGAGGAGGATTTCCAGAGCCCAAGCATCTGATGTTGTTTGGGCCCATCTTGAAAAAAAAAAAACTGTAATCTGCCAAGCTGGAACCAAACAATAAGCCTCCCTAAAAGGGGAGGTTAAACAGCTTCAGTTTAGAAGTTTGATCAGTGACCCAATATCTTAAGTCACAAGCCCCTAATGGCCAAAACAATGTGGTAGGCTGAAAGAGCCGACGTGCACACATTCTCCACTGTAGAATAGGAACATAGGAATGTGTTGGCAGAAAAGGACCACCCGGCCCACCCAGTCTGCCTAGGTATCTGCTAGGCCTATCCTGTAGTCCCCTTGCCCCATCCAACCATCCCACTGTCTTTATCCCATGCCCTCTTGAACCCTCCCACTGTCCTCTCCCCCATCACCTCCCTCAGCAGCCCATTCCAGTTGTCCACCACCCTCTCAGTGAAGAAATTTCTTTCTAGAATTACTACTAAATCCCCCCCCCCCCGATTTGGTATTCATGTCCCCCTCACCCTGGGTCGCTCCTTTAGTTAGAAAAGGCTTTCACAGGCACCTGTTGATGCCCTTGAAATATTTAAAAGTCTCAATCATGTCGCCCGTCTCCCTCCTCTGTTCTAGTGAGTACATGCCCAGGTCCTTCAGTCTCTTCTTGTATGACAAGTGATCGAGCCCTCTCGCCATCTTTGTCGCCCTCCTCTGAACTCAGACACTTCTATCCTCTCCATGTCCTTCCTGAGCTGTGGCCTCCAGAACTGGACCCCATACTCCAGGTGTGGCCTGACCACCTGGGTGTACAGGGGAACTATGACCTCTCTCCTTCTGCTGGAGATCCCTTTCCCTATGCAGGGTGAGGGTCTCTGACACCACCCGGCATTTTGCCATGTCTTTGGAAACTGGGGATGGTAGAAAGTGTCCCCTGGAAAGAACTGTTAAGAATTCTATGGCATAGCCATGGCCACCAATTGCAAAATGCTCACACCGTCTGAGTCAGGCGGAAAGCAAACTAGCCAGAGTAGTGACCCAAATGTTTAAGGCCCTGGCAACAATAAATGAAGCATAAGATGTGCGAATGTTCGTGCCATTAGAGGTGAAAGCCCTCCTGCATGCAGTATCCACCCGCTTGTTATGAGAATCCGATAGGACCAGAGAGCCTGCAATAGGTAGGGTGGTGTGTTTTATTGAATTATAAACAGCCTTCTCCGCCAGCAGAGGAGCTTCCCACCTGCAAGATCTTTCCTCTAAAAATGGGAAAGTCTGTGTCTGGTTTGGGAAGATATTTTCTCTGAGCCACACCTGCCCATTATCGTTCAATAATCTGGTCACAGTGAATAAAACCTGTGGAACACTTAGGAACGGAGGAGGATGCAGACAGAATTGGATTGACATCCACCATCTCCACGGACTGCTCTTCTTAAGCTGTAAGGATCTACATGCTTCAGCTATCAGAAAGCACAAGGATTTATTGTCAAACAAGGGGGGGAATTGGGATCCTTGACCTGGGCTCCATCCACTCCCCTTCCTCCTCCTCAGAGGGGACGTCCTCCTCCTCAGAGAGCAATTTTATAGGTCAGGAGCTTTCCCAAGATCCCCAAAATCCTCATCCTGGCCTTCTAAGAAGTCAGGGTTGGGGTCTGCCTGCAAATCTGATTCTATAACCTTTTCTTGCTGCGACACACCTGGACATGCCTGTGTGAGCCCCTGACCTGAAAAGCCCAGTTTGGGGTTGGGTGTATCTGCTGGGATGTCCTGCAGAACATCGGGACCCAAAAGCTTACCCAGGTGCAACAAAAGTGATTTTCGCAGTTCTGCTTTGTCACTGCCAACTGAAGAACCAGGTGCCTCCCCCCCCAGCTTGGAGAACCGGCTGGGGGGAACCGTTAGAGAAATAATATGTTGAGCAACACAATGAGGGCAATAGGAACCCATGGGGGAGGGCCTCATCACCCTATTGCAGATCTTACTTTGTTTCATGATTAATGATCTCCGCTAAGCCATGGTGCCAGAGAGAGATATAGTTGTGTGCCAAGTAACAACTGTGAGGGAAAAAATAATATTCTAGGGATGTGGATATGTTGTTCTTATCCACACTTGTTGGTATGTCCCTTTCCCCTTTAAATCTTGCCGGAAGGTCTTCAAGCTGACTCCTCCCACCCACCCTGGTGGAATAACCCTTGGCTCCACCCCATGACTCCTGATCTTCCTTTCCACTGGAAGAGTCAGGTTGCCTCCTCTTTTCAATTGCTTTTTGTAGGTCCTGGCTTCTAACCCTTCAATTTTTCTGAAAATTAGGCTCGTTTGAGCTAGCGACTGTGCTCTTTGTTATTCGGTCATGGAAGATAAATCTTCCCCTGGATTTCGCCAGTGCCTGTGTGGCAAAAACATGTCGCGCAATGATCCGCATACTGTGTGTGTCTACTGCGTGGGTGTCGGCCATGACACCCAGACTTGCAAGATGTGTCTTGTGTTCCACCTGAATGTCCTCGACGATCGTCTCACATGCCTTAAGTTGGGCAGGCCCAAGAAACGGAATCCTCCGGTGAAATCCAAAGAGACCCAGTGGGCGGTCTCTGTGGCTGTGGGGTCCGACGAGCAGCTGGAACACATGCAGGCCTTTGAAGAAGAAGCGGCATGGGCTGCGGAATCCTCTTCAGTCGATTTTTGTTCTCCTCAACCTGGGCTCCACATTTTTGGGTTCCTTCTGATAGCTGTGTCAATCCCTCCCTACTAAAGGTGAGGGACCTGCGGGATCGTATTCCTCTCGATCCCGTAAAAGGGAAAAGGATCTGAAATCTTCTTCATCTTGGTGAAGACACTCTTGGGATCATGAGCGATCTTAGTTCCAGGAGTTGGCAGTATCGACTTTGGTCGAAATTGCTTCCTGGGCCGCTGGCTTCTCAGCCCTGCCGTCTGGCCAGTCGACCGAGGTCTCGATCGACGAGGTTGAGATAGTTCTTGATCCCATTGGCCCGCTGTCACCCAACAAGGCCGATGACTCTTTGACAAGGACTTCGGTCCTGCCTTTTTCTGATGAGAAGACCCAGCCAGCTGGGAATCCCATCGAGGAACTGGTCCCTAATCCGGGTAAATCACTGGTTCCCCCGGTGTCTCCAAGTGACTGAATTGGCCAGTCTGATCGAGGTCGACATCTAGCACCCCCTTGACTGACAGGCTGAGGAAGGCGCATAAGCGATCTAAAAAGAGGCAATGCCATCGGTCATCCTTGTCCTCCTCGGATGAGGGGAGGCTTCAGCGGAAACTCCGTCGACGCTACGAGGATTTGATGTGGCAGCAGCTGATTCTGTCCGGATAGAAGCCAGCCACAGTTTCTACTCTGGCCATTACTTGGCTTTCACCTCCTAGGCCAAATCTGACACCTTTGGAACTGGTCATATCGATTCCCCCGCCCGCGGAGCCAGCCAAACCCACTCTGGTTCGCCAAAATCAGTCTCTCTGCTGATTGTGGTGGAGCCGCTGCCTAAACAGCCTTTGGGAGGGGCTCCTACAAAGGATTCTCAGATGGTTCCAGGACTCCCACGTAGGTTGTCTGTCACCCTTATGCCTGATCGCCCCAAGCATGTTGAAGGGGACCTTGGTGGCTGACCAATCTATCTGGATTCTTCGGATATGGAAGACACTGACTTACACTCTCACCCGTGGGACGATGAGTCTATTGGTAGTCTGTCGACGGAGGAGAGCCCTTCGTCTTTTCAAGGGATTCTCTGCCTTATCTCTGAATCCACGGGGATGCCCCTGGAGCTTATCCAGAAAAGGGCGGAGTACCCTCTTACAGATATTCTTAAAAGAGGGGATACACTCACAGAAGCCTTTTCTGTGGCCGAGGCCAAGGAGTAAAAAAAAACTGGACCACACGGCCAGGAAGGTCTATGCAGCCTTCTCTTTAGGCCTCTGTCAGACGAGCTCAGCCATCATCATGGCGCACTTCTCTCATGCCCTGTTGGGCTCCTTAGATGAAGTTTTCCTGCACCTCCCCACGGACCTTCAGATTACGGTCAAGTAGGTTCGGGACCAGGACCGTGCCATTGCCAAGCAACAGCTTCAGACAGAACTGGACCTCGGGGACTCTTGTTCCCGTTCGGTGGCAGCCGCAGTTGCCTCACTCTGCAGGGCTTGGCTGAGGCTTTCCACCTTTATGGCAGACACCCAGCACAAATTCACTGATGTTCCTTTCCTGGGTACTGATCTCTTCGGCCCAGGTGTGGATGGTCACCTTCAGCGAATCGAGCAGTCCAATGCCACCTTGGACTCAGCCACTTCTGCTCAAAGTGCCCCCCGGCACCAAGAAGCAGCAGGAAAAAGAAAAAAGCCTTTTTGGCACCCTGCTCCTGCGGTACAGCAGCCCTCCTTTCACGGTGGGCAGCAACAGCAGGCACAGGCTTGGCGCTCTTGGCCCAATTTCGGCCCACAGACAGGGAGGTCGGGATTCAGGCCCTGGACCTTCTTCCTCCAATCCTGCCCAGTGACGGGATAGGGATTGCCACTCCTACCTCCATCACGTCAGCTCTGGGTCCTCCTGTGGGGTGTCGGCTCCACCACTTTCTTTTCACCTTATCCACTGTTACCATGGACAGGTAGGTCTTAGAAGTGGTCAGCCAGGGTCTGCCTCTGGAATTCAAGCAGTACCCTCCCAGCCGAGCCTGCGCCCCATAAGAGGAGAGAGAATCAGCCCACACTCGGTCTGCTCTGAAAGACGACACAGCCCAGCTCCTCCTCAAGGAGGCAGTGGTTCAAGTGGCAGATCCTCCAGTCAACCCAGGGTTTGTTTCCAGGTACTTCCTGGTCCCAAAGCGGATGGGGGGCTGGCACCCCATCCTAGATCTGCACGACCTGAATCAGTATCTCAGGCCACACACCTTCAGGATGGTAACTCTGTCCCAGATCATGCCATCCCTGGAGCAAAACATGTGGTTCTGCTCATTGGATCTCCAGAATGCATTCTTTCATGTCCCGATCCATCCATCACACCAGCGGTTCCTCTGCTTCAGAGCAGAGGGAACCCTATACAAGTTCCGAGCCATGCCATTCGGCCTGTCATCAGCCCCAAGGGTCTTCACCAAAATGCAGTGGTGGCAGCCCATCACAGGCATTGAGGGGTCAGAGTGTACCCCTACCTCGATGATTGGCCCTTGGCAGGTTCCACCCAGCAAGAGGTGGAGAGGTCCAGGGGCCTGGCCCTCCAGACCTGCTCTCAACTTGGCCTCCTGATCAACGAGGCCAAGTCAGAGCTTGTGCCCTCTCAGGTGATATACTTCATCAGGGCAGAGCTCGGCTCCCAGCGGACAGGGCGGAGATTCTCTACTCCTTTGCCCAATCATTTCTGGTTGGGCACTTGCGCCCTGCCTAGGACTTTCTGTGCCTTCTGGGCTACATGGCAGACTGCACCACCATGGTCCACTGGGCCGGTGGCATATGCACCCCCTCCAATGGGAGTTGGACGCCCAGTGGACTTGGTGCCTAGGTCATTTCGACCAGCTGATCACTGTGACCCAGAAGATGTGGGATGCTCTCCAGTGGTGGACCATCCTAGACTGGCTGCAGGAAGGGATCCTGTTTGTCCGCCCCAAGCCGACAGTTGTCCTCATGACCAATGCCTCTCTCACGGGCTGGAGAGCCCACATGGGGAACAACAGGGCCTATGGGTTCTGGACCCCCGAGGAATCCCGATACCATATAAACCTGTTGGAGCTCAGAGCGGTCAGACTGGTGTTGTCAAGTATCGCTCAGCAGCTTCGCGGTCAAGTGGTTCACGTCCAGACTGACAATACCACGACCATGTACTACCTCAATAAGCAGGGAAGCACGCACTCCCGGCTGTTGTGCAGGGAACACTCCACATCTGGACAGTCGTGAGCTGACTGGAGGTGGCACTCCTAGCCATCTATGTGGCAGGAGCCTCAAATCATCTGGCGGATGCTCTCAGCCGAATAGGCGAGACATCCCACGAGTGGCCTCTACATCCAGAGGTAGCTTACAGCCTGTTCTCCCACTGGGGAAAACTGATGGTGGACCCATTTGCCTCCAGGGAAAACACCAAGCTGAGGCTGTTAATGCCCACCCCCCTCAGCGGGGATCATTGCAGGGGATGCCTTCTCGAGGCCTTGGACCACAGGCCTCTTCTACACCTTCCCTCCATTTCTCTTGATCCACAGGGTGCTTTTCAAGGTGAGGAGGGACAAGGCACAGGTGATCCTGGTAGCCCCAGACTGGCCCCACCAGTTCTGGGATCCAGATCTCCTCAGCCTCAGCAACAGGCTCCTGAGGCATCTTCCAGCATGCCCGGACCTGATATCAGTCAATCAGGGGAAGGTATTCCATCCGGACCTTCAATCCCTGCACCTGACAGCCTGGTACCTGAGTGGCTAGAGTTTCAGGCTTTGGGTCTCTCCGAGGATGTACTCATGGTAGTGGAAGCATCCAGGAAGGAGTCAACCAGGAAATATTATGCCTTCAAGTGGACAAGGTTTTCCATTTGGTGTCAGGCAAGGGCCTGAACTGTCTGTCCTGCCCAGTGGCTAACATTCTAGACTACCTTTGGTCGCTCTCCAAAAGAGGGCCTTCGGTCATCAACCTTTAGGGTGTACCTGGCAGCCATCTCTGCTTACCGGGCATGGGCCGGTCAGCAGACATTGGCACAGGAGACAGTGGTCGGGCGCTTTTTCAAAGGTCTGGATCACATAACCCCACCAGTGCATGAACCTCCACCTCCGTGGGATCTACTGCTGGTCTTGGCACAGCTCATAGGCAAGCCATTCGAACTAATGCACAAGTGTGAGATGTCACACTTGTCATGGAAGACGGCCTTCCTGGTGGCTATCACGTCCGCCAGAAGGACTGGGGAGCTCCAAGCACTTTCCGTGGAGTCTCCTTATCTGGCCTTCCACAGGGACAAGGTTATCCTGCGTCCCCACCCGAAATTCCTCCCAAAGGTGGTGTCAGAGTTTCACCTTAATCAGGTGTTGACTCTGTCTGTGTTCTACCCAAACTATACCTCGGATGCCGAGTACAGGCTCCATACTCTGAACCTGAGACGTGCTCTCTCCTACTATAAGGAGAGGATGGTGGAAGTTCAGGGAGAGGTTCACCAGCTGTCTTGTCACGTACGCTGAAGCCGCACCCGGCAGGCCTGCAGCAAAGCAGATGATTGGCAGATGGATTACATCATGCATTGCTCTCTGCTATAGGCTGGCGGACAAGGAGCCTCCCAGAGGGATAAGAGCTCATTCCACCCGCCATACCTCTGCTGCGTCGGTGGCTGCTTCCAGGGACATCCCTATCCAGGAAATCTGTCGGGCTGCTACCTGGAAGACAGCAAACACCTTCATCATCCATTACCACATCGATCTTGAGTCATGCCGGGATGCTGGTTTTGGAGCCTCAGTTCTCCAATCTCTGTTCCCAAAGTAGAGGGTGTGCGCCTTGCCTCCCTCCTCCCGGAGAACTGTTCGGAGTCTGCCAATAAGTGTGGATGAACAACATATCCACATCCCTAGAAACACAGGTCACTCACCTGTAACAGTAGTTCTAGGAGTGGTAAATGTTCATCCACAGTGACCCACCCAACCTCCCCGGCTGTGACGCACAACCTGGCTTCCAGCGGGCTAAGATCTGGCGTCATGGGGTGGAGCCGAGAGTTTTACCACCCGGGTTGGTGGGAGGAGCCAGCTTGAAGACCTTCTGGCAAGATTTAAGGGGGAAGGGACATGCCAATAAGTGTGGATGAACAACATATACCACTCCTAGAACTACTGTTATAGGTGAGTAACCTGTTTATTAGCCCTAATATCTGGACCTGGGCTAATGGCCTTCTACCAAGGTAAAAAACAGAATTAGCACACCCAAAAATGCTGTCTAGGCGTATGCGCTCACTAGCCGGTGCATGCAGAATATATCAACATCATACGTGACGTTAGCGCACTAGCACAGACGTGTGCGCGCACTGGCAATCGTGCAAGTGCATTAGCGCAATGGGCAATTATGCGCACTAACGTGTCGAGTGTTGCTATAACCACACACCCCACTGGTGCGTGTGAAAACAAGCGCGGGAAAAATGGCCCGAAGGAGAAGCGCGCGCTCAACCATCACCACGGCTGAATGGTGATCACGCAGCACAGAAACAAAGGCTGTGGAAGAAAAATTCCACAAAACCACTAGGTACACAACAAAAACCACAATTCAGCAGAAAAATATAAGAAGTCACAGACCTGAACTGAGGGGACGGGGAGAAAGGAACCAATGCCAAAGCCGAAGGGACCCCCCCCCCAAGAGATTCTACACTCCCAATAAATAATAAAAATGTACCTACCTATGGCACTTTTTTTTTTTTTTTTAATGGAGACCATTAATAACACCCTAACAAGGCAGAAGTGGCACCCAGGGCCGGTTTTAGGACTTTGGGGGCCTCCAGCAAACTCTATGACAGGGGCCCCACAGACAGGGCTGGGCCCCCCTCCCCTGTAATCCTTTTACATAGAAGAACTCTATTAATGCTGCATTATTGTACTGTAAATACATCAAAACATCATTTACTTGAAGAGTAAGCAACAGCAGAACTACTCATTATTTATATGTGTGCCCTATCTGCATCCCAGCAGAGGCTAAACAATTAATTCTGGTGATCCTACAGTCAGACAGACAACTTAGGAGTTCCTATCCCATTATTACCTACCTAAAAAGGAAGCGAAGGCAGGTAAGGCACTGGTCTCCCTAAATCCTCATAGGGCTCCCACCGGGTCTCACTAAGTCACCTCTCCACTCTGTGTACTGGCGGGCCGGCGGCGGAGTGGCGGTCTCCACTGGCAAAGTGGCAATACCCAGTGAATTGCTGCTGCTGGCTGCCTTGCTTTGCTCAATTTTTCTTAAGAAAGAAAAAATAAATAATAGCTCTAGCAGCACTGGCAGTAGCAGGGCAGCAAATCTGTATTGGCAGGTGGGTGCCAGGTCTGGAAGGTTAATCTGACTGTGGAGGTGGTGATAGTCTATTTCTCTGCTCTCGTAAGACAGGCTAGCGGCTGCAATCATTTGATTCTCTTCGGCGCTCTGGAACTGTTACTCGGCTGTGATTCCAAGAGCGCCAGAGGGTCCTTTTATATGACGCCACTATGGACCTGAGGGGGAACAAAAATGTTCAGGTCTCAGTGGGAGGAGGTGTGATAACAAGAACGGATGGAGTGAGGCCTTGTGATTGGTTCCAACCACACCTCCTCCCACATCAGCATGTGCGGCACAATAGGGGGACGTAGGGAAACAAAGCAAAGTTGAGTTGAACATGGCGTGGACAGGGCAGCATGGTTCAGCTCCGTCAGGAAAACTGGGTGGACGGCAGGCAGCATCAAACAGAAATGTAACCTGGCAGGAGGCATCTAAGAAAGCAACATAGATCCAGACTTGATTCAGCCAAAAATTGGCCGGGGTCACAAAGGTAATTAATTAAACATGTATCTGCAAGTTTCTTTAATTTTTGGTTAACTTTTGCTAACTGTTGGGGCCCGCTGCCAGACCCGCCGCCACCTGCTAAATCTGGGGCTCTCATGGGATCAGCAGTGCCTAACGCCGCCCTGGTGGCACCCAATCCACACAGGGAAATGGAGAAAAAAAGGCAGGTTAGTCAATTTGAAAGCCGCAGCTTAACAGGCACAATCTTAATTTAGGGGTGCTCCCTGAAACAGGCAGTCCCCACCTGCTGTGCAGAACTGCAGCCCCAAAAGGAGTCCTGAAATCTTGAAAATCTTGAGAGAAGATAAAAGTAGCTGCTACCCCCTCTAATGGCACAGCAGAACTAGGGAGTGGCCAGTGCTGCTTGGAATCCTCATATGTCCAACATTCTAAAGCTTGGGTTGTGCCATTTCCCCTGGTAGGGGTGCACTATATCCCCAGTTGTTCTGATTACCCATTAACAACGTGGAGCACTACAGAAAAGTCATTTTTAAAAGATTACAGTTAGTGGGTCGCATCCCTAAAGATGTCTGCTGTCATAAAAGCACGCTGAGTTACCGCTGTACATGGTGCGTGATATTCTTGTCGTGCTTGCTTATAAGAGTGTGACTGACGCACACTGAGTCCGAGATCGTAGCACTTACGAGAGGTCTGTGAAGCAGTCTCTAAAGACAAACACTGCACTGACAAAAAGATATTGAGGTGAGTTTGGAATTCATTTATTTAGCGATAGTGAAAAAAAAAAGATCTCATGATTTACAATAGGATTACAAAAGACGTGACATGTAAATATTTTCTTCCTTACCGACTTTTCAGACTGCAGTATTTCATGATTGCAAATTCAAACAACACAGTGATATTGTCTGTTCATGACTGTTGCCACGCCTACTCATTGACACTAGGAAGTCAGAATGGCAAATGGAATAAAGCTTTCTATGAAGGTGTTACAGTTTTCTGACTTTTTATTTGAAGACTGCTCAATGATGGCCGAAGGCGGAGATTGGGAACACCGACCAGGAACCCAGGTGCGTCAGAGCTGCCCTCACCTTCATTGTGGAAGCCACAATTTCATACAGCGATTCCAATTTGCTATATTTTTATAGGTGAATGTTATGTGTGGCAAATGACTAGATAGAGTGTTTTTTTTTGTTTTTTTTTATTAACAGTAAGGTATTTGTAGGAGGGAGAAGCAAAGCAACTGAGATTCGCTTAGATCATGTGCAATAAAAATAAGTCATGCAGATTTTTTTTTATCTCAAATAATGTTTGCTGTTATATTTGCTAAATAAAACACATAACTGCAGGTTCAGTGGTCTTGTATCGTTTTGAGGTTATTGGGAACTGCAAGGACTATACTACAAGGACTGCGTAAAAGTAAAACGACTGTTCAGTAGAGCACAGTAAAAACTAGTTGTGAACCTAAACCTGATGGTACTCCCTGAAGTCGAGGAGGAGCTAGCAGTCTCCATGGTTTCCATGTTCAGTAGTAAAGACTGGACGCGAGCATGCATGTAAGTGATTGGTGGTTCTCGCATAACCAATAGGAAACACAGAACATGCACCTGTCCCTTGCCCTGTTTACATGTGAGGGCAGGTCAGGCGAGGGTTTGTGCAACATGAAGCTACAGTCTGTCAGAATCCACCAAACCAGCAGCTTTAAAATAGAAAAAACACACAAGTACGACTACCAGAGACATTCTATATTGATTAAATGTAAAAACTCTTATTTTCGGTAATGAATGCTGCTGCTTTAAGCCCTTTTTTTAACTGCAGTATTTTTTTGACATGTCATTTACTGCAGGAGACTGTATTGCATCGTCGCTGGCTCTGCTGCACGTCATTATGCGTTTATATTTATTTGAAATTCGGTGACCTGGACAGGCACGCTGACTCAAAGCTTACGTCTGCGTATGAGCTGGCAGAAGGATTGTAAGTGGGAGTGAACAGTAACAAAAACAGTGACGACAACAGCAAGTGTACAGGAATGAACACTGTAAGGTAAAAATCAATTGCAGAAGTGCAAAACGGAGACAAAATCAATTGCAGAAGTGCAAAACAGACTAAATTCTGCAAACACAGGAATTACAGAGTGGATCAGCAACAGTAATGTTTTGGGAACAACACCGTGACATGTAGTCGAACAAAATGTTGTAAGATGCAACTAGTAAATGAAAATATGGGGGTGAGGGAGCAAAAAGCTTGAATACAGTGGAAAACCTGTGCTACAAATTAAACAAACTATAGAAATAAAAGGATTTGTTGATAGTGATCCGGGGAGGGGGAGAGATATATCACAGATGCCGTTCCAGACCATTTGTTTATGGGCAATAATTCCCAATGGACTCACTACAGATTATAAGGCCAGTATGTGATTTTGCACATCCAGTGGCGGGGGGGGAGGAGGGCTGTGATGATAAGGGTTGCAGCCCTATTTAGGACATCCATGGTGTCTTACTGGGAAGGGCAGGTGGCCCTGACAGCAGTGGTCAGTTACTGGACATTCTCTAAAGATTAGAAACTAGGGGACTTCCGGTGACGTCAGCGGCAACATGGAAGCCTAATCGCAAAGCTCCTCCTCACGAGAAGGCTAATATATCTTTCCACACAAGCCGAAGCCTGAAATAACTGCAAAAATGCATAAATTAGATCGTGGAAAAGCAGCCAGAAAGAGATCCCGCTCCAGAAATGTAGCAGAGAAGCGGGATTACTCTGGATTGAGCCCAAACAGTTCAGCTGCGAGTGGAAGAGAATCTCCGGGAGAGCATGGTGGGAGGCGACACGGAAACAGAGATAGATAACCTCTCCAGAACGAGATTTGAAACGCTTCTAGCGGAGATAAAACAATTCTGGAATGAAACAAAGCAGGAATTCAGTAAGCTGCATTTGGATCTAAATAAAATGGAGCACAGGGTAACCGAGATGGAGGAGCGGGTCTCGACAACCGAAGATGACCTGAGACAGATTTCGGGAGTAATTGAATTCCTATTGCAACAAAATGAGAATATCCTGTCAAAATGTCTGGATCTGGAAGCTCGCTCCAGAAGAGATAACATGAGGATATACGGTCTACCAGAATCGTCAGGGAAGTGGGGGATATGAACAACTTTGTGGAGGATCTTTTGCGACATGTACTAGAGCTGCCTCAGGCCTTCACTTTCAAGATTGAGAGGGCGCATAGAGCCCTTGTTCCCAAGCCAACCTCGTCCGCTGCCAGGCCTCGCTCAATAATAGTAAAATTCTCGAGCTTCCGAGATAAAGAAAAGATTTTGAGAACTGCGTGGAGGCAGGGCAAGGTAGAGTACAACGGGGCTCGGCTACTATTCGATCAAGACTACCCTCAGTTAATCCAACAGCAAAGACAGGCGATGCTCGCTGATTAGAAAACTTAAAGACCTGAAATTAAAATTTCAAAGCCCCTACCCGCACGGCTCAGAGTGGGATGGGATTCTGGCACTGAAACATATCATTCGGCAGAGGAAGCCTTAAAAGCTTTCAGAGAAAGGGGGCATGAAGTCGAGCTAGTATCCGGGTATAGAGCTCTGCCCCAGATAATGCAGAATCCCTGGTGAATGAGCGGACTACGAGTGGGAAGCAAGGAGGGAAGAAAGATGGCAAATAATACTCTGAGGGACATTAAGGCTCTGCTTTCTAACTTAACGCATACTCAGCATCCTGGAAATAACCTGCAGTCTGAACAAGCAGCAACCTGAGACACTGCCTATTTTGAAGAGGATCTGGCTGTTGTGTGGTGTGGGCCTTCGCTGATTCCTCTCTCTCTCTTCAAGGACAAACTGAAACTTATACCTTATGGGACTTTTATCTTTAAGTTGGTAAACTCTAAGGGGGAAGAGGGGGATCGGAAATGGGGTAGATGGTTGGACCCATATATCGACCACACCGGGATGGAAGGGGGAGGAGGAGGGGCACTTGAGGGGATGATGCGACCGAGAGGGGGCTTGCTAGCTGGCTTTGGTGGGCACGAAGAGCCGCCGATTGAGCAGACGGGCGGAGGGGCCCTGCATGGGGAATGGTTGGATAGCGGAGGTGAGGCCTCTCCTTTCGCTTAAACAGACTGAACCCCCTAGGACTGCATTCAGGGCGGATGTCTGGGTGGAGAGGTGGGATGGGTTGGGACAGGCAGCGTCGTCAGCGGGGGGCGATGGAGGCACTCGTTTGTGTGTCTCAGAGTCGGGGGGTGGTTGGGATCTATTTTTTTTTGGTGCGGATATGGGGAGTGGAGATGGGGGTAGGCCCTGGTGCGTGCTCGTGCCTTGGGGCAGTTTGACCTCATAATCGGAGCGGGAGGGGGGGTGTCTCAAGAGGAGAAGGGGAGGGGGGGCTTATCATGGGCATGATAATCGAGGGGCCACACCATAATTAGGCATGAAGGGAATCACTGGGTCAACACATGCAGGTAGGGAGGGGCACGTCTTATGACTGAGGGAACCCAGTGCTGCAGTTGAAACCTACGGAGTCCTTTCGGTCAAAGCTTAGAAGACTGAGAAGCATGGAGTGGGGAGAAGGTCGGGCGGTCTAGTGGATAAGGCTTGATAGATAGCAGAGTGGGTCCAGGAAATGAGGTAAGAGAACGACTTGTGAACATCCTTCGAGAGTTCCCCTATGTCTGGCTTCCTTAAGAGCGACTTTAACAGATCAGAAGTGAGAGCCTGCGGAATGGTAAAAGTATACTTAAGGTTATAAAACCACCCCTCTGATTTAATATTAGCCAGAGTAATGGGGACCGGAAAATAAAGGAAGAGGTAACCGAGATAAGGTATCTGGTGGGGGAAGGATGAACAGCACCACTGCATAGCATAGTAAATAGGGAGCCTTTAAGTAAAGAGTGTATTGTGGGGGTCGGGTTGAGGGGAGTAGGATCTATTGAGATGCATAGGGGGGGAGAATTGCTTTTCCTCAAGCTGGGATATCCGAACCCTTCTGAAAGAGACAGTATTTGTACATATAGGTTCAAGCTTACAAACGCAAGTCCAGAGATTAAAGGCAGGCAGCTTGGCATATGGCTGGAGTGCTCAAGATAAATGAGAACTATCCTAGGGAGATAAAGGGGAGATTTTAAGTTACAGAGTAAAAAAATGGGCATGACAGAGGGGAGGGGTCTCAGATTCATGATTGACTGGATCAGAGACGCTTCTCGAGGCGGGGGAGGCACAATGAGCACCTTGGCTTCCATTTGTGAGAGGCGAGATGGATGGAACTCATCCAATCTGATGGACTTCGTGGGGTTTCTGCTGCTGGCGATATGCCATGTTATCTGGCTAGGAACCAATAGTTATTGGCTCCAGGAGGATCGAGCCTTGCATGGGGCTCCCTCTCCTCCAGGGCGAGTAAAGTTTACTTGCCTTTACAGGGAACAGAACAATCTGCTCCCCTACCTTGGGAGTCAAGACATCAATAAATCTTATCAGGAGGTAAAAGTTGCTCAGTTAAGGGCACCATCCAAGTTGTTTACTGTTATTTGTTATGTATGTATTATTGTTTCGTTATCTGTTTTAAAGTTTATTGTAATGTCACATAGGCAAAGCTATAGTCTCATAAGGAAATTACAAGGGGTGCTGTCTCTGACAGAAGGCCTCGTAGGGGAAGGGAGGGTCAGCTGGAACAGATTGAGAATACAAGGGATGATGGGAAGGGGGCAGCCTAATCCCATACAACTGAAAGGTAAAAACAGAATGTATATAAATGGAGAATTATAAAAAGATTAGAGTTAGTTCCCAGAATGTCAATGGATTGAGTAATCCTGTAAAGCGATATAAAATCATGACAACCTTAAAAAAAGAGAACCCTTCCTTTCTACTGTTGCAAGAGACCCACCTTAACAGATCTGAACATCAGAAACTGGGGAAGTTTGGTTATGAGCAGATTGTGGCGGCCTCATTTGGGAAGGGAAGAAGAAGAGGAACTGCTGTAATGGTAGCTAAGGGGACGCAATTCCAAAAAATTAATAGTTACACAGATCCTGAAGGCCGCCTAGCCATACTTGTAGGTAACCTGGAGGGCACTCTTATCACTCTGGCCTCACTATATGCGCCACCGGGCTCCACGAAAGAGGTCTTAGGATCCTTACTCACTAAAATTTCAGAGTTTCACAAAGGGGTGCTGGTGGTGGGAGGAGACTTGAATCAGATCTGGGACCAAAAAGATTCCTCTAAAACGAAAGTTTTTAGGCAGTCTCCGGCTGGGAAAACTATAAAGAGGCATCTGAAAAGTGCCTTCTGGATAGATTCCTGGAGAAACCAGAATCCAAACCGAAGAGAATATACACATTATTCATACCCACACGGGTCCTTTGCCAGAATTGATTATATCTTAATATCCGGGGAGCATCAGGGTCAGCTGATAGAAAGCAAACACATCCCTTCTGTCTTGTCAGATCATGCACAGGTAACTGTGACCCTGAATTGGAAGAATAAGAGGTCACTCCCTCTGGAAATTCAATAATTACCTTCTAAACTTGAAGGAGTTTACAGAAATGGCCAAGAAAAGACTAATACAAATCATACAAGATAATGAGTCTGGAGAGATTCCAAATACTGTGCTGTGGGATACTATAAAAGTGGTATTTAGAGGGGACTGCATTAAGTTTGCTACACATCTTAAACGACAGCAAAATAAACAATTGGAACAACTGCAGGGTCAACTTCAGATCTTATTAAACCGGGGGGGCAGCGGGGGAGACTTCGACCCAACCAGAAATTCAGAAAGTTAAACAAAAGATACAGAGCATTATTGATATTAGAACAGAACAGGCGCTGCAGCAATTAAGACAAAGGTTCTATGAGTCCGGACACCAGGCCTCTCGACTTTTGGCACACAGACTTAGACGGCAAATAGCAGGTAATACGATCACACAGATCAGAGACCCCAGGACAGGGATAATAGGGAAGTCCTCAAAAAAGATACTTTCAAGTTTTAGAGAATTTGACACAATCCTCTACAAAGCGGACCACTCCCCGGACAGGGAGAGGATCAAAACATACTTAGAAAGGCTACAGTTGCCAGAACTGTCACAAGAGATTAGAGATGCCCTAGATGCACCGATCTCTCCAATGGAGTTGGCCACAGCTATCAAGAGGCTTAAGACACAGAAGTCACCCGGCCCAGATGGATATACCCCAGAATTTTTTAAATTCTTTAAAAAGGAACTGAGTGACCCACTCTTGAGAGTCTACAAGCTGGCCCAGGAGGGGGAGGTGTTGCCAGAGTCATGGAACTATGCGGTAATTTGGAGTATTCCCAAGCAGGGAAAGACTCCACCCATTGTGGGTCATTTCCTTCCCATATCGGTCCTAAATATAGATTACAAACTATATGCTTCAATTTTAGCGAAGAGACTGGAGGGAGCTCTGCCCAGCTTGATTAACCATGATCAAACAGGTTTTATCCCAGGCAGGCAAACACAGGATAATATTAAGAGAACCCTACACTTGATGTTCCATGTCACCGGTCGGGACTCCTGGTTTGATATTGAGTTTAGATGCAGAAGGCCTTTGACCGGTGGCATGGAAATTTCTCGGGTTGACCCTAGGAAAGTTTGGTTTTTTAGAAGCTTTCATAAAAATTATAAATAGAATATATACTAATCCAAAGGCCTATGTTAAAATAAATGGGGAAGTTTCCTATCCGATATCACTACAGCGAGGTACCAGACAGGGGTGCCTCCTTTCCCCGCTTCTTTTTGTGCTGTACCTTGAGCCTCTGGCCCAGGCACTGAGGCAGGATGAAGGAATATGGGGGTGGGAGCTAGGAGGGGAGATACACAAACTCGCCCTATATGCGGATGATTTAATAATTTATCTTAGAGACCCAGAACAATCACTAGATAAATTATGGTCTGTATTGTCCGAGTTCAGCTCCTTGGCTGGGTATAAGTTGAATTCCTCCAAGACGGAAGTCTTAAAAATACTCTATGAACCAACAGTACAGACTAGACAGAAATACCCTTTTAAATGGAATGTAACTCATATTAAATATTTGGGGGTCAAATTGGGACTCCAGTTTAAGGATTTATTCACACTTAACTTCTCCCGAATCCTAGAGGACATCAGATTGGAACTTGAACACCGGTCTCGGATTCCTATTTCATTGACACAGAGGGTAGATGCTATTAAAATGGTAATTCTTCCCAAATTTTTATACCTAGTTCAAACAATACCCACCAAAATTCCAGACTCTTATTTTAATTTAATAAATAGGGTAATCTCACGCTTCCTATGGGGATCACATAGAGCTAGGATAAGACTCTCAGTGCTCCAGATTCCTAAAAAGTTGGGGGGCCTCTCGTTGCCTAACTTTAAACTATACTATTTTGCTGCAGAAGTTCGGACAATAGTATATTGGTTGGACAGCCTGTATACTGCAAAATGGAAAAATCTAGAACTTAAAGGGGGAGCACTATCAAACCTACATGGCATTCTCCTTGGTCAAGGGAACCTTAGGGGGAAGGACCAAGAAGAGAACCCTTTTTACAATATCCACACTAGAAGTATGGCACACAATACTGAAAGACAAAAGAGCAGATAGTTGGAGGACGCTGCTGTTATCTCTTCCATACACAGAGGCCTTCAGCCCAGGGGTGTGGGATGGGGGCTTTAAGAGATGGGAGGCAAAGGGTTTGCATTTAGTTTGGCACCTAGTGGGAAATGGGGAGGTGGTGCCATTTGACGATCTAGTTAACCGCTTTGAGATCCCATGGCGGGACAGATTTAGATACTTTCAAGCTAGAAATTTTGTGAAGAACCTGATCAGGGGGTTTGGCTGGGCAGACTTCACTCCCCCTAAGATTGCCTATACCTTTAAAAAGATGATAGAAAAGACTTTCAGCAGGGAACATATAATTTCTATAGTATATCAGGACTTACTGATATGGAAGGAGGACTCTACCGAGTCCATACGGAAGGCATGGGAGAGAGATCTGGGAGATCAGATACCAGATGAAGTTTGGGCAAGAGCCCAATCCAAATCACACTGGGGGTTGGCCGCAGTCTCCTGGCAGGACTTCTCATGGAAGATCTTTGCCCATTTCTTTCGCGTCCCAGACCTACTATGGAGAATTACGAGGAACACCTCTGCGGAATGCTGGAGGGGCTGTGGTCAAGAACAGGCAACACTGACACATGTGCTCTGGAACTGCCCGGCTCTTTCCAGCTTCCGGTCAGACTTGCAGCAGGCCCTAAGGAAAATAATTAACATGAATTTGGAGGTGTCCCCCCATGAGTTATTTCTTCCTGGACTCCCAGGAGTTAGTGAGGGATCCTCTCTCAACTAAGTTTCTAAGAATATCAATGCTGGCTGCCCAGAAGGTGGTTACTAAGAACTGGTTAACTTCGAAACCTATTACACTAAATAAGTGGCAAGAAATTATGATAAACATTTATAGAATGGAGGCACTGTCAGCTGCTCTGAATAAGAGGCTTCCGCAGTTTGAAATCTTTTGGAGGCGGTGGGTCCTGTATATGACGGAGGTAAGGCCGGACTTTATCCCTTGACAGGCTGGGACTTTCTCTTTCGTTGTGATGACCCCTTCTATTGGGAACAAACCCTAGCGTAATCTGCTCTAGAGAGGGGAGTAATAAGGTTATGTGTACCTGTGGATTATCTCACCCGCAACTTATAATTGAAGGGCGAGTTCAGATCTGGTAGATAAAATACCGCCTTGTTGTACAAATTTATTGAAAACCTCTGATAAGCAACTTTCCCTCTCTTCTAATCAGACTATTAATTAATTATCTCTTTGAATTTGCCTATGAGAATTAATTGTAACATTTGTGTGTAAAAAGCTGTTGTATATCCTTTGTATGTAATTATATACCTGATCTGAAAAGAATAAAGATATAAAGTTTAAAAAAAAAAGATTAGAAACTAGAGATCTTTGAGGATATCTCCTCCGTTAGGCCACTACTTTGGAATTATAGCCACTAGGTACTAGGACCGTACGGAAACTTGTGCTAGCCAGGGGGCCACCCACGGCAACATCATGCATCAGAGTCTACATAAACATGGCAACTACATCACGCCTCAGTTCTTTTCCTGCTTCCGATCATCCTCATGAGACCTCCTGAAGGAAACACAGTCAGCTAGCCATTGTCATTTATTCCTTGACTTTAACACTTTATTTTGACATCTCTACATACTGCCAAAGTCAAAAGCAGAGAGAAAATTTACAGAGGAAGACACACACACGGTCTGTGTGTGCTGCTTGGACCTGTCTCAGAACATAAGAACTTGTGGGATTTGCCAGAGCTTCAAACAGGCTACAAGGCAACTCCTAAAGAAAGCTCTAGAAAATGTCCTTCTCTGCAATACTTTAAAAGCCATGGAGAGGGAATAGGGCTCAAAATTGGTAGCTTCCTCATTGCAGCTGATAAACGGCTGCAGAAATCAATGGACTGGGACAGGAATGCTCTGCGTCGTGGCCCTCCTCATCACTGGGCCACAAACACAAACATAAGGACACTCTGCTTTGCTGGTGAGGTCCAGATTGCCATTGAGACAAGGTACCTCTTCTGGTGGCATTAACAACAGCCCCCCCCACCCAACCGTCGATGAGACGCTAAGGTCAGGGCTTAACTCAGGTGCTGCCATACCTACGATGGTGGTGGGACACCATCGTCTTCGGGACAAAACCCACTGCAAAAGTAGTCCTGGCCCCTTTACAGGGCACCATTGACTCTCAAGCTGTGCCGGCATAGTTCTCAGAAATGATCAAATTAATTCTGCCTGGACTACCATTACAAGCAGTTACTCCACCGATGTGGCCTCCTGCTATGCAGCCCTCAATAGCTTCTACTAGCATGCTGCAGATTCCTGCCTCCCAGCTGGCCTCATTGGTGCATTCTGCGGCACCCGTCATCAACAGAGACAATGACGATGAAACTGAATATAATCCTGGCCTTGTGGTGTTAGAAGAGGATATAAAGACCAGCCTAGTGGCGCTGAGGGTTGAGACGCCGGACACCACACCTCAAGCCATGCCAGCAACCCCAGGTCAGGAGTGACCTCAGGTGCTGGAGGGTCAGCTGGGGGGTGGAGGATCAAGTGTACCAGAGACTGCTCTCCTCCGGGGAGGGTGGCAAAGGATTACCGCGGATGCACTGGCTCCTGGCAGCTGGGGGTCGGTGCATGCCACGGTTGGCGTGGGCCGAAGTTTGACGTGCCGTGCATGGACGCGTGCATGGCAGCGTCCTTGGCGTCATTGCATGCCCACGCTGTTGGGGGGGCCAAGTACAGAAAGCCTGTGTGCGCACAGTGAAGGCGGATCCATCAGCGTCGCGTCAGACGCAATCAAGCCAGCTCCCTTGGTGTCCACCCCCTGGCCTTCCATGGTGTGTGGGGTAAAGGACCCACTGCGATGTGGCTAGGAGAGGTAGGACATAGGGGTCAGAGAGCTCTGGCTGGGGTGGGGCAGAGGAGACAGCTGAATGGGGGGGAACCATAGGTACAACCCCGTCAGCTGAGGAGAATAAAACAAAGTAAAAAAAAAAAAAAAGAGGATATAAAGGAGGAATACAAGGGAGAACAATCTGTGGCACCTCACTCTAGTTCTACCCTCTCATCCTGCAGTGAGGACTTGGTGGTGTACACCCCGAGGCCTCCTCCCGAGGATCCTACTTTTCAAGCCATGATGCAGCAAATGCAAACTGCCATGAGATTCGCTGTGGAAGAGGAAGACTCCACAAAAAGACATCTGATGGAATTTTTGGAGAACTCTTCCACACACTCCATAACAATTCCACCTATATACCCTGCTTTAGAAGATGCTACCTTTGCTGCATGATACAGACCAAACACACTGCCTGCAGTTCCCAGAGAGGCTGATAAGCAGTATCCTGCTCCATCTACTAAGCCTTATTATGCTAACCAGCCAGAAACTGAATCTGTAGGCATCATGGTTGCTCATGATAGGTCTACAGGGCATGTAAACATAGGAGTACTTTATCTCCTGATGAAGAATCTAGGAGGTTGTATGTGATGGGCAAGCTTACTTATGCCGCTGCCTCACTGGGCCTTAGGATTGCAAACTAGCAGGCCCATATGATAAAATATCAGAACAGCCTGTGGAAAGCTGCAAAATCTGCAGCCCAGGCTTTGCTGGTTGGTTCTGCCAAGAATGAGTTACTTCAGACTTTGACTTCTGGGCCTGAGATTGGCCAGCACTTGCTACATTCTGTCTCTGATGCTTTGCCAGAGCTGCATCGTCTGACATTTGTATGAGAAGATATTCTTGGCTCAGAGTTGCTGGCTTTGCCAATGATGTGCAACAAGGCAGAATTGAATGCCCCTTTTAGGGGGACAAAACTGTTTGTCTGTGATGTTGAAGAGCCCTTAAGAGGACTTTAGAACTCAAAAATGACCCTAAGGTCTGTCAAATCCCTGTATCCCCATGCCTGCCAGAGGTTGCTGTGCATACCATCAGCAAGGCCTTGACACAGGAGCCGGCCCCTTGCCAGGACCCCCTTCCCACCACATGCACATACAAAAGAACCCAATGCAGTCTGTACCGGTGGCACTGCCAACACTGGCTCCACATGACTGTCTTCCAGTGACACCCCCAGGGAAGGGAAGGGGAAATTGTTTAACCAGGAAAGGCACACTAAGCTGGATCTTGTTTCCTGGAGTGACCTGGGAGCACAAGAAAGTTAAGTGATTTGCTCAGGGTCACACAGTATGCAAATGGGGGTTGTTGGGATTCAAACCCAGGTCTCCAGGTTTGCAGCACAGTGCCCTTAACCACTACCAGGGGTCAACCTTAACTTTTTTTTGCACTAGCCAGACGGACAAGTTGATTAAAAATTGCACTAGCCCACAGATGGTTGCACTAGCCCACAATAATAATGGTAAATTTTTATTGGTTATACAAGAAAAAATGCAAGCCAGGAAATACTCTAATTATTGCATATTTATAGTGGTCCCACATTGCTTTCTGCCCCAGCAAAAATCAAAACAACAACAAAAAAAACTGCAGTCCAGTCACACGCAGTGTGTACCTCCATTGATTTTTTTTTTAACCATGTGCCTCATGCTTCCTCTTTCTACACCCCTCCCCGCCAAACCAGAGAATACCATAATAGCAAATTGTTCAACCAGGCAGTTCTAGCTCTGCACACACAATAGCCAACATCTTAATGTACATCACCACAGTCCCACCCTGACCTGTAGGGCAATGTACAGAATCAGGCAGAGAAAGGCAGTCTCACCCCCCACCCTGTGACTAGCCAGAACTGCACTTCTGCAAGTTTTCTTAAACAAACAAAGGGGGCTGGGATGTAATAAATGTTGACATATCTATTTATATATACCAGGCACAAAAATATTGATTTAACATGCTCTGCCCTAGCAAAAACAGATTTTTCGTAAGTGTCCTTTCATCAGTCAAAGGGGAGCAGTATACAGGCATGATGATGTACTATCTCTTTCTATATAGGATGATCTGTGCACACCAGGAATACCTATTTTAACCTTTCAAATTATATATTTTACTAAGATTTTGTTTTGTACCATACATGCTCCAAAGCATTGTTTTTAGGATGAAATGACATGCTGGGTGGTACTGCATTGATTGCATTGGCAGGTGTGATCCATTAAGAGGAGCTGTGAACCATACACCAGTCAGTAATGGCAGCTATGGGTCTATGGATGGCCACTTCAAAGCCTAGTCTGCAGTGGTGTCCAGAGAATGTACAGAGTGGATAGACCACCTGACTGGGCAGACCATGTATACATCATAGCAATCTGTCACTGCAGTGTTGGATACAGGCACTCAAAAGGTTGGGAAATGAGGCACACTGGTTTTGAAATTGTGGGACAAATCAAAGACAAGTTCAGCAAACTGGAAGCTAGTTACTTAACACCACTCTGCCCTTGATCACAGCATGCACACTAGCTGAATGTCCTAACAATTGAGTGATAATGACTCACACTGAGTCTTTTGTTGGATTCCCCTCTTAAACTGCCAGATAATTGCAGATCTTAATGAGCTGTTAATCACACCAGGCCACCTGGAACACTGAGGAAGATTAGCAAAAGGACTACAGTCTGCTAAAGTAGGGAATTTTCAACTTCATTAACAGCCATGAAAAACCTGCACTAGTCCAGATGGACAAGTAGAGGGTTAGCTGCACTAGCCCTGGCCAGTTTGCACTAGGTTCAGGGCTAGTAAAACAATGTTAAGGTCGAACCCTGACCACTACGCTATACTGGCTCCCACCTCCATTGTTACCTCCAGGGGTGGTTGTGGGGGCAGACTCTCCTTGCATCTCAAACAATGGTAGGACATTACAACAGAACAGTGTGTCCTGGAGATAACTGCAAGCAGGCATGCTCTGGAGCTTCTAAAAATTCCCCCAGATCATCCTCCACCTCCTTCCAGTTATCCTCCAGGCTGTTTATCCCTTCTGAAGGAAGACGTTCGTTCATTATTTCAAAAATGTGCTACCAGTTCCTCCTCAACAGAGAAGGGTTCTATTCCAAATACTACTGGTCCCAAAATGGACAGGGGATCTGTGTCCTGTGTAGGGTCTAAGGGGTCTCAGCATTTACACTGACTACGAGATGTTTCGAATCTGATCCCCCTTCTGCAAACAAGGGACTGCATTTGTTCTCTGGACATGAAGGATGCATACTTTCATGACTTCATGTCATGGTTAGAAAATCCCACAGGCAATACCTCCTTTTTGTGCTGGAGGGGGAACATTACCAGT
The DNA here is from genome assembly GCA_016271365.2 of Neoceratodus forsteri. Taxonomy (NCBI): domain Eukaryota; kingdom Metazoa; phylum Chordata; order Ceratodontiformes; family Ceratodontidae; genus Neoceratodus; species Neoceratodus forsteri. Next base: position 208,491,727 of record JADMNL010000029.1, on the reverse strand, counting down.
TCAGAGTTTTGCCCTTTGGCTTGTCTTTTGTGCCACAGGTCTTTACCAAATGCGTGGCATCATTGGCAGTAGCCCTTTGCAGGGAAGGCCTGTATGTGTTCTCCTGTCTGGCCAACTGGCTGTTGAAGGCCAGCTCCAGGGAAGCACTCCTACATACCTTGTCTCAGACAAGGTAGTTGTTTGAGGAATAGGGGGGTCACAGTAAATGTGCCAGAATCTGTTCTGAGTCCCTGCTAAAGACTGCAGTACTTAGGGGCAGTCTTGGACACAGAGAAGGGTTGTGCTTGCCTGCCACAGGACACTGCAGAAAATCTGATTACCCAAGCACAGCTGGTATACAAGAGTCGCTATGTCTCTACATGAACAATGTTGCGTCTCTGGAGTCTCATGGCTGTGGCCATTGTGATGGTGCCACTGGCCCGCCTACATATGAGGGTTCACCTATGGTGGTGCAACATGAATATGGTCGCTGTCAATTAGAGCACCAGAAACATGTCACCTGCAATGACTGCGGCCCCACATTCCACCACAAGACATGTCACCACCAATGGACACTACTGTGAAACAAGTTGTTTTTGTGGGCCACCTCCCGACACTAAATATAATCCCCTCCGGGTCTGGGTATGAGTGGAAGCGGGGGAGACTAGTGTGGACGGCGAAAATGTCATGAGTTGGGGGGTGCAGGGAAATCCCGCATGCCCCTGTTACTCACGACCTTTTCCTCTTATCGCCCTAATCAAGCAAAGCTCCGCAGATAATGTATACCCATATGAGAATTCTCTTTGTGGACACTCAGGGTCCAGTGGGATTAGATGATGGACAAGCTGGACCAAATGGTTCTCATCACGTCCTTACTTCGCATAGCACTGCTATGGTGGATGGATCACAAAAAATCATTAAAGGGCATTCCATTCCCTGTAACAGCTCCTGTACAGATCCTCACCACGGATGCCTTGGGCTCCGGCTGGGGTGCTCTTTTTGACCCTTATCAGATGCAGGAGTCATGGACTAAGGTGGAGGCCAGGTTACACATAAACATCCTGGAGATGAGAGGTGTCCTGTTCAGCCTCCAGGCATTTCAGGAGCATCTGTGCCCCAGTCCTCTGTTAACACAGATAGACAATGCCAGTATGATACATAACATTAACAAACAAGGGGGCACTCATTCCTATCCTCTATGCAAGGAACCAGTAAGATTATGATACTGAGCTCTGCCCCATGGCCTACAACTGTCAGCCGTGCATCTCCCAGGTCTCCAAAATGTCTTGGCAGACTGGCTAAGCAAGTCACAGTACAAGATTCATGAATGGGAACCACTGATCTCAGTAACAGATGACCTCTTCATAAGATGGGGTCATCCAGAGTTGGACCTTTTTGCGTCCCCATGCAACACAAAACTGCCACATTTCTGCTCACTCGCTCCAGGGCCTTGAGTTTTCTGGTGAGAGGCGCTGTGTCTCTCTTGGAAAGGGAAATTCCTATATGCATTTCCCCCCCATTCCACTAATACTGGACAAATTTAAAAATAATCCCTCTGGGTCCCCCCAGGATCATTTACAAGAGCAAACCCCTTACCCTAATTTTCACTTCAAACTTGCAATTAAATCGGAGGTCCTGAAATTACTAAGAAAAATCAAATCCTCTGGCTCTGCTGAGTTTGACAAGCTGGAGCCCTGGCTCCTTAGAATCGCAGCCCATGTCATTGCCTCTCCAATCACTTGGCTCCTAAACAGATCGCTGCTTGAAGGTAAAGTCCCCACTGTGTGGAAAGTTGCCTTGGTTACTCCCATCCCTAAAGGTGGGAATATTGAGCTTGTTGGGAATTACAGACCAATATCCACCCTCTGCACTCTAAATAGTGTTAGAGAGTATTGTATACCAGCAGGTCCAGGAATATGTTGAAGGGAACAATTTACTAACTGAACAACATGGTTTTAGAAAAAAATCATGGTACCAACACAGCCCTGATTAGCCTTGCTGGGGATATCTTCACAGCTCTAGATGATGGCCTTCCAACTAGTGCGATCTTTATAGACCTCACCAAGGCATTTGACTTGATGAATCATCAGCAGCTTATCACTAAATTATAATCTCTTGGTCTTGATCGTCTGTCTACTCAATGGTTCCAGGACTACCTTGATGGCAGATTACAAATTGTCAGATGGCATGGAGCGAAGTCTGACAAACACCCTATCATGGACGGTGTCCCACAGGGTTTGATACTGGGACCACTCCTGTTTTCCCTATTTATTAATGATTTGCCTCAACGTTGTGGAGGGGCCAAAGTGACCTTATATGCAGATGATGCCATGCTTTACAGGTCCTCCAGAGACACTGTCAAACTAAACAACCTTCTTGGTCAAGACCTTGGTCTACTTGAGAATTGGTTTCTTACTAATAAATTAGTTCTAAATAGTGAAAAGACTAAAGCCATGCCATTTGGCCCTAAAAGCCTGGGCCCAACTCATTCACATTTATTGTGCCCAGCTCTTTCCAATGGCTCAAAAGTTGAAGTGATCAATTGTATCAAATATCTAGGTGTACTTAGACCAAGACTGCTCCTTTAAGGGCCACATCGACCATCTAACCAAGGAACTCAACCAAAAATTAGGTCTATTATACCACCTGAGCCCTTTCCTCACTCGTGAATCCAAACTCAAGGTTTCCACTGGTACACGCCTACCCACCTTGCTATATGAGGCCCCTTTACTACATTCTGTAAGAAGCTCTAAAATGCAAAGGCTAAAAACATTGTATCACATGGTAGGGTGCTTCGCCGCAGGGGCGCCACCATGGCAGCATCACTGCAAGGTACTATCATCTCTTAGGTGGGCTTCTCTGGAGGGCAGATTATCATATCCCTCACTGTGCCTTGCTTATAACCTCCAGAAAAATGGCACCCCTCCTAGACTAATTAACACATTAGCTCCCAAGAAGAATGGCAGAACAATAAGATCCTCTGGCCACCAGCTTCTCCAAGTCCTCAGTGTAAGGACCTCCGTAGGACTCCGGTCCTACGCTGGCTTCATCCCTCCCATCTGGAATGGTCTCCCTAGCAGTCTCCAGGAATGTGCCTCCCTTGGGGGCTTCAAGAAGGGTCTTAAGGCCCACCTGTTGGAACTGAGCCTCTGCACCTGCTACCGCTGAGAGTCAGCTGACTCCATACTGCCGCTCTAACCTCATTGGGACATCAATTTGACCGTGACTGTCTCGTGTATAATAGTACTTCTTCTCCTGTTGATGTTGATTGTAATTAACCTGCCACTGTATCCTTGACTGGGTCAGTATGTCTATATTAACTATTAATTGTGAAATTACATGTGTGTGTTTTGTTATGTTTATAGATGTATGTAATTAATTCCTGGTCGCCACTGTAAAAGGGACTGTTTCGGTCTCAGTGGGCCTACCCGATCACCAAAAATTTAAATAAATAAACATAGGGTGCTGCTCAAACTACAGCTGGAGAGTTTCACTCTCATTCTCATTGCTCTGGTATGGTCTCTCCAGATATGGTTTCCACTTCTTCAACAGATGGCAGTGGAGCCTCCTGTCCTTCTACCTCAGTATTGGGGCTTGTTATCACAGGACAAGGGTCTCTAGTCCATCCGGGCCTGAAGTCCCTACATCTGCATGCATGGCTCCTGAAGACATAGCCATTGTACATTTTGGGGTATCCCCCAAGGTTGCTGATGTTCTGACTGCAGCCAGAAAGCCTTCTACTAAACATACTTCTTCCATGAAATGGAAGCGGTTCACTTTGTGGGCTGCTTCCAGAAATCTGGACTCATTTACATGTCCTGTAAATGTATTGGAATACTTGCCATCCCTGTCAGACTCTGGTCTTCAGTATCCCTCACTTAAGGTGCATTTGGCTGCTATATCAGCTTTAAATGCCCCTATTAGACCAAGACTCTAGGAGGCAGTATTGCACAGTGGTCTAAGGCTCTGAGATGCAAATCTGGTGACATCCAGCAGACCAGACCTGGGTTTGAATCCCACAGCTTCCACTTGAATACTGTGTAATCCTGAGCAAGTCACTTAACTTCCTTGTGCTCCCTGGTCACACCTGGAAACAAGCTCTGGCTTAGTGTGCCTTTCCTGGTTAAACAATTTCCTCTTTCCCTATTGAGGGATATACGTTGACCCAATTAGGAGGTGCCCTGTACTTGTCTGAGAGGTATTCTGCATATGAAACCTCCTATCTGCAATCCAGTCCCACCTTGGAACCTGAAATTTGTGCTTGAGAAACTGATGCTGCCTCCTTTTGAGCTTGCTGCGAGTTGTGGCATACATTTCTTATCATGGAAAACATTTTTAGTTGCAATCACTTCTGCTTGAAGGATTTCAGAGCTTCAGGCTGTAATGTGTGAGCCTTCTCATCTGATTTTCCACAACGACAGAGTTTCTTTACATATACATTACAAATCCTAAGTTTTTACCAAAAAGTGGTACTGTATCTGAATTTACATTGAACGGCACTTTTTCCTGTTTATTAACCCTGAGCATGCCAATCAGGGTGAGGCACTGCCCCACGTTTAGAAGTACTTGGAATACTCAGATACTATGTGAATCGCACCAAGGGCTGCAGAAAGTCCTCAGCTTTTTGTTTCATTCACCCCTGGGAAAGAGAGTGCCCTGTGTCTGAACAGTGCCTGTCCAAATGGCTGGCACGTTGTATTATGTTCCGTTACAGGAAGTACGACAAGGAACTTCCCAGTCCAGTTCATGGTCACTCCACCAGAGGAACGGCCACTTCTGTTTCTCGTTTCAGAAAGGTTTCTGCTGCTTACATTTGTGCTGTACTACTCACTCTATAAAAAGGAATCGGCAGGATGGAATCTATCCAGGGAGTTCGATAGTAACACACCATCAAGCAGAAAGAGCCAAAATAATTCAATATTTATTAGCTCCAAACGTAACAAGCTTAAACCACAGTTAGGTCACCACCTGCCTCATGGCCGACCCCTCCCCACACAAACAGTCCTGTATCCAGTCAAACATTTTCGCACAAGGAGCGCTTTCTCAAGGAGTCACTCGAGTACTGTTTACCTTTCACTGTTGGCACTGGATTTTTGCATCGTAGCTGCCTTCCTCGCTTTTCTTGTGACATTTATGTTGTAGCCGCATGGAGCGCTGTTTGCACTTTCACAAAACATTACAGTCTGAGGGCCAGCCCATCGGAGCAGCGGTTGGAATTCCATCTGCGACAGCGGTGACCCAGGTTTGGGAACAAGCTCGGGACGCCAGAGGACTGGCCGGAAGGAACAGGCTGAAGTGTCCTCTGACAGCTCGCCTGTCCTGGGGGGAAGGTTGGGAAGCAGCTCTGCATTTACCGACCCCTGGTGGAGGCCAGAGATGTAGCAGTTCGCTGAGTGTCTCGGTGTCTGATTGGCCCCTGGGTGAAGGTCTGGGGCTCAACAACATTTATAGGCAGCTAGGGGGAGGGCATTGCAGACGTCGGCAGTCACACCTTGACATCCGGGCACATGCAACTTCAACAGAAAATGGGGAAAACAGCCTGCCACCTCCAAGGAGATGGGGAGCCTGGAGACATGCCCACAATGTGTCTATGCCCGCCCGATGGCTCCAGACTGACGCAACGTAAGTTTCGGGGTGTTCGGGCCCCACCTCGTCCCCGCTCGGTGGTAAACCGCAGCTCCATGGGGTCTCGGAGACCACTCTGGGTAGGATGTCTGGCAGTGGGATGTATGCTTTGCCTCCCCTTGATGGGTAGGGGTGACAGGCTGGAAAGGTGAATAAAACAGCGATTTAAAAACAAAACATTACAGTCTGGACATAGTCTCTAATAACATGCTGGTTTCAGGTTTGCTGTACTACAAGACATGCTATCCTATATAAATATAAATATATATCAGACTGTAACTGCCTCCTAGTTGTTATTTTGGACTGCTTGGGAATTGTTCCAAAGGTGTGGGCTAATGGAGGAGATGTATCAGAAGACAGAACAGTTACATACTTACTGTAACAGTATATCTTTGAGAGAATCTCAGACCATGCCATCCCTCCCTCCGTTCTCCTTCTGCTTCATTGAAGGTTGCATCTGATATTGTGCCAGAGCCTAATCCATGCATCATATATCCGTCTCCATGCCTCTCCTTGCATGTCTGGTACTGTATTACCTCCTGGTTCCCCACAGCTGGAAGTCCTCTGAGTCTCATCTCTGGAGGGAACTGAGGAGTGATGGGGACGCCACATTTATATAGACACTGGCACATGATGTCGTCGTGAGTGGCCCTGGCTAGCAAAGGTTTCCGTGGTGGTCCTAGTGCCTGGCAGCTATAGTTCCAAAGGTACAGCCTAATGGAGAAGATTGTCTCGAAGATCTCCTGTTATGGTAAGTACCTAACTGTACTTTTGTCAAATCTGGTGACACCTGTAGTAGGTGCTGTGTTATCATGTGGAAGACCTGGATTTGAGGCATGATATTTCAGTCCCATGCCATGTGTCAGCAGAGTACCGAGAAATGCAGGACAGTCAGACACTAGAGGTGAGTTGCTGTCAGCCCGCTATTTGATTGCCACCTCTGGCGGGGTTTGAAGGCAGCCATGACATCATATGTGACCAGGCAACTGTTAGTCACAGCCTCATCCACAGGACAGGCATTGTGCAGTGAATGCCTGTCCTGATCTGGGTTATGGGTAGACTTTCTAGGAGTCTACAAACTACTACCCTCCCCCTTCCCTCAAGCTCAGGAAGGATCTTCCAATGGCTGCTAGCATCAGTGGGTTCAGAACCACCCCTGACTCCCCTTCCCCCGCAAACATCAGATTCCTGGCCTCAGTGAGATGGGCAGCCCAGAGGAAAAAGACTAAAGAAAGAGAGGAAAGAAAGAGGTTACGGGATTCCGTGCACTTTTTTTCCACAGAGATTTTCTGCCCGGATATACCCAGATCAGGCCTATTATCCTGTCCCTCCAAGGTGAGACTTCTTTCCAGGCTTCGCATCTGTGACAGGGGCTGTGGGGAGGGCCAGCATCCCAGCAGTGCACTGTGTTAGACTAGGTCTCAGTGGCTGGGGCAGGGGCTTCTGGGACCCAGGCCGTCATGTAGACGGTGGATGGGTTTTTCTCTCTGCCTTGTTCCCTCCTCCCTCCCCGGCCATGGGTGGAGCCTTCTGATGCCCTTTACTGCAAGCCATGCATATCCCGCAGAAAGAGTAGCTCCTTGCCCACTGCAGGGGTCACTGTGGCTCAGTGCCCATCACCATCCTTCCCGACTGCAGCACACAGCTGGAGCGAAGCAGCTGTGGTCTGGCCTGCCTCCGGCTGCAGATCCCCACGCCACCTCTGACCTTGTGTCGCCTGCGGGGCGGCACATTGCACAGCCGCTGGACCATTGGGACAGACCACTGAATTCCGTACTTTTCACGGCTCATCTTGCAACACGTAAAGAAGCTCTGACATCACAAGTAAACTTTGAAAATATAATAGCTGGATACCATTTATTTTATTGGCTATTTCCTATATTTTCCATCCTTTTATTCTGTATTATTCAGGGCCCCATCCACAAACAGATCCACACACACAGATGCATGGGCAGCTGGTATGTGGAGGACCCACTTTATACCTGCAGAGGCCTCTAGCATCCACAGACCTGGATGTGCACCCCCTCTCTGCACCCATTTATGTGCTGCTTGCACAGGTATGCAACTGTCAGGGAAGGAGGCAGGCAAGTGGGTGGGGACTTGCATGTGCCCAGTTCAGTAGATGAATTCCAGTCTGCAGAGGGCTGGTAGAAGGGCAGAGGATATGCAATGTGAAGGGCTGCTGTAGTACCCACCTTCCCCTCTGTCCGGTCAAAGGGCAGTTCCCGGTGCCCAATCGGCAAAATTTCCACCCACCTCTAGCCCTGGAGGGGTGGGGGTGGGGTTTGTAGGGGGCACAGTCTGGCAAGTATCTGGAACAAGATGGTGTTCCCAATAGGGATAAGCCAGTCCTTGGTGGACAGTTGTATCCCACCGCTCCTGCTGGTGGGGGCTTGGGATCCACTCCAGAGCTGGCCTATGCATCCCATTCAATGACCAGTATCCTGCACAGCACCACCCCCTGACATGCCCATGGCCCCGCCTTATAGCACTCTGTGCACAGCTCCTGGGGATGGAGAGCTTGAATGCCGGCAAGCACACTAGCATCCAAGGGTGCAGAGGGGTGCATCCCAGATATGCACCATTTGCAAGTACCTGTGGAGCCTTTGTGGCTCGCCCCCTTAGGACTTTAGCAAGAAAACAAAATATTCTGTTACTTGGGTCTTTATCTGCTTTTATAAAATGGTTAGAAATCTTCTCCTTTATGATTGGCTAAACATGTTCTGAGACCCATACCTTAATTATGCACAACTGCACAGCATGAAAAAAGTTCGGCAGTGAAATTTGGTATTTGGGCAACTCACATACAGAATTCATGAGCCACTTTTTTTCGAATGCATCACAAACGTGACTGCCACTTTTACTCACAGATAAAAACCTTCAACTAGGCTCTAAAATAAAACTCCCTTAAATTAAACAAAATAAGTAAATAATTGAATGTTCTTTTCACTGGTGAGTTGTCCTTACACATATAAACAAATTTAAAAAATCAAGTGCTCTTTGTTGACCATGAAAAGTCCCCCTCCTCCTATCCTTAAGTTTGCAGGAGAATTCCCAACAACAGATGAAACTGAGGTTTTGGCCCCACCTGAGGGGGGTGTGTGTGTGTGTGTGTGTGTGTGTGTGTGTGCCAGTGGAGTTCTGCAGAAGTTTGAATTCATGTATTCCATGTTACCATTACGTGTGTGTGTGTGTGTGTGTGTGTGTGTTGGGGGGGGGCACTGTACTGCTTGAATATTACCATTACGTGTGTGTGTGTGTTTGGGGGGGGGGCATTGTACTACTTGAATGCTGCAGAAATTTGAGTTCTCGTTTTCCATGGTAAGCAAACATGCCATGCACTGCACGTGTAGAAAGACCGATGAATGACTGATGGAAATTGTATTCCATAGTAAACAAACACATCTTGTAATGAATGTATAGAATGACAGATGACTAATGTGAAATGTGTAAGGACTATGTTACATTTTTAGTAATGTTTTATTATATTTGTTGTTTCTTTTAACGCGTTTAGAGTGTTTGTTATTTGAAGTTGCCTGTGGACCCATTTTATGAGTGCAATAAGGCATTTTGGGGCATTGGCTGTGCTGATTCTATCACACGTTCAGGGGCTGAAGACACTCGGTCTGCAGCCTTGTGCCTTACTATGCCTCTGAGTGTAGAGTAAACCCATCACAACCAACACCCCATCATGTCTTATTGCTTACCTAATTTACAAGGGACATCCTCATGCTCTGCTTGCGGCCATCTAAACCATTCTACAGCATCCCTGGTTATGAAGTCACAAGACAAGAAGGATGACTTCACTTGCAGATGAGCAGCAAAAGCACACGAAAGCCAGGTGACAGTTATAAAATGGGTAGGGGGCATCCCTGCATTCTGACTGATCAGCTTCCGTGCATGGGAAGACAACTTCCAACACATGAAAACATGCTCTGACACCCTGGATGCAGCATCAGTTTCAAATTTGTGCCAATTTATTTCTGTGGTCCGAAAAGTGCTAATGATTACATGCCATGTCTTTTTCTTTCAGTCAAGCTTTTCTGTCCATGGCGTCCCATGTCTTTTCCTCCAGTCCCCCTCTGGCGACCACTCAGCCCCATCCACTGCTAACTTCACCACAGTTGCCTACTCCTATGGTTCTCATTCTGTGGCCTGTGACAAGGGTTTCCGGGGGCATCCTCCACCAGCGACTCATTCAGTATGTGGGAAAGCAGTGGCTCCATGGGATGGGGCTGAGTGTGCCAGGCTGTGCCATCACCTAGATGGGGCACCAGCTGTTTTGTCCTCCGATTCTTTCCCATCCCACCTCCTGCATGGCATGGGTGATAGCCATCTGCTGGCCTCACACACAGTGTGCCCCATGGTGGAACAAGTTCTCTGGCCCATCTGCAGAGGTCCCTGTGGCACCACATGTCCATCGCCAACCTTCGCCCGCCAAGGTGCGCTGCTGAGTGCCAGCTACCCCAACCTGGCCTGCCTCCGGACACAACTCACCAAGCTCATTCACTTGCCATATCTAACACACCACAGATCAACTTCTCTATTTTCTACAGTCTGGAAAGGCCACCGTGGTTAATCATGTCTACTCGAGTTTGCAAACCCCTCAGTAGCTACTGAAGGATCTGCCCCTCCTTGTTATCCACACCTCCCTTTCCATCAATGCCTCCCTTCCCCTTGCAATCCCCCCCACAAGCAAATTTCTCCTTCACTCTGTCTCACACTTTCTTGAAGCTGTCCATAGTCTTCAGTGAGTCAGCTTCCTCCAGCAACTCATTCCATTTCATCACCACCCTTTCTGTGAAAAAGTGTCTCCTTATTTTCCTCTCGAATCTCCCCCCCAACCAGCTCGAGTCTGTGCCTTCTAGTGGTCCTGTTGCCACTAAGCTTGAAGAGATCCACAAAGCACATGCTGTTGAAATGTTTAAGGTACTGGAAGGTTTCGATCATGTCACCCCTCTCTCTTCTGTCCTCCAGGAAGTACATGTTGAGATCTCGGAGTCTCTCCTAGTTTGGCCTGCCTTGCTGTCCCTCATCTTGGTTGCCCTCCTCTGGGCCGTTTCCAGCAGCTTGATGTATTTCTTTAGGTAAGGGCACCAGTACTGTACACTGTACTCAAGATGTGGCTGAACCAGTGATCTGTACAGTGGCAGAATGACCTTCACTTTTCTGCTGGATATACCCCGGCCATGCAGCCCAGCATCTGATTTGCTTTGACTGCTGCTCTTCTGCAGTGTGCTGAGTTCTTTAGGTCACTTGTGATGATCACACCCAGGTCCTCCTCTTCTGCCTCGGAAACTTGCACATCTCCCAGCCAGTATTTGGTCTCTGGGTTCTTCGACCCCACATGCATCACCTTACAAGTTGTGGCATTGAATCTCAGCTGCCAAATACCTGACCAGCTCTCCAGTTTGGCCAGATCTTCCTTAAGGTCTTGTCTCCAGTCTTCCATGTCCACTCTTCACAGAGCTTTGTGTCATCCACAAACAGGCATATCTTATTTTTATCCCATCTACAAGGTCACTGATATTTATTTATTTAAAAGTTTAACCAGGAAATATATATGCAGCTGACAGCAGCTCGTTTCAGATGTGTCCTGGGAGAGGGGATAGATGAACAAATTACTCAAAAAGCTGACCTGGTGGCGCTGAAGGGGTTGCTTGGACTCTTTTCACTTTCCGCCCGGCGACCGGGTTCGAATGCGGACTCGGGTTGCGGGGGTCAACTGGGGGAGGAGGATTGAGTGTCCCCATGGATGCTCTTCTCCTTCAGGGAGGGATACCAGGGTGTTTAATACACCAGACATCCGGGAGAGCCAGTGGAAGCAGTGACTCTGGGGCAATGGCGGCTTCCATTGGGGCGAGCCAGGGAGGGAGGACACCATCAGGCACTTGGTAGGCGTGCGTCGCATGTTCCGCCTTGACGTCCTCAGGCGGGATGGAGGAAGGAACAGAAAAAGCGGAAAAACCCTTGGTGTTCGGGATGACGGCCGGCCCAGCCACCCAGTCTGCAGTCATGGGCAGACCCCGCTGTACAAGGTGCTCCATGGAGGAAAGCGAGACAGGTAGGAGTTACCGGAGGTACTCTAGGGGCAGACTCAGTGAGGGATGGGTGGCATTGAGCAAGCCTGAAGGGGAGGAATGCTGAGGGAGACAAGGAGGGAATAAAAAGAAATTTCAAAACAAAATTAAAAAATTACTTAAAAAAAAAAAATACAAGTAATCAGATACAGTGGTAGAGTATTACAGGCAGAATCATAAGAGGCAAAATAGTACATGAGTAAATTAGTGCAATTAGGAAATATAACATATTTTTATAAGCATAGAAGGGAAAAAATAAGGAACACATAAACAGGGCAAGGTTAGAGAAGGGGAGTAAGACAAGCATGGACAGTTGCAGGTAGGATAAGAAAAGTCTTAGAGAGCCAACCCGGTAGCACTGGAGGTTGTGGCAATGGACGCTACACTTCGCGCCACGTCTGCGACCCGGATTCGGGAATGAGCCAGGCCACCCGGGGGCGGGGGGTTAGCAGGGGAGAGACAGGATCGAGCATCTGGACTGCTCTCTTCTCTCGGAGAGGGAGTGATTGCCATCCCACTCTCTGATCGCCCTCCAATGATGGCTGGAGGGACTTGCAGGTTGGGAAGCACGTTGTTGACGAACGACGCCTGCAAGGAGGTGGGGAGGAAGAAAACCAAGGAGGAAAATGGAGCTGGCAGGCTCTGTGTCGCCCCAGCAGCACCCGTCCTGATGCCCGGAATCTGGATGTTGGTCTCTGGGGTAGGGTGATCAGCGCCTCTTCACCTCGGCCCTGTCATGGAGGGGTAACTGGGAGGTCACCGGTCAGCGGTGGGAGACAGTGGGGCTGGAGACAGAGTCCCCTCTGAGGGAGGGACCGGAGCCATCTGCCAGGCTCTCAGAAGGAAAAATAATACAAAAAAAAAAAAGAAAAGTCATAGGGAAGAGACTTAAGGGAGGAAGGAGAAGAGGCAGATCAAACAGAAAGGTGAAGGGAGGACCAAAGCATACATGTGAATGGATACAGAGGAACAGACATTGGGAAGGTCATTTAGGAACATGGAAAACAGAATACGCCCTAGGACAGACCTTTGAGGGACACCAGAGCTAATGGGAAGTGGAGATGAAATGGATTTACCTATACATACGGCTTGAGACCTACCTTGAATGAAAGAATGAAACCGACTGACAGAGGAGTCAGAGAGGCCCGCAGCTTTAAGTTTGTCCAGAAGGAGAGGATGAGCCACGGTGTCGAAAGCTTTGGCAAGATCACCAGATATGACAGACGTGATCAGTCCTTGATCCATACCAATAAGTATACAGTCAGTGAGCCAAAGGAGGGAGGTGGAAGTGGAATGGAATTTCCTAAAACCTGACTGGAAAGGAGTGAATAAGGAGGAGCTGTTGAAATAGGAAGTGAGCTGAGTAAGCAATAAAACATGATGGGGTGTGTATGAAACATATTTTATCGCTCGCCCAGGGGCATGGTGAGCAGCCTCGTGCCTTTAGCCCCTGGAAGTGCGGTAAAATATGTTTCATTAACCCCAGAGTGTCTTATTGCACTTGTAAAGTGGGCTCTTTTTAACTTTTTACAGTTGAGAAAAACATGTTTATATGTAAAAACAATCTATTTACTTGTCTGCATTTATGATAAATTAATCCTGTCCACTGCAAATGATGTCATGGATGATGTCATTGTATTACTGCTGGACAAAGTTTGTCTTTGCTGGCATCAAGAGTCAAGATATGGAATGTTTCCCGTGGAATACATGGATTCAAAATTGTGCTCCATTCCACTGGCAGAATGTTCCTCTCCTAACATACTATACACACACTCAACAAAGGCCTTTTCTAGAGCCAGAGTCTCAATTATCTCACTGGCAGGGCAAGCAGAAGCGATTTCCCTGATAAGCAGGTAAAGATAGAAGGGGGATTTTTCATTGTCAGCAAAGAAACAGTTGTAGGGAAAACTATAAACAATACTGAATGTTTCTAATCTGTTTATATGTGTAAGGAAAGTGTGATGATCAGGGAAACAACATTTAATTAATTTGTTTTATTTTTCATTTAAGGTAGTTTTATTTTTAGGACCCAGTTGAAGGTTTTTACAGTGTAAAGGTAGCAGCCATATTCGTAATGGAAGATCAGTTCTGTCTGTAGGGGACTAACTGAAATGCCAGTGTTTCAAATGCCCATTGATCATGGCTCTTGACACTTCACTGTTGGATAGAACTATTTTTTTTACCATGTATAAAACATATTTTATACATTTTATAAGACAGAGCAATGTGTTCTTGTAACTTAGCCAAGGTAGGAAAAGAGAGATATAGGTCATAAGGTTCCAGGAGAGGTGGTGTCAGCACCTTTTCGAATAGGTATGAAAATAGCTTTTTTCCAAGCATCAGGTACACCAAGCTCTGTGGGAGAATGGACACAGCTGAAGGGATACAGGACCTACAGGAAGATCTGGAAAAGCTAGGGAGGTGGTCCAGAATCTGGCAGCTTGGCTTCAATGCTAAGGAATGCAAAGTTATGCATATTGGAGTCAAGAATCCTAGGACAAAGTACTACCTGGGTGGAGTTCGAGTATCTGCATCAGAGGAGGAGTGATGATCATTAGTGACCTGAAGCACTTCACACAGTGTAAGAAAGCAGTAGCAAAGGCAAACAAGATGCTTGACTACCTAGGGGATCAGTAGTAGGAGAGAGGATGTTATACTACCCCTGTACAGGTCACTGGTAGGCCACATCTAGAGTATGGAGTTCAGTACTGGTGTCCCCACCTCAAAAAGGACATTAACCTGCTGGAGAAGGTCCAGAGGAGGGCTACAAAGATGATAGCTGGTCAGCAGGGTAAGGCATACAAGGAGAGGTTGAGGGCACTGAACATGTACTCCCTGGAAGACGAGAGAGAGAGAGAGAGAGAGAGAGAAAGAACATGAGTGGGACCTTCAAGTACTTGAAAGGGATAAATAAGGTTGATAAGGAGAGTCTCTGTAAGCTGAGTGGCAACTATAACATGAGGGGGCACATTCTTAAGCTGGAGGGTGGGAGGTTTAGGAGGGAGGTCAAGAAGCACTTCTTCACAGAGAGGGTGGTGGACACTTGGAATGTGCTGCCAGAAGAGGTAATCTCATTACAGACAGTGGGTAGCTTTAAGAGAGGCTGGGATAGGTACAGGGGGGAGGGTAAGGGTCATGAGTAGAGAGGATGTGAGGAGTGGGGAGAGGGGGCAGGGACAGTAGTTCAAGCTGTGGACCCTGCAACATGAGCAAACTTGACAGACCAAATGGCCTTCTTCTGTTGGCTTCTTCGTATGTTCGTACAGTAGCATAGAAACATAGAAGTTGTCAGAAGATAAGGACCTCTTGGCCCACCTAGTCTGCCCTAATTTCCCTACCTGCTGTGCTACCACAGACCCTACTTGATCTCCAGCCTTACCCCCAAGCTGTATTTCTATGTGTCTATCACATTTATACTTGAATCCTGCTACTGTTTTAGTATCTACCACCTCCAGAGGGAGGCTGTTCCATGCATCCACCACCCTTCCTATGAAGAAGTGTTCCAGGCAGTACAGGGCAGTGGATTAAGGCTGTGAGCTGCAAACCTGGACCTGGGTTTGAATCCCACAGCCCCTGCTTTCATACTGTGTGACCCTAAGTAAATCACTTAACTTCCTTGTGCTGCCAGGTCGCACCTGGAAACAAGCTTCCTGGTTAAACAATTTCCCCATCCCCTTAATATCCCCTCTGAGCCCTCCCCCCCAGCTTCATATCATGACCCCTTGTCCTTGAGCATCTCTTTCTATGTAAAATGCCACCCTCCTGTATCTTATTTATACCTTTGAGATATTTGAATGTTTCTTTCATGTCCCCCCTCTCTCACCTGTCCTCTAGAGAGTACATATTTAAATCCTTGAGTCTTTCCTCATAGGGATTTTGATGCAGGCCATGCAACATTTTAGTTGCCTTCCTCTGTACCACCTCCACACGATCTATGTCTTTCCGGAGATGGGGCCTCCAGTACTGGCCACAGCACTCTAGGTGGGACCTCACCATCAATCTATACAGGGGCAACACTACCTCCCCATTTCTGCTGATGACACCCCTCCCTATAAACCCAAGCATTCTGCTAGCTTTTCCCACTGCCTTATTGCAATGCTTTGTTACCTTCAGGTCATCAGATATGATGACCCCCCCCCAGGTCTCTCTTTTGTGGTTGCCAACATCTTCCCACCCAATTGGTATGTTGCCCTTGGGTTTCTGTGCCCCATGTGCATAATTTTGCACATTTTGGCATTGAAGCCCAGTTGCAAACCCTGATCAGTCTTCCAGCTTTTCAGATCGTCCCTCATTCCTCCCGGTGTGTCCACTCTGTTCTTGATTTTTGTGTCATCCGTGAACAGGCATACTTTCCCTTCCAGCCCTCCTGCAATGTCACTAATAAGGACACTGACCCGGCTGGTTACTGTGCCTTCTTCAGAGTGAACCCCATTTACCACCACCCCGACTCCTGTTTCTAGCCAACATCGTACCCATTTTATTAGTTTTGGACCCACTTCCAGGCTGCCCAGCTTGTTTACCAGTATTCTGTGTGGAATGGTGTTGAAGGCCTTACTGAAATCCAGGTAGGCTACATCCACCGCCCCTCCCTGATCCACTTCCCTGGTCACCCAGTCAAATAACTCGATCAGATTTGTTTGGCAAGATCCCCCCCCCCCCGCCATGAACCCATGCTGCCTCAGATCCTGTAATCTACTGGCCACAAGGTATTCCCAATCCTTTCCTTCAGTAGTGCTTCCATTATTTTCCCACCACTGAAGTCAGGCTGACAGGTTGGTAGTTTCTTGCCTCCTCCCTATTCCCACTTTTGTGAAGTGGGACCACATCTGCCATCCTCCAGTCCCCGAACTTGCCCCGTATCTAATGATAAGTTGAACAGGGCAGTCAGAGGTGCAGTCAGCTTCTCCTTAAGTTCCCTCAGTATACTAGGGTGTACCCCATCTGGTTCCATTGCCGTCTCCATTTTAGTTGTGCTAGTTCCTTGAGGACTCGCTCCTCTGTAAAAGACTAGTGTCCACCTCTCTTCCTTTAATGCCCCTTTCCCTATCTGTGGCTCATTAACTACCTTCCTTCATAAATACCGAGCAACGATACTTGTTCAATATGTCTTTTTCTGGTCCTCTTCCACACAAACCTCTCCTTCCCCTTCTAGTCTTACTATCCCTGCCTTGTTTGTCCTCTTTCGCTTATATACCTAAAGAATGTTTTATCCCTTTTTACTGACTTGGCAACATTCTCCTCCGTTTGTGCTTTTGTGCTCCTAACTACCTTCCCTGCCTCCCTTTGTTTCCTCCCGATAACCCTCCCCATCCTCTTCTTTCTGTGTTGACTTGTGCCTTCGAAATGCTAGCTTCTTCACCTTTACTTTCTCCGCTACTTCCTTAGAGAATCACAGTGGTCTCTTTTTTGTCTTGCCCTTTTAACCTGTTGGACATGGAGGTTTGTTGCTTTCTTGATGGCCTTCTTTATTTTTGCTCACTGTTCCTCGACTCCACCTAGTTTCCCTATCCCTGCTAGTGCTTCTCTGAGGCATTCTCCCATTTTCTTGAAATCAGCCCTCCTGAAGTTCAGGACCTTTGTTTTAGTGTGGTTTAATTCTGGCCCAGTTCTTATACTGAACCACACCATACGATTGTGGAAGAAAAGAAAGATTAAGAAAGAGCAGAGCAATGGCAGGTGCTGAAAGAAGAAGAAGAAGAAGTTTAGTGTCAACGCCATCAGGACTACCTCCTTCAATGGATTAAGGACAAGCAGAGACTTTAGGAAGTAGAGAAATGGGAGAGTGCTAGGAGAGAAGAAAAAGGAGAGAGGAAGAGAGAGAGAGAGAGGAAGAAGGGGGTTGGGAAGGAAGGGATAAGAGTAAGAGCACAGGTAGTAAAGTAGGAGTTAAAGGAAGTAGCAACAGCAGACAGGTCAGAAATGAGGGAGTCACCAATCTTAAGAGGAGGAGGAGAGGGAGACTGGGTCTGAGGGGAGCAAAGGGAACGAATAATCTTCTAGAACTTGGGAGTGGTTATTGATGTTGTTTGGGAGCGTGCAAGCAAAATACTCCGACTTCACAAGTTTGACAGCTTTGGTATAGGCAAGCGTCTATAGTTGGACCAAGAAGACTGAGCCAGTGATTTTAAAAGTCACACAGGCAAGGTCTCTGGTGCAGAGACAAGTAAGTACCTTGGCCGATATCCAGGGCAAATGTAAACCCGACTGCTGGTATTTCTCAGGGGTGCATGACGATCCCATACAGCCATGAATTTTGACTGGACATAATGTAGGGCAGAATTTATACTATTGGCGCAGAGACAGGCGACCACTGAATTGAACAAAGGTCAGCCAGGAGAGGTCAAGTCAAGAGACTTAAAAGACCGAGATATATGAATTTTGAAGGGGCTTTAATATGATGTAACTTGTGTATGCGCAGTAAACCATATTAAGATCACTGAGTGCATCAGGAAGGATACCTGCACCCACTACATGTTGTGGATGAGAAGTTAGGACCCAGACCATCAGAGAATGGTTTAAAAGTTAGTCCTGATCGTAGTTAGTTTCATCCTCCGTTAAGCTTTTTAATGTTTTGCTGAGATGCCGACCGCTAACATATATTATTTTTAACTTTTAGTCGGAACTAGACGTATGGAGGCAAGATAGGGGAGGCTCCAATATCTTAGAAGGTGCGGCGATGCACTGCTTGCTTCAATGCAAAAATACTGAAGCGAGCAGTGCTGTCAGCACCTTTATGGATAATGTCGCCTCCCCTACACGCACCATACTTCTGGGTTCCAACTTTTTAAAAGTTAAAATAATGTATGTTGCTGTGTGAGAAAAATGCAGCAACACACATTAAAAGCTTAACCAGAGGGTAAGCTTGGCTAGTGAGAGGGCACGATCAGGACAGCTTTCCTTTAAGGATTTCACATTTAGACGAGTGGGTTCAGGAATAAATTGGCTTAGCTGTAGTGGCTTCACATTTTGTGAAAAATTTATTTGCATTTGGGAGGGTCAATTAATATTAAAGTCACCCAGAATAAGTGGTTCACCACTTGGGGCATTAGAACAGATAGAGGAAACGAGCTCAATAACCAAAGCAGGCAAAGTACCAGGCAGCAGTAACAGTAACATTCAATAACTGATGAAGATGTTGCATAACTCCGACTGAGCACAGAGCCCTGTGGACCCCACTAGAGACTGGTCTAGCCTCCAAGAACTCCCCCCCCACCCTCTGATGTCTGTCTTCCAGCCAGTTTCTAGCCCACATAGCCAGTTTTGCTCCTACCCCCCAGGTCCTCCAGCTTCCTGGGTAACCTGCTGCGGGGAACAGAATTAAAGGCCTTACTGAAATCTAAATACATGATGTTCACCTCTTGGCCCCTGTCCAGGGTCCTGGTTCCCCAGTCAAAGAAATGAATTAGGTTGGTGTGGCAGGACTGCCCTGACGTGAACCCATGCTGCCTCTAATCTTGGAGTCCACTGCCCTCCATTATGTATTTAACAGTTTTACCAGGAAAGCATACTGAGTAGGCTACTGCTCAATTCCAGATGCGTGGGGAGACACTTGGGACAGCATACAGAATTTAAGCGTCACAATATACAAGAGCAGCACAAGAACAAGGTGCGCAACAATCACAATTATTTTACAAAACAGTGACAATCAAATTAGACAAACACAAACACATGGAAATTAAAATTTGCAGCTTACCGGTCTTTTTTTCAATGTGGTTTCCATGAGCTTCCCCACTATCGAGGTCAGACTGACTGGCCAATAGTTACCAGGGTCATCCCTCACCCCACTCTTGTGTAGCAGCACTACACGTTTTGTCCTTCAGTCCAGGGGTACTTTCCCCTTCACGAGAGAGGTGTTAAACAGGTCTGCTAGGGGACCCGCCAGTACTTCCGCCAACTCTCTAACCACCTTCGGGTGTATGCCATCCGATCCCGGGAACTTGTCTACTTTCAGGGCCTTTCAGCCTTTCCTCACCCTGTCGATTTCACTCTCCCTGTCTGTAACCTTCCCATCCCATTTCCTCCCCCTTTCTTCCCCTGGGGTACCAGGCCATCCTTCTCCTTAGTGAGGCCAAAGTACTTGTTAAGTACTGCTTTCTCCTCACTGTCCTCCACCCACCCCACTATCCCATCCTGGATGTACTGGAAGCCCTTCTCCGCCATTTTCATCCCCTCTGCCAGCTGCAGCTCCCTCTCAGCCTTGGCCAGTCGTACTGCCCTGCCTGCCTCTCCTGCCTTGGTACAGTACTCCTCCCTGTCCTCATCCCTCTGGGTGCATTTAGACTATGCTGAACAATGGGAACAACCCACTAAAAAAGGAAAAATGCAGCTCCATAAGTAAAGGGCATGTAACTCTCAACTGTAAATTTATCACAACCGCTTCATCACTCATAGGGACTCGGTTGCAAGGCCAGTGGGAACCTCTACAGAAAGTCCAACTGCCCATGCTGCGTGCTGTCGGCCAACACCCACAGTACCCAGACGTAATATCTCCTTTCCCAGGGAAGGGTGAGATCAGTGACCAGTATTTGCCTGATACCTAGTGGTGGCAGAGTGTTGGCACACTGGTCCCGTACATCGGGAGCAGATGTCTGGCGTGCAGCATGTGGAAGCATGTGCCGCTCGGCCACTGGCGTCATTGCATGCTACTGCCGCTGTGCTCAGGGCTGGGGGAAGACCACAGAGCTCTAGAAAAACCTCCACTGTCATCAGTGAAGGATCCCCAGGTGGGGAACCAGATCGGTGGGTACGCCCGGCACAAAGACCAAGGCAGTGGGGGTACACAAACAAATCAACAACAACAAAACAAATTGCACCAAATCCACAGTTTATCCCATTAGTTCTTCAAGAATCTCTCTCACTGTCCATTCATCTTAGTTCTCCTCATTGCCTTCTTCTGACCTCCATGGAAACACAATCATTTAATAACACACCACTTCGGAGATGTTTAATGGCAAATATTATACTGAAGCAAACATAGAACGTGATGGCAGACAAAGATCCAACGTCCATCCAGTTGACCCACATTGGTTCCAACACAGTCCAAAGCAAAATTTCTTCTGCGTGTCAGTTCCAATGTCACATGTAATTTCTCAGTGGATTACCCACATATGTCACAACTCACATTTCGCATGATGACCGACTTTGAAAAGCAAAAGAACACTGAAGTGAAGTGATACTGAATGATTGTGATTTCCTTAGAGGTCATAAGAAGGCAATGGGGAAAGGAAGATGAAAGGACGTGAGAGAGGTACTTGCAGAACCAACAGGGTAAGCCATGGATTTGTTAAAAATTTTAAACTTAATTTCACTACATCTGGGTATTGTGAGTGATAGCCAATGGCTCACATAATGGGCAATCTGAGCCTACATTTAACTCTCACTTTAGCTGCGATATATACAACTGAAACACCTAAGGATGAGTCCCCACTTATTATGGATCAAAGAAGCACTACTGAGCAGTAGGAGTGCTCAGTTTCCCTGTGTAAGACGCACTTAATGGGCCCTATGCACTAATGGTCAGAGTGGCTATGCACTGCATATCTGCAGTGTGTACCCAGTGTGCCCCCCCCATGTGGGTTGCACCAATGGGGGACACATAGTACCTATGTGCCTGATCTCCTGGCAGTGCGGAGGCTGCGCACGGTGGTGGGGTGGGCCGGCGCTACGTGCCAAGCTGCGTAGGCACATATTGCCATCCATGGGGAGCACAGCAATGTGCAGGATATGCCAGAGACCCTGCCATAACAGCGATAGTGTGGCCAGTGCCGCGCACACAGGGATTTCCCGGTCCTGCAGCATGTGGACAACATCCCCCCACACACACACACACACACACACCAAGAGTCCCCCTTGGCAGCACTGAGGGTGCCTCCAGCCCCCACTTGCCATGCCCCCAGATATGTAACCTCACTCGGGTCATGCCCCCCCGTCACCCCCCCCATCTGCTGGGAGCCACGCCTGGGTCATATCCCAGTGATGGTGCACGGAAACTGGGGGTGGTCATGTAGGTGCAGCCGGATGTAGGGGGGGGCATAGGACAACACTGTGCCACCCGTGGGGCCATGATCAGGGTAGTGAGGTGGGCATCCATGGATGGCCTGGCCAGGGTGCTGCATGACGAGACTGGGGGGACATGACTACAGGGTCGGGGCTGTGGTGGTGGGGGGGCCCAGCTGTGCAGGGGTTAGCATATCTGCAGGTAGGGGACACCCATGCGGCTGGGAAGGTGTGCCCGCAGTGGCCCAGTACCTGCAGATGGGGGGGGGACCACTGGACGTTGGGCATGGCCGCGCAGGACCACGTACCGACAGTCCATATGCATTGTCCTGGACCTGCGCCATGCCACACAGTAGATCCACTGTGGGACCCAGGCCAGGCATTCAATTTGCCGCCCACCTGGGTCCGTTACTCTACCCGTCCACCCTGCAGAACCTGCATGCATGGGGGCAGGGCCCGGACAGGTGGCTGGCGGTCATGAATGCCACTGGGTGCGCACCCGTCTGCAGGTGCGGAGCTTTGTGAGCGGGATACGTGCCTTCAGCGTGCACTTCCCACCCATTAGTGCATAGGGGCCAGACTGACTCATGCACAGTTGTCCTAGAAATGTGCTTGTTCATGGGAGGTTTTTTTTTTTTAACATTTCTAATATATTATTGATCGACCTCGACCAATAATATATTAATACTACCGAAGGGATCACGCTACTCGCTGCAGAATGCTCAGATTTTTTTGCAGTTAAATCTTTTTATTGGCATATTTCTTTTATACAGATGTACAGATATAGGAGCATGTATGGAGACATATGAATATCTAACAGTAAACACGCATCTGTTTACAGGATATTACAGCCATGTGAGGTGTTCATTTAAGAAAAGATTCAGCAACTTACTAGTCAGTGCATGACCTACCAAAGACACAGTTATGCTCCTAAATGCTCATGTTAGGGACATCTGAAATACACCATCTTGAGCTGGAGTTGAGGAGGCTGTAAATCCTGCTACATATAAAATTTTTATGAACTACCAATTGAAAATACAAATCTTATTGGCGAGAGGGTTTGAAGCCGTGATGATATCGGGGCATACATCACGGCTTCAGACACTCAACCGAACTCCTCACAGGCAACAGATCCTCTGACCGCAAAGTTCACCTCATCCAGATGCCTAGAGCGAGTCACTCACCAAGATGACCAGTACTAAAAAAAAAAAAACTATTCCCACTGCTGAAATTATTAAAACTCCCACCAAGTGCGGCATACATAAGTAAAACACCCGCTCCCAACCAAGAAATACCAAGACACCAGCATGCCGCTCAACAGACAGCAGCGGACACTCCGCGGCAAAACATCCGAATACCATAACGACCTTCCCAACCAAACATCTGCCAGCTCGTGGACAAAATGACCTCGCTGCTTTAGCTATTGCTTTTTAAAAAAGATTTTGCCAATCTCACCTGCTCCCTTCAAAATACAATGCAGGCAGTTTACCCCTCTACTCCATAAAACAATCGCAACACAGCATCTCAGAGGGACAGGTGGTGGTGGCGATGTGACGAGACCAGAGCACAACTGACACAATAGCAGTCCCGTGTCAGCAGTGCTTTCATGAAAAACAAAATCCACACAGATTTTTACCGTCTCCCAGAGTAGACTGGGTCAAATGCTGAGAAAACACAGTTCAGCATTAGTGCTGAGAGAGTGACACTGGGTTCACAGCTGCACTCCTCCACTGAACTCCACTTACAACAGTGCCACCTGCTGCCCATACCCTCCAGGAACTATTTCTTTTAAAGATATTCCTCCATCACTCCAAAAAAGACATTAAAATATTTTAAAAGTGGATTTTTTATTATTTTCTCAAGAGAAAACTATTAAACCAGTTCATAATAGCAATAATGCACTCCAGGGTGTGGTATATCGTGGGATATCGTCACTTCTCGGGTCGTTGGACGCACTTGGCCTGCGGCCTCATGCCCAAGCACCCGAGGCGTGACGATATCCCACTATATATCACACCCTGTCGTGCATTATTGCTTAATTATACAATGGCAAGAAAATTTCCTGGACTCTGATTGGTCAGTGTGAGCCTGAGACAGTGATATTACACATCAACATCACTGTGCTGATTTTTTCAGAAACAAAGATACACTGCCTCATTAAAATCTACTAAAAACATTTTAATTTATTTTTTTTTTCTATAACATTGAGCCATTGTATAATTGCAATAAGGCACTCCAAGGTGTGTTATGTAATGCGTCACTCCTGGGGTGGTGGAAGCTAAACTAGCCTGGTGCTTCAACCCACCCAGGAGTGCGATTTACATGTATACACCGTGTGCGCTTATGGCTTAATTATAACCCTTACCATAAACACAACTGGAGGCGATCTGTGGTGCATATGGAATTGCTCCATCCTAAACCTAGTAAAGGTAACTAAGGCGGGACCATCCTCCTGCTCTCCTTTGAGATGCCAGCAATTGCAGGTAAGGTTGCCAAAAAGCTAGGTACTGCGTCAGGGTGCCTGTGACGGGCAGTCCATACTGGCCATGTGAGCTATATTCGTTAATAACTCTTGGTAGGAGCTTACTTGTCTGCTGCACCAGCCACAAAGAAGTCGTCTTTTCAGCTGCATGGCAAGAATGGCTAGCCATTAAGTGTTTGTGGGTGATCAGCATGGGACCCCCTCTTGGGTAGTCCCAGGAGTAGCGGGGGGGGGGCAGGTGCTCAGTACTTCCGAGCCCAGCAGACATAGCTGACACCAGAGGGGTTGGATCATGATGCATGACCAGAGAATGTGCAGGAGATCTCTCCATTGGGTCCCCCATCTCCAGCAGGTATCTATGGGAATCAGTTTCAGCCTATGTAGTACCGACAGGGTCCTATACCAGGAATGGAGCACCTTATTGTGAATGAGGTGACTACATAAGTCTTTGAAAGCTTTATAAGACAGGGACCAGCAGGAATCCCATTCTTGGTCTATCACTGTCATACTGAGCATGGCTTCCCATTTTGCATTAGATGGAACAACCCACCGGCATGACCTTGTCAGAATAATACTGGCACCCTACTTTAAAACCCAATAGGTCCCAATCCTCCCTCCTCACTGGGAGCAACCGAAAGGCTGATTCTATGTCTGTCTTGGCCATCCAGGCATCGGGGGTCACCCGAATAATCTGTACTGCCTCTTCCAATGTGGCATAGGTGACCCTGCTGTGCTCCTCCCAAATAAAATCATTAACCGAGTCTCCCTCTGGGAACGACAGATGGTGAATCACCCGATACTGTCCTTTTTGGTTTTTGGGGACCAGATCCAAGGGGGAAATTCTCATGTTGTGTAGAGGGGGAACTGGATACGGTCCTTCTACCCCCGCAGCTTTTTCTTTTTCTATTTTCTGTGTCAAAATGTCCTCCTTTCCTCTGACTGACCCCAAGTTATTAGCCTCCCTTGCCTGTCCTGGACCTTTGCACTGTAGTGGAAAACCTGTTCTAAACCCCCTCTGTATGTTTTCTGCCAACCCTGTATCCGGGTGCTCTCTGAGCCACTTTTCCCAAGTCTCTGTTTTGATGGGGGTTTTTGCCATCTGGAATTGTTCTCTTCCCCCCATGCACCCCCCAGCCCCCGCTACCCTCCCTGGCTGATTTTCCTTTGTCACTCCCCTCAATAAGACTGGGCCCCCCTACCCCCATAACCCTTGCCTCATGACCCTCTATTCCATGTCTGCCCCCTACATCCTGGTCCCTCTCGAAAGGGCTAGTGTCCAGTCCCCTGGGTTCCCCCCCAGGCCCCTGGTGTCCATATGGTCCTGAACCTTGTTGCCAGATTAGATCCCCTACATCTCGAGCAGGCATGTCGGAATCGACACTGGGGCCATGAACAAAATGCCCAGTTATATCCCCAACAGCACTTCTGCAGTACCCCCCCTTCTTCCGGTGTGGATTGGTCGGTGACATAATCAGTCCACAAATCTAACTGGTTTATGTCCCATCTCAAGTCCTCATCGTCGCCATCCTTTGCGGGAAAACTCATCATAATATATCCACCCCACCCCACTTTTGCTTTTGCTCTTGCTATCCTTATGATCATGGAATACGTGATCAGTGGGATGCCTAATTCCCTTTCTTTTCCATCACAATGGCCGAATATGTGGCAAACCCATGAAACACCCATTCTATGTCTTCCTTTCATAAACTTATCCTCCTCTTTCTTACCCAATAAGACCACTGCTGCTGCCATCTCACTCTTCCCTATATTCTCTGTCTCTTCATACTTTGCTGCCTCTCTACTGACCAGGCAAAATATGTCCACATACTCCCCTTCCGTATCTTCTCCTTTGTGGCCAGCGGCAGGTGTTCCCCCTATCCTCATGCCGGGGCTCCTATGTTCCTTGTTCCCTTTCCTGTTCCTTCCGCCACCTTGTCTACTCCCCCTATTGGTTCTTTATCCAACCTAATCTCTGCCAGTGCAGTTTCCACTGGCCCTAGCCAGCCTGCCCCTAAGGCCGCTATAATTTGACCAATGTACTCTTTTATACTGTCTCCCACAGAACCTGATACACTACCTGTGGGTCTGTCCACTCTGTGTGTCCTGCTGTCACCGGGCTGAACCAGTCCAGTTTCTTGTGATGGGACCACTGGCTGCGGCATCAGGGGTGGAGGAGCTCACCACCACGGGAGTTCTGGTCTGGGTTCTGGCATAAGTACCACAACCAGCTCAAAGGAGTTACTAACAGTTCAGGCAGAAGGGGCTGTGGTGGTACTGGACTAACCGCTTGAGGTGGGACCGCCGATGGCAGCTGCGGCCTATTTGGGCTGCTGTGACCTCACAGTTGGTCTTTTTCTCACCCCATTCCCTTTCTCCACATTCCGCCTCCACCTCCCAGTTCCGCCTTTCCACCATTTGCCACATCATGTTGGCTTTCTCTGCCAACTCAATGATCGCCTTATATGCCTCTTCTTTCGATGGCTTGTTCTTCTTTGGTGCCATTCTTTCTCACAATTTTTGCCCAGCTGCTGTGGATAAAAGCTGACAAGATGCCTTCATTAGTAATCAGACCATTATTTCGTTCTCCCCTTCTTCTTCCTATTTTTTTTTTTTTTTGGAAACCCCCCCAGGCCCTGCTCTCTGACTTGTGCCCCTTGAAGGCCATTGGCCAAAAGCCACCTCCATGTGCTTCTGCTCCCCCCTTCACCCTGCAACACATAGCCCCCTAGGCCCGCATCACCCCGCGCAACAAACGCTTTTTTTTTTTTGAAAACCTCTCCAAATTCATTGCCTCTGCCACTGGTCCGCTCATCCCCATCGCTGTTGGCTAAGCTGCTGCCACCCTCCAGCGTCCTAATCTGATTTCCATCACCCCCAAGGCCTTGTAGCCTTCATTTATGTGGGTCACGCAGTGCGACGTCAGACGCCGTTCCCCACCGCGTGGCCTCCCTGGCTAGGCCCATTGTCCTGATGCTGTTCCCCTTCCCCTTCCTGCTGCTGCGTGGTCAGATTCCCACACTGCTTCCCCCCTTCTTCCTCTCACCTCCGAGGGCCTTGAAGCCTTCCATCGAGTGAGCCACGCGGTGGACATCAGACGCCGTCCCGACCGCATGGTCTCTAGGTCTCCATTTGTAGGCCAGTCCTGTTCCTTTTAGGCCCCTTCCTTTGCTTGCTGCTGACCTGGGGTTGTGTTTTCGCTGATTTTGTGCCTTTGCTCCTTGTCCTTATGTCATGGCTAGCAAGGCGCCATCTCCTTTCCCCCAATTGCCCTTTTTCCTGTCTCGTTCCAAAACCGCAATTCCTCTGCAGTCCATACATAAAGAAAACCCCTAGCGAGCTCCGTTCTGCCTCTTTCTGCTCTCTTTGACTTGGTTTTCTTCCATCCCATCCATGAGTCCCTGCAACCACCAAAACGCAAGGAAACCCAACACAAGCACTCTCTGCCCAGCATCTCTTCCCTTAGCTGGGACTCCTCTCCTGTTCTGTTTACACAAGAAACCTCACTAGTCAAGCACCACACCCCATTCCTGCATCACGGTTCAGCTGCCTCTCCAAAACCTTGTTCGCCATCCATTAACCAAACTTTTGTCCACAAAGACCAAGGGAACACACCGTGAGCTCTGTTCTGCCCACATCTCATTCCTTTAGCTGAGACTCCCCTCTCTATTTCTATCTGGCAACCAACCTCGCTTGTCAAGCACTCGCACCCCCAGTCCCTGCATCACGGTTCAGTTGCCCGTTCCACCGTCCATTAACAAGCATTATACAATGGGAAGAACAAATCTTGGACTCTGACTGGTCAGCCTGGGACTGGACCTGTGATATTATCTCAGCACAACATCACGAGTGTAGTCTCAGCCTCACTTTGAACCTGCAGATGACCATCTGTTGGATATCAATATACTTGATATCTATAGGCTGCATATCAATATACTGGATATCTATATGCTGGATATCAGTATGTTGGATATCAATATACTTGATATCTATATGCTGGACATCAATATGCTTGATATCTATATGCTGCATATCAATATGCTGGATATCAATATGACTGATATCAATATGTTGGATATCTATATGCTGGATATCAATATGCTGGCTATCAATATGCTGGCTATCAATATGCTGAATATCAATATGCATGATATCTATATACTGCATATCAATATGCTTGATATCAATATGCTGAATATCAATATGCTGGATATCAATATGCTGGATATCTATATGCTTGATATCTATATGCTGCATATCAATGTGCTGGTTATCAATGTGCTGGTTATCAATATGCTTGATATTGGGATATCAATGTGCTGGATATCAATATGCTTGATATTGGATATCAATATGCTGGATATCAATATGATTGATATCAATATGCTGGATATCTATATGCTGGATATATATATATGCTGGATATCTATATGCTGGATATCAATATGCTGGATATCGATATGCATATGCTGGATATCTATATGCTTGCTATCTATATGCTGGATATATATATATATATTGCTTGATATCTATATGCTGCATATCAATATGCTGGCTATCAATATGCTGGATATCTATATGCTTGATATCTATATACTGCATATCAATATGCTTGATATCTATATGCTGAATATCAATATGCTGGATATCTATATGCTGGGTATCAATATGCTGGATATTAATATGCTGGATATCTATATGCTTCATATCTATATGCTTGATATCTATATGCTGCATATCAATATGCTGGATATCTGTGTAACCCCCTTGCAAATAGGGGTTTCCTAAATGCCTCTAGTACTGTCTCTTTAAGAGCTGCCAGCTCACAGACCCAATTAGTCTGCTAAAGGAGGGCCGTGTGTTCTCCTGCTCGAGTCCCGCTCGCGCCGCTGATAATGTGCCCCGTTTTGCCGTTGCTAAGCAGGCACTTCCTTGGGCTGTGCTTGTGGATGTAATATATGTTGAATTAGTATTGGAAAATGTATTTTGTTTAACCTGTTTCCCTTGCAGCTGGGACTTTGTATGCCTTGCCCCATCATTTTGGATCAGAACTGCCTTTTGGATCCAATCAAGAGGGAGGGGCGCTTAAGATGGAGTATTTAGCAGCCAACCAGGACTAGGACTCTCTCGGGAGCTGGCTGCCAATGGGATGTATGGCCAGTGATTCTGGGAAGTGAAGTCCAAGAGCGTGGCGCCTTTTTGCACAAATAGGGGAAGGTAGAGGAGACTGGCATCTGAAGCCTTCCAATCGGGTCGGGTGGCAACCGAATTGTGATTCCCTACCCAAATGGCCAAAGGAGCAGAGTCATTGTAGCTGTGAGTGAGGAAGGAGCTCCGGGCTTCTGCGCTGTTGAGAGTTTCAGCATGGGAGGCGGCGTGTGGAAGCCAAAGTCGGGTGACCTCGTATGGGCGCAGCTGGACTGAATCTGCCGCGGTGCTGCTGTCCACAGAGGCTGTGCAGTTTGTAGCCAACTACCACGCTCACCCTGTAGAAGACTGGAGAATCTGCTTCATCATGCTCGGTCTGTCAGGAAAAGTGAAGCTGCGCTGTGACTCCCCAGTTTAGCAATGAGTGTGGTCGGGATATAAAGCAGCTGCCTAGTATGGTAACCTTCTTTTTACATATAAATGTGTAGGGAGTGTTCTGATCTCAGGCCTGTGTCCCTGGGGCAGTGCAAACGTGATCCTGCCACAAGAGTCATGAGTAGAAATCAGGTAGCTCCTGCCAACTGATCTATTGGGTTGCAAGTATTCATCTGTTTCCCTCGCTGGCTACACAAACCGAGCCTACCAGCTCCAGATTACCAATTTGGGTATTGTACAGTTGTTTTTTCATCTTTAGGGCCCCAACCAGCTGCACCGAACTTGGCTAGCCCCCTTATTGCCTGGGTACCCAGTGACAGTGACTAATAGGGACCGTAGCCTGTGCACAGTGCTCTGAAACAGTAGAGTGATTAAGCTATTAAGCTAATTAACTAGATTTCCCAATGCCCTTGTTAATCCCCCCTAAATAAATCAGATTTGGTTGTTTTATAAAGTATACTGCCTGAACTGTGTGTTTGTGCTGAAATACTGTACAGTGGCTATTGTGTTACTGCATCTTACTTTACAGGGGTTCCCCAGAGTCAAGCTGATCAACCAATCCTGGGGGTAAGTGTATATTGTAAAGGTACTGTTGGTAACTTGTGTGGGCCACTAGTGGGAAGAAAGGGGGGTGTTTGGTAGTACAGAGACAGGGGAAGACCTGTTATGCAAATTCAAGTCAGCTAAATAGTGGAGAAATGAGAAATTGCCTGCCTTTGTTACCAGAATGGAAAGGGCCCTGCAAAAGGCTCACCGTAAAGGGGGAGTAACTGCCCAAACATTGAATCAGGTCCACCTAGACCATATATTGAAGTCAGCCAGGTTTTCCAGTGTGATAATGCTAAAACTCAAATTGCACGACCGACGGACCACCCCTTCCGAATATTGTCAATTAATGAGAGAAATCTGTGAAGTTGAAACTGATGAAGAGGGGTGGGAGCCCTATGCAGGGGTTGTGAATCTGTGCCAGACTCCTGAACCCAGTGAACCAGAAGAGACCCATCCATCGAAAGGATTGATCAAGGAATGACAGAAACTTATCGGAAGCCAGACCTGTTCCGAGCGTCCCCTGAGCCCCACAGTGGAGTGGGAGTGCATGCTGTTTCTTCTGATCCCCGGGTGGAGAGTAATTTGAGAGCAGAGATTAGAGATTTATGGGAGATGGTGAGGGAGTTGAAACAGACTGCTGTCACCACCCCCCTAAAATTGGGGAACCTGAGTTATCCCGGAGTAAACAACCCGGTCAAGAAGAGCCATGTAGGACCCCTGAAGTTTCCCGGCAGATGAGATATCTCCTCCCTCCCACCAAAGACCCCGAGATACTAAGTTCTGTTACCACTGTGGGGAAGATGGACATTTCCAGACTGGCGGCTGCTAGAGAACCTAAGGAGAGTCACCAGCAAGCTAGTGGCCTGACATCGTAAGACCTGTGCCCGGGTCACAAGAGGGGCCCCTGAAAGAGTTTCACCACCAGGACCAATGCCCGAGCAACCTCTCAAGCAATGCCCCTGAGTGGTTCGAAGCGAGTGGGCCCCTCCATAGAAAAACCAGCAGTGAAAGTGAATGGAGTGTCCACCGAGGGCATAGAGACTGACCCCAAAGTAGAGGCCTTGACTACCTGGCCCCAGCCAAAAATCTGAAAGAGCTCCAGAGGTTCCTGGGTTTTTGTGGTTATTATAGGTGTTCTATCAAGGGCTATTCTCGGTGATCCGCCCTCTACTTAATCTTACTCAAGGGTATCCTCCCACCCACAAAAGTACAAGAAAGCAGTGCCCACTGAGACTGAAAAAGATATTTTGCCTGATTATATATTTTGGGCCTGCTGGACTTCTGATTGTGAGACAGCTTCCCATGAGATCATACATCAACACCTTGTCTGATGTTGGCTAAGCTGATCCTGCCAGACCGTATGTTCTTCATACTGATGACAGTTTACAAGGTTGGGGCTGTGTTGTATCAAGAGCACACTAATGGGCTAAGACCAGTAGCCTCTGCTAGCAGGAGCACAACCCCGTCAGAAAAGAACTACCCAGTGCACAAGTTAGAGTTCCTGGCCTTGAAGTGGGCCATTGTCGATCAATTTCATGATTATCTGTATGGTGCTAAGATATTGGTAAAAACTGACAATAATCCTTTGACCTATGTGCAGACTTCAGCTAAGTTGGATGCCACTGGCCATAGGTAGCTTTCTGCTTTATCTACATACGACTATGTTGAATACAGAACAGGCCTGAACCACATAGATGCTGATGCTCTCTTGAGGCCTGTTTCCCAGAATAACTGGGTCAGACTGTCAGAACCTGATATTCGAGCACTTTGCCAAAAATTTTACAAGGAAGACAGGTATCCCTGATGCTGTGGCTTGCATGGTGGATTGCTTGGGGCCCTCTGAGAACTGCATACCTGCTGCTTACTGCCATTTTTCTGCGTTAGATACTGGTGCTTTGCCCCAATTCAACAATGACAGTCTTCGGTGGGCTCAATCCCGAGACCTCGTGATAAAAACTGCTTTGGAGGCCCTGCATGCAGGGAAAGATGTGTCCAAATTACGTTCCACTGATTTGAGAAGTGCCTTGTTATATAAAGAAGGTCCTAAGTTGAAACTGGTCAATAGACTGTTATACAGAGAAACAGTAGATAAAGGGGGGCAAGTAGACAAACAACAACTAGTGCTGCCCACTGCTTTTCGAGAACTGGTGTTGAGATCCCTACATAATCACATGGGGCACCTCAGCATAGACACAACCCTTGATCTAGTGAGATCTAGGTTTTATTGGCTTAAAATGGGGCTGATGTGGAACAAATATATTAGGACTTGTAGAAAATGCCTACAGCGAAAACTCTGTCCTCAGAAGGCTGCCCCTGGTTAGCATCACCACTAGTGCCCCCATGGAGTTGGTCTGCATTGATTTCCTGAGTCTAGAACCAGATCAAAGAAATATCAGTAATATATTGGTAGTCACTGATCACTTCACTCGTTATGCCCAAGCCTTCCCCACTAAAGACCAGAAAGCAACTACTGTGGCTAAAGTGCTTACTGAAAATTTCTTTGTTCACTATGGGCCCCTCAAAGAATCCATTCTGATCAAGGGCCGAGACTTTGACAGCCATTTGATTAAAGAGATGCTATCCTTGTGGAGGGTACGGAAGTCAAGAATTACCCCCTATCATCCCCAGGGAGATCCCCAGCCTGAACGGGTTCAACCCAAGACTTTGCTCAACATGTTGGGCACCCTGCAACCAAAAGACAAGCCCATGTGGAGCCAGTAGATTAGCACCCTGGTACATGCGTACAACTGCACCAAAAGTGATGCCACTGGATTTTCACCTTATAGACTGATGTTTGGAAGAGAAGCCAGATTGCCAGTAGATGTTTGTTTTGGAGTTTCTCCTGATGGGGTTCAAGCAGCTACTCATCTACAGCATGTGCAGAAACTGAAGGCCCAATTAAACCATGCGTACCAACTAGCCCAGACCATGGCTGCCAAATGAAATCTAGCTAATAAAGAAAGGTATGACAAGAAAGTGAAAGCAATGGAACTCAGGGAAGGGGACTGAGTGTTACTGAGGAATCTGGGGCTGCATGGCAAGCATAAGATTGCTGACAGATGGTATCACCTCCCTCATATTGTCGTAGGCAAACTAGATGATTTACCTGTATACAAGGTGCGACCTGAGAACCATTCAAAAGATGTGAAAACTATGCACAGAAATAATTTGCTACCAATTGGACAGATCCTGATAGAAGCTGAACCCCCAAACCACACCCCCTCTGGGCCCGTAACTAGAGCCACTGTCAAGAGAAAACTAAGGTAGACTGATCCTACAGAAATCGAAAGAAAGGGCTCTCCTCCACCCCCCTCAATTGAACCCGATTGCCAGTCTGTGTCCGAGGACAGTGAACGTAATCCTGAGTACTACCCCTCTTATGAACTGAGTCAGTTGTTTCGGGGCAATCCCCTAACTAACCCAATGGATGAAGCTGGGCTGTCTGGACTGTTTGAGCCCCCAGCTTTGTCTCTGGAGCCAATGCTCCCGGAAGATGAAGTATGTAGCATGAAATCAGAAGATGTAGGTTCATTGTGCCTGGCTTTATTGCCTGACCTTTCAGAAGGAGGAAGTGATGTGGGGGAGCAAGCTGGTGATATGTCAGAGCAAGAAGAATATTTTGAGTGCCCTGATAGTTCTCTGCCAGTACCAGAAATCCCCACATCTGATCCAAATGTTGTGAGTTCAGAAATGGTAGACCAAGGCACTGAAGTTACCCTGGACTCTAGCTCCCCTGCCCCCATAGAGGTCCCTCAGCAACCCCAAGCAGGGCTGGAATTGAGTCTGAGCATTCAGAAATTGTGCCAGAAACCCTAGAAGGACTGGCTGAGAAGTAAGGCCTGTAGTGAGATTGAGTTATGAGTCTCTGGGCCAGCCTGTGGATCTGCCCCTGAATGTGGTCCATAAGGGGTGTATGTGACCCGAGCTTTCTACCCAAATTGAGCCTTGAAAATAACTCCGATTACTTGTTCTGCCTTCTGAATATGGTGCCTTTACTATTTCCAGTCCCAAGGGGAATGATAGGATAAGCTCCTTAGCCCAGGTCCCGATGCAGGAAATGGTATCCTGAGATTTATACTAGTCGTACATGTATATATATATATATATATATATATATATATATATATATATCTGTATGCATCATTAAAATGAGTGATACTGTTATGCATAATATAATGCAACTGTTTTACCCAAGATCCATATGCTGATTGCTATCTGAAAGAGTAAAATGCAAGACAGTTTAAATGTGCTACTTAACACTGGCTTGGGGTATTTACTTGACACGGACGTCAAGCTTTCCAGGGCAGGAAGGTGTAACCCCTTGCAAATGGGGAACTTCTAAATGCCTATAGTACTGTCTCTTCCCCGAGACTGCCAGCTCGCGAACTAGTGAGTCTGCTAAGCGGGTCCGTAGGTTCTCCTGCTCGAAGTCCCACTCGAGCCGCTGATAATGAGCCCCGCTTTGCCGCCGCTTAAGCAGGGCAAAGCAGGCACTTCCTTGGGCTGTGCTTATGGATGTAATATATGTTGAATTGGTATTGGAAAATGTATTTTGTTTAACCTGTTTCCTTGCAGCTGGGACTTTATGTGCCTTGCCCTCCATTTTGGATCAGAACTGCCTTTTGGATCCAATCAAGAGGAGGGGCTTAAGATGGAGTATTTAGCAGCCAACCAGGACTAGGACTCTTTCGGAGCCGGCTGCCAATGGGATGTATGGCCAGTGATTCTGGGAAGTGAAGTCCTGGAGTGTGGCGCCTTTTCGCACTAATAGGGGAAGGTAGAGGAGACTGGCATCTGAAGCCCTCCAATCGGGTCAGGTGATGCCCAAATTGTGATTCCCTGCCCAAACAGCCGAAGGGGCAGAGTCATTGTGGCTGTGAGTGAGGAAGGAGCTCCGGGCTTCTGCGCTGTTGAGTTTTCATGCGGGAAGAATAGGTAGGATCAGTTGCGTTAAAATAGTATTTAGTGAAGTAATCTTTACTTTCTATTCCATCTCAATTCTCCAATTTTCTTCTTTATATATTATTCCAATATTCTGTACACTAAATGGTTTTTATCATAAAGGACAGAAGTCTGTAAGAGAACTTTATATAGTGGTTGTCAACATTCTCTGTAATTTCTTTTATTTTTCTATTTGCTCTTTCCTCCCTGCAACTGTATACATTTCTAATGTGTCACACGGCTGTAAAAGATATAAGCCAATAAAGTTTATTTAATTTGAGTTTTCATCGGGAAGCGCGTGTGGAAGGCAAAAGTCGGGCGGCTCATTAGCCAAAGTATCCGACTGAATCTGCCGTGTGCTGCTGTCCGCAGAAGCTGTGCAGTTTGCAGCCAACTACCACGCTCACCCTGTAGAGGACTGGACAATATGCTTCATCACGCTGGTCTGTCAGGAAAAGTGAAGCTGCGCTGTGACTCCCTGTTTAGCAGTGAGTGCGGTCGGGATATAAAGCAGCTGCCTGGTATGGTAACCTTCTTTACATATAAATGTGTGGGAGTGTTCTGATCTCGGGCCTGTGTCCTAGGCAGTGTGAAGCGTGATCCTGCCACAGAGTCATGGTAGAAATCAGGGTAGCTCCCGCCAACTGATCTATTGGGTTGCAGGTATTCATCTGTTTCCCTCGCTGGCTACACAAACTGAGCCTACCAGCTCCAGATTACCAATTTGGGTATTGTACAGTTGTTTTTTCACCTTCAGGGCCCCAACCAGCTGCCCCGAACTTGGCTAGCCCCTTATTGCCTGGGTACCCAGTGACAGTGACTAATAGGGACCGTAGCCTGTGCACAGTGCTCTGAAACAGTAGAGTGATTAAGCTAATTAACTAGATTTCCCAATGCCCTTGTTAATCCCCCCTAAATAAATCAGATTTGGTTGTTTTACAAAGTATACTGCCTGAACTGTGTGTTTGTGCTGAAATACTGTACAGTGGCTATTGTGTTACTGCATCTTACTTTACAGGGTTCCCCAGAATCAAGCTGATCAACCAATCCTGGGGTAAGTGTATACTGTAAAGGTACTGTTGGTAACTTGTGTGGGCCACTAGTGGGAAGAAAGGGGTTGCAGTGACCCAGAGGGCTGTGACCAAGTCATTCAGACTGTCCTAACCTCGACCTCTGGGTGGAAGCACCCGCCATTGGACCCTGGGCCCTTAATCTGTTAGCACCTATGTGTCAGGGTAGCCCTTGGGATAGCGCCACCTAGGTTACATCTATATGCTGCATATCTCTTTGCTGGATATCTATATGCTGCATATCAATATGTTGGATATCTATATGCTGATATCAATTTGCTGGATATCAATATGCTGGACATCTATATGCTGGACATCTATATGCTGGATATATATATGCTGGATATCAATATGCTTGATATCAATATGCTTGATATCAATATGCTGGATATCTATATGCTATCAATATGCTGGATATCAATATTCTGAATATCTATATACTTGATATCAATATGCTGGATATCAATATGCTAGATATATATGGATATCTGATATCTATATGCTGGATATCAATATGCTGGATGTCAATATGCTGGATATCTATATGGGGATATCAATATGCTTGATATCTATATGCTTGATATCAATAGGATGGATATCTATATGCTGGATATTAATATGTTGGATATCAATATTCTGGATATCAATATGCTTGATATCAATATGGTGGATATCTATATGCTATCAATATCTTGCATAGCTATATGCTGGATATCTCAATATGCTGGATATCAATATGCTGGATATCTATATGCTGGATATCTATGTGCTTGATATCAATATGCTGGATATCAACTTGCTTGATATCTACATGCTGGATATCAATATGCTTGATATATGTGCTTGATATCAATATGCTGGATATCTATATGCTGGATATCTACATGCTGGATATCTATGTGCTGATATCAATATGCTGGAAGTCTATATGCTGGAAGTCTATATGCTGGATATCAATATGCTGGATATCAATATGCTGGATATATGTGCTTGATATCAATATGGTGGATATCTATATGCTGGATATCTATATGCTATCAATATGCTTGATATCAATATGCTGGATATCAATATGCTCGATACCTATATCCTTGATATCTATATGCTGGATATCAATATGCTGGATATCAATCAATATGCTGGATATCTACATGCTTGATATCTACATGTTTGATATCTACATGCTGGATATCAGTCTGCTTGATATCATATGCTGGATATCATATGCTGATATCAATATGCTGGATATCAATATGCTGATATCTATATGCTTGATATCAATATGCTGGATATCATATGCTGGATATCAATATCATATGCTGGATATCTATATGCTTGATATATGTGCTTGATATCAATATGCTGGATATCTATATGCTGGGTATCTGTATGCTAGATAGTTATATGCTGGATATCTATATGCTTGATATCAATATGCTTGATATCAATATGCTGGATATCTATATGCTTGATATCAATATGGTTGATATATGTGCTTGATATCAATATGCTAGATATCTATATGCTGGATATCTATATGCTGTCAATATGCTGGATATCAATATGCTGGATAGCCATATGCTGGATAGCTATATACTTGATATCAATATGCGGGATATCAATACGATTGATATCTGTATGCTGGATATCTATTTGCTGGATATCTATATGCTGGATATCAATATACTTGATATCAATATACTTGATATCAATATGGTGGATATCTATATGCTGGATATCTATATGCTATCAATATCTTGCATAGCTATATGCTGGATATCTCAATATGCTGGATATCAATATGCTTGATATCAATATGCTGGATATCTATATGCTTGATATCAATATGCTGGGTATCTATATGCTAGATAGTTATATGCTGGATATCTATATGCTTGATATCAATATGCTTGATATCAATATGATGGATATCTATATGCTTGATATCTATACGCTGGATATCTCTATGCTTGATATCAATATGCTGGATATCTATATGCTGGATATCAATATGGTTGATATATGTGCTTGATATCAATATGCTAGATATCTATATGCTGGATATCTATATGCTGTCAATATGCTGGATATCAATATGCTGGATAGCTATATACTTGATATCAATATGCGGGATATCAATACGATTGATATCTGTATGCTGGATATCTATTTGCTGGATATCTATATGCTGGATATCAATATACTTGATATCAATATACTCGATATCAATATGGTGGATATCTATATGCTGGATATCTATGCTGGATATCTATATGCTATCAATATCTTGCATAGCTATATGCTGGATATCTCAATATGCTGGATATCTATATGCTGGATATCAGTATGCTGAATATCAGCATGCTTGATATCTATATGCTGGATGTCAATATGTTGGATATCTATATTCTGGATATCTTTATGCTGGATATCAATATGCTGGATATCAATATGCTGGATATATGTGCTTGATATCAATATGCTAGATATCTATATGCTGGATATATATATATATATATGCTATCAATATGCTAGATAGCTATATGCTTGATATCAATATGCGGGATATCAATACGATTGATATCTGTATGCTGGATATCTATTTGCTGGATATCAATATGCTGGATATGCTGGATATCTATATGCTGGATATCAATATGCTGGATATATGTGCTTGATATCAATATGCTAGATATTGACATGCTGGATATCTATCTATATGCTGGATATCAATATGTTGGATATAAATATGCTGAATATCTATATGATGGATATCAATATGCTGGATATCAATATGGTTGATATATGTGCTTGATATCAATATGCTAGATATCAATATGCTGGATATCTATCTATATGCTGGATATCAATATGTTGGATATAAATATGCTGAATATCTATATGCTGGATATCAATATGCTGGATATCTATATGCTGGATATCTATGCTTGATATCTATATGCTGGATATTAATATTCTGGATAGCTATATGCTTGAAATCAATATGCTGGATATCTATATGCTGGATATCTGGATATCTATATGCTGGATATCAATATGCTTGATATATGTGCTTGACATCAATATGCTGGATATCTATATGCTATCAATATGCTGGATATCAATATTCTGGATATATATGCTTGATATCAACATGGTGGATATCAATATGCTTGATATCAATATGCTGGATAGCGATATGCTGGATAGCTATATGCTGGAAATCAATATGCTTGATATCTATATGCTGGATGTCAATATGCTTGATATCTATATGCTGGATATCAATATGCTGAATAGCAATATGCTTGATATCTCCTGTATATGCTGGATATCTACATGCTGGATATCAATATGCTTGAAATCTATATGCTGGATATCTATATGCTTGATATCTATATGCTGGATATCTATATGCTGGATATCAATATGCTGGATATCAATATGCTTGATAACTATATGCTGGATATCTATTTGCTGGATATCAATATGCTTAATATCAGTATGCTGGATATCAATTTGCTGGACTGTTTTATCTTCTCTTAAAAAAACTCAAAAATATTTTCCCATATAAAAACATCTTTAAAATGATTTTTTTATTCTGTATAACAACGAGCCATTGTATAATAGCAATGATGCCCTCCAGGATGTGTATCGTTTGGGATAACGTCATGCCTTAGTTATTGGATGAACTCAGCCTGCGGCCTCATGCCCAACCACCTGAGGTGTGACGTTATCCCAGAGCAAGACACACCCTAGTGGGCATCATTGCTTAATTGCCCCGCATTCTACTTATAACAGTTCTCACAACTGTATATTTTTTTTTTCCTTACTTTCTGCAGTGTCTCTTGATATACCAACTCACCTCAGGCTGTCACCTTGAAAACCCGCAATTCAGATTTTAAAATCAAAGTCAGCAAATCTGATGTGCTGTAGCTCTATTGTTTTAGATCCAACAAGCTTCAGCAAAAAAGGCTGAAATCTTCTGTGCTGGACATCGTGGCCCAGATATTCAAAAGGGTTGTGCCATGCGCAATAGGGTTGCACCAGTGCAAGTCAGAAAATGTGCCATTCTGCAATATTCAGCGGGAGGCAGTTGCACCCCCCAAATCAAGCTGAGCAGCAGCGCAGTGATAATGAATGTATGCGCAACTGAAGGGGGAGGAACCATGCATAAATGGTGCAGTGCGATAGTCAACAACATGCGCCATGCTCAATAGGGGAGCCAGCGGAAGTTGTGCCATAGCAGAAATAAGCCAAAATAAAAAGGAGCAAGGGAGAGGCACAAGAACGCTACAGGGAAGCCACAAGTTGCTGAACTGTAGCCAGCCACACAGGCAACACACACAAAGGACAGGACAGTGAAAGGGCACCTGGAACCCACAGGCCCAGGGGAAGGTGTGGGGAGCCACAGTGCAGAAGGGGGAAGTGCCACACAGCAGTGAGGCCAGCACAGACAGGTGTTCCCCTGCAGGGAAGTAGCAGCCAGGACAGTGGGGGAATACAGAAACAGCTGCCGGGGTGAACACAAGCCAGGGACATGGCCAGTGCCACCATCCAGATGGAGGCAGTGATGGGGGTGAGAAGGTGGGCAGTAGGGGCGTGGCCATGGAAGGGCCCGTCGGCAGTATGCCCCATCAGGCAGTACTCAGTCTGCACCAGCTTCGAGCTGTATAGTGATATGGAGATCATGGACCAGTACCACCTGAATCGACATTCTGAGGCAGCTCTGTGAGCTGTGCAGTGATGTGATGCAGGCACCCACACGACGGAGCCATGATCTGTCAGTGGAGACACAGTAACAGCCTGCATGTGCTTGCTCACCACGGGTACCTTCCAGAGACCAACTGGGGACACCACAGGCATAACCCAGTTGGCCGCGTCACGCCACCTCACCCAGTTCCTCAGCGCACTGCTGTCACATGCTGCAGAGTACATCCATTTCCCCAGCACACCGGTGGAGCGCACAGCAAACATACAGGAGTTCCACAGGGTAGCACGTATGCCTGGCATGCTAGGGGCAATAGACTGCATTCATGTGGCCATCCACACACCACCTGGCCCGAGGGGCTGCATATATGAATCGCAAGGGCTATGCTTGCATCAACTGCCAGGTGGTGTCCGGCGCAGGGGTGCATAATCAATGTCTGTGCCACGCACCCTGGGGGAGCACATGATGCCTTCATCTGGTACCAGTTGGCACGGTGCCACAGATTCGAGAGTGGGGACATCCCCACTGGCCACCTAGTGGGTGAGTATGCAAACCACATGGACAAACATAGGGCTTGGGAGGGGCATGATCAGAGGTGACATGGGTAGTGGCCTACATGGCCGGGGCAGGGCGATACTGATCACCAAACTAACCTCCACCCTTTACACACAGGTGACAGTGGATACCCACTCCATCCCTGGCTGCTCACACCATACCGGCGGCCTGCGACCCCATCGCAGCAACGCTACAATGAGGCACACGCCACCACACGTAATGTCATCGAGCGGGTGTTTGGGATGCTGAAGGCACGCTCGCTGCCTGACACCCTCGGTGCCCTAGTACAGCACCTCAAAGACCTGTGGGCTATTCCTGGCCTGTTGCATCCTGCACAACATTGCCAATGAATGTGGGATAGCCGTACAGGTTGAAGAGGGGGACGATGAGGACGCAGGTGACAATGGTGATGGGCAGCCCTTTCTTGGGCAACGGGACCCTCGGCTGCTTCGGCTGGCACAACTGCACCGGGACACCATCACGGAGGAGCATTTCAGCCAACCCAGGTAAGTCATGGGGCCATGTGCAACCACCAGTGGCTAAGGCACAACCCACAAACATGCATGGACACACACCAGGGGTGCATGCCATCAAGGGAAGTGGCCGGGCATGGAACCACACACACCACCAGGGATGGGTGAGGTCTAACATGGCACGTGGACAGAGACACACACACACACACACAAACGCACCAGACATGCACAAAGGGTAGGAGGCACACCGACCCAGAATGCCACCCCTAGCCACACACATGTCCACAGACCACCACGCCCACTGCCTGTCACTGTGCATGTGTCAGATGCTAGGCACCATTGCACACTGGTGTACAGAGCAATGCAGGCATCATCATGCACATGCAACTGCGGACAGCAGCCGGGAGGGTGTGCAGATGGACTGTGTGTCTGCGTGCAGGGCTGGGTACCCACCCGTGCATTGCCCACTGAATGACACAATGCACACAGGGCAGCATCAGATAGTAGCTGCATTGGGAAACAGGTCAGTCATGTGCCACAGTGCCCCGGGCACCATGGATGCATGGGTGGCCCCGCTGAGACCCGCCAGTGCTGACATGCTGACCACTGGCCTCATGGAGTGGCACCGATGGTCCCCAGGGTTCCACTGCGTGAACGTGACCTGCGTTTACAGGGGTCTGCAGCACACTGAACATGCCTGTGCCAGGTGTGCTCGGGATGCCCAGAGCTGAACCCGATGTCAACAAGGAGGGTGTCGCATGACGCCAGAAACCGGGGGTGGACATTGCACTGTGTCTGCAATGCATGGGCAAATAACTGTGTGCCCCCTGTGGCCATGGCAGCTGTGATTGTATGTGTCAGCCTGTCAATGGCAGCAGTCACATCCTCCCACAACCGGTCCATCCCTGCCAGGAGCAGAGCGGTTTCTCTGCTATGACGCTCCTCTGCCCGCTCCAGAGCCGCACTCAGTGCATCCACCACCGTCCAAGCCACATCTGCTGAATGACTGATGCTTGCAGTATGAGGGTGTGCTCATCCAAGAGGTCGTCTGCCTGATCGGCATTCTGTCCCTCAGGGTGTGCGCGGCCCTGATGCTCAGCACCCCTTGAGGGTGGGCGCTGCACACCAGGACCAGGCCTGGGCATGTCCACAGGTGGTGCACTGACGCTGCCCCCTGACACTGTATCCCCAAGCCCATTGGCCAACTGTTGATGCTGCCCCTCCAGCTGCTGCTTCCCAGGGCTCACTGGTGCCACCGCGGTGGCCGCAACAGTCCCACTGTCCTGTACACACACCAGTGCTGCCCCACCGGTGCTGACAGGCACAGGCTGGGACTGTGATGACACGCAGGCCTCCATGGCGGCACCACCCACAGCCATGGCCGTGATATTACCTGCTGTGTGGCCATCCTATGGCACACACGTGTCACTGCCCATGATGTTAGCGACATCATCATCGGTGACGGACCCGGCACCAGCCCGAGTCACAGCATGCTGGCATCCGTGGACGCTGGCACACTGGGACATGGGCAGGGCCTCCTCTGCACCTGTTCCAGCAACATCAGTCTGGACATCCAGGCGGGCCTACTGTCGCACTGAGCCACGTATTCCAGTGGAGGTGGATGGGCCCTCCTCCATCTCCATCTGACTGGTCTCAGTGGAGAGGCCCACCACTGCTGACCCATGCAGATGCTCAGGAGCTGTAAGGGAAAACAAAGTCGCGTTACTGCATGTTACCTACCCTGTCCCCACCCAATAGGCAGACCATGACCTACCATGCAGTGACGGGCTACCACCCATCTGGAATCCACCACCCGGAACACCCTCAATGGCACAACGCTACATGCTGCCAGCAACCCTCTCCTCCTGTGGGGTCAGGTGT
This sequence comes from Neoceratodus forsteri, assembly GCA_016271365.2. NCBI lineage: Eukaryota > Metazoa > Chordata > Ceratodontiformes > Ceratodontidae > Neoceratodus > Neoceratodus forsteri. The sequence goes on along the minus strand of JADMNL010000029.1, from coordinate 208,447,805 downwards.
AGCACCTCCGCTGTCCCCCACCTGTTGCAGATCGTGCTGCCCTGATGGCAGCCACCTTCTCCTTAATCCTCCCCTGTCTGTCCCCATCTTCTTCTTGCACTCCTGCACGGAGCACTGGTGGCTGCCATGCAGGTTCATAGCACGGCCACTTCCTCCCATGCAGCAGCACGGGCCTGTGGTGTCCTGGCGTCTGCTGAGAAGCGGCTCCTGGTCCAGGTAGGCCTCAAACAGGGCATCTGTCTCGGCCTTTGTAAATTTGACCTCCTCCTCCCACGGCTCTGTTCCTCTTCTCCCACAACTCGCTCAGTCATGATTCAGCCTGTGAGAATGGCAGTTGTTACCTGTGACTGTGCAGTCCCATGCATGTCCCAAAATCCACAGTCCACACTCCCAAACAGCATGCAACTCACAAATAGACTGCAGTAACTGACTATGGCCAGTGCAGCCCAATGTCACACTTTTATAGCGCAACCCATGCAAATGAGGCGAGGCGCAACTTTAAGTGGATGCAAATTGCGGTGACTGCGCCATTGAATGGCTGATTAGCTGATTTGCATATGACAGCTGAATATCACGCTTTTGTGCTGCGCAACTGTGTTGAACGTGCTGAGCCAAGGGCGCAGTTCTGTGACATGCACAGTACACACCTAACTGCACATGCCCGGGTTGATGACGCAGGAGCCTGCTGCGCTGCTGACGTGCTGTGCATGGGAGACAATGCAGGGCATGGCCACCATTGTGCCAGTGGTGCTACGGCGCTGTTCACCTATATGGCGCTGTGGCACTGGGGCATCGTAGGCGCACTGGGGCAACAGCGCGGTAGGCCACTACTGGAGGTGGCACACAGGCACCCAATCATGCTACATGCATTGGGTTCCAATCGCGCTACACGCATTGGGTTCCAATCATGCTGTTGCTGTCCATGCGCCAGAGACCCTTGGCCCTGTGCCTGACCTTTGCCCCCTTGGCGCCATGCGTCAGGCATGGGTGCACCACTATCACACTGTTCGGTGACAGCGCGATAGGGAATGGCAGCGTTGTACTGCGCTTCTGCATGTGGCAGAACTGCACTGCAGAGCGCCATTTTGACCCTACCGAGCAATAGAGATGGCACAGAGGAGAGCTGCCCAGTGGAGCCAGATAGAAATGGCAAACTTGGTTGCCATTGTAGAGTCACTTGTTGGCCCACTGTTTGGTGAGGCACCCCTGGACAGGGCCAGGAGTCAGGTGTGGCAGGAGGTGGCCGACGCCCTGGAGGAGGCCACAGGAATGGGGCAGATGGTGGAGCAGTGCCGCCACAGATATGGGGACCTGAGGCAGAGGGACCCAGACCTGCTTGCCCGCCTGCCTGGCACATGCCAGGAGGGGCACGGTGCCACGGCCAGGTAGGTGCAACATCCATACTTTTATCTTCCATATGGGTATCATGGTTGCATGTGTCCGGAATATGGAGGGGACCATCTGGTGTTGGCTGTGGTGGTGTTATCAGGGTGTGAGGTGGGTGGATCTGGCTGGGTGGGATTGCACACACATGGGGAAAGGGGGACTTTGCTACAGGATTGTACTGATGTTCCTCTCTCCATGTTTGCACCTTAGGCCCAGACGAGCGATGGCTGGCAAGGGAGAGGAGGTGCCAGCAGGAAGATCGTCACTCCAGGAGGGGCGAAGGTCCACAGAGGCAGAGGGACCAGCCTGATGATGGTGAGTGCCTTACAGCCATGATTACTATTGCATGCTGTGTAACAGAGCGGGCAGTGGGGCATGGCCACCATCCATTGACACCACTGCCATGCACGCAACTTGTTACAGTCAGCACTGTCCAGTGGCACTGCATGTCTGGGAGTGCGTCAATGGTGGTCCATGCGTGCACCGGGTACATGGCTGTGGCACTGCTTCGCACCACATAGCCATGTCACTTAATAGCCATGGTGATGCTGTGCAGGACTTGGCCGGTGGGTGTGTGCAGCGGTCCGCATGGCTGTGTGCGCCTGGGTGGGCAGGTCTTGTGGACGCGATCACTATGGGTGGTCACACACCATCACAGAGGCATGTCCCACGGCCGTATGCCATGCACAGGGGGTGGGCTGTATGGGGCTGTGCATTCACACCTATTGACTCTGCTCCCTTGTCCTAGGTGGACGGCAGCTGCAGGTGATCAGGGAGGCGCTGTGGGAGATACTAAATGTTGCCAGGGCGTCGCTGGAAAACCTGCAAAGGATCAACAGGCTTGGTGTCAGGTGGCGACATGGCAGGAGGAGCAGCCGGAGCAGGGAGCGGGGCTCCCATTGAGCTTAACAATGCCCCTGATTTCCCCTACCCCCCTGGACCCACCCTCACACCCCTCCTTCCCTCTACCATTTGTTCACCCCGCCCTTACCCACCCCCACCTTGTTTGTGGCCCTCCCCCCAAACTTTTGTAAATATTTGTACATAGTTTTGTTTGATGTTTTTCATTACAAGTCTTTTGATATGAATACTGTGGTGGTCTCTTATTTGCAGTGGCCTATAGGTGCTCAGCTGCAGTGGTGTGCATGGCGTCAGGGGTGGTGCAGCCATGGGCATGTGTGTGTGTCAGTGGGGAAGTGACTACGGTGTGGGAGCAGCTATCAGTCACTGTCTGTGGTGTGTGTGTTGTTCCCTGTGCACTGGATGACTGTGTGCAGTGGGTGTGGGAGTAGCTATCAGTCACTGTCTGTGGTGTGTGTGTGTGTTGTTCCCTGTGCACTGGATGACTGTGTGCAGTGGGTGTGGGAGTATCTATCAGTCACTGTCTGTGTTGTGTGTGTTGTTCCCTGCGCACTGGATGACTGTGTGCAGTGGGTGTGGGAGTAGCTATCAGTCAGTGTCTGTGGTGTGTGTGTGTTGTGCCCTGTGCACTGGATGACTGTGTGCACTGGATGACTGTGTGCAGTGGTCCATGGTGCATGCTCTGTGTCCATGGCTCACCTGTCAGACCATCCATGGCCTGTGCAGCTGACACCCATGCATGTCTGTGACCTGCACGGTCTGCTGGCATGTCAGTGGTGGCTGTCCATGCAGGACAGCCACTGTACCCGTCACAATGCTGGGTTGCTGTCTATCACTTGTGTGGTGCATGTCTGCCTCGGCTGACACTGTGGCCTCCACTATTGTTGTCCCACCTCCATGCTGTGGCTTGTGTGTGTTGCAGGGTACGTGCACCACTGTCTGTCACTTGTGCTCCGGGCAGATGCTGGTGGTGTACAGCTCCACAGTGCCTGCATGGGGTGGCTGGCACTCCTGTGCCATGGAGGAGTGCTGGCCATGTATACAGTTTCATGGCCACGCTGAGGCTAGTTGCCCTTCTGCACATCCCTGTGTTGGTGTGCCCTTGGGTATGGGTGGGTGTTTGTCCATGCACTGGGTTGCATCTGGTGTGGTGCAGGCTTCCATGCACCACTGTAGGTGTCTGCGCTGGCTGTTGTGGCCAGTGCTGGGTTGGGGTGTGTCCTTGGGAGGGTGTGCAGGGTGGTATACCACTGGTGATGGGGTCCGGGTCATGCCCTGTCACATGTGGGGCACCTCGTGTGCCGCCGCATGGTCGGTCTCTCAGCTGTACCTCGGGGGGGCTGTGCATGGTGGCACTGTGTATGCAGTCATTGCATCGCTGTGTGCTGCCACCCGCTGATGGGTGCTCATGGTGGGGCTGCCTTGCATGGTTCTGTGGTGCTTGCACTGTCACAGTGGGGGGTGGTGGCATGCATGGGATATCCTGCACTGGTGGGCGCTGCTCCTGGGCAGGGTGTCTGGGGTCATGGTGCAAGGTGTGCTCTGCATTGGTGGGATGGTGTGGCGGCATGGGGTGGTCGGCCCTCCTTGTGTGCTTGTCACAGCTTGCCAGGGGGTATGATGGGGCACCATGGCCCAGCTGTGGGTTGGTTGCTGGTCTCCATGGGCCAGTGGTTATTCCAGCCCTCTCACAGTTGTGCAGTGCATGGGGTGTGGGGGGACGATGTCTGTTCTGCTGTGTGTTCCTCTGCCCATCTGTGGCATGGGTGGTGGGCCCCTGCATCCCTGGTTGTGCTGGTGCATTGCTGCCCTGCTGCTGGGAGGCATCCCTGGTTGCACTATGGCGCATCTGGACTGCTCAGCTGCACATCCCTTGTTGCACAATGGTGCAGGTGGTGCAATATTGATTTATCGGCTGTAGAAACATCTTGGCCAACACAGTTTTAATATCATGCCTCTTACATAGGGCGCAATGGACTCTTGGCTTGCTCCTGCTATCGCACTTTTGGGTGCAGCTTGAATATCTGGGCCCATGTACCGCAATTAGGGCCCTCCTATTTCCCCATCCCTGTATCTTCCATTCTTAGGCTCCCATCCCTTCCTGTCTGCATGTCCTTTGTCCTGGCTTCCTGTCCCTCCCCCTACCTCCCCCCCTTCTGAGCAAACCATCTGTATCAAGGGAGGGGTCCACCAGGACAACTTGGTCTGCCCCTTAAAGAGCAAACTCCATTAGACTGAAAGGGCTGACTTGGTATGCATTCCCTGATCGTGGGATATATCTTCCTGTTGGGTTTGTTATGAGTCTCAGCCATGCTGAGAGTTTGGAGGATTTGTGTAGCTTTCAATTCAGGCATGGTTGAATTGTACTACAATTTGCAGGAACTTCCAGAAATCTTGTCTGGGACAACCCATTTATTCTGCAGCTTGAAAGGTATCTAGGGTGAAGTAATGGCCCATTAGTATATCTCCAAGAAAACAAGGCACTGGCACCTAAAAGGCCCAGTTAAGTGGCTTGCTATCCAGCCTGATCTCTGCGTTTCCCCACAGTGGAGTGTATGTCAGGGATTTGGGTTAGTACTCATCCATTTGTGCATCTTAACCTCTAACCCAATAAGTGAGGTAGGCATAATAGTGGGGTGTATCTGAAGTTGCTTAGGTACCGAGGAATAAATGAGAAACTAGAGTCTGCGATGGGAACTGTTGTTGCTCCATGTCAACCCACTGGGATGTGTCTGGGGTGGGGAGTCGGAACCAATGTAAGGTTCGTACTACCCAAACAGCCCATAAGTAACTGGAGAACCAAGAGAAGTTCCATATCCCCTTCGACCATGGGGCATGCAGTTTGTTGCGGCTATACCTGGGGTGGGCCCTGTACCATAAGAAACCTCCTATAGATTTGTCCAGTGAGGTGAGTCACTTCTGTGGAAGTGCAAGAGGAAGGTGGGAGAGGATATAGAAAACTCTAGGTGCACTTATCATTTTGATGGCACATTTTGTGTCTTAATGTATTGTACATGTAATTGTTCTTGTTTTTTGTTTATTGTCTTGCTTGTCGTCTGTGAAAATGGGCAATCTGCTCATCAGAATTAGAAGGGTGAAAAATAAAATGAAAATGAAATTTTCCTAGTTATCGTCAGTTGCTAAGATCTCCATCTTTCGCATTCTGCAAGAAGGAGGTTATGGTTGGCATCGCACCGTTTATGGATGTTGAGAATTATTTTAATGCCCAGGTAAGTTACTGGAGTAGGTGACCAGGTAAGGCCTAGAGCTGTGAAGAGGGGTGCTGTGCCCGTTCATAGGTAAGATCTCTGTTTTGGCTTGGTTTATCTTCAGCCTGGATTGGGAGGTGAAGTCAGCTAGAAGAGACATCAAAGGCCAAATGGAAGTGTCTGCCCTCCCCAGCACAACTAAGAGGTTATCCGCATACATCAGCATTGAATACATGGTGTCTTTCATAAGAATACCCACGATACCGTTGTGCTTCTGGATTGCCACTAGTAATGATTCCACCACAAGTACAACAAACTCTGGTCAGAGCCGATATGGCTGTGGAGCGCTTTTGGGATGCTTTTGCCCATTATTTCTAATGAATTTGCACAATGCAGATCTGTAGAGAGGCAGTTTCAATGTGGTCTTCCTTTTACACATTTTTACAATGTGTTTTCCTAGAATATGCCTGCTGATTGCTATATAAGTATTTAGCCTGGATAGTTCACAGAAGACTTATTTTCAGTGGGCTTTACATCTACACAACATTATGCTGCATTGTGTAAAATCAGAACACACTAAAACAATATTTTACATCTGGGTGGATACATTAAGTGCTGGATCGATGCATGAGCAGAAAGATGAGTTGCACAAAGAGGGTTTGCCAGCCAGTACTGATACAATATTCAAAGAGAATGCACCACCGGTACAGGGCGTGCATACAGTGAAGTGCAGCACTGCAGAATTCTGCAGTAGAGCTACTGCAGCAAACAATGCAATTTCAAAGGGAGATAATCCCTTTTGTCATGCAGTAAACCTGCGACACTGCGCTTCAGGGTGCAAAGGGGCCTTATGCATTAGCAGCCCATTGCATGTTGACATAGGGATAAATGCACCAGAGCAGCTCTCACCCCCACGCCCCGATGCCAATCGCTCCCATGTGGGACAGACCCTGAAGTATCTGGTGGTACAGTGCCACCCCTCCACCCGTTCCACCAGCCCCGATCGTACCGGAGTCCAGGCTGTATCGGTTCCATACTGTAGGGACCCCAATGCCATCCCTAATTGCACCTGAATACACCTCCACAGTCCATGTCCATAGTGTTAGTGGCCCCCGCTCCCCTCAACAGTGCACAGACACCCCCTCCCAGCCCCAGCCCATCCCATTGTGACAACTGGCTCCGTAATGGGATCACCCTCTATCGGTGGGTGGCAGAGCACTTACAGTACAATACTGAAATATGTTGCTCACAGGCATGCGCTGTGTGCGGTGATAACGCCCAGTGGCCATACTCCTCAGGCACTCGCATGCAGGTCCATCATCCCGGTGCCATTGCACTGTTCAGTGTGGGTGACGGCCGATGCTATACCCACTCACACAGGTCCCAAAACAGGCATGTTACAGCTGACCTCCCATTCGTTTGTACATTTAGGGAACTGCAGATGAACTATCCATAGCCTAAAGCATACACTGCAAATGGCATTACAAGATACCGCACCCCATGGCACCCGGGATACTTCAGCAGTCCAGAGGGTGGCATGTTATACAGGGGAACAGGGGAGAGTGTGGATTTGCAGCAGTGTATGACAGCAGAAATATACAGCATCTGCAAGGCATGCATTAGAGGTATGTAAATTCCTCTTCACTTTGCCAGGGACTTACACATGGCTGCATACACTGGTGGATCTGCAGCTGGCATAGTGCCCCAATGCATGGTACAACCAGTTGGGTCATTCCAGAGTGCAGGTCCCCAGCCCGGGTTCAGTGCAGTCAATGGCTGGCTATGGTAGGGTGTGGAGGACAGTGCCAATCTTTGCAACAGGTTGGTATGGGGGAGTGAGGGTGTCTGTGTATGGGGGATGGGAGCCCTCTAGACTGTGGCTATGGACCGTGGTTTCCTCTGGTGCAATCGGGTGGGGGGCCCTACACTATGGAGCTCTTCAGGGATGGAGCTGGCTAGATTGGGGATGGAACGGGGGTGCTTCTAGTCTACCAGGCTGCTCTGCAGCTGGGTGCACATCTGCAGCCTGCCTGTGGTTGGCTGGCCAGCCAGGTTGGGCCAGCTATTCGTGGCCTAACTGTGGGCCGTGGTGCTGTGGACTGTGAGGGGCACATTCCCACTGAATGTGCTGCAGCACAGTATATGCATGGGATTGCCCCCTCGACTTGAATGGCATATCATTTGTGTGTGCCCTGGCCCATTCTCTTGCGGCTGGCGCATCCCACACATTTGAATATCACACTGCTGCGCATTGCTGGAGTTGTGAGGCACATCCCCCTTTTCCAGCGGGATGCGCTGCATATCTCCTTTGAATACGGGGGCCCTGGACTAGGTAGCCTGAATAAATACATTATAAAAATGGCAAAATAATGACACCACGGAAAACAAGAGATTGCATCTAATCTGGGACAGCCTGAGTAAATACAGTGCAAAAATGTGTAAATGAAGATCCCTGTGACAATGAGATGTAGCATCTCCCCTGTGCTATCCAGGATACAAAATATAGGATGAGGGCATGCCGCGCAGTGGTTGGATTTCCGCTATAACGCCAAGCAACCCGGTTCAGAAACGAGCCCGGGTCACTGAGGGCTGGCTGGGGTGAAGTGATTGGCTCCCAGGGACAGCCTCCTTCTCCGGGAGGGGGACTGGTCCAGTGCCTGCTGGCTCCTAGTGGAGGCTGGGAGTATCACAGGATGCACGGACTAATACTAACTGGGGAGGAGCGGATCGCCGGGCGCATGCCGTGACGCCACTACACTGCCCCCAAGAGAAAGCCAGGAAAATCGCCGCTGGCCTCTGGATGACGGCTCTGTTTCTAAAGGCCTCCAGCACCTTCCTGGTGCCTCCTGTTCCCAGCAGCATCCCGGGCCCTCGGACGTGTGTGTTGGGCTATCCTCCCGGTGCCTTCCCCACGGAGGAGAAAGACCCGCCCAGTGAAGGGATACACGGGATATCCTGGGGTCAGCTGTAATCTGGGGGACCAGAGGAGGGCTAGGTAAGGACAGAAGAGGTCAGGGGAACTTGCAGAGCCTGAAGGAGTGGAGGACCAGCGAGCACGGGCTGTAAAATAGATCATACAAAAAAAAAAATATATAGGATAAGAAATATTCAGTGCTCCCAGATCCACATAATCATTACTCTGTAAGAAGCCTACATTTTCCCTGTGTTTTCCCAACAAAGGCACTGCAGAATCAAATCCATGTATAAACCCCTGTAGATTTTTCCATAAGCCACTAGTTCCTTATTTATGACTTTGTTCTTTATTTGTCATATAGGTAGCCTTTTATTAGGAAAAGAGCTCTGATTTGCTGCTCAGTATTATTATATGTCACGATGACCTTGGAATGATTTGGATTCATATGCTATGCATAAGGCATAATGGGGGACTATATGAAATAACAAATATTAAGCTCATTATTTCATGAGCTATACTCAAAATTAGTAATCACGAGTCAGACAATCTTTCAAAAGATACTGGTAATGCCTGCGAACAAATTTACTGTAAATAGAGACATTTCTACATATACACACATACACATATATTACAAACACACACACACACACACACACACATATATATATACATATACATGTATTTATACAATGGGGGTGAGAGCTATTCCAGTGCAATAAATGGAGATATTCTCACTGCGGTGAGATAAATGCTGATGACATCAGTGGAGTGAGATATATAGAGAATAATGGATGGGTAGGTAGTTATAATGAGGATTTTACACCCTGAGGGGTGGATGCCACATAAACCCTGAGAGTGAAGCTTGAGGGTTTATTGAGCACATCTCACACCGGGGGATAAAATCAGAGTTTTATACACTACTCATCTCTTATTTTGTATAATTGCTGGGGCGTTTTTCACCACAGCAATTATACAAAATAAGTCTATTTCTCGGTAGGGGAGTCAAGCCGGGACAGTTGAGTTCTAGCTGCTGGTCCATAGCGGCTGGCTCGTAAACTGACAGCCTTTTTTTTCAACTTGGGGCCGATTAGGTAGGTTTTTTGTTTTGTGCCCAGTAGTATTGTGTTAAAATAAAGAACTTACCGCCAACTTCTGTCGGCGGTTGAGAGCACTGAAGCCGGAGACAGACCGCATGAGAGAGCAGGAAGCTTATGCAGAGGCGCATGCGCTAAAGTAGGGAAACTGGGTGTGTGAATGTCTTTATAACCAGCTGGTTATAACGCTAGCATTATAACCTGGTTTTCTTATGAGAAAAAATGGTAACCAGTTATTATATTCCGTTTATCCATACTCTGCTGATGTTACCACTCACTCAAGCTAGCATTCTAAATGAAAGTGCTTCAAAAATCAGTTTCTGTGTCTCACTAAAGCCTGAAAATTACTTAGTTAGCATTGCAAAACACACCTACCTGTGTCCCAAAGTTTCCAACACTCCTAGCACATTTCTGTGCTAATCTGAGCTTCAAAACAACCTGAATTCAAATGAAACTCATTTACAAAGCAGTTTCTTTCTCGCTGCAAGCTGCAACTAACACAGCTAGCATAGCAAAACACACTTACCTGTGTCCCAAAGTTTCCAACACTCCTAGCACATGTCTGTGCTAATCTCAGCTTCAAAACAACCTGAATTCAAATGAAACTCATTTACAAAGCAGTTTCTCTTTCTCACTGCAAGCTGCAACTAACACAATTAGCATGGCAAAACACAATCACCTGTGTCCCACAGTGCTTCTAACAATCCCAGCCGATTCAGAAACACTCCCACACTCTCAGACCACAGACAAACACTGCTTTCAGTATAGCCTAGTGGTTAGAGTAATGGTAGTTTACTCACCTGGTAAAGGTGCTTGTGGGGCATTCCTCTCAACCTCCTGCCACATAAATCAGGGACAAGTCTTAAAAAAATCAGGGACAAAGGACCAAAATCAGGGACACAACTTCAAACTTGATGATATCCACTCAGGAAGCTGGTAGAATATGATGCTTAGTGCAATATGCATTTTCTAAGGAAGAACAACTCTTTAACTTTAATGTTTGACATTATTTTGTGCTTTCAACTCCCACCGTTTGGTCACGGAAACACAATTTTTAGGAGGGACAGAGTAAAATTTTGAGGCAAAATCAGGGACAGTTGAGAGGTATGTTGTGGGGGTATACACCTCTGAGGCACTACACCTCCTTACACCTGGGTATTGTGTTCACCTGATAGGTTGCTGATGCACATGTGATTTCAAAGAAGTCCGTCCCTCTTCCTGTGATGCTGCTTCCTCTGTATCAGTTCGATGTCTTCCAAAGCTGTTCCTAATAAGAAATTGTGGTCTCTTGACCTGTTATGTAGCATTCTAACTTAAAGAGAGAGCAAACACCTCTTCATGTTGACATCACTGTATGCTAAGAAACCACACACATTTATTTATTTATTTGCTTTTGTTAACCAGGTAAGCACACTAGACAACAAGTGCCTATTTTCAGGTGCACCGGGAGGTTACAGACTACATAAGAAACAAAATACAGAGTCAAGGTAATATATGGGCCCATGAACAAGTGGGTGGGACAGCAAATGGTACAACTGGTTTTAAATGGTAAGGCTGGCAGTATGTCAACAAGATACATAACAGCATTGAGAGGTAGAATAACAACAGGTAACATAATGACAGAGAATACATCAAAATTACAAGAAAGTACATGAGCGCCTAATATGAGAGAGAATGCGATCAGTAATGCAGCTAGAAGCGGTACTGATATGACAAGAGCGCCTCTCCAACAGAAGGGGAAAGTGCCTTATGCAGGTTATCAGCAGAGATTAACAGCGGCCGGTGTACTCTCATCAGAGGCCCATAGTGAATCGGGGTGAGGAGAGACTATTCTGGATCTATATAGTACACAAGACAGGCAGAGGCGGTTTTGAGGAAGTTCCATAGGGATGTTTTGAAGCAGAGATGGAAGGGAGAGGCACGAACTAGGGCTGGAAGGGAGTTCCACAGTCTAGGTGCATGGATGGAGAAGGCCTGGTCACCTGTGAGGGTGCAGGTCATAGGAACCAGGCGAACCTGAGCAGCACTAGATCTTAAGTGGTAGGCAGGGGTTCCATATTTGAGGGGAAGGGCAAGTGCAGAAGGAGTGGCCATTCTAACTACGTTATCAATGAAGTTGCCAAGGACAAAGGCGCGGTGCTTTTCAGGGGGGAGCCGCTCCAGCCAAAAGTAGAACTCACAGTGATGCGTAAGGCGAGATGCGGAGAGTGCAAAGTGGCATATGTTGTTATAAGCAGTACCCCAATTTGCTAGGCTGGAATTCGGGACTGGGGCAAATGCTATGAGCCCATAACAAAGCATGGGAAGGTATCCCCCTGGCTATGGTGAGGCGAGCAGCCGGTGAGGCAATCTTTGGCTCTGTAGGCAAGTCCAAGCTTGCCATTCGTGGCTTTACAGATATTCAAGATGCACGTGAGATCCAGTTGTGGATCAAGGGTAACTCCTAGATACTTAATGGAGTCAATGACCAGGGGAGCCATTAGCTCCACAGATCATTAGAAGAGCTGAGCGGGAAGCGGTTTTGGCCACTGAACCAAACAGCATGGCCTGGGCCTTTTCCAGGTTGATGGTGAGATTAGTCCCTCAAGCCAGTTCTGGATAAGATCAAGTCTGAGTTAAGTCGGGAGTTGATGATAGTAATATCCTAAGAACTGGACATGCACGACGAGGTCATCTGCGATAGAGTTAGGTGCCTGTAGGTTGCAATGGAGGGCAGTTCATTTATGAAAAGGAAAACAGAATGGGTCCAAGGACGGATCCCTGGGGACCCCGCAGTTAACAGGGAGAGGGCAGAGAGGGCGGTTGAAGCAGGTGTATTGCTGCCTTCCCCAAGGTAGTTGGAGAACCAGGCAAGGGCACGGTGGGAGAATCTGAGGGACTGAAGAGTGGAGGGGGAGGGGAGGTCAACCTGATTGAAGGCCTTAGAGAGATCAACAAAGATGGCTCCAGTCAGTTTGCCTTGGTCAGTCATGGGACCTGAACTTAGAGGTAACCACTGCAAGCGCAGTCAATGTGTTGTGCCCTTTCTGAAGTCATGCTGAGCTGGGGAGAGAACTCGCATAACTCTGAAGGTAGTGGGAGAGTTGTGAGGCAACTGCCTTTTCAAGGAGCTTACAGGTAGCCGAGAGTATGGCGATGGGGCGATAGTTTTTCATATCCTTGGGGTCACCTAGTTTGTAAACAGGGACAACCTTGGCCACTGTCCATACGTCAGGTATGATCCCCAAGATAAGAGAAGAGTTAAATATATGAGCGACCAGCCGGGTGAGGTGGGGAGCCCCCAAGCTAAGCAGCTTTGGTTTGAGGCTATCGTGACCTGCCCCCATGTGGTGGGAGAGGCCGGCTAGGAGTTCCTGGGTCTCTCCAACTGATATTCATTTGAGGTAGAATGGCGGTCGAGGGGGTGTCCATCCAGGGTTTGGGGCAGAGAGTTGGAAGAAGGAGGAGGAGGAGCAGGCAGGTCTGAAAACATGCCATTAAATGCAGTGGCAATAGTATGGGGGTTATTGCAGTTAGTCCCTCCGATATTCATGTCGGCGATCATTTCCTTGGCAGACCCTCCGACCAAGTTTTGATGTTTTGCCAAAAGTGCCTGGGGTTATTGGCGAGACTAGCAGGGCAGAGTTGCAGTACTCGCTCTTGGTGGTCGCGATATGGCTCTCTTGCAGGAGTTTCTGAGCCGTCGATATTCGAGGAGGTCGTTATTGTGACATCCCCTCCAATTTTCCTTTAGTTTGGACATAATGTGGTGGTACTTCTACTCGGCCACTAGAGGACACTAATCCCAGTGGTGCCTCCAAGATGTAACCCCCAGGTGGCACTATCCCAAGGGCTACTATCCATGCCTGCCTAACCGCTAACAGGTTGAGGGGCCTAGGTCCAATGGCGGGTGCCTCCACCCAGAGGGCAGGGTTAAGACAGTCTGATATGACTTGGTCACAGCCCTCTGGGACACTGCAACCCCCCTTTCTTCCCACTAGTGGCCCACACTAGTTAATCGCAGTACCTTCGCAGTATACACTTACCCCCAGGATTGGTTCGATCAGCTTGACTCTGGGGACCCCCTGTGAAATAAGATGCAGTAATACAATTTCCACTATACAGTATTTCAACACAGACACTCGGTTCAGGCAGTATTCTTTGCAAAACAACCAAATCTGATTTATTTAGGGGGAAATAACAAGGACAGGGGGAATCAAGTTAATTGGCTTAATCACTCTACTGTTCAGAGCTCTGTGCACAGGCTAAAGTCCCTACCAGTCACTGTATTGGGTACCCAGGCAATAGGGCTAGCCAAGTTCAGTGCAGCTGGTCAGGGCCCTGAGGATGAAAACAAATGTACAATACTCAATTTGTAATCCAGGCTGGTAGGCTCAGTTTGTGTAGCCAGAGAGGGGAACAGATGAATACTTGCACTCAGTGGATCAGTTGGCATGGAGCTACCCTGAAGTTTACTCACGACTCTTGTAGCAGAGCACCTTTCATACCGCCAAGGGTCACAGGCCTGTGATCAGAACACTCTCCACACATTTATATGTAAAAGAAGGTTACCATACCAGGCAGCTGCTTTCGTATCCCAAACGAACTCACTGCTAACCTGGGAAGTCACAGTGCAGATTCACTTCTCCTGACAGATCGAGCGCGATGAAGCAGATTCTCCAGTCCTCTACAGGGCGAGTCTGGTATCTGCACAGCCTCTACTGACAGCAGCACACGGCGGATTCAGTCCGAATCACTACGGCGAATGAGCCACCCAACTTTTGGCCTTCCACATGTGCTTCCCGCGCGAAAACTCAACAGCGCAGAAGCCCGGAGCTCCTTCCTCACTCACGGCCACAACGACTCTGCCTCCTCGACCGTTGGGCAGGAAAATCACAACAGCCATGAACCGACCCGATTGGAGGGTTTCAGATGCCAGTCTCTCACACCTTCCCCCATTGGTACAAAAAGGCACCACACTCCTGGACTTCACTTCCCAGACTCACTGGCCATACTCCCCATTGGCAGCCAGCTCCCGAGAGAGTCCCTTTCCTGGTTGACTGCTTAATACTCCATCTTAAGCACCCCTTTCTCCTGATTGGATCCAGTCTACAGTTCTGATCCAAAATGAAGGGGCAAAGCACACAAAGTCCAACTGCAAGAAAGGCAGGTTAAACAATTTACATTCCCACTAACACTCTAAAGGGTATGGGGCAAACAGTTACATTTCTGGAAAGTGCTCCCTCTGCTCATTTAGTGACAGCAGAAACAAAGTAATTTGTCAGCGGCTTGAGCGGGACTCACGCAGGAGAACACACAGTCCCCCCATGCCAACTAATCATGTCTGCAAGCAGACAGCTCTTAAAGAGAAAGTACTAGAGTCTCTAAAAGCACTCTCTGATAAACAGCTTGAATGCCGAACACCATTCAGGCTAGGAGTATCCAGCCAGCTCCTGGAAGACCTCTGGGAACCCCATTTGCAGGGGTTACATCATCTTTCAGGGACTTATATAATACCAATAAATCCCCTTGCCCTTCTACTCCAATGACCACAATCCCAACCTTTCCAATCTGGCCTCATGTGGCTCACCCTCACGCCCTGAAATCAATCTAGTAAGGGATCTCTGTGGTCTTTCCATTAATTTAATGTCCCTCACCAATAATGGACCGGCCATAGTAGAGCAATAATCCAAAGCAGGCCTAACCAAAGACCTGTACAATGGCATCAACACCTCTACTTCTTGAGTGAAAACATCTCCTTATACAGCCCACAATCTGCATGGCTTTTATTTGATGTTTGTCTACTATTGACCTCATTTCTTAAATCATTTTGACATAAATACACAAATCCTTCTCAATTCTGACACCCTAAGCTTCAGGTCATGCATATAGTAGGCCTGTTTAATATTGTGTCTACCAAAGTGCATGATTATACATTTGTCCTTATTGAAGGTTATACCATTCTTTCTTGCCCAATTTGCAATATAGATTAAATCCTGCCCAAATATGAGTCTCGTTGAACGTATCCACTACAGCTCCTATTTTAACATCGTCAGCAAATTTAATTAATTTATTTTTACTAGATAGTTTCAAATCGCTTATAAAAATACAGAACAACAGTGGGCCCAACACCAACCCCTGGGAACTCCACTCCACACCCTTAGTTCAGATAGAGGTTCCTGTATCTTTACCTGCTGCTGCCTGTTTTTCAACCACTGTTCTACCCATCTTACAATGATCCTATCTCCATATCAATAAGTTTTTTTTATTATTTTGTAATGTGGAACTGTATCAAAAGCTCGACTAAAACCAGGCATTACCACATCCACATTTTTTCCATCATCGACACATTTGCAGACGTCTCATAAAAGGTTAATAGGTTTGTTTCACACGACTTATTGGGCATAAAACCGTGCTGATTCTTATCTAGAATACCCTTACTTAACATACTTTCATAGATAGCCTCACTCAGTGCCCCTTTTACAATTTCCACACCACGGGTCAAGCTCATCCGGCGATAATTCAGCCACTTCACTCCTTATCCCTTTCATATATATTGGCACAACGTGTGCCAACCTCCACCCCTCAGGCACCACACCCTCCCTCAAAGATTTTTGTCCCAGTTTAGTAATAATAGGTATCAGTACATCGACCAACTCCTTCAAAAAATGTGGGTGGATGCCATCCGGCCCTGCTGCCCCATCCACCTTCAATCTCATAACTCTTTTTAACACCCTCTCCTCAGTTATTATAGTTTGAGGAGCTTGATTACCCATACCTATATTACACTTATCCATACCATCGTTACTCGGTCCCGAAAGGTGGTTCCGCGCAGTGACAGCGAAATCACCTTTCAGGATCGAATAACAAAATGACAGTGGCTGAGTTCATGAGGTGGGGTCTCAAGAACCCCATGTTGAAAATGTGGTGAACAAATTCCCCACAATGGCCAAGGTATGCACCAAAGTTGAAAAAAAAACATTTATGTAATTATACAGCTTACTGGCATTTCTTCAGTTTGCAGTTGGCTTTGAAGAGTGAAGAAGTGTTCCGGGTCCACCGAAGAGCATCATGCCGGCCTCCAGAGGTAAGTATGGGGTGAGGGGGGTGTGGGGAGGGGGGTACGCAGAGCGTGGGCGCAGGTTGGGTTGAGGGAGCAAGAGACTCAACAAGGAACCATTTTCTTTTGTTCTTGGTTTTTTTTTTTTTAAGATGACGTTGGACTTTTGCCATGCTGGGGTGAGCTGCCAGCGTGGCACCTTCAAGTTTGTTGGGGCGAGGGCTGTGGAGCAGATGGGGGATTGGGCACCCCCGTGGCACACAGACTTCAGCCACGTTGGGCTGGGCTCCCAGCATGGCACCAGGAAGTTTGCTTTTGGGGGGCAGTGGAGCTGACAGGGGGATAGGGCACCCCCGTCAGTCACACAGTGTGCGGGGTTGGAGGGGAGTGCATGAGCATGCTGGGGTGGGCTCCCATTGTGTACAGGATGTGGAACTTTTGCCATGCTGTGGTGGGCTCCCAGCGTGGCACCAGGAAGTTTGCTTTTGGGGGCAGTGGAGAGGCGGCATAGGGGCACCCTGTGGGCTCACAGACTTCAGCCACGCTGGGGGTGGGCTCAGCGTGGCACCAGGAAAGATTGCTTTTGAGAGGGCAGTGGAGCCCGGTGGGGTTGGGCACCCCGTCGGTCATACAATGTTCGGGGGGTGGAGAGCGCGCATGAGCATGCTGGGGTGGGCTCCCAGTGTACTACGAGGTGTTTGTCGGGGAAACGAACTGTCTATGACAGTTCAGATGCAGTGCTGGTATGCAAATTGCCCACACGCACTGCTGATTGTAGCACTGTTCTTCTCAGAACTGTATGCTACTGCATCTGAACGGCTGTCATAGACAGCTCGGATGTTCACTGGTGCAGTGCAGCTGCACCTGAAAAAAGGAGCAGGGCATTGGAAGTGGGGGAGGCACACGAGCAGCTCAAACATCTGTTTCTGCTTTACTCCAGTCAAATTTGACCCAAACGTCTTCAGCAAAAAAAAGATTCTTAATCTTCTTCGCACAAGTCAGACTGTTCCAGGGTCACGCCCACTGCACGACAGCATTTTACTTGCATCAGAGTGATGTCACAACAGCTATCGGTGTACACTGCAGAGCTTGTATTTGTCGACGTGAGGCATGCAAGCCATCTACCCATTCATTGGTTTGGGAATCATATAAAAATTCACCGTGAATTATGCAGCAATAGCTCTTCAAACAGCCAAAGCAGAAGCAAACCGCTATAATGCAAGCCTTTGAATCAAGGCAGGTGTTTTCCTTCAAATCAAATCATCTTTATTTTTATAGCGCCTTTCAAAACCAAGGCGCTGTACATAAAAACCATATACGTAAAGATAACATTTTTTTAAAACAAACATTAGAACAAATCAACCATAGCTAGGAAAAGCTAAGCTAAATAAATATGTTTTTAACTCCTTTATCAATCTATCGACAGTTGGGTATCCTCTCAACCAATGAGGAAGAGAATTCCACAGGGTTGGCGCTGAAAAAGTGAAGGCACGAGATTCTGATGTCTTTAATCGAACCCTGGGAATCTCTAGCAATCCCTCGCTACGGAACGGAGATGACGGAAGGGGAAGTAAGATACCAGGAGATCTTTCAGGTAACTGTCCCTGATCATGAGGGCTTTAAAGGTTAGTAAACCAACCTTAAATCACCCTCTCTCATGCAAAATCACAACACGCATAGGTGAGACGATAGCTCTTGACCTCCAACCTTTCCTCTTGTTGAAGACACTGGTTTCAAAAGGCTTGTAAAGTTACTTGAATCTCATTACCATCTTCCATCTGGTACCACATTTAGCCTAACTATCGCATCTTCCATTTATACCAGGTGAAAAACAAAATTTGTGAAAAAGTAACATGTACCGAACGTGATATTATTCACTTTACTTCTGATGTCTGGACGAGCACTAGTGCTTGTAATGAATACCTGTCTCTAACAGCTCACTGGGTGCAGTTTGCTGGAAATGAAACTGAAGTGCAGAATGTTGCTGGATCAGATCCGGACACAAATGGTGCTAGTGCATTGCGAAAAACGACTCTCTTGCATGGGAGAACGTACTGCCACCAATATTTTGCTCAATATGAATCCCATGATGAATAACAGGCTCTATGCAAACAAATTAGATCCTGGCATGTTTGTGACTGATAATGCTAGAAACTTGTTGAAAGCCATCAGCGTGGGGTTATGAACATGTTCTCTGGTTTGCACACACAATAAATCTTGTGCCTACCGTCGTTGGTTATAAAGTGGTATGTAACTTACTCAGCATTGCACGAAAAATCTGTTGTCGTTTTCATCGTTCAGTAAAACCAAATGGGTACTTGAGCAATTTCAAAAGGAAACTAATAGTCCACAGCACCGCTTGATCCAAGATGTCGAGACCAGGTGGATTTCAACATTTTATATGTTGGAACGACTGCTAGAGCAGAAACTGGCACTGCATGAAATGGCTGTTGGTGGCAGTATAACACTAATGCAGGGTACAATCGAAGCTTTTGCTGATGTGTTAAGACCATTTGAACAAGCAACAAAGAACCCGAGTGCTGAATTTTCTTCCCTAACTCAGGTCGTACTCATGATCTGCATCTTGTTGCGCAAGGTGGAACATTCCAGCAAAAAGGATGTTCAACAAGAGGTTGCTTCTCTCGCTGAGGTTTTCATTGAGCAGGCATTTTGACGGAGCATTTGAAGACAAAAAGTATGTTGTAGCAACTACTTGACCCTCGTTTGATAGTGTCTGTTTTACCAAAGGAGGCCGCAGCATCTTTTAAAATGACTTAGTAAGGGAGGTTCAGTATGTTAAAGACACTATGTCAGTAGCGAGCCCGGGTCACTGGAGGGCCAGCTGGGGAGAAGGATCGAGCGCCCGGAGGGCTACTTTTCCTCTCCAGGGAGGGTGGGCTGCACCCCTCGCTGCAATACTGCCACCTGGGTGACCACAGGTGTAGGTGCAGTTGAGGAGGCAGGAACAATCGGGAGGGGCGGTCATCGGCCAAGGGTCCGGAGCGAGGGGACGTCTCTGCGTGCCCTCGCCTCCTTGGCCCCTCCTAGTGGGCTGATGATTGCAGGGGGTGGGACTGGAAAGCAGGAAAAAAAAAAAACACAGCGATGCCTGGAGACGGGCCCCGGCATCACGAGACCAGGACCGGGGAGGAGTCGCACGAGTTCATCCAACTTGGATGATGGATAGGAGGTTTGGGTGTATACCTCTCACCCCACTCGGGGGGTAATCCGAGGGGCCGATGGCAGGAGAGGACTTGTGAGGGATGACAGTTCCTAGAGACCTGGTGGGCAAGGTGCCTTGGGAGTCCCCAAGGGAAGGCAGCCACTGCAGAGGGAAGGGGACATAAATAGTAAGTTCAAAAAAAAAAAAAAAATACACTATACCTGCTTTCGGTGACATGGAAGGTCAGTTTACTCATGGTACTGGTAAGGACAAGTGCAACTCTCAGGAAAATGAAAGTAATGGCACTGGATCTGGCCAGCACAGGAGTAGATGAAACCACTACAGTTTCAACATTACAATCTGGGTGTGATATGTGGCTCATATCAGTCTTTTAGAAGACACAGACTCAGATTCCATCTTTAGAATACTATTATAGGAGGCAGTACAGGCGCAGTGGTTTAAGGCTCTGAGCGGCAAACCTGGAGACCTGGGTTTGAATCCCACAGCCCCCACTTACATACTGTGTGACTCTGAGCAAGTCACTTAACTTCCTTGTGCTCCCAGGTCGCACCTGTAAACAAGCTTCAGCTTAGTGTCTCTCTCCTGGTTAAAAAAAAAAATATATATATTAGTGCAGAGAATATGGTGGTCAGTTACTTGGGGGAACAAAAGCAACACTTCAAACCAGATTGCTTAAAATACTGGATGCCAAAAAAGATGGTGTGGCCTGCACTCACTCAAGTAGCCGTGAAATATTTAGGATGCCCTCTTACCAGTGTGCCTTCTGAAAGAATATTTAGTACTGCAGGTGATATTGTAGTGACACACAGGTCCAGTCTCAAGCCAGAGCGGGTAGAAGAGCTTATCTTTCTAAAAGTAAATCTCCCATTGCTAGATTGTGACTATCAGCAATATTTATACATGTATTGTGTTGGACTTAACAGAACATGCTCATGTGAGTTTCTCTTTTACCGCTCACACGCCATTTTATCTGTTTTTTCACCACTATTGTTTATTGGGTTATTGGTACCAAACGTTACGCGGGTGCATCCTGTCTAATCTGGCTAATACGGGTAGGTTGCATTGGCTTAAGTTTCATATTTTGCTGTTTCACAAAGAAATAATGTATATACAGTATTCAATTTTCAGTCTGGTTCTGTGGTCACCAACCTGTTTTAAAATTTATTGTCTCAGAAAAAAAAAGCATTTGTCAATGCCGAATGTTGGCTTGCTGGCATTGGCATTGGTAGTGCAGGAGTTAAAAATGCAAAATAGGAATGGCAGTGAAGTATTGAAGTAATGCCAACCCCCCCCCCCCGCAGAGACTGAAAGGCGGGAGTGTGGCTTTGGCTTTGGGTCGGCCATAACACTTATGCCAGTCCACCTCACCCCACCCTACAGAGAGCACAGGTGTCGAGGTGTGCATTGGGGTCTTCGCCCATATGCTCACCCCATTCCATAAGGAAATGAGCTGAGATGGGTGCAATATAGGAGAATGGGGTGAACATTAGGGTGATGGAACCCAAGGCACATCTCAGTGCCTGTCAGTGGGTGGGGTAGAATTCTGTGAACATGATGGCCGAGGAACCCAAGTTATGTCCTAAACGCCAGTCGGTCTCTACAGGGCAAGTATATGGTTGGAAACCTTAACACCTCTGGTGTTTGTTGTTTTTTTCAGTCCATATTTGCAACATTGGCTTTTCGGGACACCACCTCATAAACAGTGGCACTGTCATTTTGTTACGCAATCCTGAAAGGTGATTTCGCACAGCAACTACGCCATTGGGAGCCACAGGTGTGGAAGCACATTTCAGGTAGGATGGGAAAAGTGACAGCTGTACTGTTCATGAGGAGGTGTAAAAAGATGGCAATGTTGAAAATCTGGAGAGAAAATATGAAAAATTTGCAAACTTACAAGTGTGCGTAGATACTGCACAATGCACGCCCGTGATGCAGTAATTTTTTGGAAATTTTTTAACAAATTTTCTACATGGGTATTTTGAGACCTCCACTCATGAACAGTGTCACTGTGATTTTCTTACTCTGTCCCGATCACTGATTTCTCACAGTGACTGTGCCATTGGGCACCAGATGTGCGAAAACACATTTCAGGCAGGATGTGAAAAATGACAGCAGTACTGTTCAGAAGGAGGTATGAAAAAATGGCAATCCTGAAAATCTGGAGTGAAAATACAAAAAATTCTTGAAATTATGCGTGTGCATGGAAACTGCATAATGCATGCTCATAACAGTCATTTTTTGGAATTTTCTCACCAAATTTTCAACATAGGCATTTTGGGACCTTCGCTCATGAAGAATGTCACTGTGATTTTCTTAATTTGTCCTGAATGTTGATTTCCCACAGCAATTGTGCCACGTGTGCAAAAACACATTTCGGGCAAGATGTGAAAAATGACAGCTATACTGTTCATAAGGAGGTGTGAAAAAATGACAATGTTGAAAATCTGGAGCGACAATATTAAAATTCTCGAAGTTCACGGCGTGCATAGAGCTACTTGAACTGCAGCTCGTAACACAGATCATTCTTTGGAATTTTTCACAAATTTGCAACATAGGCTTTTTGTGAGCCCACCTCATGAACAGTGGCACTGTCATTTTGTTAATTGGTCCCACAGCAGATTCGTGCAGTGACTGCAAAATCACCATTCAGGACAGAATAACGAAATAACATTGACTGATTTCATGAGACAGGGTCCCAAGAACTCCATGTTGAAAATTTAGACAAAGGTAAAAAAATGGCGAGATATCCACCTGTTAACCCCCCATTGATGCCATTATACAGCTTACAGTGATTTTCTTCAGTTCGTGGTCGGCTTTTGAAGAGTTCAAATGTCTCCCGTCCACCAAAGATCACCGCGACGGGCTCTGGAGGTAAGTATGGGGTGATGGGGTGGGAGGTGGGGTGCGCAGAGGGTGGGTGTGGAGTTGGGGAGGAGCAGTGTCATGACAACGTAGGACCGTTTCTTGTTTACAGGAAAAATGAAAAAAAAATTCAGAGCGAAGGTTGTTTTTTTTTTTTTACAGGTTACACAAATTATATTTGGGCACACTGGGGTGGGCTCTTAGTGTGCCACCTGTTTTTGGGGGCATGATGCTTGGGGATTGGGCACCCCTCAGCAGATACATGAAACTAGGGGGACATTATGCCAACGGGGATTGAGCACCCCCATTGGCAAATAAATTGAACTGGGGAAGGGGCATGCCAACAGAGGGATAGGGCACCCCCAAAGTCTGCTTCCTAGGGATTGTGAGAGGCGGCCGTCGAGAGCCGCCGCCATGTTTATTGAAATATTTCACACGGAATGGTATGTATTGGAGGTGTGTCAGATCTGCCACTGCAACGACCAGCCTGTCTCTCATTGCAGCGGCAGATTCGTTCAAGTTGGTGGCACTCTCTGAAACTGCTGTCATCAGCATGCTCACTGGTTGGCGACTGAGGGCGCTCTGGCTAAAGCATCCCTGGATTAGCCACAGCACTGGCACCTTTGAAAATGTACTACAGTGCTACTACTGCAAGATGTTGCTTGTGCATGCGCCGCCAAGCCAACATAAAAATATCAGAAAAATGCGGTGAGCAACCACCGTGTATCCCATGACATGAATCATGTATTTTTGCTACCTTCAGTAGCTGCAGTATAGTCCCTGAAAGACCAACTGAATGAAAAAAGCAATGCATGGATTAGTCGCTCTGCATGATAGGGCCCATGGGGTGCATTCCGCATCATTTGACATCTCGGATGCTGAATGCATCAGTCCACCAGCCTGACACGTAAGCCACGTTACACCTCGGCTGAGGCTAGTGCGACTCAAACTGACAGTGGTAAAGTATGCTTATGGCATGGTCGTTAGTAACTTTAGGTTGGGCAACTAACTTTGGAGGCAAAGTTACCGCGAGCCACGCTTTGATCTTTCTTTTTCAAAACTGTGCCGTTATAACATCTGCAGTGATTTGGGGGCCCTGTCAGGAGTCAGCCCTTTTGTTAAGCGTGTCTCAAATTTGTTTTCAACTAAAACAAAAATTAAATAGTACAATTGTGATACTGGGCAAGACGCATAAGGTTATAGTAATTTGACACGACCTCCGCCACCAACTTTTTTAAATGTATTGTCTCAGAAAGTAGCAGAGAAATCTGTGGTTAATCATAGTATATCCCATGCAATGCATCATTTATGATGTGTGACGCTGGCACAAGGTAAACAACATGCCTGCTGCTAGCCTTGTTTGTTGAATTTTTGGAAACATGATAACCGCTAACCTATTAATCTACCTATTAATGTAGTAAATTGCAGTGTCAGTGGCTCAGTAGGTAGCACACTTGCCTCTGAAGCCAGGAGATCAGAGGGCTGTGGGTTCAGTTCCCACATCTGGCACTTGGGTTAATATCCCAGTACTGACACTGTAGTGCAGCATGAGAGGGGTGCTGCACTTCTGAGGTGCCGTCTTTCAGTTGAGACGTTAAACCGAGGTCCCATCTGCCTGGATTGGTGGTAGTTCAGGTGGATGTTAAAGATCCCATGGCACTTATCGAAAAGAGTAAGGGAATTTCCCCGTGTCCTGGCCAAAATTCCCTCATTCACTAAAAATATCACCACCAACTTAGTCTGGTTCAAGGTCAGTTGGCATTCATCTGTATCCCCCTCCCCCGGGTCATGCCTGAAAATAGGCAGGATTTGTCTAGTGCACTTACCCGGTCAACAAAAACTAAATAAATAAATTGATCACATATTATGAATGAAGACTTTTTTTCTGATAACAACTCAAATACCCTTGATACTGTGCTTTTACTGACAAATACAGGAGTCTGAAATGGCTGAAACTTTTTTAATTAATGCAAGAACTCGACAAATACAAATATCAGAAATCCGTCTTTGCACAGCCCTACTGTATGACCTCAAGAAGGAATTACCCAGAGGAACTTCCTGTTAGGGTTGCCACCTGGCCAGTTTTCAACCGGCATGTCTGGTTTTCCACTGCCGTGCCTGTTGCCGGTCAGTCAGTGCAATTGTCTGTTTCTCTTTTTTAGGTTGCCGGTGCAGGCACCAGATGTCATGGTGACAGTCAACAAACAGTGGCAGTAGGACAGGAGGTTAGCTAACAGCGGAACTGTCAGAGCAGCTGCACTGTGGTCAGTTGTCATGGTGACAGTGACACTGACAAGAAGAGTAGCGGGACAGAGTAGCCATGAGCTGGAGTATGGGATGGACAGAAGAGGGCAAGGCAGCATTGCAACTACAGGCAGTGATCTGAGCAGCACTCTTGTGTGTGTAGCGTTGTCATGGTGACCAGAACTTGGAGTCAGAGCGAGCATGCTCTGCAGCAGGAGACAGATGGAGCCACGAGGCGACAAAGCGTGCGAGGTGTAGACCTGCTGCATGCAGGCACTGCATTTAGTGTAATGTTTTTATAACTGTCAGCCTCTTCAGTGTGTGATGGCAGGAGTCCCTCCAGCAGATCGGGAGACGCAGCACGTTGCTTGCTGGTGCTTTGACTAGCTGATGATTTATGACAGCGAGTTAAACAGCTGAGCAGCTCTGAGAGACACAGACAGCCTGGGTGACAGCCCCAGATGGATCTGTGAGTCCCATGTATGCTGCAGCGAGCAGGGCAGGCAGGACTACCGGATTAATAAGTGCAGATACTCAGTGACAGTCTTTTCTCTGAGTAGAAGAATGTAGACATAATGATAATATTCAGAAGGACAGATTACAGAAGGTCAAGGAAGAGAATTAAAAAAAAGCCAAGGGCGGAGTTGGAAGGCACTTGAAACAACGGGACTTGCTGGTTGCTGAGTCTGCTGACAGGAAATGCATATATTTCTATATTCTATAATATTCTGCAATGCAAGTGTGCAACAAGTGTGAACAAGTCTAATCAGAGAAGGTCATTAGCACTTCAGAGTAAGGCAGCCTTGTCAAGTGCAGGACTGTGCAGAGCTCTGGCAACTTGGCAAGGCAGGTCGGTGTGCATTATCAATATGTGGTGTGGTAGTGTAGCAGGGGAGTGGTCAGTCATCAGCAGGGGGCTGGGGCAGGAGGGAAGGTGCCCATTTGTTTTGCATTCTCAAGGTGGCAATCCTACTTCCTGGAAATAAGCTAGTTGCCGTCTTGCCGTTAACCTATGTGCAGCACGGTTATTGACAGCACACACACGACATGGTGTCAGAGTTAATGAAGAAGCCCCCCAATCTGCAATCCAGATCCCTCCATTGCACCATTTGTCATTGGTTGAGTTGGTAGGCGCTTGCAGCATTGTGTTGTGGTGTATTTTATTATTTGTTTAAAGAAAAAAAGCCTGAATCAGTTTGCATGGGTAGAGCATGGTCCAGAGTGTGAGCCAAGCCGACAACAGAGAGGTCGAGCGAGAGCCAGAGCACAAGCCTGCATCCAGGACCAAAAGAAGCATAGCAGCAGAAGCAGTGCCTGAGAGAGAAACAAAATCTGGAGCACAACTGAAGCCCAGCAGCTGGTAATGGCAATTCCATTACTGTTCTTCTTAACTACCAGGGGGAAGAGTGCAGTAAGCTGGGAACTGGAGGAGCAGAAAAGGCAGGCTGTTTAAAATAAAAATAAAAGGACCTCCTCTCACAAACAGCAACGAGAAAGTAAAACTGAGTTCCAGAGAAGCAGGCTTGCAAAACAAAAAGTGTTTGGAGATCTGGAACAATTTAAAGAGACAGTCACCAATGTTGCTGAAGTCTACACCACAGCTTAAAGAGCAACTATTTAGGTCCCTGGCCCAAGAAGCATCAGTAAACCTTACATGGGCCAAAGTTCTAGGATGCCTATATATTTTTTTTATAGTAGCCCCTATTTTGGAAGGGAAGGGATCATATTTTGGTTCCATGGAGCCGAACTGATCCCTTCCACTTCCTGATGCCACTTCAGTCCCCGATCCGCCCTGTTCCACCCCCCCCGGCCTTATTTTGTGATGTCATTATTTGTACAGCGGGGGCATGCTTCCAAAGAAATGAATGGGGCTGTTTTCTAAGATAAATTTATGTAGTTTAGATGGCCGTTTGGGACAAATCATGGCCACTGCTTAACTAAAAGCTTGCTGGTCCTAAAGTTGCAAGATAAGGTGTCAAGCGTGACTCAGTTGCTAGCACATCTGCCTCTGGACCAGAAAGTCGTGGGTTCTCGTCCCACACCGGGATGGACCTGCACCTAAAAATGCTGGCATCTGAGTGCAGTATTGGGGTGCTGTACTGCTGGGGGTGCCATCCTTCAGATGAGACGTTAAACCGAGGGTCCCTTCTGCCCATCCTGGTGTTGTCCTGGTGGGTGTCCAGGTGGAAGTAAAAAGAACCCAGGGTACTCTTCGTAAAGAGCAGAGAACATTCCCGGTGTCCTGGCCAACATTCCCCTTCCCATAAACCGGTTCATGCAATTATCCAGGCTGTGTGTGGGTGATGATGTGCGATATGGCCGCCACCACACATTCAGTCACTTCACTACCAGTCTAACATTGCTTGTAAAGCACTTTGGGATACTGTGTATGAAAAGCGCTATATAAATGCTGATTCTTCTTCTTCATAAGCAAGAACCACGGATAGGAACAACGCAGTTGGGCGGTTAGTAGGGATAGGAAGCGGGATCATGGTAGCGACAAGGGACAGAAACAGAAAGTAAAGCAAAAATCATTGCTCTTAAAATACAGTATATTCTCATAGTAAACTGATTCCAGATTTGTTTGGCTGGTAAATCCCCAAACCACCCAGCATACCCACCTCCGTATCCCCAAACCACCCGCATACCTCACCTCCGATATCCCCAACCCCTCAGTATGCTCACCTCCGATATCCCCAAAACCACCCAGCACGCTCATTCCACCAATATCCCCAAAACCACCCAGCATACTCACTCCTCGATAGTCTCTAAACTACCCAGCGAACTCCCTCCTCCGATATCCCCAAAACCTCCCAGCAAAATCACTCCTCAATATTCTCAGAATCACTTAGCATACTCACCCCTCCGACATCCCCAAACCACTCAGCATGCTCAATTCCTTCGATATTCCCCAAACCACCTAGCATACTCACGCCTCGATATTCTCAAAACCACCCAGCATACTCACTCATCTGATATCCCCAACCCCTCAGTATGCTCATTCCTCCGATAACCTCCAAAACCACCCAGCTTACTCACTCCTCCAATACCCCCAACCACCCAGCACGCCATTCCTCCGTATCCCCCAAAGCACCCAGCATACTCACTCCTCCAATATCCCCCAAAACCACCCAGCATACTCACTCCTCCGATAACCTCCAAAACCACCCTGCATACTCACTCCTCCGATATCCCCCAAACCACCCAGCATACTCACTCCTCCACTATCCCCAAAACCACCCCCCATACTCACTCCTCCGATATCCCCCAAACCACCCAGCATACTCACTCCTCCACTATCCCCAAAACCACCCCGCATATTCACTCCTTCGATATCCCCCAAACCACCCAGCATACTCACTCCTCTGATATCCCCAAACCACCCAGCATACTCACTCCTCCACTATCCCCAAAACCACCCAGCATATTCACTCCTTCGATATCCCCCAAACCACCCAGCATACTCACTCCTCCGATATCCCCAAACCACCCAGCATACTCACTCCTCTGATATCCCCAAACCACCCAGCATACTCACTCCTCCACTATCCCCCAAACCACCCAGCATACTCATTCCACCATTATCCCCAAAACCAGCCAGCTTACTCACTCCTCCGATATCCCCAAACCACCCAGCATACTCATTCCTCCAATACCCCCAAACCACCCTGCATACTCACTCCTCCGATATCCCCCAAAACCAGCCAGCTTACCTACTCCTCCGATATCCCCAAAACCACCCAGCTTACTCACTCCTCCGATATCCCCCAAACCACCCAGCATGCTCAATTCCTCCAGTATCCCCAAACCACCCAGAACCACCCAGCATACTCATTCCTCCGACATCCCCTAAACCACCCATCATACTCATTCCTCTGATATCCCCTAAACCACCCATCATACTCATTCCTCTGATATCCCTTGAACCACCCAGCATACTCACTCCTCCGATATCTCACAAACCACCCAGCATACTCACTCCTCTGACCAGCAAAACCACAAGAAATCTTTTTTTTATTTTATTAAATATATTTTAAAAAAGTCCCCAAAACAGAAGTGTCTCACCTAAGACATGCAAGCCCAAGACATACACCACTTTCCTGCCTGCTCACAGACAGGTCACTATTGTCCAGAGTTAATTAGTCATGAAACAGGCTGTTAGACAATTCAAAGACACATTGGAGGCATCAGCTGCAATGAGACATTGTGGGGG
This sequence comes from Neoceratodus forsteri, assembly GCA_016271365.2. Classification (NCBI taxonomy): domain Eukaryota; kingdom Metazoa; phylum Chordata; order Ceratodontiformes; family Ceratodontidae; genus Neoceratodus; species Neoceratodus forsteri. The sequence continues at coordinate 208,418,799 of JADMNL010000029.1, read as the reverse complement.
ATGATCTCTGAGGCACTCCACATTCCTGACGTCATGGGTTGTAGACACCTGATTGGGCGTCTGATGCACGTGTGACTAAAAGTAAATCCGTCCCCTTCTGAGGGTCACTGGTCTCCTATGGTCAGTTCTAATTGTGCATCTGAAAAAGGTTGTCACACACCTCCAGAGCTCCAGACTTTACTTTAAAGAAGAATTAATCAACAAGGCAGGAAAAATGTAGTCATATCCCCATACTGTGACAGAGAAAATGCCAGACGTATATTTCTTTCATTAGAGAATATTATGCTTAAAATGCTAATATTTATTCAGCCTAGAACTGTTGCATCTATAACTCACGTCGGGCTTCTCAGAAATAGCTTCAGTGGAAACAGAGACTAGATACAGTATTAACACCCTGAGAATTTAGAAATCAACCTACTGCTGCTAGATCACAATGCAGACAAATGATGCATGAAATAGAAGGATTGGGACTCCTTGCAGTGGTCCCAGCATCCTACAGTTGAAACTTCAACAGAAAAATCTCTTTGCAAATAGCAATTTGGAACCCCTGCTAGCGGTTCCACAATGCCCCTTATGTTCTCTGGTACCACTGCTACAGATACCAAGAGCACGTATCACTGAAAGACAATAGGGCAAAATGCCCATGCTGCAGTCCATACCTGAATACCTCGAGCGCTCTGGACACCCCTTCCAGCAGTCCCAGACTCTCTGCTGCCAGCATTACAAAACTGTCCCCTGAAGCACGAAGTCTGTGAGTGCTCTGGACACCCCTTCCAGCGGTCCCAGACTCTCGGCTGCCAGCATTACAAAACTGTCCCCTGAAGCATGCAATCTATAAGTGCTCTGGACACCCCTTCCAGCGGTCCCAGACTCTCAGATGCCATCCCACAGTCAAGCTTCTCAGGCACATGATACTGCCACTCGCTGCACTGTACTTGTGATCAGCAGCAGACCCTTCGTGCAGTAGCTCTACGGACCAAAATGGAGATGCTACATTGTTATTTTATGGCCCCAGCCGTTAGCTCATCTCCCTGCTGTACACATCTCCTTGTTCCTGCTCTCCCACTGTCGCACTACAGCTACAACGCGCCCCTATTGGCGCTCAACACTCGCGAAAGCACGCGCACCACGTAATCACGCGATGATGTCTGCCCCACTGGGTAAACACAGTACAGCATCGCGATCTCTCCTCACATTAAAAAGAACGCGAACTACATGCTTTTTATGCACAGTCCTCTGCTGATCTACCATTAAGCACCTGGTTCCTACCAGTTCTCTTCTGCTACCCCAATTTGTTCTAACCATCCACAACACTGCCATTAACTCCCTTCATATGCCTACCTTACTTCACCTTCAAGCCCTCCCCCCCTTAAAGACACACAGCACCTTATGTAGGGGACAGTGATAAGTCCATACAGCAATTTCAAATAAAGGGACCTACCACTACAAGGGCACTTATTAATAAATAGAGCATTTTACTGACTTTTACAGCATTCTTAAAGGAGAATAAGCACAACAAAGACACCTATACTCTATATAGTATTATATTAAATATATACAGCAAATTCATGCAGATCTTGAGACTGTTCTCTCTGTTGCTTAACAAGTCACAATGCCCAAACCAAAAAGTTGCAGGCAGTGCAATGTCCCCATTCCACACCAGCAACTAGGAAGGCTCTATGCCTCCTACGTAGAAGACTCCAGCATGCACACTGAGGTACAGGAGACCGAGGAAGAGTTTACTCCCTCTACTCATATACAAAACACAGAACACCAATCCGACACCACAAAAGCATTGCTACAAAACTACCAACTCATGCAAGCCCAACAGGAGGTGCTAGCAGCAAAGCTGCAAAAACTGACCGAATTATCTTCTTTTTTAGTTGTTTAACCAGGAGTAGCACACTAAGCTGAAAGCTTTTTTACAGGAGTGACCTGGGAGCACAGGGAAGTTAAGTGACTTGCTCAGGGTCACACAGTATGCAAGTAGAAGCTGTGGGATTCAAACCCAGGTCTGGTCTGCTGGATGTCACCAGATTTGCAGCTCAGAGCCTTAAACCACTGCACTATACTGCCTCCCTCCTATCTAAACAACAGACGGTCAATCCACCTCCAGCAAAGAAAAGGGCCACTGCCTCCCACTCCAGACATCCAGACACTCTCGCAGCAGATCCCTTGCCATTACCTTCGGACACAGGCGACGCCTCAGATGAGGAAGAGGGAGAGCTCGATCAAGAGCCACAGACCCTCACAGCTAAGTGGTGCTTTCCAGACCAAATCCCATCACTGTTCTGTCACATCATGGATACAGTGAGCTTCAAAACTGCAGCCCCGCCCACCCACTTCTAAACTACTACCTTCACTACAACCCCTTGCCAAGCAAGCAGACGTCTTTCCCATCTGTGAAGCTATAGAAGAGCTGGTACAAAAAGAATGGTCCTCATCCGAACCAGCTAGAATCCCAAAGTGGAAATCCTGGGACAAAATGTAACCATTACAAGCTGAAAAACTGGCCCTCTGGTGCACACCTCCCACAGTGGACCCTCAAATAGCCGCACTAAATAAAAAGACTGTGCTTCCCACCAAGTCCGCCTCTGGTCTAAAGGACCCCATAGACAGAAAACTGGAAGAAAACCTAAAAAAAGAACGCAAAGTTAGCCGGCTTGGGAAGCAGAGCTGCTTTCACCGCGGTCTGTGCCACAAGAGCACAGTTAACCTGGCTCCAGGAGCTTCAGAAAATGATCCCAGCAAAGTCTCCCGAATCTATACTCCTGGAAAACGCCATACTATCCACTAAATACCTGGCAGACATGGCGGTAGATTCCTTAAAAATAAATGCCAGGTCAGCAGCTATCAGCAACAGAGCCCATAGATCATTATGGATGAAACCATGGGATGCCGACAAGGAATCAAAAGCTACCCTTCAAAGATTACCTTTTAAGGGCAACATGATCTCTGGGGAAGGTCTAGAACAATATCTCAAGGGCAAGAAAGAAGGAGAAGCATTAAACAGAGACCAATCCAGATCTTTCTACCTACCATCTCACCATAGGAGCAGATAACGCTCCTTTCGAGACAAGAAAAGGGGGAGTTCCATCTTCAGGGGCAATACGTACAGACAAAATTACACCACTCCCTATCAATATAATGGGTACAGGGGCAGGGGTTCAACACACAGAGGCAGAGGAAACTACACTCGTCGGAACCACTCCAGACCCTGACTATGCACACTCACATCTACGTCGCACGACAACAGTGGGTGCAAGACTGACACAATTCTTACATCAGTGGAAAAAGTCCACAACAGACAAGTGGGTATTACAAGTATGGAAAGGCTATGCAATAGAATTTACACAAGTCCCAAGGGAAAGCAGAATGAGTCACTCTCCTGCCTCCAGTCACAAAACCACACCAAGTCAAGTCCTAACAGCTATACAAGAACTTTGCACAAACAATGCAATAGCACCCGTTCCAAAGCAAGAAGAAGGCAAAGGGATATACTCCATCTTCTTCATGGTTCCAAAAAAGACAGGAGGCACCAGACCAGTACTGGTCCTAAAATATATCATCAAATTAGTGAGATATACTCCATTCAATATGGAGACAATCCAGTCCACCCTCCGGGTCCTCAGACAGGGAGACTTCCTTACCTCAATAGACCTGAAGGACGCTTACCTTCATGTACCCATGAGACCCAGCCACTCACCATACCTATGCTTCTGCATACTGGGCCAACACTACCAGTACCAAGTACTACCATTCGGACTCGCCTCAGCCCCAAGAGTGTTCACAAAGGTCTCGATGGTACTAGCAGCCAAACTTCGAGAAAAGGGGGTACATGTGATCCCACACTTAGACGACTGGCTCATCAGAGCAAGATCACAACAGGATTCTGCCAGGGTGACACAAATGGTGGTAGACTGCTTACAACAACACGGCTGGGTAATCAATCACAAGAAAAGCTGACTAATACCCAGACACTCCATCAAACACCTAGGCACCCCTCATAGACACAGGAAAAAGGCCTAGTATTCCCATCTCACACAAGAATTCAATTAATCTTATCTACCAACCAACTACTTCCGGACTATCAGCATCCAATGCTACTCCTCATATCTCAAATGTTAGGTCTTATGTCCTCCACAATAGACATGGTCCCTTGGGCAAGATGGCACACCAGACCCCTCATGTCCTTCCTGTTAACTCAGGGACCCACACACGATATCAACCTAACAAGGACAGTCACCCTACCACCATGGGTAAGATCAAGTCTGACATGGCGGACAAACAGACACAGACGATCACAAGGCATGCCCCTAGATATACTTCCAGACATAACAGAGACGGATGCCAGCCTCACAGGCTGGGGTGCCGTATCGGGAAAACACACAGCACAAGGGAAATGGTCATTTACCGAAGCAAAACTAACAATAAATGTACTAGAGATGAAGGCAGTATTCAGAGCACTACTGCATTTTTCTCATCTGATACAGCAAAAACACGTCCAGATAAAATCAGACAATCAAGTCACAGTATCATACATAAACAAGCAAGGCGGCACAAAAAGCAAGGCAATGATGGCAGAAACATCAAAGCTTATGACATAGGCACAAAGAAACTTACAATCAATAACAGCCATTCACCTAGCTGGGAAGCTAAACACCACGGCAGACTGGCTAAGCCGCCAAATGATCCACCCCGGGGAGTGTAAACTCCATCAACAAGTGTTTCTACAATTGCACCGCAGATGGGGACCAATAGAGATAGACCTAATGGCATCCCACAAGAACCACCAATGCACAAAATATTGGTCAAGGTTCAAGGACCACAGAGCCATGGGAGTAGATGTGCTCTCAGCTCCATGGATATTCCAAGTGGCTTACGTCTTCCCTCCTCTTCCACTGCTTGCCCAGGTGCTGAAAAAGATACGCATCTTGAGAGCATGTGTTATTCTGGTGGCCCACACTGGCCAAGATGATCGTGGTTTGCCACAATAGTTTCAATGGCACTAGCTGACCCATGTAAACTACCACACAGACCAGACCTACTATCACAAGGGCCTATACTGCATCCAAACCCTCAACACCTGCAACTGACGGCATGGCTCCTGAAAGGAAGAGACTGCTAAAAGCAGGATCTCACCCATCAGTCATAACTACTATGGCCTCATCACAGCAACGATCCACGATTACCACCTACCAACGCCAGTGGGACATATTCAACAAATGGTGCACTCATCACAAAATAGACACACATGCATGCACCATACCTCAGATCCTACTGTTCCTTCAGGAGGGACTACAACTGTGACTCTCACCGGCCTTGCTAAAAGTACAAGTCGCAGCAATTGGGGCAGCCAGGGGACAAATAGAAGGCGCTACCCTGGGTTCACATCAAGATGTAGTGCGATTCTTGAAGGCAGCAGCCAACATACGTCCCCTTAATAAACCTATACTAGCTCCACAGGACTTACCCACAGTACTGACGGCCATGACTAGGCTGCCACTCGAACCTATAGACTCCATTCCCTTGAAATGGCTGCAGCTCAAGTCCATTTTCCTAACCGCCATTGCGTCCGCCAGGCAAGTAGGCGAACTACAGGCCCTCTCATATAAATAATCATTCCTACAGTTCTACAACGACAGAATATCCATGCATCCAATCGCATGATTCTGACCTAAAATAGCCTCAAAGTTTCACCTCAGTCAGACTATCGTGATACCAGCAGAACTACCACAGGCGGAAATCCAGGCCGACCCTCAGCTAAAAATGCTGGGAAAGAAAAGAGTTCTTACAACCTACATCACAAGAACAAAAGACATTCGAAAAACAGACAGACGGTTCATCATAGTACAAGGACACAGAAAAAGCCTCCCCACCTCCAAATCATCTATAGCAGGATACCTGAAGGCAGCCATATCAGAGGCTTACAAAGCAACCAACACCCAGGTACCATTGGACCTAAAAGCCCATTCCACCAGGGCAATCGCAATGTCATGGACAGAAAGGAATATGGCCACTGCAGAAGAAATATGCGCCGCAGCAACTTGGTCAAATATTCACACTTTCACCAGACACTACCAGACACTAGAACAGATGTGTCCCAAGACACTAAGACAAACTTCGCAAGGGCAGTGCTCCTAGCAGCCCACACAGAACAGAATAACATTGACACGTCTAACCCTCCCTAGGAATGATCACTGCGTTTTAATAACCCATGATGTCATGAATGGGAAGTGCCTCAGAGATCATCCCCCACAATGATAGTTTACTCACCTGGTAAAGGTGATTGTGGGGGAATGGCTCTCTGAGGCACTCCACACCACACCCTACAAAGATGTTATTTTATAGTATGAGCTCAGTACAGAACTAAGCTTATAGACAGAACTTTGCCAAGATAATCAGCATCTTATGCAAAACATGCTAACCAGTTGTACAAACTATACAAATTAAAAATAACAGTACAAAACTTACCATTTTAGTCACCATACTCTTATTCTGGGTACAAGTGGGGGATTTTAACAGATTTCGTTTCAGATACAGCTTTGGAATAGATCGAACTGACCATAGGAGACCAGTGACCCTCAGAAGGGGACGGATTTACTTTTAGTCACATGTGCATTAGACGACCCATCAGGTGTACACAAGCCATGATGTCAGGAATGTGGCGTGCCTCAGAGATTCATTCCCCCACAATCACCTTTACCAGGTGAGTAAACTACCACTAAAGGGTCCTTATCAGCCACACACTAAAACAGAGCTAGATACGGCAATGCACCAAAAAGTCATTTCAAATTTTTTTTCTTATACAAATATAACTACATTATCTTAACTGGTTCCTTTTGCATAAATTAAATATGCATGGGGGGAGCTTGTATGATACTGGATTACACTTGTGCTGTTTGATCTCGTACACTGAACTCGTGGCTTCCGCCACTTATGAGGTTACCCGAGGTGAAACAGCATTTGTGTAGACAAATTCGGCATCACACAGGCTCCTAACTCCCACATATCCCTTGTATATACGCACACCCCTACAATATATGGATGGAGATGTTTCCCCATATAAGCTATCATTGTGTGCTTCCATGTATATCTAACTAATTAGAGTTGCATATGTATCAGTTACAGCTGTGCTTCTCCCAATTACAGCTGTGCATCTCCCAATTACAGCTGTATGCATCTGCAACAAAAGCTGTAAACCTGTGAAAGAAAACTGGAGTACCTGTGAAAAAAACTGCATACTGTGGGGGAAAAACATAAACAAACAATTAAATAATGACCAGCCAATTAACCCCTAATTAAACTATTAATTAACACATCAATTAACAAACCTATCAAATTATCACCACAATTTCCACACTCAACGCACCCTGCAGAACAACCACCCCAGTGTTTCTCAACAATAGCTATGTCCCTTGACACTCCAGCCCTCTCTTTTGCTGCCAAGCCCTGTATGCTCCTGCCGACTTGTCCTGCGAGGCTCCAGCTGCCTCTTTGGATGCCATGCCCGCCACAAAACCACCATCTCCACACGCAAGAATGCTGCTGGCCAAAAATGCACAGAGTCCGATGATAAACAACGCTGCCAACTGCAAAATCCACACACCAACAATGCCACAAGCCTTTGCAGACACCCAACCGACCGAGACAAAACCACTCCAAGCAGGTGACTACAGCTGCAATCCACGCCGCCAACAAACTGAAAGTAAAAACCCCACTCCCCCAGACAGGGGCAGGGTTGTTACTAGCTGTGCCCATCAGAGCATATTGGATGCAATGGCACCAGCACTTTGTCTTCAGTGGAGGGTACGAAACTATGAACAGGGGAGATAGAAGGAGAGTTCAGATAGGGAAAAAGTCAGTTGGGGGAACATGAGTTCCCAGTTAAGGTCTATTACAGTCGCTCGAGGGTCCGTGCGAACAGTGTGCTAGGTCCATTTACATATGAACATATGAAGAAGCCAGCAGAAGGAGGCCATTTGAGCTATCTAGTCTGCTCATATTGCAGGGTACACAGCTTGAGCTACTGTCCCTGCCCTGCCTCCCCACTCCTCTCATCTTCCCTACCCATGATCCTCATCTTCCCCCTATGCCTATCCCAGCCTCTTAAAGCTGCCCACTGACTTCAACGAGTTCACCTCTTTTGGCAGCAAATTCCAAGTGTCCACCACCCTCTCTGTGAGGAAGTGTTTCCTGACCTCCCTCCTAAACCTCCCACCCTCCAGCTTAAGACTGTGCCCCCTCGTGTAACGGTTGCCACTCAGCTTAAAGAAACTCTCCTAAGCAACCTTATTTATCCCTTTCATGTACTTGAAGGTCCCAATCATGTCCTCTCTCTCTCTCTCTCTCTCCCCCCTGTCTTCCAGGGAGTACATGTTCAGTGCCCTCAACCTCTCCTCACATGCCTTACCCTGCTGACCCACTATCATCTTTGTAGCCCTTCTTTGGACCTTCTCCAGCAGGTTAATGTCCTTTTTGAGGTAACTGGAGGGATCTATTGGGCCTGGATAGGTGGCCAGGTGACAGACGGGGAGTGTCACTGGCACACTCCAACCCTCCTGCCTGTGACATCGATGGGATGGGCCAGAGGGGCCGGCCAAAGGTACAGAAGTGGGTTTCTTGGGTGGGCACCTCGTTAAAGAGTGTGCGTTGATGGCTTGTGGGCCTGGAGGGACTTCCTGAAGACTGGATGTACAAAGGAGGTGGCTGGGACTCTGGAAGGCAAGACTGGTGATTACCCATACATTCTGCATTAACCAGATAAAAAGCAGCACACCAGTGTGTATTGTCCCTGAACCAGAGCATCGTCTGTTTGGGCTGTTCATCCAGGTGGAAGACCCAGAAGGTAGGTTTGTCTGGGTCGGTGCCCAGCATATCAGCAACTTTTGACTAGGGTACCCTGTAAGGAAAGGTGGGGTGGCCATGGGGGTACTGCTCTGTTGAGCGAGGTAGCTGACTAGAATCAAGTACATATGCAAGTTTCTCTGGCTGCACAGTATCCAAATGCAGCGCCTGACTTTGGGGTGAGGTAGAATCTCAAATCAGCTGGCTCGTAAGCCAGGGTCAAAGGCATAACAGGACGGGACAGTCTACTTGATAATATGAGGGATCAGATGACCCAAAGGTAGCTGGTGTGATGCCTTAGTGGATATTCAATATTTGTGATGAACTATTTGGAACGCGTGCTCCTGTGTATCCTGTATCAAACTGAAACTGCAAGAGATGAAGTTTTGTGATGAGACGTACTGCGCCAGTAAAACAACCCCATGTTGAATGGCCACTCCGAGTGTTGCCTGATCTTTTGTGCCATCTATGCCTATTAGCGACTTTGGAGAAGAGTGTGAAGGGTATGGTCGCTTTGCCGTGTTTAACTGCAAGGGGGCTCTTGGTGAGTCAAACATCAGATCACCCCTAGACACAGGAGTGGCCCTGGGTCGTGCCAGCCCTCAGCAGAGCATAAGCACAGATCAGCTGGCAGGCTGAAGGGTGGGGTTGTATCAGTAGTAGCAAACATTTTTTATTCAAACCTACATGATTAAGATATTTCCAATTGAATCTTTATTCAATTCTCGGATTAATAGCTGTAAGCTCGTTTACAAAGGTTCCATGTCAACAGCAAACGACACAAATACAGCAAAACAATACAGACAGTGGTTACAAAATTACATTGGATACAGAAATGATGTTCAACTGTTTTGTACCTAAAATTACAAAATTCAATCATATTAAGCATTAAGTACATTGTGAGGGGTGAACAAAATGGAAAGGTAACTTTCTATGGAGAGAGAAACTGGTAGCAACAGAGGCTGGGTGCTGAGTAGGTGAGGAAGGTATAAGAGAGAATAGATGGAGAAATTGGGAGTTGCCATAGGGACTTGTCATTGGTTTGCTGGAAGGGGAAAATTCCATGGGGTTTTGGAGTGGGCGGATATGTGAGGGGAGTAGGGAAGCAGATTAGGTGGAGGGGAGATGGGAAATGGATGAGGAATGGAATATGAAGGCACAGTGGGACAGTAGAGAAGAGGGGTAAATAACAAGGTAGTTGGATAGGGGAGATTGTGAGTGGTATAATGAACAGAAAGAAGACAGGAGTTGGCTTGTGCAATTTAGAAGTTACAAGTCTGAGATTATTTTCAAGGGATACCATTGTGTTTATTCCTGAGTACAAAATGTAAAAGTTGTTATTATAACATTACTCAAGGTTAATATCTCAAGTACAAAAAGAACTATAAACATTATACACACATGTACATTACAGTACATTATACACAGTAATTTAGAGCATATTTAAATCATGTTATATACAACCAAATGACAGATGTCAACCTACAATGTACGATTTCATCCAATACCTCGGCTGAGGCAACATGATTGAGGTAGCATGGTTTAACAGGATGGGGATAACCATCTGCAGACAAGACCCCTTATGCAGGGGAATCCTTACACTACGGAAACCAACAAGGGGCAAAAGAGTGCCCCAAACCCAAACGCCTCTCCACTACTGAAGAGCTAGGAAACACCAAAACAAACCCTAAATGGGCCTGACCGCAAGCAACCAGGGAACCAACATGAGTACATAAAAAGGCACAAGTAACTACTATTTATGTAATGTAGGGAACAAATGATGTAAGTGTGGCATACTTGGTAATATATCCATCCGGGGGGGGGGGCTGTTCAGATAATAAAGCCACTCACCTTTATTTTCTGATTAGCCCCCATGATGGGTATATTTCCTTGTATTACACACTTGCCCCATTATTTGTTTTAGATCTATATATATATATATATATATATATACATATATATATATATACACACACTATATATATGAAAATGTTGGTAATATATAGATATAATAAATGATTGGTAAGTATAGCATACAAGTGAACTCATCAAGGGAGCTGACCAGATTATAATGCCACTCGCAGTTTGTGCTTGTGGCTTTATAATCTGGTTAGCCCACTCAATGGGGTTTATTTCCGAGACTGGCGGATTTTCCCATCTTTTATACCCTGCATTTGGATGGCTTCTGTTAGTTTTGACTGCATTTGCAAATACAAGGAAAGGGTGTACTGGCAACTAACCACTAACAAAAGAAATCATCCTACAGCCAGTCCCAAACCCAGGGCTACTGCACACAGCTGCACACACAGGCAGTGCTCCTACCGTATGCGCTATGCTGCCAGCTTGAATCTGGCCTGACAAATTACCACCTGCATACTACATTACCTAAGTGCCTACGTTGCTCATCCCTTCTAAAACATTGCTGAAATTTACTATTGCTGTTTAATCCAGGTCGTGCAATATACACTCGCTATTTCTGACTCACTTGTGTTGACTTGCTTATATTGACTTGCTCTTTTCACAGGATACCAGGATTAAGGCATGACAGAGAAGGGATTATGCTATGTTAAATTTCCAGTTCAGGCTCCAGACGTCAACCACCCTGAGGTACATTAACTGTCATGGTCCCGCAATGGAACTGCCTTATTCTACCTATAAAATGTGTTGAATTTTGAAACTCACTAGTCACTCCCGTTTTTACTGCTGGTTCTCCCTTGCTGTCTCTCTCTCTCTTTCCCACTCGCTGTGAGCTCTCAACCTGCTCCCTCTCTCTGACAAAAAAAAAAATGCTTTGCTACTGTTGCTCTCACTCCTAGCCTCTTTTTACCACAATCTCTCCCACCATCACTCCAATGATGTTTACTGTATAAACTTTAGCTCATTACCTTACGTCCATATATCTGTATCTATGCAATTGTATTTAAATGGCACTACCTCCTGTTGAACCTATTGCTGTGTTCTGGTGGAAGTATCTTGTTGCATGTGATAGTAATATGTTATTATGTTGTTATTATTACTATGTAATTGTTATGTACGTTCACTCAGCCTGTTATGTCTTAACTCTGTTGGCAATTGTTTTGCCTCAGGTCCATCTTGTAAATGAGCTTGTCTCAATGATGTTCCGCCTGGCAAAATAGAGATTTTGATTGACTGATTCACTGACTCTATTCCCCCTTCTCACTATTTCTTGGCTGCATTTACTGTACGTCTTTCAGAGGTGGTTGTTATTTACTTGTTGCCATGTGCCGCCCTGCACAGTGATGTTTATTTTTGTTTGTTTGTTTTCACTTTGGTAACCAGGTAAGTGTGCTGGCATGAAGTGCCTTTTCAGTCACGACCGGGGCAGTTACAGACATTTGAAGAAATACATACAAACATGCTGAGTACAGAAATGTTGATGTGCTGCTGGGGTGGGGGTGGTTACTCCGTGAAGACAAGCTACCAATGTGTCCACTGATTGGCCAGTAAGTTGGTGAGTCGCAGGGCTGCCGTGTTGCAGGGTTTGGTTGGCCTTCTAGCTCTTTATTAATCACCTGTGGTTTTGGGTATTCTACCCACAAGCTGAAGGCTTGAGGCAGCGGTTCTACAGGGAGTTTGCATGGTGACCTTTCTGACATTGACAGGCTGTGCTTTCAGTTAATGTCCCCTAGTAGGGCTGGCTGGGGAGATACTGGGATGTAGAGGGAGAGGTATCATCGTAGAAAACAGGAAAATGTTATCCCTCTGTGCAGACAGTTGGTGAGACCCCATCTGGAGTACTGTGTGCAATTCTGGAGACCCCATCTGTGCAGGGACATAGACAGGATGGAGGCAGTCCAGAGGAGGGCAACTAAAATGGTGCAGGGTTTGCAACAGAAGTCATACAAAGAGAGACTAAAGGAGCTTAATATGTATACCTTTGAAGAAAGGGGGGGCATGATAGAAACTTTTAAGTACCTCAAGGGAATCAACAAAGTCCAAGAGGGTAGCATCTTTCAGAAAAAGAGATGTGCAAGAACAAGGGAACACAATCTGAAGATGGGGGGGGGGGATGGCTCAGGGGCAATGTGAGGAAGTATTTTTTCACAGAGAGGCTGGTAGACGCATGGAACGACCTTCCTGAGGAGGTTGTGGGGTCAAAAACAGTGGGGAAATTCAACAATGCATGGCACAGACATAAGGCAATTCTGGTGGAGGGTAGGAAGAAGTAGGCTGTTGGTTAACTAGTATCTGCAGTTTATCCAATAGATAGGGAAATGGGCAGACTAGATGGGCCCAAGCGGTCCTTATCTGCTGTCAAAGTCTATGTTTCTGTGGTATTGTCCAGCAGAGGTATGTGCTATTTTAACATGGGTGAGAGTGAACTAGTAGAAATATCTTCATGAGCTATACTTCACCTCTTCTGAACTCATGAGTGGCGAAGCCAGGAGTGAGTTCAGAAGATGTCAAGTAGAGTGAATCAAGGTAGTTCTGTTATGTCCCTTTCATCGTGCCGTATTTGATTTTCACAACTGGTGCTTAGGCGGCTTTGTAATAGAAATGATAAAAAGTTACAGAAGGAAACAAAGTATCCAGACACACAAACTCTAGCACCCACCACCATATATAAAAAGAGACATTGCTCCTGAGCATTATATCAGAAATTGCGCTAACTTTTTTGAGGCACCATAGAATAAAAAACACGCACGTTAAGGTATGTTTTTATTCTATGGGACCTCAAACAGTTGGCACATATTTTGATATAATGCTTTGGGAACAGCTTTTTTTTACCTAATAACAGCTGTTCACCAGCTCCATACACTCCATCATTGATTATGGATTAGTCACTTATGGCTCTACCATGGACACAGCACTCAACCAATTATGCACTGCCCTCAATAAATCCTGTCGCCTGATCTCAGGTGCCCATAGACGCACTCACACTTGTGAATTATACGCTCTTGCCAACTGGTTGAACCTTAAACGCAGGATCACATATCACACCTGCTTGCTCGCGGACAAAAATCAACTTGGGACTAACCCCGCCTACTTCCCAGCTTACATGCACGCCCAACACACATCTTAACAGGAGTGCTTCAAAACTCACATACCAGACTCCTTTCTGCCGGACCTCACAGGCCCAATGGTTATTCAGGTACCGAGCACCTAGGTGGTTAAATAGTCTCCCCACAGACATTCTCGACATCCCCTGGCTTGGCCCATTCAAACATAAACTCAGACAACACCTGTATACTCATAGCAGCTGTGACTGTCCCTCTTAGCCTTCTCTCCACTAGTACCACCTTCCCCAATTCTTACACCTGCGTGCTTCCCTCCCTTCTCCCACCTCACTCTCTTTTCCCTCTACTTTCCGTCCCCCGCTACTGTCCAGTCCCTCTCAGCTCTCCGTCTTCCTACTAGTCTCGGTCTCCTCCTCACTGTTCTGTTCATATCCTCTACCTGCCTCTGACAAGCCTCCCGTTCCACTGTCTCCCCAGACCTTCTCCATCTCGCTCTCTCTCTCTCTCTCTTGCTCCATCTCCCCACCATATATTACATTCACCCTGTACCCACCTTTTCTTCCACATCCTTCCACCCTCCTCCCTTAACTGGTCCCCGATAATGTCTCTCCTGCTGTTCTACGGTACCACTACCCTCTACCCCCCTTCCCTCTCTCTGGTCAATTTTCCTTTAAAGAGCATGGACTGTTCCTTTGTTACATACCTGTTACCTTGCTACCCCACTTTGTACCCATCCTCCTGGTTTGTAGTACTGGGACTCCCACCAGTTACTCTGACAAGGTCATTTAGTTGACTGCACTCTCTAGCCCTCTTGTATTACCGTACCATTTCAGACGAATTGCACTAATGCCTCTTCACTGAACGTCATGATTTATATGTTACCTTCTGTATATTGTCTCTCGTATGTTTAGTAACCTATGCTAATTAGCTCTCCGTTGTATTGAACTGATTGTTCTGACGTGGAGCCTCTGCAAAAGAGTCTCTGGCTCAAAGGTTGTAAACCAAGATATAAAATAAAAAAAAATAAATAAATACATGGTGGTGAGTGCTACAATTTGTGTGTCTGGATACTTCATTCATATCTCTAAGCACCCCATCCTAGTGCGACCTCCAGCGTAGAGTAGAAGGAAAAAAGTGCAAACTGTGCCACTCGAAGCAGCGCACTCTTGCCCATGTCAGTTTGATTTGCATAACAGCTGTTAAGGTGGTTTTGTGATAGAAAGGATAGAAAAATTCCAAAAGGAAAAAAAAGTGTAAACTCTAGACTGTGTCCCCACAAAGCAGCTCACATCTGCTGGCTTCAGTGCTGCACATGCTATTGTGATGTCATCAGCATTGTTAAAGCTGCTCTCTGATTGGTTCAGTATTCCACTGTTTCATTGTGACCTTCAACTTGCAAGACAGCACTGCTATTGGCAGTATAGCCTAGAGGTTAGAGTAATGAGCTGTGAATGAGCTTGGTACATCCAGCAGACCAGACCTTGGTTTGATTCTCACAACCTCCACTTGCATACTGTATGACTCTGAGAATGTCACTTAACCACCCAGTGCTCCCAGGTCGCCCCTGAAAACAGGCACTTGTGCCTAATGGGCCTACCCGTTACCAAAGACTAAAATAAATAAAATAAAAGATCTTCACAGCAGGCAGTGAGAGAGTGATATCTTGAGCAGTTTTAATGCACGCCTGTTGTATAAAGATATTTATATAATGGGGTGAACTGATATCATAAAATAAAACACATATCTCACCCCATTGTACAAAATGGTCAGCGGCGTATGCACTGTGATAAATTCTTACAGATATACACACAGTGCATGCGTCACTGAAAATATATAACCACCTTGCCTACGTCACGGCAGCACTGCCAAAAAAAATCCCTGGTAACCTGCATTACATTCCCCATATCACCGCAATAACAGGCAGCTGTATTTAGCATGAGAAATGTACTTCAATTAGTGACAAATACGTCCTCTGCAGCAGACCACTCTAGCCATAGGAAACACACCAACTGGACTGGATTCAGACTCCAACTGATGTGACCTGCACCCTTATAAAATTCTGCAAAACACACAGGGTGAAGAAGCAACCCCCCCTACAAACTTACCAAGGAAACACATGTCCTACACTGGTGATGAAAACTGGACCAAAACTCGGTGAAGTAAACGGACCAAAAAAAGCACTCCTGGTAAAGTAAACCAAGGATTAAAATAACTGCGGCAACAATGTTAGTGACATAAAGCACTACAGAAATTAAACGAAAAACCTAAAGAAAACACTAAAGCAAAGAAAAACATAGTAACTTTAACCTCTACCGGAGGAGCCACACATCCGCTAATAGCAAAACGCACTTAAACCCCACCCTCAAATCACAAGCAACCACTGTACTCTCATGACAGCCACCACTAACCAATAACATAACAGCATATTCCAACTAATAGCAACAGTACAACCACCCCCCCAAAACAAATACCCAGTCCCGAACAACCCACTCCACACACCAACCAATAGAGAACAAGAAACCAAAGCCATTCACAGAGAAACCAATAACAATGCCCACACTTCTCGATTCAGAACCGAACAAACCCATTGGGAAAAAAGCAGTGATCCGAGCACAAGAACAAAACAACTGCTAAAAATACTTCCACAATGCCTAAAAACTAAAACCCAAAGCTACAAAACAACTTAAAACAATAACCAAAAATGCCGGCCCGGTGGCGCTGAGGGTTGAGGCGCTGGACACCACACCTCGCACCACGCCGGCGACCCGGGTTCGGCAGGGGGAAGGAGGATTGAGCAACCCAATGGATGCTCTCCTCCTTCGGGGTGGGTTACCAGGGGTGCTATATGCCACCGACAATTCTTGGGGGCCGTGGAGCACCGCCTCACGGGGCACATGCATCAGAAGGGCTGGAATCGAGGAGGAAAGACGTGGTTAGACACTTGGCAGGCATGCATCAGCACGCACTTGCCTGAGCTGACATCCTCAGGGGGGGGCGGGAAGCACAGAAAAACGGAAACCAACCTCGGCGATCCTAGATTACGGCCGCTCCAGCTGCCCAGTCCAGGAACCACGGGCAGACCCCGCTGTGCCAGGGTGCTCCACGAAAAAGATGGGAAGAAAAGGTAGGAGTCACCCATGGGCACACTTAGTGTCGGGGTGGGTAGCATGAGCGAGCCCGAAGGAGTGAAACGACGGGGCAATAGGAGGGGATAGAGAGAAAGTAAAAAAAAAAAAACAATAACCAAAAATTACCCTATTATATAAATTCGCACACATGATGTGATAGTGTGATATGAAATATTAGCACTCTTGCAGAGTGACCTTGGTAATATCACTCGTAGCTCCACCACTCGTGACATTACCAAGGTCACTCTGCATTCATGCAAATATTTTCCCATATCACACTCACCACACACACACCGCACACCTGCCTCCTTCTCATGCCACTCTAAATCAGACTGCTGTTGCCTTTGTACAGAGATCAATAAGTGCAGGAAAGGAAATCTACAAGTACGGGGGGCCTTAGCCAGGGAAACAACCCAAGGGAGCTATCGTACCCTCTAATGTCATCAAGACAAAATGAGGGGGAAGGCAAGTTCTCCTAAAAAACACCTATCACTGTCCCAACAGTACCACTGCTGTGCCAGAGACCTGAGCCAAGAGTGAAGACGACCACATCAGGGCAGCAGAGAAGGGTGGGAAATGTCGTGGATATATGCAAAAACATTACATAATAAATACGATGAATAATTAAATATTAAAGGAATAAAGTATGACCCCCCCCGGGGCAGTGCTGAACAAGGAGGGAGTAAAACAAAAAAAAAAAAAAAAGAAACTGAGAAAACCTCTCATGAATATTTAACTTGCTGAATATTAAAACTCATGCACCTGCGGAGCGTGGCCAACAGCCGAGTGGGAAAGACATACTTCGCTCGAGCTCCGGTTTGCTAAAAGGAAAAAGAGATTAAAACTTACAAAACTGGGACTGATCTTATAAAAATGACATTGGAGTATTCACAGTGGCCTTTGGATATAATATTGAGCTTTGCTTGCCATAGGAAGAATGAAGGGAGCCAGTCGGAACAAAACTGCCGCTGTGTCCTGGGGGCCTCCGACCACACCAGCGGTCTCACGCCAGGCAGAGAGCTTCGTGGAAGGAACAAATGCCAGTTCTCTGTACAAAGCCATTAATATGCTAACGCAAAAGATCCTAAAATTAGACAAGAAGTTGGATCAGCAAAATGACAGGATTGTGTTGTTGGAACAGCGGACAGAAGCAATGGCAGGATCTGTGGAGGAACACGGATGAATGGCTGAGAAAGCACTGGCCGCAATGGCCACAGTCATTAAGGAGCAGTCCATGGTGCATAGCCAGATTGAACAACTAGAGAATCTGGCTACATCGGCCAACATACGGCTTCTTGGAGTACTGGAGGAGACGGAGGAGGGAGATCTCCTGACTTTCCTGGAGCGCTGGCTGCCTGAGGCTTTCGGGCTTGGTTTTGCTGTACTGATAGTTAAAGCATACCACATCGCTTTGTGCAGACCTCTTAATACTGTAGAAGGACCAAGAACAGTATTGTTGATGATGACAACGACTCCGGTACTCCGGGACCAGATCTTACAAGCAGCAAAGAGGCCTCACCAGTCACAACTGGGGAAGCAAAGGTACTGTTTTTTGCAGACTATTCATACGCCACCAGAATGAGGTAAAGCCTTTGACGGGGTTACAAAATGTTTAACTAAAGGTACTGTGTACCGCCGATCTTTCCCAGCCCATTTTCAGTTTACATATTTGGACAAAATGTACTTTTACCGATGCCAAAGCAGCTGGGACTTTGCTGAGAAGCTGCCCTTGAGTAATCAGATGTCAGACTTAACGGATCACCACATGCAGAACAGTGCTGACTAATTAGGCATCATCAGACCCCTTTTAGTGGATTTATTGAGCTGTCTTCTCTTTGGCCTTCACCCTACAGAAGGATAGGTATAGAGATACCCAAATTGAATGTGTGTTGGTTCCCCCCATGCTCCCAATATCAGCCCTTCATGATATTGTAAAAGTGGTCGGTTAAATGTGCAACGGAAGTTTTAGAGGGGACCAGCTCAGTGTCTCTGTACCAGGGAGGATAAAATGGAGATTATATTAGACACTGTATACAGCTGATCCAAATGTTGATGTTTATAAAATGTTCCATATCGGATTAAGCGCACACACTAGAGAGGTTAACAGAACTGGGAGGTGGAATGCTGTTCGAGTTATAAGTGTGTCAGTGTCAGTGGCTCAGTAGGTAGCACACTCGCCTCTGAGGCCCGGGAGATCAGAGGGCTGTGGGTTCAGTTCCCACATCTAGCAGTTGTGTTAATATCCCAGAACTGACATTGTAGTGCAGCATGAGAGGGTGCTGCACTTCTGAGGTGCCGCTCGATGAGACGTTAAACCGAGGTCCCATCTGCCTGGATTGGTGGTAGTTCAGGTGGATGTTAAAGATCCCATGGCACTTATCGAAAGAGTAGGGGAATTTCCCAGTGTCCTGGCCAAATTTCCTCATTCACTAAAAATACCACCAACAGCTTAATCTGATTCAAGGTCAGTTGGCATTCATCTGTATCCCTCTCCCGGTCGTGCCTGAAAATAGGCAGGGTTTGTCTAGTGCACTTTACCTGGTCAACAAAACTAAATAAATAATTTTGTGGTGGCATTTAGAGAGGTTGGAATGTTGATTTCGACTGGGAGCTCCCCTCATGTTAATAAATGTAAATCAGTGGAATGGTTGTATAAATGCCTGATGTTAAAAGTTCTCACTACTCCTGTTTATTTTATAATCCTGCTTAAAATAACGTATGTCAGGTTAAATAACTCAGTCCTCTAGGTTTTTTGAGGTCGAGTGTTGTGTTATACAAGTGGACGTTATAGGACTGTACCTCCATAACAGCTTAGAGCTGATGTGTAATACTGTTCAGTGGGTTCAAGTTGTGTATATTCCTAAATGAGCACTGGTTACAGTTATGGCCACAGCTGGTGCTGATATAATGAGTTTAGTGAGATGTGTAACAGTGTAATAGCCCTCATAGTAGATAACTTACAAACATACATATGAATCTGCCCGCAGAAAACGACCTCATGGTCTATCAAGGTCTGCTCGAGTGTGCAGCTAGCACCCTGGATTGCAGCTGCCCACCCCCACCTCCAGAAAGTTCTCAGCATTACTTACCCAGACTCGCCCCGTGCCCTGCCCCATGCCCTTTTAAAACTACCCACCGTCTTACATGGAATCACCCCCTCTGGTAGGGCGTTCCATTTCTACGCCACCCTCTCCATGAAGTTATGTCTCCTAATCTCTCTCTTAAATCTGCCCTTCTGCAATCTTAGCCCATGCCCTCTCATGTCTCTTCCCTTCCTCATCTTAAATAACCCATCAGCGCCAGATTTGTTGATCCCCTTCAAGTACTTGAATGTTTCAATCATATCCCCCATCCCTCCTCTCCTCCAGGGTGTACAAACTCAGATCCCTCATCCTGTCCTTGTAGGTTTTGCCTTCCATCTCCCATATCATTTTTGTCGCCCTTCATTGCACCCCCTCTAGCAGTCTAATATCCTTCTTCAGATGGCAGTATAGCCTAGAGGAACGAGGTGTGAACGAGCTTGATACATCCAGCAGACCAGACCTGAGTTTGATTCTCACAACCTCCACTTGCATACTGTGTGACTCTCAGCAAGTCACTTACCCACCCAGTGCTCCCAGGTCGCCCTGAAAACAGGCACTTGTGCCTAATGGGCTCTACCCAGTTACCAAAGACTAAACTAAAATAAAATAAATACAGATGCCAGTACTGCATGCAGTACTCCAAGTGTGCCTGACCAAGGACCTGTAGAAGGGCAGGATCACTTCCTATGCCTGGACGAGAATCCCTTGTAATACACCCCAGCATCCTGTTAGCCTTAGCTGTAGCTTTCCTGCATTGAGCAGAGTTGTTCATGCTCTCCATTACTATCACCCCTAAGTCCTTCTCTTCTCGGTGACCCCAGCCTCACACCTCAACCAGTATTCCCTCCTCGGTTCTGGCCCCAAAGTGCATAACCTTGCACTTCTTCAAGATTAGCTCAGCTGCCGCCGCCACCTGGGGATGATAGTCTAAAATCCTGCATGATATGATCTCATGGATTACAGTAATGATATGCAATGTTATTAAATGCAATAAACAGAATTACACACAAAAACAACCTCATTGCACCCTGGAAATGGATCACTGTCCCAGTTTTAGAATGCTGACCATACCTGTGAGCATGGATTTTGTTTTTTAGTGGTAATGATCTATTTATGATGTTCAACAGCTGGTGGGTGGGTGGGGGGAAGTGGAATCCAGGAGCAAGTTAATTGCCTTGGGAGGGGTTGTATGTTCCTAGCAAGTCTTATTTGGGGGATCAATGCTCACAAGTATCCCCTCTAATGCAACCAAAGAGCCTCCTGGCTTTTATGGAACTAACTAATTAAAACAGGAGGAAATGCCGGCCCGGTGGCGCTGAGGGTTGAGGCGCTGGTCGCCACACCTCGCGCCACGCCGGCGACCCGTGTTCGGGAACGGGCATGGGTTGCCGTGGGTCGGGCGGGAGGAGATGATTGAGCGCCCGTGGGACTGCTCTCCATCTCCGGGAGGGGGTATTTGGGCGGCCGGGCTTGCCTGACTCCAGCGGAGGCTGGGGGTCGACAGCACGAGCTGCAAGCTTGGGGTGGGTCATGCGGCAGACGCTGATTGGGGACGACGAGGAGCGTATGCACCCAGTCGCGGCATATCATTGCACGCCATGACTCGCCGAGGAAAACAGCCAAAGAGAGCCAGGCAGCACGAAGTTGTTCCCCCAGCGGCGCCATTCCTGGAAGGGCGCCTCCCTGGCATGGATCCGTTGGGGTGGGTTGAGTCGCTCCCCACCACCCTGCCGCAAAGGGTAAGTCACGGGGTGCACAAGGGAGGGGGTCTGATGTCCGGGGATGGCGCTGGGGGGAACAACGGAGGACGGGGGTCGTAGCCAGAGCTCTGGAGGAGAGAAAATAATACCCCCCCCAAAAAAAAAAACAGGAGGAAATATGTGTTCATGGAAAGAAGCGGAGAAATGATTAGAGTGCTGTCAAACAGAAAGGCTGTCACTCTGCCTTGGCAGTGCCGGAGCTGTCCACGGAGTTCAATTTAGAAACCAGCCCTTTCAAACTTTTTGATGGCCATGAGCTCATTTGTTTTATATTTACCGGAAAGCAATTCTCGGCAGGAGCCCTGACATTACATTCATTGCTTTCTGCGGGATTCACAGGGGGAGAACACAGCCAAGTCATTAGTGAAAGAGATGGCAGACTTTTCTGAAAGCTTTCTTTTGTTCCTCAGGTGAAGGGTGGGGGTCAGGTTTCATAAGATGTTAAATTCCGCTACAGCAGTTTTTCTCTAACCTGCTAACAGCCCAGCATCCCACCAGCTCCACACAAAAGGGTTAATGACGGAATCCCCATTAGCAAAGCCACTAAATCACCTGGAGAAATTTATATCCAGTTCTGGAGGCTGCACCTCAGAAAGGATGTAGAATGGGGGGGGGGGGGAGTAGTCCAAAGGAGGGCATCTAAAATGGTGCTGGGGTTTCACAAGAAGCCCTATGAGGATAGACTGAAGGATTTCTACATGTACACCGTAGAAGAGAAGAGAAGAGAGCAAGACGAGTTATAATAGAGACATACAAGTACCTCGCAGGGGTAAACAGGGTGCTGGAGGAGAGTCTCTTTCAAATGAGAACGAGCACTAGGACCAGAGGGCACATGATGAAGCTGGAGGGACGTTTAAGAGGGATGTGAGGCAGTACTACTTCACTGAAAAGGTGGTGGATACCTGGAAAAGACCGCCATCAGAAGTGGCAAAGGCAAAAACAGTAGGAGAGCTTTAAGGATGCGTGGGATAGACATAGGAGTATATTAGAAAATAGGCAGGGAGGATGGAGGGTCACCAGAGACTGTGACAGGGGTGGGTTAGACCCTGTCCAATTTGTTATGCAGAGAGAATTAAAAGCCAGGATCTATTTAGTCCTGTCCTATTCTGCCACTTGTCTCTCTTGCCTGTGTGATCGTGCAGTCACATTTTTCTTATGGCACCTAGGAATTGGCGACTCTGATAGTCCCACAATTTCCCTCTGTTATTTCCCTTTCTTCACTTGCTGTTTCTATTCTTTCTTTCTCCCCTTGCTTCTCTGTGGTTAAAAAATACATGTGAATCTTTATGTGAATCCAGAATCCCTTGGTTTACAAATGTATATAATTACATTGATAAAATGAGTGCAAAAAGCTATTACAAAAATAACAATTTGGAACACAGGGGGTTCTCCTTGAGATTCATTTTGACCACCTTTAGCTTGTTTACAGAATTTTCAACAGGAAACCAGCTCTGGGACAAAATGTATTTATTTTGTTGCACTTGTTAAAGACTTGATGGGCACCAGCTCTTGTCATTATTCGTGTGGGCTGGGGTGGCTCTGTTGTCCGTTTCCTGGGTCCGCAGCATCTGAAGGGGCATGTTGTATGTTATGGCAGGGTCTCCCCTGACGTAGGTTGCGCCCTCCCCCACACCCCTGCGGCCAGCACTATGTGCCGTACTACATGGCGTGTAGTGCGGCCCACCCCAGCATTGCTTTCATCACGACCAGGAATCGGGCATGGAGTTGATGCACGCCCCCTTGGTGCATCCTACGTGGGGGGGGCATGTAGGGTGCTGAGTGGCTGCGTGCCCCAGATATGCGCACGTAGCTCCTCCGTCCCAGTAGTGCATAGGGTCCTTTATGCGCACAGGTGACATTTTCCTTTTTTCTGACGTTGCGCAAAACAATATGCACAAGCTGCCATAAATTGTAAAAAGGTTGCAAAAAGGTAACTTTTTTAAAAATTGAGTGCATGCGGAAAAATGCGATTGCACAAGGAACCTCCCTTTGCATAACTTTTTTCTGCACATGCGCAGTGTTTCTACTTTGAAAATCTGGCCCAGAACTGACACAGTGCTGCAAGTAAACAAACCCTCTGAAGGTTCAAGATGGAGTTAAGGGGTCTGCATCTCCCATAAAGATGTTATCCACTGCCTCATCCTTGCTGTACGATAGACTTCTTTACCGTCCAAAATCCCAATGTAATGTCAGCCTAAGGGTTACAAGCAGAGTCTGCAGATTACAGGTTATTATAAGTCTGTTCAACGCCCACGTATCTGACATAAGGACAGGAATCAGGAGTGAGATGAGTCTCTTTGTAGATGACTCGAAACTGGGGGCGTGGTGGATGGGAGGAGGGGAGGTGGCCCTGCAGGGGACCCTGAGGCCTGGAAAGATGGTCTAGAAAGTGGAAGCTGAGGTTCAATGCAGGAAATGCAAGGTACTCCACCTGGGGGCCAGAAATCCAGGCCAAGTGTACACCTGGGGGAAATGCTACAAGTCTCGATGGCTGAGAGGGACCTGGGGTGGTGGTGGATGTCAAGATGAACAACTCTGAGACTTGTAGAGGGCAGCAGCCAAGGCCAACAGGATGCTGGGATGCATCACTAGGGGGATCACCTCCAGAAGGAGGGAAGTGATACTCCCTCTGTATAACTGCTTGGTGAGGCCGCACCTTGAGTACTGCGTGCAGTTTTGGAGGCCACACTTAAAGAGGGACATTAACCTCCTGGAGAGGGTCCAGAGGAGGGCAACCAAAATGATTTGGGGCTTGGGGGACTGGACCTATGAGGAGAGGCTCGAAGAGCTAAATATGTACACATTGGAAGAGAGAAGGGACCGGGGGGACATGATAGAGGTCTTCAGGTACATGAAGAGGGTAAATAGGGGAGGAACAGTCAGGGTGCTTCGAAGGAAGGAGGAAGGGGCCACTAGAGGGCATGGGTGGAAGCTGGAGGGGGGAAGATTCAGGGGAGAAAGGAGGAGGTGCTACTTCACTGAGAAGGTGGTGGAGCCATGGAATGCACTGCCTAGGGGCTGGTGGAGGCAGAGACAGTGGAGGGGTTCAAGAGGGGGTGGGACAGGT
The DNA here is from genome assembly GCA_016271365.2 of Neoceratodus forsteri. Classification (NCBI taxonomy): domain Eukaryota; kingdom Metazoa; phylum Chordata; order Ceratodontiformes; family Ceratodontidae; genus Neoceratodus; species Neoceratodus forsteri. Next base: position 208,393,935 of record JADMNL010000029.1, on the reverse strand, counting down.
ACAGAGGAAGGGTTCTAGAAGCAAAATCCAATGCAGCAAGAATATCCAGAACTGGGAAGGGAGAAGCCAGAGAAGGCGAGGGGGACAGCAAGGTCAGCACCCAGGGTGGGGGCTGACCAAACAAGCAGACACGAAAGACCGTTAGGCCTATTCTGCTGGCATTTTAGTATGTTAGTATGTAATTAAATATTCATGAGCCTGGAGAGCCTTCTGATTGGCTACTGGATCGGTTATTAACATCTTAGAAATAATCGATCCAGCTGCTAAATGATACATGGCTCACGTCACTCCTCTCAAAACCTAAAGTAAGAAAAAAATAAACAGTAAAAATGAACATTGTTATTGTGATTAGACTTATAATCACAGTAACAGCCTCGAAGCCAGTCATTTCCTCGGATTAATCACAAGCTGGAGGTAGGTGACCCTCAGCTGTACCTTGGGTCCCCCATCTCCCCAACCGGTCATTAATTCCTCAGAAATGACCGGCTTCTTGGTCGTTATTGCTTAAGTACATTCTCATATATGGTGCAACAGTTCCACTTCTGACACTTTACATAGAAACACAGAAACTGTCAGCAGAAAAGGGCCTCTTGGCCCACCAAGTCTGTCCTGCTGTTTGAAGCACAATTATGACAAAACCATATGGCTCTCCTTGGAGGCCATGCATCTACTTGTCCTTGGGAAGAATTTTAAATTAGTTTTAGCTTTTATGCCATTAGCAAGGATTGCACCACAAGTAGAAGCATTAGTTCTGGGGAAATCAATGCATCTAGACAGTCTCCAGCGATATCCCGGCAGTTCCAGTGGCGTCACTCAATAAAGTTAAACCTTTCATTATGGCACCTTTGTAAGCCAGAAGGGTAGCATTTGTTAAACACACACATGAAAACCATGGGTTGGGCTAAAAAAAAAGGAATAATATATTAAAGGGGCCAGCAGACAAGGCCTTTAGCAAGAATCACTTTATAAACAGGCTTTTACATCTGATCCAGTACAAGCTGAGAATGACAAACAGACAGCTGTTCCGTCCTGTTGAGGCTCCTCAGCCCAGACAACAGTCTGCTTTGTGTTCTCAAGCTGTCTAGATCAGATGTAAGCTCTGTTAGAAAATAATTCTATTCTGAGTGAAACCTTATTAGCCTGACTTACACAAGGACTTGCATACCCACAATGCCTTGCACTGAGTTTGAGGCTCTGGAGTGCACAGTTTGTCTGCAATTTGGCAAAAGGCACAAAGACCAAATAATCTTGATATTCCTTCTCTCCAAGCATCCTTTTGCAGATCCCATGCACTGGTTCTCCGGCTTCTTCAGAATGCTACCTCCAACTATACTAAATGCCATATTTCCCCTGGGTCTGACCTGGTAGTTAGCTGAGAAAAATGACTGCAATGAGGAGTCAAAAAAGGACGAAACCTGTGTATAGTTTGCTGTTCTCAGCCTGTACTGGATCAGCCGTATCAGCCTGCCCTGCACAAGGATGAGCAATCCCATGATGCTTTGCACTGGGTTTGGAGGCTTTGGAGAATATGTGCATGTGGCATGGAGAGATATGGAGACACCAAACCATTCGGATTATTTCATCATTCCTTACATCCTTTTATGGATCTAACAAACTGCTCTGCTTGCAAATGGCCTCCTCAGGTCGCTTCCACCGAGTGTACTAGATACCACGACTCTTACTGTGGGTCATGCAAAGGTAAAGGTTGCGCTGGGGGCCTTCAACCACCAGGGGATGGGTTTACTTAACATAACTCACAAACTTTGGTGTATGTTATTCCACTTATGGAATGGGTTGTAATGATGAGGAGCTCCGAATCTGGGTTAGCTAGGTTTTTTAATTTATTAGTATATAATTACTGGTGAGCCCATGTATTGACTGGACTGACACCACATTCAAACGCTGTAATAACTGGCTGGTTATTGCATAATGGAACCCTGTTATTACAGCATGAGTGTCAGCCAGTCTAACTGAAAATGAAAGCCGTTGCCATTTCCAGCCCACAGAAACATATTTTCCAGAAAACACACAGCCCTAAACCAGCCTGCAACTACAATATGTAAAATAAGGAAAGGGGTGTTACATTATTCATTTGTTTTGTACACCCTTCATTTTGTATTTGTTGTTTATGTGGCATTACACACCTCTGGTGTGTAAAAAGGAAAAAAAAATTAATAGTGTAAAATACCCCATCCATTCTTCTGTATTTCTCTTATATTGCAAACAAATTGTTTAGTTGCCGTACTGGTCCTTGTAAGAACAGATCCAGAAGCAAATGGTTTGATACCTTTTATTGGACAACATAGATGTTACAAAAAGAACAAAGTACTTTAGCTTTCAGGCCAACCAAGTCCTTCCTCAGAAGTTTATTACAGTCACCCAGAAAATCACATGCTATTAACACCCAGATCATGCATAAAAATAAAACAGAAACAATTCTCATTGGTTTAAAATACTTATTTAAACTATAGCGGAAGTTTGCATCAGAGAAACGGAATAGCACCAGTTTGCCTTAACTTAAGGATCTTATATTGCAGTAATCCCATTAGTTTTAAATCTTTTCTTTATACTCATGCTCTTTCAAGTTTTGGGGCAGGATTTGCATTTATTTAGCAATAAGGCATGACCAGAGGTTTGATTAGTAGGCTGTTAATCACCTCCTAGGGTATATAGTGTGCACGAGGCACAGCCAAGTGCCATATTGCCTCTTGGGTGACTCACTGTTAGTGGAACTCCTAGGAGTGCCTTATTGTCTATTACAGAAATGTATTTCAAAGAAAAATGCTACAAGTGTACCATTTGAATGTTTTCCTCATTGAAAGGAGATTTTTTAATAAAATAGTTGATCCACCCACTGTTTAAGAATGCTGGTTCAGAATCCGAATACATCATTCCAGTCATTCAGCAGGAGAAGACAGTATAGCACAGTGGTTAAGGGCACTGGGATGCAAACCTGAAGACTTGGGTTTGAATCCCACAGCCCCCACCTGCATACTGTGTGTCCCTGAGCAAGTCACGTAACCTCCTTGTGCTCCCAGGTTGCAAGTGGAAACAAGCTCCGGCTTTGTGTGCCTTTCCTGGTTAAACAAGTTCCCCTTTCCTTTCCTTACTAGAGGATGGAATGCTGAAAGGAAGAGTTCGTGCACCGTGGTGATCTGTAAGTAGCAATAACACATGACGTTGTGCATTTATTGGGTAATTACTACATGCCCCTCCTCCATGGGTCAGAGGCACAAGGTGTCAGCCGAGTATCCTTCAACCACATGGTGGGGGAGAGGGGGAGTGTAGTAATTACCCAATAACCACAAGCACCAAAGTGCATTATTGCATTCATAAAATGGCAGTAAAACAATAAAACACACTAAACAAACCTTCATTGTTGGTAAATCGGTTCTCACACTAAACCGCCACTTTTGCCCCATCAAAGAGGTCAAAGTAGTTAGCAGGTAATACACTCATGTTGTTAGTTGAACCTTTTTTTGTTTTTCACAGCTGTCACAGTTACTGGGAATTCCAGAGCAGTGTACTTCCAAGACTTGCAAGGCACATTCCAGACCTGTGCGGTTATTGGTCATTTACCACACAGGTCTGGACAGATACTAACCAATTAGATGACCGGATTTTGCCCATTTTATAACGGAGATTAATGTAGGGGTTTCAGAATGTTGACAGCCAATCAGATTGCAGCATTCCTGAGATCCTTTTTATAAGGGGATTTGTCATGCGGGTGTGATTAATTTGCATATGATATACTGACAGAGGGATTCATTTTCACTGACCTATCCCTGAGGCAGAGCCAAGTGAGGACTATGTCATGACCCAAGGCCCCTGGTATTCTGCAGTTCCATCGGCAAGGAATTTGCATCATGTCAAAACATATATGCAGTGCAGCAGAATTCATTACACTGGGTGAGTTTTCATCCAAATATACAGGTTTCCATAGTGCTTGTCTCTACACTCCACCTTGTTTATCCTGAATCCCCTCCTGTATGTGCAGCGTATGATGTAATTAATGACATCACCTCATATTTTAACCAGTAGTGGGACCGCACTCAGCCACAGGAACAACAAATGCATGCCGCAGGAAGGAATCAATGCTTCTGCAGAAGCCTGAGAGCCCTGCTATTAAGGTCAGGGCTGAAGTACCGCAGAGAACTGGGGACCTCGGTTATGACAGACTTGGGATTATGTCAGGTTAAATCATAGACAGTAGTTAAAATGGAAATGTTTGGGTGGGGGAGCTCGCACGTCTAGATTTCTAGTTGGTGGACCTGTCATTTCTAGTTGGGGGAGCTCTCCTGTAGTAGGAGATGGAGAGGCATGACAGAGATGGTGGTGAAACTCATACAGTTTTATTAAGCGGTGGTGGAATTGAGTTCCTGTGGGCTCCTGCCCAGTTTAACCCCTGATCATACATAATGACAGCTGGAGAAATACAGTACCAACTGTCCATCCAATTTGCTCATAGTTCCCTATCAAATCCTAAGACATATTGTCCATACACAGTACTAGCCCTTACTATCTGCCTCCCTGTTCCCCTCCCTACTGCTATCACCCTAAAGAATCTCTATACCCCTCACTCTGTCCCAGCCATACTTGAAACTATTGAAAGTTTTGGCACCCACCACATCAACTGGCACATCATTCCATAGCTCCATTCCGCTTTCTGTAAAAATAAAACTTTCTCACTTCCCTCTTGACCCCCTCGCCCATCAGTTTCCACTCATGCCCTCATGTTCTTGATCCACTCCTTATGCTGAGTAATTCCTGGCAGTTTACCTTGTTCACTCCTTTCAGGAACTTGAAGGTCTCTATCATATCTGCCCTCTCTCTGTCTGGTCTTCAGAGAGTACATGTTCAGTGCCTTAAGCCGATACCATAAGATGTGCCCTGCTGAAAAATTACCGCTGTAGAAATGCTGTTTCTTCTTAGGGATCCTCACTGAATGTTTACATTCTGCCCCCAACATGCACAGAGATGTCCTGGAGATCAACCTATGCAAATTAGAAGAATTTGGAACTTTGGGTTCAAACTCTGCATGGTGTCATGCTCCACTCTAGGCAGCTGGTTTAGATTTGTTTCCATAGTTAGAGGGGAGCTGTGGCTACCAAAACTAGCTAACTGGCTGCCAAAGATTTTCAAAAATATTTTTTAACACATTTAAAAAAACAAAAAAACACACCAAACAAATTGAAGGCAAACATGTTGAAAACATTGAAGAACAGTGAAAAACAGTTAATGATCACATTTTACAATTATAGAGTGACTGCAATTGTAACGCTCAAAGCAACTTCAACAAAAAGGTACAAAAACACAAACTGCGCGCCTCACACTAATGGGTCTGCTGAGCTAAGGCAAAGTTATCAGTCTACAAAAAATGTTTGGCGCACACTAATTGCCAAAAACAGTACAAAGCTTATTAAACTAACAGACGTGTTCCTAAGGTCCCCGGTGCTTCAAGTTATTTTACCTCTTGATCAGGGGATGAAGAGTCAGAGTGACTCGAAACACTGGGGACCTTAGAAGCACACCTGTTTGTTTAATAAACTTTGTACTGTTTTTGTGCAATTAGTATGCGCTGAACATTTTTTGCAAACTTCAGTGAAAAGAACCGATTCTTATGTGAACTTATTTTCAGGTTCTGGAAAGGGAGGCAGGGTTAGGGAGTACAAACATAGTTATGGATCCCTGAGAATGAACAACATTACTACGGTGAGTAATTGTTTCTTCTAATCCCCCACATCCTTCACTGATTGTTTCTACATTCTGCAGACTCTAAGCAGTACATTGGGAGGCTGGGTCCAGAACTTACTTAGGAAAAAGGTTCTGCAAGACAGCAGTTCCAAAGCTGGCATCCCTTCTGGACTGTAGGTCCAGACAACAGTACTTTGTGAAGGTGTGCACTGTTTTCCAGGTAGCTGCTTTGCAAATGTCCATTAGTGAGCTGTGCCATGTGGATGCCACAGAGGCAGAGGTACCCCTTATGGAATGTGTCCCTTGCACAGTCCATACAGGTGACCAACACTTGCTTCGGATCAAGGCTCTGCGGTTTCTGCTTACCTGAGCTGGAGAACTCAGGACAGAGTACAGGAAGGGCAACTGACTGGTTCAGGTGAAGTTCTGATATCACCTTAACTAAGAGGGGAGGCAGTATAGTGCAGTGGTCTAAGGCTCTGAGCTGCCAATCTGGAGACCTGGGTTTGAATCCCACAGCCCCCACTTGCATACTGTATGACCCTGAGCAAGTCACTTAACTTCCCTGTGCTCCCAGGTCGCACCTGGAAACTAGCTTTCAGCTTAGTGTACCACTCCTGGTTAAACAATTGGAGGAAAAAAAAAGAACTTCCCATTGGTTCTAAGGACTACCTTATCCAAATGGAAGATTATGTACTTTGACTCTGTGCGGAGGGCATGTAGCTTGGTTACTCTCATCAGAAAAAGGGTCTTCCATGTGACATATTTTAGGTCAGCAGTAGCTATAGGCTCAAAGGGGGCCTCCATCAGCTGCAAGGCAGAAGTTCAGGTCCTGTTGAGGGACTGGGTCTCTCACAGGTGGGTACAGATGGCTAAGACTTTTAAAAACAATTCAAAATAGGCTGAGAGGCAGCAATTCTGTCCAACTGCTAATGTGCGGCTGATGTTACTGCTAGATGTACCTTTAGCACTGATGCCCTCGGGCCTAAGGACTGCAAAGGCACTTGGTAGTCCAGGACTGTGGGCAATCCTGCCTGCATTGGATTATCTTTTTGGGAGTGCACCAATATAAGAATCTCTTCCACTTAGAGAAGCATACTTTCCTGGTTTCCTGGATATTTAAAGTACTCTCAGGACCTCCTCTGATAGATTTAATCCAGAATACGCTAGCTCTTCCAGAACCGTGCCCTCAGGCATAAAGTCTTGGGGTCTGGAAATGTTATCCTCCTCGATAGGGTCAGCAGGTTGTAACTCAGTGGCAGGCTGACTGGCTTCTGCTGGACAAGGCCAGGAGCAGTGAGTACCAGACCTGCCTGGGCCACTCTGGGCTATCAGGATCATTGTTGCAGGCTCTTTCCTGAGTTTCAGGAGCATTTCCTGTCCCAGTGAAAATGGTGTGAAGGCATATAGAAACCTCCCTGTCCAGTTTCAGAGCTAGGCGTGCACCTGGGACTGTGCCTTTGGCTGGTGGCCTGCAGCAAAACCTTGGAAGCTGACTGTTCTCCCAGGAGGCAAACAGGTCCATCTCTGGTGTGCCCCATCTTCTGAAAACCGAGGCCAGAAGAACCTGTTGGTTCAGGGTCTATTTGTGATTTCTCTAACTGATTCAGCATAGAGAGTCTGCCAACTGTCTTTGCCTGGCAGGTTTACTGCAGAGATCTTTGCATTCAGGGAGTAAGCTAGGTTCCAGATCCTCATTGCCTCTGTGCACAGTTCTGAGGATCTTGTACCGCCTTGCTTGTTTGTGTAGTACATTGTTGTGGCGGTATCTGTTCTGATCTGGGCAGACTGACCTTGTAGCTGAGAGGAGAAGGCTTGCATTGCCAGAAATATTGGCCTGAGTTGCAGGAGACTGATGTGTTCCTGAGACTCCTGCAGGCTCCACATGCCACTTAGGTCTTGTCCACACTGCAGTTCTTGTAATGTTCCTCGGCGGTAATGCTACAAGAACTGCAAACATGGTTCATGTCCACACTGTAGCGTGGTAAAACCGTGCTGCAAACCATGTTCAAAACCATGCTCAAAACCTGATCGGACAGGTTTGAACAGTATGGTTTCAGACCAAAACAGTTGCCTGAAACCATGTTAACAGCAGTGTGGACACATATCGTGCTGTAACACAGTTTAAGCCAATCACCGGGAAACTTATGTGCTATTTACTGATGACACAGCCAAATAATGGAGAAGTTAACTCAGATCTTGGAGCTCGCAGTGAGCTCCCAAACAGAACCATGTAATTTGCAGCCAGATCCATTACTGCGCTTGGCTGCAAATATCCCAGCATGCATTGCGGCTCCTGCAGTGATTTTCCGGTATTGCCGCAATCATGCCTGGGAATTGGAGCTGGCAAAGGTGGTGTTGGAGTGTAGTATGGACACGCTGACAAACCAGACTTGAGCAGTTTGGTAAAACGTTTTTAAAACGTTTGGAAAAATTCACATGAGGTGGACAGGAGCCATACTGTGAGGTCCTACAGGTGGGTGCCCCACCATAGCAGTGAAGCGTCTTTTGTGAGTATACTTGTTTGGGATTGTTGGGAAAAAGGGAATGCTTTAGCTTAGAGAGGGATTCCCATCTTTGAGACCAGTGGTCCCTTAAGAGGTACTGAGTATCCTTCATCTGAAACTTGGCCCATGAGACCACAACTGTGGAAGCTGCCTTGTGGCCCAGTAGTTACAGGAAGTCCCTCGCAGGCCTTGGCTGGCCTACTGTGAAGGTTTCTGCTGTGGCGATTAGGGATGTTACCCTCCACTGAGGGAGGAAGACTTTCCCCGGCAAGGTCTCCAGGGACTTCTGCAGATTTATCAGGAACCCAAGTTTTTCCAAGGTGCTTTTTACTTTTGATTAAACCACATTGTCACTTGTGCTGATTTCCCTGTGACTAGCCACTTGTCCAGGTAGGGACCATCTTGAAACTGTAAGGAAATGTTTGTCATTATTCTTATTACTGCCTATACCATGTAAGTGTATTACAATGCAGTATTAGCTGTGCATAAACAATGTAACCAATGTATTACTGCTTATTAGCTAGTAATTCAGTTGCAGGCTGGGACCCTTTTGGGGAGATAAAGGTTACAGTGGAGCCCTGCAGTTTGCTGAACCCACAGAATAGGGGCAGCCTTGCCACGCATACACGCTCACACATGTACAACTAACAGCTGCTGTAACACGCTGTAGCAGGATTAGCTGTTTTTCCTATATTCTTTTTATGAAGGAGAGCCATAACATCTAGTTTTCTCTGATAAGAATGGTGGGAGCCTCTAGGTTATGAGACTAGGCCGAGCTACGTGACTGAATCTTGCCCAATAAGAAACCAAGATATGAGATGACGTGGAGACCGGTTTCTTTGTAATATGCAGATTTAGTCATGCAGTACAGCTTCCATATCTGTATAAGTAGAGAGCAGAGGGAAGCACAGGGGTGAGCCAGGAATCCAAGCCCTTCACTGTGCCTGTGTCTTCACGGAAGAGAGGTAAATATGAAAAGACTGCTAATCTTCTGTAGTCATTTTCTAGACAGATTATATCTCATACAGAGGTGCTGTGCTGAGACTTTGTAATGTTATCTGTTTCTGTAACTGCATAATATAAGAAAGTATGTATCAGCTACAGTATGTGTGACTTGTGTCTTTATTATAATTGGTACCTTCGCAGACATCCTAAAATCTTTCTTTACAATGGTGACTCTGGGACACCGTTTCCATTTCCTGCTCTGAAGCACTCTTATTTATATTTTTGCCATCACCGGACTCAGGGTTCCCCCTTTTGGACACCCTGGTGTGTCTGCCATCTTTACCATGTTTGTCCGATGACTGGACAGATTTATCTTTCTTCTTTGTCCCCTTTGACAGGGACTGCTGCTGTATTTGAGAAGATGAACCTTCTGATGCATCGGAGCCTTTATTATTTTTTGGTGACATGGAGGCGGACTGAGAAGCTATAAACTCTTCTCTTTTTTAAGCCCTTTCCTCTTGACTTTTAGAGCATAACTTAATACAGAGCTCATAATTAGCAAAATCATGATCTGGGCCCAGGAACCTTAAACACAGCTCATGACAGTCTGCCTTCGCCAAGAGCTGAAAACAAATTTTACAATTTTTAAAATCTGTTAGTCCTGTCCTTTTCTTGGGTCTATCAGACATACCAATTTCTAAAGATCCTGTGAGGAAAACACAGTTGGTTCCCAAAAGTAGTTCTGACAGAGGAAGTTTTAGTTCTGCCTGAAATAAATGCAGATTTAAAAGAAGGTGGTCCTTTTTCTGAGGAACCACTAAGTAATTAACAAAACCCATCAAAGGCAGTAGCAAACTGAGAAAGAAGGAGAAATTGATCCAGTTCCCTCACAAAAGTGGAACCACGACCATAAACAAAGAGGGACCACTAAAATGGTTGTTATTTAGTTAAAATTACCCCCAGATAAACTAAAATAATAGGCCCAAAGGATGGAACCACACTTTACAGGCTTTCTCCGGTTTCTGGGAACCAAGCCAAATCACTAAAAACCCTAGACTAATGCAGAGTTACAAGAAACTAACCGAATTTAAAACGTCACAGTTTTAAAGTAATAAGAATGCTTTCTAGAGACCAGAATACCAGAGAGAAACTTTTGGGGCAACTGTCTCTTCAAGTGGAGAAACAAACCAGCCAACTGCCTGGAGTGGAGCCTGACACCAGGCAGAATTTGACTGAAAGCCCCGCTTACACGGTAAGCTCCGCACTGCTGGCAGTGGTGCAGAACAAGTGCCAGTTTTGTTTGTTACGCTTTGTTGCTTATTACAGGCTCTTTATTTTAAAAATAAGTGCAAATACATTCAAGGTGCTTTCTGTTGGGGGGTATCTTCTTTGAGGCATCTGCCTTTGAATGAGATGTTAAACCACATTCCCTTGTGCTCACTTGGTGTTTTCTCTGTGAACATAAAGACCCCAATCATTTCAGTTTTGTGCAAGCAAGGTATCACCCCTGCATCCCTCGCTAAAACACTTTAATAAATATGACATGTTGCGTCACTCACCCCACCCCCACCCCAACAAGTAAGCCTTGTGCTCTTGGATGGCAGGAAAAATGGCTGAGCTGCCGGAGAACCAAGAGATCGGTGTAATGCTCATCGGTGTAAAAGCGGGAGGTAGTGGCACAGAAGGATCAGAGCGAGCGATGGGAAACCACCACGACGTGAGTACACCTCCATGTAAAAGAGTTATAATTTCCAAATTCTACTAATCTGCGTAGGTTCTATCTCTAGGGCATCTCTCTGCATAGGGAAGAGATGCAGAATGTGTAAACATTCAGTGATGGAAATGACAGGAAAAGTGTGGCCTACTGGGAATTAAACCCTCAGACCTTTGGTAAACATTCAGTGAGGAATTCCTGGGGTTACAGTCATCCTCGCCACCCTCTTCATTCGCGCCTCTAGGCTGTTCTTATGTTTCCTGAGGTGAGGACTCCAGAACTGGGCACTCAATCAATGTGTCGCTGCTACAGAGAGGTGTCAAGCTGTTCCAAGCAGAAGCAGGACCCCAGTGGAAATTAGATGCAACACCTCACCTGCTAGCTCATGTAAATAAACTGCTTCTAAAACACTTTGACATGCAGTGCATGAGCACTACTACATACAGTAAATGTAAATTCTATTTTTCAGTCCAGGCACTCCCATTGGTACTGAGATGTGTCAAAGACCAGATCACTATGCAGACCCCAACCTAGCTCAGCCTTGTACACTTAGGTAACATTAAGCTTCATAACATGCACAATAGAAACATAGAATGTGCCAGCAGATGAGGACCACATGGCCCACCTAGTCTGCCCATTTTTCCCTGCCTATGGTATCATTGCAGATCCTACTTGATGTCTAGCCCATTCACTCACCCCCCTTCTCTAAGATTCCCTTATGCCTATCCCATGCATTCTTAAACCCCACCACTGTCTTCACCCTCACCACCTCCGCTGGAAGATTGTTCCAGGAATCCATCACTCTTTCAGTGAAAAAGTAATTCCTCACGTCTCTCCTGAATCTACCCTCCTCCAGCTTCATAGCACGGCCCCTTGTTCTTGAGCTCCTTTTTTTCTGAAAGATACTTCCCTCCTGTAGCTCCCTAGACCCCCACCAGGGGTCACTGCAGTGCTGGATACCTGGCCCCTCCCACCCTGAGCTGGCTCAATAGCACTCCCCAGTTCTGGGCTGCACTTGAACCAGGCTCTTTGGCTTACTCCCAAATCTGGGTAGTTAGAATGGAACCATGACGCACTTCAAGTGGACTATCGGGGAGCCTCTTCCTGGCTCTTTATAGCCTGCCCATCTTTCACTGACATTTTGACCCCCTTTTATTTTTAAACTCCATGTTTATTTCATTTTATACAAACATTTAAACACACAAACCAGTAAACTGTACATAAATGTAATTAAGTTCTTATTTAAATTATTTAGTTCTAAAAGAGGAGAATATATGACATTTTCCCACTGTTCAGTGGTTTGAATGTTATTGTTGTGTCAGGGGTGCAGTGGCAAGGGAAACTGTCATGAGTCTCTTTTCAGTCTGAACCAAAACTTCTGCTCTCCCTCCGAGGGTTTTTTGCTGCTTCCCAAGGCTCAATTTTAACTGCAAATGCACACTGCCTTTTATAGGTCAGTATCCTCCAAGCTAGGGTCATTTGCTCCTTGCCCCCCCCTTAGGAATTCCTTGCCTGTTGATGTTAAGAGTGATACAATCCTTTTGGAGTTTGAATGACTAGATTAAACACCTCAACACTGTAAGTAAGTAAAATTTTATTTGTTGAACACACACTCCCCGGGGCTCAAGACTGCAGTACAAAGGTCAGGAAAATATATATAGAGACATTTGAAATATAGATTTCTAAATAACCACTGTATTTTCTCTGTGGCAGTATACCCACTCACCCCGGCCTGATACTGTAAAATGTCTTGGAACGCTTGTGTTAAAGATACAAAACTTGTTGTCATCACAAGCTATCCCCATTACTACTGTGTTATGCACTATATGTGTTGTCTGGTGAGAACGAATGTTCTAAAATGTGGTTGTAACCCCCCTGTTACCTGGGGTTACTAGAATCCCAGTAAGACCTAGTGGTAGGCAGGGAAGGCAGCTTGTGAAACTCCAGTTAAATGGATTTCACACTGTCTCACTCTGTTCTCAGTCTCAGCTGAGACTGAGGGATGACATCATTTAGAACTGTCGCAGCTGCATAAGCCACACTGGAATGTTGCAGTTGGAGGTTAGAGTAGAACGTTGGGGAATTTGAAGGAGTTCAGTAGAGTCTGGGAGTCTGAAAGTGGTGCTCTGCTGTAAGCAGGCCCTCAGAGCTCTAAGCTCTGTCAAAGAGCTATTTTTTTTGTTGTATAGGTGTGTGTTCTCACCTCAAGAAGAACACAAGAAGAGCACATTGAAGTGGTGGAGACCGCTTTCAGTGGTTCAGGGCCCCATCCTCCCAAGGGGATGGAGGGGAAGAATCAGCCTGCTTTCAGGGCAACCCCTGGTCCCGCTAGGGAAAAGAAGCTGCCTGATTTAAGTTCGGCTGAGGCACCAGAAGCTCTGGACAAGAGTTCTTTGACGAGAAAACGCCTGTGGGGCAACTACAACCAAGAGGTGAGTTCCCTCTGCTGAAGGGCCATGTTTTTTTACCTGAATCAAGATGAAACTAAAGGGACTGTTACTGTGGGGTCATGAAAAGACAGCCAAGTACAGTTTGGAAGATGTGGGGATTGGACTGCTTAACTCTGTGGGGGGTCTAGAGTAATGGACACAGCCTCTTATTAAGTATGTTCAAGTTCAGCACAAATGGGATGTAAAGACAGTAGATTGGATGTGGAATACATTTAAAAAGGATCTACACAGCAAAGTGTTTTAAAGGATGAGGTGTTACAGTCCAGAGAAATGGTCGGGTATGAATTATGGGAGCGAGAGGTGGGGAGACCCCCCATCAGTAGTAACCAAATTCACCTCTACAGATTTGCTCTGGGACACCTGTTGCTGTCTCTCAGGTACTTGGCCAGTGCCTGAGGAAAGTACCCAGACGTGGGATTGATGAGGAAGATTCCCTTATGGAGCAGAAGTGCTCATAGGTGGTTTAGGGAGCCACTAGTAAATGTTTCTATGCTATATGGAAAGTGTCCAAGTGGCTGGCAAGGGAGCCGAGCCAGGGAAAACCCAGAGCAGCATACAAGTTCAGGCTGTGTGCCCAGTGTGTTTCAGAGCCTGAGGGCTAAAGTGATGAGGATGTGTTCTGGTCTCCTTAAATCTGCATTACCAGGAGTGTAGACCCGTGGGAGTCCATCTATGCTTTATTTGTTCTGTTGGATGTGAATAAAAGCCACACTTTAGAATCCCACTTCTGGTATTGGACATTACGGTTATTGCTTCCTTTGTCCGGAGTTATTTGGGTGCACCTGTTGCAGAGTAGCCAAACCTAGCCAATCTGCCGAGTGACATATTCCTCCCTGAACCCAGCCCACCAGGTAGAGCTGTCAAGAAAGAAACGGCATACCTGGGTGGGGGTTACATGGTACTCTGGGCATTTAGTATATTCTCAGATAAAAATGGCAAGAAAAAATCTAGAAATGTCATTGGTTGAGAGATGTCACCGGACCATGCATTGAAATGTCTGCAAATGCACGGTTAGGTGCCAAATTTCATTGTTCTCCCCCAAAAAACTACTTTGAGCCATTTTATGAGTGTAACAAGCCCCTCCAGGGGTCTGCATCATTGGATTTTAATGCAGTTCCCAGGGTCATAAGGACACTTGGCCTTCAGCCTTGTGCATCACTACACCCTTGAGGTGTGCATTAAAATCCTATAAGGCACACCCTGTTGTGACTTATCACTTACTTAGCATACAGAAGAGGCAGTATGCAGGCATAGTGCATAGGGTCCGAAAAGGGATGCTAGCAGAGAAGAAATGTCCAAATTGATTGTTTTTTGTGCATCTCTAAACTAAAGCCTCAGAACAGACATTGCCTTTAAACAGGCATGTACATCTGAGCCAGTACAGGTTGAGACTGACAAAGTACAGACACATGTTTCATCCTGTCTGGGACCCATCAGTATACTGCAATCATAATCACAGCCACTCAGCCTGCCCAGTGGCACTGAGGGTTGAGGCGCTGGACACCACACCTTGCGCCATGCCAGCAACCTGGGTTCAGGAACAAGCCCGGACCGCTGGGGTTCGGCGGGGGAGGGAGAAGATTGCGCATCTGATGGACAGCTCTCTTCTCCCAGGAGGAAGGGGGCCACAGACTCGGCACTTGCCTGGCCTCTGGCGGAAGCCAGGGGCACAGCAAGTGCAGTGCAAACAGAGAAGGTCAGGGAGAGGTGGACATCAGCGGAGACGCCTTGATGTCAGGGCATATGTCACTCCCCCAGAACAGGGAAAATGATGCCAGAGCACCGAGGGGAAGGAGCGCCACAGCATAGACCCTAATGGCTCCTGCCTACCTGACCACCAGAGGGGACCCAACAAAATCAGATTGCCTTGGGGTGTTTGGGCCCCACCTCGTACCTGCCTGGGAGATATAACCAGAGCTCCGTGAGGGTCCACCAGAATCCAGGTAAGAGCAGAGAAGCGGGCGGTAGTACGAGCTTCCCACTGACTGGCTCGACTATGGGGAGAGAATAAAAGTGATTTAAAAAATAAATAAATAATAATCACAGCCACTCACCACGTCAGGACCCCAAGGCAAAGCCCATTTAGTACACTCCATGTCCACATATCAGAGAGGCATTTTGCAAGGAAAGCAGTATACGAATCATAATTATGCCTGTCTCCAAACCACACACATGCTCTTAAGCCTCATTCCCAGTACAAGGCATCAAGGTTGGCTGACAAAGCTTTCCCAGATCAGACATTGCCTTTAAATAGGCTTGTACATCTAATCCAGTATAGGCTGAGAATGACAAAGTACAGGCACATGTTTTGGCCCTATTAGGACTCTCCAGTGTAGTGCAATCATTGTTTCAGCCAATCGCTAAGTCAGACCCAAAGGCATTGGGCATTCAGTACAGTCAGGGTGAGCACATCAAAGGCAATTTTCTGGCAGAGTAGGGCATAGGATCTGAAAAGGTTGCTAAGAGAGAGGAAATATCCAAACGGTTTTGTTTTGTTCATCTCTCCTACCACACACACATGCTTTCAAGACAAAATCACGGAGCAAGGCATCAGGGTATGCAAACTTCATGCAAGGCAGGTGGCTGACAAGGTTTCTCCAGAACAGACATTGCCTTTTAAGAGGCTTTTATGTCTGATCCAGTACAGGCTGTGCATGACAAATAACAGACACTGTTACTGCCCTATTAGGACTCCTCAGTATAGTGCAGTCATTGTCTCAGCCAGATATCAAGTTAGAACTAGTGTTGCTCAGATAGCATCCTGGAAACTAGGATACCAACAGATACCTCCCATTTGGCCAGATAGTTGCTGTGGTAGGACAGCAGTACTATCTGACCACAGATCCGACCCTCTAGGATCCAATGTATGGATCCTACAAACGTTATGGATTCTAGCAACAAATGTTGCTGACCAACAGATCCAGCTTGGATACCAACTATCCAAACTAGGATCCATGGATCTGACCTAGGATCCCTGGATCCTACCTAGGATCCATCACTATTTGACCCCGGATCCTAACTATCTAACCTAGGATCCCTGGATCTGACCTAGAATGCATTGCTATCTGATCCCAGATCCTACATCCACCTTTGGTGGGATTTCTGTTAGGATCCTAGGTAAGATACCAGCACTATCTAACTGAGGGTGGTAGGATCCACAAATGCATATGAGCTACACTAGTTAGGACCCAAGGCAGTGGACATTTAGTAAATGCAGAGTGAGCATACTGTACTGAAGAGGCACTTTGCAGGAAGAGGAGTGCACAGGATCTAAAAAAGGCTACTTGGAGAAATGAAATATCATATGTACAGCACAAATGCCTAAATAATTTAGATATTTCTTTCTCCAGCAGAGATTATTAATCACTACTGCGATTTCAGCCAATCAGCCTGTAGAGTCACGGCACTTCTTATTCAAATTACAGTGCTGCTCGCACAGGAATGCTAGGAGGAGCACTCCATTTTGGTGCTGTGGGGAGACTGACGAATAAAATAACAAAATATTTAAACTTATAAACCACTTGAGCTACACTCAGGTGATTTATAATAGAAGAGGGGTTTTCCAAGAGATGTCTCTCGTGGTATGAGACACTCCTCTCATGAGGTTTGGGCAGACAGAAACGCTCAACTTCGGGTTTCTCTTGCACAAATCTCTCGCTCTGAGTCTCTTATACCATAAGAGACATCCCTTGGAGGCCTTATTAACTTCTATCCCATTCACTACTTTTCCTGCAAACTGCCTTTTCAGTTTGCTCACTCCGAGTTTTCTAAATGTCCTTTTCCTAGGGGTTCGGACATAGCATTCACCTTGTTGAGTTAATGACTGCAGAACTCTGAGGAGTTCTAACAAGATGAAACACGTGTCTCTACTTTGGCAATTTCAGCTAATGTTGGATCGGTTGTACAAACCTGTTTAAAAGGCGATGTCTGTTCCGGCGAAGCCTTGTTAGTCTGACTTGCTCTAAAATGTGGTAGAGTGTGACAGAGGTGTGACATTACCTTTGTTTGTGTGAAGCCCCCTGGTAGGGTGGTGTTATATTATTAAACCATGTGTATACAGTGCGTGCCACAGAAAAATTCAGATTACAGGAGCATATGCCAAACGGGCTTGCTGCATGTCAGGGTGGCTAGCCCATTACTCAAATCAGTGTGCTGCAAAGTGCAGTCGCAGAGGTCCGCAAAAGCTGCAACAGCTCAGCTGGATGCAAGCAACCACTTTACTGAAAAATATAAAAAGTCTTGCTGAGAACACAATCACATTACCGACAGCAGCTCGAATGACAGACGCCCAAGCGCGTTGACTAGTGCTTGGTCAAGTCAAGTCAAACTTCATTTATAAAAGGCGCCTTTCCAAAACCAAGGCACCTGTACATGACATAATAAAAACAATATAGCTAAAAACATTAAAATTAATCCAATCGTACAACATTTAAAAATCATTATATGCATGTTTAAAAAGATACGTTTTTAATGCCCCATTAAAGGTTTGGGCAGTCGGGCAATCTCCTACCTGACGAGGTAGAGAATTCCACAGGGTCGGGGCCATAAAACCAAAAGATCTGGCCACAGAGGTCTTCAAATGAACTCTGGGAATCTCTAGTAATCCCTTGTCAGTGGATCAGAGAGAGTGGGAGGGACAGTAGGGACGAAGGAGATCTTTCAGGTAGCCAGGTCCCTGATGGTGTAGGGCCTTATAGGTCAGCAAACCGACCTTGAAGGTGATTCACCAGTATATTGGTAGCCAGTGCAGTCCGCGGAGCACAGGCATTATATGACTGGTCTATGAAAGGGGGAAATGTGTCACACCTGACACAATCAACAGGAGCCCCCACCCCATGAGATATTCCACCCATTGCTGGACATGGAATACATTCACCGGGAAACCTGCCACCTTTAATGTAGGCTTTAGCATACCTGACAAGAGTCTGGGGCACATTTTCTCATTATATTTATTTTACCAATTATTGGCTAGGAAAGACACATTAAGCTTGAGGCTTATTTCCAGGTGCAACTCTGGGAGCACTGGAAAGTTAAGTGACTTGCTCATGGTGACACAGTATGCACGTAGTGGCTGTAGGATTCAAACCCAGTTCTCTAGATTTGCAGCTCAGTGCTCTTAACCACTATGCTATACTCCTTAGGGGTTACATGTTAAAAAGGAGCCATCTTTCCTCATTTTACTCCTGGAACTGAGTTCTCCTGCCCCCATTAGGCCTATTCGATAAAAATCTCTATGAATGAGTAAATGAATAAATATATAAGTACCAGCCCTCCTCCTTTCACAGGTACTGACCTGCTCTGGCGCTCATCCTGTCACATGCTTCTGATCTGTAAAACGTTCAATCAACAACCAAGACTTTAAAAACAGGAACCCTTTCTCCAGCATTTAGTGACTACATTTCCAAGTCAGCAGACAGAGTGCTTTTAATTTTATTTGCTGGAATGGAACATTTAGTTACCTGGCAGAAGGACCTATGCAGGCCTAAAAGACTGTGTCTTGTAACATCTATCTACAGTATCTATGTTGGACCAATAACAGGTATCACACTACCCAACGAGTCTGGCACTGCTGCCTGATGAAGGAACCTGTGTGGCCCTGAAAGCTTGTGTCCTGTCACATCTATGTAGGGCCAATAACAGGTATCACACTACCCAACGAGGCTGACACTGTTACCTGATGAAGGGTCCTGTGTGGTCCTGAAAGCTTGTGTCCTGTAACATCTATGTACAATATCTATGTTGGGCCAATAACAGGTATCACACTACCCAGCGAGTCTGACACTGTTCCCTGATGAAGGGTCCCGTGTGGCCCTGAAAGCTTGTGTCCTGTAACATCTATGTACAATATCTATGTTGGGCCAATAACAGGTATCACACTACCCAACAAGTCTGACACTGTTACCTGATGAAGGGACCTGTGTGGTCCTAAAAACCTGTGTCCTGTAACATCTGTGTACAATATCTATGTTGGGCCAATAACATGTATCACATTACCCAACAGGTCTGACACTGTTACCTGATGAAGGGTCCTGTGTGGCCCTGAAAGCTTGTGTCCTGTCACATCTATGTACAATATCTTATGTTGGGCCAATAACAGGTATCACATCACCCAACAAGTCTGACACTGCTACTTGACAAAGGAATCTGTGAGACCCTGAAAGCTTGTGTCCTGTAATATCTATGTACAATATCTGTGTTGGGCCAATATCAGGTATCACACTACCCAGCGAGTCTGACACTGTTACCTGATGAAGGGACCTGTGTTAACCTGAAAGGTTGTGTCCTGTAACATCTATGTACAATATCTATGTTGGGACAATAACAGATATCCCACTACCCAATGAGTCTGACACTCTCACCTGATGAAGGGACCGGTGTGGCCCTGAAAGCTTGTGTCCTGTAACATCTATGTACAATATCTATGTTGGGACAGTAACAGGTATCACATCACCCAACCAGTCTGACACTGTTACCTGATGAAGGGACCGGTGTGGCCCTGAAAACTTGTGTCCTGTAACATCTATGTACAATATCTATGTTGTGCCAATAACAGGTATCACACTACCCAACGAGTCTGACACTGTTACCTGATGAAGGGACGTGTGTGGTCCTGAAAGCTTGTATCCTGTAACATCTCTGTACAATATCTATGTTGGGACAATACCAGGTATCACACTACCCAACGAGTCTGACACTGTTACCTGATGAAGGGACCTGTGTGGTCCTGAAAGCTTGTGTCCTGCAACATCTATGTCTGAAAGATATTCAGTAAAACTATCCAAGATTTTACAACAGTCCAAATTATGGCATTCCAGAAGCCGCAGGCTCAACCTCCAAACCCTTTAGTAACGACTTGCTTCCCAAGGGTGTTCAAACGTCAAAATCTAAAAGACTTTTATGGAAGACCTTTGAATAGCCTCTAGGATGTGGGTTTTCCTGTGTTCACCTTTAGAGAACAGAGGTCTGACCCTAAATTCCGAAGGGTTATTCTGGTCGAATGGAGAAAAATCAACATCAGTCCCATTAAATAAAGGAACTTAAAATTGTAAAAGTGAAACAACACTGTGCTCTTAAATGTGCTCTTGCGAGTAAATAAATAACAATGAAAATCAGAATGTTAGGACTGAATATTAAAAGGAGCTGAAGTAATTAATTTAAATAAACTAGGAGGTCTTAAAATTCTGTAAACTTATAATCAAACAGTGCCAAAACCAGAATTAATCAATGCTAAAAACTGGCTAACTGAAAGAATAAAATAGGAATATATACTGATGTGACCCTTAGAATAAATCAGATCAAATAATTGCCAAATTTACCAGTGTTGATGGCATTGCTGGTATTTCAGATCCTTATTAGACAAGCCACTAAAGATATACAAATGCTTTGGAGGCTATCTGAGGTTTTCCAATCAGGTAAAACAAGAGCTTCATTCAATATAACTTCCTGGCGCCTGAAAAAAATCAGTAAAATTATCTCCCTTGTAAGAAAAAAAAAACTTGTGAAAAGATAGTATCTGACTACCAAAAATATCCAAAAGTAAAGATTATTAAAATAATAACTAAAACAAAACTAAGGCACCACCCCCTTCGGACCTGCAAGAAGCTAGATGAAAGAAGGAAACAACTTCGCTTCTTTATATTTCAAGCGAGGCAGCTCAGTGTTACAAAATGGCGGTGAGACCAAGCAGATGCCAGCATGTGCGTACTTTATTTTTATTTATTTATTTGTCATTTGGCCAGATAGTTGCTGTGGTAGGACAGCAGTACTATCTGATCACAGATCCGGCCTCTAGGATCCAACGTATGGATCCTACAAACGTTGTGGATTCTGTGGATCCAGGCAACAAATGTTGCTGACCAACAGATCCAGCTTGGATACCAATTATCCAAACTAGGATCCCTGGATCCTACCTAGGATCCATCACTATTTGACCCTGGATCCTAACTATCTAACCTAGGATCCCTGGATCTGACCTAGAATGCATTGCTATCTGATCCCGGATCCTACATCCATCTTTGGTGGGATTTCTGTTAGGATCCTAAGTAAGATACCAGCACTATCTAACTGAGGGTGGTAGGATCCACAAATGCCACAAAAGACCTTTGAGCATGAGCTCTTTTACAAAGGTTCCACGTCAGGGTGGACAATAATACAAAACACAAAAACAGTAGTCACAGGGTTCAACACATTAGTCATTTAAGAGCAGTTACATGAGAATTTTTGACAAATCGGAGAAAAACAAAGCTGTTGTAAGAGGATACAAGCTATTACTAAGATGTTACCCTGGGTAGCTCAGCCCTGGAGGCCACCAAAATCCATTGATAGACTATGGTTGAGAAAGTGGGTGAGGGGGGTTGAGAGGGGCAGTACCAAGAGCGTGATAGAGGATTAATAGCTACTTGTGCCCCTGGCTAGCCTGGGATGGGGCAGGTTTTCTAGGTTTCGTGTTTGCTACCTAGGTGTAGGCTAGTCTTTCAAGTAGGGCCTGAGAACCAGGTGCATTTTGAGCTAGGCATTAGGTGCTGTTTGAGGCCTGTTTTGAACTGGGGCAGGCTGTTTGTTTGTAGTTTCAACGGAAGTTTATTTAACCAGAGGGGGCCTGCTGGAGAAAGTACACTGCCCAAGGAGGTTCGCCGGAATGGATGGACAGTGCTCATTCTTCCTCCCTCTGGTGATGTGGGATGAGAGAGAGGCCTCGAGCAGGTTTCCACGCAGGGTGGGGTTTTTCCAAGGAGTGCCTTCTTCCCAGGAGACAAGTTTGGTATTTGATCCTGCCTTTTAGGTTAAGCTGGTTTGTACGCCTCATACGGGTGATATGAGTGTATTGATCTGCACACAAGGTCAGGCGGCATGCCTTATTTAGTGCAATTTGGACCCTGTTGAGTGCTGTATCTGTGGCAGCTCCATAGACCACTAGCCCTGAGTCTATCGTGGATAGTATAGAGCTGGAGATTGAGATTCAGAGTGCTTCTGTGGTGAGGGATTTCTTATGCCTATAGAGGACCCCGATCTTTGTGTTTACTCGCCTGACAAGGGACTCAATATGGTTCATATACATGAGAGAGTCCTCAATGGTGACCCTAGGTACTTAAACAATTGTACCTGCTCAATCTGCTCACCAGCGTTAATGGTGATTTTGAGGGGCGTGGTGCCTGCATTTATTGTAGTGGCTGGAATGAAGCATGGTCTTGGTTTTCTTGTAGTTCAGTAGCAGTTTTGCCTACAGAACCAGTCCCCGAGTTTGTTGAAAGAGGTCTGTAGTTCTGTTTGTAGAGCAGCCTGGGAGGTGCTGCTACTCAGCAGCATGGCATCGTCCACATACAGGATGAGTTTGGTGTCACAGGCCGCAGGTAATTCATTAACAAAGAGGCTGAAAGCAAGGGCCCTAGAACTGATCCTTGAGGAACTCCTAGGAGTACATCTCTGAGCTGATAACATCTGCCCGATTTTGTCTCACTGATTCCTGTGTGATAGGTAATCATTGAACCAATTCAGGGCGTTTGGAGCCACTCCCAGTGTTTGGAGCTGAGTACAAGTAGAGGGTGGTTGATTTGTGTCGAGGCTTTTGATGAGGTCAATGAAGATGACCCCACTAATTTGTTTTCATCCAGCGCCTTTGTGCGCAGATAGTCAGAGTATGCCAGCAGTGCCATAGTGGTACTGTGTTTTGCCTGAAACCATGTTGGTTTGGGCAGAGCAGATTGTACTTATTGAGGTATTCTGTGAGTTGGTTTGCCACGATTTTTTCCAGAGCTTTGGATAGTGGGAAGATAGATATTGGCCTGTGAGTTTGATTCCAGTGCCTTATCTCCATTCTTGTGCACTGGAGTTACCAGGGCTTGCTTCCATACTTCTGGGAATTGAGCTAGGCCAAGGATTTATTAAATAGCATTGTAATGGGTTTGATCAGAACATCAAGGGTCAGAGATAGTAACTTCATGTCTAGCCCATCACTCCCCAATCTAGTTTTGCCTAGGACTTTCCTGACCATCGTTTGGGCCTCCTTTGCCATCACCTTCTTAAAGTAGAAGGCTGGGTTGTTAGTTGTGGTCAGGTTGGCGCAACCTTAGTCCTCCACCGGCAGAAGTTAGTCTGGGGGCAGTACTGGGGACAGGTCAGTAAAGGCCTGGTTAAAGGCATCAGCAATGGCTAGTGGATCTGTGGAAGGTACGTTGTTAATATTGAGCATCGTAGGATTCTGCTTCTGGTCTTTAACAAGGGTGTTCTTGAGGTTGTCCCAAAACCTCTTTCCATCTCCCCAAGCGTTGTTGAGCTGGGTCTTATGGAAGTTGGCCTTCGCAAGCCAGATAAGTTTAGTGCACTGATTTCTAGCGGTTTTGTGACATTGTAGGTCGTGCTTACAACCTGAGTCTAAGGCTTTTGCCTGGAAGCTGTCCCTTTCTTTTAGGAGAGAGAGGAGCTTACCATCCAACCAGCCATTTTCTGCTCCCCGAATTTTCCGTTTAGTGCATGGAGCATAGATATTACAGATGGAGTTGAAACACTCTGTGAAAGAGCTGAGTGCCTGGTCCAGCGAGGTGCCTTGTGTATGGGGACCAGTTGTAGGCAGACAGAGCCGATTTGAGGGAACCAAGTTTGCCTTTTGCAGGACCCTGCTTTTGATGAGGCATGGCGGGCTTTGGCAAGTTTAGTGGTCCAAAGAAAGGAGATCGGAGAGTGGTCACTCAGCACATCCGGGAGAACTCTGAGTTCAGAGAATTGAGATGAAAGCTAGCTAGACCCAGTCAATTAGGGTGTTTATGTCTGAACCTCAGGTCATGATCAGAGCATGTGAAAAACAAGATAAAATATATCTTTAAAGACAAGATGTTTTTAATTCAAGTGTTAAAACTTAACATCACCTACAAGGTGTCCAGATTCCTGCTTTAAATCCTGTTGCAGGTGCCCAGTCCCTCACCCTAAGGGTACCAGTTGGAAAATCAGGTAAATCTCTCTGTCTAATGTCAGTCTCATACCCCTCACAACCAAAGGAGGCTTTCTCATCCATTCTGAATCTCATTGCCCAACTTCCAAAAAAGTCGGAGGTCATTGCCCTAGGAGATATCAACACAAACTGGCTTACCCCCCACACATCCCCCATCAGGGATGCAGCCGCAGCCCTAAATCTCTCACAAATGGTCCTTAGCCCCACTTGATTAGGATCACTGCAGGGGCACTAGTTCCCTTATTGATCTCATCCTTACGAACCACCCTGAGCACCTTCAGGACATCCAGGTCCTCCTGACTCAC